>CM057467.1:58580940-59830940 GCA_030035585.1 Dugong dugon | reverse complement strand
TCCTTTCTCTTAACAGCCCCAGCATTCGAAGCAGCCCCAAGGCCCCCAACCTGTATCCTGACAGTGATGTCCTCTCAGCTAATTTGCAGCATGACCATTGGAAGAGCCTCTCAAACCCAGACTTCCCTCTTTTCTTAGCTTACAATCCAATCCTGTTTTTCACCTGTCTCTCAGGAAAGCTGTGGCCTTTGGTTTGAAATAAATTATCATGCCTCAGAAAGAAAATTATCCAAACAACAAAGGATGGCTGTTGGCTACCCAGGGCATTGTCTACTGTGCATGAAGGTGCAAGTTAAAGAGAGGATCCCATTCACATGCTGGGAAAAGGTTCAGGTTCTCTTTTATTATTGTTATTATTATTCTGAAGAAAAAAGAGTATAGATAACAGCTGATTTGTCTATTGTCTTCTCTCTGGGAAAGCTTTCAGCAGGTTCCTTTGAACACTATTCTTGGCTTTCTCTCTGAGGATAAACTGAAACTGTGATTGATGATAAGAAACAAAAGTTAATTTAGACAGAGTTATCCATTTTTATTGACTTATTATCAAGGGACCAAAAAAAAAAAAAAAAAGACTCTAACATGGCAATTCTTGAGGGGTGTGAGACTGTATCTTTGCTGCATTCTGGATGTCACCAGGCACTGGTAAAAATTAGGAACCACCCATGAGCTTGAAGTATGAGAATTTTGCGAGTAAACTTATATATGTCCTCAAAACTGGAGACCCGGCTGATTGGCCCAACACTCCTCTTCTGATTTACTGCCCTCTTCAACTTCCTCCTCCTCATTACCATCATTACAAGGGACACTGCCAGGTTGAGGAATTTACAGATTACAAAGAACCTGTGTCATCTCCTCAGAACAACTCAGATAAGAACAACTCCTTATCTGTAAGATGTGATGTGCCCTATCTTACAGATAAGGAAACAAACATACTGAGGGCCAGTGACTAGCACAAGCTGGTTAACAGCAGAGTCAGGATTGGAACTCTGGTCTTTTGACTTGATTATTTCCCTCACTGTTTAACCTAGTGTCTTGGTCATCTAGTGCTGCTATAACAGAAATACCACAAGTGGATGGGTTTAACAAAGATAAATTTATTTTCTCACAGTCTAGTAGGCTAGAAGTCCAAATTCAGGGCACCAGCTCCTGGGGAAGGCTTTCTCTCTCTGCTGGCTCTGGAGGAAAGTCCTTGTCATCAATCTTCCCTTGGTCTAGGAGCTTCTCTGCACAGGAACCCCAGGTCTAAAGGACACACTCTGCTCCTGGCACTGCTTTCTTGTGGTGTGGGTTCCCCTGTCTCTCTGCTTGCTTCTCTCTTTTATATCTCAAAACAGATTGGCTTAAGACACTAATCTTGTAGATCTCATCAATATAACTGCTGCTAATCCATCCCATTAACCTGATAGTGATAGGATTTACAGCACATAGGGAAGTCACATCAGATGACAAAATGGTAGATAATTATACAATACTAGGAATCATGACATAGCCAAGTTGACAGCTATTTTGGGGGGACACAATTCAATCCATACACCTAGTCCCCCATGTCCTAGGGGGGGCTAGGAGCTAAAGTTCCCACAGTATCAGGCAAGTGGAAGAAGTCACTTGCCAGCCCACCGGGGTCACAGAGAGGAAACCTGGGTCTTTGCAGAAGCCTGAGGCTTCTGAGTGCTTGAAGAGGGTATGGTGGGGGATTCTTGTTGAGACTTTCTGGGTTCAATCCCCTGTAAGACCTTAGAAATGCCTCAGACATTCTCTGTGCCTCAGGGTTTTTTTGTTTGTTTTTTACTTGTAAAATGGGACTAATGATTTGCCTCTTAGGGTTTTTATGAGGTGTTAAAATGAGACAATGACTGTGATGTGCTTTCAGGACACTGTCTGGCAGAGAGCTGCTGGGTGCCATCCAGTAGATTCTGACTCACATCCACACTATATGATAGAATAGAACTGCCCCATAGGGTTTTCTTGGCTGTAATCTTTACAGAAGCAGACTGCCAGGTCTTTTTCCCATGGAGCCACTGGGTGGATTTGAACCACCAGTCTTTCAGTTAGCAGCTTCGCACTTAACCGTTGCATCACCAAGGCTCCAGCTGGCAGATAGTAAACACTCATAAGAGTGGTATCAGGGCTACTTCCTGGACTGGAGAGCAGTAGCTGAGCGCTGCTGACCACCGAAGCCAACTCTGGTTCAGGAGAAGAGTTGTCCAGGCGAAAGGCCAGAATGACAACACTCCCCACACCCAGAGAGCACGGGACACCCTGCAAAGCACTTTACACAGCTGTCGTTCCCCAATGACTCCTCCAACAATCCTGAGAGGCTGTCCAGCATGTTAATCTATGATGAACCTTCACCATTTTGCAAATGGGGAAACTGAGATTCAGAGACGATAAAGCAGTTAAGTGGAACATGCACAGAATTTGGAATCAGAGCTGCCTTTGAGCTCTGATTTCTCTGTGGCTATATGTGTGATCTTAGACAAGTTTTTTAACTTCTTAGATCCTCGGTTTCTTTATCTTATAAAAAAAGAAATGATAATGGTGATCTGAAAGGGTGTTGTGGCTATTAATTAAGACAGGTATGTAAAGGTGTCTGTCTTAGTTATCTACTGCTGCTATAACAGAAATACCACAAGCGGATGGCTTCAACAAAGAGAAATTTATTCTCTCATAGTCTAGGAGGCTAGAAGTCCGAATTCAGGGTGCCAGCTTCAGGGGAAGCCTTTCTCTCTCTGTCGGCTCTGGAGGAAGCTCCTTGTCATCAATCTTCCGCTGGGTCTAGGAGCTCTTCAGTGCAGGGACCCCAGGTCCAAAAGACACGCTATGCTCCCAGTGCTTCTTTCTTGGTGGTATGAGGTCCCACTTCTCTCCTTTATATCTCAAAAGAGATTGATTTAAGACATAACCTAATCTTATAGATTAAGTCTTGCCTCATTAACATAACTGCCGCTAATCTCACCTCATTGACTTCATAGAGGTAGGATTTACAACACATAGGAAAATCACATCAGATGACAAAATGGTGGACAATCGCACAATATCGGGAATCATGGCCTAGCCAAGTTGACACATATTTTGGGGAGACACAATTCATTCCATGACAGTGTCCATAAAAATGTTAGTTTCTGTTTTTTTTTTAAGTTCCTTGCTTGTGGTTACACCAGTACCACCAGTTTCTATGGAATCGATTACAACTCATGGCAACTCCATGTGTGTCAGAGTAGAACTGTGCTCCACAGGGTTTTTAATGGCTAATTTTTTAGAAGTTGATTGTCAGGCCTTTCTTATGTGGTGCCTCTGGGTGGATCTGAGCCTCCAACCTTTTGGTTAGCAGTAAAGTTCGTTAACTGTTTGCACTATCCAGGGATTCCTGCAGTTACACAGCATCTGGTAACTGATAAATGGTAACTAGTAGGCAGCAAAGCCAAGTCTAAAATCTAGGCTTTCAGATGTTGTAAGTCCACAGGAGGGGGATCCAGGGGGAAATTAGAAGTTGAAGACCTGGACAAGGGGTGTCAAAGATTTACTGTTTGCCTACCACCCTTCTTGGATCTATGTGAGGAGTAAAAGAAGTTTAAAAGAGTAGAAAATTAGGAAATCACTAACGGTGTCTGTATCCAGAATCTCCAGTGGCTAAAAGTGACTGGATCTTATGTTGTTGTTGTTGGGTGCTGTCGAGTCGGTTCTGACTCATAGTGACCCTCTGTACAACAGAATGAAATACTGCTCGATCCTGTGTCATCTTGTTATGCTTGAGCCCATGTTGCAGCCACTGTGTCAATCCATCTCATTGAGGGTCTTCTTCTTTTTCACTGACCCTCTACTTTACCAAGCGTGATGTCCTTCTCCAGGGACTGATCCCTCCTGATAACATGTCCAAAGTATGTGAGATATAATCTTGCCATCCTTGCTTCCAAGGAGCATTCTGGTTGTACTTCTTCCAAGACAGATTTGTTTATTCTTTTGGCAGTCCGTGGTACATTCAATATTCTTCACCAACACTACCATTCAAAGGCATCAATCTTCCTCAGTCTTCCTAATTCATTGTCCAGCTTTCGCATGCATACAAGGCAACCGAAAACACCATGGCGTGGACACACCTTAGTCTTCAAGGTGACATCTTTGCTTTTTAACACTTTAAAGAGGTCTTTTGCAGCAGATTTTCCCAATACAATGCACCTTTTGATTTCTTACTGGATCTTATACACAACTAATATCTATACATGTACATGTAGTAAGCCTTCATTAACTCATTCAATCAATAAGTATGAAGTATTGACTATGTGTGGGAAGCACCAAGGCAGACTCTTGGGGCTAGAAAAATAGATAGAACAGTTTCTGGCCATGGGGGTGCCTATTATAATGGGCAAGATAATAATAAAAGCAAAAAAAAAGGCATCCCAGGAGAGAAATAAGGGCCATGGCAGTGCAATGAACACAGGGAATGAACAATGAACAATGGGAATATCCCGTATTTAGCCTGGAGCCATCAGGGGAGGATTTCCAGAGGAAGCGACACTGGAGGTGTCAGAGCTAGGGCAGGCATGGGAAAAACCGACACAAAGACATAGAGATGAGGAAGAGCTGGTGGGCATTTGAGAACTACGAGTTTTGGTGTGGATGGTGCACAGAACACAGGTTGGGGAGAAGACATTAAGAGGCTGGAGGGGTAGGCTGATGATCCTCTTGAGAAGGGCCTTGTACATTGTGCTAAGGAGTTTCAAATTTGTACTATGGTACTATATGTAGAAGGAAGCCACAGAAAGCTTTTAATGGAGAAAAGTCCATTTGGTAGAGGTTGGGTAGAGGCTGGACTGAGGGTAGGAGAAACTGGACATAAGGAAATAAATAAAAAGGCTACAGAATGGCCAGATGAAAAAAGATGGGACCTGAACTACACACACACACACACACACACACACACACCATATATCTATATCTATGTTGTTGTTAGGCACTGTAGATTCTATTTTCAACTCACAGCAGCCCCACGTAACAGAGTACATACAACTAGGATGTAATCTTTACGGGGGCAGGTTGCCAGGTTTTCTCCTGCAGAGCCTCTGGGTGGGTTTGAACTGCCAACCTTTCAGTTAGCAGCTGAGCGCTTAACTGCTGCACCACCAGGATTCCTTTTCTAGATCTCTAGCTCTATCATCTGTATCTATAATCTATAATCTACGCCTGTATACTCACTGATGATGATGGGGCAAGGGTCTGGGCTCTGGACAAAAAAAGTAATATGTATATGAATTTGTGAGTGAACACATGAATACACGTGTGCACACGTGCGTGCACACACACACACAGAACCAGCTGGTTCTGCCTTTACTGAAACACCTTAGCATGAATCACATCTGGCTCCAAGGCCCCCACAGCAACCCCTCAGGCCTGGCTCTGGCTCCCAGTGGGTTACCTTAGGTATGCCCTTTCCTCTTACTCCTCTGCTGTGGTAAACCCAAATGACTTTTCACTTCCAAACTAACTGCAAACCCAGAGTTTGAGGTGATTAAATGCTGCCAGTGAGGTTGCGGTCCTGGAAACTTCCTCCCAAATGATGTAAGTACAGGGAACACTGCATGCCTGGGCACAAACAGCACACCCAGGGCTGTGCATACTGAGAACAGCACAGCTGTATTCGTTTCTGCAATCAGACCTTTAAAAGAACGCAGCAATTACAGTCACCAAGGGAAAGGGAAATCAGCATTTACTATTGATTTTTATAAACAAATGCAAAAAAAAAAAAATCACAACCTACAGCACACCCTGAAGGAAATAAGTGCTTCTTAATGTGCTCGCATTAAATAAAAGCTCTGACTGGAAAAAAAAAAATTAGAAGTTCTCATGGAGTGGAGGGTAAGGATGAATGACACATTACCTTTCAAATTTCTATACCTCTTGCTGATATGAAGTTGACATCAGTAGAAAGGTAAGGGAACCAATCAGCATTTACTGTGTGCCTACTATGTGTCAGATACTGTATTAAGCAAGCACTTAATGCTCATATTTACTATACACATAATGTATATTATATATTATGTAAGTATAATATCTTCTAATCCTCGGAACAACCTTGTGAGTTTGGTGTTGTTATCCTCATTCCATAGATAGGAAACTGAAGAAAAGAAAGATTAAGTAGCCCTCCCAAGATCAACCACTGCACCACCAGGGCTCCAACTGGCTGCTAACCAAAAAGTCGGCAGTTCGAATCCACCAGGCGCTCCTTGGAAACCCCATGGGGCAGTTCTACCCTGTCCTATAGGGTCGTTATGAGTTGGAATGGACTCAATGGCAACAGGTCCAGTCTGGTTCCAAGAACAAACAGCTAGCACATGGCAGGGTCAGGTCCCTCAAATTCTAAATCCTGAGCTCCTGCCATTGCACTTTCTTGCTTATCACCTTATTGAAATGTGAACAACTGCACCTCCAAACCTGGCTGGAAATTTCCTGAGGAAGTCACTGTCAGAGTGTCCATTTCATACTTCTACAGAATGTCCAACTGGAAAGAGCCTTAGAAATGATCCATTCCAATCCCCCAAAAACAGAAGCTCAGAGATAGATGTGATCAACCCCCTAGGCCACACAGCTGAGAAGTAGGGCAGCTCAGTCCATAATTAATGTCTTCTTTCTTCCTGACTAGTCCTCTTTCTGCTATATGAGGTCTTCTGCCTGAGGAGAAAATGGCTATATATATGTACATATATATGTGTGTGTGTGTATATTTTTAAATAATAAAATTTCTATTATTGCCTGAGTTAGAAAGAGATCTGGGGAAGTAATATGTTTTGCTCAAGCAGATTTACTCATTGGAAATGCAAGTGCTGAGTTTCTCTAATGTACATAATCTGCTTCTACAAGAATTTACAAGGAATAAATAAGAAGTGATTAAATCACTGCAAAATGCTTTTATTTATAATTAAAGCTCAGTGCCTTGAAACACAAATCTCACACGCAAATATTTATCCCAAAGATAAACATCTTCCCCACACGTTGCCATAACCGATTCCTGCTGGAACAAAAGTGTACATCTAAGCACTTGTATCCAGGATATAAGTGATGACTTCCATAGCAAGGGCTCAGAGCACACCTTTGTGTGGCAATTCCTATGCTAGAGTCCTAGGCCTGAGCTTTCTATTGGGTCTGGATTCAAATCTAATTTTCTCTTGAAGAAAAAAAATCATAAGCTCAGTTATGGTTGATCTCAATGATGTCTTCAAGAGAAACTCCCTCTATTTTCTACAAACTGAGATGCTAAAGGTAATAAAAATGATGTTCCACATTGAAGCAGAAAATTTCAAGATGAAAGAAACTTGAATACCCTTTCAAATTATAAACATAGTTTTGCTCTAAGAGTCATGTGGTTCAAAGTCTCTAAGATGGAGATATACCAAAAAACCAAACCCATTGCTGTGAAGTCAATTCAGACTCATAGCAACTCTATAGGACACAGTAGATCTGTCCCATAGGGTTTCCAAGGAGCACCTGGTAGATTTGAACTGCTGACCTTTTGGTTAGTAGCCAAGCTCTTAACCACTACACCACGAAGGCTCCATAAAGTCCTCCAAACATTCTTGGCATTAATGGGTAACCACGGGCATGGTGTGGTTGGCAGGGAGTGGGAGAGAACTTAGTGGTGTTGATAGGAATCAGGCCTAACTCTGGATATGTAATCTCAACATCTACTGTTGGGCAGAGAGAATGGATGTGATCTTCAATTAAGACTCAAGGTCAAACCTTAGCTACCTACAGGCTTCTGCTCCTTCCACCCCTACTTCCACCATTCCCATGTTGATAAATTATAGGAAGAGGGTTCAATTAAATGATAACCATTTGAGAGGTCCTTGATATAGGAAGAAGAGACAGTAAGAAAGAAACTGTGACTGTCTTTTGGTGCCCAGGCCAGACTCCTGCAAGGACATCTTCTGCAATAAGGGAGTATCCTGCAATAAGAGGGTTCTAGCTTTGTGGAGACCCACAGAACATGTTAGCTTCTGCTCACCACAATATGGAAATTAAGAGAGCATGGGATTTCCCAAAACCAGGTGGTCTCTGGGTCTTATTTCCTTGAACCTCAGTGGCCCTGAGTCCTCCAAACAGCCGCTGATCAGGGCGACTGCCATAGTCTGTGGGGATGACCTCAGTGGCAGCAGTGTTTGGGGCGACAGCTATAGCACAAGACTACCATGTGCTCAGAACATCACCTGAGACCACAGTTATCTCTTACTGAGTGGGCAGACCACAGCCATCTTGCCTGCTTTGGTTTTTGTAAGGAGCTGCCTTACCTCTTCAAGAGGTATAAAGACCTCCCAATAAAGCAACGCTCCTCAGGTGCCCAACATTCACTCCTTTTGATTCTGAACTATTTCACCTCACCTATTGCAGACCTCAAGCCTCATCCTTCTCTTTCTTCACCTCTTTTGCTATCTGCCATGTTATACCTTCAATTACACTCTCCAATACATTACACAATTCAACCCTTCCTGGCCTCCATCACTAGCCCACCTCTTGGTTCAGGCTCTCTTCTCTTCTCCTTGGCTTAGTGTTTCTATCATCGACCTTCTCTTTCTGCCCAGCCCCCAGGATCTCATCTCCAGGATGCTGCCCTTTCCTCATCTCCCCCAGACTTGAGCACTTTGTCCTGATGAAATGAAATGGAGGAGAAGGTGTTTTCCCAATCCCCAGAGACTACCAACACTGAGTTCAACAACAGGGCAGCCACTTAAGCATGCATAACCTGCTGTTTCATTGACATCTTCCAGGGTGGATGAAAGGTACGTGTGAGTAGATCTCAAAAGAATGAATGCATAGTACACATATCTCTAATTGAGTATAATTTTTATTAACATTTATGCAACTCTCTGGACTAAATACAATGTCCTATCACCAAGTAGGTAAGAAGAAAGTAGGATAAATGTCTTCTTCTCATTCATTTGGTATCTTAGTCATCTAGTGCTGCTGTAACAGAAATACCACAAGTGGGTGGTTTGAACAAACAAATATATTTTTTCACAGTTCAGGAGGCTAGAAGTTCGAATTCAGGGCACCAGCTCTAAGGGAAGGTTTTCTCTCTTTGGGGGAAGGTCCTTGCCTCTTTTCGGCTTCGGTTCCTTGGTGATCTTCATGTGGTGTGTATCTTCCCCTCCGTTTGTGCTTCCTTCTCTGTGCCTAATCTGCTCTTTTTATATTTCAAAGGTGATTGGTTTAAGACACATCCTACACTGGTATGGTGTCATTAACATAACAAAGAAAGTCCTGTTCACAAATGGGATTACATCCACAGGTATAGGGATTTAGGATTTACAACACCTATTTTTGAGGGGACACAATTCAATGTATAACAGTTGGTAAGGAAAATAAGAAAGCAATAGTAAAATTAACAAAATAACTCAAGACAAAAGTGGAGTTATTATAACAACAACAGCAAAAGAAAAGTACTACAGAAAAGATCATTTGACCAAAGATTCTAATGTGGCACTTCTTCTCCGAGTGGACTGATGGGAAACTGCACTTTAGAGGCAAAGTCAATGAAACAGTCAATGAGGGGAAAGTAGGGACGCAAGAGTCCTTCGATCTATAAACCATCAGCTAAATGAATACAAATGGGTTTAAAGACTTCCTTCTTTGAAGCTACAATACTATGAAATGTTTACAGTATTTGACCCATTATAAATATTCACTCTTTTGAAGAGGAGGTGAATTAAAGACAACCACTAGTTGCATATAGTACATAGCAAGTTACACAAGATCAAAGACTAGGAAATTCATGGTGTAAAACCAAAAACCTTTTACAATTCTGCAAGAACTGTAAGACTACTAGCCTCCCAAAGATTTTTCATTCCAGAAACTTGTTTTCATTGTCGGACTTTCTATGATGTCTGTAGCATCATGGTTATATTATGCGACAGATGACCTGGCTCAGACCATACAAAAAAAGTATGAAAAACAAGAGTTGGCTTACAACGGTACTCTTGTTGCTGATTCTATCAAAACCTCACATCTTTTTAAAAATCTTTAAACAGCTTTTACTTCGGTAAAACTAGCCAAGAAAATCATTCCTGTAAGCTTCTGATTTTCTATTTTCTTTTCCAGGAATCATGGTTCATAAAGACAAACTAGGACTCAGCAAAGAGAAAGCCAAGCTAAAATTCTATCTGATGGAGAAAGTGACAATGTTTTGCCTAAGGGGAATCAAATTTGTGAAAGGTGCACATTGCATGAACTCCAAATCCTTGTTTTTGTTCCATTAAGTCTTCTCAAAAGCATAAAGGAATTAAAAAACAAAACAAAACAAAAAACAGAGGCAGGAAACTCTGATCTAAAAATAAATAAATATACTTTTCACATTATGAACATTCTTTCCATTTTCAATGTAAGGAACTATTATTTTTCCAGGGACTGGCGGAAAATATGGAGGAAGATGGAAGGTCCTTGGACATCTGTTGGTGCTAAAACAGAGTCTCACCCACGTCTTTGTGATGAGGGATAATGATGCCAGTTATTGCATGTGAAGCTGGACAATTGTTCCCATAATGACAAAAATGCCTGCTAACCCAATCATGTACTGAGAGGGTCAATATCTTCTTTCTCCTTTGGGAGATAAAATTATAACCAGCATTTTGCTTTTTGAGAACAGAATCAGAACAAGGATTGTTAGTTAAATAAGCTCAATGACACCAATATTCAAAATAATAAACTTAAAATAAAATGGGCACAAATCAATAATTCCTCACATTTTCACCAGTTCCAAAGGATCCTTCTAGAAACTTCATGGTTTGAAATAAATCTTGTATTCATTAGTATTTTATTTTCCAATATCTAAGACACACATACCTGCCAGCCAGAATTCCTGATGGGCATAAGATAACCAGTATTAACAGCTTTATTTTATTTAATTCCAGGCAAAGACAAAGGAATGTAATATCCTGGTTAAGCTGTGTAACTTTATGATGAATGAATGTAAGATTTTTTTTTTCTGGAATACTGATAATAACTCTTGGAGCCCCATTACTGCTGGTATGGAGCTCAAGGAATTCTGGAAAGAACACAGATTTCTGCTTCCTTAGCACCTTTCATATTTGTGTCCACCTCAACATTGGTCCTCCTCATCTCTCTCAAGGTAACTGAATTCCTTTCTAATTAGTCTCCCTGCCTATGGTCCCCTCCCTGAAGTCAAAGTGACCTATCTAACGCTTGAATCCCATAGCATCATTTTCTAGTGTTCCTCACTCCTCACCTTCATGATCAACGTCAAACTCTTCAACTAGGCAAAGAGCAGCTGGCCCCATGTCTGACTCTTGCCTTGCTCTCCAGCCCCATCACTCCTCACTCTTCCTCCATAAGAATCTTCCATAGTCCCCCTCATGAACATGCAGTTTTACTATATTTTCTTGGAACCTCTTTCCCCATTTTGTCTGCCTGAGAGAATTCCTAACTTATTTGTGAAGTCTTAGCAGTGATACACATACACCCAAAGCAGTCACCTCAGGAGTGGGGAGCAGAACAGATTTTCCCTTTGACTTTATGCAACAAATTATTGTAACTTAATATAAGAATGTATTTCAAAGGTCACACATTTAAGAAACCTCTTACCCTTCTTTCTCCCCACCAAGGCAAAAGTTACTATTATACATTATAAATAATATTAAAATATTAAATTAAAATAAAAAACTAGTCAATTGGATTAAATATTAAATTATACATTATTAATAATCTGCTTCTGATATAAAACCACTTTGCCACTGGTGTTCCTCTCTGATATAAAAGTATAAATCTAAATAAAATATTTATAGGAGTATAAATGTAAAATATTATACTCCATTATATTTATGAGCTTACAAGTCTGTCTTTTTCTCTGGACTCTAAAAGTTCCTTGAAAGTGCAATAAACCATGACTGATTTATTTCTTTATTTTAGTACCCAACACAGTAGGCACTCAATAAACATTTGTGAAATAAATCAGTGATGGACTCAGGGAATACGGAAATGAGTTCTGCTGCCGCCCCTTACTATCTGGGAGACCATGGCAACTCACTGGACCTCTCCGGGCCCAAGTCTCCTCCTGTGTAAAACAAAGTTAATAATGGGAGTTTTATGACAGTCCTACAAAGACCACAAGGTTGCTCACAAGGTTGCTGTGGGGACAAAATGAGATGGCCAAACAAGAAGCAGTTCATAAACTCTAAAGGGAAAACACAATATTCCACTCCCATTATTATTGTGAAGTATGCAGAGGAGGGTTGGGAAGTGATTCAGTAGACAGTGGTGGTAACTGCATGGGGGTTGTGGGCCACTGGGAGGAAAAATGCTGATCAAGTCCTTGTGAATATAAAGGAAAGAACCCAAAGTGGACAGTCCTGTATTTCCAAACTCTATTACAAATCCAACCTCCTCCTCTCCGCTGCTACCTCCCACATTCCAGCCACCATCTTCTCTTGCTCCTGTTATTGCAATTGCCTCTAACTGGTCTCCCTGCTTCCTCTCTTGCCCCCCTCCAATCTGTTCTCCACCAGCAGCCAGGAAGATCTTTCATTAATGTAAATCAGATCATGGCACTCTCTTGCTTAGAACCATTTGATACTATCTTTTTTACAGAAGATGAAACCCAATCAACATTCCACAGACTCCTGTGTGGCCCTACATGATCTGATCCCTGAGAGCTCTCCAAAATTTACTCAATTTTCCCCCTTGCTCATTACACTCCTACTGGACTACCTATGTCAGTTCCCAGAACATGCCATACTGACCCACTTCTGGACTCTGGACTCTACACATGCTGTTCCCTCTGCCAGGAACACTCTTGCCCTGGCTTCTCCCTTGCTTGGCTCTTCTTTCTTTAGGTCTCTTCTCAACTATCACCTCCTTAAGAAGTCTTCCCTTACCATCTAAAGTAGATCACCTGTTATTCTCTCTCACTATACCACAAATAACCATCTTATAATCTTGTTTATTTATTTACTATCTGTCTTATCCACTAGATTATATATACTCAGTAAAGAGAAGAATCATAGCCATCATGTTTACTATGTTATTCCCAACACCTAACCGTGCTTGGTAGATAGTAAAAAAAACCTGTTGCCATCAAGTCAATTCCAACTCATAGCGACCCTTATAGGACAGAGTAGAACTGCCCCATAGGGTTTCCAAGTAGCGGCTGGTGGATTCAAACTGCCAACCTTTTGATTAGCAGCCGAGCTCATAATCACTGCATCACCAGGGCTCCTCGGTAGATAGTAGGTACTCAGTAAACGATGGATGGATGGATGGATGGATGGATGGATGGATGGATGGATGGATGGATGGATGGATGGATGGATGCGGAGGTAGGCAAGGAAGTAAAGAAGAGCTAGATCTAAGGCATGAAGCAGGACCCTATAAGATGAAAAGGTCCACTTAGGCTGGCAGCCCTAGGCAGCCCAGGGGTGCTGTAAAGACACTGAGCATATGCCTTATATAGAGATCACTGAGGGAGAGGGTGCCTTGGAAACAGAAGGTGAGAGAACTAGAGGCAGAATTTACCTTCTTCACAATTTTTATATTGTTGTAATTAAAGGAAGTTTATATTTCAAGTTAGTCTCCCACACAAAATTTTTATACATACGTTGTTATGAGACCCTAATTGATCACCCCATTCTGCGACAGCACACTCCTCCTTTCCACCCCTGATTCCCCATGACCATTCAACCAGCTCCTCCTTCTTCACAATTTTTTTTCTGCTTGGAAATATATGTAAAGCACCTATAAGAGTACTTAGCATGGTAGGCATTATATACTCATTGCTGTTGAGTCGATTTTGACTCATAGCGATCCTATAGGACAGAGTAGAACTGCCCCATAGGGTTTCCAAGGAGCAGCTGGTGGATTTGAACTGCTGACCTTTTGGTTAGCAGCTGAACTGTTAACCACTGCGCCTCCAGGGCTCCGGGCATTATATAAGCGTTTGCTACTATTATTTCTAATATCATTATTCCAGCAACTCTGAGTCCCAGGGGAGGCAGCTAACTCTGTGTCCAGATAACTGAACACAGAACGCTGAACAACTCAGTCAACAGAATAGCTGAGGATGCTCTGGATCCTCCGGCCTCACAGCAGAGTACGTTACTGGGGGCAGGGCTGTCCTCTGCTCAGTAAGCCCTCCCTCCTGGCAACACATGGCCAGCTGCCCCACTGGCACCCAAGCCATCATCTCCTACAGGCACAGCTATGCAGCTTCTGAGCCTCCTCAGACGTGAGGAGAAGCTTCTGGCAGCTGGTGGAGTGGGAGACCAGGGGAAATCTTTCAGCTCTGACAGGCAAATTTCAAAGCCTGTTTCTAAAAATGGCTGTTATAGGCTCCTTTGCACACCATCCATCTCTACTCCTGTTTCACCCAGCAGAAATTGCATTGCTACTCACTGTCCCTGTGATCTAAAGTGATTTCACCAGTCAAAACAGGTAATTATGGGCTAGAAGAAACCAAAAATAAAATCAATGGGATAAGAAGGGAGAGTATGAGATGAGGACTGAGCTTTCAGTTTGTATTTTGTCTTCAAGATCACATTACTGCCAAGAAAAATAGAAAACCCGACAGGGAAAGCGGGAGTTGGGAACAGTCCACTCATTAGAAAGGGACACACAGGAAGTAACAGCAGGAGCCACATCAACAAGTGTTTAGGTTTGCAATATGTGACAATGTTTAATAGCATCTTTTCTGCCTTCTTATGGAGAGACTCAAAAGCATTTCTGCCTAAGGCGACTATTTCAGGATTGCAGGCAAAGTGCTACCTTTCAAAGGCAGTAGGTGTAAGAGAAGAAAGACCTCCCAAGAAGGGCCAGAGTCACTCTCCACTACTCACTTCCGGGGCAGCACATCAATCCCTCTGGGCCTCTGACCCCTTCTCTGTAAAACAGTGGTAACATATTAGGATATTACCTGCCTGAAGACAAAGGGCTGGGCAAGATGACCTCTTAACTGTTGTTTGGGGAATGCTCGCCCTCAAACAGGGGAGAGATGCTTATTTAAAATATGCATATACAAGTATTTATTCATTACCCACGGAGACTGTAGGACCATCTTAAATAAAACTCACTGCCTAGTCTGCTGGATTTGAACAAACATTTTAACTTTTATGCTAAACTACTACGGAAGACAACCTCTTGTCTTGCTATTATAATCTCATGAGAATAGGAGTGTTACAGTGTTGATAGGCAGGTAGATAGGTAGGGAGGTAGGAAGATAGATAGTAGGTTGGTTAGTAGGGAGGCAGACAGTTGATAGACGGTAGATAGACAGACAGACGGACCTACCCACCGAGCTGAGTTTGGATTTATTTTTTTCAGAGTAAGTTTTTAAAATCTGCCAAAACATTTGGACAAAATCCTGAGATTCCTGAAACTTCAGGGTATGCTGGCGATGATCACTCCCTGCACTACCAGCCTCAACTTCTTGAATTATTTCCAGAACCACCAGGTTTTCAAACAGCACTTAAGTTTTCTGCCATTAGACACATTTTTACTTAAGGTTCTTTCAGATAATATCTAGAGCATCCAGACTTAAGCTCCATCAAGCATAGAGAAATTATCACTGAAGTCTCCAGCCAGCCTACCTCTTCCCTGGCTCACTTCTTTCTTATCATGTCTCTGCCAAAATTAGACGTAGTCTATGCCTGTGGAGGATGAGCTTTGATTCTTCCATCTCCCCTTTCCCTTCTAGACCGGATGCTTTAAGAGGGCAAGGACAAATCTAAATCCTACTGTGTGTGTGACTTCTGCACCCTACTGTGTGTGTGACTTCTGCAGCTTCGCACTGTTCTAGGAGTGGAATGGAAGCTTTACAGACAAGAATTAATGGAGAATGAATTGAGCACTTACAGTGAGCTTTTCATACGTTATTTTATTTAATCATTATAGCACTGTGAAGTAGGTATATTTTATTATCAAGTCTACTTACAGACAATGAAAGAGGCTCAGAGAAATGACATGATCTTCCCAAGACCTCACATCCATGAATTGCAAAGCTTGGACTGGAAACCTGGCTTTTGGCTCCAAGTCCCTAGATTTTAGCAAGTCTGCTCTACTGCTTAATACCTGATCACAGGCTAGGGGATCACAATAAGTTCTAGCTGACTACTTTCCATAAGGCCTTAAATCCTTTAACCCATTGCTAGTTATAGGAGGTCCAAATCTAATGTCTTTAAAGTAGCCTCAAGGATGAGAGTAAATAATCTCACCATAAAGGTGTTGTTCTTTAGATGAAGTATACCTGGCATGGCATCAGAGTAGAAGACTCTCTTAAAGAAATGTATTCCCAAATTCTGGATGCATTTTTATTTAGCTAGAATAAAGGTTTTTCTTGACTTGCAACAATTCTCCAAGCCCCAAAGAGCAATCTAAAAATAATTTATACTGTCAGATTAAGCCTTTCACTATGTTTTCAGAAAAGATGGCAGATGGAATTGGTGTATTATCAGTCTTCACCACAATGGTTTCTGATCTGTGCAGGAGGAGGGCATGTGAAAGTAATGCATGTAACTAATTTTTGGTGAGGGGATCCTATGAGGAAGGCATTGTGCTGGCCATCTGATGCTTAAGGCAGGGTCCTGGCTCTGAAGATGACATCAAGTAATGGAGACAGACATGTGCACTAAGAAATGTAGACTGAGGTAAAATGTGAAAAGGCTACACAAACTAAATGCTAGAGAGGTGTAGAGAATGAAGGAATCTTTCCATGTGGCATTATCAGCGCAGAGGTTGCACTGAAGATGCTGAGCCCTGAACCATGCTGAAGATTCTGGTAAGTGAACCCAACATAAGTAGTGCCCCCTGGAGTTGTGCAACACAGAAGCAAGGAAAAGAATAAAATAAAAACGCTTGTCAAAGTATAGGAAATACGTCATTAACTTTATTTATGGAAGTAGAGATTTTATAATACTGTTTAGCTCTTTGAAAATGGGGCTCTTTATAACATTAAAAAAAAAAAAAGTTGCCATCGAGTCGATTCTGACTCATAGCAACCTTATAGGACAGAGTAGAACTGCCCCGTAGGGTTTCCCAGGAAGGAGCGCCTGGTGGATTTGAACTGCCAACCTTTTGGTTAGCAGCCTAATGCTTAACCGCTATGCCACCAGGGCTTCCTTTATAACACAATATGTCTATTACTCAATTTCTGCACCTTCAGCCACAAAAGTAATGGGTGGCCCATTCTCAGGGAGGATGTCATTCTCTCTTATGGTCTGACGTAGGAAACTTGTTGTCTACCACCTTCATCTGTCAACTCCTACTCTTCCACTGGGTGTCAGCTCTGACAGTACGCCCCTGGGAAGCCTTTTCCGTACCCCTCTTCCATGCTCCTACAGCACTTGTATGCACGCTTCTGTCATTTCACCTTCCCATTTATGAACTGGTCTCCGTTCACACCCATTTACACCGTAAGCTTCTCAAAGGCAGAGGAAGTGTTATGTTCAACACTGCCTAGAACATAACAGGAAATCAGCAAATGTCTTCTGAACAAATTTAATAAATTAATCTTGGAAAAATTACACGTTTAAAGGGTGAGGAGAAGGCATCCAGTGATCTTTAAAGTTCCCTCCAACTCTGAGATTCTATAATTCTAAAAGAGCCAGAGGAATTGATAATACCTAGTCAGAGAAGTAGAGGATAACCAGACCAGGATCACAGCAGAGAATAGCCTACGACACAGCACATAAGAATCCACATCCTAGTTAGAGGGCACTTGCACATCAAAAGTGGCAGTACAGCATAAGGATGGAGCATGTGGGCCCTGAAACCAGATAGCCTGCATTCAAGACCCAGATCTGCCACTATGAGCTGCATGACCATGGGCAAATTAGCTAACCTATTAGTGCCTCAGTTTTTTCATCTGTCATATAAGAATAATAACAATGTCTACCTCAAAAGATAGTAACAGTTACTATTTACCTCAAAAGATAATAACAGCATCTACCTCAAATGAGTTCATTATATAAAGTGCTTAAAATAATTCCTGGCACACTGTAGGTTCTAAAAAATGTTAGCTATTAGAATAATTATTTGAATTTCCTCCATAAGGCATTCCAGTACTGAATGAAACTCAGCATAATAGGAATCCTAGTTGGAATCATCAAGCACCTCCTTCAGAAGCCAGAGAAAGAGGGAATGGAGAGACTGTCCACTGTGAACAGAGACCCAGCACCATATTGGCCTGAATCAGGGAACTTGGCAGCCCCTCTCCTGTGGGAAAGTCGCCAGACAGCTCAATAACTCAGAAGGGAGGCTTGCTTGGCCATACATGTCTCCTTCCTTCTGTTTTCTGAAAGAGTAACATAAAACAAAATGAAGAAGCCAACAGAGCCGGCCTTCTCCATCATAGGCAAGGATGATTCAGGACCAATTATGTTATTGGCTTCGTGCAGATCAGCTACCAAATAACAATATAGAATCTAAACATAATGCTTTTTAAAAAAATAATATTCTCAAGTTGATAATCATTCAACTTTATCCCCTATTGTCCCTCTAGCTTTCAATAACCACTTTTAAAAGCAAATGCAGCTTTGATTTTCTTTTATTCAAGTTCCTCAAAAGTTGATGATCTTGCCATCAAAAATACCTGTCCTCAAACGGCTGGTTACATTTTACTCCTTACTGTGTCCTTTTGGTAGGAACTGTGTTTTAACCAGGCTGCCAGGCAGCCTTTTGGGTATGGAATGAATACATGCTTTTAACCAGTGACCGTGGCACCCCCAATCAAAGGATACTCATCAGATTTCATCGCACAATCAAAGAGCATCTTTTGTGCTCAGCATTGAAGAGGCAGTCGGACACCACCCAAAAGGATTTCCCAATGTACCTTCTACACATCAGAGTGAAGGGTTTTGAAGCTCACTGCAATCCATGCTTTGCAAATGAAAGTGCTGCACGTTAGTGATCCTTTTGCAGTAACCATACAAATAAAAAGGGCTTTTTCCTCCTCTCACTACAAGACTGGCATTTGGGAAGAAGAGAGTAGATAATAAAAGAAACCCTTTGGTAACAATGACAAAAATGCAAAACAAAATAAAGCCATAAACCCCAGAGCTTACGAGGGTCAAAGAGGACCAAGAGAAATTGGAAACAGGGAGACTGGAGAGGAGCCTGAAAAAGTATACAAAGAGACTCCACATACAGAGCCCAGATTTAGACTGTTCCATGTGCCAGTTGGCCCATGTCTAAACCAGACAACACCTACTTCTGTATGGGATCTGTCCCCCAGCGTTGCTGCTTATATAACCTAGATATTAATGTTTACAACTGTTTTTAGAACAGACAGTAGGTTCCTGCATTAATATTTTGTTTTCACATGAATTTAAACATATTGCCTCTAGAAGACAACTAATTATACGCAGACAAAGCTTGAAATAAGACCGTTTCAGAGAGATTTCCATTGTATAGGTATGCCACCCATATGTTACAGATGGGTTAGGTTCCAAAAGTTGGTCTGAATGGTGGTTAGTTGTCTCTAGAAATTCAATTCCCAAGAGAAACCACAACTTAAAATTGAAAAGAACACTAAAGAAAATTGTGTAAAATGGACAAAAATCTCCCATGATCCCACTGCCCTAACAATCATTTTCATATACTTCCTTCTAATCCTTTTTACAGTTACATTGTTTTATAGTCACACTCAAGAGCATAGAGTCCACTTAGTAGTTTGTAGTTTGAATCATACATTTGTAAATACAAGCCAACATTTCTGAAGAGTCTTCATAATGATTAAACAAATGCTTATAACTACTTACGTACTTTCTCTGAGAATAATTCAACTATTTATAACAACATGTTTATGAGAAAACGCTTTCTGAGTATCAACTTCCGATTCCAGGAGCAGTAACTCGCTCTGTCTGTGCTTCTGGAATCCCATCGCACATTCCCTTGAGTTTTAGACCTCAGGAAGATGGAGCTCTTCCTGGTGTGGTTTTGCTTGTCTTCAGGAGGTGTCCTCCAGATGGGGGAATTGGAGGGATT
The DNA here is from genome assembly GCA_030035585.1 of Dugong dugon. Classification (NCBI taxonomy): domain Eukaryota; kingdom Metazoa; phylum Chordata; class Mammalia; order Sirenia; family Dugongidae; genus Dugong; species Dugong dugon. The sequence continues at coordinate 59,810,969 of CM057467.1, read as the reverse complement.
ATAGAGCAAGGATGAGGGCTCTAGGGACACAAAGTGGAGGGTGGGAGTTCCAAGAAGCTGGGAATGCTGACAGAAGCTGGGGCCTTCTATCCTCTGGACCACTTCCTAGACTTCCCTCCTTTGGTTTTTTTCCGTGGGCCTCAAGAATTGTCCCCATTTACTTCCTGTTTCAAGGCCACCAGCTGTGTCTTCTGAATAAGGCCTCTTTCTTCCCCAGGCTTTGTTTAATGGAGGTAAAACTGGAAACAAACACAGCGCCAATGTCTCTGTGCTAAGCTCCTCCAGTCTTCACTCAGGACCTGTGTGGCTAACTGTGGGCCTCGGGCACACAAGGGCCAGTGTGAGACTTATCTGCACTTCAGACAGAGGGTTCCTGGTCTTATAAACACCACAGGTGGGAACACTGAGGAAGAATAAGTACCAGGGTGAAAGAAGGGGTCTTTGGTGAAAGAGGAGGGTGGAGAGAAGGGATGAGATTTAATTCACATCTATCTGAATGACTCTGTCACTCAGTAACTATTTACTGTGCACCAACCATGGGCCAGGAACTATTCTAAGTACCTGGGATACATCAATGAACAAATAAACAAAAACCCTTGCCCTCATGGGGCTTATATTATAGTGGGAAAACACAAACAATAGACATAAAACAAGCAAATTAAATAGCATGCTCCAAAAAAACCAAACCCACTGCTGTAGAGTCAATTCTGACTCATAGCGACCCCATAGGAAAGAGTAGAACTGCCCCATAGGGTTTCCAAGGAGCGCTTGGTGGATTTGAATTGCTGACCTTTTGGTTAGCAGCCATAGCTCTTAACCACTACGCCACCAGGATTTCCAAATAGTATGCTAAGAAGTACCAAATACTATGGGGGAAAAGAACATGTTAAGGAGGATCAAGAAGGTTGAAAGCACTGCGTACAACTTCAGATAGGGTGGTCAGAGAGGTCTCACTGAGAAGTGAGAAGCCTTGAAGAAGGTAAAGAGTTAACCATGTTAGAGAAAGCATGAAAGAGAGAGGCTCAAGGTTTTAGCCAGAGCCAGCAGCTCTCAAGTGTGATCCATGGATCCAGAGGAATGGATTGAAAGGCACAAGACAGGAAGCTGAAAGACCAATTAGGAGGCTCTTGCATAATCTAGACATGAGATGATGGAGTGAACAAGGCTCTGGGGATGTAAAGAAACTGATAGATTTTAAAGATTGGGGTAAAATTGACAGAGTAAGAGAATGAAAGCTTCAAATTAACATTTTGTGACATATCTTCAATATCCATTCTCTAATGGTGTAGAATTTTTAGATGAAAACATGGATACTCAAGTAAGGATTACATTTCTCAGGTTCTCTTGCAGCTAGACGTGGCATATGATCAACTTCTGGTCAACCGGATGTGAATGGAAGTGATATTCGCAACTTCCAAATTGTGCCCTTAAAAAGAAAAATCATGTCTTCCCTTTCTCCCATTTCCCCTTCCCACTGGCTTCTGTATGGAATCGATGGTAGAGGCTAGAGCAGCCATACTGCACCATAAAAGGCAAAATCAATCCACATACCAACCCAAGATTGCCAACCTTGAGTTGTTTACGAGAGAGAAGCATGCTTCTGTTTTGTTTAAGCCTCTGTATTTGGAGTTGACTTTGTTACAACTGCCTGATCTTTAGCCTAACCAATACAAGTTCTTTTAGCTGTTCCAAGCACAAAGTCCCAACACCAATGCTTACCAATCCAAAGAAGCTAACACAGTATTCAACTGGGACAAATTTAATTCTAACCTGTCTCTGCTTATTTATTTTTAAAATATCTGCACAGTATTCGAGCTTCAATGCCCTAAGTCATTGCACAAGAAGTTCAAGTCCTAAAGTAAATTGCTGCTTCTGGAACTAATATTTACTTAACAATCCATTGCTTTTCTTTCAATCAAGGAGGCCCAATTCTATATCAAATCTGAAGCAGAGGTCTCAGGAAAACATATTATCTGTCTTCAGGACAGACAACAATTTCTAATTTTCCATACAGTCTAGCAATCATCTCCTGATTGATCGATGAGCCAAATCTACAATGACTCCCCCCACCAAAAGGAGACGAAATCTAGTTCCAAACTGGCACGGAATAGAAACATATACTTTATTCAAAGGCAAACCTTTGATGTGTAGGAGTCTACTAAATCACCACTGATTTTGGAGGGATTCAGGTGAAACCTGTCCAGCCTCAGATGTGTAACCAATGTTCAAGAGCTGACCACCAAGCCTTACACGTTTGTTCAGCAAAACTCAGAGTCCACTTGGGAAGGTGGTCACCAGCATGCACCTTGCAGTTTCTGAGGGCTCCACTACAGGAAAAGTGTTCATCCACAATCGCAGTGATTTGACTTAGCACCCTTCTTATCCATCCCTGAACATCAAGCTCTAGGAACTGAAAAAGAAAAAAACCGCAGAGAAGCAGGCGAAGGGGCAGTGGAGTTTTAAGGCAAAAATCCCTGTTAGCGTGTGGGTCAAAGGGGGAGACTGATGCGCTCTTGGAAATCACATGCCCCTTTGGTAAAATACCCTGAAGTTTAGTAAGATTAGAGTCAAATAAGTGCATTTGCTTCAAAATAGGCCACATCTAGGCATTTATCTAGGCAATGAGAGCATCAGGCTAACTGTGAAGTAGCGACATTAATAAAATTGAGAGGAAAGAGGCCATGACTGGATTGAGATCATGTAAAGAACATATATTTCTTGAATAGCTAAAGTAAGACACAGGGAATGTCAGGTGATAAGACAGAGGCTCTGTCCTCAAGTTTAGAGTCTAGAGTGGAAAACAAACCAACCAGCTATTACAATAGCATGTTCAGTGCCAAAAGGAAGCAAACACAGAACGATAAGATGTATGGGAGGGGACTGAAATGCAGTTTGGGGGCTGGCGAATAGGACAGGCTTCCCAAAGGAGGTGACGGTAAGCTGAGGCTGGAAACAATCTGATGGCCTGCTTGCTACAATCATAGAAAGGGAATGATACCTGCCTGTGAAAAGACCACTATAAAATGGGGGTCAGAGTTGCCTACATAACGCAAGTAAAACGTGTGATGTAATCAAATGTTTACTCCATAGCCACGATATAGTTCCTTGGTGGTGCAAACGGTTAAGCGCTTGGCTGCTAACTAAAAGGTTGGAGGTTCGAGTCCACCCAGAAGGACCTTAGAAGAAAGGCCTGGCTCCCCTCGGCAGCAAGGGAGAATGAAGAGAACAGGATCCAAGGAAAAGATTAGTCCAAAGGACAAATTGTCCACAGCTACCAAGGCCTCCACCGGACTGAGTCCAGTACACCTAGATGGTGCCCGGCTACCACCACTGACTGCTCTGACCAGGATCACAACAGAGGGTTCTGGACAAAGCTGGAGAAGAATGTACAGCATAATTCTAACTCACAAAAAAAAAAGACGAGATTTACTGGCCTAAAGGAGACTGGAGAAACCCCGAGAGTACGGCCCCCAGACACCCTTTTAGCTCAGTGGGGAAATTACCTCCAAGGTTCACTGTTCAGCTTGCGAGTGGACAGCCCCATAAAACCAAATGAGACTAACGAGGTACAGGAGTCCAGTGACAAGGGCTAGAAGGCAGAAGGGGACAAGGAAGCTGGTGATAGGGAACCCAAGGTTGAGTAAGGATATTGCTGATGTGTTGTGAGACTGTTAACCATTGTCATAGGGCAACATTTGTAGTAACTGTTAAATGAGAAACTATTTTGTTCTGTAAGCCTTCATCTTAAGTGAGAATAACAGCACAATTGGAAGAGCGTAGTCAATGTCACTGAACTGTGTATGTAGAAATTTTTGAAACGGTGTATCTTTGGCTATGTGTATTTTCACCAAAAAAAAAAAAGGTTGAGAATTTAGAGGGTTAATATGTTGTGGGGTTGTTAACCAATGTCATAAAACAACATGTGTACTACTGTTTCATGAGAAACTATTTGTTCTGTAAGCCTTCACCTGAAGTACAATAAAATATATATGTATAAAAAAGAATGTATTATGTAGATTAAAATCCTCTTTTTAAATTAAAAAAAAAAGAAGAAGAAGAAAGGCCTGGCAATTTACTTCTGAAAAATCAGTCATTGAAAACCCTGTGGAGCACAGTTCTACTCTGACACATATGAGGTCTACATGAGTCAGAATCAACAAGATGGCAACTGAGTTTAGTTTTTTGGTATAGCTGCAAGCTACGTGGACAACAGAAGTCATTGTGTAAATTTTAGAAAAAAGGCAGAATATTAGTGAAAAAGGAAATAGAAGTGGACATATTGGTGAATTTGCATCATTCAGAAAATCTAGACTCCTGGGAGGAACTTGGAATAATCTAGTTCCAATTCTGTCATCAACAGGAACATGCCTAAATCAGCCAAAGCACACGTGAATGAGAATAGTCATAGCTATGCAGTAGACTGAAAATCAGGGTGGGCCGCCTCTGCCCACTTCTACAACCAATGAAGAGCTCTGTGAAGTCACATTACTTCCTCAGCCTGTCTCTTCACCTGAAAACAAGGATGTTGGGTGAGAACAACGGCTGTGAAACACAGTTTTAAACTACATTCCACAGTAAAAACTAGCATTGTACATTGTGACCTAGTATATGCATCTTAATTAAGTGCAATATATTTGATATTTTTCTATTCGATTCTAATCCTTCTTTTTCTTCTTTTTTTAACGTTGGTTAGACCCACTAAACAGATTTCATGTCCCCAGTTTGTGACCCACAGTCTGAAAAATTCCAGACTAGATAATCTCTAAGGGCCCTTCGTTCTGAGAACCATCAACATGAATCACTCAGTATCTAACACGTTCGCAAAACCCATTGCCATCAAGTCAATTCCGACTCATAGTCACCCTACAGGACAAAGCAGAACTGCCCATAGGGTTTCCAAGGCTGTAATCTTTATGAAAGCAGACTGTCACATCTTTTTCCCGTGGAGCAGCTGGTAAGTTCAAACCATTCACCTTTCACTTAGCAGCCAAGCACTTAACCACTGCACTACCAGGGCTCCTCATTTAAAACATTACAGTTTTCAAAGTGATTTCACAGGGTTGTCTCCTATGATCATCACAACAGCGGTGTAACATGGGCAGAGGCGCTCATGAGATTCACCACAGAACATGTGGCGAGGGCATGGCTGAGCCGGACCAAAACTCAGCAGTTGCACAACAGCAGCTAACGTCCTGCTTAGTAGCTCTTCTCTGTCAGAGAATTCCACCTCCTGACCACCCTCTGCCCCAAGCTTTAACTTAAATACCTCTCCTGATCTGTCAAAAAAGTGAGCGTCAAATCTAGTGAACTCATTCTAAGAATTTTATGTTAAACCTCATGTTCATGCCCTTGCTAGATTCTTCAGGAACATACTCTGGGTGGGCCACTGTGCAGAGAGGGGGAAGACAGATGCATGAAACTCAGTTCCTGCCCTGGAGTTGCTCACTGTCTAGTACAAAAAGATGTATCCACAAACACATCCACTAAGCGCAGCACAGAAGACGTTTTAAAGTTGCACTTAAACGTTTTCTTAGTGACAACCTTAGTTGTTCCATTTAACCTCAGCACAGGCCTCCCCATTTGGTTCATGGAGAGCACCAAGCTTCAAGCCTTCCCTGGAGACTCTGAGTGCTGGAGACCAACAGGACAGCAAGAGGGTGCACTCCAGTGGGAAGTAAAGGACCCCCATGGCAGCTCCCTGACAGAGCTGCTTCCTCTGTTGCTTCGCCTCCTTCCCCCAGGGTCAGTGAATGGAGAATGCCAACAGGCACTCTCAGCTTCAGCCTATATTCCCTCCTTCACTCCAGACCAGCATCAACTGACTGCAGGGATATATTAAAGATGTTGTTTAACATCACGAAAAGGTCAGGTCCCCTAGATTTATGGACAACTTGGCATTTATATTATTTGGGAGGAAAAAAAATTATATCAGGGAAAAGGGACAGAGACAAGAGTACTTTTAAAAGACAAGTCTAGAGTTAAATAAAAGCATTGAAGTCCTTTATTTTCTTAACTATTTACAAATCAGTGAGTTCTGGGTGGTAATATGCCAGTGCTTCTAAATCAATTATTGTCAAAAGGATTTGGAGCCTGAAGTCAGAATTTGTGGTTTTGCTTCTCAGCATCCATTCCTCCTTTCTCTGACAACAATGCCCAGATTTTACTGTGGGGAACCACAACCTCTTTATATAAGCCAGTTGGTGTGGCTGGGGCCAACCCTACCTTTAACTCCAGGGGTGATTCCTGACTGGCTTAAGTTCTTTGTGACTGATTTGAGAATGGGCAGGCAATCCAATCAGAGTCAATGAGACAGAGGATTACTTTTCTGAGACTTCAGAGAAAATGTCCTTTTTTTTTTTTTTTTTCCTCACAGGAGCTACAAGAAGAGAATGTTTCTGCATCCCTGCATGTGTGGTGTGAGAATGACGAGGTGGAGGACTGTGGCAGCACTGCGGTGACAGACTCCAGTGAGGATGCAAGTCACATAACTGAAGGCAGAGCAGAGAGCCAGAGAGAGCCTGCAACCTTACGGATGCCCTTTGGACCACTGGATCAAGCCTTGCCAGCAACCCTTCCTGCAGATGTTTTTTTCTTTTTTTTTTTTTTTAGTTAAACAAGTCTTTTATTTGTTTAAACTAGTTTTATTTTTCTGACATTTGCTACCAAAGTAATTTAAACTGATACAAATATCTTACATATCCCAAAGTAGTAATGTAACAGGATTTAAGGTCTCTTTTGAGGGAGACAGAGGGTTATTGTGATAGGTGGAGACTAAGAGAAAGATTTTTTCTTAACTTCTATTAATTCTGCAGGAAACAATCACAATAGTGAGTGTCTAGAGTTGTTCCTGTTTCTCACAAACACCTTTCCCATGCAGATCGCCCTACTTGAATTTCATGATCCTGAGTCAGTCACTTAAATGTTTATTTTGCAGTCATCACTTATTTATCAGACACTTTACATCATTTAAGATATAATTTTAAATTCAGTAATTCATTTGATTGTCACAATAACCAAATGAGGAAGGATTGAGGGATCTATCATAATATTCATTTTAGGCAGGAGAAAGTTGAGCCTCAGAGAAGTTAAATGGGATGCTCAAAATAATTTGAGGAAGTGGATGATGGGGATGGGGTAGGGGGAGACAGTCCTCAAATCTAGGTCTCTTGCTTCCTGGGTTTAAACACCATCCTGTGTCTCCCTACTCTAATCCTCTGAACCAAAGATGCTAAACTCTACTCCCAAAAACAAATCTGTGCTCTTAGTTAATGCACAAAATTTTCGCAGTGGGCGAGGCTTGACCAAAGCACCGAGATCCCCAATACGTGGCAGAGCCAGAACGAACTAGCTAGTGATCTTGGGCAGTCCCCCTTTGTCTGGTTTTCTCATCTGTAGAAGGAGAGGTCTAAAAGTTCTTTGATTCTAGCCCTTCCTCTCTCCCCACTCTCAAATTAATTTTTTCCCCAGAATAATAACTATAACCTTAAAAATAAATAAATAAATAAACCAATGCTGTGGAGTCGATTCCGACTCATAGCGACCCTATAAGACAGAGCAGAACTGCCCCATAGGGTTTCCAAGGAGTGGTTGGTGGATTCGAACTACTGAACTTTTGGTTAGCAGCTGAGCTCTTAACCACTGAGGTGTTTTTTGTTTTTTAATTATAACCTTTGCTGACATTTACTCTCACTGGGGGCCAGGCATTGTGCTAAGAACGCTACTTCCATTAACTCTGTAAACCTCACAACACCCCGAGACAATCATCTCTCTTTTACAGATAAGGAAACCTGGACTCAGAGAGGTTAAATGAACTAACCCAAATCGCAGAATGACTAAGTATCAACGAGATCTGACCCCAGGTCAGATAAGCCATGAAGACCTTAACCCAGTCTGAACTGTTCTCGAGAGGAAATTAGGCTCCTCGCCTTACTAGTCGCCGTTCCCTACACAGAAGTGGTGAGGGGGAAGCAAACTGAGTCACGCCAAGCCCCTGCAGGGCAATAACCGGAAACCGCTGGAACGGCTCCCGGGAGGTTCCTTCCCAGGCCCAGGAGGCGGGGCACCCCTCCCCGCCCGCCACAGGATCTCCGCTCTGGCCATCCGTCCCTTCCCGTTACCTTGTTGAGATGCGGGTTCCTGGTGACATCGTATCCGCGCTTCTTCAGGGGCACCGGGCGCACCGGGCCAGCCTTGGAATGGCAGCCTCGGGTGGGCGTGGAGGTAGCCCAGCTCGGGAGGTTGCCGCAGGCCCGGCCCGACAGGAGGGCCAACCGTGCGCCGGTGCCCAGCGAGGCGCCCATGGTCCTACGGCAGACCTGGCACCGGGGAGAGACCAAGGTCAGGGGCGCCTTCCAGCCAGCCAGGTCCCACACGCGCCGCGGGAAACCGGGCCTAAACCAGGGACGCGTCCTCAGTGAGAGGGCAGGGGGTCCTGAAGGCTTAAAGGCGCCAGGCCCCGCCCCTCCTCGGGGGCCCCCAGCGCGGCTCTCTGAGACGCGCTGCCACTTGTAGTGCCCGAGGCCTAGTCAAGCGCCGGGCAAAGCGAAAGCAATCCCAGGAAGCAGATCTGGTGCGGGTGAGGACCCGGGCCACCCCCGCCCATATTATCACGGAGGAGAGGCGACTGCGCGGCGAGGGGTCCCTGAGTCCCCAACTTCACTCGGTAGCGTCCCCACCTTCCCCGGCCCACCTGCGCAGTGCCTGAAGCTTCTATCTACTCGGCCCTGCTGCGGGGCAGGCAGGGCGAGACGCCACGGTCCGTTGTTTCTCTCCCGCCAATGGCTCAACCGCGCCGGCGGCCGCGAGCGCGCGGGGCTGGTGCGTTCTGGAAACGGCGGCTCTGAGACCTTTGTTCGCAGTGCTGAATCTCCGCTGAGAACGCGCATAGGGCGCCTCACAAACGCGTGCACGTGGCGCTGTAGTGACAAGGTGAAGTTCAGAATGCTCCCTGAGCCTTTCCATCTTGGCAAGTCTGAACGCACGGAGGGGATTTAAGGTTTAGGGGTCAACATACCCTCTCCCCCTCCCACCATTTTGGGAAGATCTTGGCTCTGAGATTCGGAGTAGAACTCCCCAGGCACCTAGGGCTCAGTGTCGCCTTGCACTGTCCAGTACAATAGCCATTAGCCACATGTGGCTATTTAAATTTAAATGAATTCAATAAAATTAAAAACCCAGTTCCTCAGTTGCACTGGCAACATTTTAAGTGCTCAAAAGTCACGGGTGGTTAGTGGATATGGGATTGAACAGCCCAGACATGAAACATTTCCTTCTTTGCAGAAAGTTCTATTGTGCAGTACTGATATAGGGTCTTCAGTTACTAAGAGGGATTCTAGGGATCCCATGGAGCCTGAATTTCTGGAGCCAAACAGGGACCTTGAAATGCATCTAACCTTAAACTTAATTTCAAACACTCACCACACAGTAGTCAAGAGATTCCGTTTAAAACATATAGTCCATTGTGTGTGGTATGAAATCCAAACTCTTTCCTGGGCCTAAGGGTTACCCTATAGCTTGGATCCTCCCAACTTCTCCAAGTTCATCCCACTCCATTTCCCCCTTTCTGAGCTCTAGCCACACTTGCTCCTCCCTGTACTTCCACCCCACCCAGTTCCCTCCACCTCAAGATCTTTGCATTTGCTATGGCCTCTACTTGGAATGCTCATACCCTAACCCTCCAAACACCTGCCTCATCACTGTCTCTCAAATCTCCACTTAGTTGTCAGCACAAAGGCATTTACTACACTCCATCCAATGTCAGTCTCCATTCCTGACTATATAGTGAAGGTTTCTCCCCCCTTTTGTAGAATTTACCACAGTCAGTACTTAGCTTTTTTCCACTCTCCCGCTTCAGTCTCTCCTTTACTGACTGGGAAGTGTGACACTGAACAGAACCTGGCATTTCCACCTGGCTACAGTGCAACCGTTCTCACTCTCCTTTTCTGAGTCGTTCCTCCTCCATTAACATAAACTCACTACCCCCTGAATTTCCTACCTAATCTTTTGAGTTACTGTTATCAGTGTAATCCCGTATAGATAGATCTTGAAAGAGCACAAAGCTCAAGGCAGACATTCTTTAATAGTTAAGCTAAACTATTGTTTGGTTTTAAGAAGACTTCAGGTGATATTTTTGGTTTAAGGTTTAAAGATTATTTTAGGGTGTCATAGATTGAACTGTGCCCCCTAAAAGTATGTGTCAACTTAGCTAGGCCATGATTCCCAGTATTGTGTGATTGTCCACAATTTTGTCATCTGATGTGATTTTCCTGTATTGTAAATCCTACCTCTATGATGTTAATGAGGCAGGACTCAGTCTAGATTAGGTTGTGTTTTAAGTCAATCTCTTCTGAGATATAAAAGAGAGAAGCGAGCAGAGAGACATGGGGACCTCCTACCACCAAGAATGAACCGGGAAGGGTGTACATCCTTTGGATCCAGGATCCCTGCGCTGAGAAGCATCTAGATCGGGGAAGATTGATAACAAGGACCTTCCCCAAAGCCAACAGAGAAAGAAAGCCTTCCCCTGGAGCTGGTGCCTTGAATTTGGACATCTAGCCTCCTATACTATGACAGAATAAATTTTTCTTTGTTAAACCCATCCACTTGTGGTATTTCTGTTATAACAGCACTAAATAACTAAGACATAGGGCAATACTTTCAGGGGTTCATCCAGCCTCCATGACTCCAGAAAGTCTGGAGTCCATGAGAATTTGAAATCCTGTTCTTCATTTTCCTACTTTTGATCAGGATTCTCCTACAGAATCTTTGATCAGAATGTTCAGAAATGGTAGCTGGGCACCATCCAGTTCTTCTGGTCTCATGGCAAAGGAGGCACTTGTTCATGGAGGCAATTAGCCACATATTCCGTATCCTCCTCCTATTCTGAAGCCAAGTTTACTCTTGAACTGTACATTTATCTGAGCCTATAAATGATATTTTTCCCCCTTAAATTAGTTTAAATCAGATTTTTTTATTGCTTCAACCAAAAGAATATTAATGGATACTTTCCTTTTAACACTATTTTGTATATTTTTACATCTTCTCAAACATCTTGAAGGCAGGGATTAGATGTGTAGTGTATGTGTGCGTGTTTCCATCTTTGGTACCTGGTATATAGCAAATTCTCAAAAATGGCTGAACAAGTCTGCCTTTGCTCAATACAATGAGCTTTCTCTCACCTGGAGAATTTTTAATAGGTAACCTCAGTCATTTGAAACTCAGTGAGAAACCAGAATGTAAACAACAAAGTCTCCAAACAAGCAAATACAATTGTTAAATAATCTGTTCACTAAAGTTCAGACCATTTACGTGTAAGGTTCTCCCTCATATGCTCACCTGTGACCTATACTGTCTTCACCCAGACATAACTGTAGCAATTTTTTTTTTTTTTATTGCATGTATGTCTTTGTTCTTTGGTCACAGAAAGGAGCGGTGCTAGAGGCAGGTCCACTAGGTGCAGCAGAAGAAAGAAATCCTGAGAGAAGGTGAATTCTCTGTTCCACAAAGTTGCCAGGGGACCCAGGTTCTTTCTCTATCATTGCTGTGCTGTTCTCTGCAGCGTTGCCTTCCTCTACGTGGATGCATTACTAATGCATTAGCATCCCAGCCATTAGAAAGGGGGAAAGAGGAAATGGAGAGCAAGCAATTCTCTTAGGGAAGTGATGTGGAAGTTGAACACATTACTTCTATTAATGTTCTGTTCGTGAAAACAGTCACATCAAACTACAGTTCAAGGAAGACTGGAAAATATTGTCCTAGCTGGAGGGTGTCTATGGGCTCTACTAAAGCTCAACAGGGGAGAGAGATCTATCACTACAAGGAAGAAGGGAAGAATGGTTCTTGAGGGCTGGTAACTAGAAGCTTGTTGTTGGACACCATCAAATCGATTCTGGCTCATAGTGGCCCCATGTAGCAGAGTAGAACTGCCCTATAGGGTTTTCTTGGCTGTAGTCTTTACAGAAAAGATCACCAGGTCTTTTTCCTGCTGAGCCACTGGGTGGCTTCGAACTGCCAACCTTTAGGTTAGCAGCCAATCGCTTAACCATTGTGCCACCAGGGCTCCTTCTAGAGAGATAATAAGCATTTTATATTAAAGTGTTTGGTGTATAGAAGGTGCTTAGAAACTGTTATTATTGGCATATGTGCTTTGTATTTCTGGTTTCATGGCAACTTCTTTACTTTTAGAGTATTAGAGAGACCAGGTTTAGAACCATGAAAACTTTCCAGAACTTCTTACAACTCCGTGGAACTCTGACTTCCTTAGCTAGCCAGCCTTGTGGTCCAGGTCCCCATAATTTGTCTTGGCCCCTCTCCTCTCACATCCCACTTACTGACTTCTGCCATCATTGTAATGCTGCTTCCTGGGGAGGTAGTTGTCCCATTGCCATTCCCCCTGACCAGAGTGCCCATATTCCTAGAGCACTAAGAACATTTGCCTTTCCATTCTGATTGCAGAGATTTGCATATCTACCTGTTGCCCTACTAGATTGTGAGTTCCTCAAGGACTGGAACCACCGTTTACAATCCCTTGCTTTTGCAGTTCCTAGGACAGTGCCAACACTGGGACTGCACTCAGTTTATTGAATTAAATAAATTTGATGTGAATCAAATGATAACTTTCCAAGATGTGGATCTGATTGAAACCAAATTTGGTACATTGTTAAAGGATATTAAATTACCTTCAAGCTAGATCTGTAGTTTAGTCTGCTATCTTGAAACAATATCATTTGTCTTCTGTAAACAGATTTTAATGACCCTATGTGTATGGGTTAAAATATAAAAGTGCATTAAAAATTCATTATTGTTCAGCTAATTCTATTTCTTCACACATTGATTTATAATATTCTATGTGATGTTGTATGTTTATGATTAAAACAACTCTTTAATTCATATTGCTGCTAGTAATATTTTTAGCTACTTCAGCTGTATTACTTTCTTACACCAAAGCAGTATAGTGAGGAACATTTCCTTTCTTTATGCAAATGAAGTAAGCCTTGTCACTCACCTCTCCTCCTCGTGTCCTGCTGTCTGGGTCTTTGCTCAAGCTGTTTCCTCCACTTCCAGAATCTGCCAGTTGAAGCCCTGCCCTTCCTTCACAGCTCAGCTCACACACCCTATCTTCCAGCAAGCCCTCCCCACAGGTTCCCCAGCTACAGCTCTCCCTCCCTCCTTTATGCTCCCCAAACTCTGTTACTTGTATCTCTCCTATTGCTTTTACAGGCTGCTTCTCTGTGAAATTGTTTATTTATATATCTGTTTCTTCTACCCTCAAAGGGGCTCATAGAGGTAAAAGTAACAACTTTGGATTCAGACGGTCTTCAGTTCACCACTGACTAGCTTGGGCCTTTTACGTGACCTCTTTAAGCCTCACCACTCTCATGGATAAAACTGGGATCCTAATATCCCTTCCCATGTTGGCTTTTTGGCGGATTTATTTCCTTATTTTTAGAGCACTATAACACACTTATCACATGCCAGGCACTATTCTAAGTACTTTATAAATACTAACTAATTTCATCTTAAAATATTCCTGGGAAACACAGAGCTGGTTGTTAAGCTTTTGTCTCTCAGATCTATCTTTCTATACTCTGATTTATAGCTGGAGCTCGTCTTTGCAAATCCATTTTTCTTTGGCAGCCAACTTCCTGTTAGTTTTTGCCAACAGGGGGCACTAGAGAGAGATTTGAAGGGTTGGGTGGTGAGAAGGAATTTACTCTTTCTGTTTGCTTGTTACTAATTCCTTGCAGTATCTCCCCAGCAACACCCTTAACCTAGCATCAGTTGTTGATTCTAGCCTCCAACTTCCTTCCGCACTCAAGAACCAGCCCTGCCAGGTCCCGTAGACTTAGCAGGGGTTCTCTTCCTCCATGGGTCCAGGTTCTGATGATCCCAGCCTCTTCTGTTTGTTCCTGCAGCCTGAGGGATCCCTACGGTTACTGTCTATGATTGCCCAGTGTCGCCACCCTTCTTATTCAGCCCTCTCCCAAAACAAAAACAAAAACAAAAAAAAGCCATTGCCTCCGAGTTGACTGTGACTCATACTGACACTACAGGACAGAGTAGAACTGCTCCAAAGAGTTTCCAAGGAGCGGCTGGTGGATTTGGCTGACCTTTTGGTTAGCAGCCATAGTGCTTATCCACTATGCCACCAGGGCTCCATTCAGCCCTGTAATCCAAAAAACCAAACCCATTGCCGTTGAGTGGATTCTGAGTCATAGCAACCCTTTAGGACAAAATAGAACTGCCCCATAGGGTTTCCAAGGAGCTCGATGGTGGATTCAAACTGCTGACCTTTTGGTTAGTAGCTGTAGTTCTTAACCACTACACCACCGGGGTTTCCATTCAGCCCTCTAGTGCCTGTGAAACCAGTTCGTTACATTAAATTCCTTTTATTGAGATGTATCTACTGTGATTCAGTTTTCTTGATTGAACACTGTCTGAAACAGATTGATATAATTATTACCCCCGTTTTATAGGTGAGGAAACAAAATACAGAGATGTTAAATAACTCAGCTGATGTCATATAGCTGGTAAGGAGGCGAGCTTGGATTTAAACCCAGGCTCCAGAGGCCATGCTGGTCACCAGGACACTACGGGTTAACATATGTAAAGTGCTTAGCCAGTTCGAAGATCTTGGCTCACCATCCTGTCTCCTCATTGTTACTCTTCACCCTTGTGTCTTGGACAACACCCAGAACAGGATTGTGTGCAATAAATGCCTACTGAAACATCAATGGAAAGTGCAGAAAAATCTACTGAGTTTGACTGACCCCAATAGGGGATGACGTTAGGAAAGGACATGGAGGTGCTAGGGGGACCACGGAGCCTTAGCATCCTATCCTCTGACCCCCTTCCTTTGGGGCTGTTTCCAGGGTAACTGATTCTCCCTCTCTTCATGTTGCTCTCCCGGCTTCCCTGTCACCTTTGCTTTGTCCCATTGTACCTTGGCTTCTTGACTTCAGTTTTTCTATGTATTAAGTGGGAATAAACAGTTCTCTGACATTCCGAAAATGCCACAGGAGAAATAAGACTGTAGCTTTGTTGGGTATCTGAAGAAAAAAATGTTACATTCTCTATTTTTCTATTCCATTGCATCCTATTTCTCTTTTCTTCTGTTGCATGTCTTAATTTTTTAAATACGTACTTTTAACAAGAAAAAATAGTTTCTTAAGCAACCACATTTCTAATAGAGGTGGTCCACCCAATTCAGTTATCACAAAAACACTTTGGAATCTTTGTTTATAAACTGATTCAGCCTCTATTCAAGTAGTTGTTGCACCAAACGTAGTTGCTTCTGGGTACCTGTTGCCACCGAGTTAATTCTGACTTATAGAGACCCTACAGGACAGAGTAGAACTGCCCCATAGGGCTTCCAAGGCTATAATCTTTACAGAAGCAGACTGCCACGTCTTCCTCGGATAAGTTGGTGGGTTCAACCCCCTGACTTTTCGGTTAATAGCCGAGCACTTACTCACTGCGCCACCAGGGCTCCTTTGCTTCCAGGTAGAAGGATATAAATTATTTCATTTCTCATTGGACTCCCTGCCTAGTTCTTAGTAAGTCCTGCAGCTAATTCTCAACAGGCCAGGGTCTAAAAGTTTCTGCCCTGGCATACAGGCCAGCACTTATTTTCTGGTTGTGCTGGTTTGGGCACAATTTATAATCCATTTCATATATGCCGCCACTTTCCTCTTACAATAGAAGCACCAAGAAGAAAATGTTGTCCTTGCTCAGAATGACCAGGAAGAGAGCTAATAACCAGTACTTCTTGTGTATTTTCTAGGCCTCCGGTTTTCCCAGAGGTTGTTTAAAAACATCTATTTTCTGCCCCTCTTGAAACACTCTATTCAAGCACTCAGTCCTCTGACAGCCACCACGCCATTCCCTCCATTATGATCCCAGCCTCTCAGCCTCCTCACTCCTCACACAAAAGTAAGACAAAAAGGCAACTGTTAGAAAAAGGCAAGACGTGGAAACAAATCCATGGCAGCAGCTGCTGAACTAAGCAGCTGATAAGGGGGAACAAATTTGTGCCCTCAGTGTTTGTTTGGAGGTCAGGGTGGTGGCCCAGCGGGTTAAAGGAAGGGCTCTTTGTCCATGATGTGATTCGTCCATCTGGCCCATTCAGCATCCCCCTGGACCAGCTGACCCTTGCCCCAGCTGCTTTACCAGCTCCTTCATCGGCTCCGAGCTTGTTAAACGGTAATGAGCATGTCCTCAAGCCTCCTGATTGACTTTGCAACAGTCCTGACGTACTTCAATAACGGGAGGAAATTGTTTTTCCTGTTGACTGCCTTATTTCTCTATGAAACAAAAATCATCAGCTTTCTGGAGGAATCCTGAAGTCCTCGCTAGAGCTTGGGTTATTTTTGTTTTCAGTGTTTGTTTTTAAAAAAATTTAATAAACTTTATTTTTTAGAGCAGTTTTAGGTTTATAGAAAAATTGTGCAGAAAGTTCCCACGTACCCCGGGGCCTCTACACACTGTTTCTCCTGTATTAACATCTTGCATTACTATGATACATTTATTATAACTGATGAACTAGTATCAATACATTATTATTAACTGAAGTACATGGTTTACATTGTTGTGTTGTTGTTATGTGCTGCCGATTCTGTTCCAACTTATAGTGACCCTATAGGACAGGTAGAATTGCCCCATAGTGTTTCCAAGCAGCGGCTGGTGGGTTTGAACTAGCTGACCTTTTAGTTAGCAGCTGAGCTCTTAACCACTGTACCACCAGCACTCCATAGTTTACATTAGGGTTCACAATTTTTGTTGCACAGTCCTATGGGTTTTGACAAATTGTAGTGTCATATGTCCACCATCACAATATCATACAGAATAGTTTTGAGTGTGTTTTTTAAATTGTTATATATGTAACACAGCATTTGCCAATTTAACATTTTTCCCATGTAAAATCTAGTGACATCAATTACATTAATCGTATTGTGCAACCATCACCAATACCCACTGCCAAATTTCCCATCACCATACACAGAAACTCAATGCTTCCTAAACAATGACTACCATTTCCCCTTTCCCTCCTGCCCCTGGTAACCACTAATAAACTTTGGTCTCTGTAGCTTTGCTTGTTCTGGGTATTTCATATGAGGGAGATCATTCAATATTTGTCCTTTTGTGACTGACTTACTTCTTGAGTGCTTTTTTAAAAAGCGTGTTTTCTATATGTGCAATTGGTAAAGACAGGCTGTTCTTGGCGAACTTGGGTTCTCTTTGTCTCTTTATCACTTCAGTTGGTTTTTGTTTTTCCTTCTCACAAGATTTAGGCCCTCAGCCCCTCCCCTTGGCTGAGATTCAACCTCAGATTCCTCAGCCTGGGTTCACTGAGCCTCCCCCCACCAACCCCCCCCCCCCCCCCCCCCCCCCCGTACCAAAGACATGTAATTTGTTTTCTTTGTGGATTCACAAGCTTAGCACTTCAGCTTGTGTAGTTTATTATTATAATGGGATGTTATCTGTGTCATCCGGCAGCCCGCAGAGCAAGCATTCACTGTGATGCATTCACTCTGCCATGGAACTGAACATAGATTCTGACTGAAAGGTCAGTGTTTCTCCATCCAGCTCATAACAATTGTTCGCCGCAAGCTGCTCATTATTGGGAACATGGGCACTTCTAAGAGCAGGTGATTTATTTCTTCTTCTTAGCTAGAACTTTGGACTTGGTATCAAATGTAAAACAAATGTTTGTTTTGGTATCAAGTGTTTACAAAGGGTAAAAGCAGAGACTGATCAAGCAGCATCCAAGTGATATGGACTTGAGATACTTTTGTTTTTTGCTTTTGAGTCATTATAATTTGCTCTACACCTTTAAAACAAACAAACAAACAAAAAAACTTGGCCTGCCGTTTAAAAGCAGATTTTGAGATTTCAGCTCCATCAGCATGTTATTTAACACTTTAATTTGCACAATAAAATAAGGCATATAAACCAAGGTCTCTGTTTCCAGTTGTCTTCCCAGATTTTTGCCAATATAAATTTCAAGTTCTTTGTGTAGTGGCTAAGAACTTTCTCTGGAGTCAGATAACCTGGGTTTGCATTCCAGCTCTGCCACTCACTATCTATGCAACCCTAAGGAATTTACTTGACCCTCTGAACTCCAGCTTTCTTATCTATAAAATGAAGATAATAATAGTACTTAACTTGTAGGGTGGTTGTGAGGATTAAATACTTGGCACATAGCATATCTTTAATAAATATTAGCTTATCATTTTAATACTTCTTCTATATTCCTGCAGAAGAACTCTTTGCACATAAATAGTTACTAAATAAATATTGATTAAATTGCAGTTAACTCAGTTTTCAAAAGTCCAGTGTAAAAACGGCTTGGGGGCAGTGTCTGATCTCCTCCAACCTCACAGGGGGGAAGGATAACCAGTATCAACAACCCAAGGATGATTCCTATGAGGTGGAGGTCAGGCATGCCTCCTCTCTCTGCCATCTTTACTAACCCTGACACCAACCATCCTTCCCACAGCACTCTCTACAGAACTCACAAACCGTACTCACAATTATGGGGTTTATTAGGAAAGTAACAGGTTACAATTCAGGCTCAGGAACACTCAAGGATATAATTCTTTCATCAAGACAGCCTCTTCCCAGCCAAATTTGCAGGCACGCCTCTCCCTGGCCCTAGGTCTCTCCTCAGAGGCACTCAGTTTTCTCTGTCTGTGGGTCTGGAAGCCCACTGAGCCATCTCCTGTTACTGGGTCTCTGCTGCCACCGCTTCTCACTGTCTTTCCGGTTACAGTTCACTCTCTCTCTGTTTGGCTATTGAGTCAATTCCAACTCATAGCGACCCTGTAGGACTGAGTCGAATTACCCCAATAGGATTTCCAAGGCTGAAATCTTTACGAATGCAGACTGCCACATCTTTCTCCTGTGGAGCAGCTAGTAGGTTCTAACCACCAAGCTTTTGGTTAGCAGCTGAGATCTTAACCACTGCACCACCAGGGCTCCTTATAGTGCATATAAAATTAGTCATTCTAGAGTTGGAAGCAACCTTAGAGATCATCTACGTTTTGTAATAAATCAGTGATGGCACCAAGAATAGGAACTTTGCTCCCTGGGGTAAACTTTCTGGATACAAGGAAACACTTAACAACATTCATCACCCGTGCGGAGGTACCTAATGAAATGAGGAAAACTCTCTGCTTTGAGGAAGAAACAAACATCCTTTATGATTAAAACAGTGCATAAAGAGAAATGAAGTTCTGATGCATGCTACTACACAGGTGAACCTTGAAAACATTATGCTAAGTGAAATAAACCAGACACCAAAGGACAAATGTCATCTGATCCCACTTATACGAAATATCTAGCACAGGCAAATGTATAGAGACAGAAGATAATTAGTGGTTACCAGGGGCTGGGAGAGGGGAAAATGAGGAGTTACTAATTAAGGGGTATTGATTTTCTGTTTAGGGTGATGGAAAACATTTGGAAATGGATAATGGTGATAGTTGCACAACATTATGAATATAATTAATGTCATTGTGTTATACACTTAGAAATTATTGAAATAGCAAATTTTTGTTATATAGATTTTACCACAATTACAAAATTTAATCACACTCAGCAGCCTTATTTTTCTGCCTTTTATTTTTTAATTTTTATCAAGTTTCATGTTATAAAAAGACATTTTCTCCTATATGAGAAGAAAGTGAGGGACTGAAATAAAAACTAATCCAGATGCTGAGTACTGGAGCTAGCATAGACAGAAAGTTCATGGCAATTAATAGACTCTAAGTTAGGGATTATTGATCTAATCATAAGTCCAAAGAAGTTTGAAACAAGCCAAGAAATTTTCCATCCCGGGCAGAATAAAAAGGAATTGATACTAGATGAGAATTCACAGAAAAGTTATCAAATTAGAACAACATGCTTGCATTTCTTAAACCTTACTTACTGTTCTTTATATTGCATGATAGGATATTGAGTGGGATTTTTCTTACTATCATAGGATTTCTGCTAAAACCCCAAGCTAAGGACAATAGGTGGTACCCTACATTCCACAAAGAAACAAAGGAGCCTGCAGACATGGCCTCTAGTGCTCTAAGGAGTAGCCAAACACATCCTCCAACTCTTCCCTCCACTTCTCCATTGGTTAAGACTGGAGCCTATGGCAGAGGAGAGTTGGTAGATAAAGAAAGAAGCCTCCAGGGGAACCACACACGGAGATGAGGGTGCTGTAAGACGGGCAGACCAATGTCTCAGTCTCTGGCTAGCATTTAACAAGCTGCCCATTTTGGTGGGGCCAGCAGGGTGGAGCATCATGAGGCCACTCATGAGAGGGCCTGAACTGTGGCCCTGGAAGACGGAAAATTCTGAAGGCAACAGGCTGACTGGAGTAGTCAGTGATGGTAGGGAGAGGAGATCAGTTGTACAGTGGGGTGACCTTCCATTCTTCACAATGGCCAGGATGAGTGGAGTTTCTTTCTTTCTTTCTTTTTTTGGCTTTAACAAACAGAAATTTATTTTCTCACAGTTTAGGAGGCTAGAAGTCTGAAGTCAGGGTGCTGGCTCTAGGGGAAGGCTTTCTCTCTCTGTTGGCTCTGGAAGAATGTCCTTGTCTCTTCAGCTTCTGTTTCCTGGTTCCTTGGAGATCTCCACATGGCTTGGCATCTATCTTTCCCTATCTCTACTTTCTTTACTTGCTTAATCTGCTCTTTTTATATCTTCTAGTAGATTGACTCAAAGCACACCCTACACTAACCCTGCCTCATTAACATAACAAAGACAACCCATTCCCAAATGGGGTAATAACCACAGACATAGAGGTTAGGGTTTACAACATATATTTTTGGGGAACAAAATTCAATCCATAACAGATATATTGCAGTCATGAGCAAAGTGAACTGAAACAAACTCTGGGGTCCATGAGATTGAAGTTAATGTCTGTTGCAATCATTCAGCATTTAGCACAATGTCAGGTATAAAGTAGGTCTTCAAGGCATATCCATTGAATAAATATATGGTGAGTTCATGCCACCTTTTCTCTACCTATATTTAAGAAATCCAGGGATCTATTCTTGTGTGTAATACGTATCTAAATGAAAAACTGCTATAAATATTTTCAGGATTATCTCAATCTCTTTATAGTTGAATAAAAACAAACAAAAAACCTGTTGACATCCAGTAGATTCTGACTCATGGCAACCACATGAGTCTCGGAGTTGAACTGCTCCATAGGATTTTCTTGGTTGTAATGTTTAGGGAAGCAGATCACTAGGCATTTCTTCCATGGCACCGCTGGGTGGGTCTGAACCACCAACCTTTAGGTTAGTAGTCAAGTGCAAACTGTTCTTGTCACTTAGAGACAACTTATAGCTGAATACAGCCACACAAATTCAGGGTCCAAGTTTGCATGTATGTTTTGATCACGTTGAGTGTGATTGCACGAATAACTTTTTAAAGAAAGAATTACATGGTACATTGAATAGCACTTAGCTGTATAAATAAATAAACGCAAATATAAGTTTATAGACCAAGGTTTTATGTCTATACCTATAAAAGTACATGGCACTTGACAGGTGCTCAACAGAAATGTATTGAATGAATTAATTAATGAGAGCTTAATCTCTGACATTGAGTCAGAACTTATTA
The DNA here is from genome assembly GCA_030035585.1 of Dugong dugon. NCBI lineage: Eukaryota > Metazoa > Chordata > Mammalia > Sirenia > Dugongidae > Dugong > Dugong dugon. Next base: position 59,789,345 of record CM057467.1, on the reverse strand, counting down.
TCTAATGACAGTTGTATAACTATTAGCTCTGTAACTTTTTTTTTCATTGTACTTTACATGAAGGTTTACAGAACAAATAGTTTCTCACCAAACAGCACACATATTGTTTTATGACATTGGTTAACAACCCCATGGCATGTCAACCCTCTCCCTTCTCAACCTTTTTTTGGTGAAAATATTCATAGCCAAAGACACACCATTTCAAAAATTTCTACACACAATTCAGTGACATTGATTACATTCTTCCAGTTGCGCTGCTATTCTCACTTTAGATGATGTTTTACAGAACAAAATAGTTTCTCATTAAACAGTTAATACACATGTTGCCCTATGACAATGGTTAACAACTCCACTACGTGTCAACACTGTCCTTAATGAGTGGAGTTTCTTGATGGCCAAGGGGACTGAGCCATTTGAAGGTACAACTCCCGTGAGGTTGGCCTGTTCAGGAGAGGGACTATAGTAGCAACAGGCTGTGAGTTTTACCCCCAGGGCCAGGAACTGAACACAAGGTCACAAGAGGTCAGACAGTGAGCTCTTCACCCAAGTCAGGCCCTTATAAGGACTTCCAAGAAAACCTGCTCTTGTTTCCCACAACACATCCAGCTTTGGGCACTTGCCACACGGGCATTAACAGTCATGAGAGAACTACAAAGAGTATAATCTGAATGAAAAAGCTTTTTGTCCCTTCTACTAGTTTCCGAAGAGGTCCCTAGGCGGCACAAACTGTTTGCACTAGGCTACTAACTGAAAAGTTGGCAGTTCAAACCCATCCAGCAGCACTGCAGATGAACGACCTCGCAATCTGCTTCTGTAGAAATGACAGTCAAGAAAATCCTGTGGAGCACAGTTCTACTCTAACAAAGGAGGTCGCTATGAGTTGGAATTGACTTGATAGCAATGGGTTTGGTTTTGGGTTTATTAGTTTCATTGGGCTGCTGTAAAAAATTACCACAAATTTGGTGGCTTACAACAACAGAAATATATGCTCTCAGTCATGGAGGCTAGAATTTCAAAATCAGGATACCAGCAGGGCCATGCTCCTTCTGAAGGCTCTAGGGGAGAATCTGTTCTTTGCCTCTTCTAGTGTCTGGTGGCTTCTGGCATTCCTTGGCTTGTGGCGTCATCACTCCAATCTCTGCCTCCGAGGTCACGTTGCCTCTTCCTCATCTCTGTGTGTCTCTCCTGTATGTGTTTCTTATAAGGATATGTCACTGAATTTAAGGCCCACCCAGAAAATCCAAGTAGATCTTATCTCGAGATGCTTAATTTAATTACATGTGCAAAAACTCATTCACAGGTTCCGGGGATTAGGGCATAGACGTATCTTTTGGGCAGCCACAATTCAATCCATCACTCCTCTGTCTGTAATCTCCCTTTCTTCCTCCAATCCTGTAGGGACCACAGTTCTTAGGGTGAGAAGAAAGACAAAGGAAACAACAGACTATCTCTTTCTACTCCCAGAGAACCCCACTTCATGTGAAACAGGCTAAAGCATGGGAGAAGAAATTTTAAAGTGAATGTGAGAATGAAATTTTAAATTGTACCTCACTAAACTTTCATTACCTCAAAGCAGCTTTGAAGTTTTGAGATCTCCCTGAGTTTTTATCAAGGGGCATGAAGGGGAGACCTGACCAAGCACAACTGAAGGCAGTGAAGGGGAGGGAAAAAACAGGTGTGTCCTGTTGTATTCCATTGAGTTCAGCACATTCAGTAAACTGATTAGACTAATATTAGTTAATTGTTTATGCTTTTCTAATAGCTCTATCTTTTTAGAAGAAAATCACAATTTAAATGTGATAAATGCTAATATATGTTATCAGTGAACAGCATCATAATAGAAAGGCACCAACTGTTTGGAACAAACATGGATGGAAATCCAAACTATAAAATTGTATTAAATGCCAATCACTGAAGCAGAGAGAGTGAGACAAAGCCGCTCTTTTAAGAGCAAGTGTTCTCACCCACCTGCCTGACCACCAACTCCAGACATGGACTGATTAAGATTACACTGGGACTATTACCTCCTTCAAGCCGTAAAAATTCTAGTGATGCAGCCTCATATCACTTCAGATTTGTAAGAGCTCTGTCACACTGCTGGCTACCTTGAGTTGTTAATGTAAACCCCAAGGTCAAATGCACTGCTGAAAAGGCAGCTATCTACTTGAACAATTGATCTTTTGGAGATTACAGAAATTTTTTAACCTAAATAGCTGACTGTTCTTTCATGTCTTTTAACCATAAATTTGTTCATTTCAGCTTATGTTTTCAGCTTGTTAAAATCTTTATAATGTCAGCTTTGTTATCCAATGCATAAGCTCTTGCTCACTTTTTGCACCATGCATACATCTGGTAAACTGGCTTTTTGGGACTGCATTAGGAGTGACGGGGCACCGCAGGCTCAAAGGCAGAGCTCTGTGGTGTGCCAGTGGAGACCATTTATCTAGTATTCCATTAACTAAAACTTCAGTACTCAGAATCCCTCATTTAGTAATTTTTGCAGCATTGTACTGTTAAGAGAAAGGGAAATACCAACAAAATAAACTAATAGAGTCAGTAAGAAAAAAATGATACGGTAAGACTGGCCTCAGTCACATTTTGCTCAGTGTCCTTCTTCTACTTCTATACTTGCAGATCTTCGAAGTGAGGATTCATGTTCAGTTTAATGACTTCCAATCACCAAAAGGCAAAAAAAAAGAAAAAAGAAAAAAAAAAACCCCAAAAAAAGGAGGAAGAGATTAACCCACTTTCAGTAAAATGTGAAACTTTTAACAGATCCATTTAACCTTGAATTAACTAGAAAAATCATTTTTCCAAATACCTCCATTCTCTGATTTGGGGCATAATAATCTTTTCTTCCTCAGTGATGGTTGGATATATGGTGGGAAGGTGGTTAGAGGGCAGAGAGAGTTTAGTAAGGTGGAGAACTGAGAAGAGAAGTGGGTAATACATTGTAAAATGGAGGTGTCAGACTCCTTTGTCTAACTCTATGAGGTAGGAGGATAATTAAGATCAGAATCAGTCCCAAGCTGATTCCTATGAGGCTGATATCAAACATATCTCCATCCTCCAACCTTTTACCAGTTCTGACATCAGTCATCCTTCGCACGACACTCTACTTCTCTACTGGTTTCGATAATTCGTTGTGATGGCCACACAGAACTCATAGACCATACTCACGATTATGGAAGTAACAGGTTACAATTTAGGATCAGGATCTACTTGGAAGTAACAGGAACAACTCAGGATACAGTTCTTCGATCAGGACAGCTTGCAGTGTCTCAGCTCCTTTTCTGCTGTGCCCACAGGCATGCAGGCCTTGCTGACAGCCTTGGCCTTCGCTCTCTCACTCCATGGGTCAGCAAGCCCCTTTTGCTCCGCTGACAAGTGCCCAGAGGCATTTCACTCTGCTAGTAAGCCTCCTGCCTGAAGACACTCAGCTCTTTTGCTCCATGGGCAGGGAAGCCCATTGTAGCTGCCTCAGTCTGTGAGCCGGGAAGCCTACCATGCCATCTCCTGACAGTCTCCTGGTTCCCGTTGTCTGGCGCTGCTGCCACTTACAGTGTTACAGTTCTCCAGTGTTACAGCTCTCCCTGCCTCTTGAGTCTAGGAGATTCTCAGTATAGGGATGCCAGGTCCAAAGGATGCAGTCCGCTCTTGGCTCTTCTTCTTGATGGTAGTGAGGTCCTCCCTCCAACCTCTGGGATTGACTTCCTTTAAGTCTAGCAGGATGGCAAAGCTGACCAATCCTCTATAAGGGTTCCATGTACCTTATTTGCATAGTCCTAACCCTGCAAGGGTTCCAAGCAGCTTATTTGCATTGCAGACTGCCCAATCCCCTAAAGGGTTCCACATACCTTTTTTGAATAGCCCCACTCAATCATTTTGTGGGAGTTACAAGACCATGGCTAGAAGAGCCATACAAAAGCAATTCACTGCACCACATACATGAACTTCAGAGATGATGTAACTCTGGAGCACAGGCATCTAGCATGCAGCCCATGGACCAAATACCACTCCTCTGATGGAGAATTCTAGCCAAAATAAAGATTGCTACCTAATTAGATGACACACCTGAACTAGAAAGCCAGAATGCTGTTACTAGCTATATGACTCTCCCATTATATAGTAGTGCCGCCCCAGCAGGCTTAAGATCAACTTATTAATCATTATGAAGTGAATGCTATTGTCTAGTTTTGAGGTGTTAGGGCTTAATTCCATTAATACAACATCATGATACCAGGGCATTAAGAAGGATTATTGAATAGGGGAAACTTTGATATTGATTAAACTTCCCTATGCATGTGACTCGTGCTTCAGTCACATTCAGCAATCTATGGCAGGCATGGATCCTCTTGACTCACTATTGTTAGTTAGTGAAGCATCGTGCACAGATATGAAAACCCCTGAATGTCTCTGCACTGGACATTCCAACAATGCCTGGGATCCTGGACCACATTGCCTTTTCCAGGCAGCCATGATCCTAGGGAGCCCAAAGCACATTTTCTCATTTCCTTATCTGATTCATAGGGCCAGTACATGGTGATTCCCAACATGCAAAATCACCCAAATGCCAAATTTTTTAAGGCAAAAAGATACACATACAATGCCTCTTAACTCTAAAAGTTTTGGTCGCAACAATGAAAGGTAGCGAATGTTTTTTATTCCAAGAAATCATGGATAACAGAGATCTTCAAGAGATTAAAACAGTTCCTTGGCTTTTAGTATATTATAAAAGCTTAGGAAGAAAGACTAAAACCAAATCTTAGTACTGGATATACCTAACCCAAGAGTATCTATCATATGGGATTACAGCTTTTTAAAATTTCTCAGAGCAAGAATAAACATCAATGCTTTGCTGACAAGGTATTTAAAAGCTAACAATTGAAAAAGCATATATAATGTATGTACGTATACATAACCAAACCAAAAAACCAAAGCCATTGCCGTCAAGTTTATTAAGACTCATAGCAATCCTGTAAGCAGAGTAGAACTGCCCCCTAGGGTTTCCAAGGAGCGGCTTGTGGATTCAGACTGCCAGTGTTTTGGTTAGCAGCTGATCTCTTTTTTTTTTTCCCCAAAGATTTATGTATTTATTTGTTTATTTATTTTTCTTTTTTTTAATATTTTATTGCACTTCAGGTGAAGGCTTACAGAACAAATAGTATCTCATGAAACAGTAGTACACATGTTGTTTTATGACATTGGTTAACAACCCCACAACATATTAACCCTGTAACTTCTCAACCTTTTTTTTTTTTTTGGTGAAAATACACATAGCCAAAGATACACCATTTCAAAAATTTCTACATACACAATTCAGTGACATTGACTACGCTCTTCCAATTGTGCTGTTATTCTCACTTAAGATGAAGGCTTACAGAACAAAATAGTTTCTCATTTAACAGTTACTACAAATGTTGCCCTATGACGATGGTTAACAATCTCACAACACATCAATAATATCCTTACTCAACCTTGGGTTCCCTATCACCAGCTTCCTTGTCCCCTTCTGCCTTCTAGCCCTTGTCACTGGACTCCTGTACCTCGTCAGTCTCATTTGGTTTTACGGGGCTGTCCACTCCCAAGCTGAACAGTGAACCTCGGAGGTAACTTCACCACTGAGCTACAAGGGTGTCTGGGGGCTGTACTCTCGGGGTTTCTCCAGTCTCCTTTAGGCCAGTAAATCTGGTCTTTTTTTTCTATGAGTTAGAATTATGCTCTACATCCTTCTCCAGCTCTGTCCAGAACGCTCTGTTGTGATCCTGGTGAGAGCAGTCAGTGGTGGTAGCCGGGCACCATCTAGCTGTAGTGGACTCAGTCCGGTGGAGGCCTTGGTAGCTGTGGACAGTTAGCCTTCAGACTAATCTTTTCCTTGTATCCTGTTCTCTTCATTCTCCCTTGCTCCCGAAGGGATGAGACCAGTGGAGTATCTTAGATGGCCACTCACAGGCTTTTAAGACTCCAGACACTACTCACCAAGGTAGAATGTAGAGCATTGTCTTTATAAGCTGTGTCATGCCAGTTGAGCTAGATGTTCCCAGAGACCATGGTCCCCACAGCCCTCCGCCCAGCAATTCAGTCCCTCAGGGAGTTTGGATGTGTCTATGGGGCTAGTTTCCCCTGTATTGTGTACTGTCTCACCCTTCACCCAACATACCACTTATCTATTGCCTATTTAGTATTTCCCCCCCACCCCTCCCATCCCTGGTAACCAACAAAGATTGTTACATTTTGTGTGTGAACTTTTTCATGGGTTTTTACAATAGAGGTCTCATACAATATTTGTCCTTTGTGATTGACTTATTTCACTCAGCATAATGTCCTCCAGTTTCATCCATGTTATGAGATGCTTCACAGATTCATTGTTCTTTCTCGTTGCATAGTACTCCATTGTGTGTATGTACCATAGTTTGTTTATCCATTCATCTGCTGATGGGCATCTAGGTTGTTTCCGTCATTTTGTTATTGTGAACAATGCTGCCATGAACATAGGTGTGCATATGTCTATTCGAGTGACGACTCTCATTTCTCTAGGATATATTCCTAGGAGTGGGATTGCTGGATCAAATGGTATGTCTATTTCTAGCTTTCTGAGGAAGCGCCATATCATTTTTGAAAATGGTTGTATCATTTTGCATTCCCACCAGCAGTGCAGAAGAGTTCCAATCTCCCCGCAGCCCCTCCAGCGTTTGTTATTTCCAGTGTTTTTGATTCGTGCAAGTAATGCCAGGGTGAGATGGTATCTCATTGTGGTTTTAATTTGCATTTCTCTAATGGCTAGTGATCGTGAGCATTTCCCCATGTGTCTGTTGACCATTTGAATGTCTTCTTTGGTGAAGTGTCTGTTCATTTCCTTTGCCCATTTTTTAATAGGATTATTTGTCTTTTTGTTGTAGAGGTGTTGCATTTTCTTGTAGATTATGGAGATTAGACCTTTGTCTGACTTATACTGTCCAAAAATTTTTTCCCAATCTATAGGTTCTCTTTTTACTCTTTTGGTGAAGTCTTTTGAAGAGCATAGGTGTTTGATTTTTAGAACATCCCAGTTATCTAGCTTATCTGTTGGATTTTGTGTGACGATGGTTATGGTTTGTATCCTGTTAATGCCATGTATTAAGCCCTAAAGTGTTGGTCCTATATTTTCTTCTATGAACTTTATAGTTTTAGGCTTTATATTCAGGTCTTTGAACCATTTTGAAATAGTTTTTGTATACGGCGTGAAGTATGGGTCCTGTCTCATTTTTTTGCAGATGGATATCCAGTTTTGCCAGCACCATTTGTTAAAAAAATTGTCTTTTCCCCATTTGATGGACTTTGGGCCCTTGTCGAAGATCAGGTGACCGTAGGTGGATGGATTTACATCTGGGTTCTCAATTCTGTTCCATTGGTCAATGTGTCTGTCATTGTACCAGTACCAGGCTGTTTTGACTAGTGTAGCTGTATAGTAGGTTCTGAAGTCAGGTAGTGTGAGTCCTCCAACTTTATTTTTCTTCTTCTGTAGTGCTTTACTTATTCGGGGCTTCTTCCCTTTCCATATAAAGTTAATGATTAGTTTTTCCATCTCTTTGAAGAATGTTGTTGGTATTTGGATCGGGATTGCGTTGGATTTGTAAATTGCTTTGGGTAGAACTGTCATTTTCACAAGGTTGCGTCTGCCTATCCATGAGCATGGTATGTTTTTCCATTTATGTAGATCCCTTTGGGTTTCATGCAGTAGTGTTTTGTAGTTTTCTTTGTATAGGTCTTTTACATCCCTGGTCAGATTTATTCCTAAGTATTTTATCTTTTTAGGGACTATTGAAAATGGTATTGTTTTCCTGATTTCCTTTTCATCGTTCTCCATACTGGTGTATAGGAATCCGACTGATTTTTGTATGTTTATCTTGTATCCTGCTACTCTGCTGAATCTTTCTATTAGTTCCAGTAGATTTCTCGTGGAGTCTTCAGGGTTTTCTGAGTATAGTATCATGTCATCTGCAAATAGGGACAGTTTAACTTCTTCATTACCTATTTGGATGCCCTTTATTTCTTTTTCTTGCCTTCTTGCTCTAGCAAGAACTTCCAGCACAATGCTAAATAGGAGTGGTGATAAAGGGCATCCTTGTCTTGTTCCTGTTTTCAAGGGGAATGTTTTCAGCCTCTCTCCTTTAAGAATGATGTTGGCCGTTGGTTTTGCATAGATACCCTTAATTATGTTGAGAAATTTCCCGTCCATACCTATTTGATTGAGAGTTTTTATCAGGAATGGGTGTTGGACTTTGTCGAATGCCTTTTCTGCATCAATTGAGATGATCATGTGATTCTTTTCTTTCCTTTTATTTGTGTGGTGGATTACGTTGATTGATTTTCTAATGTAGACCCATCCTTGCATACCTGGTAGGAATCCTACTTGGTTGTGGTGTATTATTTTTTTTGATATGATGCTGAATTCTATTGGCTATAATTTTGTTCAGAATTTTTGCATCTATATTCATGAGAGATATTAGTCTGTAATTTTATTTTTTCATGACATCTTTGCCGGGTTTTGGTATCAGCGTTATGCTGGCTTCAAAGAATGAATTTGGAAGTGTTGCTTCCTCTTCTATGCTCTGAAATACCTTGAGTAGTACTGGTACAAGCTCTTCTGTAAATGTTTTGTAGAATTCTCCAGTGAAGCCATCTGGGCCAGGGCTTTTTTTGGTTGGGAGTTTTTTTATTACCTTTTCAATCTCTTCTCTTGTTATGGGTCTGTTCAGATTTTCAACATCACTTTGTTGTGGTTTGGGTAGGCTGTGTGTTTCTAGAAATTTATCCATTTCCTCTAGGTTTTCAAATTTGTTGGAGTATAGTTTTTCATACTATTCTGTTATAATCCTTTTTATTTCAGTTGGGTCTGTTGTAATGTCCCCCATTTTATTTCTTGTTTGGGTTATTTGTGTCCTCTCCTGTTTTCCTTTTGTCAGTCTGGCCAGTGGTTGGTGGATTTTGTTGATTCTTTCAAAGAACCAACTTTTGGTTTTGTGGATTCTTTCTATTGTTTTTCTGTTCTCTATTTCATTTATTTCTGCTCTGATCTTTACTATTTCCTTTCTTCCAGTGGTTGTGGACTTTTTTGATGTTCTCTTTCTATTAGTTTGAGTTCTTTAGTTAATGTTTTGATTTTGTCCCTTTCTTCTTTTTTGTTATATGCATCTATTGCTATAAATTGTCCTCTGAGGACTGCCTTTGCTGTGTCCCAAAGGTTTTGGTATGATGTGTTTCCAGTCTCGTTTGATTCTAGGAATTTTTTTGATTCCATCTCTGATTTCTTCTATTACCCAGTGATGTGTAAGCAGGGTATTATTCAGTTTCCATGTAGTTGATTTTTTTTCCTTGCTCTTTCTATTGTTAATTTCTACCTTGATGGCATTGTGGTCAGAGAAGATACTTTGAATGATCTCAACGTTTTGGATCTTGTTGAGTATTACTCTGTGGCTTAAGATGTGGTCTATTCTGGAGAACGTTCCATGTGCATTGGAAAAGAATGTGTACTTTGCAGTAGTTGGATGGAGTGTTCTATATATGTCTATGAGGTCAGGTTGGCTGATTGTGCCCTTTAGGTCTTCTGTATCTTTGCTGAGTTTCTTCTTAGTTGTTCTGTCCTTTACTGAGAGTGGTGCGTTGAAGTCTCCTACTATTATTGTGGAACTGTCAATTTCTCTTTTCAGTGTTGTTAGAGTTTGTTTTATGTATTTTGGAGCTCTGACATTGGGTGTGTAGATGTTTATTATGGTTATGTCTTCATGATGGATCCTCCCCTTAATCATTATATAGTGTCCTTCTTTGTCTTTTATGGTGGATTTTGTTTTCAAGTCTATTTTATCTGAGATTAGAATTGCCACTCCTGCTCTTTTTTGGTAGTTGTTAGCTTGATACATTTTTTTCCAACCTTTGACTTTTAATAAATTCACATCTTTGTTTCTAAGGTGTGTCTCTTGTAGACAGCATATTGATGGATCCTGTTTTCTTATCCATTCTGTCACTCTCCGTCTCTTTATGGGTGCATTGAGTCCATTTACATTCAGTGTAATTACTGATAGATGTGAGTTTGTTGCTGTCATTTGTAGTGCTTTTTTTTGTGGTGCTGATGTTTTCTTTGTTCTTCTTACTCTCTTGTGCTGAGTTACTTTTGTTTGTGGATTTCTTTTTCATTTCTTTTGTTTTTGTAGGTTTTGTTTTTGCCGAGACTTTATGTTTTTCGTCTTTATTTTTATGAGTTGGTTTGTTAACTTTCTCTGTGGTTACCATGAATTTTACCCTTATCTTTCTAAGTTTGAAGCAGTCTACCATTACTTGCTATCGCCTTGCCTTAGTCTCCTTTAGAAGGTTCTATACCTATGCCGTTTATTCCCTCTTTTATTGTTTTGATGTTGTTGTCATTTATTGATTAACTGCTCTGATTCCCTGTTGTATTTCTTTTGGTTTTGGATAGTCCTCAAGAGTTCATTTCCTAGATTGGTATCTGGCTCATATGATCCTGCGTCCTAGGTTCTGCCTGTGAGCTGAAGCTGTTTGTCCTCAGATCGAAGAACTCCCTTTAATAATTCTTGTAAGTTTGGTTTGACTTTTACATATTCCCTTAATTTCTGTTTCTCTGGAAATGACCTATTTTCACCATCAAATCTGAACGAGAGTTTTGCAGGATATATTATTCTTGGCTGGCAATTCTTTTCTTTCAAGATTTTATATATGTCATCCCATTGCTTTCTTGCCTGCATGGTTTCTGCCAAATAATCTGAGCTTAGTCTTATTGTTTCTCCTCCATATGTGACTTCTTGTTTTTCACGAGCTGCTCTCAGGATTCTTTGTTTATCTTTGGTTTTGGCGAGTGTGAATATGATATGCCTTGGTGATTTTCTTTTGGGGTCTCTTCTATATGGGGTTTGTTGAGCTTCTTGGATGGCCAGCTTTTCATCTTTCATGATATTGGGGATGTTTTCTGTCAGCAGTTCCTCAATGATCCTCTCAGTGTTTTCTGTTTTCTCCCCCTGTTCTGGAATGCCAATCACTCATAAATTTTTGCTTTTAATTGTGTCCCACATAACTCTCAGGGTCTCTTGATTTTTCTTTGTTCTTTTTTCTGAGTTTTCCTGAGACAGTTGTATCCAAGTGTTTGTCTTCAATTCCACTCATCCTGTCTTCTACGGTTTCAAATCTGCTTCTCAGCCCTTCTATGACATCATCCATTTCTGAAATCTTGTTTATCTTTTGCATTTCTAATTGTTGTCTTTATATAATTTCTAGTTGTGAATTTATTTTGGCATTTTGTTCCTGCATTATTTTCCTGAATTCTTCCAATTTTTTGTCTGTATTTTCCATGAATTTGTCTATTTTTCTCTCATGTTTGTCAGCTTTTTGCCCCAGCTCTTGGAGAATTCTGAGTATTAGAGATTTGAATTCCCTATCAGGTAGTTGTAGTGCATTTTCTTCCACAGGAGAGTCATCTGGTGTTTTATTTTGGATGCCTACTGGAACCATCCTGTACTGTTTTTGTAAATGTTTTGATATTGTCTGCTGCCTTCTGGGCATTCAGTAGTTATTTTTCTTGTTTATTGATTATAGATTTGTTTGTTTCGTCCCTTTTTAAAAAAAAAAATTTGACTATGTCTGAGCAAGCAGACTGTGTGTTCTTTGTTGTTTGCTCGTCTGTGTGCTCAATACTTTTCACCTCCTTCTCCAACTGGAAGGGTCAGTCAGTCAGATATGGTACAGCAGGGCAGGTCTAGCTGAAGAGGAGTTACGGGATGGTTTGTTTGTGGCACTTAGTACAGCCACCGGGGCAGGTTGGTAATCAGTGTAGGGCAGGTTCCAGTAGGCCGTGCCTGTGCTGCTTGGCGGTGTGATGTCAATCGCACAGTGCAGGTAGGCAGGATGCACCAAGGAGATTGTTATGTGTGGAGCTAAGGTGGATATGGGAGAGAGGAGAGAGGAACAGGAGCCAAAAACATAGAAGCAAACAAAAAAGAATGCTAGGGGAGCTTGCTGTTGGAATGGAGAGATGAGAGACTATGAAATGGAGAAAAACAGAAAGGGGAAGAGGAAGAAAAGAAAAGAATGAATATATAAAAATCAGAAAGGTTAACAAACCACAAAGTTCCCAGGGATCCCACCAATGCAGCTATGAGGTCTGGCGAAGTCGCTTTCAGGTGTTGCAGTACAGCCTGGCTAGAAGGGATAGAGGTATACAATGCCTGGTATTCAGGGATCAGAAAGAGAAGGAAGATATAGAGAGACAAGAAACTGAGCAATGAAGAAAGACAAAAAGGGAAAGAGAGGGAAAAGAAAACTAAACAAATAAAAAAAAAAAAAAGCACAAGAAAGGCTCCCCAAAAAAACAAAACAAAAAAACCAACAAAGAAAGAAATGCTGTCAGGGATCCCTCTGCACGTCTGTGGAAGCTGAAGGGGAGTTCCTTGCCACACATCTCCGCCTGGCCAGAAAGGGCTCCCAACTCAAGAAAAGGAAAAGAAAACAAATAAACAATTCAAAATGAACAAATGAACCAAAGCCCCGGGATCCCACCAGCGCGGTATCCCAGACCGGGAAGCAGCTCCACACTCGAATGGAGCTCCGCAGCCCCTCAGGAAGAAGCAAAGATGGCGCACGGAGCCAGGCACTTGAGCGAAAGGAGAGGGAGGCGGCGAGAGGCAAGCAAGAAATGAAAAGAAGCAGAAAAAAAAAAAAAGCAACACCAGCAGCCAACACATGGCACTCAGAGAGCCAGCTAGTGCAGGCTGGTGTTTCTGGAAAGAGACTGTGTCTGCAGGAAGCAGAGGAGGCTGAGTGCGGGTGAAGAAGGGTAGAGAGTGGGAAAGCGTATATCACAAATTGCCGGTGCTCTGGAGCCATTCAGGAAGAAGCAAAGATGGTGCACGGAGCCAGGCACTTGAGTGAAAGGAGGGGGAGGTGGCGAGAGGCAAGTGAGAAATCAAAAGAAGCAGAAAAAAAAAAGCAACACTAGCAGCCAACAAATGGCATCCAGAGAGCCGCCCGCTTGGGTGTGTGGAATCCAAGCAGCCGGCGCTTCCCAGTCAAGAGACCATGGCCATGGGAAGCAGAGGAGGCCGAGTCGGGGCAAAGAGGGGTGGGGGGTGGGAAAGCGCACACTGCAAATTACTGGTTGTTTTGTCTCCTGCTGGACGCTCCATGAGGCTGCTTTCTCGTACACCCGTTTGCTGGTCCCCGATAGGAGTCCAAGATGGTGGATCCACGCTGTGTTAGCTGGTAGGGGACCTCTGCATGAATCTCTCCTCGCTCTCCGTTCTCTGTCAGTTTTCTCACTCCATTTGGTGTTTGGCTGAGTTCTTTATCTTTTCATTTGATGTTTTAGGGTTTCAGGATTGTTCTATTCTCTGTTCGGCTTAGTTTTTTGGATCTTTGCTGTGGAGGGATAGCGTGGTGCTTCTGCCTAGAGTGCCATTTTGCCAGAACTCCTTGCAGCTGATCTCTTAACCACTGTGCCACCAGGGCTCCGTATATATATATATATATATATATATATATATATATATAAAGCATGTATAAATAAACGTATAAATAAATGGCATATAACAAGTTATATGTTATTTTTTATTCCTCATTGTTGGTTTTGTTGTAGGTGTGTCTTTTATTATTAGCAGCCCAAAGTAGTAGATACCTTAGATATAGGCAGAAGATACAAAATAAGAAATGTAATATTATACTTTACTTGCTTTGGCATTAACAATTTCATAGTTATCTTTCAAGATGTCTGCAATTTAAATTCATCAAGAAAGTATTTATTGAAAAAATGTATTTCATGGAGTTTCTTCCCTGTCATGGATTGAATTGAGTCCCCCAACAATATGTATCAACTTGGCTAGGCCATGATTCCCAGTATTGTGTGGTTGTCCTCCATTTTGTGATCTGATGTAATTATCCTCCATTTTGGGATGTGTTGTAAATCCTAGCCTCTATATGTTAATGAGGCAGGATCAGTGTGGGTGTATCTTGAGTCACAGCCTTAAGAGAGGGTATGATTCAAGTCACACCTTTAATCCAGTCACACTCTTACTTAAGTCCCACCCTTGCTTGAGTCACATCTTTTATCTTACCAGAGATAAAAGGAGAGAGAAGAAAGCAGACAGGTAAGGGACCTCACTACCACCAAAAAAGAAGAGCTAGGAGCAAGTGTGTCCTTTGGACCCAGGATCCCTGCGTTGAGAACCTCCTAGACCCAGGGGAGGATTGATGCCAAGACACATGGAGATCTCCAAGGAACAGTGGGCCCACAGATGTTGAAAGGAGACAAGGACCTTCTCCTAGAGCTGACAGAGAGACTTCCCCTGGAGCTGGTACCCTGAATTCAGGCTTGTAGCCTCCCAAACTGTGAGAGAATAAATTTCTGTTTGTTAAAGCTATCCACATGTGGTATTTCTGTTATAGCAGCACTAGATAGCTAAGACATCCTCTGAGGTGGGAACACCAGGAATGCATCAATGCTGGCCTCTCCCATTTTGTAACTGATGGGTGCTGCTCTAGATTTCCCCATAAATGCTCTTACCTTGCTCATCCTTGCTTTTGTTCAAGAAACTACCTCCTCCTGGAGCACACTTTGCTCCCCAATGTCTAAATCACAAACATTCTCCAAGGCCTAGTTCATATGCCATCTTACCCTCCAAGCTTTTCTTAGTACATCTTTTCTCTCAGAACTCCCATATCACTCAAGGTCTTGGTCTGTACTTCAAGTGAGTGATTTCCTAGATTTTGATCCTCAAAGACCTCTTCTCTCTTCTATGAATTCCATGTTTTGTCTCCCAAGTAAACTGTGTTTATTAAGAAAAAGTTCATCTATTCAATCAGTGTTATCACTGCTTTTTGTTTGGAAAGTTATAGTGCAATTATCAATAATGTCATCTTTATTTAGCATTATGAATTGCATAATTACATGAGTCACCATCATGGTTGTGGTACTAATTATAATAATGAGGAAAATTTAAGTCAGCAGTAAGTGGCCTAACTCCCACTGTTGTACCATACTTGTATCCAAGGTCATGCTTCTTCTGAGCATGTTCAGTTGAAGTACTGAAACCACCAAATGTGTGTCTGTGATAGCATGTCACTCATCGATCGTATTCTAGAAATTACAACGAAGTCATCAACCAGCAATCAAAGTTCCTGATGAGCATGAGCTAAGTAGTGTTAACACTGAGTTATTATTTCAGCCTAGAGATACTTGACCTTTTGTTTTAGCTGGCATGACAAGCACCTACTCTGTTTTTGCAAAACTTGATTTAATGCTGAAAATAGCTTTGGAACCTTCAGCTCCACTTTCTAAAACCCCCAAGGTTCTGGTGAAACCAAGGTGGGAAGAATGGAACCCCTGCTCTAAGGCTCCCTGATCCTTTTACCAAACCTTAGCTGTATTCAGCACAGCTGTAACGTCAAAGGTCCTGGCTCCAGAAAACTTTGCTTATAGATGACTGTCCAAAATCAGTGATGTTAAAGGGGAAATTTTAGTGTTAACTTTGGTGTCTTGCCTTTCCAGACACCCACTTGGCTGAATTTGGAAAGAACATTTCTTATCTGTAGTCTCGTAGAAGCAACCGTTAAAGAAGGAACTATAAGAGTTATAATTTATTGCAGTCCTACTGTGTGCCCTTCTCATTTTTTTGTATGAGGGGTACATGATACCTCCATGACTCATCACTGGTAATGTTAACCTTGATCACTTAGTTCAGGTGGTGTCTTCCAGGTTTCTCCACTGTAAAGTTACTATTTTTTCCTTTCGATAATCTATTATTTGGAAAGGAGTCACTAAGTCTAGCCCATTCTTAAGGTCAGGGGAATTAAACTCCAGGTCCTGGAGGGGGTAGTACCCTTGCATATTATTTGGGATTCCACAATCTTTTCTCCCTAATGATTTATTAATCTCAAATAGCGTCAACTGTGTCACTGACATGATAGGAACCTTCTCTGTAGGAGGTCAGTGGCAAATGGAACAGATGAGTGAGAGTAATAGCCCCCATTCCTTCAGGATTGGAGTCGCAATAAGCCATTTCCTTGGCTGTCACGTCCCCATTAGGCTTTAGAAAGTGATATTTAGAGTTGCCCTCTTGTGGAAGACAACCACAGTGGATGTTTCCTGGGAGGAATATGTTTTCCACATTGACATTCCATGATGAATATGAAACTACTGCAGAGAGAACTCAGAAAAGTCTGTGAACAGGGTTTGATGGTTTCAGAGGATCCTGCCATTGGTTTTCCACAGAAAACTCTTATATTGTAGTAGATGGCAACAAGGGAAGCCTCGGCTGTCTAACAGTGTTAGCCAAATAGTGTCCACGGCATTTTCACTTCAAACTCTGTTTAGCTTGCATTGAAGATCAGAGCAATAAGCATGACAGTAAAGACTGCCTCTGGGCAGGAACTTACAATTAAGTGGCAAGCTGGAAGCCTGGGGATGAATTGTTTTTATAAAACTTTCATCTGCTTGACCCATTGCACATTAAATCATATGAGTTAGTAATAACAGTTTCCTATTTTAATAAGCTTATTTTTACTTGCATAAATTCTTGTTTAAAAGCTCAGATGTGGAATTTGGCAAGCCTGCAAGTCTATATTAGGGTTCAAGACCCTAATGTTTTTATTGCACATGCGTAACAATCTCAGTTTCTCAGGATCACAGGATGAAAAATACAGTTGCATAAAATTGAAACCCAACAAACTTCTTATCAGAACTTCTACCTATTTATTCAACTTTATCTCCTGATGCTGCTTTTTTATACAAAGCAGCAGCTTCTGATAAATGGAATTACTGTTGGTAATTTATATACATCCATCGATTCATTCATTAGTTACTGAATGCCTTCTTTGTGCCAGATACTATGATATTATGCTAGATTTTATATACACTGTCTTAAATAATCCTCTAAATAATGCTTTGAGTTAGGTGGCATTATGTCTAAGTTACAGATGAAGAAATTGAGGCTCAGAGAGGTAACAAATTTGTTAGAGTTCTCTATCTCTCAGGCACTAAGCCCACACTCTAAGGACCGGACTTTTTAAAACTAATTTCGGACAGAACTTTACATCATCACTATTGATAGGGACCAGTGATGAAAATATGACTAAGCTGAGCCAATCAGGTTCTTTCTCTTAGAAATTTGTAACTGGAATCCAGAGAATACCAGTCTCTCCTTGTAACTGGAACATATAGACTTGAGAGCCTTGGGAGGGCAGATTCCAATAACGTGGTTGGAGAAGCATAGAAGGCAGTGAAAATGAAGATGAAGGTACTGCAAACAGAGAAGCAGAGATGGGAAATAAAGAGTCATGACAGCCTTCCAGCTCCTGGTTTCCGTCCCTTCTAGCTGTATTTGTACCCCTGAATTCTGGAAGACAGTCCAGTATCCATATAATACTTAGCTCTTTTTAGCATAAAGTAACTCAAATTAGTCTCTGTTACTTTCAATGAGAGAGTTTTAATACAGCCAGTATATAATAGAGTCAGAATTTGAACCCAAGTATAATTCCAGGCCATGTTTGTAGCAACAACACACTATATTGTCTTTCTAGGTAAAGAATTGCTCTCTAGGTAAAGAATCCATGGGCAATATATTAATTCTGGGTAAAGATATGAGGATTATGCTAATGACTACTGTCATGGATTGAATTACATTCCCCCCAAAATGCGTGTATCAGTTCGGCTGGGCCATGATTCTGGGTATTGTGTGATTTTCCTATATGTTGTAAATCCTGCCTCTATGATGTTAATGAGGGAGGATGAGCGGCAGTTGTGTTAGTGAGGCAGGACTCAATCTACAAGATTGGATTGTGTCCTGAGGCAATCTCTTGAGATATAAGAGAGAACCCGGGTGGGACTTCATACCGCCAAGAAAGCCGTGCCGGGAGCAGAGCTCATCCTTTGGACCCGTGGTCCCTGTGCAGAGAAGCTCCTAGTCCAGAGGAACATGGATGAGAAAACCAACACAGAGAGAAAGTCTTCCCCTGCAGCTGACGCCCTGAATTTGGACTTTTAGCCTACTTTACTGTGAGGAAATAAATTTCTTTTTGTTAAAGCCATCTACTTGCCATATTTCTGTTATAGCAGCACTAAATGACTAAGACAACTACTTATTTCAATGGGATTTTGCCAATTTATATACCCACTCATAAACAGATTTAAAGAAGGAAGAAAACTGAACAGGTTGTGACCCTACTATCATCATCATCATCATCATGCTCAGCAAGGTAGGCAATACAGGACCATATACCCTAGAAGATCAAAACCTTTGAAAATTTATATCATTGACATATATGATTCCAGGGAATATGGCAGATGCTACAGGAATTACGAAATCCTCCTGGGTAGAGTTTTGTTACATTTCCCAGCCACCCTTGAAGTGTGTGTGGTCATGTGACCAAGTTCTAGGCAATGAAATGTGGACAGAAATGATCTGAGCTACTTGCAGACCTGGCCATAAAAACACACAATTACCATCCTCTGTACTCTTTCTCCCAAGTCAACAATCTTGAAAGTTGAAGATGGTGGAGCCCCAGAATGCAAATAGCTTGAGTCCTTGAATTACTACTTAGAACAGCACCACTCACTAAACAGGAACACCCACTTGAACTTTAAGTGAGCAAAAAGCACATTTCTATTTTGTTAAGGCATTAATATTTTGGAGTTTATGTGTTTCAGCAGCTTACATTACCTTAACAGGAATTATCTCTTTGGTATATGACTAATTAGCACACATTCCAAGGCAGGAGAAATTTCATTAATAGATAGGCCTTGTAAATAGGGACAATTCTTCAGTGCTAATAGTTCCTGTTCAGAATTTTTCCTTTTAAGTCTTGACTACATGCCAGGTCTGCCATGGGAATTGGAAGACTCTGTTTGATTAGCATCCTGGATTTGGAATTATGAAAGATGCCAGTGTTTCCAGGACTTAATTGATGAATCATATTTCCAGCTATTAGCATGGCAAGAAAAAATTGTCCTCAAGTCTTAGCAGCCACTTTTACCATAAAAGAGAACTTGCCTCATGCCTAGACTCCTACTAATTGTTTTTGAAAGGATGAGTTTTCTTTAGGGACTT
This sequence comes from Dugong dugon, assembly GCA_030035585.1. Classification (NCBI taxonomy): domain Eukaryota; kingdom Metazoa; phylum Chordata; class Mammalia; order Sirenia; family Dugongidae; genus Dugong; species Dugong dugon. The sequence goes on along the minus strand of CM057467.1, from coordinate 59,770,263 downwards.
CAATTTATAGATTAGACCATATATAGTTAAGCATGACTAGCGCCAACATATCTTCAGATGAGAAGAGTGAAGCAGTTCTGTGGCTAATTTATTTAACTACATAGGCCAGCAGTCCAGATAGTAGGCCACAGAAAGGATTATTGTTGTTGCCATTATGATTGTTATTATTTTACATTTAATGTATTGAGGACCAGTGAGCTCAAATAGAGCTGTCAGTCTGGCAAGAAACACCCCTCTCTTTGCTTTGTCTACCTTCTCCTTAATCTGGAGTCAGAGTATATAGCTGACTAGTTGCCTGCACAGCACCAACTCCCTGGAGAATGCACAGTTCTCGGCTTTACTCCATCATGGATATTCTTCGTCTGGGTAGGAAACCCCAGACAAACAAACTGAGGAGAAATAACAGGTTTCATACGGTGGCACACAGCAGCTCAAGTGGCATTGGATGGACTAAGACTAAAGAAGACCTAGAATGAGAGTCCAGCAGACCTGCTGAGGGGAGGAGCAGAGATCTGGGATGAAAACCTGAGAGCATAGCTCAGGAGCCATTATTCTAATGCAGCTGGTTAGACATAACTATTCTAACCTGAGGCCAAAGAATAGAAATCCAGGCCTTCAATCCAAAGGGCCACAGGATGGAGGGAAGATAGGTGGTAAGATGGATACATCAAGGGAGGCCAAAAAGGCAGGCTACATCAGGAAGGTCTGGAGGCAGACTTCAGGGCCCCAGACACTCAAACACAGGGGGGAGGGAATGCAGGGAAGTTGATAGGAACTCAGCTACTCAGGATCCTCCAGCACTCTGTGCATACCCCCATTCTAGCTTTTATCTTAAGATGTTGTGATTATTGCTATTTCCATCTGGAGATTGTGAACTCCATGAGAGCATGGACTCCAGCTTTCACGGAAATTGATTTAAAAATATACTGACTGCTGGTACAAAAGCAGTTAAGTGGAGTAAGGGTAGTCATTTCAATAAATGGTGCTGGAGCAACTGGACATCCATGGGCAAAAGAATGAAGCTCGACTTAAACCTCACTCAAAATAAAAATTAATTCAGAAATGGATCATGGACTTAAAAGTAAAATGTAAAACTATAAAACTTATAGAAAAAAAAGGAAAACCTCTTCAGTACCTAGGGGTAGGTAAAGAATTCTTAGACATGATTATAAAAACATGATCTAAAAAAGAAAAAAAAAAAGATAAATTGGACTTTAGCAAATCAAAAACTTTGTGCTATTAAAGATCCTGTGAAGAGAATGAAAAGACAAGCTAGAGACTGGAGGATTATATTTGCAAACCCTGTATCCAACAACTCCTTATATCTAGAATATACAAAGAACCCTCAAAACTTAACAGTAAAAGCACAAAAAATCCAATTATAAAACAGGCAAAAGACATGAATAGATATTTCACCAAAGAGAAGACACAGATGGCAAACTAGCACACAAAACTATGTTCAACAACAGTAACCATTGGGGAAATGCAAACTAAAACCACAGTGAGATAGCAATACATGTCTATGAAAACAGCTACATAAAAATAATGATAATACCAAAGGCCCAGGGCCAGGAACTATCGTTATTGCTTATATAAAGTTTTTACTTGTACATTGGTTCCAAATTGTAGGTTATGAAGGTGTTCATATCAGGGACTATTAGAGCTGGAAGTTGTCTTCAAGGCCAAGGTCACAGAGAACCAGGAAAAGAACTGTCTTCCAACTCTTCAGCCCAGTGCTCCTTCCATGACCCGAGGCTTTCTCTGTGGGTGCTCCATAAGCACTTGTTGACTAGGTCATTGTTGATCTGTTTGTAATGGGTGGCAATTGTTTCTAGCAAGATGAACTCCTTATGCCAAAAGGGAAACTTCTAATGCAGTCTCTCCAAGGCCACTTGCTGACTTCTCAAGTTTAAGTTGTGTTTACTACTGGTGGACCACCACCCTTCTGTCAATTTGTTGTACTTGCATGTTGTTCTGATGCTGGAAGCTATGCCACCAGTATTTCAAATATCAGCAGGGTAACCCATGGTGAACAGATTTCAGCAGAGCTTACAGACTAAGATAGACTAGGAAGAGGGACCTGGTGATCTACTTCTGAAAAAATTGGCCAGTGAAAACCTTATGAATAGCAGAAAACATTGATAGATATCGTGCTGAAAGATGAGCCCTCAGGTTGCAAGTCACTCAAAATATGACTGGGGAAGGGCTACCTCCTCAATGTAGAGTCTACCTTAATAATGTGGATGGAATCAAACTTTCAGGACCTTCAGTGGCTGATGTAGCATGACTCAAAATGAGAGGAAACAGCTGCAAACCTCCATTAGTTGTTTGAACATGGAATGTACGAATTATGAATCTATGAAAATTGAAAGTCCTCAAAAATGAAATGGAACACACAAAGATCAGTATCCTAGGCATTAGTAAGCTGAAATGACCATTTTTAATCAGACAATCACGTGGTCTACTATGCCGGGAATGACAAATTGAAAACGAATGGTGTCACATTCACTGTCAAAAAGAACATTTTAAGATCTCTCCTGAAGTACAACATTGTCAGTGATAGGATAATATCCACATGTCTACAAGGAAGACCAGTTAATGTAACTATTATTCAAATTTATGAAGCAACCACTAACGACAAACATGAAGAAATTGAAAATTTTTACTGACTTCTGCAGTCAGAAATTGATCAAAGGTGCAATCAAGATGCATTGAAAATAACTGGTGATTGGAATGTGAAAGTTGGAAACAAAGAAGAAGGATGGATAGTTGGAAAATATGACCTTGGTGATAGAAACTATGCCGAGATTGCATGATAGAGTTTGGCAAGACCAATGACTTATTTATTGCAAATACTTTTTTTCAACTACATAAATGGTGACTGTAAATGGATCTCAAGGGATAGAATACACAGGAGTCAAATCAACTACATCTGTAGGAAGAGATGACAGAGAAGCTCAATATCAGCAGTCAGAGCAAGGCCAGAGGCCGACTGAGGAACACACCATCAATTACTTGTATGCAAGTTCAAGTTGAAGCTGAATAAAATTAAAACAAATCCATGAGAGCCGAAGTACAACCTTGAATATATCCCACCTGAATTTAGAGACCATCTCAAGAACAGATTTGACCCATTGAACACCGTCTTAGTCATCTAGTGATGCTCTAACAGAAATACCACAAGCGCATTGCTTTTAACAAAGAGAAATTTATTCTCTCACAGTCTAGTAGCCTACAAGTCCAAATTCAAGGCATCAGCTCCAGGGGAAGGCTTTCTCTCTCTGTTGGCTCTGGAGAAAGTTCCTTGTGATGCATCAGTCTTTCCTTGGTCTGGGAGCATCTTAGCGCAGGAACTGCAGGTCCAAAGGACACGCTCTGCTCCTGGCACTGCTTTCTTGGTGGTGTGAGGTTCCCATGTGTCTCTGCTTGCTTCTCTCTTTTATATCTCAAAAGAGATTGGCTTAAGACGGTATCCAATCTTGTATACCTCATCAGTGTAACTGTTGCTAACCCATCTTATTACATCATAGTGACAGAGTTTACAACACATAAGGAAATCACATCAGATTACAAAATGGTACACAATCATGCGATACTGGGAATCATGACCCTGTCAAATTGATACACACATTTTTTTGGGGGACATAATTCAGTCTATAACAAACACTAATGACAGAAGACCAGATGAGTTGTGGGATGACATCAAGGACATCATAAGTGAAGAAACAAAAGGTCATTAAAAAGAGAGGAAAGAAAGAAAAGACCAAAATGGATGTCAGAAGAGACTTTGAAACTTGCTCTTGAACGTAAAGCAGCTAAAGTGAATGAACAGAAGAAACGATGAAATAAAAGAATTGAACAGAAGATTTCAAAGGACAACTCCAGAAGACAAAGTAAAATATTATAATGAAATGTACAAAGACCTGGAGTTAGAAAACCAAAAGGGAAGAACATGCTTGGCATTTCTCAAACTGAAAGAACTGAAGAAAAAATTCAAGCTTTGAATTGTAATATTGAAGGATACTATGGGCAAAATATTGAACAATGCAGGAAGCATCAAAATAAGATGGAAGGAATACACAGAGTCACTGTGTTGACATTAAGCCATTTCAGGAGATAGCATATGTTCAAGAACCGATGATACTGAAGGAAGAAGTCCAAGCCGCACTGAATGCACTGGTGAAAAACAAGGCTCCAGGAATTGACAGAATACCAACAGAGATGTTTCCACAAACAGATGCAATGCTGGAAGAGCTTCCAAGAAATTTGGAATAAAGCTATCTGGTCAACTGACTGGAAGAGATCTGTATTTGTGCATATTTCCAAGAAAGGCGATCCAAAAGAATGCAGAAATTATTGAATAATATCATTAATATCACAAGCAAGTAAAATTTTGCTGAAGATCATTCAAAAACGGTTGCAGTAGCATATCAACAGGGAACTGTCAGAAATTTAAGCTTGATTCAGAAGAGAACATGGAATGAGGGATATCATTGCTGATGTCGGATGAATCTTGGCTAAAAACAGAGTATATCAGAAAGATGTTTACCCGTGTTTCATTGACTATGCAAAGGCATTTGACTGTGTAGAACATGACAAATTATGAATAACATTATGAAGAATGGGAATTCCAGAACACTTAACTGTGCTTATGAGGAACCTGTACATAGACCAAGAGGCAGTTGTTGGAAAAGAACAAGCGGATAATGCCTGGTTTAAAGTCAGGAAAGGTGTGTGTCAGGGTTGTATACTTCCACCATACTTATTCAATCTGTTCGCTGAGCAAATAATTCAAGAAGCTAGACTATATGAAAAGAAGCCAGCATCAAGATTAGAGGAAGACTCATTAACAACCTGCGTCATGCAGATGACACAACCTTGCTTGCTGAAAGTGAAGAGGACCTGAAGCACTTACTGATGAAGATCAAAGACCACAGCCTTTAGTATGGATACACCTCAACATAAAGAAAACAAAAATCCTCACAACTGGACCTATAAGCAATATCATGATGATAAGCATAGAAAAGATTGAAGTTGTCAATGATTTCATTTTACTTGAATCCACAATCAATGCCCATGGAAGCAGCAGTCAGGAAATCAGAGGACACATTGCACTGGGCAAATCTACTGCAAAAGACCTCTTTAAAGTGTTAAAAAGCAAAAATGTCACTTTGAGTACTAAGGTACACCTGAACCAAGCCATGGTATTTTCAATCGGTTCACATGCATGTGAAAGCTGGACGATGAAAGAGGAAGACCAAAGAAGAATTGATGTCTTTGAACTGCGGTGTTTGCGAAGAATATTCAATATACCATGGACTGCTAGAAGAATGAACAAATCTGTCTTGAAAGAAATGTAGCCAGAATGTTCCTTAGAAAGGAGTATGGTGCAACTTTGTCTTATGTACTTTGGACATGTTATCAGGAGGGACCAATCCCTGGAGAAGGACATCGTGCTTGGTAAAGCAGAGGGTCAGGGAAAAAGAGGAAATTCCTCAATGAGATGGACTGACACAATGGCTGCAACAATGGGCTCAAGCATAGCAATGACCGTGAGGGTGGGGCAGAACTGAGCAGTGTTTCATTCTGCTATACCTAGGGTAGCTATGAGTCAGAACTGAGTTGACTGCACCAAACAACACCAAAACAACTGAGGGAACTTTCCAGAGTGATACTTAATGGGCCTGTGCTGTATTTCTTGCTTTTGAAACCCAGACAGGTTTCAGCAATAATCATCCCAACGATTACTGGCTTCCAGGACCCTGGCCTAGCACATTCTGAAATCCATGTGTGTGCATGTCCACAGCTTCAGATAAGGTGGCATATAGGGCTGCCCTGCTGTGGGAACAAAGACAGAAGACTCCTTAAGCTTATATCTACCAATGTGTCTTGTTCCACAGGTCCTGTCATGACGTTTACCCTCGAGGTTTGTTTTCCAGGTTTTAATGGTGAAAGGAAAGAGAGGCTAAGTACTTACCGGATTTAGAATCTACCAGACTTTCTCTGGTGCGGAGATGCTTTTATGCAAATCAGTTTTTCATTTGCCTGGGGCTCTTCCTTCCTGGATCAAGCTCTCAAACAGGGCACTTACAGTGAAAGATCTGTTCAATTAAAATGAAAAAACTAAACATTGAAAGGGTGGCGTGTGCATGTGTGTATGTGTGTGTGTGTGTGTGTGTGTGCACGCGCGCACGCGTGCGTGCGTGCTTTATTCAGTGAACGAACAAAATATATTCCCTTGCTGAGAATAATCGAAAGCAACTATGCATTGACATTAATGTGTGTAAACATGTCACCAAGTTAATCCAGCGTGTACGGTTTAATTGGGCAAGTTAATTAAGACAGATAGAACCTCAGCTGAAGTTATGCTTACGTCTCAAATGGGTGTGGTCTTTTCTTACACTGGTGTCAGGGACAAAAGAAACAATTCAAGTTGCAAATTTAAATCTTCTCTCCAACCTCTGCACCACAGAAAGGACCCTTGCTTGCTAGATCAGCTTTGGGGGAAGGCAGAGTTGGGATGACCAAAGAGTTGAGATTCCGGCTCATAGGTACCCTATAGGACAGAGTAGAACTACCCCATAGGGTTCCCAGGGAGCAGCTGGTGGATTTGAACTGGCAACCTTTTGGTTAGCAGCCAAACGTTTAACTACTGCACCAGAACAGGTAAAAGAAAGAAGTCAGAAAGATTAAATTGATCCACACAACATACAATTAAAATAGAGGAGATATTAGAGCCTAAGTGTCCTGTGTCGGGGGAAAGTGCGGCGAGCTTGGAGTAGGGGAGGAGAAATACTTTGGCGCAGGTACTCTGGTGGTGCAGTGGTGAAGTGCTCCACTACTAACTGAAAGGTCAGTGGTTAGAATCCACCAGAGGCTCTGTGGGAGAAAAGACTTAGTGATTTTCTCCATAAGGAGCCCTGGTGGCACAGTAGTTAAGAGCTTGGCTGCCAACCCAAAGGTCAGTGATTCAAACCCACCAGCCACTCTATGGGAGAAAGATGTGGCAGTCTGATTTTGTAAAGATTTACAGCCTCAGAAACCCTATGGGGCAGTTCTACTCTGTCCTAGAGGGTCACTATAAGTTGGAATTGACTCAAGGGCAATGGATTTAGTTTTGGTTAACACTATGGGCGGTTCTACTCTGTCCCATAAGGTCACTAAGAGTCCAAATCGACTTGATGGCAGCAACAGCTATGCACGAGAGATGGGAAAAGTACATGAGATTAGAAAAGAGAATTTTCGATAATTTCTGTTTTTCACTATTTCTCATTTAGTGCTTTCTCAGAGATTTCAACAAAAATTTAAATTTCTCTTTGATTATTTTGGATGTACAACTAAATTTCTTTGAAATTTGAAACCATGCAAAGATGATGTCACAAGGTAGTAGAAACTTACGTTCAACTTAACTAAATGTTAAATAGTAGGCTTTTTTCAGTGTTAGCTATCATGTATACATCCAGATTGTTTCATGTATACACACATCCTTTAGCCTGGTGAGTCATCTAATAAATGCTTCTTGATAGTCAAAGGGACTTTACAAATGAGAGTGCTTGTGTTGGAGCAAGTCTATCTTCTCTCCTAGAAGAAAATAAAAATGTATATATATATATATATGTATATGTGCACATATATCTATATATATCTCACCCCTACACTAAATCTCAACAAACAAAAGACAGCATTCTTATATAATCTCAAGGATGGATATAGGACCACATTGAAGACAAAGAAAGAAAAACATGTGAATCACACATACGGACCATGTAAACTTACTTCATACTCTCTTGAGGACCAGGAGTGTAACACTACAGTTATATCAAATGACTACAGTAAGACCAGCTATAAAGAGTTTCATGTCTTTGGTTAGGTATGCCTCTAGAATGTTCTATAGCAGTGGTCTTAATATTTGGTTGAGTCAGGAATATCGTTGAAACTCAGATGAAAGCTATGGATTCAACCTAGAAAAATGCACATACGCAGTAAATTCATACCACTTGCAATTTTATGAGTTCATGGACCCTCCTGGAGCCTGGGTTAAAAACTCCTATATGTTTCTAGAACATCAACAGCCTGAAATAGCGATTCTCTTGTCCCATCATGAGACTTAAAACAGTAAACCAAAAGATTCTTCTTTCCTTATAACAAGACTATTATATACTAGACTGAGAGAAGAGAAAGTTCTTGGACAGAAAAATTGCTCACCCAATTCTTAGAAATGGTACTGAAATAAGGATTACTTTTTCAGTGTATAGCATACTGAGTTAAAGAAAGACTCCTCGTTAGAACTCCGAAGCAACTGAAGAGGAATAACCCCACAGTCCTTCCCTACCCAACACGTAAAGAGGTAGCAGGCCAAAAATCATGAAATAACATTTGTGTTATCCTTAGGGTTGTAATTAATTACTTCCCTGAAGCTTTCAAATGCACATTTCTTTGTTCCATAGCCTGAGGGAGCACTTAAGCAAATTCTAGGGTTATGGATCAAACTACAAATCAGCGGCCAGATTAGATTTTGCCAACTGACTTTAAACACAGGTTTTTTTTTAATGGAAAAACTTTGTCTTTATCAAGTCGAAATTTATAGTTCTCCTTTTAGAATGTACTCCTTTCATTCAGACATGGAGTTATAACTGTAATTTGAAGTATGTCTATTGACTGCCACCAGAAAATGTTTGTTATAGGGTTTAAATGGGATAATGTATATAAAGCTTTTAGCACAAGATCTGGCATGCAAAAGGAGCTTAATAAATAGCCATGTGAGTAGGCTCTCCTAAGGCCATAAGATACTTTTTTGCTGCTGCTCTGCAAATGTTTCTACCATGATAGATGAGTCTTGGTGGCCTGTCTGCCCAGTACAGCCTCTGATCCACGGCTGAAGCGAAGATATCACTAAACACCAGTGCTTGATTTATTCATACTTCTCGGTGTCTAGTGTACAGGATGTACATAAAATGGCACCAGGGCCCTGTAGTTCTTCACCCTAGGGTGAGAGAACAGGTTTATATACCCGCCCCTTGAGAGCACCTGCTGTGTGTTTTTACATGACTAATTTCACAATCAGTCCCTTCCAAGCAGGTGACAGACCCTGCAGGGAGGCTTTCTGGGCATTGTGTCATGGTATTCACCTGATGTTATTCCCTATTCTTTTCCTATTATAGGGGACACAGAGGAAGGTATACAGGCTGGTATAGAGGCATCTAAGATTCCTTATGCTTGAACATGCCAGCTTTGAAGGCCCATGGGTTTAGGCACTTAATCCTAGCCGTAAGTGCTGACCCTGTGTCTACTCTGGTCCTGCGGGTAGTTGGTAATCATTATCATCATCATCACCATCTGAAAGGCTTAGAATGTTTGTGTCCCCAACCTAGTTTTCCAGCCTTATCTTTCATTGATCCATTCCCCACATCTTACAATTCAGCTAGATTAAATATCATCTAGACTCTCAAATTTCAGCTTCAGTCTCAACTTCTCTCCTGAACTACAGACTTGTATATTCAACTGCCTACTTAATAACTTCTCCTGTATGTAAAATAGGTTATCTCAAACTCATTACATCTAAAACTGAGCTCCTGACTTTTCTTTAGTTTTCTGTAAGGTTCAGCTTATTTTTGGAAAAGTGAAGCCTCTGTTACATTGTATTCATCTTCTGTGCAAGTGGGCATGTTCAGTCTTAGAAGGGCAGGGTGGGCCTTGCTCAGTATGAGAGGCTTCCCAGTTGGAGCAGTGTGAACTGGTCTCCACTCTGCATCGCTCCTTCATTGCCTGGCCAAATCTGGCTCATTCATTATGTCCCAGTCTTGATGTCAGTTCATTCATTCACTCCTCAGATATTTATTTCAGTGCCTACTCTGTTCCACAGGCTGTGAGAGAAGCTGGGGTTGTGAATAAGATAAGCAAGATCCTGGCCCTCGTAAAACATACATACTAGTGTAGGGAGACTTATACAATAAAAAAAGGTAAAGTAGTAAAATCATTCCAGACCATTGAAAGTGATAAGAAGTAAGGTTACTATGATGTGTCTAGGTGTTTCTGGAGCTAGAACTACCATTCTCTTCTCTGAGTAAAGTCCATCTTCTATCTAGTGGCAACTCTCAGTTAATTTTAATAAACTACCTATACCCCCTGTACAACTGGATATGTCTCATATTTATTTAGATGAGAGGTCTTGGCAGTAAGAGAGCACCAATGCAGAAGAAAGAGAGTCAGGAAAAGGAGAAGATGCAATGTGTGGCTAATCGCCTCCATGAACAACTGCCTCCTTTGCCATGAAACCAGAAGAACTGGATGGTACCTGGCTATCATTACTGAACATTTTGATCAAAGATTCTGTAGAAGCATCCTGATCAAAAGGGAAAAAAGTAGAAGAGAATTTCAAATTCTCATGGACTCCAGACTTTCTGGAGCCATGGAGGCTGGATGAACCCTGAAACTATTGCCCTGAGATAATCTTTAAACTTTAAACCAAAAATAATCACCTGAAATCTTAAAACCAAACAATGGTCTAGCTTAACTAGAAAAAAACTGTCTGCCTTGAGCATTATGCTCTTTTAAGAACTATCTATACAAGATCAAATTGACAATAGCAACTCAAAAGATTAGTTAGGAAACCTAGGGGCAGTGAGTTTATGTTAATGGGGGAGGAACAACTCAGAAAAGGAAGGTGAGAATGAATGCACAACTCAAAGAATGGAATCAGTGTCGCTGAATTGTCCACGTAGAAACCGTTGAATTGGTGTATGTTTTGCTGTGTATATTCTTAACAACAACAGAATAAGAGCACCTATGTGAATTGCAGTCACTATTTGCTATTGGCACCTATTAGGGGAACCATGGGAGCAATGGTAGTTCAGGGGCAGAATTCTCACCTTCCATGCAGGAGACTCAGGTTTGATTTCCAGCCAATGCACTTCATACACAGCCACCACTCGTTTGTAAGTGGAGGGAGGCTTGCATTGTTGCTATGATACTGAACAGGTTTCAGTTGAGCTTCTAGACTAAGATAGACTAGGAAGAAAGGCCTGGTGATCTACTTCAGCCAATCAAAACCCTATGGATCACAGTGATCTGATTCTGTTGTGCATGGAGTCACCATGAGTTGGGAGCCAACTCAACAGCAGCTAAGAACAACAACAAGGGGAACCATGGTTTTCCCATAGATTTATTCCCGGTGCTTCTACTGTCAAGATTCCTGGCAACTTGCTCTGTTTCCTTTTTAATGAGCCTGCTTAATAGCCCCTCTTGAATTCTGATACAAGCTCTTGCCCATCTCTGTCCTCTAGCATATTTTCTAATTACTTGTTGAGTTTGTTGCATCCATTTTTCAAACACTAAATTGTTGATCCAGGCTGCTTGCCCTCCTTTTGCTCTTGGAATAACATCCCTTCTAGCCAACCTATCTGGCCTGGAAAGTCTTCTTCCTCTTTGCATCTTTCTTCACTATAAATGCATTTGGCTTGTCCTAGAGCCCCTAGGCTAGCACCAGTTTCAGCTAGTACTCAAAGTGTTTTGGTCAATGTGGTTTTTCCAACACACATATTGTTGCCATTGGGTAGTAATTGCCCATGTGCGATTTGGAGACATATTTTCTATCCAAAAATGTTGAGTTTTCCAAGGTCAAGTTATGTGAGCATAAATCACTCCTAACATATCTTAGTCTGAGTGTGCTAAAGAGCTTCTCGTAACCACCTTTGGTGAATGTCAGGGAATTCAATTCTGGGTATATGATTCCTCCACATTACTCCTAGCCTTATGTTACTCTTGATTGTCAAACATTTTGTATCCCATCTAATAACAGGGTGACCAGGAAAGACCTCTCTGACACTCATCCCATCATAACTCCCATAGCACCCCGTACTTCTCTTTAACAGCACTTTGCCCCTTGAAATCACTTAATTTATTATTGCATCTACATAATTTTGTTTAAGGCCTGTCATCACTGCTAGATTCTAATCCTGGTGAGGATAGGGACTGTGTTTTTATTGTTCATAACTGCACCCACAGGGTCAAGCACAGTGCCTGAGACAAAGTAAATGCTCAACAGATATAGAATGACTAAGTCCTCGTGTCAGGGGATGGTGAAAAGAGCTAGTGGCATTGGCCATCTCAAGAGTACACTGTCATTCTATACATCATGTCTATAAACTCTGAAATGATCTTCTATTAATTAAAAACCAGAAGCCAGTTGACCTTGAGTTGATTCTGACTTGACCCTATTGTGTCAGAGTAGAACTGTGCTCTGTAGGGTTTTCATGGCTGTGACCTTTCAGAAGCAGGCCTTTCTTCCGAGTCACTCTGGGTGGGTTTGAAGGGTCAATCTTTAGGTTCGAAGCCCAGTGTAAACTTTTCGTAAAATCCAATTACTTGGAAGGCCAGGCATACACAGAGGCTTCCAACAAGTAAGTTTTACAGGGTGTCCATGCCTAGACATCACAATCATGTCACTGTCAATTTTTTGGCTACTTTGCTAATATTCTCTTTTCAAAAGAGCACTGTCCCTGTCCTCTCCTCAAGTGTTTACAAGAGGGCCCATCAACTGCTGTAATTACTTTCAAGGTTTTGGGTATATATATATATATTTTGTCAGTACTCCAAACCAGCAGAAGACAAAGAGCAAATTTATACTCATCGCCCTTGGGCAAAACTGTGAAGCGAAAACACTTGATCTTTGATGCTGTCTCCCCTGCCCCACCCTATCAACCAGCTCTCTTTTCTGGGCTCTCTCCCCACTTGAGTCATCTCCTCCACTGTCAACCTCCAGGTGATCAGCTCCCTCATACTCAACCTTGCCTCCCTCCTCTCTCCACATCCCTTACTTTAATACCTCATCCAAGCGCTCTCTACTCCAGAGAACAACAAACCCATAAACTGTCCATGGCCTCTAAGCACGAAGGTGTTGCCCATGCCCATGTCAGGTGATATAAGTTCGCATTTCAGTGAAGCCTCAGATGGACACAATTTAACCAAGATAACTAGTTCCACTGGAAGGGGTGTCAGGTTTCCAAGAGAAAAGAAGGAGAGACATGGGGAGTGTTGGAGCCCTGCAGGAGTCCGGAGGGAACAAGGAAGCAAGCATAGAGTTAGAGTTGGACAGACTTGCAGTGGTGAGTATCCCAGTATATATGACATCTGGAGAAAAAAAATTATTTGTGGTAAGTAGCTTTAAATTAATGCATTTTATTAATTATTCTTTAGTAAATTTTTGTCCTACATGGAAGTAAATTCAGAGAACTTCTCATAGGTTCCTAACAGTTCAGAAACATTGGTGCACACTTCAGGGGCAGTGCATGTTTCCAGTCCCTATGGAACTACACATTCCCCTTGTTGAAACAATAGATTCATAATAAACAATAAGAGTATAGTGATCGAATAGACAAAAGATATAGGACTTGAGTCACTTCAATTCTGCTGTTCTGTGTGACCATTTGAAATTCTTATCTGTTTAAAATTTGAAACAGGGAAACAGAGTGATTCGAGCAATCATTTGAAAACCATGCTCAGCTGAATGTGATCCAGGGGAAACTCTCTGCTTTACAACGTGTGTCGGAGGCCACTGTGGCTTTCATACGTATTATTAAACTCAACAGTAATCACATGGTGATTGTTTAGAACTTAGACCAGCGAAAGATATTTGGGGAGAAGCATTTTATTGCCGACATTGTTAAGTCTCTGTGCTCGACAATAATAAAAAGTAGACCAATTTTAGTTTTGTTATAGTTTTGAAATTCTCTACTGACCTTGCACCTCCTCCTTCCTGGCACCCAGGGCAGATCACTCCACTGCCGCCCTGGGTGTCCACTGTTCAGCTCCAGACTCTACCATTTACTGTGGGATCTTGAACAGATCTGTATTTTTAAAAAGTTAATTTTTATCATTATTGACTGCTTACTATGTGCTAAGACTATGTTAACTTCTTTGCATATACGGTCTCACTTAATTTTTACAACAAGCCTGTTAGGTGAGAACTTTCATTATTTCTAGCTGATAGATAAGGAAACTGAGACTCAGAGAAGTTAAATAACTTGCCACAGATTTTCTCAAAGAGTAAATTGCATACTTGGGATGTGAATTTAGGACTATCTGACTTCAAACCCCAAGCATTTAACCTAACCTCTTCAAGGATCTCTTTTATCATCTGTGAAATGGGAATAACAGTATATATTTCACACACACTTCTCCTGACCTGGTCCCTGCCTATCTCTCCAGAGTTAAATGCTTGGCTCCCTTTACAACACGTGGCTTCCTCTTTCTTGGAGACTCCTTAGTTCTCAAGACAGACCAATCGACAGCTAGAACTGTGAGAAAGTTCTTTGTATATTGATCTTCACCTTGCCTCTTTGTAACCTGTAGAATTAGCCTTTTTGTGCTGTGGACCATTCATCTGAATAGCATTTTCCAGACTTGCCAACAAATGTATTTGACCAATCCGTGGATAATTTCTTTTTCTATTTTAGTAAATAGAAAACTGGGAGGATTGAGGGTCCTGTCTCTTAACAACCAACTGGCTACACTCAATATCTTAGTACCAATTAGTCAACAATCACTGAAGAAGCCACCTGTGTATTAATAGATCTATTAGCTTGGTGGATGTGACGATCACATGGTAGTGTGTGTGGGTGAACAAGGCGGAAGATATCCTCTCCCAACTTGTAGAGCCCCTGTTGGAGCTAAGGAACTCCTTTAACAGTTGGTATCATGGAGTTCTCCTAGGCACTATGTCCTGGAAGTTAGTAAGCTACCTTGACTATTGCCTGTGGGCCTCAGTGATGAGAGAAGTGCCTTGATTTGGTATTTGTCTTTTTATTTTTAACCCAGGTAGGAAGAATGTCAGCTTTCAAGATGTTTCCATCATGGATGATATATCGTGATATGGCCAAGCAAAGCCCTCCCGAAGCAACTCTGGCAGCTCAAATTGTAGGCTAGGCCAAAATTAATTCAGCATGTGTTTGAAAGAGGCAGATCCGGGCCTCCCAGGCTCCTTCCTGCACCTCTCCAGGGAACTAGATGTGCAGGCTGATAAACGTGTGTGCATGCAGCCAGCACACTTTCTCCAGCCCCATTCCCCTTTTCTCATTGTCATGTTTGCTTTGCTGTGTTTGCCATTAGAGCTCTGTGTATTGAACAAACTTTCCAGCCTGTGTCTGCCTGTGAATGTATTTGCTCTGCTCTGTTTTATATTGAAGGAATATTTACATTCTGGTCCTCAGAACTTCTCCTGGGGAATTGGATGTGCAGTGAACACTGGGCCTGTGGGCTGCAGAAGCCAGTGTTTTCTCGGGTCAGGAAATGCAGCATTTGATATGGTCCAGAGCCAGAATCAGAGCATCCCAGAGCTCCTGGATTCGTGATATTGACTTCTTTTGGAGTGCAGCAATGAACCCTGAGAAACTGGTATTAAATACTTTTTTCAAAATAACCGTAAATTGGCCACATCAATTGCAAAGCAAAATGCCTACTGACATTCCTATAACTTCTGCCACCACCCAGGCTAGAATCCTGGCTCTGCTGCTTTGTTGCTGTGATCCCTGGGAAAGTTCCTCAAACTTTCTGTGCTTCAGTTTCTCCATCTGTAAAATGGGCCTAAGAATACCTACTTCTTTGCGTTGTTGTGACTATCAAATAAACCAATAAAGGTAAAGCACCTAACAAAGTGCCTGGCACATAATACTTAACGAAGGAGTAAATCATTGTACTATTGTTATTAGCTGTATTATTTCTGATTTAAAACTTCTTAGAAGCACAGCTGTTTTCCTCTTTCTTTCTGATGCTCTTCTACCGCAGTGGTGCTCAGTTAGCTGATTCACTGTACTCTGAAAAAATATTGTCTTGTAATTTGGACTGTACAACATCCATATTAGACAAAAATCTCCATATAGCATGTTGCTGGCAATCTTCCTTATATTGCCATATATAGTAAATGCAAAGTCATAAACAATATGAAGGTTAACATTTTTCACATTTTATTTTCTTACCTTTTATTTTAAAGGATTTATGTTATACCCAGAGGCCTGCATTGCCATATTGATCTCTGAAGTTGACAATTTGGAGAGGAGTATTAAACCAAAAAAACAGACGCATTGCCACTGAGTCAATTCTGACTCATAGCCACCCTGTACGACAGAATAGAAGTGCCCCATAGAGTTTCCAAGGCTGTAAATCTTTATGCAAGCAGAGCCACATCTATGTTCCACAGAGCAGCTAGTGAACTTGAACTGCCAACCTTTTGGTTAGCAGATGAGCACTTAACCACTATGCCACGAGGGCTCCTAAGCCTCAGCTGCTTCTTCTGCAATATGGAGATAATACAAATTTCTACCCATAGGGCTGTGGTGAAGATTTTATAAGGTAAAATAAATACAGTGCTTTCTGAGTGTCTGGCATGAAGTATGTGTTCAGTGAATGTTAGCTTTAAGCATTAGTAATGAAATTTTTGCTTTGATCAATCAGTACAGCTCTTTTTTCATTTTCCTTAGACTAGCCTATTACCTTATAATTTTGCATGCATTTGACTAGCAATGCATGAGAAAAGTTCCTGGACCTTTCTGGGTCTTACTTATGTATTTATTTGTTTGTTGTTAATGAGTTTAGGACCTTTGTGGTGAGCTTCATCAGCCTGCCATGTCAGCAAAGTGGGAAGAATGAAGCAGAAGCAAACCGAGGAACGGAGGGAGTGACGTAGGGAGACAGAGGACTTACTAGTTCATGGTTCCAATTCCTATCAGAAGCTGGGACACATGTCCTGTTCTGACCTTGGGATCAGTGCCAGCTACCCAAGCTAGTTCAAGTTGCTTTCTGCTATTTGCAACCAAACAGACCTAATATAAAAACCAAACCAAACCCATTGCCATCAAGTCAATTCCCACTCATAGTGACCCTATAGGACAGAGTAGAACTGCCTCACAGGGTTTCCAAGGCTGTAAATCTTTATGGAAGCAGACTGCCACATCTCTCTTCTGTGGAGTGGCTGGTGGGTTCGAACACTGACATTTTGGCTAGCAGCCGAGTGCATACCCAGTGCGCCACCAGGACTCCTCTAAATGGGTAATAATTATTATCAGTTTTAAGTTATTTTTTCCAAATATTCATGGCGGAGTTGTAAATTGCCCATGGAACATCAGAGTTTCATGCAATAGACTTTAAAAACATACCAACATGGGATTTTAGAACTAGAAAGAATCTCAGGGATTGTCCAGTCCAGTAATTTCCTAAGTGTAGTATGTCTACCAGAGGTGGTGTCTGAAATCATTTTATATAGCATATGGGTGAAGAGTGTAAAATCTTTAATAGTTATTTAAGTGTATATTAGAAAAATATAACAACCACATCAAACTTCTTATTTCATGAACATTATCGTTCAGGACAAGGCTAAATGTAATTAAGTAGGTTAAAAAAAAAAAAGTGTGGTTTCCAGTAATCATGGAGAAGCTTGTATCAGAATAACCCCTCTATGATTACAATCTTTGCATAAGATATTAAAAACAAAACATACTGTTTGAAGGCATCAGAGAGTGAAAAAGAAAAAACAGCAGGCATAAGCTGGAGAGGATTTTACTCTTGAAAGAGGGGAACCCACTGTGTGAGTCCAAATTGATACGATGTTCCACATGAGGACACCCCCTACTTTGTGCAACACTCAGCAGATAAAGCTCAGGCAGAAAGCCATCGTTTTACTGGCTTGAAAATTCAGATAACAGAGTTCAGAGCTTTCAGAACAAGAAATTAAAGTGGGAAATACTGGTAGGAAGGGAGCCACAAAGTGTGATCTCCAAATTTGCATATGAACTCCCTTCAGATACTTGTCTGACCCCGAAGGTCCTGTTCACGGCAGAATTCCACGTTGTCCAGAGAGAAAACAATAGCTAGAAGGCAAAAGAAACTAAGCAGAGATTTCAGCAACTGCCCATCATAGGGAGGTTAGAATTTAGAGTTCGAGTTCTATGATGTTAGAAAGACTTGGTAAGACTATTTTCAGATAGTGAAGGCCAAGAGAATTAGTCACTGGCTGACTTGAACTGTATGAAATACTAAAAAGGAAGGTCTTCAAACTGAAGGAAAGAAGATGATAACAGGTGGAAATTTTAATCTACAGGAACAAATGAAGAGCGAAGAAATGATAAATGAGTGGTTTAATAAAAAGACTGTTTTTTCTTTATTTAAATTCCATAAAAGTCAATTTACTGTTTAAATAGAAAATATTTTTGTCATACTCCTGGCTGTAATATATGCAGAGCTAGTTTGTTTTTCTGACTTAACTGACTTTGTTTAAGGAGCTTTACTTAAAGAGGATTTACCAATGGAGGTAGTCGTGGGCTATGCACTGTGGGAGCCCATCCATCCCTCGGCCGGAAACATGAACATGACATCAGCTAACAAGAGACTCCTGCCAGTCCACAGTCCCAAACAATGCCAGAGTGTTTAGTGACTATCATGGGGTGGGGTGGGGTGGGAATGGGAAGAAAGGGTGTGAATTAAGGGGTCTTCAGCATTTTACTGGAGCCCTGATGGCTCAGTGGTTAAGCACTTGGCTGCTAACCCAAAGGTTGGCAGTTTGAATCCGCCAGCAGCCCCATGGGAGAAAGACGTGGCAGTCTACCTCTGTAAAGATTACAGCTTTGGAAACCCTGTGGGGGAGTTCTAGTCTGTTCTATACAGTTGCTATGAGTGGGAAGCGACTTGACTGCAATGAGTTTTGGTTCAGCATTTTACTACACACCTTGGAAGATGGCATGGGGCAGGGCAGCATTCTCAGCTGAGGTGTCATGACCTAGAAGTGGACTGTGGTCTGTGGAGGTCATCACAAGTAATTTATTAGAAATAATAGATAAATAACTGTGATGGTTAAGATTGTAATGTCAACTTGGCTAGACCATGATTCTCAGTGTTTATATGTGATCACTCCCATGACTGAATATGCTGTGAGTAGTCAATCAGTTGGAAGGGAGTTTCCTTGGGGATGTGGCCTGCATCTGAATATAAGCAGGGCTGTTTTGCTCACTCTGGATCCTGCGGCTGCCTCCTGTTTGTCTGACTTCTGGTTCTTGGGACTTGAGCTAGCAGCTTATCTGCCAGTCCTGGGATTCCTCCATCTTCACAGCCTGTGAGCAGACTCCTGCTTTCCAACCCGCCAATCTTGAGTTCGCCAGCACCTGCGGCTGCATGAATTGGGAGAATCCTCTTTCCTAATCCACAGACTTGGGACGTTCCAGCCTCTACAATCGCATGAGCTGTTTCTTTGATATAAATCTCTCTCTGTATATATGTATACTCTTTACTGGTTTTACTTCTCTAGAAGAACCCAGCCTAAGACAATGTTTGCACGTTATTTTCTTTAAAAACCTATTACAGTAGATTTAAATTTCTGTGTATAATAACACCACTGTCACTCGATTTTTTTACTGATATGCTTTGTTGAGTCAAAAGAGAGGAGTCAAGTCATGGTTAGAATGCAAGGAATTGTGTGTAACTCTGGATGCACCTATTGGCACATGCCATACATTGAATACCATTCATCATGGATTGTGAATAAATAGTTGTGTGACATTAGGTAAGTTATACAACTATTAAAATTTTTTGTTGTTTGTAAAAAGAGACACTTCGTAGTACAGATGGAAATTTTCAAACGTGGAGGCACTCATCTCAGGACAGGAATGGAAGGATCAACATGCACTCCCAGGAAGCAAAAGGTCAGGATGTAAACAATTTGTTCCTAGGAAGAATATAGCTGAACTGCCTGGTACCACTCACCTAGGGAGTAAAATTTACTTCTCCCTAGCCAAATGACTGACTTTTACTTTTCAAAGGACTCCAATGCTGAAGCTGAATCAATCATTAACCCCCTACCTTTCCTTTATTCTCCATGCATAAAAATCTCTAACTCAATAGAGACAGGGGAGTGCTTTATATTTTTACTTAGCGCTGCCCAACTTGATCTGTATTATTTCTCAATAAAACTCCTTTTCTTTCACTCCTAACACAGTACAATATTTTCTTCTTTGACAATAGGATAACAACATGTGACAGCTAACAGTATGTGAATAAACCTAGCACAATACCTGGTAAGGCACTGAAATGTTAGGTTTTTTTCTTCTGGAAGAATCATGGAAAGAAGTGAATAATATGATTAAAATTCACAGCAGAACCTCTAAAAGGAAGAAATAATATTGTAAATACTTAAAACTTCCTGTAAACCAAATGACCCCAAGTCCTACCAACCTGAGGGAATAAAGAAGTTCACATTAATACCTAAATTTTGCATACTCACAGCCCTGCCTACAAGATCTCAGCTCTTCCTCTAAGATGACCCCAGTTATTTAAGGGAGTCTCTATGTCTTACCAGAACTCAGGAACAAGTCCAAACTTGTCCTACTACCTCATCCTCCTTGTTGATGTCTACTGCCCCAAGGCACCTCACTGCCTCCAGCACTGCTAATGCCTTCTCTGACAACCCTGCTTCTCCACCTGGCTCTCCCTTCCCAAACCACAAAACCCTTGTGTGTTGATGCCTTGCTGTGCCGGAGTCATGCATTGCGGGTTATGAAGAAATGGAAAGAGAGAGAGTCACTCACACCAGTGCTTTAGCACATCTTATCCATCCTGTGGATGACACTGAAAGTCAGAAGGACTTGAAAACAACTTCTGCCAAGCCCAAATAGAAGAACAGACAGTGGGATAACACCCTTCCCCCTCCCATTACCACACATCCATCCATCCATTCTCACGTCCTCCTCAAACCACATCTTGCTCCCCAACCATTCACACACATCCCCTTTCTCTGTGCTCCCTTAGCACTTGTAAATCCTTGGATTTTGGAACCCAAAATGCTCTTAATATTAAACATATGTGTCAGTTATCTTCCTATATGCTTTATATATATTATCTGTTTTAATTTCACAACAACACTTTGAGGTAAGTATTATCCTTAATCTCATTGGACAGATGGAAATGGGCACATAGAGTAAGCAATTTGCTCAAGGTCGCACATGTGATTAATCACAGAGTTATGATTTGAGCCTAGATTTCATGTCAGTCTGTCTAAATTTAGAGTCTTTAATCTCTATACTACCCTGCCTCTCTATGTGGGAAAAAAAGCCATTACTTTGTAGGGTTACTACTTTTTTAGTCTTTACTCTCCCCCAAAATATGAGTTGACTTAATTTAACCTAATCCTATTCATCTCAATAGATATTTATCAAAGATCTCTCAGGATCAGATGCTCTACTGACCCTGATACTCTTTTTAAGGCCGTTTCTTAGGCTTCTGTATATCCCCAGCTCCCATCAGTGCTTGGTGCATGTAGAATGTCTTTAACTGATCCATGACAAAATGACTAAGCACAGGCAACACCAACCAAGATTCCTAGACAGGGAAGGAAATCAAATGGCAGTGAAGATACTAAGTATATTAGTAAATCACTCCTATTTCTCCTTTCCAGTCATTCCTTTTCTGCTAATCATTGTAGGTCTCTTCCTCCTTAAAGAATAATCCTGTTTTCTTTGGTGGGAGAATGAAGCATTCTTCTAAATTCAACAGGACTGGATTCCAAGTTGGCCATTGTCTTAGTCATCTAGTGCTGCCATAACAGAAATACCACAAGCGGATGGTTTTAACGAAGAGAAGTTTATTTCCTCACAGTCAAAGTAGGCTAAAAGTCCACATTCAGGGCGTCAGCTCCAGGGAAAGTCTTTCCCTCTCTGTCGGCCTTCTTCTCTTCAGTGTTCCCCTGGACTAGGAGCTTCTCGGCGCAGGGACCCCCGGTCCAAAGGATGCGCTCTGCTCCCGGCACTGCTTTCTTGATGGTATGCGGTCCCGCTGTCTCACTGCTCACTTCTGTCTTTTATATGTCAGAGATTGCCTCAGGACACAATCCAGTCTTGTAGATCAGGTCCTGCCTTACTAACACAACTGTCACCCATCCTCCCTCATTAACATCATAGAGGCAGGTTTACAACATACAGGAAAATCACACAGTACCAGGAATCATGGCCTAGCCAAATTGATACACACATTTTTTGGGGGACATAATTGAAACCATGACAGCCATCTAAAAGCCTGCAAGCACCAACAGCACAGTCTGTCCTAAGGTGAATCACTGCCTTTAATCCAGAACTCAAGTTGATTGACTCGTGAATACATACGGGAACATGCCTGATACCCTTGAGGCAAAGCAGCTTACTCTGCCCGGAAAGGCTGACCTTGGGCACTGGGCTGGTGGCTCTGAAGGCTCTGTAGGGGTTTTCATAGCCTGGGAAAGAATAACAATGCTTGTCCTCCTAGAGAAGAAATCTGTTACCCAAGATTCCTGCAAGGCTCAACAAACACACATTTGTTGATCAATTGTATTAATATGTGGTTCTAAAAACTTTGGATACCGAAGAGTGTTGAATATAAATGCTATTACAGGATATGGCATGAAGATATCTGGGTGGGTTACATCCTGTGAAGCATGCTAAAAAACAAATTCCAGTGACCTCATGGAGAACCTAAATGTTTCCCTCATTCCCACAGAAAAAGCTATGGACACAGACAGATTTACCAGAAGCCAGTGAAATCCAAGTGTAGGGTCCACTCACTTGCACGGACTGATTCCAAAGCCTAGGTACTACTTTCCAATTTGTAATTCTTTATTCACCTTTTAAGAAAGGATCCACAAAAATGTATAGTCATCAGGCCCCAGAAAACTTGAATCTGCCCCAGTTCTGGGCAGGATTTTTCTGCACAGAAAAGCCACGTTGATATTAAAGCTTTGTGGCTCGATCTCTCTGGATGATCCAGGAGCTAGTGGTTTAATTTGAAGCTTATCTCCTGCCTTTGCCACCTTCATCCTAGCCCCCTTTGATGCTTCTGACGCTGACTTAGGGCACCATCAGCCAGTGCTTCCAAAGATCAAAATGCATCCCAGGCAGGAAGGCTTTTTCCCACACCAAAGCATCAACTGAGCGGTGGATTTCCTGCAATTTACTCAGTAAAAAGGCTCTCCTGAGCGCTCTTTGTCACCACCAAGTATCCCAAAGTCACCCCAGACATAGAAATGAACCATGGAGGTGATGAAAAATTTGACAATGGATATTGGTGACAATTGTACATGATTGATGTAATTGGTGCAACTGAATTGTATACATAAAAAATGTTCAATCAGCAAATGTTTTGTTTTATATATATGTATTTACAATAATAAAAAAAAGAACCATGGCGGTAGAGGAGAATTTTGTACATGTCTCTCTACCTAGAATTCCCTTCGCATTTATATCAAACTTCTACCTTTCATCCTTTAAGAGCCAGCTCTTGTGCCTTGGAGGGAACTAACTACCTTTCGTTCATCTTTGTATCACCAGTACCTACTTTTTTGGCGCTCAGTAAATTTTAGCTGGATAAATGAATGAACAAATGAATCAATCCATGAAATTTGAGAGATGAAACTTTAGGAAAGAAGAATGAACTGCATGTAAACAGAAAAGAAAAGGAGAAATGAAAAGCTAGGCCATGTAAACAAGATTCTGAGTTGTATAAACAAAATCTAAAGCTACTGTTATACAGATATGATTACCCCTTTTGGTTTATGAAAAATCACACAGATTTCCCATGGATCTTGGTTAGAAAAGGTACTTGGAGCCATTGAGTGAGGCAGCCACACTGTCCTTTATCGTGCATTGTAGTTTTTTATCAGCACAGAGGGCTTCAGTGCAGAAGAGGAAACTGTGTAAATATGGAAAAGTCAATATTGACCTAGAGATAGGCTTATGTGTTTCCTTGGACCTAGAAATTCATCCAGTCACTTCTAACTAAAATGGAAGGCCGTGAGAGTTAGTGCAAATAACTTGCTTAAATAGAACTATAACTCAGTTAACATAAACAGCAACTGAACAGACCTGGCTTTCATCTCCTTTTTTATCTCCTTATCCTACTCTGTCACAGAGGGAGCAGGTAGGATTATGGTCTCCATTTTATATACCACAAGAACTTTCCATAAAATTGGTGCACAAATATGATCACCTGTTATTTATTTTTACTAATTTTAATTAATAGTTTGAGCATCCACCTACCTTGTTAGTCAGAAATCCTATTTCCCCCAATTGGTCTTATTCATAGAGATGTATGCACTATAAAAGGAGTGTGTCATTATGACTTCTATAACTGAGAGGAACAGATCTAACTGCTAGAAGAAAAGAAAGAGAAAAAGGAATAAAGAAAACTTGAATAATTTAATCAAAAGTAGAAAAAGAAAACTGAAAAAAAAAAAAAGAAAGTAAATAGAATACAAACTAAAGTATAAGGAATAAATCCCATCACACTCAACAGCTCTAGTCATTAGGAAAATACAAATCAAAACCACAATGTGATACTATCTCACATCCATTAAAACCAAACCAAACCCATTACTATTGAGTGGATTGTGACTCATAGCAACCCGACAGGACAGAGTAGAACTGCCCCATAGGATTTCCAAGGAGCGGTTGGTGGATTTGAACTGCTGACCTTTTGGTTAGCAGCCATAGCTCACCGTAGCCCTTAACCACTGTGCCACCAGGGCTCCTCACATCCATTAGGATGGCTGTTATTAAAAATCAAACAAAGCAGAACCAACATGGTGCCCTAGCAGATGAACCATGCCATCCCTCTGCAGCAAAGACTCAAAAAACTAAGTAAAACAGAAAAAGCGTCAGTCCTGGAACCGGAAGCATCAAAATGAAGGGAAAAAGAACTAGATCAAACACGGAACGGAAGAAGAAACTGCTGGAAAAAAACAGAATGAGGAGAGATTCAAAGTGGAGATCCCCTGCCAACTAACAAGGGACAGCGTTGCCATCTTGAAGCATAGCCAGCAACAAACCCAGACAGGGAGTATGGGAAAGCAACTTCATGGAGCTCCCAACAGGAGACTGAGCAACTGGTAAACAGAGAAATAGGCTTTCCACCCCTCACCCTTCTGATGAGAAACAGCAGAACCCCTCCAGCCCAGCAGCCCCAACGCTGGGGTTCACAATAGGAGCTTCTCCAGCTCCCTGGGCCTGCACCACCACCTTGCACCACGTGGCTTTTTTTCTTTCTTTCTCCCTCCCACCTAGCCTGGTACACCACCTCCCATCTTTACTGCCGGCCCCCGCTGCACCACCACAGCTAGAGAGCCACCAGCCTGTCACTGTCCTGGCTCTGCCCCACCCCCACCCACTGGCTCACACTCTGCCATATTTTTTTTCTTTTATTCATTTCTCCCTTTTCTTTCTCTCTCCCAAGTAGCCCAATACCCACCTCCCCCCTTTCCTGTGGGCCCTGCTGCCATGCCACAGCTAGAGAGCCACTGGCCCACTACCACCTGGGCCCACTCTGCCTCCACCCACTGGATCCTGCCACACTGCCAAGTTTTTTTTTGCTTCTTTTCCCCTTTCTCTTCTTTCTTTTGTTTCTCTGTCCCACCTAGCCCCATACATCACCTCCCCTCCCTTTCCACTAGCCTTTGGGTCCACCCCACCCCCACTCGCTGGCCCCTACTGTGCTGCCAGTTTTTTGAATTTTTTTTCTCCTTCTTCCTTTTCTTCCATCCAAGAAGCTCGATGAACCCCATATAGGGTAGACCCAAAAAGAAAGTCACCAAGACATGTCATAATCACACTTGCCAAAAACAAAGAAAGAATCCTGACAGCAGCTCAAGAAAAACGAAAAGTCACTTACAAAGGGAAAGCATTAAGACTAAACTCTGATTACTAGGCAGAAACTATGCAGACAAAAAGGCAATGCAAGAACATAGATAAAACCTTGAAAGAAAAAAAATGCCAACCTATAATAATAAATCCTGCAAAACTCTCTCAAACGCAATGGTAAAATTAGGACATTTCCAGATAAACAGAAATTCAGGAAATTCATAAAAACCAAACCAAACTTACAAAAAATATTAAGGGGAGCCCTTCTGTTAGAGAACCAACTTCAGAAAACAACCTGAGTCTAGGACACAGGACAGCATCAGTCAGACACCAACGTGGGTAAAGAACTCTCAATAATAAAACAAAGCTAAAAGACTTAAAACAGGGAAACAGAGACAGCAATCTGTAAATGGTGATAACGGCAAAACAATAAAAGGTGGAATAAACAGTGTAGGTAGTTGTTGTTAGGAGCAGTCGAGTGGGTTCTGACTCATAGTGATCCTGTGAACAACAGAAAAAAACAGCAGAATGAAGTATCATGGAAGAAAAAATAGGGACAATGCTAGGGGCCACGATACATGGCATAAATACAATACAAACCATGACCATAACTATGGCGGTTCCTCAAAGAGTTAAACATACAACTACCGTAAGACCCAGGAATTCTACTCCCCATTTTCAAAAAGCAAATCTTGAGGGTGTTGCAATTTCTTTTGTGGCTGTTCTGATTATTCCCATGACAAGGACAGTTGGAAAGACTGGATGAGTGATTCTGGCCCTGACTTGACCAGGAATCCATATGACTTTGGATCTCAATTTTCCCATCTGTAAAATTGGGGCGGTGCGGGGGACTAATTCTCTAAGATCTCTTCTAGTTTTAACTTTCTGACTTTCCTTGTTTTGTAAATTAAGAAATTGAGGCAAAGTTCCTTAGTTTGCTCATTCATTCATTTATTCATGTATTCCTTCAACAAACTTCTTTGGAATCCATACTTTGTGTCAGACACTGAGCTAGAAACATGGAAGGATCCAAAGTCCCAGGCTCTACCCTTGAGACTTCATAAGCTAGGAATGGAAGCAGATGCACACATTATTAATTTTAGTGATTTTGGGAACAACTTACATTTATATAGATCTATATAATCCGTAGAATAATTCTATCTCAGTCATCTAGTGCTGCTATAACAGAAATACTACAGGTGGATAGCTTAACAAAGAGAAATTTATTTTCTCACAGTCTAGTAGGCTACAAGTCCAAATTCAGGGCATCAGCTCCAGGAGAAGGCTTTCTCCCTCTGTCAGCTCTGGAGGAAGGTCCTTGTCATCAACCTTCCCCCAGACTAGAAGCTTCTCTGCGCAGGACAGGCTCTGCTCCTGGCACTGCTTTCTTGGTGGTATGAGGTCCCCAACTCTCTGCTTGCTTCCCTTTCCTTTTATCTCTTGTAAGATAAAAGGTGGTGCAGGCCACACCCCAAGGAAACTCCCTTTACATTGGATCAGGGATGTGACCTTAGTAAGGGTGTTACAATCCCACCCTAATCCTCTTTAACATAAAATCACAATCACAAAATGGAGGACAACCACACAATACTGGGAATCATGGCCTAACCAAGTTGCTACTCATTTTTAGGGAAACATAATTCAATCTATGACAACTTCCATATCCACGATCCATTGATTCCTTACAACAACCATCTGAAGCATTGTTCTTATCTAGATTTTTCAGATGAGGAAATTAAGGCTTGGAAAGGCCTAGTCAAGGAGTCCTGGTAGCACAATTGTTGATCGCTGGGCTGCTAACAAAAAGGTCTGCTGCTTGAACTCACCAGCAGCTTTGCAGGAGAAAAGACCTTGTGGTCTACTTCCTTAAAGATTACAGCCGAGAAAACTCTATGGGGCATTTCTGCTATGTCCTATAGGGTCACTATGAGTCAGAATTGACTTGATGGTAGCAATAAAAACAAGGCCTGGTCAGTTGCCAAATTTCACAAGGATATAAATGATGGGGCTGGGATTCGCGACCAGACCTTGTGGCTAAAATGCTATGCTCTGAAATGTAATGGTTAATATTATGAACTTCAGCAGTGCACACTGTAGAGACCAAAATTCAAGTTGCAATTTCACTGTTTAGCAGCTGTATGATCTTGGGCTAGTCACCTAAACTCTCTGACACTATTTTCTTATTTGTAAAATTAAGATAGTACTTACCTGTATTAGTCTAGGTCCTCTGAGAAGCAGACACTTTGATATGATTAACGTGAAGACTTTGTTGTTGTTGTTAGGTGCCGTTGAGTCAGTTCTGACTCATAGCGACCCTATGTATAACAGAAGGCAGCACTGCCTAGTCCTGCGCCACCCTCACAATTGCTGCTATGCCTGAGCCCATTGTTGCACCCAGTGTGTCCGTCCATCCTGTTGAGGGTCTTCCTCTTTTTCACTGACCTCCTACTTTACCAAGCATAATGTCCTTCTCCAGGAAATGGTCCCTCCTGATAACATGTCCAAAGTATGTGAGATGAAGTCTCGCCATCCTCGCTTCTAATGAGCATTCTGGCTGTACTTCTTCCAAGACAGATTTGTTTGTTCTTCTGGCAGTCCATGGTAGATTCAAAATTCTTCGCCAACACCGTAATTCTAAGCCATCCATTCTTCAGTCTTCCATATTCATTGTACAGCTTTCACATGCACGTGAGGCGATGAAAACTTGATGGCTTAGGTCAGGCATACCTTAGTCCTTAAAGTGACATCTTTGCTTTTTAACTCCTTAAAGTGATCTTTTGCAATAGATTTGCCCAAATGCATCCTTTGATTTCTTGACGGCTGCTTCCATGGGGGTTGATTGTGGATACAAGTAAAATGAAATCCTTGACAATTTCAATATTTGCCCCATTTACCATGATGTTGCTTATTGATCCAGTTGTGAGGATTTTTGTTTTCTTTATGTTGAGACATAATCCATACTGAAGGCTGTGATCTTTGATCTTATCAGTAAGTGCCTGAAGTCCTCTTCACTTTCAGCTAGCAAGGCTGTATCATCTGCATAACACAGGTTGTTAATGAGTCTTTCTCCAATCCTGATGCCCCATTCTTCTTCATGTAGTCCAGCTTCTTGGATTATTTGCTCAGCATACACATTGAATAAGTATGGTAAAAGGATACGACCCTGACATACACCTTTCCTGACTTTAAACCATGCAGTATCCCCTTGTTCTGTTTGAACGACTTCCTCTTGGTCTAAGTACAGGCTCCTAATGAGCACAATTAAGTGTTCTGGAATTCCCATTCTTTGCAATGTTATCCATAATTTGTTATGATCCACACAGTTGAACGCCTTTGCATAGTCAATGAAACACAGGCAAACATCTTTCCAATGTTCTCTGCTTTCAGCCATGATCCATCTGACATCAGCAATGATATCCCTTGTTCCACGCCCTTTTCTGAATCTGGCTTGAATTTCTGGCAGTTCCGTGTTGATGTACTGCTGCAGCCTCTTTTGAATGATCTTCAGCAAGATTTTACTTGTGTGTGATATTAATGATATTGTTTGATAATTTCCACATTCTGTTGGATCAGCTTTCTTTGGAATGGGTACAAATATGGATCTCTTCCAGTTGGTTAATCAGGTAGCTGTTTTCCAAATTTCTTAGCATAGACAAGTGAGCACTTCCAGCCCTATACGCGTTTGTTGAAATATCTGAACTGGTATTTTGTCAATTCCTGGAGCCTTGTTTTCACCAATGCTTTCAGTGTAGCTTGGACCTCTTCCTTTAGTAGCATTGGTTCTTGATCATATGCTACCTCCTGAAATGGCTGAATGTCGACCAATTCTTTTTGGTACAGTGATTCTGTGTATTCCTTCCATCTTCTTTTGATGCCTCCCGCGTTGTTTAGTATTTTCCCCATAGAATCCTTCAATATTACAACTCGAGGCTTGAATTTTTTCTTCAGTTCTTTCAGCTTGAGAAATGCCAAGCATGTTCTTCCCTTTTGGTTTTCTAACTCTAGCCTGGCACATTTCATTATAATACTTTATTTTGTCTTCTCGAGTTGACCTTTGAAATCTGTTTGGCTCTTTTGCTTCATCATTCTTTCCTTTTGCTTTAGCTATTCTGCATTCAAGAACAACTTTCAGAGTCTCTTTTGACATCCATTTTGGTCTTTCTTTCTTCCCTGTCTTTTTAATGACCTCTTGCTTTCTTCATGTATGATGTCCTTGAAGGACTTTAGTAGGGGAAAACCAGTGAGAGAAAATGGGGGGAGAGCCAAGAAAGGCTAGGAGAGCTGTCAGATGGCTATGCAAGTCTGACCATGAGTATAGGAGAGAGGGAAAGAAGGTTGAGTTAAAACGTAGTAGACTTATATAAAATCTAAAGAAAGTTTGGCAAGGCCACAAGGGAACCTTTGAGCCAAAATCAGCCATCAGAGGAGTCCCTTGTCTTCCAGAAGTAGGCCTGCTTCTATTCTGTGGGAAGCAAGACTTTAGCTCAAAGGAAGCATTCATTTTCAAAGCAAAGCAACTGAGACCTTTGATCAATTATACTTCCTGTAGTTGGAAGTCTGTGAGGTGCATCGCCATGGACACCACACTACCTATCTCCAAAACTCACTGTGAGGATAAAATAAAATAATATATGTAACATGCTTAGCCTGTCACATAATAAGTGTTCAAAATATGGTAGCTATGTTAGGAGAGGCTAACTGCTGTAACAAATAGAATCCCAAAATGGCAGTAACTTAACAGCATGCAAGTTTACTTCTTGCTCACTTAAGTCCAATGCATTTGTTTCTTGTCAGAAAGTAGTGGAAACTCTTCTCCATGTAGTCATTCAGGGGCCTAGGCTTGTCAGCAAATGGCTTCCAAGGGCTCTCTATCCAACTGATAAAACGGTAGGGAAATGGAGGAGTACTGTGTGGGAGTATTGTACGGACCAGGTGTGGAAGTAGCACACATCACTTCCATTCACATTCCATTGTCTAGAAATTATCTACATGGCTATACCTAATACAAGAAGTCTTGGAAACATAGGCCCTGGCTAAGAAACCACAACTCTACACAGGGGAAGGAGAACAAATTTGTGGTGAAGACTTAGCTTTGCTCCAGTAGCAATTGTTAACCATGTTGTACCACCATTACTTAAAGTAGAACACATGTAATGCCTAAAGAACACATTCAATCTTAAGGTCATTCCACTTTAGTGAGGCTCACCTTTGACCTCTCAGTGTCCAGGCTGTTATTCTATCCTTGAAGGCTAGATGTCCTCATCCCAGGTACTTCGTATGGTGGTGACTCTTGGGTTTCCTTTTATTTCATTTGGGATATGTAAACTCAGCGCAAGAAAAATATGTGCTTTATGTCATTTGTACACAAGGCATTTCCCCTCTTGGCATCCCCATCTTGGATAATGAATGATTTTTTTTTTTTCCTTTCTAAATACCCTTCATGCTTCATGAGCTGTAATGAAAAGAAATAACTTGCTCTGAATCCGTCTGATGTAGGAGCATGCATATTCAGTGTCTTGTCATTAATTATACTTTTTTATTTGTGGTAACCCAAGTGACAACAGCATTTCCCTTTTATGCTGGAAAGAAAAGCTTTGGGGGAAGAAAAACAACGCAAAGAATCTCAGCTCAGTTTGGTTACATTTGGATGAGTTAACTGATGCCAGTAACAAAAGATTGACCCAAATCCCCAAGCAGACGAGAGTTCAGAAAGTTATTTTATTTTCAACGTGCAGTGATATCAAACACATTTGATTCTTTTCCCCCCAAAAGTAGTAAATCTGACTCTCCAAAGTCAAGAAAAAGATAATAGTATATTTGCAAAGCCCTTTGCAGGCTTGGCAAACAGCCTTTGGATCCCTCACTGCAGCGTGGCAGGGCACATAGCTTCATTTATTTGTTTAATATCTGTTTAGTGAGTACCTACTATGTGCAAGTCATTGTCCTAGGCATTGGGTTATTATTCCCCTGTTACTTATGAGGAAATGAGGCTCAGGTATATTAAGTAGTTTTTCCAAGTTCGCATAACCTGACAATGGGATTAGAATCTGCTTAAAACCGTGAAAATAAAACAAACAAAAAAAACAAAACAAACCCACTGCCGTTGAGTCAATGCCAACTCATAGCAGCCCTATAGGACAGAGTAGAACTGCCCCATAGGGTTTCCAAGGCTATAATCTTTACAGAAGCAGACTGCCACGTCTTTCTCCTGTGGAGGGGCTGATGGGTTCGAAACACTGACCCTTCAGTTAGCAGCCAAATGCTTAACCACTGTGCCACCAGGGCTCCTAGAACCATTTAATAAGTATTTACCACGTGCAAGTAGGAGTTTTATATACTATATCTATCTATCTTCTCAATAACATTGCAAAAGTAGATATTTCCTTCATTTTTCAAATGTGGAAACTAAGATTTAGAGAAGTAGGAGTATTGTTCAAAGTCATAAGTCCTGCAAGTGGCAAAGCTGGAATCTGCAGCTAGGCCTGTCTGTGAGAGGAAAACCGGTAGCCTTTGAGTTGATTCTGACTCATGGTGATCCCATGGATGTAAGAATAGAACTATGCTTCACAGAGTTATCAATGGCTGATATTTAACAAATAGATCACCAGACCTTTTTTCCCTAGGTGCCTTTGAGTGGACTTGAACTGCCAACCTTTCAGTTAGTAGCCCAGTGTGTTAACGTTTGCACCACCCAGGGACTCCTCTGTGAGTGGAGAATCCTCCTTTGTTTGAACTATCTCCCTTGATTGACTGCGACCGTGAGACCCTGCCCCTTTGGCCACAGCTTATTTGATAAGGATTGACACCTGACACAAGGGCCGCTTTCCTGACTAAGGCCAATCCTCTAGGTACTACATCACCTGGAGGCACACTTCGGGGCACAGCTCCTACTATGGGTGTCAGCTGCTGCGGCAGTCCTTGCTCTTTCAAGCTGGGTCACTGATCTCTGCCTGGTTCTGTTAGGTTTCAAAATCACTTGATGGCTGTCCCAGCTCCTGCCCTGATAACCAGAAGAGGCCACTCCTTCCTGCCTCTCTGTCTGGGGCATTACTGGAAATAAGCCTTTAGTTCAGTTCTTCCTGGCCAGGATCAGTGATACAATTTTCAGGGCCCAGTGAAAAGTGAAAAGGTAGGGTCTCTTGTTAAAAAATTATTAAGCATTTCAAGATGGTGACAGCAAAGCATTAAACTAAGCTCAAGGCTGTTTTGAGTGCAAGACCCTGTGTGACTGCAGAGTTCAACATCTATGAAGTCATCCCTGTCCCTGGCAGTTTCAACCGTAAATTTTGGAACGACCCAGGCTTTTACCACAGTTTCTCTCTCTGTCCTAGCACCACACCTCCTGCTTTTCTCTGGGGCAAGCCTGCCCTCCCCATTGCTGTTAGAACTTGGTCTCTGTCTGTCAGCCTCTTCCCTCCTTCTCAGCTCTGTCCCTAATTTCCTAAAACAAAAAACCAAACCCATTGCTTTCGAGTTGACTCCGACTCATAGCTTCCCTATAGGAGAGATTAGAACTGCTCCATAGGGTTTCCAAGGCTGTAATCTTTATAGAAGCAGACTGCCACGTCTTTCTCTTGTGGAGGGGCTGGTGGATTCCAACCACTGACCTTTCAGTTAGCAGCCGAGCACTTAACCACTGCACCACCAGGACTCCTTCCTAATTTCCCAAGGCCTTACTAACCTGCCTCCCCACAAATCAGTCGTCAAACCCTGACAGTCTCATCAACACAGATCACCCGTTTAACTTTGCAGTGTGTACAGATAGGGAACTGATAGGGAGGGGGAGAGAGAATGCTATGTATGCTTGGCAAAGTATTTGTTTATAACAATTTCTGGCATCTGGAGCAATTTTTCCCTTTTATTAAATATATCTCTGCGTTCTGTAGCTGACTTTCAACCTGGCCTGAGCTTCTTGAGGGAAATTTTTCGATTTTTGCAAAACAACAACACAGAGCTTCACATTTATGTTATAAAAGCCAGAAGTGTCATCATAGACAACTTCCTTTGTTGGAGCAATTTCCAAAACAAACAAACAAACAGATGGCAGCATTATTCAGTACAGTAAACCACACCCTCCACCCCTTTAATAATATTATTGACAACAGCAGGGCAGAGTATGTAAGTCATATCCTAATGGAAAACATTGGCTCCAATGCAGCCTGTTGTGAAACACTCAGGCGTTGGGTTGCAGCACTGACAAGAGAAAAATTAAGAAACATCAGGCAGGGAAAGGAAGAAAAGATTCCAAACGGAGAAAGATGAAAAACAGAGAAGTTCAAGAGGCCCCGTGCCAAGATGTGCTGAGTATTGCCAAGACTCTGGTTCTCTTAAAACAATATTCATCAATAATGGCAACTATTTATGGAGTATTCACATGCACCAGGCATTGCGGTGGGAGCTTTATATTCTATATCTGTCTAATCTTCTCAACAGCCTTATGAAATAGATAATACTTCTCTCATTTTACAGATGAGAAAACTAAGGCTCAGAGAAGTAGAATGTTGCCCAAGTCACAAGGCCTTTAAGTGGCAAAGCTGGAATCTATATCTAGGTCACCTGTGGTCGAGAATCCTCCATTGTCTGTACTGCTCCCACTCCCTGCTGATTGGCCGTGGCAGTGAGATACTGTCCCTGCAGCCACCACTGATTGGATAAGACCTGGACACTTGACACAAGGGCAGCTAATCCATGGGGTAGCCAGCAGCCTGATTTGTATGGCTCAAAAATGTAATCTGGGTCAGTCTGATTTCTCTCTCATAACTTTAGTATCAGGAAAAATCACAGCCAGTTAGCTATGGAAGCTGAGCTGAAGGTGCAGGAAGTAGACTTGATACAATGGCAGCTATCCTGGGCCATGTGCAAACTGAAGTGAGGAGAACTACTACAGGCAGCAGAGAGAGGAAGGCAGAATACATGCAGAGAGAGAAGCAGAGCTATTGAGGGAAAGTGAGTGCAAAAATTAGAGAGACAGAGAGAGAGAGACGATAAGAGACAGAGTGAGGAAGACAGCAGAGACAGAGACACAAAGCCAAAGAGAATGAAGCCCAGAACGAGCCACCTTGGGTCCTGACAGAGTCTTATTTGGGTTCTGAGGAGTCTTGGCTGCACTATCCTTGAGATCCTTTTAAGTTTCTGGATCTTCACAACAATCCTTTCTAGCTGGGAGGGAATGGGCTTCTGATGCACCCCAAAGGACTCTGACTGCAACAGTCTGATGCCAAAGGCATTCTTACTCCACCTGACTACATATACATCCTTCATTTATAATAATGGCAACAGCCACCATGTGCCCCATGTGACTCGCAAGCTGAGGTTTCCATAGACCGAGTTCCTTGTTTCTGTTGTTTTGATTAACCTTTGACTGCCACCATCCTTGAATAAAGATTGTGTCTTTGCCTCAGGGTGACTTCCCTAGTCCCGCCTCTCCCTCTGGTGGCCTGTCTCCAGACCCCCTGCCACCACAGTTACGATAATCACCTTCTCAGGTCACTGGGCTGGAACTCAAGGGACAAGGAATCGGTGGTCAGACCTGAACATTGACTCCACTCTCATTCCTATAGGTCCAGAATTGATGACGCTCCTCTGCCAATACCCAGACATAGTTTCTGTGGAGTCTAGGGATTCATCTAGAAATACAATAAGTTAAAAGTAGAGGCAGTGTTGTCAAGAGATTAAGGCATGAGCAGACCCTAGCTTCTTGTCCGGATTCTCTTCCTAACTAGCTGTGTTACCTTGGGCAAGTAGATTAGCATCTCTGAATCTTGGATTACTTATCTATATAATGATGGGAGCATTGGTAGAATTATTGCCTTCTGTGCCAGAGACCCAGGTACAATTCACTGGCCAATGCACCTCAAGTGCAGTCATCACTTGTCTGTCAGTGATGGCTTGCATGTTGCTAAGATGCTGGACAGGTTCAGCAGAGCTTCAAGACCAAGATAGACTAGGAAGAAATGTCTGGTGATCTACTTCTGAATATCAGCCCATGAAACTCTGTGGATCACAATGGTCTGATTTGCAACTGTTCATGGAATGGCACAGGACTGGGCAGCATTTAGTTCCTTGTGCATAGAATTGACAATGGTTAGGGATGGGGGAGCCGACTTGACAGCAGCTAACAACAACACCACCTATATAATGAAGGGAAGGGTGGATGACATGAGCTGAAGCCCCTTCCAGGTGGACATTCTAAGGTCCAAGTGTAAGTGCCATTCCCTTTGATTAGCATTTAGAGAAGGGATCCTGTGTCCTTTCTGAAATTTGTGCTTTATCATCACACCTGTTCTGGCTGCAAGTATCGAAAAGCACCTAATAGCAGTGCTGACTAGACTGCAGAAAAAGAACTAAACTAGCAGAGAAGATATGAAAACGTGCAGACTGAAGGTTCTAGAAAAATGGAGTGGGTCTCATGTCTAAGAGATTTGCCTCACCAGCAGCTCCAGGAACTTGTGGGCAGCTGTGTTCACGGAAGAGGTGCACGGGCGTGTGTTGCTGAATTGGCAAATTTTTAACCCATGTATCGCAGCAGGCCTCGCTTGCAGGCTTTATTTAGGTAAAACTCCCATTGAGCTTTAGCTCCCAGGGCCCAGTCTGACTCAGAGCTTCAGAATCTTGGCCTGCAGCGCGATGAGTCATGGTGATGAAATTTCAAGAGAAAAGGACATTTTTTAAATTAGCTTTGAGACAGCAACTGGCTGTCCTTTTGCTCTGTAAGTGCCTTGTCCAGGTTATTTGAGTTGATCTCCTTTTCAAGGGGGCCCTGAATGGTTCAGGGTAATGCTGCCTTTTGTTCAGTCTGCCCTCAGCCCTCAGAGTCCCATAACTCCAGGGCGTCTCTGTGCTTGCTCCTCTCAAGGAAGCAAGCCAAGGACTGGGGCACTGACCCTCAGGCCTGGTCTGACCTTCCTTCTTCTGCCTGTGATTTTGTGGTTCCAAGAGGAGGTGCAGTTCTCCGAGGAGCTCAAGACTAGGGCTGGGTTCGGCTGGGCTGGGTGGACCACCCCAGGGCTAGGAGTTCCACCCCTGAAAAAGGATTGAGTGTGAGGGCCTCCTCTTACCCAATCTTATAACTCCTCTGACTCTCTGCACAGGCCTACTTTGTGCCTTTTGATCAAGCCTTCTCCCAGGGCAGGAAATCAAAGCTGACACTGACTTTGCAGTTGGAATATTTCCATCAGGAATGAGATGTGGATGAACAATTTCTCCACTGTTCCCTGTACAATAGAGGGTGCTGTTGAAATCGGGCAGGCGAGGCTCAGTTTCCGTTTTTCACTTACCCTGATGGAGAGCTTGTTCTCTTCAATGTCTCCATCCCTCCTCAGGGACACGCTGTCTCACGGGTATAATTGGAATTCCCCCAACAAATCCAAATGGGGCAAAGAGCTACTCAGGTCTTCAGGGAACATGATTGGAGCTACAAGTTGGAACAATGGACACAGCTCAGCTAGCGAGATTTGAGAAGCTCCAAAAGGTCCAAATACATCACTCTTTTGCCAAGTCCTTCTTATCAACATACATACATTCATTTATTTAAAAAAAAATTGACTGCATACCAACCATATGCCATCACTGTGCTAGGTACAGATAATATTAACATGAATAAGATACAGTTGCTGTCCCTAAAGAATTCATAATTTAATACTGGTCAACAATCAGTCATAATACAAGATGATGTGTTATCATAGAGGCCTATACAAAATACTATGAGATAAAGAGAGAAGGAATGTGAAGTTAGGGATAGATCAGGCTCCAGGAAAAGGGTGAAGATGTTTATTAGTAGTTAAGAAAACAAAGAAAAAAAACAGGCACTTTTTTTGGTTTGTGTAAACAGTATGTTGAACAAGCATAACTCATGGCAGAATCAAAATGCAACTTTATTGTGACCCTTTATATTCTGGTTCTCTCCCACCCCTACTCTCTTACTGCTATGTCAGACCCATCATTGACAAAGCCATGGGCTGGAGGAGAGATAAGGAAATAGGACAGCTTTGACTTGAGCCTGGCCTTTGGCCAAAGAAAGCATCCTTGGGTGGGCTAGAGGAGGATTCTCTTCTCAGGGGGCCATGTCATGGGTTCTTCCACTGTCCACTCTGGGACCTTTGTCCTGCAGTTCCTGTAACCCTGACAGATGTGTCTCTGTTCCTGATGCCACTAGAGGTATTGGGAAGCAGCACATCTCCAGTCTTTCTGCCAAAATCCCCTCACTCTTCCAGGAGGCACCTTCAGGCAAGATCTAAGATGATCCAGCTTCATGATGATTCTCTTTTTGGTGTCTCCTAAATCTAGTGCACGTATTATCCTGAAAAACTCTGGGGACGCAATCCAAACCCAACCAACAGCATTCTCCTGGCTCTTTTGCAAAGATAGCAAGTCAGCCCTCTCTCATCTTCTACCTCTTGGGGCAGGAGTCAGACTCCAGTTATAGCCTGTTTTCCCTGGCATGACTCAGGCACTAGTCCTCTGTGTCTCCTTATTGCAAGAAAAATCTTTCAATGTTCTCCCATAGCACCTCCACCCCCTTCCTTAAGAGAGAGAGAGCAGGGACAGCTATGCTTGAAGGAATCCCTTTTCTCTCCACTCCACTCTCTATGACCTTTTTCTCTATCCTTGATCTGAGTGAAAGTCTATGAGCACTTTCCTTTGAAAATCTGCATCTTGAGAGTGTGCTGTCACACTTGAATCTTGATATCTGTTGTATTGGGATCTCAGTAGGATTAGTGGCAAGAAGAATCCTATTCTAATAGCCTGTTATGTCTCATTGTCATAACAGCCCGTTCTGGGAAGGATGTTCAACTGAGCTGTGTCCTGTTTGGAAGCAGAGGAACAGGACCTCTCAAAGGCCCTATTATTCCTAAGATGTAGCCTATAGGTCTCATCAGCTAACCTTCTGGGCTCCTTGCTCACATCCCAGACTTCACATGGAAGACTGCGTGGTGAGGTTGTGGCCTGGGTTGCACACTGCTTGTGCTTCAGCATTTATGAAACCCTGGGTGCAAAGACTGCTGGAGGCAGGGGAGGTGATGTAGAGCAGTAGTTAAGAGCACAGTCTTGGTTATTACACAAACTTGAGTTTGAAATCTGATATCACATTTGATTGGGTCCTGGGCAAGACACTTGCTTCATTTTTTCCATCATTCAAGCAGAAAGAATAGTGTACTTGAAAGGCT
The DNA here is from genome assembly GCA_030035585.1 of Dugong dugon. Taxonomy (NCBI): domain Eukaryota; kingdom Metazoa; phylum Chordata; class Mammalia; order Sirenia; family Dugongidae; genus Dugong; species Dugong dugon. The sequence goes on along the minus strand of CM057467.1, from coordinate 59,731,463 downwards.
GCATGGAGGAATAAACGAGATATTATTTATAAACGGCCCACTTAGAGAGAGTGCTTTGTAGGAATTTTTCAATGTAGCTGAGAACAGACAGATTTGAAGAGAACCCATGTTTCCTCAGACAGAGGATTTCTGCATTTACAGATTACCGTCCCGCTCTGATAGCCCGTGGCCATAAAGAGCCATCCACAGTAGTGGAGGGTCCCCACTCAGCATTCACACAGCATCAGCAGACATGGAGGTTGCCCCCACTGGAGAGGCCACTTCAGCTTCCTTGTTCTTGACCCACCCATGAGCACCTCTGGTGGGTTAAAAGATGCTCTTATGAGCCAAAGGAGAGAAGCATAGCCTATGGCTCACCAACACATCACTAACCTCATGCCACCTCGATATAAATCCGTTCCCAGGATCCCAAGAGTAGGACTCTGAGCCCTGCGTAGGAGGTGAAAACTGAGTCACAGGTTGGTGAGTCACTGACATGAGACCACACAATGAGTCAGGCAGAGAAGGCCTGAGGACAGAATTTTTAATCTGAATTCTTTAGATTGCCTCTTTCCAGAGAGCCATCCTCGAAGAAGAGAAGTCTCCAGGACAAAAGGGTGGGACGACATGTCAAGGCAATAAACCCTTCATTGGAGAATGAGGATGGACCTTGGCTTTTTGCACAGCTCACTTAGAACTTGGGGCTTTGTGTCACAGATTCTAATGGTGTTTTGTAATCCCCGACCCCGCTTCACTGATAACAAATTTATCCATCACCTCCGATCTGCTGGTTGCCCCTAGTGATTCATCACTTCTCACGTTCTCTAGCAACTGCTTGTGCTTCAGTGTTTATGAAACCCTGGTTGTAGGGACTGTCAGGGGCAGGGGAAGTGATGTAGAGCACAGGCTTGGCTATTCACAAACCTAGATTTGAAACCCAGCGTCACATTTGATGGGCTCCTGGGCAAGTCACTTGCTTCATTTTTTTCTATCATTCAAACAGAAAGAATAGGGTTCTTTCAAGAGTTGCGCTGAGGAATAAATGAGATGTTTTTCATAAATTGCCTACAAACACAGTAAGAACACTTTAAATAAATGTTACATTGTTCATTAAGAATTTGTGTTCCCATTAATACTTTCTCTTTGTCACAATTTTGTTAATTGTTTACAAAGTTAAAGAACTCTTTATTGGGTGCAAAAAAAAAATTAAATTTTTGCCAATATGACAAAGAATCAAACAGGAGCAAGGATCTAAACCACCTACAGCACACAAACTCCTTGAGAGGAGGACCAGATTTAGTCCCTTTTGTAACTTCAGGGCCTGGCACAAGGCGATTGGTAAGTGGTTATACATAAATAAAAGACTGAATGGTGCGTATTTCCATACTAAACATCATTGGAGTTTGTGTCATGCATATCTGGGCATATTCATTCATCAAGCAAGAAACTAATGCATGCACAGTTCTACACCAGACATTGTGTGAGACACAAAGTAAGACTTAGGCGTCCACACACAAAATACTAGAGAATCATAATATCACAACAGAAAAACCAGTTGCAGTCTAGTCAAGTCGATTCCAACTCATAGCGACCCTACATGTGTCAGAGTAGAATTGTGCTCATAAGATTTTCAATGGCTGATATTTTGGAAGTAGGTTGCCAAGCCTTTCTGGGTGGACTTGAACTGCCAAGCTTTTGGTTAGCAGCTGAACATGTTAACATTTGCACCAAATAACAAGCACACACTAAAGTGCTGAGGGAATTCAAGGCCATCAAGTGACCAGAAGTCTTAGGATAATCCTTAAAAATGTTTTTGAGGCAAGACTGGGGCCTGGGACTTGAGAAAACTGGTGGTTCTATCTACAGCCAAGATGAGGTTGGACATCAGCAAAAAGGAACAGCACTGTCAAAAGCCTACAGGCAGAAGCATGCTGGACATATACAGAGACCAGCAAGGAGACTGGCTGTGCCAGCCTGAGCTGGGAGTTTGTCAGAGATGTTTGTTGTTGTTGTTAGGTGTTGCTGAGTCCATTCTGACTCATAGTGACCTTATATATAACAGAAGGAAACTGTGCCATCCTCAAAATAATAGTATGTTTGAGCCCATTGTTGCAGCTACTGAATGTGTCAATCCATCTCATTGAGTGTCTTCCTCTTTTTCACTGACCCTCTGCTTTACCAAGCATGATGTCCTTCTCGAGGGAGAGATGATGTTAATAATGAAAACAAAATAAACCCTTGTTGTTGTTGTTAGGTGCTGTCGAGTCGGTTCTGACTCTTAGAAACCCTATGTACAACAGAAGGAAATAGTGCCCAGTCCTCCACCATCCTCAGGATCATTGTTATGTTTGAGCTCATTGTTGCAGCCACTGTGTCAATTCATCTCAATGAGGGTCTTCCTCTTTTTTGCTGACCCTCTACTTTACCAAGCATGTTGTCCTTCTCCAGGGACTGATCCCCCGATAACATGTCCAAAGTACGTGAGACAAAGTCTCACCATTCTTGCTTCTAAGGAGCATTCTGGTTGTACTTCTTCCAAGACAGATTTGCTCATTCTTTTGGCAGTCCATGATATATTCAATATTCTTCACCAACACCATAAGTCAAAGGTGTCAATTCTTCTTCTGTCTTATTTATTCGTTGTCTAGCTTTCGCATGTAGATGGGGTGATTGAAAACACCATGGCTTGGGTCAGGCGCACCTTAGACAGAAAAAAAGTTCACTCATCAGAGATAGTTTCTTCCTGATCTGTGCTGATTCCGTATGGTCTTCTTCATCAGTTGGACACCATCTGGGAGAGGAGTAAGCTTACTTTGCCTCTCTCTGGGCCTGTGAGGGACAAGACATGGGATAGGTTAGGTTCTGTTGATCATTTATGAGCTTTAATTCATGTATCCATAAAATAAAGGGGCTGACCAGAGCTGACGCTCTCGCACTTAAGTGTGCAAAGGAATCCCAGGAGAGCTTGCCTAAAATGCAGACTCCTGGGCTCCATCGCTAGACACAGATTCCTAGACCTGGGACACACTTTACAAGCACCTCCAGGTGATTCTGATACATTTTCCTAAATATATCTCTATAGGAAATGCAGGCCTACAGCAGAGTACCACAAACTCTTTTGAATATGAGGATGCTCCTTCTTTTAAATAAAAAAAAATTTTTTAAACTACCTTCATATAATTGTAGATGGATTTTTATGTTAGTTGTTTGAGAAAATACATAACAACTAAAAACTACCCTGAGTTCAGTAACATTTTGAGGTATGTTTGTAGTTTATTAATCTCAACAGGGGTAGGTATGTTTGAAAAATAGCATCGTGTGAGTTTTGAGACCATGCTATTTATTCAGAATCTAGACAATGTTTGGAATCCTCTGGATTAATATAAACCCATCAGCTCCCAGTCCTGTTACTCACAAATGGAAACCACTGATCTAGGCTATCTGTAAATTCCCTCCTGAAAACAAATAATCATGAATGTAGCCAGAAGCCTTATGGCTGCTTAGCTAAACTGGTGCTTTTTGCCTGTGTTTGAAATCTCAGAGTATCCTGGCTGAACCAGACTGTGCTTCTGACCAAAAAAAGGCATCAGGGATTTTCCCCTTTCCCCATATATCTATTTTTATCCACTGATTTGCAAGAGGGCTGGGGAGTCTAATTGGAGAGAAAAAAACAAAACAAAACAAAAATTTGAATCCTGTTGTGGAGTTTAAATATATACAGACTATCAGATAAAAGCCAATTTTGCCAAGAGGAACTATGGATTCTCCTGAAATCGAATCATCCATTAGAGAAACAGGGGTCCGATGACTGGGCAGGGTAGGGGGAGCTGTGTTTCCAGACACAGTGTGTTAGTTGATATTAGACCATGTCCTGCCCCAGTTGCATGCCCACATGGAAAGGGAATATGTGTGTGAACTTAAAGAGGTCTCTTACTAAGCTCACCAACACCACGTGGCTGAAGCTGTGAACTCCTGGCTGAGGGTCACATATAAGCAGCTTTCTCATTCTCTCTTCATGAGGCTGGTGGTAGCATCCAGCCTTGGGCAGTAGCTGCAGTGTTTGGCAAGAAACCATCAGCACAGATTCTTGGACACATGTAAGCATCCTGGGGCTTCTCAGAAAGGCTCAGGAGGGGTTTCTGTGAAGTAAGTGGGGCTCAGTTTCCTGGAGATTTGGTACTACATGTAAATTGCCTTTGTGATGCTATCATATGGAAGCTTGGGGTGTTTGGATCATAGAAATATAAGGTCAGGAACAATGTTTATCAAGTAAGTATTCATTGGCTGTTGCTTTGTTCTTTAGGTTTCTTTTGGTTTAATGGTTGTTTGCTATGGCGATAACTGGTCTTAGAAACGAAAGCCTAGTCCCCACCTCAGACATGGAGCCATCCACAAGGGACATCTCTCTTTGTCACTCAATCTCAGGGTGATACGAAGTGAATCCAAGTGAATCTCCCTTCCACAATGCCTCTGCCCTCCGTAGGTGGCTTCTGGTTTCCTGGGTAATGGCTGGTGTTTAGCTTCAGATTTGCAGCAGAGTCCCTGGGGACTGACTAAATAGATTCCACTGGACTCCTTCTTGCTCTACCAGCTGAGGTCCACCCAGGCTTTTGCTGAGGGCAGCTGCAAAATACGTGGTGTGGCTGCATAGAATATTCTTAAGCTTCTGCCCCTGAGATAACAGGGAGGCAGTGCAGAATTGTTGAAATAATGCACATTTTGGAACATGAAAGATGTAGCCTTGAATCTCAACTCTGTCACTGACAAGCTGCACAGCCTTGCACAAATCACTTAACCTTGCTGAGCCTCAGTTTCATAATCTGTAAACTGGACTTGATAACCACACAGGGTTGTAAGAATTAGCAGTTGTGTAGATATAGTACTCAGCACACATTCATTGTTTGAGCAATGTATCTGGTACACAAGAACCTCATGTGTGTCAGAGTAGAACTGTGCTCCATAGGGTTTTCAATGGCTGATTTGTCACCAGGCCTTTCTTCCAAGGCGCTTCTAGGTGAACTTGAATGTCCAACATTTGTTAGCAGCCAAGTTTTTTAACCATTTGCACCACCCAGGGATGATACCAAGGAGGGAAGCTTATTTCAGAACCTGCATTATGAGGCTGTGTTTGCACTCTCTTCATTCACAGTAAACGTGCCCAGCACCATCCTTGGTACATGGTTATAAAGATGAATGAAATCACCTGCCTCCTCTCCCAAGAGCTCAGTCCAGTGACTGTCCAATCTTCTCCCAGTGGAACAGATCTTGTTGAACTCTTTCTGCCTTCTGGATGCCTGTGACTCTAGTTATGCTGGGAATGAAAGTAAGACGGCCACAGAACGTAACAGCAGACTGGTGCAATGCTGGAAAACCATCAGCAGGATGTGAAAACAAGATCTTGTGGCAAATATTCTTGGAACATTCTTCCCCTGTTCTAGAGTGAGGAGGAGGAGCTCTCACCCCCAGATTGTGAGGGTGGAGAAATCTGCTCTTCATTAGGGGGACACTGTGTACAAAGGGACCAGCACTTCCAGGCAGCCCAGTGGCTACAACTCGGGCACTGGGAGGCTGAGGCCAGCTCTTCCCAATGCTCAGAACTGGGCTCCAGGTACTGAAGGGAGCTGGTAATTGTCAACAGAAACTGTTAGGTCTTTGTACTTTTGTATTCCTGTCAAAGGCATGTTTCTCATTATATTCTTCATAACTAGGCAGGAAGCAATCCTCCCCATCATGGCTACCATTTATTGAGGAACTATTCTTCTAGAGGAGCCCTGGTGGCATAGTGGTTAAAAGCTAGGCTGCTAACTAAAAAGTCTGCAGTTTGAATCCACCATCTGCTCCTTGGAAACCCGATGGGGCAGTTCTACTCTGTCCTGTGGGGTTGCTACGAGTTGGAATTGACTAGACGGCAACGTGCATTCTTCCAGACGGTAAGCTAAGTGGGTATTTTTCTCATTGCAGCAGTAAGGGTATAACCAGGCAAAGAGAAACCTCTCTAAATATTTAAAACAGAGGGAATCTTATACCAGAAAATGCCTCACAAAAGATGAAAGAGGGGAGAAGCCGAAAAGGAGGTATGAGGCAACCCAGAGAATAACCAGAGCAGGAAGCTGAAAGTTTCTTAGGGTGACAGGAGAAAGGGAGGAGATGGTATTCCCTGAGGCGAGCTGCTGGGCTCACTTGACAAAACTAGAACCATGGTGGGCATGCCTTCAGGAAGGTGTGGCCAGAGAAAAACAGCTATTGCTGGAGATTTCACCAGAGGAAGGGGGATACCCCAGCTTCTTCCTTCCTCCTACCCTCCAATGCCTCCCATTGACCACACCCAGAGTTAAGCTAGTTGATATGCCACCTGGAGAATGCAGCCTGCAGCCCATGACATTCAGAGCAAAGCATGGAATATCTCTGAGGGTAAACACCCAGGGATGGGAGCATTCACATTATCTTATTTAGTCCACACACAGGCAAACCCACTCTCAGGTAGGAAGCTTAGGGTTAAAAAACAAAAAACAGAAACAAAAAATGGCCCACAAACACTTTAAGCTATTTTGACATCCTACCTAACCTAAGTCCTTCCTGAGATTTAAACTCTCAAATCTGTTTCTCTCCTGATGGGAGAACTGGGTAAGCTCTAATGAAAGTTAACCAGATCTATCTTTGAAGTAAAACAAAGGCTTTTAATTTAATTTTGAAAAGCCACAATTAATGGGAAGCACATTAGTTGCAAAGAGTCAACAACTAAATGAAGACAGCCCGCAGCCTGGTGGAGATTGACAGCTTGGCCTCCTTGGAGAAAGAGTGTGGGGCCTCCAGGGAATGCAGCATGGCTTGGTAGTGTGCAGGGAACACCTTTAGGGTCAGGTCTGCATCTAGTTTAGGCTGGCTGAGTTCTGGCCAAGTCATGTGAGCACTTCTGCTGGGGTCCCTGCCTTGTAACACTGCTCTAGACTTTCCGGATCTGTGTCAGACATCTTTGAAGGAGCCTTCAGAGAAGGATATACCATGCCACCAAGAGCCCCTTTCTCTAGAAAACCTTCTCTGACCTCCAGGTCAGATAATTTGATGCCCCTCTTCACTATCCCCTCAGCATTCTATGCCTGCCCCCATCATGGAGTTGGCTACTGTCTGTATTCATGCTTTGTAATTGTTTGTTTTCTCATTTATCTGCTCCGGTGGATTGTGAACTCCTCCCTGTGCTTAGCACAGCACTGAACACGCGGTAGAGGTGCAATAGAAATTTGAGGAATGAAAGAGTGGAGGGACATATAGGAACCCAGGATATTCTTAACAGCATGGTGTAGTGGAAAGAATGTACAGTCAGATGTCTTTTAACATATGACGCAACATGTATTGAATACAAAATGTGTTAAACATGGTGCATAATGGTTAAGAACATGGGCTTAGAGTCAGATTGCCTGGTTTTAAAATTCTGGTTATTTTTTAACATTCTCATCTCTAAAACAGGCATGATAGTAGGACCTGTGTCACAGAGTGCCTGGCACATGGTCGGCACTCAATAAATGTTAAATATCATTATTCTGATGGACCAAGCATTGTCCTAAGTGTTTTACATAATTATCTCATTTGATCTTCACAATAGCCTTGTGAAATATTGTTATTATCCCCATTGTACAGAAGAGGAAATTAAGTCTCAGTGAGGTTATATAATTTCCAAAGGGTTAGCAAAGAGAGTTATTGGTAGAGTTCATGGCTCTTAGTCATTAGGCTAAACTATCTCCTCTTTATTCTTGAAGGTAGATTTGATTTTTGTAAATGGCCAGAGTTATTTTTGTTCAATCATAATAACAGAAATAATAATAATCTCTTACCATTATGTAGGACTTTACAGTTTACAAAGTGCTGTCTCACTTGAGCCCCTCAATAAAAGGATATAATCTGTACTTGTTTATTGTTTGAGAATATTCAATTCTTCTGTAAAAGAAAAGAAAGCAAATTAGATGAAATTCATAAGATATGTTAAAAAACAACAACAACAACAATTTGTGTGTATTTAACATAGAAAGAAATGGAAGGACCAAGAGATACTTAATATTTATAAGGCACTAAATATTCATGAAAGAGCCCTGGTGGCACAATGGTTAAGCGCTCAGCTGCTACTGAAAGGTTCAAACCCACCAGCCGCTCTGTAGGAGAAAAGACTTGGCGATCCTCTTCCATAAAAGTACAGCCTACTGGAAACTTAACAACCAAAACAGAAATAATGAGAAAGTTGACACACTGTGAAAAACGTAACCAATGTCACTGAACAAATTGTGTAGAAATTGTTAAATGGGAACCTAATTTGCTGTGTAAACTTTTACCAAAAACAGAATAAAATATTTTAATTTAAAAAAAAAAGATTACAGCCTAGGAAACCCTATGGGAAGTTCTACTCTGTCCTGTAGGGTTCCTATGAGTTGGAATCGACTCGACCGCACACAACAACAACAAATATTCGTGAGGCACTTGTATACTAAATATAAATGACATATAAATATGCATGAAATATATGAGGCACTAAATATTCTAGATGCACTAAATATACACAAGTAATCAATATTCATGAAGCCTTAATTGATGAGCTATTCTGGCTCCATGTGTCTTTTGCCCAAGAAACACAAATGAAACCCATGGCTGTTCAGCAGGCTAACTGGCAAGCTACAGCTATTGTGCCAGGTATACTTGTCTCTGTGTTTCTCCAACAGAGCAAGCGTGTGTTCTTGGCCAGGGCACTTTCCATCTGTGGGCACCTTTGCTCCAGCCTCAACTTTGATCCTGTAACCAAACCATCAGCGGGGAAGCCTGGTGTGACAGAGAGAGAGAGACAAGACGTAACAACATTGCACATTCCAGGATTCAAGTAGTGTGGTCCAGCTACACGGTCTCACCTTATCTTAGTGTGTTAGTATGCCTCATATCTTTTGTCCTTTGATTCTCACTATGTGTTTTAAGTTGATTTTATTATTCATGTGATTTGAGCATTGAAATTTTGTTTGCAAGCCATTCCGTTCCGTGACCCCTGGGCTAATTTTTCTGGTAGTGTCTTTGGAGGCTACCAAATTATCAAGTTAATTTTCCACTTGGCAAATGATGGGATGTGTAAGGACCATGATCCCCTCTTTATAGACAAGGAAATTAAGAAATCTAAAGGGTATGTGACTTGTCCAAGGTCATACAGCTATTAAAGGGATTAGCTGGGATTCACACACAGGTTTTCCAACTCCAAGTCTAGTTCTTTTTGTTCTAAACAGCATCCTCATGCTAAAAATTATCATGGGGCACTATAAAATAACGAGTTGTACTTTTCTTGTGTGGCTTTAAAGAAAGGAGCTCTGGTGGCACAGTGGTTAAAGTGCTCAATAACCAAAAGGTTGGTGGTTCAAACCCTCCAGCTGCTCCGTGGGAGAAAGATATGGCAGTCTGTTTCCATAAAGATTTACAGCCTTGGAAACCCTATGCTGTAGTTCTACTCTATCCTATAAGGTCGCTATGAGTCGGAATTGACTGGATGGCAGTGGGTTTGGTTTTGGCTTTTGGCTTTTGGCTTTAAAGACAGTTTGCAAAGAGGAATTCCAAGGCTGTTCCAAGCAGAGTTTTACTGTCTAGGTAGAACAACATACCACTCTTGCAAAGGACTTATCTTGACGGGGCCTCACTCATTCAGCATGGCCATGTTGGGAAAATCCTTAAAAGGACCCTCTTTTTCAGGATACGTTCACCCCTCATCTGTTCCTCATTGATTCAGTAAGCACAGGCTCCTCATGGGCAAGGCCTCCAGTCAACAGACATGTAAATGCTCTGTCATTGTTAGGAACTAAGTCCAGAAAAAGAAGAGGCTTGAGCCTGAAAGGGTTCAGTTGTCTTCACATCCTTCCCAAAGCTGGATTCCCTTCCAGACAATATCAGCCTTGGAAATTTGGCCTGTGTGTGTGCTTTGGCTCTTTTAACTGTTGACTTTTGGATCAACTCTAGGTTGGCGTGGGTTTGCAACTTGCTTTCCCCAATTTAATAGTTAACTTGAATAAGCACTTTCTGATCTTCCTTCCATTCCCTTCCTTGCTGTCTTTGAAAGCATGTGCAGATAAATGTTGCTGGCCAGAAGGATTTCGGGCTGTCACCAAGGACTTGCTGGGCAGGGAAGGCTTTCTAGTGAGGACAAGACCAACACTTTTATTTCATTTGTGTCAAATCACAAGCTCTTGTGGGAAGCATCAGTTTTCTCAGATAAGAAAAATTAAGATGCCTCAATGGAACCTTGTAAATAATTTTCGGAAGTCACTAGACTCCAAAATTTATAATTTTTCTACAAGTTTACACTGGTCTGCTCATTCCATCCTACCCATCTTACTGCCTTCAATTTTTCACCAAATCACTAGCTTAGCAAAACACCACAATAATTAAATGTATGGTGGCATAGTGGGTAAAGTAATCGACTGCTAACCGAAAGGTTGGCAGTTCAAAACCACCAGCTGCTCCATGGGAGAAAGATGTGGCAGTCTGCTTCCATAGAGATTTACAGCCTTGGAAACCCTATGGGGTTGATGTGAGTCGGAACTGACTCAACGGCAGTGGGTATAGTTATTAACATGAAAGATGACCACAATATAATCCTGTACTTTTAAAATTGTGTTTGTGTGCATGTGCGTTTGTGTGTGTATACATGCACATACAGACAACAGGAAAAACATCTAGAAGGAGGGAAAAAAATGGTTAAACATACTTACGGAGGAATTATAAGTAAGTTTTATTTGATTTTTTAAATAACTTTCCATATTGCCTAAATTCTTATAATCATCTTTCATTACTTTTTCTGTTTTTTAAAAAGTTACTCCATTTCCATTTTTAATAGAAATAACAATATTTGACATGGTCTTTACTGTTACCAAGGAGCTAAATAATCTCAGCTGAGCTTCATAACATTCCTGGGAAGTCAGTGGGTCAGAGAGACTGTTCTGTGCAAGGTTACATTGCTACCAAATGGCAAAATTGAGAGTCAAAAAACAGATATTGTTGACATCAAAGCCCATGTACTTTCCACTCTTCCCTAGCTTCTCCCTGTAAGTACTTTCATTATCTTGGGCCCAGTTTCAATCAACAACCACTCTGTAACATGATGCTTCAGATGGTGCAAGGATGAAAATCCCGCCTTCCAGAAACTCACAATCCAGAGCAGGGCTTCTCAACCCCAGCTGCTAATTATATTCAGCTGGGGAGACTTAAAAAAAAAAAAAAAAAAAAACCCTATGCCCAGGCCACACCTCTGACTACTCTTTAAAGCTCCCCAGATGATTCCAATGTGCAGCCAAAGTTGAGAACAACTGATCTACCCAGGAGCTGGCACATCCATAAATGCACAGATCCTATGAGAGGCAACACATACTCAATGTGACAACTCACTGCCTCATTTCCAGTAATTGCTTCCTGACATTTTATAGGCCCTGGGCATATGGATCTGTTTGCAAGAATGCTGTGAGAATTTACAACCAAAAACAGCTTTTAGTTTCCATCCTTGGAGTCAGCTGGAAACAACTTCTTTTCCTCTTACTGCATGTGTAGTTAAGTAGTACAGAATAGTAAGAACTCTAGATGTGGCACTCTGAAGACTTGGGGCCTGGCACTGACTCAGGCTATAAGAAAATGTAGTCTGAGGCAAGTCACTTCCCTTCTCTGGCTTTCTGTTTCTTCCTCTATAAAATAAAAGGGTCTAATTACATGCTGGGGGCAGTGGTGGTTCAATGGTAGAATTCTCAACCTCTATGGGAGAGACTTGGGTTACATTTCCAGCCAACACACCTCATGCTCAGCCACCACTCATCTGTCAGTGGAGGCTTGCATGTTGCTATGATGCTGAACAGGTTTCAGAAGTGCTTCCAGACTAAGATGAACTAGGAAGAAAGGCCTAGTGATCTACTTCTGAAAAACCAGTCAATGAAAACCAAATGTATCACAACAGTCCAATCTGCAAATGATCTCGGAGATGGCACAGGACCAGGCAGTGTATCATTCCATCGTGCACTGAGTTGTCATGAGTCAGGGGCAGACTCAAGGTCAGCCAACAACAACAACAACAACAACAACACTACCTATAAGGAGCCCTCCTGGTACAATGGTTAAGCACTCGGCTGCTAACTAAAAGGTTGGTTGTTTGAACCCACCAGTGGCTCTGTGGGAGAAAAGACCTGGCCATCTGCTCTCATAAAGATTATAGCCTTGGAAACCCTATGGGACAGTTCTACTCTGTCCTATAGGGTTGCTATGAGTTGGAATCAACTCGATGGCACACAATGCATGCACACACACACACACACGCACACACACACACACACACACACACGCTGCACCTACATAATCAGCCAAATGTAATGAGACAAGTCTTGTTTTATGATCAAGAATAAATTTTCTTTGAGATTGTTTTTGATCAAAAGAGGGGTAACTATAGAGAAAAATTTTGTGTTTCAATGGAAAGCTGTAGTACAGCCTTCTGGGTTATCAGATTGTAATCTTGTTAATTGTTTTGAGCTAGTTTATCTCTTTGTAAATTGCAGGAGGCTGATGGTATGCAAACGCTGTCTTATCTGATAGAGATTGATTGACTTCTTACCCCTTGGTAGAAAAACACGTTTTGGTACCTACCAGCAAATTGGATTGGATCCTTTTACCTTGCCCAGACTGTTAATTCTTACCAAATTTTTAATTCTTCCAGTTTCCTTCAATATCTGGCTACAATCTTCCAAACTAACTTTACCAATTTTCCTCCCACCCACCTAATGGCATCACTGAGAGCTTTAACCTGAATGTCCACATACCTATCGGAACTTGAGGTTGCCTTGCAGTTGACCCTTTTCCCCAAGATCTGAAGAAACCTTAGGGCTGAAGCTCGAAGACTTGATACAAACCTCAAAGTTCTCACCCCCACAGCAGACCATGGCTGGGCTGGAATTCTCCCTGGACCAGCCACTGTCTGGACCACTAAGAAAGTCTGACAAAATGCTTGGGCCATGCATACCCTAATATGAGAAGTAACCAAGACTATGGACAACATCACCAAGAACATTGACATCCTAGCTTGAGAGCTTCAAGAAACTCAGTGAGCAGTTGTGCTGCATAACTGGATGATTTTCCTCTCTGCCCACTTGGAATCCACTTAGACTGGTTATCCTCAGGGTTTAACTCCTGGTGTTTTACTTTAATACGACCCTTTCTATTGGTATATCTTTTTTAATGTTAGGCACCCCTTTTTTATGATGCCTAATCTCTAGGGCCTAAAACAACGGACCTTTGCCACCACCTCTCAACAGATGGTTCAACTGGTTTTGCAGGAACAATGTCAACAAAATTCTTCAAGAGCCTATTTCTTAGACCCTGCTTCACTCCATTCCAAGAGTTTATGATCACCTCCAAGTTGTTCAGTGACAAGTGATATTCATTCACCTTGAACAAAAGGGCAGATTGACAATGTTGAATTTTACCTGAGCCCTGTGCTCCTAGAAAACAGAGATGGTTAAGAAATTCCCTCACCCTTTTGTTCTTCTAAATCCTCCTACTCTTTTGTGTTCCAAGAAACAGCTAATCTCAAAGACAGCCAACCCTGCTCTCCCATAGTCCAAGCTAAGACCTGTCTCTATCTTTCCTCTTGGCTTCCAAAAGACTGTACATGATGCCCTTGTTTACCTGTCTCTATTAAAATCCCAGGACTGTTCCTTGTCTCATAGATATTCCTCATTAATGAACAGGCTCCTTATTGCAAGAGCCCAAATAAAACCATCTCCTTATTTGACAGGTGCATTTTATCTCTTGCATTCTCCAATAAAAAAATACACAAAACTATGGAGGGCTTATTTCTTGCCTTTGGAACAGTTGTGTGAGGATGTGATGTCTGGTACAGCAACAGTCATCTTCAACCATGAGGAACAAGCCTGAGGATAACAGTCAACACGAGGATGGCACAGGGAGATGTGGAAGCGCCTGGGTTCTTGACGTTTTATGCTGCTCGGCACCAACTCTCTACTCTCCCTTACCTCCAGACTTCTTATTATGGGAGATCATATGTAACCTTATGCTTTAAGTCACTTTCAGTTGGGGCGTTCTGTTTTGAAGCTCAAAACACCCTCATAGGATGTTGGTAGGTTTCCAGAGTGTGATGGTTAACGTTGTGTATGTATCAACTTGGCTGGGCCATCATTCTCAGTGGTTTGGTAGTTGTGTTAATGATGTAGTTTGGCAGTTATGTAATGCAATTTGATAGTTATATAATGATGTAGTTATCTTCCATTTTGTGGTATAATGTAATCACCTTCATGATATGAGCTGATTTGATCAATGAGTTTTAAGGGGAGTTTCCTCAGGGGTGTGGCCTGCATCCAATGTATATGGACATTCTGGCAAAGCTAGCTGGCTTTTCTTTTTTTTAATTTTTTTTATTACTGTGCTTTCAGTGTAAGTTTACAGCTAAAGTTAATTTCTCATACAAAAATTTATACACATATTGTTATGTGACATTAGTTGCAATCCCTACAATGTGACAGCACACTACCTCTTTTCACCCCAGGTTTCTTGTGTCCATTCAACCAGTTCCTGTCCCTTTCTGCCTTCTCATTCTGCCTCCGGACAGGAGCCGCCCATTTGGTCTTGTATATCTGATTGAACTAAGAAGCATACTCTTCACGAGTATTATTTTATGTTTTATAGTCCAGTCTAATCTTTGTATCTTTGTCTGAAGAGTGAGCTTCAGGAATGGTTTTAGTTCTGGGTTAACAGAGCATCCACAGGCCATAGTTTTGGAAGTTCCTCCAGTCTCTGTCAGACCATTAAGTCTGGTCTTTTTACATGAATTTGAGTTCTGCTCCGCACTTTTCTCCCGTGTCAGGGTGGACATTGGTAGTAGCTGGGCACAATCTAGTCCTTTTGGTCTCAGGCTGATGGAGTCTCTGGTTTATGTGGGCCTTTAGTCTCTGGACTAATATTTTCCTTGTGTCTTTGGTGTTCTTCATTTTCCTTTGCTCCAAGTGGGTTGGGACCAATTGATGCATCTTAGATGGCCCCTTGAAAGCTTTTAAGACCACAGATGCCACACACCAAAGTGGAATGCAGAACATTTTCTTAATAAACTTTGTTATGTCAATTGACCTAGATGTTCTCTGAAACTATGGTTCCCAGACCCCAGCCCCAGCTACTCTGTCCCTCAAAGTGTTTGGTTATTTATATTCAGGAAACTTCTTATCTTTTGCTTTGGTCCAGTTGTGCTGACTTACCCTGTATTGTGTGTTGACCTTCCCTTTACCTATGATGATTCTTATCTACTATTTAGTTAGTGAATTCTCCTATCCCCCCACCCTCATAACCATCAAAGAATGCTTTCTTCTGTGTTTAAACCTTTTCCTGAGTTCTTATAATGGTGGTCTCATACGATATTTGTCCTTTTGCAACTGACTAATTTCACTCAGATTCATCCATGTTGTGAGATGTTTTGTGGATTCATCATTATTCTCTATCATTGCGTAATATTCCATTGTGTGTATGTACCATAATTTGTTTATCCATTTGTCTGTTGATGGGTACCTAGGTTGTTTCCATCTTTTTGCTACTGTGATCAGTGCTGTAATGAACATGAGTGTGCATATATCTATTCATGAGACGGCTCTTACTTGTCTAGGATATGTTCCAAGGAGTAGGATTGCTGGATTGTATGGTACTTCTATTCCTAGCTGTTTAAGGAAGTGCCAAATCATTTTCCAAAGTGGTTGTACCATTTTACATTCCCACCAGCAGTGTTTAAGTGTTCCAGTCTCTCTACAACCTCTCCAACATTTATTATTTTGTGTTTTTTGGATTACTGCCAGCCTTGTTGGGGTGACATAGTATCTCACTGTAGTTTTGATTTGCATTTCTCTAATGGCTAAATTATTGTGAGCATTTCCTCATATATCTATTAACCACCTGAATGTCTTCTTTGGTGAAGTGTCTGTCTATATCCTTTGCCAATTTTTCAATTACTTTTCTTTTTGTTGTTGAGGTGTTACAGTATCTTGTAGGTTTTAGAGATTAGACCCTTATCAGATATGTAACTTGCTGGCTTTTGCTTGCTCTGGATCCTGCACTGGGCTTATCATCATCTGACCTCCAGTTCTCAGGACTTGAGGCAGCAGCCTGCTGTCTTACCCGCTGGTCTTGGGTGAGGAGAAGCTACATGGGTCAGGAGAAGCCTCCAGACTGATGCCTGACCCATGGACTTGGGACTTGACAGCCTCTACAACCACATGAGTCATTTCCTTGAGATAAATCTCTCTCTCTCTATGTGTGTGTGTGTGTGTGTGTGTGTGTGTGTGTGTGTATATATATATATATATATACAGTAGTTAAGAGCTATGTCTGCTAACAGAAAGGTTGGCAGTTCGAATCTACCAGCTGCTCTTTGGAAATCCTATGGGGTGGTTCTACTCTGTCCTATAGGGTCACTATGAGTTGGAGTCAACTCGACCGCAGCGGGTTTGCTTTTTGGTTTTTTTTTTGGTTACACATTATATATATATATACACACACACACACACACACACACACATATATACCCTGGTGGCGTAGTAGTTAAGAGTTCATCTGCTAACCAAAATGTTGGCAGTTTGAATCCACTAGGCACTCCTTGGAAACCCTATGAGGCAGTTCTACCCTGCCCTATAGGGCCGCTATGAGTTGGAATCAACTCCATGGCAACAGGTTACATATATATACATATGTATATTATATATATATATATATATATATATATATATATATATATATATATATATATACACACACACACACACTTCAAGGATTTTGCTTCTGCAGAGAACCCAGCCTAAGACACAGAGTAAAGAAAACTTGTACCCTATTGTTTGTGCCTGGGAAGGTGGAAGACCTCTGAGAAGAAAATTATTGCCTGGTATGTGTAGGCAGGGCTTAGAGAGCCTCATTTCCTGTGTTGTCATGTGGCACTGAAATCCTAGAATCATTTCTGAGAGGCCAAGACTGACAAAGATGTAGTGAAGAGACCCATGGTCCCAAAAGGGGCTTTCAAATATGAGTGAAGAACTATTCATGTGCAATCTGTGTGGGCAGACGATTGAGGATCCAAAGGATGGTTGAATAGCTTACTACTTAGATGCCAGAATAGGCACATAACCTCATGGATCAAATTGACTTCCCCACCTCCACCTGGCACTTAGAACCATCTCCAGGGAAAAGTAGGCGTCCTCTAATGGAATAAGATTAACTTTCTGGCACCGGATAGAATGATAGGCTGAAATAGAAATTATATACAGTTACAGAAAAATAAAGTTATTTTGTGGATTACTTGAATCCAGTATAAATGTGTAGGTTGCTACCCTTCAAATGGATGCAAAAACAAAAGCCCACACAACCCAAAATATTTACACTGTAGTGACCAAGGGAGGCGGGTGTAAGCAATGCAGCAATTAGCGGCAGGGTGAGAACAGAATTGTCTGGGCTGGAGGCCCCAGTGACCCCATGAACTAAGGAGAGAAGGCTTGTTCTGGAACCACATGCCCATTACTGCTGCTATTGTCACTGCGTGCCTGAATTGGCAGAGTCCCTGGTGGCCATAGCTAGTGTGGGCCATGACCTTGGTGCTAGCAAGATGTGGTTCCCGGTGCCATTCAGGACTCACAGAGGCCAAAGGTACAGGAGACCTCTCCCATCCCCTCCTGTCCCCCTCACTCTCCCCACAGCTATCCCCATACCATGCCCCATTTTGAAGGAAAGACATATCAGATGACCAGGGTGTCAAAAACAAAAAAGAAGATAATTACAGAAGGCAGCTGAACATCATAACACAGAAAATGTCTAAAGAAAGGCTGACGAGGGAGAAAGAACCAAAAGAAGGCCAGAAAAGATACTCTGACATATCTTGCTTTCTGCATGGAGAGCAGGAAGGAGTGAAGAGTGATTTCCCTTGCTCAACTTTCCCCATAGAATTGGGGATAAAACAAAGGTGCCTCATCAGACCCCTTTCTCATCAAGATGCAAAATCCCCTTCCAAAAGCCTCGAGGTCACTTAAACACCGAATCAGAAAGGAACAGGGCCCCTTCTTCCCCTTAATAAATGTAGTTACACCTGCATGTATACACACCCCATTCATTTGATCTCAGAGGAAGAGGCATACCTCGCTCTGTAGAAAGCCACGCCCTCCCATCTCAAGGGCTTCATTCCGTCCATTATCTCTACTTTCTTAAAATGTCAACCTCTTCTCCCTCACCTTCCTGACACCCTATAAACGTTAGAATCTTTCACTCCTTTAAACACATCCTCTCTTGAAGCTCTCAGCCACTCTAGCTACCATCCCCCTTCTCTTTTCAACTAAGTCAAGCTTCTTGATAGTAGTTTACATTTGCTCTTTTTACGTCCTCTGCTATCTTCCACTCTTTTGGTTCCTACTCTCTTGTCAAAACTTCATTGGCAAATGTCACGTATAATCTTCTACTGCCAGGTCTGTTGATAACATTTTTTAAATTATCTTACTAGATATCTTTATGTCATTTGACACTATCAATCACATCTTTCTTAATAATCTCTTGACTATCTCGACTTAGCATCTTTGGGTGGTGTAATTGGTTAAATGCTAGCCAAAAGGTTGGTGGTTCAAACCCATTCAGAGACACCTCAGAAGACAGACCTGGGGATCTGCTTCCAAAAGGTCATGGCTTGAAAATCCTATGGAGCAGTTCTACTCTGCATACACAAGGTCGCCATGAGTCGACAACAACTTTGACTTAGGAGACTGTTCTTTTTCCTTTATCTCTTTTTACTTCTCTGATATTCCTCCCTCAAGAGCTCCTTTATGGGCTCCTTTCCCTCTTCCCTCAGTGTGAGGCCCTGGCCTCCTCTTCATTCCCGTCTTCTACCCTCCCTTTTATTGTACATTGTAATGACACTCAGTTGTGTGTGATTGTTTATATACATCACACTGCTTCATGCCTCCATGCCTTTGCTCTGCTGTTCCCCGTCCACGGATGCCCTTCCCCTTACTTTTCTTAGTGTGATGCTTAAAGTTGTATGTCAACTTGGCTGGCCCATGATCCTCAGTGGTTTGGCAGTTGTGAGTAGTTTGGCAGCTTTTAATGAAGTAATTACCTCCATAAAGAGATCTGATATAATGTGATCACCTCCATGATGAGATCCCTTGTGAGCAGCTAATCAGCTGAAAGATAAAGATAAATGGACTTTCTGGCAAGGCTCTCTGGCTTTTGATTGCTCTAGATCCTGCCGCTGGCTCCTATTCATCCGACTTCTGGTTCTTGGGACTTGAGCTAGCAGCTTACCTGCTGTCTTATCTGCCAATCTTGGGATTCGTAGGTCTCTACAGCCTATGAGCCAGAGACCTGCTATCTGACCTTCCAATCTTGGATTTGCCAGCACCTACTGCTACTTGAGTCAGGAAAAGCCTCCAGCCTGGCCCACAAACTTGAGACTTCCAGCCTCTACAACTGCATGAGCCATTTCCTTGATATAAATTTCTCTCTATATATATTTATACACTTTCCTGGTTTTGCTTCTCTAGAGAACCCAGCCTAAGACACGTGGCTAACTTTCACTCATCCTTTAAAGGTCAGCTTGGAAATTACTTCTGTTCTGAAGACTTCCCTGACCTTGACTATGTCCCTCTTTCCCTTCCTCTCCTAGGTGTCCACCCTCCTGGGGTTAGTAGTCCCATCTGCTTACCTCCTTTATCACAGTGTATTATGATTTTTTTTTTTTTTTTGTCACTCAAACACTCAGGATGGAGAGTAACCTGGGCAAGGGGGAATGTGTTGTGTTTTTTTAGTCTCTATGAGGCCTGAGAGATGTGCAGCAACCAAAGGATGGCATGCACAGCACAGGGCAGAGCAATGCAGAGTCGGCTCCTATTCAATGCACATGGAGTGGGCTGAATTAGGAAGCCCAGCTGGAGTCACTGAGGTCCAATAGAGAGCCCCTCTGACCCAAAATCCAAAGGCTTGGTGCAGCCAAGCACTCTCTGTTTGCTTTGCTTCTCTTTCCAAGCTGCTCAGGGTAAATGGAAAAGGTCATGCAACAAGGATGAAAAGCTCGACTGCAAATGCCTGTTATCTAATCTCAGCTGGGCTCTCAGGGTCACTCAGCAATCCTTACTAGTCTTGGTTGACTCCCCATCACATTTTCCAACTGTTTCCACTCTTCTCAAGTCGTCAACCCACTCCAGTCCTCTTACTCACATCTCCTTCTTTGCTAAGAAAATTGAGTTTGTCCCTTGATTTCCTTCCTTTCCGGCTAAAAGCCTCCTTGTTTCTCCTCAGCCTTTCCTCTCGCCCCCATGCCATCCGAGATGAGGTCCATCCCCCGAGGCTTCCAGAATGAACTCCCTGCCAGTTCTCGAGATTCTACTCCCTGTCTCTTCCCCTTGTTTCCACATCTACTCCTTCAGCTCCTCCAGCTCCATGCCCTCAGTTTATCAACAGGTTCCAGGGTCCCCCATGTAAATAAGCACATATATTAATAAACAGAAAAAACTCTAAACATGCTTTCCACTCAAGACACCATCACAACTTTCTCTTTAATGACTGCTGCTGCTTCTTCACTTCTTAGGTTTTATAGTTTTGAATTATATAAGTAGTCTATGTTCATGGTCTAAAAGTTAGAAACTGCATATAAGCAAAAGGAAAAAAAAAAAGCCCACTATCACAACCCCCTGGAAATAACACTGTTAACATCTTGGAGTATATCTTCTGAACTTTTTCCATGCATTTATGTATATAAATAAAGATATACAAACAAAAATAAAGATGAAATTATTATACATAGTGTTCTATAACTTGCATTTCTTAACACAGCGTACTTAAACATCTTTCCCTGTTCATAAATATAGAGCTACACTATCTTTTTTTAAAAACAGATTTGCAGTTACAGTGGATACTTATTATTTTTTGCCAACCCCATCTTCCTTCCTTTTGGAAGACGCCTTTCCCCCAAAGTATGTGATTCTGGCGTTTTGGTGAAGGAGGGCACAAGTGATTCAGGCTGGTGCTCAGGGGACATTGTCTGAGCACGTGGTTCCAGATCACCAGACAACTTCTGGACTCTTTAATTGCATTAGCCAATAGATTACTTTTTCCCCCTTTGCCTGAGCCAGTTCAATACATGCTTCTGTCACTTATAATCAAGAGTCCTTCCTAATGTAATATTATTCCATAATATGGATGCATTAAAATATAATTAGCCAGTTTCCCTAATATTGGGCCTTTAGACTGTTTCTCCAGTTTGTACTATTTTAACATCACCATAGTGAACATCCTTGTACATAGATCCTTGTGCATATGACTGATTATTTCTTTAAAATACATCCAGAGAAACCCACCAGTGTAACCACTGCAATCTGGCTGCAACCCCACAGCTCTGCTTAAATTGCTGTCTCCTGTGTTACCAAATATGCCCTAATCATCCATTGCAATAGTCTTTTTCTCCATCTGCATCCAATTTAGCTGTTCCCCACTCCTTGGACTTCTGAAAATTCTGAAAAATCCCCACTGGACTTCAATGATTTTTTCTCCTGACTTCTCTTCCTATTTCCAGGATTCAACTTGGGTGTCAATTCTGAAGGATTGACAGGACTACTAGGAGTACAGTGTTGAGAAAGATTTTTGAAGTGACAATCAAACTTAGCGGGAGAATGTGTGATCAATTAGCAATATTTCCCAATGCACTGGTGCACTTGGGAGGTGGGTGTAGGGGGCAGGGGTGGTGAAGATTGTAGCAAGAAGGTCAAGTATTTGCCATTTCTTTAGCCAGAGATTCTTAACCTGGAGGAAATAGACCAGGTGACTCCCTGGGTGCTCCAAGGTGACCCAGGCATTTCAAGAATCCCCTGGAGGTGTATGCAAATATTTGTATCATTGTGCATTTTTTCTGGAAAGAAAAAAAAAACATAGCTTTTTATCAAATTCTTTAAGGGATCTGGGACCCCCCAAAAATTAAGAGCCACCTCTGTAGACAGTCTCCTAATCTGTGTTTTCTCTCAAGTGGCCTTGTGGAGCTCACAATTTACAGAAGGAGAAAGTCAAGGAAATTGGTAATTACTGTCCAACGTGACACATGGAATGAAGTTAGGAAGATCTGAGAGTTCCCTGAGAGATTCTTCAAGGAGAAACCCATGGTGCGCTTTACTGCCTTGTGGGCCAGCCCAGAGTGACTTAGCTGAGTGGGGCGGGGGCAAAGCAAGTTGAGAGAAGTAACAGCTACTCTCCACGATGCACATTTCATTCTTTAACCCTGTTCTTCCTGTTTAACCCCATCTCTGTGTGCTCTGCCTTAGCTTCTCTAGAACTATTCCTAGCTCTCCAGCACCCAGGCAGCCAGCACAGTGGCCTTCCTCCAGCTATGCTCAACCACACAAGTTCGTGACATCTGGAAGTTTGCACATCTAGAGAACAGTGCTCAGGCAGCTACCATATTTCACTTTCAATATGTTTTTCTCTCTACCCTTTCTGTGCACTGTACCTGTAAATCAGTTGCTGTCAAATCGATTCCGACTCATGGCTACCCCCATATATGTCACAGTAAAACTGTGCCCTATAAGGTTTTCAGTGGTTGATTTTTGGGCGCAGATCACCAGGCCTTTCTTCTGAGGCACCTCTGTGTGGACTTGAACCTCCAACCAGTCACACGTTAACCATTTGCACCACCCAGGGACTCCTGTGTATTGCAGGCCTCTTAAATCATGGTGTCTCCATCCAGATCTCCTTACATGAGTGACTATCTATGTTCTATATTCTTTGCTTTTTCCCTCCCAAGTTTAGTGGGAAATGTTCTCTGTCAGCATTTCTTCTGTCCTCTCTGGTGACTCCAGCTAACTTATCTTCAGTAAATTTCATTAAAAAGGATGAGCAGCCCATGTTCGAAGATCACTAATGGAGATACTAAATGAAACAAGATTGAACCTCAGCCTCCATCACATCCTCTTGAGACCTCCCAGAATCCAGCCAAGCAACAATTTGTATTTCTATTTACTCCATGGACATAGTTCCACACCATGCCTAATAGACCACATTGGATTCTTTCCAAGAATATAATTTCTTAAAAATTTACTCTGCTTCTTCTTACCCACGAATGTCTCTAACTCATCTTTTCCAAATACCATTCAATTGTCCACAGAGTGCCTATATTTTAGCTAATTTCTCCCTACATGGTTACATGCAGCCTTGCTGCACACACACTGAAAAGGTCCATGCACCTCGCCCTGGCATTCAAGGCCCTACAACTTGACACCTTTTTCTGCCAGGGGTATGTCCTCTACAAAAATATGACCTGAGTTCAAATTCTGGCTCTTCTACCTCCAAACTGTGTGCCTTTGGGCAAGCTAATTAACATCTTGGTGTCTTAGTTTCTTTCTTTGTCATAGAGTGGCTGACAAAGTTAAATTGCATAGCATTACTGAGTGAATTAAATGAGAAAACACAGTTAAAGCTCTTAGCAAATTGTTTGACCCATAGTAAGTGCTTGTGGTAGGCAGAATGGTCCCCCAGACATGTCCATGTCCTAATCCATGGAACTTGTGAGAGGTTGGTGTTGCTAGATGCCTTCAAGTAGGCTCCAACTCATGGAGACCTTATGTATAATAGAACGAAGTGTTGCCGGTCCTGTGCCATCTTCCTGATCATTGGTATGTTTGAATTAATTGTTGTAGCTATTGTGTCAATTTATCTCACTGAGGCTTTCCCTAGTTTTCACTGATCCTTTACTTTACTAGACATGATGTCCTTTTCTAGCAGTTGGTCTTTCCTGGTGATGTATCCAAAATAAGTTGAAGTCTCGCCATCCTCACTTCTAAGGAACATTCTGGTTGTGCATCTTCTAAGACTGATTGTTTGTTCTCTTGGCAGTCCATGGTATATATAATTTTAAGACCTTAAAATAGGGAGAGCATCCTAGATTGTGTGGGCAGACCCAGTCAAATCACATGAGCTTTTAAAAGTAGATAACTTTTTCCAGGTCGAGGCAAAAGAAATGCAGCAGAAGGAGGAATCAGAGAGATTTGAAGCCTGAGGAATTCGCTGGTTTGAGGATGGAGAGGGCCATGCTGGGGACTGCAGAGAGGCCTCTTCCTAGAGGCTGATAGCCAGGAAGGAAACGAGGATCTCAGTCCTACAAGGAACCAAATTTAGCCAACAACCTGAATTAGAGTGGAAGAAAATTCTTTTCCAGAGCCTCCAATAAGGAACGCAGCCCTGCCTACACCTTGATTTTAGCCCAGTGAGACCCATGTTGGACTTCTATCTTATAGAAACTGTGTGATAATGAATCTGTGGTGTTTTAGCTGTTATGTTTTTGGTAATTTGTAATGGCAGCAATAGAAAGCTAATACAGTGCTCAATAATATTGGCTATGACTTGCCAGGCACATCAGCCTACCTAAGATTCCTGACTCCCCTGCATTCTCCTTCCTCCAGGTCTGGGAATGTCCTTTTCCTCAAACAGCCACCTTCAAGGCCTTGTTCAAATCTACCTCCTTCAAGTTGCCTTTCATGATCTTTCCATGAGAATCAATTGCCCTTGAGCTTCCAGAGAATGATGTCATATGCTGTACTCCTCTGAGTACATGATTCTTTCCTACTTGTCATCTTCCCAACTCCACGGTGAGTCCTGGGGGAAAGACCCTATGTCATACTCATCAATATTTTGCACTGTATATTTAACACAGACTCCATTCTGAGGTAGGTGGGAAAGGAAAGAGAAACTAACACTCACTGAGAGTTTTCCCTGTACCGGACCCTGTGCATATAAATTATTTTAATTCTTAAAGAACTCTTTGGAGTAGATAGATACAGCCCTTTTTTATAGATGTCTCAGTGAGACAAACTCCTCCAAAGTCCAACAGCCTATAAGAGGAAAAGCTATGATTTTATTTCCACTGAATCCAGGCCTGCCTGATTCTAAATTTGTTGTTCTTTCCACTTTATGATGGTGTTTCTCATAAATACCACCACCGCACCACCACAGCAGATGTTCGTGTAGCCAATTACAACATACTTCATACAGCAACTCTTTGAGGAAGTTTTTATTATCCTGATTTTAAAGATGACAAAATGGAAGCCCAAGGCGTTTAAGTGATCTGCCCAAGATCACACAGTCCCTGAGAGATGTAATTAGAATTTGATCTCAGGATGTCTGACTGCAAAAAAACTGCTGTGTTTCTTTCACTATACCACAACTAGTTCCAGTCATTGTTTACGCATTAAATGTGGTAGAGTCTCAGGTTTGCTTCTTGCTCTCTCCCTCTGCTAAAGTTACTGCGAGGCATATTTCAGTTGTTCTTCTGACTTGGTAATACATGCACACCTCCAATGCTGGGTCAGCTGCAAATTACTTTTGTGTCATGCTGACTTCTACCAGATTACACACCCAGATAGAGACTAAAACAGATTCTGATGCCAGATTCTGAAGCCTCCAGGGCCATGCCTTCTTTCCCAACACAGACAAGCCAGCTTGAATTCCCTTTGTTTTGGATCCTTTGGTGAACTTTTAATCAATGGGAGTTTTTATTAGTAAATTTTTATTTACCTTTTATCTCAAAAATAACATCAATTATTAAAAAAGAAGTTTAAAATCACATTTTGTCCCAGAAAAATCAAAAGAAGTTACTTTTAAATTAAAATATTCTTGGAAGTAGCTTAAAAACCAAAACCAAACCCATTGCTGTGGCATCGATTCAAACTCATAGCGACCCTACAGGACAGAGTAGAACTGCCCCATAGGGTTTCCAAGGGTGTAATCTTTACAGAAGGAGCCTGCCACATCTTTCTCCCACAGAGCAGCTGGTGGGTTTGAACTACCAAACTTGTGGTTAGTAGCCAAGTGGTTAGCTACTGCACCACTAGGGCTCCTTAGAAGTAGCTTAGGGATTTTATATCTAATATTCTAAAAATGAATACATTAAATGCATAATAATTTCTTCATTTGCTCATTTAGAAATCTAGTATCATAAAAGAAATTTCTTTGGTTTGATATACTTTCTTAAAAAAAGAAAAAAGAAAACCCTTATTCCATGTTGCTTATTATGTGAAATATATATTTTTTTTCCTTAAGTCTCTAGTCTTACTTTTTTAACTTCAGAGTTGTTTCATTATTTTTACTACCGGATGAAGCAGGATCTATATTCCTCCTTGAATGTAATAAATCAGTTTCCTTTGGAATTATCTTAATTTTTCTTTGCATTGCAAACATTGATGCAAATACCCTCTTCTAATACTCCCGAGAATACATCCAGCCCTGCTGATTTTGCGACGTTCTCGTCTGCTAAGTGCGCCCAAGCCGGCTTTCCGTCAAAGTTACAACAGTGTTTTCATTATCTCCAGGTCCCATACTACTTGGCTCTGGATTCGTTGTGAGCAGAAGCAAATAATAATCAGTACAATGACATTTTCAGTTGTTAAGACTATTTCTTCCTCTATAGGGGAGCCCTGGTGGTGCAGTGGTTTAGCGCTCGGCTGCTAACTGAAAGGTTGGCAGTTTGAACCCAACAGCCATGGAAGATGTGGAAGTCTTCTTCTGTAAAGATTCACAGCCTTGGGAAAGGTCATGGAGGCTCCATAGACACATCCAAACTCCCTGAGGGACTGAATTGCTGGGCGGAGGGCTGTGGGGATCATGGTCTCGGGGAACATCTAGCTCAATTGGCATAACACTGTTTATAAGAAAATGTTCTACATTCTACCTTGGTGAGTAGCGTCTAGGGTCTTAAAAGCCTGTGAGCAGCCATCTAAGATACTCCACTGGTCTCACTCCTTCGGGAGCAAGGGAGAATGAAGAAAACAAGATACAAGGGAAAGATTAGTCCGAAGGACTAATGGACTACCACAGCCTCCACCAGACTGAGTCCAATCCAACTAGGTGGTGCCTGGCTACCACCACCGACTGCTGTGACCGGGATCATAACAGAGGGTTCCAGACAGAGCTGGAGAAAAATGTAGAACAAAATTCTATCTCACAAAAAAAGACTAGACTTACTAGCCTGACAGAGACTGGAGAAACCTAAGAGTATGGCCCCCGGCCACCCTTTTAGCTCAGTAATGAAGTCACTCCCGAGGTTCACCATTCAGCCAAAGATTTAGACAGCCCCATAAAACAAAATGGGGCACAATAGTCCAGGGAAAAGGACTAGAAGGCAGGAGGGGACAGGAAAGCTGGTAATGGGGAACCCAAGATTGAGAAGGGACAGTGTTGACATGTCATGGGGTTGTTAACCACTGTTATAAAACAATATGTGTACTAACTGTTTAATGAGAAACTATTTGTTCTGTAATCCTTCATCTAAAGTACAATAAAAAAAAAAAAAAGAACTTTAATTTTCACATAAAAAAAAAGATTCATAGCCTTGGAAACCCTATGGGACAGTTTTACTCTTTCCTACAGGGTCACTGTGTGTCAGAACTGACTGGATGACAACCAGTTTTTCACCTAAGAGTTTGACTTCATGCAGCATTTTCTGATTTTGTCGTTATATGTAACAAATATTTTCTCAAAGCCCTCAGTTTCATCCTATTGATTCCTCATTTTTCAGCTAACTCTTACCCTATTTTAGGATGCTTCAACTTTAACCTAGCTTTTTTCTCATTTCTGCTTTTCATAAAGTGAGGGCATTGCTTTTTCTATGCTAATTTTACAGATACAGTTCTGCTTTAATTATCTGAAAAGTAAAACATTTCATGAAATTTTATTTGTTGAGGTCACAGTGATGTTTACTGATCATTCAGCTTGATGAGTTATTTCTTACTTATTAAATTATTCCACAAATATTTACTCTATGCCTAACAATAATAGTATTTCCTGAGTATTACTATATGCCAGGCATTGTGCTAAGCATTACATATGTACTGAGTCCTCATAAAAAATTGTGATAACTTAACTGTCTTCATTTTACAGCTGAGGACATCAAAGAATAGAAATATTAACTTACCTGAGGTCACACAGCTAGTAAGGGGCACAGCTAAAATTTGTACCCAGGCAGTCTGGCTCTTGTGTTAGGTTGGTTCATGGGACATGTCAGTGACTGTCTAGGAATACACATGAATTTTCAAATTAATATTTATTCTTTTAACAATTAGAGTGATGGGAAAATTTGGGAAAGGATAAGTGTGATGGTTGAATGACATGATGAACATAAGTTAATGTCACTAAACTGTACATGTGAAGAATGTTAAAACAGCCAATGTTTTGTTATACATATATTTACCACAATTAAAAAATTAATTAGAATACATTAGTTTATTCAAAAAGTATTCAATAAGCATCAGTTCTATGTCTCCACTATGACAGATTCATGGAGAAGAGAATTAGCACATCCAGCACCTACCCTTGAAAGGAGCCCTGGTGGCACAGTGATTAAAGCTCTCAGCTGCTAACCAGAAGGTTGGAGGTTTGAACCCACCAGCTGCTCCATGGGAGAAAGATGTGGCAGCCTCCTTCTGTAAAGATTTACAGCCTTGGAAACCCTATGGGGCAGTTCTACTCTGTCCTATAGGGTCACAATGAGTCATAACTGACTTGATAGCAGCAGGTTTAGATTTTTGGTTTTTATCTACCCTTCAGGGAATTTAAATTTAGCTAAGGGGACTCAAGATACAGATATGACACAGCTAAATAACAATAGAATCAACATTTGAGTAAAAGATTATATAGAGAAAGTTATCTGTGATACTAGAAAACACAAAACGGGAAAATGATTGTAGGATCCATTTTGCCAAAGCAAGACAATGGACTTGAACTACAGCACCAGTAAATTAAAGGATATGAAATGAAAATCTTGATACCATGAATTATTTCAAATATTTCAAAAAACACTGATTGAACACCTACTATGTGCCAGGCATGGTTGTTGATACTGGTAAAGAATTGTTAAACCATGGAATGCATTATTGAGAGAAGATATAAAATTTCTCTATCTTGGAGAACTGAAAGAAAAAAAAAAAGGATAATCTGTATTTGGTTATGCTCAGAGGCAAGGAGATGAGCTGAAAGAGGGACAAGTCATAGAGATCTTTCTATTTCTACCCCATCAAGGTATACAGGGGGAAGAGTCATCAGGCCATTTCAGGAGCTCACAGAAATTCAAGGCTGTTGCTGTGCATGTTTCATCATCCAACCCAACCCTTCACTTTCCTCCTAAACCCTTCTCTAGAGCCCTCAGGAACTATTGCTCTGACTACTCCTTCTACCACCTGGACTTGTTAAAACCTGGCTTTCCCCCAAGGGCAATACTTCCCCTGTAATCTCCCAAGGCTTGTTCTCTTCTCACACCAAGTGTATACTGGGGCTAGGAGGTGGGGTGAGTACCCTCTTTACTCCTACTACTGTTTTAAACCATTTCTCCCCCTTCGTCTCCCAAAAACTGCAGATCTTTTGAAATTCTCACCTTGAGAAAATATAACTGCCTTGAAGTTCTCAAATATCTGCCCAACTCCTCCATTCCCCAGTCACTAGTCGCTCATTCTCCACCATTCATTGAAGGCTTTGGTACAGGCTGTAGGTCTTTTTCTACTCCTCTCCTTCTGTCATCTTCTCAGGTACAAATGAACAGGTTATTGAAATCCCTGGCCTCTTCATGGCTTTCTCAACTTCCTCAACCACAAACACCTTCTCCTACAGTCACACCCTAGACCTTGTTACTGGTGACAACTCCAGCCTAATTTCAAAAATCCCACTCCCTGACAACCACCTTATCAAAACTTGCAGTCTTCTGTCCCTACCACTTTTTCTATTATCCTTCACCCCTCTCCTCAAATCCTCACCTACCCAGTTTAAACAATCACACCCTTGCAATCACTCTCAACTTCTTTGCTCAACTCTCCCTCCCCATCATACTCAGAAAAGCCTTAACAGTCACTGAACCAAGCAGATTAAATATTTCTGGGGAAAAAAACACAAAACTAAGCCAAGTGGTTTCATTTTAAATTCCTGGCCACAAACCTCAAATGAGCACTGCCTGGAAAACCTACTATGTTTCTCCAGCAAATTCATGTCCCACTCCCCAAGACAACTAGTTCACACCTTCTTCTTTCTCCTTAAACTTCTTACAGCCCTCCACACTGCCTTTCCCTCTCAAATGAAGACTTTGACTTACACTTCACTGAGAAAATTTTATCAAGAGGAACCCCTCAAATCACTCCCAATAAAACTCATATCCATCTTCTCTGCCTCCTGTCTTATTAAAATGAAAGTGCTGTCACTTTTTTAAATCAGAGCTCAACCCCTTTACTAGTGCTTTCCATCTCAGTCCCTCTGATTTTCTCAAGGACTACACTCCCTCTGTTATTCCTTGTCATGGATTGAATTGTGTTCCCCCAAAAATGTGTGTAGCAACTTGGCTAGGTCATGATTCCTAGTATTGTATGATTGTGTTATCTGATGTGATGTCCTTATGTGTTGTAAACTCTACCACTATGATGAGATTATATGTGATCTCCTCATGTGTTGTAAATTCTATCACTGTGATGAGGTTATACTGATGAGGTTGACAAGATCAGTGTCTTAATGCAATCTCTTTTGAGATATAAAAGAAAGAAGTGAGCAGAGACACATGGGAACCTCATACCACCAAGAAAGCAGTGCTGGGAGTAGAGCGTGTCCTTTGGACCTGAGGTTCCTGCGCAGAGAAGCTCCCAGACCAAAGGAAGACTGATGACATGGACTTTCCTCTAGAGCTGATGGAGAAAGTGTTCCCCTGGAGCTAATGCCCTGAATTTGGACTTGGAGCCTACTGGACTGTGAGAGAATAAATTTCTCTTTGTAAAGCCATCCACTTGTGGTATTTCTGTTGGAGCAGCACTAGATGACTAAGACATTCCTTATACTCCCTACATCAGCAGTTTTTAAAGTGTGGTCCACGAACCTCTGGCAGTCCAAGACTCTTAAACCTGTTCTTCCCCCAGTGTTCCCCTGCTCACTAAATGGTACCAAGTCAAAACCCAGGAGTCATCCTTGAGTCCACCCTTTCCCTCACCCTCACTTTGAATCTATCACCAAATCCTGTCAATTCTCCTTCCATCATCGTGTTGCATCTGCACTCTTCTCTCCATCCCTGTGGTCTAAGCCTCTCTCATCCCTCCTCTGAACCAGTAAGTATAATGGTCACCCAATGAGTCTCCCTGCTTCTGCTCATGTCCCCCATAATCCATTCTCCACACAACAGCCAGAATGATCTCTTAAAACCCCATGTCAGAACATGCCATTCCCCTAAATGAATCAGCTGATAGCTGTCCTTTGCTTGCAGAAAAAAATGTGAGGTGCTGTAGACTCTGGTCCCACCTAACTCTCCAGTCTCACAGCATTCTATTCACAGAGCCCCATCACTCCTCCTTTCATTCTTTGGAACACTCCAAGCCCATTCCTACCTCCTGGCTTTTGCACTTGTTTTCTCTGCCTGGAATGCTTATCTACCAGCTCCTCAGAGGATTGGTACATTCTTATTCTTTAGGTCTCAACGCAAATATCTTACTCAGAGAGACCTTCCTTGACCACCATATCTTAAGTGGCTGTGGCTTCCTCAGATAACTTTTTATCTCATCACCTAATTATTCCTTCATAGTATTTATTACAGCCTGCCATTATATTATTTGTTTCTGTATGTATCAGCTGCCTCCCCAATGAGACTGTGAGCTCCATGAGAGCAGAGGCTTTATTTTTCTTAGTCATTACTGGATCTCTAGCACCTAGATCAATGCTTAGCAGAAAGCACATAATCAATATCTGTTAAATGAATAAATGGATAAATGAATGAGTTTTTAAATATTTGTTATGTACTAATCCTTTGGCTATGTTCTTAATCGCCGTAACAATCTCATGAGGTATTATTATTATTATCTTTAGCTTGCTGATGAGGATATTGGAGTTTAGGAGAGTTGTTTGCTCAGAGTCACATGGCTGGTTCTGTCTGAGGTAAAATTCAAACCCAGACTTCTCCAACTCCAAAGATGATATCCTTAATTGTCAAATCATGATGCTACATTGACTTTAGGTCCCAAGCTCTGCCCATGTCCTGAACTTCTACAAGCCAAGCTTCATACATTGACAGGGGCAGCTTATTTGGTTTTCTCTCTCACCCTCCTCAGACATTAGAGCCAATAGTGCCAAGCCTGGCTTCACTCTTAACTAGCTTTGTGACTCTAAGCCAAAAATGTAATATCTCTGGATGTGCCTCAGTTCACCCATCAATTAAATGTGAACAGTAACAGAACTTAATCCTAGGGATTTCCTTCAGGTGGTAAGGAAGGGAAGGAAACAGTTCTCAGGCAAGTCCTCTAAATATTTTGGAGCACAAACAATGTATGACTCCAACATCTTGTTGTTATGAATATTTCCCAAGTAACAGCAGCAGCTGCATGGACAAGGGTAAGAGGAAGCTGCCTTAACCCCAGCATGGCGATGCAGCCCAGCTTGGGAAAAGCCCTTACGTGGCTGTGACCAATGTTTTCCCATTCCTCCTTATGTTGAATCATCATGCTTTTGTTCTACTTGAATTAAGTACTTTTCTATCTGGCTCATTTTCTCTACAGACTATGAGGAATTAGCCCAAGGGGATCATCACAGTGGGCGGCCTGAGCCCACTGAGATGGGTGTCACCCTGTCTGGAAGTTCTCAGGAACGTTAAGTTATCTACTTGAGATCTGAAGTATACATAATATGAAGAACAGTAACAACAATAATAGTAACACTCAGTGACACTGTACCAGGTACTATTTTAAGTACTGCATGCATATTAATTCATTTAATCCTTATAGTTACCCTACCTAGAAGTAGTGTGATATTCCTAAGTAGGTACTATAATAATCATCCCGAGAGCTAGAAAGTGGCAGAGCTGAGATTCGAACCCACGGACTCTGGCTTCTCCTGACACCTGTTGTTCTTCCCTGCCTGCCCTGGAGGCCAAGCTGGTAGATAAGGCCATTTTGGAAGCCAGGGGAAGGAAGCACATGGTTTGGGGGTGACATGGGGAGGTGAGCCAAGGAGCATGATCTCAGGAATGGAAGCAAAAGCCAGAAGTACATGTGATCTTCAGTCACCTCGAAGAAGGTTGGGGATGTGCCTCTCCCCAGGGTCCAAGATCACCCTGTTCTTTCCCTCTCTGGTAGCACTAACCAGCCTGTGTTGCAATTGCTAACTCAGTTATCACCTCCAGAAGACAGTGAGTCCCTCCAGGGCAGGTATGGTGTCCGATCAGCTTAGTGGTCCCTCAGTAGACAGTGGCCAGCAGCAGAAGGGCAGGGACCTGGTCCATCACCCAAATTAATGGAATTGTGGATCCTAAAATAATGAGGTTATAGAATTGGTGTTCATAAAAGAGTAGATGAAATAGGCCAGGAAACACCACACTGAACACTTACATAATGCTTTTCGAATGTTTATAATTTCTTTACCTTTTGTTCGTTTTCTCTTAGTGTGATGGCCTTCAAACTTGAATCACCTGAGGAGTTGGTTAAGAATGAAGATTCTTAGGCCTCACACCTCTGAGATTCTAATTCTGTTAGTTGGGAAGGTTTTTAAAAACTTTTTACTGTAAAAATAATGAATATAATGTCCAACCAGAAAAGTGCACGTATTGTAAGTGTACAGCCTGCTGAATTTTCACAAACCAAATACATCTAAGCAGCCAACACCTAGATCAAGAAACAGAATATTATTAGAACAATTTTTGGTGTTGTTAACAAATAATCCTGATAATTCTGAGGCAGGTCCCCTGGCTGCCTTTAAGAAGCACTGTAGGAGTGGTCAGCAGTAAGGCTCTTAAAATGGGAACAGTGCATGTGTGGGTCTTTCAGGAAAACAAGGACGAGAGAACTGGGAAGAATGTTGGACTCCCAGGACTCCGAAGGAGACACTGTGTGGCATTGACCCTGAGGGTGGGGAGTGGAGAAGGCCAGCTGAGTCACCAACAGGCCTTCTGGATACAAAAAGAAGCAGAGCTCATAACTACCAAAAGTGAAGAGGGTCCCGAAGAATCAGTGGGCGAAAAGGCCATGGACGCGAGGTACAGGCCTTCAGGTTATTAAACCACTGAAGCAAACAAACTTTCAGAGCAAAGATAAAGGGGCCTCATGGGGTGTAAACATTGAATCACCCTTCCTATAGGTTCCATCTGAACCAGACTGGAACAACGCCTTCAGGGTCTCTCTCTCTGTCTCTGTATGAGTGTGTCTGTCTGTCTCTTTTTTTTCTCTCTCTCTCTCTACATACACACACACACACCCACACACACTCTGTCTCAGAATTGCCATGGAATGTTCTTTCCTATGCTCCAATTAAAGTCATTCACTATGGGCCAGATTCGCTTTGATTCTTGAAATACCTCTGTCTCCACCTCCCCCACACCTTGCCCTTTCTTCAAACCTTTTCGATTCCTACTAGTTCAGACTTAATGATGCGAGGAATTGTGAACCTGGCCTCCAGAATAGTAAACACATTGGGTGTTGGGTGGGAAAGAAGATAAGAAGTTATCATGATTATCTCTTGACCACTCACCTGACGGTCAGGTTCACAAATTTTTGTGCTGTCATTAAGTCTGAACAACCAGGAATGAAAACGTTTTGAAGAAAGGAAAAATAGGAGGAAAAAGACGGAGGTCATAGCGAGTCTGACCCATAGTTCAGGTTCTCAGAGCTCTCCAATCAGCCTGAGTGTTCCAAACAGTGTGTCTAAGTTTCCTCTCCTGCCTTAAAAGTCTAGCTCTTTAACACGTATAGATGTAGAGAGGAGGAGTCATTTTGGCATTAGACCTTAAACATTTTCTCTGGTTTTCTATTGTTAAATTACTAACAATCCCTCCAACTTTTGATTTTTTTTAATGCGTTGTATATTCAACAGAGCGTTGGAAGTTTTTTGTTTACTGGGTTTGGCTCCTGAATTCTTGCTCCAGAATTTGTCTTCTGTGGGAAAAGAGTTTGAAGCATTTCAAAATAAGTTTGGGAAGGAGTTGGCTGGTTCCTGTGAAGATCTAAGATGAGTAAATGCTTTCTGCATAACTCCTTGTCTTGCAGCTAATCAGTAACCAAAATGATAGTCTCCATCCTGTGGCCTTGTGGTGAGCTCATGTATAGCCAACTCCCAGAAGTCACACAGAGGGAAATTTTCACATCCTATCATTCTTTCACTCACCACTGGTTCATTCATTCATTTATTCAACAAATAAATGCAAGCACCCTTCCCTGGTCTCTCCTTTTTATCTCTTGGTTGTTGTTGTTCTTAGGTGATGTTAAGTCAGCTCCGAGTCATAGAGATCCCATGTATAACAACAAAATGCTGCCTGGTCCTGCACCATCCTCACAACAGTAGATATGTTTGAGCCCATTGTTGCAGCCACTATGTCAATTCCATCCCATTGAGGGTCTTCCTCTTTTTCACTGACCCTCTCCTATACCAAGTATGATGTCCTTGGTGGGGGCACTCAAATCAAAGAAGGCAACAGAGATCTCTGAATTCATCTTCTTCCCTTCCACCTGTCTCCAGTCTTCCCTGTCCCCAGTTAGAAAAGTTACTTAACTGAGGAAAAAGTGATTCTCTCCCAACCTGTGTCTTCCATCAGTGTCATTCGTTATTAACATCTGTGCTTGTTTCAAGATGATTCTCATGAGCCTAATCAGGGTGAGAGGCTCCCAGGTCTTTGCAAATCCAGCCTGACACATTGCAGTAAGCCGACAGCCTCACGGGGCGTGTTAATTGTAGTGGGACTTCCAGTTCTGCCTGGACCAGTGTGTGGGTCTGCTTTGTAGAATCAAAAATCAAGTATTCTGCCCAGATCATCTTTTCTAATTCTTAAACTTTTGATCTCATTCCAAATTCCATGTTATAGTAGTTTGAACCAGCTGGATGATGGGCATTCTACAAAGTTGAAAGAGTGGCTCTGCCACATGTTTAAAAATGTGCACAAGGCCAGTGTGATTTTTGGTAACAACTTGATTTAAGCTGCACGTGTGCCTTTAACCCTTTTCAAATGTGACCTATTCTGCTTCTTAAAAACTGATGCCAATTTTAAAAGTCTCACGACAGGATTCAACATTTTTCCCTTATGGAGTTCAGGCATGTGTACCTGGCTGTGAAGCAAGTCCAGCATGTGAAAATGGATGTACCCCCATCAAATCAGGGGTGACGGATTCATTTTATGAATGATTGACTCACTTTACAGAATGATTCTTTACCAGAAGATTTTCCATAGGATTCTCTGAAAGGGGATCGCTCTCCTAGTGTACGTAAGCACTTTGTAAGATTTTTAATTTAAGTATACTTTTCAGATATGTACAGTGCAAAAAGACTTCTCAGATCAGGCAGAAATGGCCCCATATTATTTTTAGAGCAGTTATTCCATTTCAAATGGAATCCAAATGACCTGTCAACATCTGGTTGGCATTCAATGACCGCCATAGGTTGATCTGAAGCAAAGCCTATACTTGCTTCAAGATTTAGGGCATAAGTTAGTCCTTTGTCCAGCCCTCTCAGACAGCCCCCACCCCCTTCCCAGACTTGAAATCTTTCTGGCACTTATGTAAAAAAAAAAAATTGCAGTTGATTAAATGGAATGAGGAGTCATCACTGTTCTGAATCAACATCTTTTCATTAGCAAGAATTTATCCATCAGAATGAGATCTGATTTTGGTCACAGGGCAGTGTTTTTTAGTGGTCCTCTTTCCCATTATGTTAGGCTGTCTCATACACAAATTCCTAAAATGATAACAGAAAAAAGAAAAGACCAGATACAGGTTTAAGCCAATCAGCAATGATCTTTCATTACCAGAGGAATTACTTTGGGAATGTGCAGGTGACCCTTTCTGGCCAATGGGAATCAGGCCCTGGATGTTTGCTGGAATGGCTGGGGAAGTCAAGCTCTCTCTTCTGCTGGATTTAATCCTCCCAAAATATTAGCCAGTAGCTTCTGGGGTTTGCTTCAAAGTGAAATCAACACAGAAGAAAAGCTGAGTGATAGAGAAGCGCAAATCTTGGTGACATCATTTGAGCCCCTGGATCTAGCAGTTCCTGAAGCGAAACTATTTTCAGGACTTTTGAGTTAAGCGAATAAGGAAATTCACTTCTTTACTGATGCAAATTTAGGCTGACATTTTTTGTCACTTGTAAATGAAAGACACCTGATTCCCCTCTTTTCCATCTGGTCCTCACATCAATTATCACATCCTATGGTTTCTCTATCCAAAGTATCTCTTTTATCCATCTGTTCATCTCCATCCCAATACCCCTAGTCTAGTTCATGTTCTCGTGAGCTCTTGCTTGGATGTGCAAACCCTTAGTTTGTCTCCTAGGCTTCAATTTCTCTCCTCCTATCTATCTTCCCAAAGGCTGCCAGATTAATCCTCATAAAGCACAGATATAATGAAAGTACTCACTCCACTGCCTAAAAACCTTCACTGAATTGCCTACTGAATAAAGTTCAAATTATTTAGTCTGACATTCCAGCCCCTCTACAATCTAGTTATAATCTCTACCTTTCCAACTTTTATTTTCTGCTATGTCTCTCATACAATTTATACTCAAGAATTATGCCTTCTGGTTGGGCATTCAAGACCTCAGAGCAAGTTTGATGTAGAGCCAAGGTGAACTTACTATTCACATGTCCAAATCTTCCAACTCCCAGCTCAAATGATGCCTTGTCCATAAAGCCTTCCCTAACCCCACTGCTGGAGATCATGTCTCCATTCTCTGAACTGTTACAACCCTTTATCTCTTCACTCCTTAGGTCTTTACCTACCACTTCCTCTTATCTTTCTACATTTTATGATAGCTGTTTATGGATATGTTTTATCTAGTCTGCCCTCTAGAATTCTACCCTACTAGATAGCCACTGACCTTCAGACAGGATCTATTTCTGATTCACATTTGTATGTACACCATTGCCCCCACCCCCATGGTAATATTCCATATATGTTTATTGAACTAGTATAAATGAATGCATGAGGAAGGCTACTTAATAGATTTGTAGGAAACTTGCTTTTTAATGAATATGAAATATTTAAAATAACCTATTAATTATTTAAATATAAACAAATACTCGAGATTCTTGAAGATGCTTAAAAATTGATATTCTTACCAAAGACACAAGGAAAATATCAGTCCAAAGGACTAACGGACCACATGAACCATAGCCTTTACCAGCCTGAACCCAGAAGAACTGGATGGCGCCCAGCTACCACCACCGATTGCCCTGACAGGGATCACAACAGAGTGTCCTGGACAGAGCAGAAGAAAAATGTAGAACAAAATTCAAATTGACAAAAAAAAAACAGACTTACTGGTTTGACAGAGACTGGAGGAAGCCCTGAGGTTATGGCCCCCTGACACTCTACTAACCCAGAACTAAAGCCACTCCTGAAGTCCACCTTTCAACCAAAGATCAGTCAGGTTGTCATGGATTGAATTGTGTCCCCCAAAAATATCTGTCAACTTGGCTGGGTCATGATTCCCAGTATTGTATGATTGTGTACCATTTTGTAATCTGATGTGACTTCCTTTTGTGTTATAAACTCTATCACTATGATGTAATAAAATGGATTAGCAGCAGTTATACTGATCAGGTCTATAAGATTAGATAGTGTCTTAAGAAAATCTCTTTTGAGACATAAAAGAGAGAAGCAAACAGAGACACATGGGAACTTCATACCACCAAGAAAGCAGTGCTGGGAACAGAGTGCATCCTTTGGACCTGAGGTTCCTGCGCTGAGATGCTCCCAGACCAAGGGAAGACTGATGCATCACAAGGACCTTTCTCCAGAGCTGACAGAGAGAGAAAGCCTTCCCCTGGAGCTGACACCCTGAATTTGGACTTGTAACCCACTAGACTGTGAGAGAATAAATGTCTCTTTGTTGAAGCTATCCACTTGTGGTATTTCTGTTAGAGCAGTACTAGCTGACTAAGACACAGGCCTATAAAACAAACAATAACACACGTGAGGAATATGCTTCTTAGTTGAATGAAGTATGTGAGACCAATGGGCAACACCTGCCCAAAAGCAAAGACGAGAAGGAAGGGACAGGAAACCTGGACAAATGGACATGGGGAAACTGGGATATAAAGGGAAACGGGGAGAGTGATGACATATTGCAGGGATTACAACCAATGTTACAAAACAATTTGTGTACACTTTTTTTAGTGAGAAACTAATTTGTGCTGTAAACTTTCACATAAAACACAATAAAATTTAAAAAAGAAACAAATTATCATTAATAAAATATATTAAGGAAATAAAAAAAGAAAACTAGTGTTTCCTGAAAAAAAAAAATGGTTTTCTTAAGTACTAAATTTCACTTTCCTCCAATTTTGCGCTATTAATTTGCCAGCACAAAAGTAAAATTTAGGTAAATCTTTGGCAAAGCTCTTAAAAATTCTTAATTACCACCTTTGATGATCATCAAACATCACATATGATTGTAATTGAAAAAGTAAATCATGATCAACAGCTTTCTTTGAACCATGTTAAAAGAAGTAATAACATGCATTTAAGTAGTGTGTTACAGTTTGCAAAACGCTTCTACAGACATTACTTCACTCATGTTTCACAACAACCCTGTGTCAGCAGGGCGGGAATCGTCATCCCTTTTTTACCAATAAGGAAAATGTAAGGCCCAAGAGAGGCTGAGCAACTGGCAAGTTACCATAACTAAAGCAGATGACAGAACTTGGACTAAAACTCATGATTTCTGACCCCTAGTCCAGAGCTCCTCCAATTATTCCTTGCTACTTACCTTAGTTAGGCTAAGCTAACTTCATTCCCTTGCCAATTATTGAGTTAGCAAAGGATTCATGAGATCTGATTTTGGTCATGGGGCAGTGGTTTTCAGTGGCTCTATTTCCCATTATGTTAGATTTTCTTCATGGACAAATTGTGGCCATTTCAATACAAGGAGATGTCTGGGGGGGGGGGGGGTGGTGGTGGAGTTTCCTTGATCCTAAGAGGGTAGACTCAGGAAGAGAAGCCCCTTCTTTATTTTCCCCAGATGTAATTGTAGACAGTATCTGCTTGTTATTTCTCCTCCATCTTGCCACAACCTGAGGGTGAGGCCAGTACAGAACAGGGCAAAGCCAAGAGAAGCAGAGATGGAGACTTGAGTGCCCCTCACCTAGTGTGGTTCTACCCTTGAACTTCTTGATATGTGAGATAATCAATTTCCTTATTGTTTAAGTCAGTTTGAGTTCAGGTTTTCCATTACTTGCATCTGAAAACATCCCAACAGAAACAACATGAGAAAATTTATGATATACAGATTTGGGGTTGGAGAACTCTGGTTTGAATCTTCTCTATAATACTTCAAAGTAGGAACATTACTGAAGTGTTTGGAATCTAAGTTTCTTAATTACTAAAAATTACTCTTAATCAGTAAAAAGAGAGATACATGTTTCTACTTACCAGGATTTTTTTTTTTTTTTTAGCCAAATGCAATAAGTAGTGGGAAGTTTCTGGCACATGGTAGATAATGAAGGATCCTTATTGTTATTATGGACCCCAACTATACCAATGTCATGAACACTTTTAAAGATACTATTTAGACTATAACTGTACACAAAACAATTTTATTGGCTCACTCATCCCTTCTCCTCTGATCAGGCAGGTATTAGAATAAATACAAAAGTTGATTCCTATCAAGCTTAGATAAAGAATACCCAACCTCTGAGTGAACTTCACTTCCCTGAAGCTTTGAGATCATTGGGCAGGGAATGAAAGAACTGATAATAAAATTACTGATTGGAGCTGGGGCTGGGGGGCTGCTACCAAGACTGGAATTTGCCTTGAAGTTAGCAATCAACCCTTCAAAACACTGTCTAACAAATCAAAGACTTGTCATTTATTTGTTTTTAACTTTTCCTCAGAAAAGTTTTTAAGGATTTAATAGTTCAGTTTTATTGCACTGTAAAAAAAAAAAAAAAACAAAGAAGAAGAAGAAGATACTGCCATCTCTTGCATCTCTCATCCTGTCCTGGAACAGAAGATAAAGAAACTTGGATAACCTCACTTTACCAAAATGCCGTTTATACAAATGTGAGGTCATAGTAGTTTAGGACTGGACTGGGCCTTCCTGGGTCATCCTGTATTGAAGCCAAGTGCCTTTTTCATTTCAACATTACAACGAAAAATGTCCTGTCATCTTGGAATGGTGCCATATTGCTAGGAAAAGCCCATTTATTGGCAGCATAATTCCCAGAGTACTCTGTTACCTGTTACCCCTGTGTTTGATGGAGTGGACCTGCTGCTTATCTGGAGAGTATGCCTTGCTCTGGCCATACACAGTTGCCCAAACTGGGTCTCAGCCAGCCCTGAGTAAAGAGATAAAATGCCTGTTTGCTCCAAGAAAAGCTAGTGGACCCAAGGTCAGGCCCCTAAGGAGAATGTGAGGCTTGTGGGCACTGTGACTTCAGAGCAGTGGATTAACAGCTGTGGCTTATGTCTTGATTTCCCAGGGACAGGGATGATAATGTGAACTATTTTACAGATCCCACAGGATATATGGGCTAAGTGTTCTTCTCACTAATTTCAGTCTGCTGGAAACCCGGATAAAAAAGTCACTCCTCCTTGAAGGAAGTCCCTACCTGCAGCTGCTGGTGTCAGTACTGGAACCTCCTCCCAGAGTGACCTTCATTGCCTTGGTCAGGGTGGCAGGCTCCCCAGAGCTGTCACGCTCCTAACTTACCCCTCATCTAAGAGCACAAGCGGCAGAGCTGCATCGGAGGGCAACTGTGCGGACACCAAGTCTCACGTGGACTTGCTTTCACGTGGGTAAGTCCCAAATCACTCCCCCAGCTCCTGTGAAAGGTGAAGGGCTTGCCTCGTATCAGGCAGGCAGCTAGCCCTCCACCCTGTGGCATGGAATTCAACAGGGTTTTGATGCGAAAAGAACACAGATGATTATTCTTGTGGTTTCCCTAATCTGTGTACTGAGGGCAGCAGGAGCCAGGTGATCCTGTGTTTGAAATGCAACAGGTTACTCGTCTGAAAGAGCAGGAAGCAAATTGTTTCTCCAGATACAAATCCTCCTGCTTTTTACCCTTGAGCTGGCCTTCTTTATCTTGCTTGCAAAATGTGGCAAATCACTGCCATTCCCAGTGATCTCTGTAGGGTGCTCTTCACATGCTGGCTTGTTTTTCAGTAACTCTAACCACCACAGAGGCAAAGGAAAATCTAGAAGCCTTAGACTGTGTCTAGGAAGGAAGTACCAGAGCAATCTGTTGAAAACTAAAAATAAGTCCCAAGTAGGTTATTTAGCTCTTTGTTTTCTGTTTTCAAGGTCAAACTGATGGACAATTTCTAAACAAGGAGCCCTGGTGGTGCAATGGTTAAGCGCTTGACTGCTAACTGAAAGGTCAGCAGTTCAAAATCACCAGCTGCCCTGTGAGAGAAAAGACCTGGCAATATGCTCCTCTAAAAATTACAGCATAGGAAACCCTCTGGGTCAGTTCTGCTCTGTCCTATAGGGTCACTATGACTCAGGATCGACTCGATGGCAAATAACAATAACAGCCATAGAGCCCCCGAGTGGGCACAAATGGTTAAGTGCTGGACTATTAACAAAAAGGTTGCGATTCAAACCCACCCAGCGGTGTCTTGGAAGTAACGCCTGGCAATCTGCTTCCAAAAAGTCACAACCTTGAAAACCCCATGGAGTGCAGTTCTACTTTGCACATATGGGGTTGCCATGAGTTGGAATCAACTCGAAGGCAACTAACAACAACAACAACAAGCCATAGAGTTATTACAGTAAAGATAATAAAAAGAGTAGCTAACATAATTTGTGGATCAGGCACTGTGCAGCATGCTAATATTTTGAGTTGTTTTGTTGTTGTTAGCTATCGTCAAGTTGGCCCCTAACTCATGGCAACCCCACGTACAATAGGATTGGACCATTTAAGTAGATCACCAGGCCTTTCTTCCTAGTCTAGCTCAGTCTGGAAGCTCCACTGAAATGCGTTCAGCATCTTAGCAACACACAAGCCATCACTAACAGATGGCTGGTGGCTGCGCTTGAGGTGCATTGGCCAGGAATCAAACCCAGGTCTGCTGCATGGAAGGTGAGAATTCTACCACTGAACCACCATTACCCCCAATATTTTGTGTACATTTTCTAATTTAATCCTCACTACAACCCTGTGAGGAGGATACTGTTAATTATCCTTATTTTGTACTTGAAGAAACAAGAGGCTTTCCTGATGTGCTGGTTATTCTCTGTCTACCTTTCTCCCATCAATTCCCCACCCTTCCCTGCTCTACTCTGTGCCCAGGAGGCTGATCCCTACAGATGGGCACAACCTGACTCCCTTGTGAACTGGCCTTGGTAGGCCTCAGGAGATTAGATGGTGGGAGGAAATGGAGATTGGAGTGCTTCTTTTGCACTCCCTTCCTGTTTGGGTGCCAGATCTCTCACAGTAGCTACATCTCTCCATGGACTACTCAGTTCCTGCCAGGAGGCTTCCCTCCTGGTACCCACGCCCACTGGGCTCTGGTTCAGCATTTCCTCCCTTGATCTCCTACCCTAGGAGAAGTGATGGCTTCCCACTGTTGCTAGGCCCTGGGTGCCTCTCTATCTGTGTCTATTTCCTTAACCCTGTCCTCACCGGCACAAGTAGTCCCTTCATTAAAGTTTCTTCATTTGAGCCATCTGGGGCAAACTGGGTTCCTGCCAAGACTCTGACTGATATACCCAGCCAAAGAAGTGACAAACCAGAGGTTCTGTATTCTTAGTGGGGGAGAGGATATGTAAACTGATAATAAAAGAAGTAAAGTTACAAGGGCCATGTGAAAGTTGCAGAAAGTGTTAAGGGAAATCAAAGGTCAACAAAATCACATTGCAGAGGATGTGACACTGTGTTAGGCTTTAAAAAATGAGTAGAATTTAGACAACTATGTATGAAAGAAAGAGTTTCAAATATGAGCAAAGATACTGAGACACAAACCACATACGGGGAACAGCAAGTGGTTCAGCCCCAGAATGGAGTGAGCTTATGGATGGTGTTTTTCCAACGGTGTTCTATACAACTCTACTGTTCTATGAAAGGTTATCAGTGTCTTCAAAAAAGATTCCACAGTCAAGTAATATAGGGTAACTTCAAAACAAATGAACTTAACCAGGTTTCTTTACTCATGATTTCTCAGTGCATTTTAAATACTGACATACATCTTCCACTCTCTTTTTTTCTTGGACAATCTATTAACCTCTTCTGGAAGTGTGAAAGGAACTAGAGTTTCAGAAACACATACTGTCCAATAGGATTCTATTATCCTGTGGAACTCCCTGGTAGAGTAACTCAGAACACAGTGCAGTGGCCACAACCCAGAGCATACGCCGAAGGACTCTGCAGTGAGTCAGTTGAAATGAGATGAGACATGGACAAACGACACCTAAAATGATGTCATGTGAGTCATAGTCTGAGTAGTGAAATGTAATTAGCAGACCACGTGGGAACTGAATACGTAAACTTGACCTGACCCATAAGGAAAAAATGGTGAACAGACATCAAAGACCAAAGTTCAGATTTATATCCTGGAAAATCTTAGAGCACCTGTGATGAAACT
The DNA here is from genome assembly GCA_030035585.1 of Dugong dugon. NCBI lineage: Eukaryota > Metazoa > Chordata > Mammalia > Sirenia > Dugongidae > Dugong > Dugong dugon. The sequence goes on along the minus strand of CM057467.1, from coordinate 59,686,929 downwards.
TCATGTACAAGGTGCCCTGTTCTTAGTGGCTGGCAAGTCAAATAATTTCAAATCTGATATTTTAAACCCAAATTAGAAAAAAAGACTAGCAAACGACCTTTAAAACACTTAATACAACAAAAAGAAATGTAGTATTTATATTATACTTCAAATTTTTCAAAAGTTAAAAAAAAAAAAACCTGTTGCCTTTGAGTCTATTCCGACTCATAGTGACCCTATAGGATAGAGCAGAACTGCCCCATAGGGTTTCCAAGGAGCAGCTGGTGGATTCAAACTGCCGACCTTTTAGTTAGCAGCCGAGCTCTTAACCACTGCACCACAGGGCTCCTTGTCAAGTACAGATGGCTCATTTTTAGCGCTTGGAGATATAAGTAGTCAGCACACTCTGATTACATATATGCAAAGGTGTAACATAGAAAAACTTAATATGTAGCATAGTTACAAAGTTAAATTACCACGTGGGTACATATGGTACCCTAAAAAAAAAAAACAAAACTGCACAGTAAGGAAAATTTTCACTTTAGTCCTACTTAAAAGAATATAACAATCTAAAATTATCAGGAAGAAAAAACAGGCTTTGTGCACCAGCAATTTCCTGTATACTGTGGGCACTATTCTAAAGTGAAAAATTAGAAACATCCTGAAATAACTGTGCGTTTCTCATTTTCTCTGGTCAGATTCGAAAAGAGGCCAGCACTGGTCTTCTCTGTTCTCTAACTCTCGTATTGTATCCCATGATCTAGAGTAAAACAGAAGAAATTTTTTTTTTCTTCCTATAACTCAAGGAGAAGCAGCGGCACTGTTGGCCTTTAACTGGACTTTAGTGATCCCTTGATATTCTCTTTATATTTATGATAAAAACTTTCTTCTAAATCTCTTTAACTTTAAAACGAATTTTTGGATTTTTTTTGTTTTTAATTTGTTTACTTACTCATCCATATTGAATTCTCTTTTTTTAAAATCTCTTCTAAGAATTAAGTTTATACATGGTTAAATACGCGGTTTGGATATTCAAATTCAGTGTCTTTTATGAGGTTTCTCCTTTCCCTCTGGAAAATTCTACTCATCCTTCAAGCTCGAATATCTGCCCTTTTCCAAAGCCTTCCAAACCCTTCCGTGTTAGATATGTAAGTTCATTCTCTGTGTTCTCAAAGAATTATACTGAAATTATATCTTGCATTATAATTCTGTATTTACATTTTTAACCTCAAGTAATCCAGAATTTCTTATGAGCAAAGTCTGTCTTATTTTCTTTTATAGTCTGAGATGTAGCACAGAGCCTGGCTTTGCACTGATTATCTCACTGAGTCCTGACAATGGCTCTAAATTAGACCCATTGCACAGGTAAGAAAAGTGAGGCACAGAAAGTCACATAACTTGCCCAAGGTGGCCCAGTGATTAAGTGGATTCTAAATTGAATTCAAGTCAACCTAACTCCAGAGTCCCACGTTTTTAGCCACTCCAAGACCCCATGGTAGGCACTGTGTGTGCTGTCGAATAAATCCGGTGTAGGTTGAGCTTCCATAGGGAATACAATCACATAGACTCAAAAACTTAAGGGCAGGTCATCTAGGTTCTCTTTACAGATGAAAAACCAGGCTAGTAAGTGAGGTGATTCACCCAAGGTCACAGCACATTATGGCAAAAACAGGTTTAGCATGTCCCCCCACCCCCTGTGTTGTCTCCCAGCCCAAATCTCTTTTCACTTACTATATGGAGCTGAAATCTCCCCCACTTACTGAGTAATTACTAAATCCAAATAGCACTTCGTGATTTGTACCACAGAACAAAGAAACTGTATGGAAAGGATTTTTAATAAGCAATCTATCTCCTTAGAAATAATCCTCATTGATAACTTTCATACTGAATTAAATTGTTGAAGCTGCATACAGATCGGCCCCATGGAAAATAAACACTAAAATAGAGACTAATGGTTTAGAGTCGGGCCTCTGAACTTTTGCCCACCCTTAAACTTCCAATTATCTTTCAGCCTCATCTGTCTCCTGCTCTGAGGTCTTTCAACAGGTCACTACTAAATTACTGCACAACTGGAACAAAAGCAAGATAGAATCCAATGGACTTTTAGAGCTGGATCAATATCAGTAACTGATTCAACCTGCTTACTGTAAGCACAAGAAAAGGCAAGTCTGGGAAGCAGTATATTACAGCGTAGCTCAGCTGAGGAATGGGGCAGACGAGGCAGAAGTCCCAGCTGTGCTACTTAGTAGTATGGCATTGAGTACCCGATTCAACCACTTTGAACTTCAGTCTTCTCATCTGTAAAATGGAGATTTTCCCCCCATTTGTATAGAAGATTACATGCAATAAAATTATCCCACAGAACCTGGCACATAGTCCAAAACAAACAAAACAAAAACCAAAAAACCCAAACCCGTTGCCATCAAATCAATTCTGATTCAGAGTGACCCTATAGGACAGAGTAGAACTGCCCTGTAGGGTTTCCAAGGCTGTAATCTTTACGGAAGCAGACTGCCACATCTTTCTCCCGCAGAGTGGCTGGCGGGTTCAAACCTTTTGGTTAGCAGCTGAGCACTTAACCACCGCACCACCTTTGGCACGTAGTAGGCTTTCAATAAACATAATTATTACGGTCTAGTCCTGGTACTGTGCCTTAATTCACATATTGATTTTCTCATCTATGCAGTGGAGATTTTTCTCCTTGCCAATGTTATAAAATAATTTTGAGAACCCAGTGAGATAATGTGTGTTAAAGCTTTGCCCAAATCTTCTTCATCCTTTTGAGTTTTAGCTCTAATCCTACCTCCTCAGGGAAGTTTCAGCACCTGCTGGAGTGGCAATTAATGATTCCCTCTTCTATGCTTTCTAACTCATGTCTGCGCCCTGATTCAGCCTGTATCTCACTTTTTGCTGTATTTTATTTTGTTTTGCTGATGTCCATAGCATAAACTCCTTGAGGTAAGGGGTTTTTGCTTTATCACTCCCACAGTCCCCTGTGCAATAACCTTATACAGAGTGGGCATTCGGCAAACATGTGGAGCCTTGCTCCATATGTATTTTTAACAAAGAAACTGCTATGTACATGAGAAGTATTTGAGAATTATGATAACAGAGTTGAGCTAAGAAGGAAGTGGTGAGAGTTTTTTTTTTGGCGGTGGGCGGGGAGGTCAGGTAGGGCAAGAACAAAAAGAAAAGCAAACATCTAGGCTCAGTATGAGGACACCTGCTATTTGCACACGGCATTTCTCTCAAGGTCAAAGTACTCTACAGAGTTGTCACTGTTGTTTTTATGGCAATCGCAATGACAACCTAAGAGCCAGGGAATATGCTCTCATTTTACAGCTCAAACTTATGGTGCTTGCCCCAGCCCTGAGCCCCTGTGGGTTATCTATAGTTAGAACCCCTGCTTGTTAGCTATTTGGGTAGTGGACACTAGCTCTCAACTTGTGGTGGTGAAAGTGTGCTCTTAGGCCCTTCTGTACCTCAGTTTCTCTCTCTCTGAATGGTGGTGAGAATAATCATCCTGTTCTCTCTGATTCTACCTCCTGAAGTTAGTTGCAATGCAGTTTTTAAAACACTGCAACTGCCGAGACAAATGAACAATCAATATCAAAGTGTGCTGAGGTGGTACCGGAAGACGGTGCTGCACAGCAAAGCTAAGGCACGTGCTTTTTGCACAACAGATATAATGACAGCTGACATGTATTAAGAGCTTACTGTGTGCCAGGCACTGTTTTAAGCACTTAATGTGTATTAACTCATTCAATTCTTAAAACAACCCTATGAGGTAGTCCCCATTTTACAGAGGAGGAAACTGAGGCACAGAAAGGTTAAATGGCTGTCCCAAGCCACACAGCTAGTAAGTGGCAGAGCCTCGAATGGTACCCACATATTCGATGCCACAGTCATACTCTTACTCATGTTGCTGTACTGTCTTCCTGTGGCCGTTTCTTTAAGTCCATGCTTTGTGCAATGCTTTGCACACGTAGGTGCTCAATAAGTATTTGTTGAACCAGAGTAAAACTAATATAACTTTGACCATGGTTGAGAAGTTTTTCCCTTCTTTCCCTCTTTCCACCTTTACCCCCACTCCTCTGTTAAGTAAGGTACTTGACTTTTAATGGTGTATCTTTAGCTGAGAGGTATGGACCCTTGGAAATCCATTTTTTTTCTGTTTTTATGATAAAAAGTGAATATAAACATATTCTGGATCATCTGGATGACCATCTCATACCAAGTCCTACTGTGGGATTTCAATGCCTGTGCATGCTATTCCTTGGCACCAGGAGGTATCACTTCACTCGTTACGTTATTAAGAAAGGAACAGCACAAAATTAATCACTAAATGATGTATTAGAGCTAAGTGAAAGCTAAACATTATAATGGCACAGGGTGTGAGCAAAGGAGGTGTGGTGGATGGAATGGAAGAAAGAGGTGAGAGAATTGAGTCAACAGAGGGCGCCTGCTGCACCGTGAGTATGGTAGAGCCACAGAACTTAAAGGTATCCACACCTCACAGTCAAGTACCTCAGTCATAATACTGGCTGTAGTTGAATTTAAACAAATGTTGTTGTTAGTTGCTGTCAAGTCAACTCCAACTCATGGTGACCCCATGTGTGCAGAGTAGAACTGCTCCATAGGGTTTTCAAGGTTGTGACCTTTTGGAAGCAGATTACTAGGCCTGTCTTCTGAGGTGCCTCTGAGTGGGTTTGAATGGCCAACTTTTCAGCTAGTAGTCAAATGCTCAACAGTTTACACCACCTAGGGACTCCAAATAAATATCAATAATTTAAACTTTATTATTTTGTTTGGGGATTTTTAAATTTAGTTTATAAATTTGTTTTGGTTTTAAGCAAGAGTTGTTTAGGAGCTGTATCATAAGTTTACATTTGGCTTTATGTTATATATATTAATGCAACCTTTTAGAAGAAAATAATTTAAGCCAACATTGGGAAGGTGTAAGAAAATTTTGCCTTTAAAATGGTGGAGAATATAGTTTTCCCTTACATTTGAGAAACACAGCACAATAACATGCAGGAAGGAAGGCTAAATGGCTCAATAGAAAGAGTGTGGCCTCTGTGGGAAATCTTGCCCTACGACTCAACAGCTGTGTGACTTTGGGCAAGTCAATAAACCTCTGTAAATCTCCAGTTCCTTATCTGTAAAGTGGTGATAACCGCTACACCTTGCTCACCACAAGAGCCTCCTATATATAAAGCTGGTTCCCAGAAGGCCCCCAATAAGGGGCTGTTGTTGTTAGCTGCCCTAGAGTCGCCCCCCACCCCCACCCATGACCACCCCATGCACATTGTGGATCAGACTATGGTTTCCACAGGGGTTTTATTGGCTAATTTTTTGGAAGTAGATCCCTAGGTGCTTCTTCCTAGTCAGTCTTAGCCTGGAAGGTCCACTGAAACCTGTTCAGAGTCATAGCAACACACAAGCCCCACACTGACAGAAGGGTGGTGACTGCACATGAGGTGCAGGGACAGATTACCCAATAAGTGAAGTATGCACAGGTTTATTTGTGCTTACTTACTAATCTGTAGTTCACAAACTCAAAAATGTGGTGAAACTCATGTGAAATTGTGCGCTACAGATTAGTAAGTAAACAAAATTAAGCCTGTGTGTACCTTGCTTACTGGTTAATCCGCCCCTGGGTGCACTGGCAGAGAATCCCTATTAAATATGAATGTATCAGGATAGGATGTTACTGTGGTTAGGTGCCGTGGAGTTGGTTCTGACTCATAGCGACCTATGAACAACAGAATGAAACACTGCCCAGTCCTGCACCATCCTCACAATTGTTGCTGCTTGAGCCCATTGTTGCAGCCACTGTGTCAATCCATCTTGTTGAGGGTCTTCCTCTTTTTCCACTAATCTTTTACCTTACCAAGCATGATGTCCTTCTTCAGGCACTGGTCCCTCCTGATGACATGTCCAAAGTACGTGAGACAAAGTCTCGCCATCTTCACTTCCAAGAAGCACTCTGGCTGTACTTCTTCCAAGACAGATTTGTTCATTGTCTTGTGGCAGTACACGTGGTGTATTCAGTACTCTTCCGTCAACACCATAATTCAAAGGCATCAATTCTTCTTTGGTCTCCCTTATTCATTGTCCAGCTTTTGCATGTACATGAGAAGCTTGAGAATACCATGGCTTTGGGTCAGGAGCACCTTAGTCCTCAAAGTGACATCTCTGCTTTTCAACGCTTTAAAGAGGTCTTTTGCAGCAGATTTGCCCTATGCAATACGTTGTTTGATTGCTTGACTACGTTGATTGTGGATCCATCTGGTTCTTAAATAAGGCGGTCACCGGTCTGCCTGGGGGAAGACTGTGAGCCCCTGGAAGTGCCTCAGGCTAGCAGGCCCAGAGGGCAAGGAGGTGGCTCCACCAGCTGGTGTCCAGATATAGAAGTGAAGCTGGTGGCTCCCCAGCCAGCCTGCCATTCAGAATCTGTCAAGCTTCTGCAGTACTGGGGTCCAGCCCCTTACGGGGTGCTCTAGGCGATACAAAGCATTTGGTGATCCTGCCAGCGGACTGCGGTGCCTTCCTAGCACCTGAGTCTTGATGAAGCGGTAAGGGGCCCGGCCCTCACGTAAAAACGCTCAAAATGCATGTGGGATGGGGGCACACGGGTTCTGCTCCAACTCAATATTTGCCCAAGGGCTCGCCCTGTACCAGGTGTGGCCCACGTTCCCTGGTGCACAAAGGCTGGAGCTCCTCGTCTTTACGGGTAGGCAGCAGACTCCAGGCGGCAAAGGCCCTTGGCTCCGGAGGCTGTTGTGCCCCGGCTCCGGGGGAGCGCGGTGTTGGAGAGTGAAGACGCGCGGACCATGGGCAGGGCGGTTCTCCAAGAAAACAGGCTCTGGCGGGCGCTGGTTGGCGCGGAGAAGACCAGACAGGCGAGTGCTGCCGTGGCTCACCTGCACCAAGCCACACGAACACTGTCCCTCACTGCCGCCGGCCCTGGCTCTGGCCGGAGGCAGGCAGAGGAGGGAGGGGGGTCGCCGCCTGTGAGCAGTGGGGCGGGCGGCGGCCGCGTGGCTTCCCCGAGGCCGGAGGCGGGGCGGGCGGACCTCGGGAGGCGCGGGGGGCGGATCCGCCTGCAGCCAGCGCTGCTCGCCCGCCTGCCCGCCGGCTCTCTCGCAGTCACTTGCGCGGCTGGGCAGGCATGGGACCCGCGCGCGCCCTCCCGGCGCCCACACCTGTCTGAGCTGCGCAGCGAGCCGCGGCCGGGCAGGCTGCTTGGCTCAGGTGAGTGCGGGCGCGGACTGGCGGCGCCCACCCAAACGCCGGGGAGCGAGGCGCCGGGAGGATCGGGACAAAGGCCGATTGCGCGCGGGGTGCTGGGTGAGCTCAGAGCCCTGGGGGCATCGGAGACCTTGACTGAGCCGCCCTCGGTCTTGGAGGCTGGGACCCGGGTTCTTAAGCTGCTCTGGAGAGACGCAAGGGCTGCAGGGCATTTGAGTTCATGCAGTTGTCACCCATGAAGCGGTTGGGGAAAGCAGGTTTCGACACTGTTGTTTTGGATGCTGAGTGATCGGTAAGAGTAGAGAGAGCCGACACTGGGGAATTCCCCTTGGGCTGGGGAAATGGCAACCCCACACATCCATCGCCACTTATTTCTCTCGAGTTTTGCATATACGTGATTCTACCAAGTTCTGAACATTAGTTTTTAATTTTCTGGGCACGTTAATGTGAACACCTAAACAAGCAAGAAAAGTGCAGGCTGGGAAATAATAGGCTGTTTTCTCTGGAGCCTTAATTGATGGCTGTGTGCTTCTCGAGGGGTGCTAAATCTAGAAGCTAGTGTCTGTGAGCTATGAACAGTTGTTGGAAACAAATATTTCTTCTTCAGCCTTGGGCATTCATCACCGGTTGTTAACTTTTAAATAACAGCTCTTGAAGGAAGGAAAGGAAGACTTATTTCGATGAAGTAACACCACCCCCTTCCTCTAGAATACAAATTCGGTTTACTTTACAGCATCTCATAAGAAAGCAGCTGATAAAAATCTTCATTGTTATTGCCCTTGGGCGACACCTGTGAGATTTTGAACAGCCATGCCTGGTGAAAAGATCCTGTTGTACATGATCAGCCTTGGGGTGGGACTTGCTGCTTCTCTGGGCTCTTGAAACTCAGTGGAACTTGAGGGGTCCCTTTGTACCCCTTAGGGGGAGGTAGGCCAATGTCAGAATGGCCCTGTGAGTTGCCATGTTGGAAGGAGTGGAATTTAAAGTTGAAGTCAGCTGTGGCCAAAAGTCATGCCAAATTAACGTCATGATGTGTATTGCTGTTGTTTCAGTGCAAATACTCGTGCAAGAGAACATTTAAAACAGGAGTTATCACTTCCGTCTCCCAAGCAAACTGTTAGAAAGGAGCAGATTGGAGGTGGAGCAAGGAGAAGGAACTTAGAAAATGCCACAGAGGCCACTACATTTACTTGTGAAATTGTTTGTGATGATACCCACATCATCTGCATTGGGATGAATTGTTGCAGTTGTTATTTTTTCCAATTAAATCAAGAGATAACTTGCCTTGCATTCTTGTAGCTGAACTTGGAGGAAAGCATTTTTCCAAGGCAACTAATATGGATCTTATTTTTGTAACACTGACAGCTAATCCTGGTAGGTGGTGAAATGTGGGTACATTTTTCTGTCTGTAGCTTAAGTGCCAAAGTGCCCATTAGTGTGTTTGAGAACACTGTTGGCCCAGGTCTGCACTGTTTAATGGTCTCAGGTTCTCTTGCACATCTTTTCTGATTGATCCCTTAGGATTTAATCCACCAGGCATTACTCACGCATAACTCCCACTGACTCCTGGGAATTCGTTTCTCATGGTCTCACCATTGAGGGTTTATACACTCTTGTTCTGCTGCCGGGTTTGTCCCAAGCTCACTGGGGTTGTTCATTCTGCATAAACTTCCTCTGACCACAAGATTGTGTGTAGGGTTGCTAGACTTGTAAGTGCACTGCATTTTCCTGTGCGAGACTAATTCTTAAACCATTATGTGATTAGGTCTGTTTTGTTTTAACAGGTTCTGTGACTCAGGAAAATTAGAGCAAGCCTTGCTGCAGAGTATTCCCAGAGCTTTGTTCATTTTAGATATTTGCTTTAGGAATTAACATGGTTTCACTGCTCAATATCCCTGGCCACACATTCCATGGAAAACCCTTTTTCATCCTTCTAAATGGTGCCTAAAACTTTTTATCTTCTCAAACTTTCACACTGTTTCTTTCTGTCTGTCTCCACTGGTCACAGGAATTAATAAATTGTACAATAGACAATGTATGTCCTAAGGATTAAGTTTCTTTTCCCATCATTTGTTTGCTATAGGAGTTAATTCATTCTCCCCTACACTTGCTTGTAGAGAGGAAACCTATGATGCTGCGTTTTTGAAGACTAAGGTGCAGAACAAGGAGAGAGCAGTCTCGATGCCCAGTCTCCAAACAGATTATTGTTGTTTTCACATCTGATAGTGTGCAAAGTGCCTCCATCATAAGGTTATTAATGGCTTTATAAAGTGGCAGCATCCTCATAAAGTATAAATATTTTTAGGCAGTGGGACAGTAGGACAGTGGCTTATATTGAGTCATGAAGCAAGAAATATGTAACCTCTTTTGAGTCAGATATGCAGAGTTGGAAAAGGAGCACACTTCCTGTATTACTAAGCATGATGAAACAGTGTTTGCTTACCTGGATTTTCCATTCTGCTTTGCCACTTAGATCAAGTGGTGCATGAAAATACTTAGTTGGAAACTTTAAAAGGTGATTATGTATATGAGGAATCTTTATGCAGCAAAGCTTTCTTCCTAGAAGTGAAACGTTGTAGACTTAAATTTTCTTCATCCAGATTTAGATATAATGAGGATAAGATTTTTTAAGGTCAGTTTTCCAGAGAGCTTTGTAAGGATAAGGTGACTTATCTGTAAAGGTGAGAGTTTAAAGTTGTATAACGCATTAGTTACCATTCCAGCAGTGGGATTATGAATGTTTCTATTGTATCTATTTATATTGTTTATGCTTAAATAAACTTAAATGGGCATAGCACAGGCCTATCTAGAGCTTATAAAAATGGAAACAATAGTGATTTGTCTCCTGGGGACTTATTCTATTATCAGGTGAGTTGAGAAATTTATGCAAAGCCACCAACCTAATTTTAAAGTGTCACAGTTATCATTGGTGTGTTAATGGGGAGGGAGTTGGGTAGGATGTAAATCCCTCAGAGAAGGACGGGAGGGTTGCTTCCTCTCCACTTTTCTTTGGGAACTGTCCTAAGAACTTGGTACTCAACCTTCCAAGGACCAATCCCTCCACTCTTGAAAACTGCCCTCTGCTGGACGCCTTGTTTCCTTTGCAGACTGATCGAGGAAATCTTGTCTGGCAGATAAGTAAGAGATTAACATGATAAATTTTCCTTTTCCTTTTCCCCTATGTCTCCGCCCTCCATAAATCCATGAGTAAACACTCTCGAGCAGTAAATGACAGTGCAGACAGTGTTTGTAAATGACATAGTCCCTGATATGGACTTTTGTGACCCCCGGAAAATTATAAAATTGGAAAATGACCAACCTGAAAAGACCAGTTAAGGAGATCATCTGTTTTCAGGTCCCTATTCAGAACTATTTCTAAACCCACCCCAAATAAACATCTGATAGAGGAGTGGACAATTTATGAAGCTGGTAACTTTAGTACAGATGGCATTTTAAACCCATTTGGGGGCCTGAGAACACACAGCTTTATCTTCCAATTTCTGATCAGGTATAACCAGAAATTTGAAATAATTGACCTACATTAGTTTCTAAAGGGAGTCCTGGTGGCCCAGTAGTTAAGTGCTTGGCTGCTAACCGGAAGGTCCGCAGTTTGAACCCATCAGCCTCTCCTCCAGAGAAAGATGTGGCAGTCTGCTTTCGTAAAGATTACAGCCTTGGAAACTCTGTGGGGCAGTTCTACTCTGTCCTGTAGGGTCAGTGTGAATCGTTTCCTCTCAACAGCATGCAGCGATAGCAACACTTTCTAAAAGTCTGTATTAGTTTCTAAATATGAATTACAATTTCTTAAAATGCAGTTTTATGATTTTCAGAGTTACATAGAAACTTAAATCAAGATGCAAAATGTCATGGATTCTAGGCTTTCTGGAACCATTGAGGCTAGATAAACCCCTGAAACTATTACCCTGAGATAATCTTTAAACCTTAGACCAAGAATATCCCCTGAAGTCTTCTTTAAACCAAGCAAATAAACCAAAAGACCCAAAACAAACCCAATGCCATGGAGTTGATTCCAACTCATGGTGACCCTATAGGACAGTGTGGAACTGCCCCATATAATTTCCGAAGCTGTACATCTTTACGGGAGCAGACTGTGACATCTTTCTCCTGCAACCACCGACCTTTCAGTTAGCAGTTCAGTGCTTAACCTCTATGCCACCAGGGCTCCTCAACCAAACAATACCCGTTGCTGTGAAATCGATTTCTACTCATAGCGACCCTATAGAACAGAGTAGAACTGCCTCATAGGATTTCCAAGGAGTGGCTGGTGGATTTGAACCGCTGACCTTTTGGTAAGCAGCAGAACTCTTAACCACTGTGCCATCAGGGCTCCGCAATAGTTTAGCTTAATTAGTAAAGAATGTCTGCCTGGAGCATTGGACTCCCCCCACCCCACTTTCTGACCATTTTATTGAGAGGGCTAAAGCCAATTTTGCAAAGGACTCTGAGGAGAAAACATCATGATTGAACACAGGGAACTGTGTCATTGTAACATCATTTGTTTGAAGATAATGGGTTTCAGCTGCACCTGGCCAGCGGCATTGTACTTTTGTAAAGAACTATCTATATGGGATCAAACTGACAACAGCAACTTGAAAGGTTAGATAGGAAGCTTAGGGGGCGGTGAGTTTATGTTAGTGGTGGAGGAACAACTCAGAAAAGGAGGGTGGGAGTGTTTGCACAACTTGAAGAATGTAATCAGTGTCACTGAATTGTACATGTATAAATTGTTGGTGTATGTTTTACTGTGTATATTTTCAACAACAACAAAAAAAAAGATGCTAAATGTCAGAACAAAATATAACACAAATTAACAAATAATCCCACTGCTGGTCAAGTCCATTCTGATTTATGACGACCCGATGTGTTACAGAGTAAAACTGCTCCATAAGGTTTTCTTGACTGTAATTTTTATGGAATCAGATCACCAGTCCATTCTTCCATGGCACCACTGAGTGGGTTCGGACTGCCAACCTTTAGGTTAGTTTCAAAGGCAAACCATTTGCACCACCTAGGGACCTATAAATAATGAATAGAGCTTAAGTAATAATATAGTGAACTTGTAAGCAGTGCTTCAAACTAATAGAAATTATTGCTTTTGCGGTTTCTGAAAAGTTTATTTTTAAGGGGTTACATCTTCACCCTGCCTTATTAGTTTAGCAGTCTTTTCTCACAGATGGCTGACTTCTCTTTAACCCTTGGCTAAAGGACCAGAATTTAAGTTGTCAGGACTCTGATTTTGTAATATTCTATTATATGTACGGTACACTCTTTTGCATTCTCTGACAGCATTCCGTGATTGCCAAGCGATCCCAGAGGTCCTTGGTACATAGTCATCTGTCATTTTACTGAACAACAAACTTGAATCCTCTATGCAGAGAGGCTAGAGTGAAGCCGTGGCTAGTGAGAGACCCCAGCTGACTACTCACACCCTAAGAAAGTCTTGTTCCCATTTTTCCATACCCAGTAACTCTCACAAACTGGTTTTTAAAAACATTGTCTATTTTTGACAGACTGAAAAATAAAATAAATGCCCGTGGTGGCACTTGTGAAACAAGGCATGCTTCAAGGCCTTTGGAAGTTTTTTGATTTTTTTTTTTTTTTTTTGTATTTTTGTTTTTAGACAGGAATTTACTACAGGCAAGGAGCACTTGAAAAAGCAAAATTAGAGTTAACTTTGCCTGAGATTGGGGTTTAATTAAGACAAAGTTCCGAGACAGATTTTTAAAAAAGTGTATTTGAACTAGTTTTAGATGTCTTCCTGCCATTCACTTCCCTGGTGTCCTTTGCAATGGACTATTTCAATTTTTGGATAAGCAGATAAAGTCAAAGACAGGTGCCACTGGAACAGTTTTGGTGCAGTAGATAATTCAAAATCTGTACTCTGAGGGTCCAAGTTACATACAAATTTCAGATATGAGATTTGAAGGTCCATGCCCTAGATGATCGTATGAACATATCTTAGCTGTTATGTTCTTCATGCACATTGAAAATATTGTCTAAAGCTCATGAAAATACATAGTATGATGCTATCTCATCTCTGACTCTCCTTCTCTCTCTCCCCAAAGAATCATATTTTAAAACAAGAACACTTGGCAACTTGGACCTCTGGACTGCAAGTTTCTTTTCTAAACATAAGCTAAATTAAAACTTGGCTTAACATATCTGCTGCACAATGTTAGCAGGCATTAACATTCTCTGCCTTAGTCAAAGGAAGGTGAGGATGGTGTATAGAAGTCCAAGATACAGCCATGTGGGAGATACATGATTCCTCTGAGTACATTACACTTGGTAAGGATTCTGGCAAGAATAGGGCTTTTAGTCACCTAGACAGCTCCTTACCTAGAGATAATGCTGCCCAAGCCCTAGAAAAGCCCAAGAACTGGATCTTTAGCTGGGAGATAGGAATAATCAGGCACGGAGCCAGCCCCAGCAGATCTCCTAAATGGTTGTCATCACCACACCAATTCCACTCCCAAGTTCTCCACTGGGGAAGAGACACTGCTAGCATTAACATGCCCTCCCTAGTCCACTTGGGGACATTAGATGGTCCAGTGGTAGAATTCTCACCTTCCATGCAGGTGACCTGAGTTTGATTCCCAGCCAGTGCACCTCATGTGCAGCCACCATCTGTCTGTCAGTGGAGGCTTGCATGTTGCTCTGATGCTGAACCAGCTTCAGGGAAGCTTCCAGACTAAGATGGACTAGGAGGAAAGTCCTGGTGATCTACTTTCAAAAATCAGTCAATGAAAACCCTATGGATCGCAACAGTTTGATCCACAACTGATCATGGAGGACTGGACAGCATTTTGTTCTGTTGTGCATGAGGTTGCCATGAGTTGGGGGCCAGCTCGACAGCAGCTAACAACAACAACAGCCCTAGTCTACTTAGAACCTTCAGTCTCCGTAGTACCCCCAACATACACATGTACCCCATGATTCCATGGATTCAGAGAAATAACTAAATGTATTTCCTCCCCACAAAAGGTCCTGGGACCCTCCTATGGTCGAGAGAAGCAGAATTTCAAGGAAGCAGGAAGTCCCAAGGAATTGGCTTTTTCAGGACCACATTCCCTTCTTTTCCCATTTCTGTTCTCCATGACAGAAGTAGAGTCAAAGAGAAAAAGCCAGGCAAAAATATCCCAGAGATGGGTGGTACAAACACGTATTTTAGAAGTATAGTATGTGGAGATCAGGAGTATGGATTGGCATGCTCAGCTGGACTAGATGAGATCAATGGGATTTTCTAGATATATAAAAAAAGAACAGCAAAAGGTACCCCAAAAGTTTCCAGTGGTCTGTACCCTCAAAGAAAGAAAGAGTGAGAATAATGAGACAGTTTCTTCTTGACTCCTACTGTGTCCCAATACCTCTTGAGAACTAACCCCTCCTTATCCTTTTGGGATGCTTGATTGTGAGTGCCCCGTGTTCAGTGAATTACCCTACCTGCTGAGTCATCTTTTCTTGAACCAGAAGATTCAGAGCCAGTCAGAGCCAAATAATGCTTTAAGCATTTGTGAAAGTACTTCTAATCTTCTTCTCCTACTCTTCCTCATTCTTATTCTTTTTTGTTATTTTTCTTGTGGAATGATTGATCCAGGTTTTTAAACATACCTTTCAGGATAAAATCCAAACTCCTTAGTTTAGTACACATGGCCCTTCATACTCTGGCTCTTGCTTGCTGCCCCACCCCTCCCTCAACTCCACCATTGCTGAGCTAAGTATAATTCCTCAAATGATTCTAACTGTTGCATGAGGCTGTGCCCTTCCACAGTCTGTTCCTTCTCTCTAAAATTTCCCCTACACTCTGTCTTCTTATGTTACCTAACTTCTGTTCACCTTCAACACCCATCTCAAGCATCCCCTCCCCTAGAGCACTTCCCGTCTTCTTCTTCCTTCCCACCAACTGGATTTCATGCCCTTTCTCTGGGATACTATATCATCTCCTATACATCTCTGTCATGAGTACTCAGCATGCATCAGTCTTTGGGTATTTTTGGACCCTGCTATTCATTCATTCATTCACTCATCCATTAATGCAAGCATTCATTTAATACATTTTTATTGAGTGCCAATATAAACTCAACTTTAAGGCGTTTATACTAACTGGGAACACAGATACAAGCACCTGAATAAGTAACCAACAGTAACAAATGGGATAGCTGATGCAATATTAGAGCTTTCACAAAGATCTTGATAGTGTACAATATAATCTAAGGGAGGAAGGAATATTTTGTTTGTTAGAGGCTACTTTGTAACTAAATTTATAATAGTAAAGATTGCTCTAAATTCAAAGCAAAAAAATAAAAAGTCTCATACTCTCTTTTGATTGTGACCACCATTTAGAAGCCCTAGGAATCCAAGTATATGTGACATGGTGGAGCTGCCCTCCTTGATGCCTTGGTCACTCAGTAAGCTATGTAATTTAAACTTACCTTCTGAATGAGCAAGTTGCTCTGAAAACATTCCAAGTACTTGCTTTAAGGAAGATAAGAGGGAAGGAAAAAAAGAAACACAGGGAGACTAGGGATATGGGGAGGATGAAGATTTAGAATCAAGCACAAAGAAGGCTCAAAATTACATGGAAATTGGGGTTGGTTGAGCACTTCATCTGGGATGTAATGACTGGCTATACACTGCCTTGCAGTGGCCAGAAATAGGGATATCTTAAACAAGGCAATGAACACCCCATCTCATCTTGGGCACCCAGCCACAGGAACATTCCCCAGGTCAAGCCCTTGCATTGTAAGTAAGACCTTTATCTGAGGATTCCTCTCCACATCCTGATTCTGGAGGAGCATTCACAGACTTAGAAACAACACCAGACATGTTGCTGGGCTTCCTCTGTAGTGAATGAGCGTTCAGCCATTTGCCCTCCTGACCTACTTGTCTTTGTTTTTACAGAGTGGTGCTCAGCATGGCAGGGATTCCAGGGCTCCTCTTCCTTCTCCTTCTCCTCCTTCTCTGTGCAGTGGTGCAGGTGCACCCCTACGGTGTTCACTGGAAACCTGCTTGGCCTGCTTACCGCCTCCCTGTCGTCTTGCCCCAGTCTACCCACAGTTTATCCAAGCCAGACTTTGTAGCTAAAGCCAAATTGGAAGTGTCTTCCTCATGTGGGCCCCAGTGTCATAAGGGAACTCCACTACCCACCTACGAAGAGGTCAAGCAATACCTGTCTTATGAAACACTCTATGCCAATGGCAGCCGCACAGAGACCCAGGTGGGCATTTACATCCTTAGCAATGGTGGAGGTGGGGCCCAGCGCCAAGACTCAGAGTCTTCAGGAAGGCCTCGGAGGAAGCGGCAGATTTACGGCTATGACAGCAGGTTCAGCATTTTTGGGAAGGACTTCCTGCTCAATTACCCTTTCTCAACATCTGTGAAGTTATCAACAGGCTGCACCGGCACCCTGGTGGCGGAAAAGCACGTCCTCACAGCTGCCCACTGCATTCATGATGGGAAAACATATGTGAAAGGAACCCAGAAACTTAGAGTCGGCTTCCTGAAGCCCAAATTTAAAGATGGCGGTCGAGGGGCCAACAACTCCACCTCCGCCATCCCCGAAGAGATGAAATTTCAGTGGATCCGGGTGAAACGCACCCATGTGCCCAAGGGTTGGATTAAGGGCAATGCCAATGACATTGGCATGGATTATGACTATGCCCTTCTGGAACTAAAAAAACCGCACAAGAGAAAGTTCATGAAGATTGGGGTGAGCCCTCCTGCTAAGCAGCTGCCAGGCGGCAGAATCCACTTCTCTGGTTATGACAATGACCGACCGGGCAATTTGGTGTACCGCTTCTGTGACATCAAAGACGAGACCTATGACCTGCTCTACCAGCAGTGTGATGCACAGCCAGGGGCCAGCGGGTCAGGGGTCTATGTGAGGATGTGGAAGAGGCAGCAGCAGAAGTGGGAGCGAAAAATTATTGGCATTTTTTCAGGGCACCAGTGGGTGGACATGAATGGTTCTCCTCAGGATTTCAACGTGGCGGTTAGAATCACCCCTCTCAAATATGCCCAGATTTGCTATTGGATTAAAGGAAACTACTTGGATTGTAGAGAGGGGTGACATAGTGTTCCTTCCTAGCAGCACTTCATGGTCTTCATGTACTTACTTTAGGAAAGGCCAAATTTTGTCATTGGAGTGTATGTGTGTATAATGTGTCATATAATATCTTTTACCTAGTTTTTTAAAATTGCAAGATGGCTGGCTTTATTATTTGAAAATTGGTTTGTATATCATATATCATTTAAGCAGTTTGAAGTCATACTTTTGCATAGAAATAAAAAGCATACTGATGTTTAGGGCATTGGGGAGTATTTGGTGATTAAGTTAATCTTTCACTTTTTAAAAACTTTTGACTTTTATTTCATCTGTCAAGGGTTTATATTAAACATGTGGTGTGCAGGAGGTGTAAATTCTTATGTGTATGGGTGTGTGTGTTTTCTCTCTTGAGATTCATCTTTTTTTTTTTTCCCCAATGTCTGATCAGTAATATGTCCCAATAGCAAGCAGTGTTCTCCACAGGATACAGCTCTTAGGAAATTTTACAACACTTCTTGGGGGAGACAAGCAGTTTTATAATATTTTAGATTTGGGGCATTTACACAGTAGTTCTTGAACAATAAAATAATTTATTGGCTATATTTGTACACATATTAAACTATATCTTATAGTAAACCAGGATACCAGACTGCTTTTACTTTTGAAATAACTTCCCTTCTGAAGACTGTTGCTCTGTTTTTTGGGAAGCCTTTGCACATGGCTTTGCCACTTTTACAGTCACACCAGCGTAGGCAAGGATCATTTATCCCAATCCTTCCATTTAACAGGATTTCACTCACATTTCTAGAACTAGCTGCTTCACAGGAGACAATAATCAGGGCCGAATTAGTACAGGCTGTGTTGCTCCCCAGCTAAAACTTGTGGTCACACTAAAAACAATCATAGCATTTTGTCCCTGGAGTGTCGCACATCTCATGTTTTATCATTTGGATGGAGTAATTTAAAATGAATTAAATTCCAGAGAACAATGGATGCATTGCTCAGCACATGTCACAACAGAATAACCCCTTGTTTGCAGACTGGCATAATCATACGACCTAATCAAAAATTATTCTGCATAGTTTTTTTCCATGTGCTTTTGGGGAGCTGTGAACTTGTTCGATTTGGAAATGTTCTTTCTCATTTTACTTATAGTAAAAATACTTGGAGGGTACTTTAAGAAAAACCAGTAGGGCCCTTTTTTTTTTTTTAAAAACTAGCTTTAAAGGAGCCTCTTTTGCTGGAATGCTCTAGGCTAGAGACCCATTTAACCAGGTACAATAGTAAAAATGAAAATTGAGAGAATGCAGAATGGATCAGTCATGCACTCCAATAAATGCCTTTACTAATGTTATATCGGAAAACATGTACAGCCACAGTGTTGCCTTCAAACTACATAAGAAATGTTACACATAGCAAGGAGAAGCATGGCCACCAGGAATCTTCTGAGTTCCAGAACAATTTGCTTTGGAATCTAGCAGGAATCTAGCCTGAGGAAGAAGAGAGTTCTCCGTGTCTATGACTGGTATTTAGGTTTTTTGTCTGATTTTTGCTTTGCTTTGTGCAAATAGAGGTTCATGGAACACCTAAGACCAGAACTGGTTGTTTAAAATAGATGCCCCTTTTATGAAGTACCTTGATTTCTTGCAGAGTTGATATTTCCCTTAGCAAGGAGAGCCAATGGCACAAAGTAAAAAATATTAGTGTTTAGTTCACAAGTCGATGTAATTCACTAAAGGATAGTACCTGCATGCTGTATACAGCATAACTCACAAAACCATAGAAGAAAGCTGTAAAGTATTGGACACGTCCATCTTTTTAGTGATAATAAAAGAAATTATTAAACTATTGTAGCTGAAATAAAGAAAAAAGGACTTAAGATAAAATTAATACAATCAGTGCTTAATATGTATTAATTATATATGTTGTAAGGATATATTCCTAGAAGGCTAACAGAAGAACGTTTCCCAAAGTGTGTTCCTTAAACACTGGTCCCTGCTTATTTTCTACCAAAAGTAAAAGGGGCACCACCAAGTCGGTGGGTGGTACCTCTGCATACTCCCTCTCTTTATCAGATATTCACATGTCCGTTTGCATAATAAAAGCTCTAAAAAGTTCTGTGGTAAAGAAACATGCCGACATTTACAATTTCACATTTCAATAAGCATCTTTGATCACAGAACCCCTTTTTCTCATATAATGCCTATAAGCAATCTAGTATTGTAATGAATACATTTTGAGAATCCCTGTAACAGGTGATGATGCAGAAAGTATGTTGAGCCCAGGTAGTCCAGGTGTAAGTGCCTTTTGGTTTCACCAGAGCCCTGTAACCAGCATTTGGAAATGTTTGCAGCATAAAAAGTGGAAGGGTAAACTTGAAAATCATTTATCACTGAGAATCCGAAGGTTATGGCAGAATGTGGACACGTTTGGTATATAAACTTTATTCAGAATTTTGAATTTTAGAAAGGAGCTAGTCCAAAAAGCTGGGAAAACAGGGATAAAGAGGTAAAGCAATATAGCCTGTTAGTGGAAGAGTTACACTCATATTCTTTCTTTACTTTTTTTTTTTTTTTGAAGCGGAAAGTAAGTTGGAACTCTGAGATCATGCTCTTGATTCACTGTCCTTTGTGTAACTCAGTCTACCTGTTCAGTGGGTGGGGAGGCTCCCAATGACACCTGGGTCACATATTTAAGGTAGTGACCTGTCCCTAACAACCTTTTGAGGAGGTCTTTAATTCAGAACTTGGTGAAAATAACTAAGTCCACACTGGAATGATGAGTCTCAAGACCACTGTCTGCTAACTGCAGAGTAAATGACACCATACCGCAGTTCTTATGTTGGTTGTGTTATGTTTGAGAAGTCTAATAGACACGCAAGTGGAGATGTCAAATAAGCAGTAGGGTCTCCAATTGTGAAGCTCAGTAGAAAGATCTAGAATCGTCATGGAGATGGTATTTAAAGCCATGGAGTGAGATAATACATCCTAGGGAGAGACTGAAGCTAAAGAAGAGAAGAGGGCTGAGCACAGAGTCCTGGTCTGCCATCTTTTAAAGATTTGGTTTGGTGGAGGAAGAGGAAGAAGAGGAGGCAGCAAGGAGGCTCAGAAGCAGTAGCTTCTCAGATGTCAGAAGAAATGATGTCAGAGGAAAATGTGGCTTCACAGAAGCCTAGAGAAAAAAGGTTTGAAGGAGAGAGAGCATAGGGAACATAGGGATGGGGTGTGAGATAGGGTCAGGTTGTGTTTTAGGTTGTGTTTAGAAATGTCCTCCTGGCTACTGTGGGCAAGGAGGAGTGGAGGGCAGGAAAACAGGGAGGAGTCTATTTATTCCTCCAAAGCCCCAGCTCTTTTCATGACAGAGAAGAGCCTCGTCTGTGCTTTTCTGCAGGAAAGGCAGAAAACGGAACATGGATCCTGATCACCAGGTATACTCAATGCATGCCTATGAATGAATGACTGATTAACTGAATCCTTCTGTGGAGCCATGGGGCGGCCCCTCCCTCAGGGAGTGCAAGAGCTTGGGTCCAGATCCCCCGGGGAAGAGCATAAACTTCAACTGGTTGTGAAAACCGGGGCTCAGGGAGGCCCACTGCCATCCCCTCCGGCCTAGCCTGATGTTTTCTGAGGGGCAGAAAGTGCAGGATGACTTTTCAGTGTGGTATGTGTGTGTGTGTATCAAGTGTGTAAAAATACAAAGTGCTCCCTTAGTCTTGATTTATCACAGCCCCTGTCTCCAGACTGTTAAAAGGACTAGGTGCTCTCTTCCATAAAGAGCAAGGACAGTTTTGAGAAGGATCGAGTTCCAATCCAATGAAGCAAGACTGAAGTGTTTACATTGGAGAAATGAGGAGCTTCCAGAAGTCAAATAAATAAAGCAAGTGACTGGAATTAGGCAGCAGCCGTGGGAACAGCAGCTCAGCCTTGTCATCAAATGAGCTGTCTCGGGAAGGCCTTCCTTGGTGTCTTAGTCATCTAGTCATCTAGTGCTGCTATAACAGAACTACCACAAGTGGACAGCTTTAACAAAGAGAAATTTATTCTCTCACAGTCTAGTAGGCTACAAGTCCAAATTCAGGGCGTCAGCCCCAAGGGAAGGCTTTCTCTGTTGACTCTGGAGGACCGTCTGTGTCATCAATCATCCCTTCCTCTGAGAGCATCTCAGCGCAGGAACCTCAAGTACAAAGGATGCGCTCTGCTCCCGGAGCTGCTTTCTTGGTGGTATGAGGTCCCCCACGTCTCTGCTCGCTTCTCTCTTTTAAATCTCAAAAGAGATTGGCTTAAGACACTATCTAATCTTGTAGATCTCATCCATATAACTGCCACTAATCCACCTTATTACATCATAGTGATAGAATTTACAACACACAGGGAAATCACATCAGATGATAAAATGGTAGTCAATCATGCAATACTGGGAATCATGACCTAGCTAAGTTGACAGACATTTTTGGGGGACACAATTCAATCGATGAATCTTGGCCATCTCTTCTTAAAAGTTCAACCCTTCCCAGCCCCAGCCCCTGCCCATGCCACTATCAGCTCCTATTCCCCTTCTCTGCATTACTTTTTCTGCTTAGCACTTATCACGTCTCAGATATATTGTATTATTTTGTCTCTATATTGTATTTATCTTGTCTATTGTCCTCCCCCACTACAGTGTAACTTCATGGGGGCAGGGATTTTTGTAAGTTGTGTTCACTGCTATATCCCCAGTACCTAGAACAGTGCTCATATCCTCTCTACAAGAATGTCTTGGCATCAATGAAATTGAATTGCCACTTTGTCAATTGAACCAGCTGAATGTTCCTCTCACATTTTCATAAATCATTGAGTTAGACTGACCTACATGGTTAGTGTATTTCTTTTCTTGGATTTATTGATACTTGTTGTACATCGGTGAATCCTTTTCAAATGAATGACTGAATGAATAATCCTAGTAGGTTTATATAACATATAACACCATGACTTGGTATTACTTGGGCTTAAATATTCCTTGGTTCTAAACATATTCTGGAATGAAATTCTCTTAATGTCTTGTACATTCATCTATCTCAGCACATATCACACTGCTGTTGTTATTTATGTGTCTGTCTCTCCTAATAGACTAGAATATTCAGAAGAGGAGGGTCTGAATTCTACTTTTCTCTCTATCCTCCATGGTCTGCCATGTAGCACAGGAAATACTTAGTGAGAAAATGAATGGATGTCTGGGATGACTTAGCCTATGGCCCAGGGACTCTTCCTCTCCCACACCTTACATGGAATCAGGCAACAAGTCCCTTAGATGTGTGTAGTATCCATCTCCTTTTCTCCAGTTCCTCTACTGCTGCCCTTATCCTCTCTTCTGTAAACTATTACAACAGACTCCTAACTGGATTCCGAGCCTCCCAGCCCTCTCTACACTGCCTGAAAGACCTTCTAAAACCAAGACCTGATCGTGTCACTTGCCTGTGTTTTGTATTGACTAGACTCTGGTCACTAAAGCATAAAATTTAGTTTTCTTAGCCTCGGATCCACAACCCATCAAGTATATGGTCAGGTTTTATCTCCATTGTCTCCCAGAGTCACACAGTCTGGGCTCCAGCCAAGTTGTACTGAACACATCTGTATTTTCAAGCCTCTGTCATTGCTTAAGCTTTTCCCATTCCCTGGCTAAGTTGCCCTTCTCCCATCTCTTTGTGACATTCATTCATTCAATTACCCATTCAGCAAATATCCCTCAAGCCCTTCTCTGTTCTAATCACTGGGCTAGCACTGGGGCTTCAGAGATGAATGAGACGCATCCCTGTGCTCATGGTGTTCATGGGTTCTCCTTTTGACGACACTGTAATGGTGGCTCTTGCTGTACTTCCCAGAGTGATAAGGCTCAGTAATTATCCTCTCCACAACAATATCTTGGCACCAATGAAATTAAATTGCCGCTTTGTAAATTGAACAAGTTGAATGTTCCTCTCACATTTTCATAAATCTTTGAGTTACATTGACCTACTTGGTTAGTGTATTTCTTCTCTTAGATTTATTAATGCTTGTTTTACATCCAGTTCCCCCAGTGGAAAAATGCCATATTTGGTAAACCAATTTAAGTCAAGCATGACTAATATCCTCTGTGGATAAGCCATTGTGAAACCATAAGGCCATTAAACTTTAACAGTAACCTGTCTTTCCACCCCAGAATATTTGCCAGAC
Source organism: Dugong dugon (assembly GCA_030035585.1). Taxonomy (NCBI): domain Eukaryota; kingdom Metazoa; phylum Chordata; class Mammalia; order Sirenia; family Dugongidae; genus Dugong; species Dugong dugon. The sequence goes on along the minus strand of CM057467.1, from coordinate 59,663,442 downwards.
AGCTAGACAATTCCACAGAAATGCCACCATTTTGTTTTTCTATTCTAACAGAAAAGGTGTTTTTGTTTATTGACTATAACATACTCCCAGGGAGAATTCGTTCATTACCTCATTTTTATTGAGCAGCTTCTTTATGCATTGTTAGGTTCTTCAAATTGATTTATGTCCCATGTTCTCTTTATTCAATTCATCAGAGGCCTCAAAAACAGTAAGATGCTATGGAGATTCATTTTTTAAAAAAGAATTTGACTTGAAAATCCAATTATTTATAATACCTTCTTGTGTGAAAGGATAAACCATGTAATGATCACACCTGGGTCCATGAATTTGGCCATTAACGTTTGTGATGTTTGCTTTTCAGTCTATAGTTTTTCAAATGGCCCATTTTTGTTTGAAAGTAAAGGGGTAAGAAAGAGCCTTTATGAGCTTCTTTTTCCCTAGATATTTTCTATTTTCATTTCTAATGTGTGTTGGATCATGTTTTTCTTGACTCTGGAGCTCCATAACCCCTTTATATAACTTTTTTTTTTTTTTTTTTTTTGATGCCATTATAAAACCCTTTTCTTTTGAAATGTTATCAATCTGTTTGGAGAGTCAAGTTAATGATTTGGCTATTTTAAAGCTCTTTAGATGGTTACAATTGAGAAGATGAAAAACAAGCAAGAAATTCTGTGAATGCAGGTAGGGCTTTTCTAAGTGTTTGGCCGGTGTTTTCAGACAAAAGTCTACACAGTTATTGAAATGTCCTATGTTTCCAGCTCACTGATCGCTGCCCATATTCTAGAGGTGAGACAAAGAGACTTGTCTGGTGGACCCTAAGGCCAATTAGAGTTTCTTTTGTGAAGGGTATCACTATTCAATTCTCCTATTTGGAGCAGTGGTTAAGAGCTTGGCTGCTAACCAAAAGGTCAGCAGTTCAAATCCACCAGCTGCTCCTTGGAAACTCTACGGGGCAGTTCTATTCTGTCCTATAGGATTGCTATGAGTCCGAATCGACTTGATGGCAATGGGTTGAGTTTTTATTTAATTTTAATTTTTTTGGTTTATTTGCAACCGGCCAGTTGATTTTTTATAGCCAGCAAAAACCCATCCAAGGCTCCTGCAGTTTCTTAATGAAATTATCCTTATAGTAAATTTATATTGAGAAAGAGGCAAGTATCAGATCATTCATTCATTGAATCAAGTATTTATTGAGTATTACTATGTGCCAGACACTGTTCTGAGTGCTTTACATATGTTAATTCATTTACTTCTTACAAAAAACCTATGAAGTAGGTATTGATTTTATCTTCACTTCAGAGATGGGGAAACTGAGGCACATAGAAGTTAAGTAACTTTCAAAAAAATGGATTATTAGAATTGGGATTTATATCCTGGCTGTCTGGCTCCAGAGGACTGTGCTCTCCTTTTACTAATAGATGTGCGTACAAGGTGCCATGGGACTACTGAAATGGAGCAACTAACCACACCTCCTGGTGGAGGAAGAGGAGTATTAGGGAAGGTAGCACACAGCAGGAGATGTTTGATCCTTGATGAAACTTCAGTTGACTATGGATTGGTTAGCAATTGGTTAGCACACTCTGAGTTATCTGGAAAGAAAATGCATCATAAAAAAACTATTTGTACATATATGCCCAGCTGTATTACATACCTAAGAACGTTGTATCATCAGAACAAGTAGCATAAATCCTGCATGCGTTTATTCATTTATATATGCCAATGAAATACTGTCAGATTTCCTTTCCACTCTTGTCACATCTCATGTGTCAATAATGAAAATCTATTTAAAATGACCGACATACAGAAGTTTCTCAAGTTCTTTGGAGAAGGGATCAACTCTTAAATTTAATACATGTTTACTATTGCCTTCCTGGTTTCAATCATAATTCTGGTGGCACAGTAGTTAAAGCAATCGGCTACTAACGGAAAGGTCAGAGGTTTGAACCCACCAGCTGCTCTGTGGAAGAAAGATGTGGCAGTCTGCTTTCTTAAAGATTTACAGTCTTGGAAACCCTATAGGGCAGTTCTACTCTGTCCTATAGGGTCGCTGTGAGTCAGAATTGACTCCAAGGCAATGGGTTTGGGATTCCTTCTCTAAGTGAAAAACAAAACACACACACACACACAAAACAAATAAATTGACAGTCTGAGACATCATCTTAGCCTGCTGATTCAGACTAAATGATCTCAGATTTCATCATGCCTTGGAAAATACACTTTAAAACATCTCTCCCCAAGTGAACTTTCCTTTACCAATTGGGCTGACTTTTGCTCATGCCTGGATTGCCCCCTGGTGGTTTATTTAACTTACAATTCTTTCTCAGATGCTACTAAGGAATTCCTGAATTCTTTGGGTATTTGCTTTCAGTTTTTTCCCTTCTATACCTTCCCCCAGTTTCACAGAGAGACCTCCAAAGACAGCATCTTTTTGTGAAGATGTGAACAAAGTGAAAAGCAGCCCAGGCATTTAGTGGCGTTCAATGCATGCCGTTTATGGTGGTGGTGAAATCCGTTATTCAACTTTGTGCTCTTGTTTTTACTCTTTGCACTATTTTTACTTGTCTACCCCTTACTTTCTCCTTTGTCAAATTCCTACTGGAATGGTGTCAGCTAATCTGGGGACATGATGATGACCTACTGGCAATGATGTGCCTTGAAAATGCCAATTAAGATGCTGAACACTGCTAGGCAGGAGTCCCATATTCTCACCCACATGTACCAGTTGGCACGCTAGAGACCTCAGTTAGTCCCAGACTTCTTGGCCCCTTCTTGGTAGCTGAGGCTGTGACTTGCTGACCCAGCCACTTGAGCATCATCCATACAGCACAAGAAAAATTTGAGGTTCTGCAGAAATTCAGGGAGAGGCCTAGTGTCATGGATTTGACCTTCTACAGAATGCTGGGTCTTGGCCCCCTGCACTGATTACAGAACTAGGCAGCTAAGGACAACACATTATTGATCTGAACAGCTTCTTTAATAAGCAAAAAGCCAGTAGTTGATTCAAGCCAATAAGTAAGAGTACCAATAAATTTTTATAAAGTAAAACTGTTTTATTTAAGGATATTCAAGAGAAAAAAAATACTTTTTCCTGAATTTTGAAAGGATTGATATCACAGAAATGAAGACGAGCAAAGGAGAGAAGATGTAAATGGATCCTTCTTTACAAGCAAAATAATGCTTATAAAATGGGACTAGCAATTTCTTCCTGACAGTGCTGTTGTGAGAATTAGAGAAGGTAAATATAAAGTGACCAGTGAATTGTCCAGCACACCGTAGGTGTGCATTCATTCAGCAAATATTTACTGTGCAGCTACGATGTGCAAGATGCCCTTCTAGGTAAGACAGACAAGATGTACGGCCTTGTGAAGACTGCATGGCAATTTCCCCTTTAACCAAAGAGCTAACTTAGTGGGAGATGACTACCATCTTTTAGAGGCTCGTGGGGAGCCCTATAAGAAAGGAGCTGCCATGTTTTATGTGGCAATAAAAGCAGAGCTAGGAGCAATGGATGGATGTTCAAGAGCAGATTTTTTACTTAGTGAAAGGAAGACCCTAGTTACAATCAGCGCTGAGCAGGAGTGGAATGGGGCTGCCTCTGGAAGCAGAGAGGGGTGAGCTGGGGGTTGTACTGTCAGTGGCAGTATTCCCTCAGGAACCTTCAGACCTAGTATCAGGGATCACTGCAGTGTGGGCCAGATTAAAATGCACGACATCCATGTTTCCTTCTACCTCTTGATTCCAAGATGCTGGGGCTGAGACGGAAAGCCAAGGTCATTGGGGTCATTGGCCAGAACCAGGGCCAAGACTGAAAAGGTGAGTCCAAACCAAAAAACCAAACCCATTGCCAATGAGTTGATTCCAACTCCTAGAGACCCTATAGGACAGAGTAGAACTGCCCCATACGGTTTCCAAGGCTGTAAATGATTACGGAAGCAGACTGCCACATCTTTCTTCCACTGAGTGGCTGGTTGGTTTGAACCACTGACCTTTTGGTTAGCAGCCGAGCACTTAACCACTGTGCCACCAGGGCTCCTTGAAAAAGGTGACTAGGGAGCTTAAATAAAGAGTCCATGCTGGCCATACATGAACTGAAGTTATAGACTCCTATCATCTTCTGCCTCCAGGAATCAAGCACCTTGGCTCTGGGCCTGGCAAGCCTGGCCTAGGGGTGAGAGGAAGAACTCATCAGGAGATGGGGGCAGTCATCTCTTATGTCCCCAAAAGAGCCATGAGGCCATATCTGGCAACCAGACACGCATGTAGAGGCAAAAGGTAATAACAATAATACCTAAAATTTAATCAGCACTTTTTTCTCTTTATTATTTTTAATCTGCAAAAACACTCTGAGAAATAGACATAGTTAATCCCATTTTGGAGTCCCTGAGTGCTGCAATCGGTTGTGTGCTCAGCTGGTAACCGAAAGGTTGGTAGGTTGGAGTCCACCCAGGCATGCCTGATGATCTAAACCCATTGCAGTGGAGTCAATTCCAACTTATAGTGACCCTATAGGACAGAATAGAACTGCCCCATAGGGTTTCCAAGGAGCCGCTGGTGGATGTGAACTGCTGACCTTTGGTTAGCAGCCTGGGCTCTTAACCACTGTGATGATCTACTTCTGAAAAATCAGTAGCTGAAACCCCTGTGGAGCACAGTTCTACTCTGACACACATGGGATTGCCATGAGTCAGAATCAACCTGACAGCAACTGGAATCTCATTTTATAGATGAGGGAACTGAGAGCCTGAGAAGTTAACTAATCTACTTAAAGCTACATAGGTTAAAGCTAAAACTACACACTACTCACTAGTTAATAGTGAAGCTAGGAACTGAGTATGCTGTCTATTTTTTCTATATCTCATGAGGCATCCCTGGTGAGTAGAATGAGCACTGGATTGAGACAGAAACTTGGGCTCCACGTTGCCCTGGATCTCATTGTCTTCATCTGTAAAATTAGAGGAGTGGACACAACAATTTCTAAGTCAATTCAATAGCTACCTTCTAGGTTCCAGAACCTGGCTAGAAGCAGAGATACCAAGCTAGAGAACACTGTGGCCTGCCCTCATGGAGTTCACAGAAGAGTGAAGGAGGTAAATTCATAAACAGATAATTGCAAAACAGAGTGCTTAGTGAATGCACAAATCTGTCTTGGAAGAAGTACAACCAGAATGTTCTTTAGAACCAAGGATGGTGAGACTACATCTCACATAAATGTTGAACATATTATCAGGAGGAATCAGTCCCTGAAGAAGGACATCATGACTGGTAAAGTAGAGGGTCAGTGAAAAAGAGGAAGACCCTCAACAAGATGAGTTGACACAGTGGCTGCAACAATGGGCTCAAGCATAACAATTGTGAGGATGAAGTAGGACCAGGCAGTGTTTTCTTCTGTTCTACGTAAGATCACTTTGAGTTGGAACCAACTCGACAGCACTTAACAACAACAACAACAGTGATACTTAAATCTCTTCATGGTTCCATACTCCATGACTCATTTTAATGGAGCAAAGCAAGCTCACCATGGCTATGTAAAGAATTCAGAACAGGGGGTTTTGGGGAAGTGAAGTTGAAGCTAGAAAAGGACCCTGCCCATGAGAAGTGAGAGAGATTTGAGAAAAATGGAGCAGGGCCTCTGAGTTCTGAAATTGTGATGGAACCCAGTCCTTTCTCTGGAATTCCCAAGCCCACAAAACCCAATGAGCAATGGCAAATAACTATGTTTGGCTGCCTGACTCTCTTTTAGAGGAGCCTAGATTGTTTATTACTTCGTTATGCCTTAAATCTCACTTTTTCTACCATGTCTCTCCTACCCACTCCTACACTGAATCCTAGCACACAGTGGATGCTCAACAAACAGACTGATTGGATATGGCTCCTTGACCCTGTCTGTGACACAAGGTATTGCTAACCCAATAAACCCAACTTCCTGAGGCTTTGCCAGAGTGGGAGTGGGAAGCCATCACTTCCTTTTGTGGGTATGAGTAAATGGGAGAGAGACTACAGTTAAGTATCTACATCAACCAAGCAACTCCACAAATAGATTGGCATAACCAATGAGTTTCCAAAACAGAAGGATATACTAACCTCTCTCCAGTCTCCATGAACTGTGGCCCAAATTCTTCTTGGGAATAACATCTCCATGGCATCACTGAATCCAGAAGCTAAATATTTGCCTTAGGAGAATATAGGAGAGCTATTAAATTATAAATGATATCCTGAATTTGTACTCCCAAGTATAGGTCACTCATTGCCTTTGTTGAAATAGAAGAGGGGTAGCCTTCACTTTCCTTGTGTCTATTCATTATTTTTCTCAATTTGTCACATGAATTTTATAGAATGCTTTACAATTTGAACATCTCTTCTGCTCCCCTCCCATAATGGCCTTGATCATCACTTTCATCATCATGTTCTCTTATGATTATATATTGCTCTTCGCAGTTATAAAACACATAGTTATGGTCCCATGAATCCTCCAATAGTCCCAGGAGGTCAGTAAAGCATTTGTTATTGTACACATTTTCAGGTGAGAAACGAAAGGCTAAAGAAGTTAAATCACTTGCTCCAGGTTGCTAAGTTCAGAGGTTGAGCTGGGAACTGAACACAACCCTCCTAATGCTAAACTCTGTGCTTTAGCCACCACACCACATTTCACATAGTTCACTACAGATTAGTAAGTAAGCACAAGTAAGCCCATGCTTATCTTGCTTACTGGATAATCCACCCCTGCAAAAGATGGACAGTGAGCTAAACTGAGGAGAGAGGAGTAGGATGAAGATATAGGTTTTGGAGCCTGCAGGGTATGGACGGAGATGGAATGCATCAAAGTGGGTAAGATCTCTTAGGAAGAAAGTATAAAATGTGAAAGGGCAGAATGCTGAAAAGTCACCAACATAAAAGAGACAGATAGAACATATGCGAGCAAAGAAGCCTGAGATAAAGCAGTCGCAGATGTAGGAAGGAAACCAGGAAAATGTAAACCCATGGCAGTCAGGGAACAATTGTGTTGTGTTAAGTCTCTCCTCAAAATCTGTGACAGGGAGACAGAGTTTCCCAGGTGGTCTTCCTGCTCCTATACCCAGGCATCTGTGAGCTTGTCACTTGTCTGCTAGGGCAGGCTTGCTTGGTCAATCTGGTGGTCAGAGGCCAGGAAGTTACACTTGTTTTCAGGTAAGGCAAGTCTGGATCAAGCCAGCATCACCTCAGTGGAGCTACAGCAGCTGGTGAAGATGTACCTGAGGAAACAGGTAGGCATTGCTGGAAAGGATTCCCATGATCAAGATGACCGTGGATGCTGCATGGAGTGAAGTCTTCCAGTGCCCAGCAGTGGGGCACTTCTGAGCTCTCCACTGGAGGATAATGGAGCAGAAGACAACACAGTCAACTGTCCCAGCACCATTTCACTTTTTTAGTCATAAAAATGAAATTCAAGAGAACACTCCCCTGCCCCATGCCTCTACTATTAGACTAAATACTATGCTAGACCTTTACATGTCCCAACTCACCTAATATTAAAGTGTTGAGTCACTCGTTTTAATTAATAGACTTTTTTTTTTTAGCAGTTTTAGGTTTATGGAAAAATTGAACAGAAAGTAGAGTGCTCCCGTATACTCTCTCTCCAACACACACATAGTTTCCCTATTATTAACATCTTGCATGCACTAGGCTGCTAACTGAAAGGCTGGAGGTTCAAGTCCACCCAGAGGTACTTTGAAAGAAAGGCCTGGTGATCTACTTCCAAAAATCAGCCACGAAAACCCTATTGAACACAGTTGTACTCTGTCACACATGGGGTCGCCGTGAACTGGAACAGACTCCGTGGCAACTAGTGGTGGTGGTGGACTGGTGTGGTACATTTGTTACACGTGATGAACCAATATTGATACATTATAATTACCTAAAGTCCTTCATTTACATTAGGCTCACTCTTTGTGTTGTACAGTCATATGAATTTTGACAAATGTATAATGTCATGTGTGCACCATTACAGTATCATACAGAATGGTTTCACTGCCCTAAAAATCCCCTGTGCTCCACCTATTGGTCCTGCCCTCCTTCCCCTGATATGAGAAACTTTTTAAATTGCATTTTACCATTGAGGAAACTGAGACTTAGAAAAATTAAGTACTTTGTCTAAGGTCCTACCACCTGGCCAGGACTTGGTATTGTCAGAGTTGCAAAGATGAATAAAGCCAACCCCCTATCCTTCAGGAGCTTATAGTCCTGAAGGAAACACTGGCTTGAGCACAATTACAAAACAGACATAATAGTATATATGCCATAACAGAGGTACAAAACCCAGGAGAAGGAGGGAAGAAGGAAGGAAGCTAACTTAGGTTTGGCATAGCTGTTGCCTTCAGTGGGAGCACACATCTTTGCCAAGTGGAAAGACATGAGTTTCTAAGATATGTATTTGTTCCCAAGTAGGTATGGCAAATACATAATTTACTTTTCTTAGCTCTAGTACATTATGCCCTGGCCCTTTAGATACCACACAGACACTGGCACTTTTTCAGTACTTAAATAGTATCCCCACTGCAATACCAGGGAGAGTTTTGCACAAGATTATTTTAGCTGAGTCCTCTCTCCATGACTGAGAGCAGGGAAGCAGGGCTGTAGTGGAAAGAGAAATGTGGTTGATTATCCTTGTGGAACCTCCAGATTGAAGGAGACTAAAGAGGTAACAGTTAAATGCCATGCATAATCCTGGAGTGAATCCTCACCTGGGGGGAACATCATCATAGAAGACATTATTGGGATAAAGGGTGAAATTTGAATAAGTACTGTAGACTATATTATTGCATCAACATTGATTTTCTTCTTTTGATAATTGAACTGTAGTTATGTCAGAGAATATCCTTGTTCCAAGGAAAAACACTATGAAGTATTTAGGGGTAAAGGAATCTGTTTGTTACTTTAGCGATAATAATAACAATAGTTCTTAAATTGGGCACCTTTTTAAAACTGTATTTATTTTGTTGTTGAGAATATACACAGCAAAACATACACCAATTCAACAGTTTCTACATGCACAATTCAACAGTTTCTGTGTGAAGGCTACCCCTCTTCTATTTCAACAAAGGCAATGAGTGACCTATACTTGGGAGTACAAAATCAGGACATCATTTATAATTTAATAGCTGGAGGCTGGGGACAGAGTGAATGCATCTCTTTGTGTCCAGAATCCTGCACTTCCTGCCCACCCCAGAGCTCACCATATCTACAACTGCCAGGTAGCAAAGACTCAGCAAGTCCTTATTTCTCTCATAATATGAATTGCTGGTGAGGAGAGTGGGTGTGGATGTTCCAGAAGTTGAGGGGTGGTGGCCAGAATCCATTCAAGGCAGTGAAAGTAGATCTTTTGGCCCTAATAAGGCAGGGTTTGTCAACAGCAGGGGCTTTCCAGGGAGTGGAGAAGAAGAACAGGACATCTTAGGCAGCACCTTCTATATGGAGACATTAGTCTCAGAGTCATCAGCACTTAAAGTGAAAAATCCTTGTTAGCCCACCCTGGTTAAAGGAGTTGGATATGAGGCAACTAACATTTAGCAAGCCCTGCTATGGCCAGGCATTCTGCTAAACACTATATATGCATAGTATAGGTTAATCTTTACAACCCCCATTTTATAGATGAGGAGAAGAGGCTCACCCAAGTAACTTACCCAAGTTCACACAGCCAGTGGGTGATAGGATAGTGTTCTAACCCAGTTGTCTGACTCCTATGTCTACCCCGTACCTCTATTTTACATGCAGTGAAAAGCAAGAAGTAATGAGATGTGTATTTGAGAATTAGCTTTCAAGTACCATGGCAAGGAGCCAGATAGTCCTTGGAAGAAAAACAGATCTTGGATTTCCCTTGCAATTTTGAAGACTGTCTAGACCTGAAGCTAGAAAATTGAGTCCATGGCAAATGTGTACCATAGGGAAAAAACAAACCCCGAACACCGGCTGAGAGTCCTCTGTGGTCACTGCTTGGAGGACGTCCAAGCCAACAGGGTAAATAAGAGCTTGGGTGAGTCCTTTTGCTGTGAAAGACAGAGTGCATTGCCAAAGGCATGAGTTCCCATACTCCTACCTGCCCATCCTCAGAGAACTGGTCAAGTCCACACCTCTGGAAGCCTCCAGCCACAGGATCAGGATGTCAGTCATGAGAAAGCACTCTGCAGTCTTATTATAGGGCCAGCCTGTGACACCTAAGTCTCTCATCCACCTGTTCATTAATATATCCACCAAACATTTATGAAGTGCCCACTCTGTGCCAGGCCATGAGATAGAAGCTGACATGGAGTGTAAACCAGTAAAACCAAACCCATTGCCTTCAAATCAATTTCAACTCATAGAGACCCTATAGGACAGAATAGAACTGCCCCATAGGGCTTCCAAAGAGCAGCAAGTAGATTCGAACTGCTGACCTTTTGGTTAGCAGCTGAGCTCTTAACCACTGTGCCAGCAGGGCTCCGACATGGAGTGTAGTGGTACCTAAATTGGGGCCTTGTGGGCATGTGTGTGTGGGGGGTGATTACAGAATCACTAAATAAGAGTCAGATTTAATCTGTGATGCTGTGATAATAATACAAAAAAAAAAAAAAAAAAAAAACCCCATTGCCATCGAGTTGATTGTGACTCATAGCGATGCTATAGGACAGAATAGAACTGCCCAATAGGGTTTTCAAGGAGCTGCTGGTGGATTCAAACCACCGACCTTTTGGTTAACAGCCATAGCTACACTTTATTAAGAGCACACTATAATTTTGTTAAACTACATATATACACACACATAAAACTATCTCATTTAAACCTCTCTACACCATTCTAAGTTAGATACAGTTATCAATTATTTTTATAGATTATTATCTAATTTATAAATGAGGAACTTAAGGCTTGGTGAGTGAGTCTAAGGTCATATAACCACTAAGGTAAGATTTCAAAGCAGATCTGTTTTACTTCAAAGCCCTGGGTCTAACACTACGCATCTGGCGACTGAGAGATGGTGTAGAGCATGGTTAAGAGCATGAATTCTGGAGCCAAATTACCTGGTTTTGAATCCCAGCTCTGCCTTTTCCTGGTTGTATGATTTGGGGCAAATTACTTAACCTCCCTTTACCTCAGTTTCCTTATCTATAAAATGAGGACAATAGCAATATTTGCCCCATAAGCTTATTGTAAAGTTGAAATTAGTTAATAAATGTAAGATGCTTAAAAGTGCTATATACACGTTTGTTATATATCAAGAACCAATAATCTGAACAGGAGACCTCAGAAACTAAGCAGGGCAGGGAACTAGAGAATAAATAGGGACAGGCATGAGGAAATAGGGACATGGACTACAAATGCTGGGCAGTCCAAGGTCAGGCCAGGAAGAGCAAGGCAAGTAAGGATACAGAATCTGGCCTAAGACTGGTTTTAGGGTCATAAACTATATTAAAGTTACCAGAGAATACGTGCAGTATTGTTTTCATTTTATCCAGCATTCTGGATGTGTTCACAAAAGAGCTCATCTGGAGGAAGAAACTCCAATCTGTCATTCTGTTCTGTATGAAAAGTTTCTTCCTGCATGTGTTCCCAAGGAGGATCAACAGGTTATTTATCTGTATCCCAGAACAAAAACTAACACTCTTCAAAGGAAGGACAAAATTAAGCATGCAACAATAATAATGTAATAACAATGTAATATTATGATGTCCACTTGTAATAAAAAATTTAATAGAAGTGCAAAGCAGTAAGAGAGTATGACTATAAACAGAAATCAATTAAATTGTTACCTACAAGGGGTTGGGGTGGGAGTGAAGAGGACAAGAGAAATATGACACTTCTCTGGGTATACCTTTTCATATAGTTTTGACTTTTGGAAGCATGTTAATGTTCTACATATTAAAAAGTAAAATTATATCCATAAGAGTAGGGAAAAAAAAAAACAAAATGAAAACAGAAACAAATGAACTCAACTGTATTTCACATGAATTGTGTTTCACATAAACCACACTGAAGGAAAAAGAAAACTTTTGACACAGTATCATTGGCCTAGGGGGAGAAAGAATTGCAAACAAATCTTGAACTCTTTTTAGTAAATTTATTTTTTCATAGTAATGTAGCAAATCTAAAACTATCTTGTGTGTATTGTAAGATTGAGCAACTGTAAAAATGTTTGGTATTGTTGGGAGTCGGGATTCTCTCTCAGGAAGACACAGTATGTGAATACGAGACGGGGAGGGTAACAAAGAATTGGAATTGGAGGTATTAAGAGGAACACGTGATTTAAAATTCTCTCTCTCTATATATATACACACACACACTTCTCACTTACCAACATGGTTAGGTTCCAAAGACCAGGTCATTATGCAAAAATCAACATTATGCAAAAAAGGACCACATCAGACCACAAAATGAGGGATGACTACATTATTACATAACTGCCAAATTACATCATCATGTAACTGCCAAACCACTGAAAATCATGGCCCAGCCAAGTTGACACAAAACCTTAACCATCACAGCCAATGTTATGCTTGCCTCACACCTTGGCCGTCCATTAATGCTAGATGTGTATTGTTAATGTGCAAAATAGTCAGACAGTAGATTTTTTTACTGTTGTCATAAATGCAAAATGTCAGATAATGAGGTAGTCAATAGTCGATAAGTGAGCAGTATGTGTGTGTGTATATATACATATAAATGCATTGCTGTCATGTTGACTCTGACTCATGGTGACCCCACGCGTTACAGAGAAGAACTGCTTCATAGGGTTTTCTTGGCTGTAATCTTTACAGAAGCAGATCACCAGGCCTTTATTCTGTGGTGTAGCTAGGAGAGTTTGAACTGCCAAACTTAGATTATCAGGCAAGTGCAAACCATTTGCTGAAAGGACCTAGAAGCAATTTTACCACAGTAACAATGAACACATCTAGTGCCTAGCACAGCGGTTAAGCATTTGGCTGCTAACCAAAAGGTCAGCAGTTTGAATCCACCAGCCACTCCTTGGAAACCCTATGGGGACAGTTCTGCTCTGTCCTATAGAGTTGCTATGAGTTGGAATGGACTCCATGGCAACAGATCAGTGCCTACGTCCTGTGCTTTTTTCCTATAATAGGAACCAGGACTCCCTGGAGAAATATCTGATTTTAGAGCTGGGATATGGAAGATACAAGACGAGCCTAGAGCATCTTGTTGGGCCAGAAAGTAAGGATGTGCTCAAAATAATAATGATTATAATAAGTAACGGGGACAGGTAAAAAAAAGACACAGGAGCCAGCTTGAAGGAGCTCCTATTGGCCAAATCTGGAACAATTTATGGATCATAATAAATATGGACAGTAAAGGATTATAACACATTGAATAAAACAGGAATCCATGAGTGCTATGGTGATAATAAATAGATAATAAACAAATCAATTAATTAATAAACGGGAGAAAGGAGAGCTCTTTCTTATAATATAAGCTGACTGCCAATTGATAAGGAAGGAATTGTGGAGTTGGAAAAAAAAATCACCATTTTACAAACATCATAGTAAAGTATAGTTCAGGTAAGAATCAGTAGTGGGTGCCAAGTATAGGTGGAAAAGTTGCATGAGGTGCAGAATATTTGCATGATTACAAAGTATCTCCCCACATATTGCTTATTAGTTGTAAGGGGGATAATAATAACCATACAGTAGAGAGCAACTGACTAACACCTTTGACCAGGTCATCAAAATTAATATCACCAATGAGAAGCAGACATATTTATGCTTCCAGGTTTGATATCCATGGAAGGCAACTAAAAATAATTCCAGCAGGGCTAGGTAATTTGAATCTAATCTTAAGAAACAATAGACAAACTCTAATTGAAAAAAATGTCTATAGCATAAGTAGAAAACTTCAGTATCAGGATTGACAAAGAGACTGAGGAACTTTCTCAGGCTAGAGGACACTAAAGAGATATGACAATTATATGCAACACTTGATCCTGGGCTGGAGGGGGAGGATGCTATGAATGATATTATTGGGGTGATTGACAACAGTGGACTATAAACTGTTGGATGGAGTATAGAAATGGACTGTCAACTCCATAAAATATTACATAGCTATTAAATTTCCTAAATTTGATGACCATACTGTGGTTATATAAGAGAATATCCTTGTTCTTAGGAAGTACACACGAAAGTATTGAGGGTGGCATGATGTAGCAACTACTTTCAAAAAGGTTCAGAAAAAAATAATTGTGTGTGTATGAATTTAAAAGTGGATGAATCTGGTTAAAGGATTTGTGGGAGTTCTCTGTACGAGTCTTGCAAGTTTTCTGTAAGTTTGAAATTATTTCAAAGTAAAAACTTAAAAAGAATGAAGTCAGGCCCCTTGTCCCAAGAGGGAAAAAATCTGTGGTGCAGTTTATGCTCCAGAGTCCACCCTCTGTAGATCAGGCCAAGACTAGGTTCTGCGACCACATCCTTGCTTGGCTTTCTTCTTCCCGTCCTGCTTCACCCCCTTCTTTATAGGATTTCCTGCAATAATTCATGTGCACCCGAATCCCCGTCTCAGACTCTACTTGTAAGGATTCTGACCTGTAATACCTATTCTGACCAACTCCATCCCTCCTTCATTCTTAATTCTCTTTAGTTCTTGTGGTAGGCTGAGTAATGCCTCCCCAAGATATCCAGGTCCTAATCCCTGGAACCTGTGAATGTCATCTTATATGGGACGTTGTGGATGTGACTGTGTTAAGGGTCTTGAAATGGGGCGATTATCCTGGATTATGCAGGTGAACCCGATGTAATCACCCACCAACCAAACCAACTATCACTGAGTCAATTTTGACTCATGGCAACCCCATGTGTTTCAGAGTAGAACTCTGCTTCATAACATTTTCATGGCTGTGATCTCTCGGAAACAGATCGCCAGACCTTTCTTCCAAGGCACCTATGGGTGGATTCAAACCGCTAACCTTTACAGTTAGCAGCTGAGCACCTAACTACCTGCACCACCAGGGCTGCCTATGTAATCTCAGGGGTCCTTATTAGAGGGAGGCGGGAGATCAGAAGGAGAAGGCAATATGATGACAGAAGCAGCAATTGGAGTGATGCAGTTTGAAGATGGAGGAAAGGAATATAAGGAATACAGAGACAGTCATCAGAAGCTGAAAAAGGCAAGAAAATGGAGTCTCCCCTCAGAGCTACCAGAAGGTATCAGCCCTGCTGAGACGTTGATTTTAGCCCAGTGAAATCATTTCAGACTTCTTACCTCCAGGAGACTTCTGACCACCAAGTGTCCATAAGGGCCCAATGGTAGACTTCCCCTGCCAGTCAGCCTGGAATCAGGGTGGAGAGGCCAGAGCGTTAAATGGACCTTATAGTTCAGCCCACTCTACACTGCCTCAGAAAAGGGAACCTTGGGGAGTTTTGAATATTTGAGATTACAGGGACATTTCTCATTATGTCAGAATCCTTACTTTCAGAATTTCAAGTCCCATAGCAGCTCAAATACCCTACAATGCTAACTGAGCCCATTAGCTATTTTCCACTTACCAGATTTTTCCTAGATCTGTTTTCCTTTCCTCAAAGTCCCTTCATAGGCTTCAAATGCTTCAGCAACCCCTCAAAGTATTTTTAAAATATTGTCTTGCTAATGTTTAACATAAAAAGAAGAAAGATAAAGCCACAAGCTGTGGGTAGAATTTAAATCCAAATTTCATTCTATATTGTGGAGCAAGCCTATATTTAATTCTGTATTTCTGTATTGTAGTGAAATGCCTGACACAAAGGGATTGCTTAATTTCCAAATATCTGAACGGCTATTAAGCTTGAGATCGCTTTGTAACTTATATACAACTCAAAACATATGATCATGGCAATAATGGCTGCCCTTCATGGGGAATTTACTTTGTATCTTACTCTGTGCAGTGTATTTTGCATAAGTCATTTGATGTTTCACCCAACAACTCCCTCCATGAGGTATGTGTTCCTATCCTCATTTTACAGATGAGGTCACCAAGACTGAGACATTAAGAAACTAGCTTTGTTTGCATGTAGCCATCCAAGGGAGAATTGGTCTCTATTTGCCTGGAGCAACAGGGGAAGAAGGAGTCAGAAATAGGAGGAAGATATGGAATGTGTGGCTAATTGCCTCCATGAGCAACTACCTCCTTCATCATGAGACCAGAAGAACTGGATGGTGCCTGACTACCATTACTGAACATTTTGATAAAAAATTCTATAGAAGAATTCTGATCAAATGGGGAAAAAATACAGAACAGAATTTCAAATTCTCATGGACTCCAGACTTTCTGGAGCCATGAAGGGTGGATGAACTCCTGAAGCTATTGCCCTGAGATCATCTTTAACCTTTAAACCAAAAATATCCCCTGAAGTCTTCTTAAAACCAAAAAAATAGTTTAACTTAACTAGTGAAAAATGTCTGCCTTGAGCATTATGCTCTTTTAAGAACTATCTATATGGGATCAAAGTGACAACAGCAACTTGGAAGATTAGATAGGAACCTTAGGGGACAGTGAATTTATGTCAATTCAGGAGGAAAACTCAAAAAAGAGGGTGAGAATGGTTGTACAACTCAAAGAATGTAATGTCACTAAATGGTGCATGTAGAAACTGTTGAATTGGTATATGTTTTGCTGTGTATATTCTCAACAACAGTAAGAACGTAAATAAATAAAATTTTTTTAAAAATTAGAAAAAGAGAAACTAGCTTTGAGTCTGTGACTGTAGCCATTAAACATACTGCACAGTCTGTGTTGGGAATCGTTTTAACTTGATTTTTTCTGCTAAGATTGGTGTTCCTGACACAGGACCACACAAGGGTGAAAAAGGAGGGGGAGGTGGCAGAGCCAGTGCTGGGGAGCTACATCAGGCTCACTCTCTGATGTCGTAGGAGGGAGCCAAGTCTAATACCTGGGGTCCCTGAAAGCTGAGTAATGGAGGGGGTGAAGCCATAACCCAGAGGAGGTGCCACATAGTTGGGCCTGAGAAACATGGGGGGTGGTGCCTCCAATTCTGGCCAATGACAGCAGTCTCTCTGGGACTGCCTTTAACAATCACCAGCTCTCACAGTGGCTCCTACTCAGCAGTGCCCTTAAAGGCACCTCTCGTCATCTGGCAATTAGTAATATTTTCCAGGGTGTATTAGTTTCCTATTGATGCTGTAACAACATTACCACAAACTTAGTGGTTTAAAATAACACAAATTTATTCTCTTACAGTTCTGGAGATCAGAAGTCTAAAAACAGGTCTTATAGACTAAAACCAAGGTGTCAACAGAGCTACATTCCTTCTGGAGGCTCTAAGGGAGAATCCATTCTCTTGCTTTTTCCAGCTTCTAGAGGCTGGCTTCATTCCTTGGCTCATGGCCCCCTCCATTTTCAAAGCCAACAGTGTGGCATGTTCCGATCTCTCTTTGACTTGCTTCCATTGTCACATTGCCTTCGCTTACTGTGACCTTCCTGTCTCCCTCCTATAAGGGCCCTTGTGATAGATTGAACCCACCCAGATTATCCAGAATAATCAACCCGTCTCAAGATCCTTAATGTGATCACATAGGCAAATTCCCTTTTGCCACATAGGATAACATACACGTAGGTTCTGGGGATTAGGACGTAAACATCTTCGGGGAACCATTATTCTGTCTACCATACAGGGGAAGTAGCAGGAGCTCTGTGGGTGATTTATCCTAGAGCTGACCTTCCTGCTGTATGGAAGCATCATGATACAATGGGAAGCCACAGGCTTTGGAGCCAGGCATATGTGAGGTTTGATTCTCAGCTCCACCATTCATTGTGGTCTTGAGCAAGTTATTTAACTTCTCTCAGCTTCAGTGCCCTCTTGTGGGAATGACTATAATAGTTATCTCATAGGGTTATTGCGTAGCTTGGAAAGAATACATGCAAAGTGCCTGACACATAGTTAATAAATGAGGGGTTATTATCATTGTCAAGTTCTGATGTTGCTTAAGCAAGTTCTGTGAGAATAGTGATAGAAATGCTAATTCTAAATGCTTTGGGGCAGAATAACTGTCTGCCTGGGCCTTGGTGGGAATGCCAGCTACAGCCTTTCTTCCCAGAGAACAGGTGGGTGAAGTAGTAGGAGGGAGGAAGTGAACTGTTCTGTAAAGCAAGGGATGTAGTCAGACTCTGTCTGGTCATCAGTAGCATGTCAATGCTCACCCACTTGTGGACGGTTTCTAATCAGGTGTCCACTTTCTGGCTTCGGTTCCACGAGGGCTCTATGGACTGTACTTCCAGCTCAGATGCCTCCTCCAACTTGCCTAATACTACCAAGGTGTTCCTTATGCCCAAGGTAAACAGCAAAGCCAGGCCAAGAGGATGATTGATGGTAAATTCATTTTTCATGCCATGGAACCAATGGGAAAAGCCAATGCTTCGCACACAGTTCTTTGAATTGAAGTCACAAATGCTTCCCACAGAAGACCAAGTACTTTTCACATGATATTGAATAGTCATGCTTGGGAAATTAGTCATCAATCATTGCTTCTTTCCATTTATGGATAAGGAAGTCTGGGAGTCATGCTCCATGTTGCTGGTATGGAAGAGAAGCCTTCTCTCCTTGCCTCTTGCACAGCCTCCTAGAGCTAAACTTAGCTGGACTTTTTCATAGGCTGAGAACTAGCCTGGTGTGTTTCTCTGCATTTCTGTTGCATTTAAAAGCAGAGCCTCAAAAGAGTAGAATCCAACCCCTCAACGTGGCAAATTATCCTATAGCTCCAAGCTAATCATGCAGGGAACCCTATAGAGTAACCCCAACATTATTGTCCCTCCTCCCACAGAGAAGCACATTGCCAGGGAAATGTGAGTGAAGAGACCACAGTGCTCTGCGTTCAGGGTGGGGAGCTGGGGTTAGTGGGGAAAACTGTGGGGTGCAGTGGTGGGGGGTCAGTGCATACAGGGATGAGATGAGATTAGGAGAGACTGGGCTGTGTAGAGAAGCAAAGTGCTTTGGAGTCAGGGCATCTGCACTGAAACATTAGCTCTGTCACTTCTCAACTCTGACTTTGGTCAAGTGTTTTAATTGCTCCAAAACTCATCTGGAATGAAAAACAGACATAATGTCAACTAATGCAAATTATTGTACGAAGAAAAGAAAAAGAACATATATTGTATTTGAGATAACATTGCTTGGAACATAGTAGGCATTCATAATAGGCCATATATTATTACTATAAAAGAAATTAAAGTGCCTTCATGGAATCAGAGATATCTGCTATATCCAGAGAACAGTAGCCCCCATCCTTGGAGGCCAAAGAAGCCATCCCCTGCTTTCTACCTCATTCTTACATCCATTCTTTCATCAAACATTAACTGAGCACCAAAAGGAGCAAGTGATAGCTGTGAATAAGACATGCATGGACCCTGCCTTCAGGTTGCTCAGACCCTAATGAGAAGGGCTGACAAACAAGCACTGCAATCTGCCATGGTAAGTGCTAGGCTAGAGGAGTGGTCATTGTACTATGGTGAGGGCACCAAGGAGAAACAGCTTGACTGTTTTTGGTAGTGGAAGGAGGAGGAGAGGCTCAGAGAAGTTAAGTCACTTGCCCAAAGTCACACAGCTGGGCTAATTTCTGCACACCCTTCTGAAAAGTGGAGACTTAGCTGCCTTATCATGCTTCATGCCATCATAGTGCTCACTGTCCTGACTTGCAATTGTTTTAGATGCCGGAGGCATTCAGATCACCATCCACTCATCATCCCCCAGACTGGTCACTGCAATAAGCCATCTTCGCTATCAGACTGTGAGCAATTTGAAAGCAAGGGCCACATCTCTTTCATCTTTGCAGTCCCGCTGAGCCTAACACAGGGCTTGGAACATAGTAAGTCTTAAATAAATACTGAATACCGAATGGCTCTCATAGACGTTAACTCATTTGCTCAAGGTCACTCGGCTAATAATCAGGAGAGCTGGGACAGATGCAAGTCCTCTGACTCTGCCTCCGAGTGTTCCCCTCCAACACTGAGTGAAGGAAAAAAATCAACAACCAAAAAGTGATTGATCCTGCTTGGGTCTGGAGTCTCTAGAGCTAGTGAAAGGAGAGGGGTAAACTCCCCTGTGGTTTATAAAACCCAACTCCTGTATTTTCTTTTTATTTCTCTGTCTCTGTCTCTGTCTCTCTCTCTCTACCTCTCTCATTCTAACTCCCACTACCCCTGGTGGGGCCCTGAAACAGATTTTAGAAGAGTTGGGGGAAGTATAAAGGGATTAAAAAGCGTTAAGAGCACAAGACTCAAATTAATTTTTTCCAGCAAATTGTTTTCACAGAGTATGATGTAATTCCATCTGACCAGCAGAGGGCAGGTTCGGATGGAGTTAGCATCCTAGACCTGCTGAACAGTGCCTTCATAGGAGTCAGGGCCGTGGCTCTGCAAAGATGTCGGATTTTAACAAAGGGGATCAAAAAACATGAAAGTATAAGTTTTTTCCAGATTATCCTACCCGTGTAACATCACCTATTCTGGCTCTAAGAGAGTTGTCAATAATTTAGTTACATTAGATTTTAATATGTGAATACTGGGAGAAGGTGTTTAAGTGAATCATGCTCTTTTTCAATATACAGATTCTGAAGGCTGAAGCCTAAGCAGTGGCCTGGTTACCTAGCTGAAACCAGGGAAGAAGACTAAGGTTGTATCTTTCAACTTTATAAATTTGAACTGGAATGGACCTTTAAAATGATAATTTTTCAGAGCACTAGAAAAGTTGTCACTCCTCTGGAATCATACATCTAGTTATTGTCAAAACTGGGACAAAATCCATCATCAGAAAAAATTTTTTATAAGTCCTGGTGGTGCAATTGTTAAAGTGCTCTGCTACTAACTGAAAGATCGTTAGTTCAAACCCACCAGCTGCTCCTCGGGAGAAAGGTGGAGCAATCCACTTCCATAAAGATTCCAGCCTTGGAAACCCTGTGGAGCAGTTCTGCTCTATCCTAAAGGGGCACTATGAATCGACTAGAGGGCAAGCAATGGGTTTGGATTTTGTTTTTTGGATCTTCATGTTTAGGCAGAAGGCAAGAGTTTTGAGTCAAAAACTCAGGTATACAGAAGGGCAAGTTAGTACATTTCCTGTAATTGTTTTCCCCATCTACCTGTTGGTAAAAATATGATCTAGTGACTTTAAGGTAAACACAGTGACATTTAGTGATTTCCCGATCATTTCAGATGTAAATAGTGAGATTCAGGTTTCTACCTGTCGCTTTCCCCAGGGTTGCATCTAAGTTCTGAGGGAATCTGTGACAATGCTACAGTCTTTGCAGCAGGGAGATCTAGACCTTGACGGTCATCTTTTCCTAGCTAACATCTGCTGAGGGGGACAGTTGTCCTGTCATAACCTTCAGTTCCTCAGGTGTCATCAGATGTCATTGCCCTTCCAAATGGGCATCAGCTGAGCTGACAATGGCCTACTAGCCTGCTCTGATTTTGTGGTCCAGCTGCTGTCTGATGCATTCCCTCACCATGACTGTGAAACATGGGGATTTTTTAAATGTTCCTCCATACTACTATAGGACTTTGGAAACTCTGGGCCTCTATCTCAAGTCTCTCCCTAATCCCATGGCCCATTTGGCAATCTCTGCTCTATCTACTCCACTCCCGTGTTCTTGTGGCATAGGCTGTAGCTACAAAGCTGCTGCCTCTCAGAATTCCAAATAAGAAGCAGGATGCATGTTCCTGTACTCATGTATCCCATAAATTAGAGGAGAAGATTATATTATCCTTCTTTCATGAATGTGGCCTATTCATTCATGTTCTGGGAATAGTTTTTCCCCTAACTGCAATCAGGTACTTTGCACAAGAACTTCTATATTCTTACAGACTGTACCACTGGCCATAGTTGATTGGTCTAGGGGTGGGAACCTAATCCAAGCAAGGCTAATCAGAGCCTTTCCCTCAATTTCTCAGCCTAAAACTGAGGAAATGTCTAAAACTCTCTCTGATGGTGCAAGTTGCAAAATGTGAAAGTTGGGAGCTTTTGACAGCCATGTTTCCCACCAGATGGAGGAAGCTAGTCTGTAGTGAGAACGAATGAATTGATGTGCAGAGAGGGTTACCAGATTAAAGACAGGGTGCCCTGTTAAATTTGAATGTCAGATAAATGATAAATAACATTTTTCACTAGTTAAGCTAAACTATTGTTTGGTTTTAAGAAGACTTCCAGGGATATTTTTGGTTTAAGGTTTAAACATTATCTCAGGGCAATAGTTTCAGGGGGGCATCCTATATTTTTATTTGCTAAATCTGGCAACCCTAAGCTTGTGGGAAGCTTGAACTCGGTGTAGACGCTGTGGGTTTCAGAGTATAGCAACTGGGGCCATCGATCAATCATGTTTCCTCAGTCAGAGATCTTCAAGGCATGTCCACATGGCTGTCACAGTCCCCTAGTACCCTTCCAGTAAATTTCTCTTTTTCCTAAGCTAATTTAAATTGTACTTTTATCACTTGCAACCCAAAGAGTTCTAATTGTTACAGTTATCTATCTCTGTATAAAAATTCCCAAACTTAGTGGGGTAAGACGAAAACCATTTTACTATGCTTGCGGATTCTGTGGGTCATGAATTAGGACAAAATACAGTGGAGATGGCTTGTCCCTGCTCCACAAGGTCTGAGGCCTCATCTGGAGTGCAAATAGGCAGGGAGGAAATGAATGGTTAGGGGATGGAGTTATCTGCAGGCTTCTTCACTCATCTCTCTGGAGTCTGGGCTGGGATGACTTGGAGACTGGGCTAAACTGGGACTGCCAACCGAAAAGCCAACACGTGTCTTTTCCACATGGCTTGGAATTCCTCAAAACACGGCTGCCTAAGGGTAACTGGACTTTTTACTTAATAGTTTGGGGCTCCAAGCATGATTGTTCTAGTAAACATTGCTCTAGTAAAAGCTAAGTCTTTTATGACTTAGCTTCAGAAGTCACAGAGCCTCACTTTTGCTGTATTCTACTGGTCAAAGTAGTCACAAGTCTGCCCAGATTCAAGGAGAGGGGATGTAGACCTCACTTTTCCCCATGAAAGAATTTGTAGCCATGTTTTTAAAGTGCCAAACTAATTAATTGGCCAAGCTCAGGACGTCACTTTTAAAAACCCCTCATGCCTCCTCATGTCTATCAGATACCTTCCTCTGGAAGGAACTCTGCTCTTTCTCAAAGGCTTACTGAGCCCCTGGATAAAGTCCTTTTCCAAATACCTATCCAGTATCCAGACCATCCTTGGGAGCACTAACATGACCACTAAATTTTTTGCACTATTTATCAACCAAATCTTTGGTTAAAAAGTTAAACAACTGCATAACGTAACAGGAACATCAGAACAAGCTTTATTTCTTTCTAGACAGTGATCCTCAACAGCATAAATTACTCTGACATTTGGCATAAAGCTGTGGGTACAAGTGGCAACAGCTGTGAGGACGTGCGGCAGGAAAATAAGAACAGCACCTTTTATCTTCGGAGATCTTGGGAAGATCAACTAACATTCTCATGATAAAGTGTCCAAAGATTTTTGACAACCCAGATATCAGTAATAAAGAAATACTTGGTTGAGAAGAATTTCTTCACTGTATCATGTGTGCAAGACACTGAGATTAACAATAAAGTAAAACACCATGGGCTCCATAATAAGGCAGACATGGACTAAATTCCATTTTTTTTACTTCCATCTAGCTAGACTTAGGCAAGTTCCCCATGTCTCTAAGCCTTAGTTTCCCCACTATGCAATGCAGATAATAACATTACCTTAGAAAGTTAGTGTGAGGATTACAATAATGAATGTAAAATAAAGCACTTAAAACATTGTGTAGTAGCTGTTGGGATATAAAAAGAAATTTTGGAGTAAACCAAGATCAAATGCTTGCTATGTGACAGAATGGCATTGGAAACTTTAGGGATACAGTGTTGATCAAGGCATAGTTCTTGTCACCAGAGATATCACAAATGATTAAGGGGGAACGGTATCTGCTATCATGAAATCAGACAGCATGAGGCTGAGTTCCAGACAGGATGTCTCCTACCTTCTTCTGACTAGCCAATATGTGCCTCAGTTTCCCATCTGTTATAATGGGAATAATAAAAACTACCCTGCCTACTTCATAGAATATTACCTACAATGGCAGATGTTAAAGTTCTTTGTAAATGTTAAGATTTAAAGATGTGGTCTCACCTTGCTGGTCAAACGGTGGTCCACGGACCGTAAGAATTAGTACCACAGACTCTCATGTCCCACCCCAGACCCGTTGAATTAGAATGTACAGTTTAACAAGATCTGCAGGGGATTAATGTTTGAAAGGCACTGGTCTACAATAGTACTGCATCCTGGTGACACAAAAACAAACAGTTGTTTAAGATCCATTACAAAGCGAACTATGGAACCACGCAAAATGATCTAATAAAACTTAAAAGCTTAAGTTCTAAGGATACCGATTAAATAGAAAATGGAGCCCCAATATAAGCTGGACTAATTGTAGAAGGAATCCTAGAGGTTTTGAGATGTTGGGCACATACCTCAGTCTTACCACACACAGTCTACCCAGTGAAGGCTCCATTATAAGAATGAGTTGTATTACCTGTCTTCCTTGCCTGATGGTTGAACTCTGGCCCAAAAGATCAGTTTAGCCATCTCAGTGAGCGGGGTGCCTCATGGTGCACTGGCTCACTGTGGCAATTGCAGTCGAGCCAAAATGGCCACCAGCAGTTCACAGCAACGCACAGTATAGGTCTCTAGCTCTCAGAGTGTCTTGTTCACCTCCCTGTTATGACCTTACCCATTGTAGTCTATTACCTATGTTGAAGCCTGTCTCCTCCACTGGACTATGAGCAACTTGAGGGCAAGGACAGTGTCTCTCTGTCTTTACACACTGCCGCTGTGAAAATGGTGGGAAGCTTTAGTCAGGGGCTAAAGGAAGGGTCCCCATTCTAATCAGCTTCACTGTGGATACCTCTCCCTTTTCCTTACCTAGTCCCAATTATCCTGTTCCCTTTCTGTGGTGCTTCTCAAAAAGTTCTTACTCTTTAAATGTGCAAAGGCTCTGGATTCACTTTAAACACAGAATTTTTATGGACCTGTTTCTGTCGAGCCTTCTCTATCCTTAAATACCTCTGAAGAACTCTGGCTTCACAGATTGTTTCAGCCAGTGGTTAGTCAAGAAAAAATAAATCACTCTAGATATTTTCACAAGAAAGGATTTAAGTACACAATTTTAGATTACAAAATTGCTGGAAACTTGGAGGAGCATAAAGGGGGAGGATGACGTTATCCCGACATTAGGAACTGGAGAAAACCACCATCACCCCTCAGGACCCAATGCTCACCTGAACCCACAATTATTTGCCCCCGTAGCATGTAGGGAGTCCTTGGGTGTTGCAAATGGTTAATGGGCTTGGCTGCTAACTGAAAGACTGGTAGTTCAAGTCCACCCAGAGGTACCTCGGAAGAAAGTCCTGGTGATCTACTTCCAAAAAATCAGCCAATGAAAACCCTATGGAGCATAGTTCTACTCTGACACACAAGATAGCCATGAGTTGCAGTTGACTCAAAAGTAACTGGTTTGTTTCCATTGGTTTGTTTATTTCATGTATTTTTTTATTTTTGGTAGTATGTAGACATTCCAGGAGCATCTGTGGCAGGAGTCTGATCATACCTGCCATTGCCACTGTCATTGTGGTGTTACTGCTTCATCTGTGCTGCCACTGAGGTGGAGCCACTGTCGTTGCTGCCAGAGACTGCCAGAAGCAAAACATTTTTTTCTTTTTTCCACCTTTTAATTCAGCAATGCGTGCCTTCCTTGGGCAACACCTAATCACAACCCAGCTAACAAGGGAGACTACAAAATACAGTCTGAGTTTTTTAGCCAGCACCAGAAGTACAGAGGAGAGAGTAGAAAGGTGAGTGTGGGGTTAAATGCCAACAGCCATACCTGAAATGACTTTTATCTTCTGCCTGGCACAAGATTATCTCCTAACCCAAGAGCACTTTCCTCTAACATAAACACTCTTACATACTAAGACAAAATGTTCTGGTAATTTGCTGTTCTCTTTCAGTATTAGTCACTTTTTTATTCAGAATTCAAATGGAAGACGGGACCTTCACATAAGAGACACTTTTGTTCCCGTCTCTTTGCTTTCCATTCCAACTTACTACAGTCTTTTCTTTTTAAGATATAATTGACATACCATAAGATTCACTCTTCTAAAGTATGCAATTCAATGGTTTTTAGCATATCACCAAGTTGTGCAACCATCACCACTACTTAATTCCAGAATATATTCATCACCCTTAAAAGAAAAAAAAAAAAAAAAACCATATCCAGTAGCAAACATTCCCCATTTGTCTTCTCCCTAGCTCTTCGCAATCACTAATCTACTTTCTGTCTCTATGAATTTCCTATTCTGGACATTTCATATACATGGAATCGTACACTATGTGGTCTTTTGTGTTGAGCTTATTTCAGTTAGCATGTTTTCAGGTTCATCCATATTATAGCCTGTGGCAGTACTTCATTCGTTTTTTGTGGCTGAATAATATTTCATTCCATGGATATACCCCATCTTGTTATCCATTCATCAAATGATTAACATTTTGGTTGTTTCTAATTTTTTATTATTATGAATAATGCTGCTACGAGCATTTGTATACAGATTTTTAGTTAGACATTTGTTTTCAATTATTTTGGGCATATACCTAGAAGGGGAATTTCTGGGTCATATGATAACTCTGTGTTAAACTTTTTGAGGAACTGTCAAACTGTTTTCCATTTTCCATTCTCACCAGCAATATGGATGTGTGGTTTAATGTTTTTTCATCCAGTTTAGGAAGTTTTGACCATCACTTCTTCAATTTTTTTTCTGCCCCTTCTCTCTCTTCTCTCCTAGGA
The DNA here is from genome assembly GCA_030035585.1 of Dugong dugon. Classification (NCBI taxonomy): domain Eukaryota; kingdom Metazoa; phylum Chordata; class Mammalia; order Sirenia; family Dugongidae; genus Dugong; species Dugong dugon. The sequence goes on along the minus strand of CM057467.1, from coordinate 59,636,606 downwards.
CTCTCATTATGTATCTGTTGGTACCCTTGATGGTGTCCCACAGATCTCTGAGGCTTTGATCATTTTTCTTTCTGTTTCTCAGAGTGGATAATCTCAATTGGCCTATCTTCAGGTTTACTGATTCTTCCTTCTGCCTGCTCAAATCTGCCACAGAGCTCCTCTAGTAAATTCTTCATGTCATTTATTGTACTTTTCAACTCCAGAATTATGGTTGGGTTCTTTGTAATCATTTCCATCACTTTATTGATATTCTCTATTTGGTGAGACATCACTCTTATACTTCCCTCTCATTATTTACGTATAGTTTCCTTTAGCTATTCGAACATATTTAAAAGAGCTGATTTAAAGTCTTTGTCTAGTAAGTCCAATGTCTAGCCTTCCTCAGGGACATTTTCTATTGATGACTTTTATTCCTGTGTATAGGCCACACTTTTTGTTTCTTTGCAGGTTTCATAATTTTTTGTTGAAAACTAGATATTTTAAATAATACAATATTACAACTTTGGAAGTCAGATTCTCCTCTGTTGCTCCCCAGGGTTTATTGTGTTGCTATTTATTGTTGTTGTTTCTGCTGCTGCTGCAGCTGTTTAGTGATTTCCTGAACTAATTCTGTAAAGTCTTTATTCTTTGTTGTGTCTGGCCACTGAAGTCTCTGCTAGGTCAGCTTGGTGGTCAGTTAATGATTTTCAGAGATTTCCTTAAGTGCCCAGAACCAATAAGCCTCCCAGCCTTTGTCCAGAGCCTCTGTGTGCATGTAGGCCATGCCTTCCACAGTCAGGCAGGCAATTTACAACTCTGCCTTAGCCTCCACTTCCTGCTTGCTCAGAGCCTCAGAGTCAGCCAGAGGTGAAATTAGGGTTTTCTTAGGTCTTTCCTGGGAATCCACACAATCTTAGAATGGGAGAACAACAAGATGGGGATAGGAAAACAAAAAAACCCCCAGAAACCTGAAAATTCTGAGGGAAAAATCAGGACTGTCCAGGAGGAGGAGCCCTGGTGGTGCAGTAGTTAAGAGCTCAGCTGCTAACCAAAAGGTCAGCAGTTTGGATCTACCAGCTACTTCTTGGAAACCCTATCGGGCAGTTATACTCTGTCCTATAGGGTCTCTATGAGTTGGAATCAACTCGACAGCAATGGGTTTTGGTCCCAGGAGAAAGATTTCATAGCACCAGAGACAAATATGAAGAAACAGATGAGAAGTTTAGATAATATCCCCTGCAAGCACTTGGAACATACCTTATGGAAGCATCTTAAAAAGCCAAATAGCCCTAAGACCCACTTTAAAAAAAAAATTGTAATGTCCCCGAAATAAAATTCAATCCACTCATAATATTTACCATGCACCTACATGATCCCAGTCTTTCCGGAACTCGCAGTCCAGTGTATTGGGAGTAGAGGCCGGGGATGGAAGGCATATAGACACACATACTGAACTACTAAATACTACACAATGAAGCTGAGCATCAAGTTAGGAGGAAGATTAAGCTACCATAGAAGGTGTAGTTAATTCTGTCCAGGAAGGCTTTAGAGAGAAGGTGACGTTTGAACAGGCAGGGAAAGATAACAGGGCTTTGTACGGTCAAGGAGAATTTTGAAAAACTAGACTATTTTCTAAGGGGAAGAAAAGACACATGCTATTATTTGCTTTTCTCTGAAGTGTGGTGAGTACTCCATAAGGAACAATCATTGCACTGTATCTTGTTATAGACCATGGGGCACTTGGTGTTTTCCACATTTCAACAACTCGGGGAAAGTCCTCTGGGAGAACCACTGTAAATCCAAGCACTTCACCCTCTGAAAGGCTTGTCATGGGGCAAAAGAAATGGTCCTTTTAATTCACATGTCATAAAACTCCATCAGGAGCAACATGTGCACAGGAAAGGCAGCCTATGTTCAGTGGAGTTACATGTAGGAAACAGATGTTCCACTGTATTCTGAGAGATTGTTGATCATTCCTGAGAGATTGCTTGATCATTCCTGAGCCATGTCCCCCCAAGACTTAAAGGAAAGCCCCATCTGTAAGCCCTAGTAGCAGGCTGTCTAGACCACAAGAATGCTATCCTCAGACTCTAAAACTGGGGCGTTTGAAACTGAGAAGGTAGCTTCATGCTGACAACCCAGTTACCAACCAGATGGTTCCAAGCCAGGGGAATTCAACCAAATTGCTTCAGAAGGAAGAGTTTCCCAGTTCCCAGTACTGCCTAATAGATGGCAAGTTTGCACTTGGGAAACATTTGGTGCCAGGATGAAGTAACATCTTTTAGCAGTTACTGTCTTATTATTTTTAATAAATGTTGATGTGATGCACCGATGCATCCTAGAAAGACCTGGTAACCCATGATGGGAATGTTCCCGGTCCTACTCCTTGGGGAAAAAAAAAAAAGTTTTAAGGAATTAAAAGGAAGTGGAAATGATACTTGCAGCCCATCTCTGCTATTAACTAGCAGTAGTCAAGTGGCCTTTGACAAGTCCTTGAGTTACTCAAACAAACTGATGTGGAGAGTGGGCACCACTGAACCCTCATGCCTTTCCTATACAGGAACTACAGATGTCAGCAGACAGACATAGCAAGCTCTTCCACTGCCATCCAGATCAGGGCTCTCTGAGACTCGGTGGTAGGGGTAGTTCAGGCCCTTTCTGCCTACACTTCTGGGGAAACACACTGAATAGCCAGACATCTTCACCCATCACTCTGAGGCTTATCCATCAGGTATGTCAAACCATGGCTATGTCCCTCCCCTTATGTCTTTCTCTGAGATGCAGTGCTTCTGCTTATTAGAATCATTTGGGGGTGAACTTTTTAAAAAAATACCAATGTCAGGGGCCCCACCCCCGAGATTCAAATTTAATGTGTCTGGGATGGGGCCTGGAAAATCCTCTACTTGTTAAAAGCTCCCCAGATGATTCTAATATGCAGCTACTGTTGAGCACCACTGCCCTTGATTCTCTTACCTATGCATGAAGCATGGCTGTCTTATCCAGCTCTATACTAGAGCAAAAGTTTACGTTAGTTACTGGTAACAGCATAAATAAAAAATATTATTAATAATAATTGCTTAAATTGTCCTGGTTGGCAATTTACCATTCTCAAGATAACCTTAGGCTCAGTGAGGTAAACTGGCCCACCGGGGGTAAGCAAGACATACGTAGCAGAGCTTGGTGTAAAAATTCAGGTTTTCTAATTGTTTGAGCCGAGCTGCTTCCACTGTTTAACCCTGGCTCCTAAGTTACAAGCCTGTTTTCAGTTACCAGACTGTTTGAGGCCTGTGAGACGTTTACAGCTGGCACTCCACCAGACCGAAGTGGAACACTGAGGCAATTATCTGAGTAATTCAGGCAACTGAAGTTTATTTTTTCTGAATTATCTGGATAATTATCTCAAGCCTAATAAGATGGAAAGAAGCCAGATCCACTTCTGACTGTTTTATTGCCCCCTCAACAATGCGTTCTTATTTAAAAGGTCCTGATTTGAAGAAATGAGTTGTTCAAGTTTACAGTCTTCCTTATTTGCCACAGGATGCCCCATTAATCATCTGGGGAAGATAACCATTCTAATCATTCCTAGTCCACGTGGCTGTTCAATGTTCCTCTGGGCTGAGGAACAGAGATGTCCTGGATGCCTGACTTGTCCTCTGTGCCTCTGGGAGTTGTCACCTCAGCTAATGAGGTAACAAAGAGGAATGCTTCTGGGTGTTGAGTTTTTGTTTCTGCTTTTCTTGTTGTGTTTGATCGTATTTCTTTCTTAAACTAAGTAACCAAACATTCGGCACTACTTCCTATTTTCCTGAGCTGAGCTTGGTCACATCTCTAAAATGGAGCACCTTGTGCATGTGGCAAGGCCTTGCCTTTCACAAGGCTTATGGCCAAAAACTGGAGAATCTATGCCAACTAAAGGGCCAGGCACTCCCTGCTTCTGCTGCTGTCACTATTTGCCTCATTAAAATGACCAAATGTCTCAGAGGAGGAGGAGTCCTTCCTCTTTCCTAAGGAGAATTCCTCCGCCTGAGCACTTGATCATCTCTCCGGATCCTTGTTTCATCGGTCACTCCGTCTTTTTTCATGTCTCTTCAATCTTCGCTCTCCACAGGCTCTTTCCATTCTGCCTAGACATAGGACTGAGTCTTCTCCATCCCCGTAAGCAGAAAGAAGGAGAGAATGGGATTGGGTGGGGAGCAGGCATGGCCAGAAGTCAATAGAGTGACAATATTAGGAGATGAGAAGAAGAAAATAGAAGCCAGAAAATGGAGCGAAGTTGGAAACACCCAAATCAGTGCAGTAATATGGCAGCCAAGGGAGATGAGAGGTCCAAAGAAACACGATGCAGTGCAAAAACGTGTCTGAAATTGAATTTTGGTGCTACCACCTTCTGGCCGTGTGATAATCTCTAAAACAGCAATTTTTGTTAAAACCTACTTCCCAAGGTGTTATGAGACAAAAATGATTTATTGCACGTCAAATTACTTAGAGAAATTTTAGACTAATTAATTATTACTATTACTAATGCAAAAAAGGGAAAGGTTGGCCAAAATGTTAAATGCTCCTCTGGCATCAAAGTGAGAAAAGGTAGTGGAAGTCTTCTTGTGCTGTCCTTTAAGCTTTTTAGACGTTATCCCATGGTAAGAAATGCATTTTACATAGTATTCAAGAATACATATTTATTCGTATATACTTTTATTTATCAGAATCCAAAGCTTCACAAAACATCCTTACTATGGATGATGCGCTTTGATATTTTCTATTAATGCTGGTTGTAATCTACTAAGCTGATTTCATGACCCACTGATGGGTTGTGACAGACAGTTGTGAAAACACTGTTCTATTTTGTTTTTCAGTGAGGATGAAGGATGACTGAGAAAAGATCTTTGCATTTTTTGATTAAGAGTCAATGCTGACCTTCAAGAGAATAATTGCGGTAGGATGGTAGGAGCTTTCTATTTAGGACAGAGGTTTGATCCTTCTAACAAAATCCCAAACTAACAATGGCTTAAAGAAGATAAAAATGTATTTCTCTTGTTAAAGAGTAACTTTTTAAAAGGTAAAATATCAACTGTTATACAGATATTAAATGAACATATGCCAAACGTTTTATTTAACTCATCAACTAATGAAGGAACTGGTAAGATGTTACAACTGACTCAAAGGAGAATTCAAAGTACCACACTTATACAGTCAATCAGGAATGCTGAAATGAATTTACAAGTAATGTAAAACTGGCTTTTTCCACAGGTAGAGGTGGGTGGGAGATGGAAATCAAGTGTTCTCAGCAGGATAAAATTCACTTGTATCTGGAAAAGAAATAACCATTTGCACTACTGTCAGTTATCTGTAATTCACAGAGTTGTAAAATAGTTCAAAGATAAGGTAGAGATAACCTGGATGGGCAAGCTACTTAGGATATCGACTAATCTTTTTGTTACCCATTTCAAAATATGTCTCAATTTTTCCTGATACTTTTTTATATAACAATATGAGAGTATTCCAGAACAAGTATGGCGGCTCCCAGTGTCAGTAACTCAGTTCCTTCCATCGTATTACTTCTCTAACCCTAAGGTGATATTTTCATCATCATGGACCAAGATGGCTCACGAATACCACAACCACATTATTATTAACAGGAAAGGAGAAAATGGAAAAGAAAGCAATACCCCTTCCATTTAACAGTATAACCCAGAAGTTACATATAGCACTTCTGCTTATGTCAGAACTTGGTAGATATCCATAACCACCCACAAAGGAGGCTGGGAAATGTAGTCTTTATTCCATGTGACCAGCTAAAAACTGAGGGCTCTCTTCCTATAGAATACAGACAGAATAGATATTAGAGGAAAATTAGTAGTTGTAACCAAAGGACCTAAGCCCGGGTCAGGGGTTTAAGGATTGATAAATAGTAAAGAAATGAAGGAGAACATCTTGATCACTCTTTGAAAAGTTTGACAATGAAGGGAAGGAGAGAGAGACTAGAAACAGGAAGAGAAAGCCTTCCACCATATTTTGTGATGGAGGACTAACCTTTACTAAGTGTCTTAATTCCAGAACTCACAGTACAAATGCCATCTCCTCCATGCAGTCTTGCCTGACCACAGTAACTAAAATCTCTCCGTTCCCCAGACTCCCATATTCCCTGACGCATGTCCTTCTTCCTTTTCATTGACTGCTTGTACACATGCCCTATCTCTGCTTCAGGTTCTGCGTACCTCATTTATCTTTTTAACTCTCACGGCTTCTATTATGCTGCCTTTCCCAATGCTGATGTCTTACTCGTTTATCACCTTCTTCCATATTGGTCTCCTTTCAGTACAAAGCAAAAGAAAGAACCTATTATTTCCTCTTCCTTTTCAACAACATAAATCCATTGCCATAGAGTCCATTCCTACTTACAGAGACCCTACAGGACAGAGTAGAAATGTCCCATAGTGTTTCCAAGGCTTTCATCTTCACAGAAGCAGACTGTCACATCTTTCTCCTGCAGAGGGGCTGGTGGGTTCGAACCACCAACCTTTCAGTTAACAGCCAAGAGCTTAACCACTGTACCACCAGGGCACCTAGAGCATTAACAGTATTCTTTACATAAATATAAAGTGCGGCTTCAGATTTTGAGTTGAGAATCATGGCTCTAAGTCAGATTCCATTTTGCTATACAGTGACACATAAGGATTCAATCTAGGAGTTAAAAGGCTATTCTACTCACGACAGTCTAGCGTATTTGGAAGTGAGAGGAATTTGAATACTGCAGACCAGGGTATAAATCCCGGTCCTGTTACATAGCATCATGTGACCTTGGGCAAGTCATTTAACTTTTCTGAGTTTCCACTTTCTCATCCATTAAATGAGAATAATAATATCTACCTTGCACAATTATGGTGACATATAGTGCTATTGTATATACAGTCTCTTTCATAGACTCAATAGCAATCATTATTGTTATAACACAAAACTGCAAGTATCAAAATTTTAAACTGTAGTCATCTTTTTTAATCAGGTGTTTGGCATTATTATGTAGCCACAGCTACCATTAGCAGAAGGTGAGTCATATTTAAGTTGATTACAGCCTATATACAAAATGAATTAAAAATGTCTTTCATTTCAGGCAAATTACATGTAGTCCCCAACTTACAACAGGGTTCCATCCTGATGACTTTGTCATAAGTCGATTTTGACGTAAGTCGAATACCTCATTTTTTTTTAGTTTTCATTATTATTTCCTTTTATTACCAGTATCTTTATAAATCTAATCTTTTATTTGTCTTTGGGGGTTGGGAACATTAATGTATAAACTTACAGATATATTTTAATACATACCTACATAAAAAAATACACAAATCATAAAAAAAGATGGTCATAAGTGTGGTTTGTCATAACGTGAATATGTCATAAGTCGAGGACTACCTGTATTGGCAAGTTCCAATCTGGTTGTTTTTTTTTTGTTGTACTTTAGATGAAGGTTTACAGAACGAACTAGCTTCTCATTAAACAATTAGTACACATGTTGTTTTGTGACACTGGTTACCAACCCCATGACATGTCAGCACTCCCATCTTGATCTTGGGTTCCCTATTACCAGCTTTCCTGTCCCCTCCTGCCTTCTTGTCCTTGCCCCTGGGCTGGTGTGCCCCTTTAGTATTGTTTTGGTTTATGGGTCTGTCTAATCTTTGGATGAATGGTGAACCTCAGAAGTGACTTCATTAGTGAGCTAAAAGGGTGTCCAGGGGCCATACTCTTGGTTTTTCTCCAGTCTCTGTCAGACCAGTAAGTCTGGTCTTTTTTTGAGTTAGAATTTTGTTCTACATTTTTCTCCAGCTCTGTCTGGTAGGCTCTATTGTGATCCTTGTCAGAGCAGTAGGTGGTGGTAGCCGGGAACCATCTAGTTGTGCTGCCTCAATCTGGTGGAGGCTGTGGTAGTTGTGGTCCATTAGTCCTTTGGACTAATCCTTCCCTTGTGTCTTTGGTTTTCTTCATTCTCCCTTGTTCCCGAAGGGGTGAGACCAGTGGGGTATCTTAGATGGCCACTCACGCAATAATGTTTTTAAACAACTAATAGTTCATCTTTCAGTAAAGTGGGTATGGTGGAGATCAATTTATGGTAGCAGCTGTATAGCTTTTAAAATCTGCCTTTATTTCTTTTACTTTGGAAGAAAGTAGATGCCTTTAAATTTTAAGTAAGTCTCAGAGACCCCAATCAAAAGTAACAACTAAGTTTGTACATAAAGCTTTTCTCTTTTCCAAATGTAATTATAAAGCAGATATTTTCGTATGTATGTAAGTGATGATATTTTAATAGTCTTGATGAGGTTCAAGGTATGGTATCAAATACTGCCCATTCCTTCCAGTCGATGAATAAGGAAAAATGGGAAAAGCAGACTGGAATGACTTGCTCAGCCTTCCCATTCTTTAATAAGGCTTTGACCCTTGTCAAAGAAAATACATACACACACATAAACAAGGACTCCCATTTACCTTATTTTCAAATTAAAATTATAGTATCCGGTCATTCATCTTTGTCACAATCCACCAGTTTTACAGGAACATGTTTCATAAACAAGCTCTCCTTTCAGCATCAGCCAGGAAGGTTAAGGTTTAGATCCTGTGTGATAGAAACCCTTTTTGTAATTCTCCCCCAAACATCTGTTCAGTTGCTCATCATTAACATCTGTCACCCATTTCTAGGCTCAGCCCAGACAAAGCTACGTTTTTCTAACAAACTCCATTCCAAATTGTTACCAAGTGATTCCTACTCAGACTAATCTTACACAAGGATTGAGAAGAAGTCTTATTGGATCAAATTTATCTTCCACTAATGCAGGATCTACCCTGTAGACTTGGCAAAAATCCAGTGGCTCAGAAGAAGGGAAGTTCCTTATAACATGCTAACACTTTCCTGCCTCAAATTGTTACACTGAAAACTTTTAGTTCTCGTTAACCCTTTAGGGTTAGCAAAACACTATTCTAGACTACCCTGTATGTATGTATATCTTTAACTTCAGCCCATCATTTACCCTATTCAAGCCTTAGCAGGGTTGCTTTACAAACTAACTGAAAGAAGAACATATGAACAGTTCCTATTTGTGTAGAATAGACTAGAAATTCTGGCTTATTTGGACAAATAGCACAGTGGTTAAAAGAATACAGAGACCTGAATGGAGATCTCAGAAATGTCACCTCTAGTCAGGTACCCTTGGACACCATACTTCATGACCCTGGGCCTCAGTTTCCTCTACTTTACAGGGAAAATGTGTACCACATGGGATTATAAGAATTAAAAGGGTTATTGCAGGTAAGGTGTTTGATACAGTGCCAGGCACGTAGTAAACAACTCAGTAAATGGTAACTCTTGCTTTCTTCTTTTTCCTCTTCCTCCTCTCTCTCCCTGTCCCCTTCTTCTTCGTCTTCCTCTTCTTCTCCTTCTTCTTCCTCCTCCTCAAGGAAAAAGAAGAGGGGAAAAGAAAAGACCAGGATGTCTTTAGCTTGCTCGTCTTGTGCTCTCAGCATGCCTTTTTCCTCATTTGTATTCAACCAGCATTTATTGAGTGCCTCTTATGGGCTCAAGGAGCCCTGGTGCCACAGTGGTTAAGCCCTCGACTACTAACCAAAAGGTCAGTGGTTCGAACCCACCAGCTGCTCTGAGGGAGAAAGATGTGGCAGTTGCTTTCATAAAGATGACAGCCTTGGAAACCCTATGGGCCAGTTCTACTCTGTCCTAACCAGAAAAACCCAAATCCATTGCCTTAGAGTCCATTCCAACTCATAGCGACCCTGTAGGACAGAGTAGAACTGCCCCATAAGGTTTCCAAGGCTGTCATCTTTATGGAAGTAGACTGCCATGTCTTTCTCCCATGGAGCGGCTGGTGGATTGAACTGCTGACCTTTTGGTTAGTAGCTAAGTGCTTAACCACTCCACCACCAGGGTTCCTTCTACTCTGGCCTATAGGGCCACTATGAGTCAGAATCGACTCTATGGGAATTTTTTTTTTTTAAATGGCTCAAACATATGTCAAATATCAACACAATTTAAGTAAATTTCTTGTCCTCAAAAAGCTCTTTCTTTAGTAGAAGAGATAGTTAGACATAGACCCTACGTCAAATCAGATACAGTAAGTGCTATAAAGTTATTAGGAAAGCTCCCCACAGATTTTTGAAGATGTTTTAACCCCAAATCTGTTTTTCTTATTATATGACTTTAGCTGGGGGCTCATCTTACACAGTAAGTTAGGAATTTCAACCTCAGGGCAGAATTTTCATTTCAATGAGAACCTAATGGTTATAATTTAGGCCAATGTTTATAATGTCAATGGTGCAGTGAGAAGGAGAAGCATTTTCACCTCCATTTCCATGGCTGTTAAAAAAGATAATAATGAAGAAGACTCCCAAACTAAACCAGATGGGGCTACTGAATTATTCTAACTTATTTATTTCCTTTATGGAAAACCAAAACCAAACCTGTTGCCGTCCAGTCGATCCCAACTCATGGCGAACCCAAGTGTTGCAGAGTAGAAACTGCTCCGTAGGCTTTCTTGGCTGTAATCTTTACATAAACAGATCACCAAGTCTTTCTTTCATGGCGCCACTGGGTGAGTTTGAATTGCCAGCCTTTAGGTTAGTAGCTGAGAGCAATCCATTTGCATCACCCAGGGACATTTTCTTCCATGAAGTACAATGTAAAAACTATTAAAGCATCCCATGACTCATTAGAGCCAAATACTAATTTGCTAACTACTAGCATATATATATAAAATAAAATTGAGGAACAGCGTCCCAGGGACTGCGTTCTCCATTGAATGGAGTCAATATGGAAAGAGTTCCTTTTCCATCCTAGCCCTCACTATGGGTTCCATTTCCCCACTGTCTGGGAAAATGGTAAATGGAGCTTCAGAGCCACAAGGCTCACGTTGTCATTCTTTCATGGGCCCCTGTCCTGGGAAGCTTATTTCTTGTATTGAAGATAAAAGCATCACACAGGAACCCATTGCCATTGTGATGCGATTATCGATTGGGTACTTTTATGTGGCCTTTCTAACTATGTTCTTGTAACTCTCACCCAGGTGAGTAGGCTGGACTATGTGATACGGTAGTCCAAGGGGATTGGTCAGTTTTGCCTTAAAAGAAAGCCAGTTCCAGAGCAGAGGAGAGGAACCCACCACCACCAAGGAAGGAGAGACCAGCAGCAGAAGACGGCGTGGTGGGCTTCCCCAGCCCACAGAGAGAAAAAGCTGAGTGCCTTTGGGCAAAGACTGAGGGCCAGGAAGAGGTGTGCCTGCAAGCACAGCTGGGAAGAAGCTATGCTGATGGAAGAACTGTAGCCTGAGTGTTCTTGAGCCTGAGTTGTAACTGTTAATTTCCTAATAAACCCCATAATTGTTGAGTATGGTCTGTGAGTTCTGTGTGGCCATTGCAATGAATTATTGAACCCAATAAAAGAGTGCTGTGGGAGAGACACCTGGTGTCAGAATTAGTAAAGATGGCAGAGAGAGGAGGCTTGTCTGGCCTCCATCTCATGGGAGTCAGCCTTGTACTGTTGATCTTGGTTCTCCTTCCCCTTTGTGGGGTTAGAGGAGGTCAGATACTGCCCCCCAAGCCATTTTTACAGTCACTGAGTCAATTCCGACTGATAGCTGAACCCATCAAACAGAAATTGAGTTCACCAGACAAGGGAGGATGGGGCAAGCAGAGGCTTTCTGGGCAGAAGGAACTGTAGAGGGTTCTGCGGGAGACATGCCTATGTGGGGAAAGGGCAAAGTAGGTGTGAGACTGAGAAGTATGGGCAAGAGCAGGTTGAGAGCCAAGGCCCATTCTAGAGAACCCTCAAAGATGCTCACTGAAGGCCTCAGGGCCCACATATCTGCATAGGAGTTTCATAATTTACAAATTGCTTTCTCATGTTTTATCATCCAATGATATGTTACTATCTTCCTTTGTTGTTGTTAGTTGACACTGAGTTGATTCTGACTCATGGCAACCCCATATGTTACAGAGTAGAAATGAGTTCCATAGGGTTTTCTTGGCTGTAATCTTAGTGGAAGCAGATAGCCACGAATTTCTTCCACCATAACTTTAGGTTAGCAGTTGAGTGCAAAAATCTGTGCCACCTAGGGACCTTCCTTTAACAGATTTAAAAATTGAAGCTATATGTCCTTGGGTAGGTAACTGAACTTCTCTGAATCTCTATTTCTTCAACTCTAAAAGGAGAAAGGAGTCCCTGGATGGTGCAAACGGTTAATGTGCTTGGCTGCTTACTGAAAGGCTGGCAGTTCGAATCCACCCAGAGGTGCCTCAAGAGAAAGGCCTGACAATCTGCTTCAGAAAAATTAGCCATTGAAAACCTTATGGAGCACAGTTTTACTTTGACATGCACACACACAGTGTAGCCATGAGTCAGAATAGATTCAACGGCAACTGTTTTCTTTTTTTTTTTTTCAAATGGAGAAAACAGTGCCCACCTTACTGAGTTCCAGGAATATATGTGTACATTGTCCAGCAGGAACAGTCACTCACGTTAATTTATTTCTGGCCCAGGGTTTTCAGCTAGGAAGTAATAAGAAATCAGTCCAAGGTATTCTGACACTAGGTCCATGCATGTTCCAGGCACAGCTGGTAGACCAAACTCACTCCCATGTTTCCCAGCTCACCTACTGCCATGTTTACAGTGTGAGGTTGGGAAGTATTTGTCCCTTACCCTTTAACCCCCACATACTTCAACAAGCCCCCACCTTGCCAACACACATTCCTGTGCTGATGCCTTCCCCAGCCCCCAGGCCCCACTTACCAGGAGCTGTGAAGGGAGAATCAAACTAACTCTAACAAGCCAAGAAAAAAATCTTACCCCAAAAGAGACCTCAGCCGTGAAGTAAATGGGGAGGGGAAACTAATGACAAGTGACACTAAAAAGGCCGGATTTTTCAAGATGTTTTTACTTCTCTTTTAAAAAAAAATTACAAAGGCAAATCAGATAACCAAAGAATGCGTGGTCTGTAGGGAAAAAGTAGGAAATTGAGTTAGAAAAGGGAAGGGGCTGACTAAACACCACTTTGAAAATAGAGATGTTTCTAAATCAACGGGCCCTAAGGACATATGCGCCCCCCCCCCCCCCCCCCCCCCGAGATACGGATAGACAAATACGTTCCTTTCCATGAGAATCAACTTAAGACTGGAATCTTGTTCTTTAAGTTGCTGAGATCTTTAGAACTACATTTATCACTTCCCCCTCAAAGCCTTCCTTTCCTGCAATTGCAGACAGTTCGGACTGTGTCTCAGGTCTGTTAAGCAACATTCTGCCTCTCAGGCAGGACATTTGGTAGGGGAGGCAGGAGAAAGAGTTATCCAATGGAATATGTGCCCAGGATATGCCCAGCTTCCATGCTCACCTTGCTATAGAGCTTGGAAAAGCAAGTTGCCCGGGGCACAATGCAGGTAAGCAATATGCATAATGAGCTGGATGATTCCACTGTATTTTTCTTAAATGCTAATCTGATCTATTCTACATACAGAATTCAGAGATATTCTTTAATGTAAGCGGCTCATACTACTTCCCTACCTTTGACCGTTCTGTGACTTCCCATTGCACCCAGAATGAAATCCACACATTTTGCCAGGCACTACAAGGCCCAATATGGTCTGGGTCTGGACCACCTCACCGCACTCATTTTGGGCCACTCTTCCCTGCCATGACTATGGCTCAGCCACATTTACCTTCTGACAGTTTATAGGAGACATCCCTTTCTCTCTAGCAAAATGTGTGCACACATGCTATTCCCTCTTGCCTGGAATCTCTTCTGCCAACTATTTCTGGCTAGCACCCATCCCTGCAAGTCTCAGTATTAGTCTCCTTCTTAAAGAGGTATTCTCTGCCTCCCAATCCAAATTAGGAACACCCCTGTTACACACTCATAATACCCTAGTTTTTTTCCTGGTTAGCACTTATTATAGTTTGTAGGGCTATTTATTTAATGTCTGTCACCCCACTTCAGATAGATAGTAAGCTTCACGGTGACAGAGACTATTATTAACCATTATTGACTCTGTATCTATGACTGTAGTATCTAGTCATAGATACAGAGTCAATAATAAAATTAATCTCTTAGATAAGGTAAATCTGGGCAGAAGATTCATGAATCAGGTAATAGCACCAAACCACATGTGGAAAGGTACTCCACTGAGTATCAGCAGAGATTAGTTTTATATTGTCAAAACAAGGCAGCAAAACCTGATTTCCGGTTGGCTTATACAATTTACTGCTGAGACACTGTCAGGATGTCATTGTTCAATGAGGGTGGAAGCCATGTCATAATTGGTCAATGGTCGAGGAAGGTGGCCTGATTTACAGGAAAGCTAGACTTAAGTTTCAGGAAAGACAAGTCTCAGGGGTATTGTCAACTCAACTGCCAATGTCATTTTGTCAGCCACAATTCTCCATTTTCATTTCGTTTAGCATATTGTATACCAAGAACCTGGCATAGCTTCCAGCTCAGCACAGTGCATGATAAATGTTTGGAGAACAAATGAATGGCTAGCTTCAGAGAACCACCAGATTTTTTACTTCTGAAGACTGACCTGAATGAGTATAGGTGACTTCTGACACTAATCACCTCACAACAGAATACCAAGTTATTAAACGTGCCTGAAACCAAATTTAGTCAGAGGCAAAATAGTAGATTGACAGACTATCATCTCTTTCTAGGCAAGGAACCACTGTAAAGCGGAGTCACTGATCTGAAAAGTTATAAAGAACTTTGAGAAAAATAAGGTCCATTATTCAAAACCAGGAAGCCTCTAACCAGAAAAGTCTTCTGAGAGAGCTGGTCACTTAAATAACTAGTTGCACAGTCACTGTGTAACTAGTAAATGACAAAATGTCAGAATTTAAAGTTGGTATTTGAAAGAGAAGCAGCTGTACTTTCAAAGAAACCTGGACTCTGCCGATCCTTGCTCACATTATATGATGTTTTCCAGTGTTATCCTGAGAAGAAGCCCAGCTGTTCCTACAACTAAATGCAACTTCCAGTCATTCCTTTGGTTTTCCACTGGTCATAAATTATTATTATAAATGCATAACATGTCAAGTCATGGTCATTTATGAAAACCAGGGCACTTTCTGGGAAGAGTAGATAAAGAAAGAAACTCATACACTCATGTCTGTCTCCCTCTACTGGACCAGAACCAGCCAGAGACTGGGTCTTGCTCATCTTTGCTTCTGTGGAGCCTAGAATGGTGCAGGGCACAGAGTAGATCATCAGTTAATGTTTGCTGAGTGAATACATGAATAACCAAAGGATGACAGTGTGTCCAAACAACTTGTCAAGTTTTCTTTCACTAAAATAAAGTTGAGATTGCACTTTTAATTTGATCCACCTATGCTCAGATCCTGTAGGGACATTCTCTGTAACCTCTAGAACTTCCTCTCTTGACTCCCAAATTCTGCTTTGTTTTTGTTATTGTTGTTATTGTTAGGTGCCATTGAGTTGATTCTGACTCATAGTGACCCTGTGTATAACAGAACAAAACACTTCTCAGTCCTGTGCCGTCCTCACAATCATTGCTATGTTTGAACCCACTGTTGCAGCCACTGTGTCAGTCCATCTCACTGAGGGTCCTCCTCTTTTTCTCTCACTTTTCCAAGCATGATGTCCTTCTCCAATGACTGGTCCCTCCTGAGAACATGTCCAAAGTATGTGAGACAAAGTCTCACATCCTCATTTCTATAGAGCATTCTGGCTGTATTTCTTCTGAGACAGATGTATTCCTTCTTCTGGCAGTCCATAGTATATTCAGTATTCTTTGCCAACATCATAATTCAAAGACGTCAATTCTTTTTCATTCTTCCTTAGTCATTGTCCAGTTTTCACATGCATATGAGGCGACTGAAAATATCACAGCTTGGGTAAATCATACCTTAGTCTTCAAAGAGACATCTTTACTTTTTAACACTTTAAAGAGGTCTTTTGCAGCAGATTTGCCCAACGCAATACATTGTTTGATTTTTGGAAGCAGCTGTCAAGAAGTAGAAAGTACTTAGGCCCAGAACATGGGGCACAAACATGGATCTCTTCGATTTGGTTGGCCAGGTAGCGATCTTCCAAATTTCTTGGCATAAATGAGTGAGTACTTCCAGTACTGCATCCATTTGTTGAGATATCTCAGTTGGTATTCTGTAAATTCCTGGAGCCTGGTTTTTCACCAATGCCTTCAGTGCAGCTTGGACTTCTTCCTTCAGTACCATCGGTTCTTAATCATATGCTACGCCCTGGAATTGTTGAACATCTACCAATTCTTTTTGGTATGGTGACTCTGTAGTCCTTCCATCTTCTTTTGATGATACCTGCATCATTCGATTTTTTGCCCATTAAATCCTTCAATATTGCCACTTGAAGCTTGAATTTTTTCTTCAGTTCTTTCAGCTTGAGGAATGTCAAACATGTTTTTTCCTTTTGGTTTTCTAATTCCAAGTCCTTGCATATCTCATTATAATACTTCGTCATCTTGAGCTGCCCTTTGAAAGCTTCTGTTCAGCTCTTTTACTTCATCATTTCTTCCTTTCTCTTTAGCTAGTGTACATTTAAGAGCAAGTTTCAGAGTCTCTTCTGACATCTATTTTGGTCTTTTTTTCTTTTTCTGTCTTTTTAATGATCTTTTGCTTTCTTTATGTAGGATGTCCTTGATGTCATCCCACAACTCATCTGGTCTTCGGTCATTAGTGTTCAATGCCATCAAATCTATTCTTAAGATAGTCTCTAAATTCAGATAGGATACCCTCAAGTAGTATTTTGACTCTTGTGGACTTGTTTTAATTTTCTTCAGCTTCAACTTGAACTTGCAATTGATGAACTTGCAAATGAGCAATTGATGGTCTGTTCTGCCATTGGCCCCTGGCCTTGTTCTGACTGAAGATAATGAACTTCTCCATTGTCTCTTTCCACAGATGTAGTTGATTTGATTTCTGTGTATTTCTTCTGGTGAGGTCCACGTGTATAGTCACTGTCTATGTTGTTGAAAAAAAGTTTTTGCAATGAAGAAGTTGATCTTGCAAAATTCTATCATGCAATCTCTGGCATCATTTCTATCACCAAGGCCATATTTTCCAACTACTGATTCTTCTTTGTTTCCAATTTTCACATTCCAATCATCAGTAATTATCAATGCATCTTGATTGCATGTTTGATCAATTTCAGACCGCAAAAGTTGGTAAAAATCTTCAATTTCCTCATCTTTGGCATTAGTGGTTGGTGCGTGAAATTTGAATAACAGTCATACTAACTGGTCTTCCTTGTAGTCATATGGATATTATCCTATCATTGATAGCATTGTATTTCAGGATGGATCTTGAAATGTTCCTTTTGATGATGAATTCTACATCATTCCTCTTCAATTTGTCATTCCTGGCATAGTAGACCATATTATTGTCCGATTCAAAATGGCCAATACCAGTCAATTTCAGCTCACTAATCCTGGGATATCAATCTTCAAGCATTCCATTTCATTTTTGACAACTTCCAATTTTCCTTGATTCATACTTCGTACATTCCACATTCCTGTTATTAATGGATGTTTGCAGTTATTTCTTCTCATTTTGAGTCGTGCCAAATCAGCAAATGAAGGCCCTGAAAGTTTTACTGCTCTGTTTGGATTCAGCCTATTTCCCACCCTTGACAATATCTCCCAGTTAGAGTCTTCTTCCCTTTGGACAGGCATTTGTACTCAGTTTTGTACTTCCTAAGAACTGTATCTCAGACTATCTCATTCCCGTCTTTGTCTGGCTTTGATAAGAGTCCTTGTCTTAGTTTCCTAGTACTGCTGTAATAGAAATATCATAAGTGGATGGCTTTACAGAACAGAAATTTATTTACTCACAGCTCTGGAGGCTAAAAATACAAATCCCAGTCTTGGCCATGTCAATTCCTTCTTTGTCTGTAGCCCTGGGCATGCCTTGGTTCCTTAGCGGTCCTCACATGGCATCTGTGTTCCCCCATCTATGGCTAATCTGCTCTTTTTATAACTCAGAAGTGATTAGGTTTAGGACACACCTTCCACACTGGTATGGTCTCATTAACATAACAAAGAATACCCTATTTCCAAACATCCACAGGTATAGTGTTAGAATTCCAACACATATTTTGGGGGAACACAATCCAATCTGTAACAATTCTCATCCAACTTTCAGCCACTTCAGGTTCAACTGCCTTTCCTCAGCCCTAACCCCCTGAAAGGGATTTTATAGAGTGGATATCCTAGAAATTGGATAATTCCACTAGCTGCCACATGATGACAGGTAGTAGGCAAGGTATCATAGACCCAGCTATCAAACTATTTCCAGACAAAAAACTGAGGATAAAAGATAAATGCACATGAAACTACTACACATGATTTTTCTGGGAGGACAGTGAAGAAAACAACCCAAAGCAAGAGTTAAACAAAATAGCATCAAGGCACAGACTTGTGCTTACTTTTTCTGGTCTCAACTGATTCCAAACTGCTTCTATCAACCACTTCATGCTTTCAGGCCTGAGTTGGAAATTTCTTATCTTCTTCCCAAGGATCAAAGATGTATATAATAGTAATTAAGAGCTCAAACTGTGCCATCTGGGAGACCAGTGTGGAAAATCTAGGTCTACCATTGAGTAGCACGGGCAAGCTACCTAACCTCTTTGACCCTCAGCTTCCTTATTGCTAAAATACAGAAAATAACAGCACAGAGTAAGATTGCTCATGGAACCTCAAGAATGTCACCTACCCTAGATGAATGACATTTCCAGAGGTTCGATATCTTCAAAATAGCTTTTCCTGGTACTATTTGATCCAGCTTCAGCATCTTTTGGATATATTTTCTCAATCTGTCTCTTTCCTGCCTCTGTCACTGTCTCTGTCTCTCTCTGTTTTTGTTTGTATATTTGTGCTCAACTGTTATATTGATTAAGGGATGGATGTCTAATGTCAATTTGCACAATCACAGTTTATAGTGTAAAAGATGCGCTAACCAGTGGCTGTTTGTCAATTGCAACTCCTGACAACCCCATGTGTGTCAGAGTGGAACTGTGCTCCATAGGCTACTCATCAAAATATAAACAAACAGGAACCATCACAGCTTATGTTTTACCAGCTACACATCATGAGGTCACTGCAATCATCTGTTATGATTCAAACCACATTCTAAGTTGCATGAGCTGAGTCTCTCTGATATGCCCAACAGGTCATTTACAATCCAGCGAGATGCACCACCATTATACTAAGTTGTTCCTCAGTTATTGTAAGTTTTTAATGCATAATCTTTTAAAAATCTTTTCAGAACCATTAAAACACTTGCTTACAGACCCTTGGAGATATAATCTATTTATTCTACCTCCCTCATGGCCTTGAAGTGAGGATTAAATAAGTATATAAACCATTGGCATAGGACCTGGCATAAGGTAAACAGTAATTTAGAATATGCTAAATGGTACTGCTTTGAATTGGTAGCGTTGTCTTCTGGAGACCTTTTCTAATAGCTTCAGAGAAAAACAAATCTAAAACTTTATCTTTATTGCTGAAATGATGTAGATCAGAGGTAGCAAATAGGTTTCAACGTGCATAGTAGCTACCTGGAACACAGTAAGACTTAGAAATATTCTGAAGCTAGATTCTAGCCCAGCAGGAATGACTACTGTGATCACTTGGCACTGTCTGCCACGGGCACAGGTTGAAGGAGTGACAACATGTACACTGAGTATTTGCTGTTCTTGATGTCATTATAAACATGTAGGACAGCAAGTCAGAACACCTGGACTATGCTCCACTTAGATGGGGAGCCTTTAGAACAATTTCCTCATCTGCCCCAGTCACCATCCTGCATTCTAGTAATCATTAACTACTTGTAGTTCTCCCTATATATTATTGTTTTATATCTCCTTGACTTTCCTCTGCCTAAATGCCCATCTCATTCTTCATCCCACAACTCTTAAACTCACCCTTCAGCTCTCAGCTCAGTCAGAGCCTTTGTGAACCCCCAGTGGGGCTACGTGCCCTCCTCTGAATGCCCTACCCACCCGGAGCATTATTCCTCTACCAGGAGTTGTCAAACTTTTTCTGTAAAGGACTGCATGGTAAATAGGCTCCATAGGCCATATAGTCTCTGTAGCAACTATTCATTGTAGTTCATTGTAGCATGAAAGCCGCTATGGACAATAACTTAAGTGCGCACCTGTTAACCAAAACGTGGGCAGTTTGAACCTACCGGTTGCTCCAAGGGAGAAAGATGTAGCAGTCTGCTTCCGTAAAGATTTGCAGCCTTGGAAACCCTATGAGGCAGTTCTACTCTGTCCTATAGGGCCATTGTGAGTCGGAATTGACTTGACAGCAATGGGTTAGATTGTGGGCTAAGGGCAGAGATGGGACTTTAGCTTTGTATCTTTGAATCTTTATCTTTGTATCTCTAGTACACAGCACATGGAGACTTCTCAATACCTGAAGGAACAACCTCTGGGAAAGGCGAATAATAATATCGCACTGCCTATCTCACAGGGTTATGAGGCTTATGGGAGAAAGCATGTGAAAGCACAGGACAATGAAAATGAACCATACCAACGTATGGTACTCTTACTATGAGAGTATCAGTTGCGATACCTGTGGGGCAAGGAAGTTAAAGAGGGAGAGAGGCTTATAACCTCTCCAGGAAGGTGAAGTGTCATATACAGGTATAATATATCTCGTCACATGCAGATACAAAACTCTCAGTTCTCTCAGACTCATAACTTGTCAGAAGAAATGGATCCTGTATGCTGTGTGTAAAAGGCTCAGATTAGATCCTATGCTATTAGTTGACACATTTTTAACCATAGTGAAGTCTCAAAGCTACCCTGAAATACCTAAAGAGCCAAGTAATGTCTGAGTATTTATTTTCTCCTCTTTAAGGTTCTCTCTAACAAATTCCCTCACATTTGTTTCCAAAAAGTGCCTATATTTACATCTGTTATATTTACTCCTATCAAGTGTGTTGTCAAGCTTAACAGAAGGCAGGAATAAATGTCTGAGTTACCAAAATGTGGAAACTGGGGACTTCAGAGAATAAATAAGCAGAAGGAGAACAAAGTCCCACTGGGCTAGAGATCCCGCTCACTTCCAGTGCACAGTTTACCCTTATCTAAGGACATATCTCTTTTATACAACACATTGTGCCCAACAGCACAATGAAAATTTTGCTTGGGGTGAACAAAAGGGGAGTCCCTGCGTGGTACAAACTGCATTCACTCAGCTGCTAACCAAAAGGATGGCAGTTTAAGTCCACCCAGAAGCACCTTGGAAGAAAGGCCTGGAAATCTACTTCCAAAAAATCAGTCATTGGAGCACGCAGTTCTACTTGACACACATGGGGTTGCCATGAGTCAGAACTGAATTGATGGGCAACTAGTACTGGATGAAAGCCAGAAAAACTCATTCCTGTCAAGTCGATTTCGACTCATAGTGACCCTACAGGACAGAGTAGAACTGCCCCACGGGGTTTCCAAGGACAGTCTGGTGGATTCGAACCGCCAACATTTTGGTTAGCAGCCATAGCTCACTACCACCAGGGTTTCCAGTATTGGATGTAGGTGTGTATTATTTATTTTTATTCTTGCTTGTTTTACTTCACAGTCAGTTATCTTCTAGAAAGCCAGGAAAACATTTTCCAGTAGAAGAGAAGGTCTTATGATCTACCTCCCAAAAAATCAGCCATTGAAAACTCTACAGAGCACAGTTCTACTCTAACACTCATGCAACTGATTTTTGTGAACAAAAGGTGTGCGCAAGGAAAATGATAATTAGTGAAAGATGGGTTTCCTTATCTTCCGGTGCACTAGGCCAGTCCCTACAAATGACACTAATTCATTTGTTTGTTCATCTATTTGTTCATTCATTCATTTAACATTTATCCTGACAGCCTACTCCATACTAAGCTCTGTTTTGGGCATTGCTATTATAGAGAGAACAAGGCATCACTTGGATTTCACACAAGTGCCGTCCTGGAGCAGGCAAAATATGTTATAAATCCTAACCTCTGTACTTGTGGATTTAACCCCATTTGGGAACAGTGTTTTCTTTGTTATGTTAATGAGGCCATATCAGTGTAGGGTGTGTCTTAAACCAATCACCTTTGAGATATAAAATGGGCAGATTAGGCACAGAGAAGCAAGCTGAGATGGGGAAAGATAGATGTCATGCCACATGAAGATCGCCAAGCAACCAAGAAACGGAAGCTGAGAAGAGACAAGGACTTTCCCCTAGAGCCAAGAGAGACAGAAAGCCTTCCTCTAGAGTAGGTAACCTGAATTCAGACTTCTAGCCTCCTAAACTGTGAAAAAATACATTTCTGTTTGTTAAAGCCACTAATTTGTGCTATTTCTGTTATAGCAGCAGTAGGTAACTAAGACAGCCTTGACAATTTTACTCCTACAAATTTATCCTAGATAGGAACAGGAAGAAACAAGAACTGCACTCTGATGTTCCAAGATCACACTTCGTACCTTGCAGCTGCTCCCATGGGACTCACTCATCCAACCACAGACACAGCCCAACAATGGGGATCACTTCATTCCCACATTAGGGAAGTGGCTTAGTAAGTGATGATATTTCAATATGGTGGAATACTGTGCAACTATTTAAACATAATAATTATATAAACATTGTAGCTTGTATAATGTGTAGAAACATGGAAAACGTTTATGATATAGCATTAAGTGAAAAATATTAAAAGTGAAATTTGTGTTAGGGAGGTGGGGCTTAGATAATTTTTGTTATTTTCATTTTCAAAAATTTCTGTGATTTATACCCTTGCTAATCAGCCACTTGAGCAGCAGCAGCAGTCAGCCTCACCCGGGAGTTTGTTAGAAATACAGAATCTCGGGCCCCACCCTAGATCTACTGAATCAGAATCTGCGTTTTAACGTGATTCCCAGGTGATACATATGTACGTTATGGTTTACATTATTATCTTTTAAGAAAAAAAAAGTTTGTTGAATAAGTTTCCCCATTTTGGTCTTCAAACAACCCTATGAGTTGTCAGGATAGTTGTTATCCCCATTCTACAGATGAGGAGACAGAATTGGGGTTAAGTGACTTCTCCAGGGACATGCACTGTTTACTGTCTGGATCAGCTTTCCAGCCCAAGTCTCCTGACTCTGCTAGCTCCTGACAGCTAACTCCAGGCCAGCCACAGCCTGTCTGGCCTTATGTTCATACGCCAGGCCTTCCTGCATACGGCATGAGATGGACCTCCCACTGTTACCTCTCTTCAACTCAACAGCACATGGTAGTCACCAGGGTCCCTATTACAGAAAGAAGACAGGCCAAGGAGACATTCCTCTGAAGCTTCTCTGTCCAATAATTCCCTGATGACACTCTCCTGAGCCTTAATCCTGTAGGATAAGGCTTAGTGTTTGTGAACCACCTTGGGGCTGTGAGGGTGAGAGTGAGCAAGGGAGAAGACTGCGGTGCATCAGATTGAAACCACCTTGGCACACATCTAGTCCAACCCCATCCATTTTCAGAGGGAGAAACAGACCCAGGAAGGGGAAGTGATGTGGCCCAAGCAACAAAGCTAGTTAGAGTCAGAGCGGGAGGAAAGTTTGGCATGGAGGGTAGCCCAGATATTGGATTACAGGGTGGTGTGAATGGAAGCATGTGCAAAGGCACAGACAGTGGAGGAACACACTCCCTCCTTGCCCAGTGGGGAAGGAGCTAGGGGTGATCACACCATCCCCTGCAAAATAGACCTGCATTTCCTCCCACAATGCTGTGACATTTTGTCAGCTGTTTACCCCACTTCCGATTAAAGGATTATCCCAGTGCTCCACACTGAAAGATGTTTGCCCTCCTGCCCCATATGCTGTGCATTCTCAAGCGTTTTTACTCTCTTCAATGATTGAGAAAGCTGAATAAAAGTCATTTAAAAGGTAATTAAGGGAACAAAATGAACATTTTAGTTAATTTTGCTCATAAATGCACTTCTCAAAATCGGATTTGGAGATCGCCTTCTTCAGGAGAAGCAAATCACACATTCAAGTAAAACCTGCAATAACGAAAAAAGTTGAACTGTTTTCCATTAGTCTCCAAGAGAACTTCTATACAACTTGTAGGAAGTGGTGGATCATTAAAAGACATGATTACTTAGAGATAAATGGAGAAATGGAATAGAAATTAATATTGCTTGAACTCAGATTCCTCCTGTAAGATCTTCAGAAATTGCATGATGGGCAAGGTTTTATAGAACAATATTTCATCAGGACATAATAGCAGTATCTCATCAAGCTAAAGGGAGATGATAGATGATGGAAGATCAATTTTCATTACAGCTTTTCTCTGGTCATCGTAATACCTTGTGCCTTCTCCACATGACAGAGAAGTAAATTCAGACTCCATCTAAATAACACTGAAACCCTGAGTCAATTCAGTCTTTTTAAAAGTTGGTCAAAAAATTGTTTTCCTCATAGAATGACCCAGCAACAAAATCTAGATTGTATCTATGTGGGCTATATTTCAGCATTTTACAAGTAAAAAGTCTACCAGTAAACTAGTTGTTGCAGAGTCAATCCTGACTCATGGCGACCCCATGTGTGTTAGAGTAAAACTGTACTGCACAAGGTTTTCGATGGTTGATGTTTCAGAAGTAGATCACTAGGCTTTTCTTCCAAGGTGCATCCAATGGACTGAAGCCTCCAATCTTTCAGTTAACAGCCCAGTGCATTACCCATTTGCACCCAGGTTTGATTCCTGGTCAATGCTCCAAATGTGCAGCCACAACACGTCTGCCAGTGGTGGATTATGTGTTACTATGATGCTGAACTGGCGATCTACTTCTGAAAATCAGCCAACGAAAATTCTATGGATCACAGTAGTCTGATTCGCAACCAATCATGGGGATGGCACAGGACCAGGCAATATTTTGTACTGTTGTACATAGGGTTGCCACGAGCCAGGGGCTGACTTCTGGCTTGATGGCAGCTAACAACAACAATGGAGCCCTGGTGGCACAGTGGTTAAGAGCTACGCTGCTAACCGAAAGGTCGGCAACAGCATCAGAAGAGTGAATGGAACCTGTACAACATCGTTTGTTGCAGCACTTTTCACAACAGCCAAAAGGTGGAAACAACCAAAGTCTCCATCAACAGAAGAATGAATAAGCAAAATGGGGTACATACATACAATGGAACATTACTTAGCCATAAAAAGATTAAGTTCTGATACATACCACAACATGGATGTACCTTGAAAGCATTACCCTGGACAAAATAAGTCAATCACAAAAAGACAAATACTGTATGATCTCACTTACATGAAATAAGCAAATATATAGAAACCAAATATTATTTTATTAATGGTTACCAAGGGTAGGAGGGAGGATGAAAGGGGGGTTTCTTTGGAGGGCATTGGGTTTATGTTAACGCTGGTGGAATTATTTGAAAAAGGATGGAGATAATGGCTACATCACATGAAGAATGTAATCAATGTCATTGCATTGTAAAAATAGAAATTGTTGTATTGGCAAATGTTTTGGTGTGTGTATTTTCACTACAATTAAAAAAAAAAGAGTGAATGGAAGGTAAGAAAGTACAGATAGTTCTACATCTATAGATGCCTTCAAAGTATTTCACTTGTTTTTCTTTGTTCTTTTTCCACACACAGAGTTCATAATCATGTGTCACGTAATGTCTGAAAAGTGTAATTATATTAAGCCACTTTCGTTCCTATTTTTAGCTGAATAGCCTCAAAAAGTGTCAGCAGGTTATGCTTTCAAAAGCACTTAGAAGCAAACAATTGGCAAAAAAGATTATAATGTGACATATACTTTCAATAGTATCCATAAATAACTTTTCTTACATTCAACTTTCACCTCAAAAGATTTTATAATTTTATCAACCACTGAAGTGTAGTGGAGCCACAAGGCTCCAGGAATTGACGGAATACCAGTTGAGATGTTTCAACAAACAGATGCAGGGCTGAAAGTGCTCACTCATCTATGCCAAGAAATTTGAAAGACAGCTACCTGGCCAACTGACTGGAAGAGATCCATATTTATGCCTATTCCCAAGAAAGCTGATCCAACTGAATGTGGAAATTATCTAACAATATCATAAATATCATACATAAGTAAAATTTTGCTGAAGATTATTCAAAATTGGCTGTAGCAATATATTGACAGGGAACTGCCAGAAATTCAAGCTGGATTTAGAAAAGGTCATGGAAGGAGGGATATCATTGTCAGATGGATCCTGGCTGAAAGCAGAGAATACCAGAAAGATGTTTACCTGTGTTTTATTGACTATGCAACAGCATTTGACTGTGAGAATCATAACAAATTACGGATAACATTGCAAAGAATGGGAATTCCAGAACACTTCATTGTGCTCATGAGAAACCTGTACATAGACCAAGAGGTAGTCGTTCGAACAGAGCAAAGGAATACTGCATGGTTTAAAGTCAGGAAAGGTGTGCATCAAGGTTGTATCCTTTCATCATACCTATTCAATTTGTATGCTAAATAAATAATCAGAGAATCTGGACTATATGAAGAAGAACAGGGCATCAGGACTGGAGGAAGACTCATAACAACTTGCGTTATGCAGATGACACAACTTTGCTTGCTGAAAGTGAAGAGGACTTCAGGCGCTTACTGATAAGATCAAAGATCACAGCCTTCAGTATGGATTACATCTCAACATAAAGAAAACAAAAATCCTTACAACTGGACCAATAAGCAACATCGTGATAAGCGGAGAAAAGTTTGAAGTTGTCAAAGACTTCATTTTACTTGGGTCCACCATCAATACCCATGGAAGCAGCAGTCAAGAAATCAAAGATGCATTGCACTGGGCAAACTTGCTGCAAAAGAGCTCTTTAAAGTGTTGAAAAGCAATGATGTCACCTTGAAAACTAAGGTTCCCCTGACCCAAGGCATGGTGTTTTCAATCGCCTCATATGCATGTGAAAGCTGGACGATGAGTAAGGAAGACCGAAGAAGAATTGATGCCTTTGAATTGTGATGTTGGCAAAGAATATTGAATATACCATAGACTGTCAAAAGAACGAACAAATCTGTCTTGGAAGAAGTGTGACCAGAATGCTCCTTAGAAGCAAGGATGGCGAGACTGTGTCTCACATACTTTGGACATGTTATCAGGAGGGATCAGTCCCTGGAGAGGGACATCATGCTTAGTAAGGGAGAAGGTCAGTGAAAAAGAGGAAGACCCTCAATGAGATGGATTGACACAGTGCCTGCAACAACTGGCTTAAGCACAACAGCGATTGTGAGGATGGAAGTGTTTCATTCTGTTGTACATAGGGTCCCTATGAATCGAAAATAACTCGAAGGCACCTAACAACGGTAACAAAGTGTAGGTATCTTTGCTAATTCACACTTCCAGTTAGTTGGAATCTCAGGCTGGCCTGACTAGCTCTATGGCTCTGGGCTTAATCTTCCTGAGCCTTAATTTCCTGGCAGGGATAATATTAATAGCAACAACAAGAGTAATTAAGCATTTATTTAATGCTTACATATAATAAATAATTTAATTCCTCTAATAACTCCATCAGGTAGGTACTATTATTATCCCCAATTGAGATGAGAAAACTGAGTTACATAGAGGTTAAGATACTTGTCCAAGGTCACAGAGCTAACAAGTGGCAGAGCCAGGATGTGAACGTACAAACAAGGTACTCATTAAATGGCAACTGTTGTTATTATTACAATTTATTCATTTATTCAACAAACATTTATTGAGTGCATGCTCTGAGCCAGGCATTATACAAGGACCTGGGTATATAGTGGTGAACACCAAAATCTGGTCCTTCTTCTAGAAGATTCTAGCCTTATCAGGAAGAAAGGCAATTAGAGGATGAACAAATGAATATACAAGTGTAACTTACCGTACGTGCTGTGATGGAAACAAACGCAATGTAGTAATAGAGAGTAATGGGATGTTGCTTACCCTTGGGTCCTTGGGTGGTAAGGGAAGTTCTCTCTAAGAAGGTAGACATTTAAACTGAGGTCTGGTAGGTAAAAAGGAGCCATCCGTCGGAAGCATTAGGGGGGGAATGTACCAGGCAGAAGGATCTGCTCTGTGAATGCTCCAAAACATGTAAGACCTAGGAGGCCTCTTAGGCAAGGAGAAGCGTGAGATGAGAAAAGGTTATAGAAATAGGCAGGTGGCCAGGTCATGCAAGGTCTTTCAGGCAGTGGTAAGGAGTTTGGATTTTATTCCAAATACTATGGAAGATCTTTGAAATGTTGGAAGGAAAGAATTAGCATGATTTAGGTTATATTTTTAAAAGATCATTCTGACTGTGATATGGAGAATATATTGGTGGCAGAAGGCAAGAGTTGGAGAGAGGAGATCAATTATGAAGCTGTAGAAGTAGCTCAAATGAGAGATGATGGTATCTTGGATTGGGGTGGTGGCTGGGTAGATGAGAAGTCCCAGAGCAGGAAGCAAGAGGCACAACAGCAGCCTGAAGGTGCACCAGAGGGAACCTGGTAGACTTTTGCAGGTAACTGATTGCCATAGCAATAACTAGAGTAGGAGGTGAGGCCAAGAAAATTCAAAGTGCTGCACAAGAAATATCTGTGACAGCCTCTCTTTTATCTCAAGTAAAATTCATTTGTAGAAATTCTCTATTAGATTTCCCTTAAATCTAGTGGACACCCTTTGCTGGAGTTCAGGAATAGGAGTATCTAGCAGTGGGGACTGAGATTGCTATGATGGGCTTAGACTAATCCTGGGTCAGCCCATGGGCTGGGCATCTTGCCTCTTAGCAAAATCAGGGTTCTGTTAACTAAGGAAGAGTCAGGGAATGGCTGTTGGGTAGACAACCCACAACAATACCTGCCACAGATGGGTTTGGGAGGAAAACATCAAGAATTCCAATATGAACACATTAAGTTTCTTCAAAGCATCTGAGGGAAATGTCAATTAAACAGTTGGATATACAAGTCTGGAATTCAAAAGAGAGATTTTGGGCTTGACGTACTTTTTTAAAGTTCAGTATCGTGTTTAAAATGTGCTGAGTTGCTGAGGGCATCTTAGATCTTGGAAATTGTTGAGAATGTAAATGTAAATTCGAATGGGGCACAAATAACCATCAGGACTTTAGTGAGTGTATCAGGATTCAGTTTTACAATGTGGAGACGTGATTAACCTTCCAGCCAGCCTACCTGAGAACAAAGAAGGGAGAGAACATATGGCGCAGCAGTTGGAAACCATCAATCGCATCAGCCCAGCTGCCTGGGAACTTTAAAATGGAGACTGTTCAACTGGGAAGGCCTGAATCTTACTAAGGAACCAGGGTATCCATGGGAATGTGAAAGGAATGAGATCAGGATTAAGATTTTTGGACAAAGAAGAGTAAAGAAAGCCCATACGTCACAGTTAATGAATCTCTGGGAAGACAATCCCTAGGCAGTGCAGTTAAGCACTTGACTACTCAACCAAAAGGTTGGCAGCTTGCTCCTGAGGTACCTAGTAGCTAAATAACAGATAGGCTCACAAAATAATGAATATCACTCATAAGTACTGTGATCCTTTAAAAATCACCTCTATGAGACCAAACGGTCAATAATTACTTTAAAACAAAGATGAGAATGTAAGGGGATATGGAAACTAGATTAATGGAGATGGAAAAACCAGAACAGAAAAAATGAGAATGTTCACGCATTGTAAAGAATGTAACCAGTGTCACTGAACAATTTGTGTAGAAATTGAATAGGAACCTAAACTGCTGTGTAAACCTTCACTGAAAACACAATAAAATATGATTTAAAAAAAAGGTTGGCGGTTCAAACCCACCCAGAGGAGCCTCAGAAGAAAAGCCTGGCGATCTGCTTCCGAAAGGTCGCAGCATTAAAAACCCTATGGAGTGCAGTTCTACTCTGTATACACAGGGTCGCTACAAGTCAACCTGACAGCAACTGGTTTTTGGTTTGGGTTAGAGAGAGCCGAACACTCTTAGGCTGTGAGAACAGAGTGCTGGCTCAGGAGCTAGAGAGATCTGGGTTCAAAGCCTGGCTTTGACCTTGGGACAGTTCCTAACCCTCTTTGAATCTCATTTCCTTCATTGTTACAACAGTGCCAATGCCTACTCTGAAGGTTTGTGATGAGCAACTTAGAAACGGTAAGAGAAGAGGTCAGAGGTGTCACTTAATAAAGCAAGTGCCTTTTTAGAGTTATAATAATGTAATTGCCCTAAAATGGGGGAAACTTAAATATCCGATAACAGACTGACCAACTAAATCACAGTGCAAATGTATAATGGAATGTTATACAGCCATGTACAATTATAATTATGCTTTGAAGAACATAATTATTGGGAACATATGGAGTTAATGTGAACAGAGCAGGACATGGAATGCATATCCTTTAAAAAAAATTTTTTTTAAAAGAGTGTATACATTAAAATGTTAATAATAGTAGTTGTTGTTTGGACTGAGCAATTATAGGTGATTTTGTTTTCCTTTGTATAAAAAGAACAAGTTTTGGTCTTTTCCTATGATGGGAATGAATTGCTTTATAAGAACATGGAAATTTAATGGGAAATAAAATGGTGGATGTTTTAATTTCACTGTTGTTGTTACCCTTATTAGTGTAGTGTTCTTATTTGCTTTTCCTCAAATCCAACTCTGGCTTGACCCCTGGGAAAATGGCAGCAGTCCAGTGGAAGCCAAAAATGTGTACCTAGAGGAATTAAAAGGAGTTTTCTTCATTTAATTTGGGTGTTTTGAGCTGGCAGGGTGTGCCTCTCTCTGACAGGAAGTGTGCATCACTAGAAAGGAATTTGATTCTTTGCAGCTGAAAGACGGTTAGTGGAAAGAGAAAAACACTTATGCAGATTTCTCACAGATTCTACATAGATTGTTCAGGCCAGCTATCTAGTTTACTACTCAAGGAAGAAGCTCCTCTACTCAGGGACCAACCACCCTGTTGCAACAGAGCAGGAATGAGGTGTAGGGGCCCACTCAGTGTACTGACCGCCACTTCATTTGATGCCTGGGCTCTAGGCCTAGCTGTGCCTCTCGGAAGAGTCACTACCCTTTTCTGAGCCTCAGTCTCAGCTGTAAAACCTTATACATCTGCCGCCCCAACGAGAAAATGAGCCTCTTGGAGGGCAGAGACTGTGCTTTACTCTTCTCTGTATCCACACGGCCTAGCCCAGAGCCAAGGTTCAATTAATATCTGTTGACTACAATAATAAAATGACAAGAATGTATTAAGCTATTTTTTAAGTGTCCATCTAGTATTGGCAATTAGCTTAGCGGGCATGGTGCTCCAAGGTATATTTATATGTGTTTTGTTTCTGGAAAAAAAAAATTAAAGCAAATACAGGAAGTGTTAGAATTTAATCAATCTGGATGGTGGGTACATGAATGTCCCCACATAATGCCCATATTAGTCTCTTTGATTCCTGGTTTCCTCATCTGCAAAATGACGACTAACTCCTTAAGTGGGTTTGTGCCTTGGATGAGTAGGATTATGTAAAGTTTTTGGCACATTTGTGTGCTCGCTAAACAATAATTCTCTTTATTTCAGCAAGGACAGTGAAAAGTAGCTCTCATTAATTGGCCTTTTAATTCTGATGCTAAGATTGGAGTGTTTAATCTGAGGGATTTGACCACAGTCATCCTGGCTGGGGTCCTATAGTGGCTGTGGCCCACAGTGATGCAGATTTTTCAATGGGGAATAGACTGTGTCCCACTAGAAGAGACCACAACATTGATCTCAGTCAATACCTGACCCAATGCTGGAAGACTTCTATGGCAATGTGTGAAAGTGTAATTAACTGTCCATTCATTTAAATATATGAAAGTGTAATTAACTGCCCATTCATTTACCAAACAGCCACCATGTGGTAGGCAAAGTAACAGGCATTAGAGATGAGAGACAAAATGAGGTGAGAAGACAAAATCCCTGAGCACGAACAACTCACTGTGCAGTAGGACAGACGGAGAAACAACTTATTACAATACAATGCAGTAAATACTGGATTAATAGCCCAGAGGAGGAAGTGAAACATCCACCCACACTTAGCAATGAAATGGAGCTATTTCATTTTAGTAAGAAGCCTAGAGCTCTCATGAATCTCTGAAGTTTAGAAAATATGAAGATCCTGTGTGCTGGGGGAAACAAAAGTCATCACCTTCACAAAGGATCATCTCTTTTATGCAGAAAACAAAGCTAAACGTGTGGGTATATACAGAAATGAATACAAAAGCAGAGACAAAGTCCTGGGAAGGTATATACCATTGTGAAAGTGTTTACTTTGAGGGAGGAGCTGGTAATAAGAAGGCTGTGAGAAGGATGTTCCCTTGTTATGCCTATATTTCTATGTCGTTTGATGTGTTTAACATCAAGATACAGTCATATAATACTTATGTTATAATTGCATTATTATATATGCACAGAAAATGGAAGGAAAGAGCCTTCCCCCAGATAACCACAGGGTTTGCACCCTCTCTTCTTCAGGTCTTTGTTGAAATGTCACCTTCTGAACATCCCACTAAAATTGGCACTTCACCACCATTGAAGCCCCCATCCCCTTACCTGTTTCATTTGTCTTCGTAACACTTAACCCCGTCTGGCATTCTATATAGCTTACTTCTTTATAAAATGTATTCTCTGTCTCCCCAACTAGAATGTAAGCTCCGTGAGGGCAGAGAGTTGTGTGTGGTTGTTTCATAGCTCGAAACCCTGAGCCTAAAACATGCAGCAGATGCTCCACAGGCAGACTGACTGAATCCATACACCAAGATGAGAACAGTGGTGGTTTCTGAATGGAGGGATTACAGATGCTTTTCATTTCCTTCTTTCTGCTATTTGATGTCTGAATTTTTACAATAAGCACAAAATAATTTTACTACCTAATAAACCTCTTTTTATTAAAAAAAACGATAAAACTCTTTTTATTTAAAAAAACAAAAGGTTACCTGAGAGGTGAGAAAAGAAGATGCCACTAGAAGCCACAAAGGGGTGAGAAGGGTCTGGTGGGAGTCAGGACAAAAAGCTTGGGGGAAACCTCATGAGACACCTGGTGGGGTGAAGTGACTCCTCTGCTGCCTCATTCTTTCCCAACATTGGGATAAATGTCTGGTCTAAGGGTCACTGGCTCACAAAGGGTCTTCTGCCCATATCTTCCCATCCTCAAAACTGCGGGGCCCAGAAACTCACCCTAGTCCTTGTACTCAGCAAATGTTTTTATCTGGCTCCTACTTAGGTTTCAGCCAATTCTTTTCTGAAGCAACTTGGCTTCTTGTTTTCCTTGGGAGCCAGACTCTTTTAAGTTGAAGCCATAAAAAGGATGAAATCCATTACCTGATACTTTCCTATTCGGCTATTCAAACCATACCACAGATGGGGGCCCTGTGTGCCCCACTCTCTTATTGTGGGTAATGGCATCGAAGCCGAACACTTTGAATAAGGCAGTTGTGCATATCTGAAAGTGAACACGCCGACTTTTTTCCCCCATTCTTTTTTCCTTTCTCCATTTTTTTTCTGTATTCTATTTCCAATTTAGAGCCATTGTCTTGAGTAAAGGATTGCAGAGAGAGCCTGATCCTCATCTCCAGGTGCCACTCTAAGAGCGGTGGGGAGAAGTGGCCATGCTGGCCCAAAAGTTGTTATTGTTGTTGGTTGCCATTGGGTCAGCTCCAACTCATGGTGACCTTATGTATAACAGAATAAAATGTTGCTGAGTCCTGTGCCATCTTCATAATCCTTGGGATGTCTGGGTCCGTGGTTGTAGCTACTTGTATTGTGAGTGCCTTCCAACCTAGGAGGCTTATCTTCTAGCAAGAGGTCAGACAATGTTCTGTTGTGATCATAATGTTTTCATTGGGTGATATTCAGAGAAGATTGTCAGGCCTCTTTTCCTAGACTGTCTTAGTCTGGAAGCTCTGCTGAAACCTGTCCCTCATGGGTGACTCTGCTACTATTTGAAGTACTGATGGCATAGCATGCAAGCCACCACAGTAGGACAAACTGACAGATGGGTGGTAGGTCTGAAATTTAAGTGAGAACCCAGGTCCAAAAGTTAAGTGACTTGGATTCTCGTAATTGCTCTGCCATTAACTTGCTACATGGTCTTAATCAAATCATGTTACTGCTCTTTGCCTCAGTTTCTTCATCTGCAGAAAAAAGTTGGGGGAGGGGGGAGTTTAAAGTGTTTCTAAAGTCTCTGTCCCAAATCAATTTTTGTTTAACTGAAGATCAGCAGTGACACCTTGTGGTTTCCCTGAAGCCATGCTTTCAGTTTTTCCAGCCCTACGGCCTAAGGCATTTCTCTGCAAGGAGCCAAGGACTGCCTGGACCAGCTTCCCTCCCTAGCCCACCAGGCCTATCAGTTTCTCTTGGCACTGCCTTAACCTTGTCTCTCACCAGATTCAGAAAGTTGCTTTCACCCTTTGCTCACAAGCTGCTTCCCAGCCTCCACCTGAAAGACGCTGCTAAAATCAAGGTTAGAGTAACACTAACAGACACCATCGTGAAGGCCTGTGCTTCTGTGAAGTGAGAGATTTGATATGAACGTGAGCTTTCAGATCCAGATGCTTTGTGGGCTGAGAGGGCAGCTCTAGAGGAGGAGCTGTGCAATAGTTAACAGAGCAGGACTGGAAATTTCATTGCTTTCCTGGGCTCTCTTATTCTATAAAATAAGTGATCTAAAATCAGACTCCAAATTACTCTGTGCCTCAGTTTTCCCGTTCATTAAATAAAGTTGCCGTTTGCACTGGCATCAAATGCATAGTTTATGCATTCATTTACTTATTCATCATCAAATATTTGATGAGCATCTTCCCAGTGCCAGCTTCTGAGCACCTACCTGTGCTAGCTTGGTGCCAGCAATAAGAGTATGAGAAAGAAGACACAGTCCTACCCTTCAAGAACCCTGTTCTTGGTCTAGGGGAAGACAGAGACAGGAAAAACTTCTATTACCATGCGGTAAGACAAGCCTTAAGGTAGACAATGCTTACATAGAATGGCATGGGAGCCTGGGGACAGACATCTAATTAGGCCTGGGAAGAATGTTTGACAGAGGATGTGACACTTAAAGAATCTTATGAATGGGTAGGAGTTTGTCACAGGAGGTACTCCAGGATAAGGGACCAGAGTGAGTATCGGCACACAAGCGTGATCCACATTCTTTACCTTAAAAACAAAAACACAACTTCCTTGACCTAAACCCATTCCCTTCCAGTTATAACCCCATTTCTCTGTTCCCTGTTGTGGTCAAACTTTCCAAAAGAGCAGCCCTATGCTCTGTCTTCCCTTTCTCACTTTCTATTCAAACTTGGACGCATCCTGACTTGGTTGCCACTCCACAATAACTAATAGCCTAGGTGGAGTAACCGGTGCCACCATGATGCTATCTCCAAATGGAACTTTTTTTTTTTCCTATTACTTTCCCTTTCAGCAGCATTTGCCATAGTCAACCACCCTTTCCATCCGAAAACACTTTTCTCTCTTAGCTTCCGTGATACACACTCTCCTACTACTGCTCCTAGTTCACTGTCTGCCCTGCCTCAGTCTTTGTCAGCTCCTCCTACTCTACCCAACAGTTGGAGAATGGAATCATCTGATTTACCTAACCTGCAACTAGCCCCAGAGATAACAGGTCTTAAACTGGCCACTGAACTTGCTGGTGATCTTGTCAACCTCGGCCACGTTCATCTGGATGGATGCGTGGTCCTTGACTCGGATGATGCGTTTGCTGGTAGAGCAGTTCCACAGCATGTACATGTCCACAAACTGGCCGGCGCCGTTCTGCATGTTGAGGCCACCATGCCTGAGGCCACCCCTCTGAGTGCCAGCAGAGAATGTTTTCAAATATCAAGTGTCATGTCCTAAATGTATATATCCAAACCTGACCTCTGAAATCCAGGTTTCTCAACCCTCAGAGTCTCAGCTTAAATGCTACCTGAAGGTTGGGTGGCCTTTCCAGATATTTTTCTTCTTTATGTCCGCCTCCTGCTAGGCTTAGTCCCATGTAGGTGGATCCATCTTTGCTTCCTTCAAACTTGTACGCCCAATGATTAATGGATACTCAAAAATTTGTTGGGTATTTGTTGCCTGAAAAATTGAATAAAATAGAAGTGAACGAATTATTTCAAATGACAGAATAAATCTGTGGCTTGGATTAAACAAATAAATCCTTCAGTCAACCCTGTTCAATCTCAGCCAGGCAAGCCTCACAGGGTGTCACATGGTATATGTTTCAGGATCTGATCTAATTTGGAATTATCTCTTGATGCAAAGTATCACCATTTTCTTGTCTGGTCCCCCCATATACTGTCTACCCTCTCTCAAAGGGAGATTTCCCTGTGAAATCTCACTAATGATCTTGACCAGAACACTTCATTCTTTGTGCTTCTTCCTGGGTTCACAAACGTCCTCATCTGTGGCCCTTACAGCAGTTTATATTCTTGCAGGAAATACTGTAGCTGCAGCAGGCCGTGTTCCAGCTTGGTGCATATTAGCATTCTGGGTGATTTTTACCAACACACACAATTCCCAAGTGACCAGGAGGAGGAGTCAGAAGCACAGTGGTCCAGGCTGTGGGAAAAGGAAAGCCACTCCCAGGCCAGCCCCTTGGCACCCTGGCAAGGGGAAGCCGTGGGGAACACACTCAGTTTAGAGAAACAAGGCATACTCTCTTTGAGGTAAATGTGAGATGAGATCCATTTCAACATGAGGCCTCCAAGGCACAGAGCAGCTGGGAGCAACTGAGAGGAACCAAGAAACGAGAAATGGAAGATTCTCATCTCTTCTTTTGTAGGAAGAGCCTCCAGGCGAGGGAACCGTCGCTCACCTGGGGCAGAAAGTTGCTATTAAAATAAACCTCCTTTCACATTATTTAAGACATTTTTGAAATATTTATAAATAGGCAAAAGTAGTTACAGCCAAGGAACATTTCTCTCTCCCACATCTCCATGGGGCAACATGGACCAAGTTAAACACCCCTGGTTTCTGAGACTTAGTCCCAGCTCTACGTCTGATAAATTGTGAGATCCTTGGACCAACTATGTAAACTCTCTGAGCCTCTATTTCCTCATCTTTAAAGTAGGCAAAAGAATGCCCTCACACAGTCACTATAAGGATTAAATTAGACAATACCTGGAAAGTATAGAGCACAGTGCCTGGGATGCAGCAGGAGCTCAGTAAAAATAAACGTTTTTCTCTCGCCTCAAAACTGAGCAGCAGAAAATATCCTGAAGACATAGATATTTTCCCTGGAGAATTCTCTTCCCACCTTGCCCAACCAAACATGTGGATGAGTAATCCAGAAGCCTAAATGGGAAAGGACTCACAGCCTTGTATTATGGTTTGTGGTCACCAAACCATATTCCCCGGGTGTATTTACCTTCATATCCCTGTATCTAATCGAGTGCCTGTCATATAACAGATGTGCAAATGTTTGCTGAGTTGAACTGAACTAGATTGGCACTGCCCAACACAGTAGCCACTAGCCACATGTGGCTACAAAGTACTTGAAATGTGGCTAGTCTGAATTGACTGTGTTGTAAGTGTAAAATACACACTGTATCTTGAAGATTTAGTACAAAAAATGTGAAATATTTCATGAATAATTTTTATGCTGAATACATGTTGAATGAAAATATATTGAGTATATTGGGTTAAAAATATGTTATTAAAGTTAACTACACCTGTTTCTTTTTACTTTTTTAATGTGGCTACTGTTGTTGTTAGTTGCTGTTGAGTCGATTCCAACTCATGGTGACCCCATGTATGCAAAGTAGAACTGCTCCATAGGGTTTTCAAGGCTGTGATCTTTCGGAAGAAAATCACCAGGCCTGTCTTCCGAGGTGCCTCTGAGTGGGTTCAAACCACCAACCTTTTGGCTAGTAGTCAAGAGCTTAACCTTTGTGCCACCCAGGGACTCCTAATGTGGCTACTAGAAATTTTTTAATTACATGTATGGCTTATATATTATATGTGTATTAGAGCTGAACTAAACTACATATCACCAACTGGCCAAAAGATGGTTGAATATATCCCAGGCTTCTTACTCTCATCCTCCTCACTTACAAAAGATATGCAAGCTCTGTATAGCACTTTCCAGTTCCAGCATTCTATGATTTTATAAACTTTAGGCTACAGTTTTTTAAGTATGAATAGTTATTAAATTTCTACCATGGGTCAAGCACTTTCACATACTTTGTCATTTAATCTGGATAGCAAAGTCAAGAGAGAGGAATGACTCTTCTCATTTTATAAATGAAAAAGTAAAGACCCACAGAAGTTTAGAGGCTTGGCTAAAGTCATCTGGCTAGTATGTGGCAGAGCTAGTCTGGAATCTTGACCCTCTTCTCTAGTTCTTTGAAAGAATTACCAACAGAAAACAGGATTAAAGAGTAGATGTGAATGTCTGCACAAAAACTTGTATACCAGCGTTTATAGCAGCATTATTCATAATAGCCAAAAAGCGGAAACAAATGTCCATCAACAAATGAATGGATAAACAAAATGTCATATATCCATGTAATGGAATATTATTTGACCACAAAAAAGAATGAAGTATAATGGTGATGGTTGAACAACATGGTTAACACAATTAATGTCATTGAATTGTACATGTAAAAAATGTTAAAATGCCAAATGTTTTGTTACATATATATTTATCACAATTTAAAAAAAGGAATGAAGTGCTGGTACATGCTACAACATGGATGGACCTTAAAAACATTATGCTAAGTAAAAGAAATCAGACACAAAAGTCCACATATGACTCCATTCATATGAAAGTCCAGAATAGGGAAATCTATAGGGACAAAGTAGATTAGTGGTTGTTCAGAACTGGGGGTGGTGAGGATGGGGAGCAGGGGAGTGATAGCTAAAGTGTACAGCGTTTCTTTTTGAAGTGATGAAAGTTTTCTAAAGTTGACTGTGGTGATGATTGCACATATCTGTGAATTTTTTTAAATCGTTACACTGTACACCTTTATATGCATGTATTGTACGGTATGTAAGTTATGTCACAATAAAACTGTTTTTTTATTTTTGTTTTTTTTAAAGAGTAGGTGTGGCTGCTTCAGCTCAGTAGTCCCCTAAGGTATACTTCCTTGTTTAAAATAATGATATGTCAGAATGATTGTAAAATCATTATATTGTTGTAAAAACGTATATAAGAGGCTCCTCCTTGAAGGCTGGCAAAGAACCCGGGGAGCCTGTCAGGCTTGGTAGATCATTGACCCCCAGCAGTAAAGTGTTGGGAGGCTTCCGAGGAGAGAAGGTCAAAAAGCCGGACAAGCAGGGGCTGCTGGTGGTTAATTGTTCACCAGCTTCAGAAGATCTGGCTGGGAGGGTAGCAAGGGGAGTGAAACATTGACCAGTTCTGATTTAAATGCAGAAATGTGTTAGGGAGGCATGGAGAGGTCAGGGGGAACCATTGGTATCTGAGACAGCTCCCATGGGCAAAATTCCTCTCCCAGAGACTGAAGAGGAAAAGGGAGTGTGCTCAGAAGGGGAGGAAAGGGCCTCTGGCCTCAAAGTGGACTTACTTTGCCAGCTTCTACAGCCATTTCCAAGGCCTGCTGGAGAAAAAAAATGGTGAGGTCATGTTTGACTTTTTCAACCCACCAAACTTCACTAAATATTAGAGCAGTGGGTTGGGGTGGGGGAAGAGGGTGAGGAAAAACAGCGTTGAATAAATAAGATCTTAGCCTTACCTCAGAGCCAAACTGGAAAATACAATGCCGGAGCTTGAAGGCTCTTAGACCTTGGTTCAACTCTTGGCTCCACCTAACTGTGTAATACTGGGCAATTCAGTTACCCCCTTGAGTCTCAGTTTCCTCAACTGGAAAAGAAAAGTAATGAAACTTACCTCCAAGTATTGTTATAGTGACTAAGTGATAATGAGAAAGTTCCTGACTCCTAGTTCAATCAATGTTGAATTGAAGAGTAGGAGAGACAATACAATTGTTTAAAATCTTCCAAGGACCCCCCAAAGCTTCTAGGGAGCCTCTAGTTCAAGCTCCTTTCCCTCTGTGATCTGGTTCCAGCTCATGGTCACAGCTTCCCTCCTGCCCCCTGCCACCTCACCCCCTCATCTCACTCTTGTCAACTTCTGATCTGTGACACTTTTAGAACCAGCATCCTGGATGCTGAGGCTCAGTGTTTCATTCCTTAGCATTCTCTGAAGCCTTTAAGTCGCCCTGGGTAGTTCAGCCTTCAAAGGCCCTCCTTCATCACAACCCTGGTCCTTTCCTGGATGATCCCTTAGTCCAGTGAGGCTGTGCTTGATCCCTGTAGACATCACTTCACGTTGCTCTTCTCTCAGTTTTTCTTACAACATGAAACAAAAGTTTGCTGGCTGGAAAACCTGAGGACACAAATAGGTTGAAAGAGAAAGGATGAAAAAGGAATTCCATGGAAATAATAACCATAAGACAGCTGGGGTGGCGGTCTTAATATTAGACAAAGTAGACTTTAAGACAAAATCTGTTAGAAGAGATAAAGATGGACATTATATAGTTATAAATATATCAATTAATCAAGAAGATTTAACAATCGTAAATATATATGCACCCAACATCAGGGCATTTAAATATAGAAAGCAAACGCTGATAGAATTGAAGACAGAAGTAGATAGTACTACAATGACAGTTAGAGACTTCAATACACCACTTTAAATATTGGAAAGAACACCTAGAAAGATCAACAAGGAAACAGAGGACCTGAATAACACTATAAACCAACTAGACTTAATAGACATATATAGAACACTCCACCCCAAAACAGCACAATATACATTCTACTCCAGTGCACATGGATCATTCTCCAGGAGAGACCACATTTTAGGTCACAAAGCACTGAAAAATTTTAAAAAATTGAAATCATACAAAGTATTTTCTCTGACCACAAAAGAATGAAGTTAGAAAGCAATAAGAGAAAAGACCTGAAAAATATCCTAACATGGGGAAATTAAACAACACAGTATTAAACTACCAATGGGTCAAAGAATAAATCACAAATTTCTTAGAGTCAAATGAAAATGCAAGCACAGCACACCAAAATTTATGGGATGCAGCAAAGGCAGTACTCAGAGGGAAACTCACAGCAATAAAATACCTACATGAAAAAAGAAGAACGTTCTTAAATTAACAGCCTACCTAGACAACTCCAGGAACTAGAAAGAGCAGAGCAAACTAAGCCTAAACTTACCAGAAGAAAAGAAATAACAAAGATAAGAACAGAAATAAATAAAATCAAAAACAGAAAAACAATAGACGGAATCAATAAAACCAGAAGTTGGTTCTTTGAAAAGATCAATGAAACTGAAAAACCTTTAGCTAGACTAACACAGGAAAATATAAAGAGAAAAGATGAGAATAACCAAAATAAAAAATGAAAGAGGGGACATTACAACTGATCTGATAGACATAAAAAAAATTATGACAGAATACTATGAACAACTGTACAGGAACAAAACATATAACCTAGATGAAATGAACAAATTCTTGAAATCAGAAACATGACAAGGGTGCCTGCTCCCACCACTTTTATTCAATATTGTATTAGAAGTCCTAGCCAGAGCCATAAGACAAGAAAAAGAAATAAAAGGTATTCAGATTAGAAAAGAAGTAAAATTATCTATAACAGTGGATCATATGATCCCATATATAGAAAATACCAAAGGCTCCACGAGAAAACCTCTAGAGCCAATAGAAGAATTTAGCAAAGTTGCAGGATACAAGGTCAACAAACAAAAATCATTTGGGTTTCTATACACTATCAGTGAGAACTCTGAAAGGGAAATTAGGGAAATGATTCCATTTACAATAGCCCCTAAGAGAAAAAAATACCTAGGAATAAATCTAACCAGGGATGTGAAAGATTTATACAATGAAAGCTACAAAACACTGATGAAAGAGATTAAAGAAGACATAAATAAATAGAAAGAGGTTCCATGTTCATGGATTGGAAGACTTAATATTGTTAAGATGTCAATACTACCCAAAACAATCTATAGATTCAGTGTTGTTAGTTGCTGTCGTTAGGTGCCTTCGAGCTGTTTCTGATTCATGGCAACACTATGTACAACAGAACGAAACTCTGCCCAGTCCTGTGCCATCCTCACAATCATTGTTATACTTGAGCCTATTGTTGCAGCCACTGTGTCAGTCTATCTCACTGAGGGTCTACCTCTTTTTTGCTGACCCTCTACCTTACCAAGCATGATGTCCTTCTTCAGGGACTGGTCTCTCCTGATAACATGTCCAAAATGTAAGATGTGGTCTCACCATCCTCACTTCCAAGGAACATTCCTGCTGTACTTCTTCCAAGACAGATTTTTTCGTTCTTCTGGCAGTCCATGGTATATTCAATATTCTTGACCAGCACGATAATTCAAAGGCATCAATTCTTCTTCGGGCTTCCTTATTTATTGCTCAGCTTTCACATGCATATGAGGTGATTGAAAATACCATGACTTGGGTCAGGTGCGCCTTAGTCCTCAAAGTAACACATTTACTTTTTAACACTTTAAAGAGGTCTTTTGCAGCAGATTTTCCCAATGCAATACTTTATTTGATTTCTTGACTGCTGCTTCCATGGGTGTTGATTGTGCATCCAAGTAAAACAAAATCCTTGACAACCTCAATCTTTTCTCCATTTATCATGATGTTGCTTATTGGTCCAGTTGTGAGGATTTTTGTTTCCTTTATGTTGAGGTGTAATCCGTACTGCAGGCTATAGTCTTTGATCTCCATTAGTAAGTGCTTGAAGTCCTCTTCACTTTCAGCAGGCAAGGTTGTGTCATCTCCATATCACAGGCTGTTTATGAGTCTTCCTCCAATCCTGATGCCACATTCTTCTTCATGTAGTCCAGCTTCTCGGGTTATTTGCTCAGCATACAGATTAAATAAGTATGGTGGAAGGATACAACCCTGACGCACACCTTTCCTGACTTTAAACCATGCAGTATCCCCTTGTTCTCTTTGAACGGCTGCCTCTAGATTCAATGTAATCCCAATCAAAATTCCAACAATCTTCGTGATTGTTTAAGGTTGCGTGTCAACTTGGCTGGTCCATGATTCTCAGTGGTTTGGCAGTTATGATGTGTTTGGCAGTTGTATAATGATGCGATCACCTTCATGAAGAGATTTGATATATGACCACCTCCATGATGGGATCTGCTGTGAGTAGACAATCAGTTGAAGAGAAATTTCCTTGGCAGTGTGGCCTGCGTCCAATATAGGTGGATTTTTCTGGCAAAGCTCGTGGGCTTTTTCTCACTCTGGATCATACAGCTGGCTCCTGTTCATCTGACTTCAGTTCTTGGGGCTTGAGCTAGCAACTTACTTGTGATCTTGCCTGCTGATTGTCAGTCTTCCCTTGTGAGAAGAGCCCTGCTGCCTGACTTGCTGATCCTGGGTTCACCAGCCCCTGCAGCTGCGTGAATCAGGAGAAGCCTCCAGCCTGACTCATTGACTTGGGATGTTCCAGCCTCTACAACAGTGTGAGCTATTTCCTTGATATAAATCTGTATGTATATATATATTTATACACTTTACAGGTTTTGCTTCTCTGGAGAACCCAGCCTAAGACAAGCTTCTTTACAGAAATAGAAAAACCAATCTTCAACTTTATATGGAATGACAAGAAGCTCCGAATAGCTAAAGAACGTTGAAAGAGAAGAACAAAGTAGGAGGACTCACACTTCCTGGTGGCACAGTGGTTAAAAGCTTGGCTGCTAACCAAAAGGTTGACAGTTCAAACCCACCAGCCGCTCCTTGGAAACCCTATGGGGCAGTTCTACTCTGCCCTATAGGGTCACTATGAGTTGGAATCAACTCAATGGCAACGGGTTTGATTTTTTGTTTTATACAGCTACAGTAATCAAAACAACCTGGTACTGGTATAAAAATAGACATACAGACCAATGAAATAGAAATGAGAGTTAAGAAATAAACCCACACATCTATGGTCAACTGATTTTTGACAAGGAGGCTAAGTCCATTCAATGGGGAAAGAAGTGTCTTTTCAATAAATAGTGTTGGGAAAATTGGATTTCCACATACAGAAAAATGAACTAGGATCCATGCCTCACCTCGTACACAAAAACAAATTCAAAATGGATTAAGAACCTAAATGTGCAAACTAAAACCATAAAATTCTTAGAAGAAAAAGCAGGGACAACACTATCAGGTCTAGCTTTCAACAATGGATCATTTAATATAATAACAACAGCACTAACAGCCAAAGACAAAATAAATGAGACCTCATAAAAATTAAAAACTTTTGTTCCTGAAAGACTTTACCAAAAAGTGAAAAGACAAGCTACTGACTGGGAGAGTATCTTTGGAAACCACATATCTGACAAGAATCTAATAATGAAAATGTATATAAAGCTTTGAAAACTTAACAACAGAAAGACAAATAAACCAATCATAAAATGGGCAAAGGACTTGAATAGACATTTCACCATAGAGGACATTCAAATGGCCACAAAACATGTGAAAATATGCTCAGCATCATTAGCCATCAGAGAGGTACAAATCAAAACCACAGTGAGGTACCATTTTATTCCTACTATAATGGTTAAGGTTTAAAAAAAAAAAAAAATAACAAACTTTGGCAAGGATGCAGGGAAATTGGAAGCCTTACCCACAGATGGTGGGAATGCAAAATGGTACAGTTGTTGTGGAACAAAGTGTGGCAGTTCCTCAAAAAA
Organism: Dugong dugon; assembly: GCA_030035585.1. NCBI lineage: Eukaryota > Metazoa > Chordata > Mammalia > Sirenia > Dugongidae > Dugong > Dugong dugon. The sequence goes on along the minus strand of CM057467.1, from coordinate 59,591,945 downwards.
CTAAAAATGGCCCAGCAACTAAAACTACCATGAACCCAAAAAACCAAACCCATTGCTGTCAAGTTGATTTAGAAAATAACAAACATTGGCAAAGAAGTGGGGAAATTGGAACCTTTACCCATAGCTGGTGGGATTGCAAAATGGTACAGTCATTGTGGAAAACAGTGTGGTGGTTCCTCAAAAAACTAAAAATGACCCAACAACTAAAACTACCATAAACCCAAAAAACCAAACTCATTGCCATTGACTCATAGCAACCCAATAGGACATATGACCATATGACCCAGCAATTCCACTTCTAGGTTGTCTTAGATATCTAGTGCTGCTATAAGAGAAATACCACAAGTGGATGACTTTAACAAAGAGAAATTTATTCTCTCACAGTTGAGGAGGCTAGAAGTCCAAATTCAGGGTGCCAGCTCTAGGGGAAGACTTTCTCTCTCTGTGGGTTCTGGAGGAATGTCTTTGTCATCAGTCTTCCCCTCATCTAGGAGCTTCTCTGCTCAGGGACCCCAGGTCCAAAGGACACGCGCTCCTGGCTCTTCTTGCTTGGTGGTAATGAGTTCCCGTGTCTCTCTGCTCCCTTCTCTCTTTTATATCTCAAAAGAGACTGACTTAAGATACAGCCTAATCTTGTAGAATGAGTCCTGCCTCATTAGCATAACTACCTCTAATCCTGCCTCATTAACATCATAGAGGTAGAATTTACAACACATAGGAAAATCACATCAGATGACAAAATGGTGGGCAATCACAGAATACTAGGAATCATGGCCTAGCCAAGTTGACACATGTATTTGGGGGACACAATTCAATCCATAACATAGGTATATACCCAAAAGACTTGCAAGTAGAGACTCAAATAGAGACCTGTACACCAAAGATCTTTGCAGTACTATTCACAATACCCAAAAGGTGGAAACAGTGGCATCACTAGGGTTGGTGTCCCCCAGTGCAGTAACTCATGGTGCCACCCACCCCCCATGGACCTCCTCCCATACCAGACCATACAGAATCCTTAGTAAAGTTTTTTGTACTAATGTTACTCATAAACCATAATTCCCATATATCACTCCTTCTTTTCCTTTAATTACTACTTCATTCTCAAAAAAAGTTATTGATATAGGCTCATAAATACTAGTTACCACAATATTGTAGCTAGAACACCAGAATAATTGACAAAATCAGCAACTATAAAAACTCCAGCAGCAACGACAGTTCATGCTTACAGTGCATGCAGCTGAAACCGTATGATTCAAAGAATCATTGTAATTGGGTAATAATGACATCTTTGACCAGAGCACATTAGAAGGTTCAAAAAGTAAATTAGCATAGAGTTTTAGCCTTGTAGGTATATTGATACATGTAAGCTGGACTTAAGAAAAATTTTTTTGTTGTTATAACTAACTACAGGGATATTTTTATAGACAGTCATCTTGGTGTCACTCCCTCTGACAATGTCACCTGGTGCGATCTGCACCCCCCACAACCCCTTAGTGATGCCACTGGGTGGAAACAACCTAAATGCCTACTAACAGATGAAAAGATAAACAAAATGTGATACATACATACAATGGAATACAACTCAGCCAGTAGGAGAAATGAAGTCTCGATACATGCTACAACATGGATGGAGCTGGAAGACATTATGCTGAGTGAAATTAGTCAATCACAAAAGGATAAATACTGTATGACCTCACTTATATAAAAAGACAACAAAAGGCATGTATAGAGAACAAAGTTTCTTAGTGGTTACCAGGGGCAGGAGGGAGGAGGAAAACAGGGGTTAATGGTGATAGAAATATGGCATCAATTAAGGTTAGGGTTGCACCGGCAGTTATTGTAATTACTGTCAATAAGTTGTACACCTGTAAAAAGTTGAATTGGCAAAAGTTGTTCGATAGATATATTTACAATGACCAAAAAAAAAAAAAAAGCATAACCACTGAGGCTGCTTATTTACAACGAAACACTTCATGGGATTTGAGGCTGCTTATTTACAACGAAACACTTCATGGGATTTGGTCCCTTGGTTTGAGGGTTTAGAGTCATGGTTTCATGGGACATCCCAGTTAATTGGCCTAATAACTTGTTTAATGCTTCTGTTCTACCTTCTAGTTTGTTGCGTAGTGCCTGGGGTCTTAAAAGTTTGCAAGCGGCTATCTAAGGCACAGTAACTGGTCTCTATTCACTTGGAGCAACAGAGGAAGAAGGTGAGTCAGGAATAGAAGGAAGATATGGAAGGTGTGGCTAATTGCCTCCATAACAACTGCCTCCTTTGCCCTGAGACCAGAACAACTGGATGGTGCCTGGCTACCATTACTGAACATTTTGATCAAAAATTCCATAGAAGAATTCTTATCAAAAGGGGGAAAATGCAGAATATAATTTCAGATTCTCATGGACTCCAGACTTTCTGGAGCCATGAAGGCTGCGTGAACACCTGAAACTATTGCCCTGAGATAGTCTTTAAATCTTAAACCAAAAACATCCCTGAAGTCTTCTTAAAACCAAACAATAGTTTCGCTTAACTACTAAAAAGTGTCTGCCTTGAGCATGTAAGAACTATCTATATGTGATCAAATTGACAACAATAACTGGAAAGATTAGATAAGAACCTAGGTGGGAGTGAATTTATGTTAACTGGGGAGGAACAACTCAGAAAAGGAGAGTGAGGATGGTTACACAACTCAAAGAACATAATCAATGTCACTAAGTGGTACCTGTAGAAACTGTTGAATTGGTGTATGTTTTGCTGTACATAGTCTAACCAACAACAACAAAATAAATAAAATTGTATTTAAAAAGAGTACTAATAACTCATGGCAAGAAAAGCTAGATGTTAAAGATGTTTTTTATCTACAGTAATAAAAAATGGAAACAGAACCTAGATGTCCAAACAATGGAAACAGAACCTAGATGTCCAAACACAGGGGACCAGTGAAATCAATGACAACCATCCACCATGCAATTATTAAACAAAAAGGTTAAATCCAAAAACAGCATGAGAAAGAGTTCACAGTAACATGTCATGTAGGAAGGCAGGACACACAGATTTACATGCATTTGATGAGCTATCCATCCATCCATCTATCCATCCATCCATCCGGTGATGTCACTGGGAGATGCAGGGTGGGGGTGTGTGGAATGCAGACCACACCAGGTAATACTGTCAGAGGGAGTGACACCAAAATGACTGTCTATAAAAATATCCCTGTAGTTAGTTATAACAACAAAAACATTTTTCACAAGCCCAGCTTACATGTATCAATATACACAAGGCTAAAACTCTATGCTAATTTACTTTTTGAGCCTTCTAATGTGCTTTGGGTCAGAGATGTCATTATTACCCAATTACAATGATGCTTGAATCATGTGGTTTCGGCTGCATGCACTACAAGCACACACTGTTGTTGTTGCTGCTGGTGTTTTTACAGTCGTTGATTTTATCAATTATTCTGGTGTTTTGGCTATAATATTGTGGTAATTAGTATTTGTGAACCTATATCAATAACTTTTTTTGAGAATGAGGTAGTAATTAAAGGAAAAGAAGGAGTGATATAGGGGAATTACAATTTACAAGTAACATTAGTACAAAAAACATTACTAAGGATTCTGTATGATGTTGTACGTGAGGAGGTCCGTGTGAGGGGGTGACACCATGAGTTACTGCACTGGTTGACGCCAACCCTAGTGACACCACTGCAGCCATCTATCCATCCATTCATTCCACAAATGTTTATTGAAGGTCTTCTCTGTGTCAGGCTTGGCTCTAAGTGCTGGGGATGGAGCAGCAAACAAACCAAAGTCCCTGCTGTCAAGAAACAACTTTGAAATAGTCTTTTAAAAGAATCTATGGGTGAATTTTGGGGGAAGAGTCATCATTATAAAACCAGGTCCTCCTAACCAAGAGCATGGGATCCCTCTCATTTGTTCAGGTACTTTCCTACATCCTTTATTAAATCTGATGGTCTTCTTCATGGAGGTCTTCTGTATTCTTGGTTAGGTTAATTCCTAAACTCTTTATGGTTTTTCTTGCTGTCATAAGTATCTTATTCTAATTTTACTTTCTGGTGGACTGCTGGTGTAAGAAATGCCATTGATTTGTGCAGACTGACGTTGCACCTGCAAACTTTGCTGAACCCTTCTTTAGTTCTGACAGCTGGGTTTTTCAGTAGATTACCAGTCATTATCTACAAATGGGAAACACCGGTGGTGTAGTGGTTAAGTACTACGGCTGCTAAGCAAAAGGTCAGCAGTTTGAATCCACCGGGTGCTCCTTGGAAACTCTACAGAGCAGTTCTACTCTGTCCTATAGGGTTGCTATGAGTTGGAATCAACTTGACAGCAATGGGTTTGGTTTTGGTTTTTTTATCTATGGATTATGCAGATGCAATCCCTATTAAAAGTCCTCTGGTTTTTGAGAAACTCAAAAAAACCTAGTCTAAGATGTCTATTGAGGAATCAAGGTCTATGAATAGCAAAATTACCCTTAAAAAAGTAAGGAAATAGCAAATCTCAAAATAGTCTACAAGTCCACAGTAACAAAAAAGTAGGTGCTGGCACAAGAGATAAACAGACCAATGAAACAGAAAAAATAAGACATTAGACTTGTTCGGACTTGAAAAACATGCCAAAAATTCATGAAATTATGAAATTTTGATGCTCCTACAGAAATATTTCTGAACACAATCAGTTCCTGCAGATTTAATGTTCTGCAGAACTTGGTGTTTGGAGGCTTCTCCCCCACACTGTATGTAGCTGCTGTCAGTTATATTTTCTGTGATCTAACCATGGACAAATGAACTCTGTAAACTGGGCTAGGTAAAGCAAAAAGCACTTGGAAAACAAAATCTTTAGAGATTTGGAAATAACATTGCCTCAAAAGTCTGTAACATAGTTTTGTTTACGGAGCCCATGCTAATGCAGAGACGTGCAGAGAAGTTGCTTCTCAGTGGTTCAGGCTTCATTTTGTGCTGCCAGCAGAAGAACAGGACTTAAGAGGAGAAGGAAGGGAAAGTGAGGGGAGAAATGGCTTCAGAGTCTTCAAGACCTATACAGGGCACTTTGAAAGCATGTCCATAAATTCCTTAGCACTTCTCCCTTCAAGATGTAGGCATTTGCCCCTCTTCTTGAGTCTAGTTCTATCCTCCTTACTCACTTGAGATCAACAGACTGCAGTGGCAGTGGTGGTGTGTGACTCCATGGCTGGGCCATATGTGGTGATGCAGCCTCTGCCCTGTCCATGGGGACACTCAGTTTTGGAGCCCTGACCCCTCCTAAGATGTCTGCCTACCAGGAAACCACCATGCTATGAGGAGGTCCAGGTCACCTGAAGAGCCCACACATAGGTGTCTGGTCAGTAGCCCCAGCTGATGTCCCAGCTAACAGCAGCATCAACCACCAGATTTGAGAAAATGCCTCCAGAGGACAGCAGTCCTCAGCCACAAGACACCCCAGTCTCCAAGACTTCCCAGCTGAGGACTCAACCACCCTAGAGCAGACAGGCCATTCCATCATGCCCTTTCCAGGTCCCTGATCCACAGAATAATAAAATGGTTGCTTTAGAAAAAAAGTTGGCTGGCTGGGTGCCCAGTTTCTGTTAATGTAGGCCCAGATTAAATTTCACTTGGACTAGTTTGCAGAGCCTCTGGATGCTGCACTGAAAAATGATTTACATTTTCTCTTGGCAGGGAATTACCCAAGTGGGAACTGCCTTGAAAAATAACCGCTTAACTGAAGCTTGTGTGTGTGCACACACACTTATGTACAGAATGCCCTGGCCTGTTCAGGTCGATAAGCTTCTCATTGGCTGATAAGTTCAGCAGTAGAACATCAAGAGCCAAGAGAAGGGGTTTACAAATATGCCAACCATAATGGTAACACAGTTGCTGTGTTGAAGTTTTAACATTGATTCTGCACTCCCTGGCATTCCAGAAAGGGGGAACATAATCAGGCCTGTCGTCATGATCAGAAAGAAGAAAGTATATCAACTCCTCAGGAAAGAAACTCTGTTAACACTGAATTATAAAGGCAATGTCTTCTCCTGACCCTTCTTGGGGGTACTGAGAATATTACAATAATAACTGCCATTTACTGTGAACTCACTATGTGCCAGGAGCACGTTTAATACTGACAACAACCACTCAAATTAGGTTTTTCATTTATGGTTGAGAAGAGTTAGACTCAGAGAGGCGATGACTTTTGTAAACTTCCCAGTTGGTAGTTGTTGGAACCTGACTTACTACCTAGGTGTGTCTGTCTCCGGCTATTAAACCACACTGTCTTTCCAGCCTGTGATAGTCAAATGTCTGCAACAATGTTTTCATAGCAAATGCAGTAGTGAGTATACTACTTTTTACGGATGTTTTGACCTTCAAATGGAAATTCTAAGACGTTGGGGTTTCTTTGCTTCAGAAATGAGCTGACTGCCAGAGGCCCTGAGCTTTGCTTCATCCCCCTCCCCCATCAAAAAATAAATAAAACTAAACCTATATTGAGTCCACTATACTAGGTGACCTACATTCATTTTTCTGTCTAAACCTCACAACAATTGTATGAGGTAGAGTCTTAGTAAAGAGTTGTTGGTTACTAATAACATGACCCACACAAAAGAGTTTAAATAAAGAAGGATCTGTCATTATAAAGACTATGGTGTAGCTGAGAGAACTCAAGTACAAGAAGTAAGGCTGAACTTCACAAGACAGACTAAAAGCAGAAGCTGGGAAGTCAGAACCCAGGCAGCTGAAGCTACTCCTCTGGAGAGTGCTGTTCCTTGCCTCTGCTTCCCTCTGCACTTCTATGAACCTCTTTGTTTCCAAGTGCAAGGACCTCCATTGAGGTTAGACTCCTGGCTTCTGATTGGTGAATCTGAGAAAAGGACCAGGCATTCAGAGCTCAGCCCTTTCCTCTCCCCTTTATTCATTGGAAGCCCTCAGGAAGCATACTGTCTCCCTTCCTCCATGTATGTCGGGTGGCCTCTGGCTGTTCAGGGCTGACTATGGAAAGTCTGTCTTATTATGTGTCCAGCATTGCCACACTAAGCCATGTATATCTATAAAAAGCAGACATGTCACTCTTTCTCTGGCTTACTCTTGTCCGTCTCTTAACTGGTCAGAACTGAAGTAGGTAAAGGGCAGGCTCCAACATGAAGCCAAATAGAGCCATTCCAGTCATGACTCACTCTTCTTCTCAGATCAAGAATTGAGAGAACTCCTAGCTCTATTCCCAAATTATCATGACATTCTGACTGACCTAACTTAATTTGGTCCACTATGGGTCCAATCAACTCTGTCAGGGCCCTAGCGTCACATTGTGCAAACAGGGAGGGTGGGGGGAGAGAGAGCGTTGTTGGAGGAAGAGAGTTGGGGCCTGAGCAGATACGGCAAGGTTTCCGTTATAGGTAGGTGCTATCACCTCCATTTCACCAATGAGAAAATTGAATCTTAGGAAGAAGAAGACTCATGGTGAATATCAGCTGAAATTCATACCCACATCTGATTCACCCTAAAGGCTAGGTTCTCAACCAAACACAGTTATTAGACCCAGGAAACTGTTCCTGAGCAGGGGATTCCCCACTTGGAGCTGACTAAAATAACCAGCTACCAATGAACCGACTCTGACTCACGGCGCCCCCATGTGTGTCAGAGTAAAACTGTGCTCCATAGGGTCTTCAGTGGCTGATTTTTCTGGAGATCACCAGGCATTTCTTCTGGACACCTCCAGGTGGGTTTAAACCTCTAACCTTTTGGTCAGCAGCTGAGCCCGTTGTTAACCCTGTGCATCACCCATGGACTCCACTGAATAGAATACCTGGCATGATATCAATTATTTTGACAGGAAAACTAATAGCAAAAAGAGCTAAGATTTTTACCCGCCCTTTTTTTAGTGACATCTCCTTTTTTCTTTCTCTTTCTTGGCTACCCTAGAAATGTGGGGTTGAATAGAATAACCGAAAAATTGTACCGCACTTGATGCCAGGAAGTCTCTACTTAGGAGCTGTGTGTTCTTACATCAGTTAGTTAACCTTAAACCCTTTGATCCTCACTTAGTTTTTGCATTCATTCAACAAATACATATATTTTAATATATAATGTATATGTTTATTTTGTATTAATACATAATACATACACATATATAACATAATATGTACATATTAGGTACTTACATACAGTGAAACCTAGAGAGCTGGAACTCGACGGGACTGCCTTGTTTTTCCAGGTTTTGCAAGTTTTCCGCCTTTGACAGGGTGCAGTCTTACCGCTCCGTCGCTCCTTTCAGTGGGAAGAGTTTTCCTTTTCTAATAGGTTTCTGCCTTACACAGGTTCCAGCTTCTACAAGTTTTATTGTCTAATACATATGTTTATATGGCATCAATAGATATATGGGGTATCTACCACATGCCAGACATTGTACTAGTGATTAAAAATATAAGAAATCCTACTAGATGCTCAGTTTCAAATAGGAGAAATGCAAACTCAAACTAACTGCATTGAGATGTCATTTTTTGGCTCTCAGATAGTCAAATGTTCAAATGTTTGTCAATAAATATGGGTGAAGCTGAGGAGAAACAGGCACACTTGTACATTGTAGGTGCCCCCTCCCATGGAAGGAGCCCTGTGGCTCAGTGGTTAAGCGTTCAGCTGCTAACCAAAAGGTCAGCAGTTCAAATCCACCAGCCACTCCTTGGGAACCCTATCGCGCAGTTCTACTCTGTCCTATTGGGTTGCTACGAATTGTAATTTGCCAATATGTCTTAAAATACAAACTCATATACCCATTGTACCAGCAATTAGATTTCTAGGAAATTATCCTTCAGATGTACTCACATTCATAAGAAGTAACATATGTACATGATTGTTATCATTGCAGCGTTGTTTGTAATAGCGAACAATTTAAAGGGCCATCAGTATAGGCCTGGATCAGCCATGGAGTAGAACACTAGGCAACACTTAGAAAGAATGAGGAAATGCTCTAAGTTCTAAAATGGAAAATCACCAAGATATATTGGTGAGTGAAAAAAAGCCAAGTGCAGAATGGTGTGTAGAGTGTGCTACTGTATGTATAAAAATTACCTATGTATAAATATACGTATGTCTATATCTATATCTTGTATATGCATAAAAAAAACTCTGGAAAGATTTAAAAAACAAATACCATGTGTTCTTTTTTTTTTTTTTTTTTAATGTGGGGGTGTGGAACCAGGCAAATGGAAACAAGAGTAGGAATATAACTTTTTGCTGTATATCTTTCGATAATTTATTGAACCACATGAATGTGTAACCTATTCAAAAATTGAAATAATCAAATGTAATTTAAAAATAATAGTGCAATGAATGCTAAGAAGAAGTCCAGGGTCCTGCAAGAACAGGTAACAGGGAGACTTGACTTAGTCTGCAGAGCCTGGAGGGCATCTCTGAGGAAGTGACATTTAAATTGAAACTTGAAGGATAAATAGGAAAAGGGTTCAAATGAGCGAAGAAAAGCTGTCCAGGAAAAGAGACTCCAAGAGCCCTAAGATGGGGAAAGAGCTGGGCACATTCAAGGAATGGAAACATATCTAGTATGGCTGGAATGCAGAAAACAAGGGGTGGGAAGATAGAGGGAGAAGTGGCTGAAGACAGAATGAGGGTTCAAATCATGCAGGCTATGTTGAAAACCATACCAACTATTATGAAGATGGAGCAGGACCAGGCAATGCTTCATTCTGTTATACATAGGATTGCCATGAGTCGGCACCAACTCAAAGGCAACTAACAACAACAAGATGTTTAAAATATTGGACTTTATCCTAAGGACAAGGGGAAGCATTGAAGGGATTTAAGCAGGACAGTAATGGGATCAAGGTTATGTTTTGAACAGATTGCTCTGGTGTCCAGGAGGAGAAATGATTGGAGGAAGTAAGAATGGGTATTGACAACATATATATCTGACAAACCACTTCTGAGAACCATTTGGCGGTTTCATATAAAGTTAGATCTGCACTTACCCTGCGATTACATCCTTAGGTGTTTATCCAAGTTACATGAAAACATGTGTTCACAAAACTATTTGTACACAAATGTTTATAGCAGTCCTATTCATAATAGCAAAAATTATGTTAAAAAATTATTATCAAAAGATGAATTGATGAGCAAAATGTAATGTGTTATTGCAATGGAAATATTATTCAGTAATAAAAAAAGAAGTCTTGATACACACAACATGGATGATTCTAAAAGTATTATGTTGCATGAAAGAAAACACACACAGAAATGTATATACTGTACGAATCCATTGATACAAAATGAAATCCATTTAGAGAAAAAATAACTTATAGTGATAGAAATCAGAAAGTAGTTGCCTGGGAGGAGAAGGAAACTGACTAGAAAAAATTATGAGGGAGTGTTCAATGGACTCAGTGACTCAATGGACACGGGTTTGGTTCTTCTGGTTTTACATGGTATGTAACTTGTTGCCTTTGAGTTGATTGTGACTCATGGTCACTCTGTGTGTTACAGACTACAACTGCTCCTTAGGGTTTTCTTGGCTGTAGTCTTTACAGAAGCAGTTCTCCAGGCCTTCCTTCCTGGAGCTGCTGGGTTGGTTCAAACCGTCAGTCTTTAGGTTAGCAGCCAACATGGTATACAGTGAAACCTGTGAGAGCCGGAACTCAACCAAACTGCCTTGTTTACCCTTGTCTTGCAAGTTTTCCGCTTTTGACAGGATGCAATCTTAACTCTTTTCTATTGCTCTCTACTAGTGGAAAATATTTGCATTTTCCTTCTCTGACAAGTGGTTTCTGCTTTACATAGGTTCCGGCTTTCACAGGTTTGCTGTACAATTAGCAAAACTTATCAAAGTGAACAACTAAGACCTGTACATTTTATTGTATATTAAGTATAACCCCCCAAAAACCGAATACGTTGCCATCGAGTTGATTCCAACTCATAGCAACACTATAGGACAGAGTAGAACTGCCCACAGCGTTTCCAAGGAGCAGCTGGTGGATTCAAACTGGCCACGTTTTGGTTAGCAGCCAAGCTCTTAACCACTGCACCACCAGGGCTCCATGTTAAGTATACCTCAGACAAAAAAAAAAGTGGACATTCAGAAAGATATGAGATGTTTGCAATAGTCCTGAAGAAAGGTGATGGTAGCCTGATGGCCTGTCATGGGGATCAAATAAAATAATGTATCTAACAGGGAAAACTATAAAGCTCTGTGCAAACCATAAAGCTCTATGCAAACTGTAAAGTTCCATGCAAAAGTGAGAACTTGCTCCGACTTAACCTCTATCGCATTTCAGAAGTGAATGAGGACCATTTGAATTGCCCCTGAGGCAGTCCTGTTTGTTTAAGATGAAGGGCTTGGGGGTGATTAATGATCTTGTTGGTTTGTCACAGTTTGGCAGGAAATGGATCCAATGACTGCTGAGATTCATCAGAATACTTGACCTTGGGGCCAAAAAAAATAGGAAAAAAAAGTCAGGAGCTGCTTTTGTCATGGGGAGTTTTCTACTGAAAATTGGGCTTCCCCGAACAAAAAAATGCATTCAGCTGCTGCTGGACTTGAGTCTTGAAATTTTTTTTAATAATTAGAGTTTGAGGGATATGAAATAAGGAAGCAGACTGTCAGTTCCCGAGACAGGCCCCATAACGATCAATGACAAGGCCACCCAGCATCCAAGGAGTTTGCTGGGAGCTGAGAGTGTGGGAAATACATGTGGGCTGCTTGCAAGCATCTGCCGCTGAGTGCACACTAGTTTGGAGGAACAGCTGTGTGGAAATCAGTCAAAAGCCAACTGCATAGCTGGTCATTCACCACTGAAATGAATTCCATTGGCTTTTTTCATGTGGTTTTCTCCCCTCCCCCCCAAATGTTAATAAATCCTTAATTGCCTTAATTTAATGTTGATTTTCTCCCCCCCCAAAAAAAACACTTTGAATGAGCAGACACAGCTGGATCATTCTTATCCCCATCAAGGGATGTTAAATGCCCTGTCACGGTACTTGGCCCCTTTGTCTATGAAAAGGAGACACTCTTGCATGAGGCAGGGCCTTAGACTACATGACCTTCTTGAAGATGCTCTTCTGAACTGCAGTGGACATTTGTCATATTATTTATTATCTGGCATCCAATCCTTCCTTCTAAGGGTAGGTTGATCTCACCTTTGGTGAAAGCCCTGTTGTGGCTTATTCTTGGTGTGAGGTAGGACCCACTTTCCACATTGGAAGTGGATAGGGTCACACACACACACACAATCTTGGCCCTGGCACAATCTGAGGACAGGCAACTGACTTGAGTTCAGTGCACCAGATGGTTTTTGAATCTCCTTTGAGCAATAGAAGGACATGGAGGTGGTAGATGGTGATCCATGCAGACATCCAAGTGTCATTTTTATAAAAAGCAGCAGGGGTGGCATGATGACCAAACTACGTCTGCTATAGCAGCATTGCTGTGAGTCCTTTGGCCTGGCTCTCTGGCTCCCCCTAATTTCTACCCATTTCTAAGCCTAATTCTCTCTATCCCCCAGTGTCCTTCTAATAAATTCTCTTCTATTTAAGTCTTCTAGAGTCTGTTTTCATTGCTGACACCCAAGACTGATATGCAATCATCAGATAGTGATTCTATTTCCTATCAGAGGCCTTCACAGAGATGTTCTTAACCAGTATCTCAGATACTCAGATGCAAGGCTTTACTTTGGTGGCAATGGAAAGAAATCTGAATGAGTAGGAGTGTGAATAGGATAAGGGAAGGAGAAAAGAGGAAGCAGGAGAGGAAAGCACCATATATTTAAGGTGGTACAAATGGTTAACATGCTAAGCTGCTAACCCAGAGGCTCCTCAGAAAAAAGGCCTGGCAATCTACTTTCAAAAAATTAACCAGTTCAACTCTGACTCATGTGGGGTTGCCATGAGTCAGAGTCAACTCAACAGCAACTGGTTTTGGTTTAGGTTTTATGTGCTAGGACTGAGGATACAGCAATAATCAGTACAGGAATCGGATCTACAGATACCAGGAGCTGTGCTGAGCACTTCCGCAATTTCCTTGTGTTAACAACATAGGGAGGGAGGTATTTTGATATCAGAAGCGGAGAGTGTGGTTTTAGTGAGGCTGAGAAACTTGCCCACGGTCACCCAGTATGTGAGTGGGAGAAATGAAATCTGAGCCAGATTTGTCTCATTCCCACTAGATCTGCCCTTTCGACTACAATAAATTTGTTGGGCAATGGTGGGTAAACCATGAACCTTTCTTGCTTTTTATATTATGATTTCAGAGTTGTAAATGTGGTTTGGAATGAGTCCACCTGAGGATAATGTAAACAAGATCATTGGATTATGTATTTATCTATTTTAAAAATACAAGCTAGAAAACTTTACGGAGCCTGTGAAAAGGAGAGCTGGAGGTCTGTTGAAGCCTGTTTTGATAAAGTGGAATAGATCTAGCTTGAGTGTAAATTCAAGACTGTGTTTGTTTGTATCACACTGTATTTTTCAAATTGCTTTCATATGTCTCGTCTCATTTATTTCCCCCACTTATGGATGAGGAAACTGAGGCCTAGGACTTGAAATGACATGTCTATGTTCATATCAGAGCCAAACTCAAACCCAGATCTTTTTACCACACCCCACAAAGCAAGAATTCTTATTCCACCAACTGAGTTTAACAAGGTGGCTTGGGCTGGTTTGTTCTGATGATTTGATTGAACCTCCTAGGATTATTCATGTAAATATTAGCGCCACACTCCTTCCAAATATGTTCAGTCTCTCTCTAGGTTTTTATTGTTTTTTCTTAAATATTTTCCTGCATTCTGGCTCTCTTTCTACATTCCTGCCTCCTCCCTATTCTCTCTTACTCTTCTTTCCTTCTCTCCTCTCCTCCCTTCCTCTCCTCCTCTAACTCACAAAAACATTTGTTTTTCTTACATAAGGAAAGTATCATCTGACTGGGTGGCTGAAATGAGAACTATATTTTAAGCCCCTGGAAGCAGAAGATTTTCTTATGGATTCTTTATTGTTTGGATTGTTTTGCCAGGCTAATGAAAGAAGACTCTGAGGCCCCCTTATCTCAGGCCAACCAGAGGATGCCTCCAAGTTTTTGTTTTGTTTTCCAAGCTGGTTCCTTACAAATGCACCCAGAAGGTCACTCTCAGGTCCCCAAGATAGTAGGAGTAATCAATCACATCTAGGACATCAGCATCACAGAAGATAATCTCACGAATGGGAGGATTCGGGGAAGACAAAAGGGGAGTCTCAGCTGTCCCAGGATTACATGCTCAGCAAAGGTGGTCTGATGGATTGCTTTCTTCTGAAGGTCACTGGGATGGTCACAATTACAGTCTAGCTCCAGTGGCTGTTCTTCCCCTCTGTTTTCTGACTCCTGCTAAATAAATATACATATACATAAGAGGATCAAACATTTCCCAGATAATTGGCTGAAACTCAGCAAGCAATAAAAGTTATATTTAATAGTCCCAAGGGCTTGGTCCACATAAGTCCCCAGGCAATAACCAATCCATTCAATACAGACAGGAATACCTAAGTAGTGCAAATGGTTAACTCACTGTTGCTAACTGAAAGGTTGAAAGTTCAAGTCTACCCAGAGGCATCTCGGAAGAAAGGCTTGACCATCTACTTCTGAAAAATCAGCCACAGTTCTACTCTGACACACATGAAGTCACCTTGAGTCGGGGTCAACTAGATGGTTTTCAAAAGAAAGGGACCTCCAGTCCTGACTTTGGCAAAGACAAGCTTTGTGAGCTCGAGAAGTCACTTAACTTCCCTGGGCCTCAGCTTCCACAGCTATAAAGTAATTCAACTGCTTTATTCTTTCAACAAATGTTTATAAAGCATCTACTTTGTGACAGGTCTTGTGCTAGGAACTGGAAAATTTAAAAAATAGGCACAGTCCCTGGTCTCAGGGGGTCGCAGAGTTTAATGGGGAAAAAGATGTGTAATAAAGGAAAATAATAGTAATGGAATATATTTTTAAGTGCATTACATGCAAAGTGCTAAGAAAGGACAAAGGTGGAAATCACTCTGCCTATGAGTTCCTGTTTAGTATTCTCCCAGCCCTAAAAGTCTGTGTGTATGGTTTTTTTCTTTGTTTGTTTTCTTTTGTTTTGGTCTGCTTTTCACACTAATGTATTTGCTTCTTTCTTGACTAGCTGTTTTCAAATCCTCGTTGTTGTTATCAACCATTAAACCAAAAACCAGTTGCTGCTGAGTTGATTTTGACTCTTGGCAACCCCATGTGTGTCAGAGTAGACCAGTGCTCCATAGAGTTTTCAATGGCTGAGTTTTTGGAAGTGAATCGCCAGGCCATGAAGACAACCCTGCCAGCCACAACTCATTCTGCAGATGGTATTTCCCAGTAAAAATGAAAAGCATCATCTCACTTTGCAGGCCCAGGCCACACTGGCAGAATTTTTCAGTGATCATGCTTCATGTGCAGCCTTTCTGGTATTCCCCTGGGGACCCAGTGTGAACCATTTGGGCAGAACTTGTGGGTTCTGTGCGGTAGCTTTTCCAGAGTAGCCCTGTTACTTAACCTAGGAATATTAATAACACCTCAGGTAACATCATTTTCTTTTTTCTTTTTAGTATGGGGAAAGGTACATAATCTTGGGCTGACAAGAGTTCTGATCACACCTTCACCCTTACATTTAGAACCTGAGAAAGGAGACATTAGCACAGCCCAAATGGAACACATTAAAAAGCTTCTTAGGACCAGTCTCTTTGAAAATGGTAGACAAGGACCTGTATGTGTGCCCTAACAAAGGGCAATGGGAGGAAAAGCAACCAGCGCTTTGCATCTGCTGGATTATAAACCTCTCTCCTCAGGCATCCAAGGAAGGTGTCAAGTCCTATTGACTCAGTAGAGATTAGCTAAAGATCATCATTTTGGTCAATGATTATTAATCAGTGGTATTTAACCTTTTGAGATCATGTTAATGTCATTAGTTGCTGTCAAGTTGGCTCCAACTCATGGTGACCTTATGTGTAACAGTACAAAACGTTGTCTAGCCATCATCATGATCATTGGTATGTTTGTAGCTGTTATTTCTCATTTTGAGTTGTGCCACATCATAGGTCCCTCCTATGAAAGCTACGGACTATCCCCCCCACCTCCTCAAAGACACATGGATACATAAAATCATTTGCCTACAATTGACAGCAGCAACTAGAAAGAGAAGACAGAAAAGTTAGGGGGCAGTGAGTTTATATTAAATGGGAGGAACAAGTTGGAAAAGGAGGGTGAGGATGGACGTGCAGCTTGAAGAATGTAATCTATGTCTCTGAATTGTACATGTAGTAAAACTGTTGAATTGGTGCATGTTCTGCTGTATATATTCTCAATGACAACAAACTAAAATAAATTATTTTTGAAAATGAAAAAACAGAAACATTTTGTATACAGTTATAGACTCCCTGCACTGCTCCACATTAAAAGAAACAAACAAAAACAAAACCTGTCTTAGATCACTCCCAATTATAGGATCCTAGAATGCTGGAACCAGAAACTTAGGGATCATTTTTGTCCAACCACATTATTCCTCAGAGGCTGGAGATTGGCATCATTTGGGCTAATAAATGATTCTGTGCATTTTCAAAGACCTAGCCCCCTGGTTCTCAACTCTATTCTTGAACTAGGGGCCCCTGCTCCTAATTTGCTTGCATCAGAACACTGTAGCCAAGTGGAACAATCTGATACCATAAATGACTAATGCCTGTGAATATCAGTGGAGCACCCGAACCAACCACAGTGTTAGGCATAAGAACAGTTCTTGCCCTTGAGAAGCTCACAGACTTCTAGGGGAGAAACATACAAAAACAATATAAGGTAATATGGTATGTGAAATTACAGATGTTTGAACCAGATGCAGAGGTGACATAAAGGAGGGCACCATCAGCAATGCTTGGTTGGATGGTGTAAGGCTCCTGAAGAGGCAGCACTTACACAGGGGCTTGAAGGATGAACACAAGGGACACAGAGGAAAAGAACCTTCTGGCTGAAGAGATCAGCAAGTGTGTAGGCAGAGAAGAGTGAAACAGCATGAGATGTATGAGGAACTGGAAGTGATTGGGAATGGCAAGAACACAGGCTATAGGTGGGAGGTGAGACTGGGGAGAGAGAGGAAGGGGCCATAATGTGGGGAGCCCTGGATATCACGCTAACGGGTTTGGACATAAGGAAGAATGCCAGCCTGGGTGATGGATTAAGGAGCCTCCTCCTGGGGATGGTGTGAGGAGGCAAGATATCCATCTGTCCCGAAAGGCCTTCTTCCCGGAGGGGCCGAGGGCAGCCTCCCTGAGATTCCTATCACCTCTCTCTTTAAAAATCAGCCGGCTGCCAAACATTAGAGAACTTAAGAAAGCTCCTGTGAAGCATTCAGAAACGATGAGAGGTCAGCATAAAACACAAACATCTCTGAGATGTCAATGAGACTTAATTCACCAGAGAAGGACCACGCCTCCCCCCTACAAGATGGCTAATGGGAGGAAGCCTTCCCACAAATACAGAGAAATTGTTCTCATTAAAATAAAAAAATTTAAAAAACAAAGAGAAAAACCTGATTCCAGCTTGATATTTTGATGTATTTTCTCTGCAAAGCTTCACAATTTTCATTTGTCCTTAAAATTGAACCAGTTTAGCCCCAGGAGGTAGGCTGGCTCTAAGGAAACGTTAATCAAGAAAACAGAACTTCACCAGAAATGCGTGAGGGGAGTCATTTTCCATGTTACTACTTCTTAGGATTCCTAGGCATTAAGGGCACTAAGAAGCATTTATAAAGGGTATGTTTTCCCCCAAACAAATGCATAAATAAAAAGTCCTAATTACAGGGACATTGTACAAAAACAAAAAAAACCCCACTGCTGTTGAGTTGATTCCCACTCATAGTGACACCATAGGACAGAGTAGAACTGCCTCATGGGTTTCCAAGGCTGTAAATCTTTACAGAAGCAGACTGCCACATCTTTCTCCTGCAGAGCAGCCAGTTAACAACCGAGCGCTTAACCTCCGCGCCACTAGGGCTCCTCTCAGAGACGCTGTATTAAGTAGCTACTCTGTCCTGAATAGGTTCTGCCCGTATTTACCACTAGGTGTCGCAAGAATCTTATTTTAAAAGAAGCAACGCTTCTTGAGTCTGAATCAACTAACAAAGAAAATAATTTTCTAGTGTTCAGATTTCTCTATAAATAATTTCTTTAAAAAGAGTGAAAATTGCAAATATTCAGAACTTTTCTCTTAAAAAGACCTGATGGTTTTAATTCCTTAAACTACCTGCAAATATGTGTTCTACAGAATCACAACAAATAGAAGTTTTTGTTGAAAGACTTATGGTAAATGTACATCTTACAGGAAATTCCATTTCATTTACACTATTTATTTAATAGAAATAATCTCTGAGATTATTTGCATTTATTTCTGAAGGAGGATGTTTGTCCTTCCTCAGAATAAGTTCAGGAAATGGGTGAACTGTTCAGGAAGCTAGCTAAATGCTGATGTAAATCCAAAAGGAAGGTCTGTTGTGAAAAAAAAAGAAAAAAGACCAAAAAAAGCTAGGAAGTGGGTCTCTCTTTCACTTATGGAAAATGTTATACAGACGTTCTGATTTAAAAGGAAGAAGACTAGGAAAAATACCTGTGTCCATGCTATCTTTTCTGTGGATCTGGTTAGGCAATCCAGACTTTGACTGATAACAGGAGCAGGCAAAAAAACCTGTGTCAAGAAATAAAATCTAAATGGGAGACATGACTGGGATTTTACTTATATTAAATTAAGCTGTTTGTGGAATTTCTGGAGCCCTTGCAGTGCAGTGCTTAAGAGCTGGGCTGCTAACCAAAAGGTTGGCAGTTTGAATCCACCAGCTGCTCCTTGGAAACCCTATGGGGCAGTTCTACTCTGTCCTATAGGGTTGCTATGAGTTGGAATCGACTCAACGGCAACAGGCCTGGTTTTTGGTATGGAACTTCTATCAGCTATTGTAGGAAGTATGTCTTAATCGGAAACTTTGAGTCCAAAAGAGCTGTTGCCCCCCCCCCCCCTTATTTTTGTTCACTTGCCGTGGAGTTAATTCCAACTCATGGAGTAGGAAGCAGATTACCAGGCCTTTCTTTCATGGCACCTCTGGGTGGGTTTTAACTGCCAATTTTCCAGTTAGTAGTCAAGTACTTAGTTGTTTGGGTGACCCAGGTACTCCTGTTGAAGCCCCTCAGCGCTACCTAAACAATAAAACACTACCCTCCCCTCACAAGGATCCTGTCCCTTCCAGCCACTTACGAATGGTGTGGTGCTGACCTGATGACCAAAAGGGAGACAGCTTCAATCCAGGGAAACCCAAGCTCTCCAGCGGCACGTGGTCAGTGCAGCAATCTGCCCGTGGCCCATCGGTGACGAGGTCATTATTTATCTGTAGCTTGCAGCGTAGGGGGTGTGCTGTATCAGGTGTACAGAGCAAACACAAAGCTCCTTCCTCTGAAACACTGGCATTTCAGAAAACAAAGATTCAGCTCACTGAACAGTGCCACAGAGGGACATACAGTTTATTGTGTTTTTTCTGGAAATCGCCCCCTCCTTTCCAATTCCCTGCTGCAATCTTCATTCAGGCCTTCATGCTTTCTCATCCATACTGAGCTCCCTACCTCCAGCTTCTTTCCAGCCCACAGATGGAGCAAGCATTAGAAAGCACCAACGTGGACATGCTCCCTCCTTGCTTTGCCAGCTCGCCTGTGCCGAGAGCAGAAGAGAATACAACCTCCAAGGCCTTCTATAACTTGGTATCAGCCCACCTTCCCTCCCACTCGATGAGTCTCAGGCTCCAGTTACACTGAACAGTTTGCTGCCCTGCACTTCCTCACAGGCAACTCTCTGCCAAGTTTATTAAAAGTTTATTAACAAATTTCTTTCTTATACTCTGAGTAAATGAAGATTGATCATGAACTTCTTGTAATAGCTATAGAGCAATCTCTTTGGATTTATAGAATATGACAAGAGAAAAGCAAGAGAACAGGGCTTAGAGGACACAAGGCAGACACAGCTATGCAAACCACCTACTCGGTGCAAATATAATAATTCAATATGCATGCCTAGAAAAGATGTTCAGATGGAGGCAGTTGGCTGAACTGGTGATTAAATGCCTCTGGTGACATTTCATGAATAAGTTTTTTTTTTTTTTTTTTTCTGATTTTCATGCCAACCCTCTTAGGGGGCTTCTGTTGTTGTTGTTGTTAGTTGCCATCAAATCAATTCCAGCTTATGGCAACCTCATGTGTGTCAGAGTAGAACTGTGCTCCACAGGGTTTTCAGAACTGTGTCCTGTCAGAAGCAGATCATCGGGCTTGTTTTCCAGGGTACCTCTGGGTGGGTTCAAACCACCAACTTTTCAGCTGCTGTAAAAGACCTCTTTAAAGTATTAAAAAGCAAAGATGTCACTTTGAGGACTAAAGTGTGCCTGACCCAAGCCATGGTGTTTTCAATCACCGCATATGCATGCAAAAGCTGGACAATGAATAATTGATGCCTTTGAATTATGGT
Source organism: Dugong dugon (assembly GCA_030035585.1). Taxonomy (NCBI): domain Eukaryota; kingdom Metazoa; phylum Chordata; class Mammalia; order Sirenia; family Dugongidae; genus Dugong; species Dugong dugon. The sequence continues at coordinate 59,571,425 of CM057467.1, read as the reverse complement.
ATTGGCAAAGAATATTGAATACACCGTGGACTGCCAAAAGAATGAACAAATCTGTCTTGGAACAAGTACAGCCAGAATGCTCCTTAGAAACAAGGATGGTGAGACTTTGTCTCACATATTTTCGATGTGCTATCAGGGGGGACCAGTCCCTGGAAAAGGATATCATGCTTCATAAAATAGAGGGTCAATGAAAAGGAAGAGGACCCTCAAGGAGATGGATTGACATAGTGGCTGCAACAATGGGCTCAAACATAGCAAGGATTGTGAGGATGGCACAGGACCAGGTTTTGTTTTGTTTTGTTGTACATGGGGTCGCTATGAGTAAGAACCGACTCAGCAACACCTAACAACAACAAGTAGAGTGCTTTACTGTTTGTGCCACCCAGGGACTTCGTTTTTATTTTTTACATATTGAAATCAGAATGTGGTTTTGACAAGCAGACTAAATCTTAAAAACAGTCGTGGTGTCTGGGATCCAGCCCTTCTCCTCTTCCCGTCCCCTCCCTACACATTCACCTAGTGTGGAAGACAGGTCGTTTTGGGGATCAAACGGTGAGATTACAGCAGTCTAGAAAATGTTTTCTCATTGCATCTGGTACTCAGAAGTTGTTCTGTCCAAACTAAGCCAAGGAGGCTTTTATGGATTAAATTGTGTTCCCCCAAAATATGTATTGGAATCCTAATCCCTATACCTGTGAATGTAACCCTGCTTAGAAATTGTTTTCTTTGTTACGTTAAGAGGCCATATCAATATAGGGTATGTCCTAAACCTAATTACTTCCCAGTTATAAAAAAGAGCAGATTAGACGTAGATGTGTGTGTGTACAAACAGGAAGACACCATGTGAGGATCGTCTATAAACCAACACCCAGGGCTACCAGCAGGGAAGCAATCAACTTGGCCGAGACCCTGATTTAGACTTTTAGCCTCCGGAACAGAGCAAATAACCTGTTCTTTAAAGCCACTCACTTATGGCATTTGTGTTACAGCAGCCCTAGCTAACTGAGACAGAGGCCCTGGGAGTTAGTTTAGGAAGAAATTACATAGTAAGTGTGATTGGACCCAGTAGCATTCATCCTTTTTGGGGGGTTGGGGATGGAGGAAAGGACAGGTGGTTTGCTGCTGTGAAGTTCTGGAGGGAAAGGTTGTGTCTTATTTATTCCTGTGTCCCCTACAGTGTCCCAGGATGATGGCTGGCACATGATGGACTCTCATTCAGCTATTCAACAAATATTTACTAAGCGGTAGAGGATTTGTTTTTCCAGGTTTAGAGCTTTAAGCTTGTTAATAACAGCTGAATTCTTTCTCTGTTTTGTCATCTGCACTTTTGGACTCTAAGTAGGACTTTGTCTTTCCTAGTTTTTCAAAATCACTCCCTCTCTCCTTTCTCCCATCCCACTCCAGTGTTCCACATACAGCAGGGTCTCAGCAAACATTTGTTGGGGAGGAGGAGGAGAAGGAAAAGGTGAAGAGAGACAAATTGAGATAAGAACAACTGTGGGGTAGGTGATCAATCCCTAACCCATTTTTGAGGCTGGAGAATTTTTTTCTGAGGCTATTACCCTGGCATCTTTCCAGAAAGTCCTGCCAATGTGTTGGCTCTTGCTGTCACCTTTGGTTTCCTTCCTATGCTGGCCACAATTGTCACTAAAGCCTCTTAGTTTCCCCACCTAACAAGTCAAATCCCTTCCTTCCTCTCTTCCTTCCTTCTTTCATTCCTTCCTTTCTTCTTTGCGCAAATATTCCTGAAGCTTGTGCTCTGTTCCTGGCACTGTGCCAGGCTCTGAGGACACCCAGCTGGGCACCTCAGGGAGTTCAGTCTAGTGGGAAGAGGGGCCCATGCAGACGATTATAAACAGTGCAAAGAAGGCTGTCAAAGTTGAAAGCACAGAGGCTTAAATATACCTACGATGAGAAGAAAAGGGAGCCAGGAGGTGGCAAGCAGGAGGGTCAGGGAAGATTTCCCAGAAGAGATGACACAAGACCTCAATTGTGAAGGAAGAATAGACACAAAACAGTTGAAGAAAGGGCGAAAGGGCATTCCAGGCAAAGAGAACCACAGATGCAAAGGCAAGGGGGTGAGAGGAAAGCGATGAGACTAAGGTAGGTTTTTCTATGTGACTTATCAATTCCATCTTGTTGCTTTACACTCTACCAAGTCACTTCATATCAAGTGAAATGATGCAACCCTCAGGTATTTTATGAAATTTAGATAGCCAATCAGAAATGTCAGCTAGCCAATCATTTAATCTCTTAAAGAGGAAGTCTCTGATAATGTGGGCAACCAATGATATTAAGCACATTCTTTGGTGAAAACAGGATTGGGTGCTTATAAGAAACCAGGTGGGAGGCTGATGAAAATCAGTCAATTGATGTGAAATTTAATAAATTTGACTTTTTATTCTCTCTCCCTGGGAACTCAAGTAGCTGGAAACCTTGGCCGTGATGGCAGATGAATCCATGGGCTCCCTTAAGGATGAAAGAGACCAAAGAAAGAAGACAGGGTGGTATTAAGTTTAGGTGAGGCTGAGGTCCATTTTGAAAGCCCTTCAGAATAAACCTCTGCAGATCCAACACATTTTCAAAACTTTTAGGAAGATAGGAAGATGCTCCCATCCTACCAACTGAGCTGCCTTGTGAAGGAAAACAGAGGAGAGGACAGAGCTCTTCCCTGACCGTGGTTTATTTCTGTTCACAGAACTTCTGAAGACATGAGGCCAAGGTTGACCTCTGTAGTCAAGAGTCAGCTCAACTTTAAAATTATGATTGCATGTGAAATCTAAAATGGGAAAGATAAAAAATCAGTTCTCAGAAAAGAAATGCTAAAAACCCTTGGGCTACATTCCAGTCAGGGTCTTGGCCCTGCACACAAAGCTCCCATTGGGGGTGGGTGGGCCGGAGACCAGCCAAGACCAGTTCAAGCCAGTGGAGTATCAGGGAATCATGGGGTTTATTCTAGAGGTGTCCAACTTACAGATAAAGAAATTTACCTTAGTGATTATGCTACATAATCCTTGAAAAACAGAAGCTCGGGGCCAGGTCTTACTACTGAGTTAGTTGCCTGCCAAAGCATTTACCTACTCCCAGTCAACTATTTGTAGTAATTAATCAGAATGATAGCGTAAAACAAAAACAAAACACTGAGCTATGCTTAAGAAGATCTAGTTGTCCAACCTGCTACCTCCCTGTTGGGTGACCCTAGACAAGTCCCTTGCCCTAAGCCTCGGCTTCTCCTTTCTAAAGAGAGGCAATGCCTGCCCTGCTTACTTCAGAGATGCTATGAGAATCAAATGAAATCGTGCAAGTATTTTCTATACTGAAAGTCCTTCTCCAAGTGCAAGGGATTATTTATTTATGAATTCATTCCAAATTGTGTTGACTTCATAACTACTTGGAGCCCTGGTGGCGAAGTGGTTAAGAGCTCAGGATGCTAACCAAAAGTTCGGCAGTTCGAATCCACCAGTCACTCCTTGGAAACCCTAAGGGGCAGCTCTACTCTGTCCTACAGGGTCGCTATGAGTCAGAATCGACAGCACACAACAACATAGCTACTTAATGAGGAAGAAATGGAATGAGAAACAGCATACCTTACAGAGAAGAGAATTTAATTCATATACCTCCCTTCATCAATTGCTTGAGATAAAAATACACTAGCAATCTGCAGATAAGGAAAATAGTATTGCAGATTCTTGTTCACTGGGCTTTTTACTTACACCAAAACAGGGTGGGACTCAGGTGAAGCTAACAGGTGGAAAACAATTTATAGGCAAACCAAGAGGGTTGTTCTCATCTGGGGCATCAGCAGACTTCTCCATGTCAGGCGTCTCCTTCGTGTCTGTGAGGTCCATGTATCGTGTGCTCCCATGACACTGCTCTGATAATGGCTTTGAATTTGTCCAATGATTTCTCTGGATATGGGGGACAGAGACCACCCAAACTTGTAAACTTAGCTAGAGAAGCCATTTTCCTGCCTGACTTGGTGTACTTCCATGTCTTTACATAAAACCAGAACCATTGTGTAGCTAGGGGAAAAAAAAATCTGAAGTTAATAAAAAGGACAAAGTCTCCTTATTTAAGAGACCAAAGTGCTAGCAGTGATGGGAAAACTTTTTCAGGCCACCAGACTGAGACAAGGGCATTTGGAAGGTTTATAAAGATGGACACACGTATTGGAAATGCCAGAATGAGGACTCATTGGGATGACAGCTTGAGAACTCTAGCTATGTCCAAAGCATAATGTGACCCACTTGAGTGTTACTGATGACCACAGCAGTGATAAATTCCATTGACCTTGGACTCTAGGGGTTTGCTGACCTAGGAGAAATCCCAGAGGGGAAAAACAGCTCCAGCAAAAAAGAAACAAAGAGGCTCTCAGAAAGCAGTTCTCAATCTGCCCTGCAAACTGAATCCTCTATTTCTCACTGCTGGTATATATGCTTCCCAAGGACAAACATACACCTTCAGGGATATTGTCAAATCACACACCAGTTAATAAACAAAATTTTATTTTCCTTTGATACAAAAGTTAAATAGGAAAGTTTATTTATTTTTTTTTGTACAGTGATAAATTAGAAATTTACAGTACAGACGTCAATGCAGACATACTTTCGTAAATCCTTAAAAGCAGAGTCCATTTCCTTTGAAGTTCAGCAATTCATTCGGGGCATGTGTAACAGGAGTTTGCCTGGTACCTCTATGTCAAACATCTTAAAGTCCCAGCTTGGTATCAAGGTGGCTGGAGCTGTAGAGGAGCATGAGGATACAAGGCCACGAACAACTAGTGTGGCTGCTGCACAGAGCAGGTTGAATCATATTGTATCTTTTCATAGATGGCACCTCATAATTCACTCCACCTTCCTTACTAAGAGCTCAAGAGACCTTGAGCCTTAGACCTTCTAAAGCCTCACAACATTGCTGTGAGGTAGCAAAAAACTCCAGAACCCCTACATGCCCCACTGGGAGAGACCTAGAAGGCAGCTTACCTCTCCCAAAAGCACACAGCCAAGTCAGGGCCAGAGACTGTGAACAGGATTTGGGAACTTCCACAGCCTGGGAAAGAGAGGACCCAGTCTCCACAGGGCAGGGCTGCTCTTGCCTCTACTCTCAGAAGCCTTCTGGGATGACAGTGGTCATGTACTGAACACTATAGGAGATCAAGGAGATACAAAAGCTTTGAGGACTTGGCTCATATAGGACCCCAGGTAGGCCCTCTACAAATTACCTGGGTGAATACTAGGAATTTGCTGATTCAAAGATGAAGAAAGGAAACAAGGCAAATCAGATACAGAAACTGGCAATAGGCTTACCAAGGGGAGGCGGCTTATCAGGGGACCCTTGTTTCACCTCCCTCCTGGTACTGACAACATGCCATTATTGCATGTGTGCACGGCAAGAGGCAGCACCAGAGAGCTCTAACCAGGCTGCAGTGAAACAAAATCCATTATTCAAGGCTATAGTATCTGATCCTTGATAGGAGCAAAATGCCCTCCTAGGAGTTTCCAAGATCTGCAACCTAGTCCAAAGAAAAACGATAACCCAGGTCTTTTGTCAGACATAATACAGACCCAGACTGGGATTCTGACCTCAAAAATAGTAAAAGAGCAAAAAGAATTGTCAGAGTCCTGTGATTTGGCATAATTGTCTGGACCAGCAACTCTCTCCAATGCCCTCCACCACAGAACCAAATTCAGGATACAGGGTGATCCTAAGGGGCGCCTTCCAAAGTGTGTCCTTCGTGGCTTTTGTTCCTAACTGCTGCTGGGGCCACCTCACCATAAGCCAAAGATTATACCTTCCTAGTGAAATCCCTTTAAATTGAGTCTGCCCCTCGGTGCTGAGAATGTCGAGTTCATCCTTGTGTCCTTAAGTCCCAGCTGGGTCACCAAAACAATAAGCACTTAATCCAGTGGCCAGGAGGTTAAGGTGGCCAGAGAATAGAAAGCTGGGGGTGCTAAGTAGCATCATAATTCAGAACCTAGAGACAGAAGTGTCCAACATTCTGGGGATAGGGAGTGTGGGGAGAGAGTGACCCAGGAAAGTCAGAGGACATCTCAGGGAAATAAAATGTTTCACCTCTTCTTCGGTTTCAAGCCCCTGAGCAAGCCGCCGACACAAGCAGTCTCAGAGATCAGGAAATGGGTCTCCAAAAAGGAAAAAGGATATGAATCAACCAAGCAGCTCAACCAGATGGTTCTGGCCAGTTCCACCCTAACCCAGTTCCTCTTCCCTGAGGTTTGGCCTTTCTGAAGCAGCAGAAAGGAGTCTGCCAGAGAGAAGGCTTGACAGAGGTGAACTTGGGCCCCACTTAACAAAATCTCTGGAGGTCAAGGAATTTTTAGGAAGTGATAATCATATCTACTTGTTTCCAATTTCACAGACAGAAAAGCCACCTTAACCTTTTCCTTAGCAAGATGCTGTCCTCAAGGTTACCTACACAAGTTACATGGAATACACCGAGCTGCAAATCATCTGTCCCCAAAAAAGCCATATTAGATGTGGGAGCGCAGGTCCTCATAGCCTATTTTCATACTCTTTTTAGGAGTTTCCACAGAGATTGTCATGAAGCAGAGTGGATGCTTTCTATCAAAACCCCTTCAACTGATTTGGAAAAAATCCTGAGATGACATGACGGACCCAAGAAGAAGGTTTATGGGATGGAAACGATGAAACAGATGGAAATTGCAGAGGCCCCTTCTTCTTTACTAAACCAACAGCAAAGTTCAGCTGACCCAAGAGCATCACCAGCCTAGGTCAGTTAGAAGAACAGAGCTGTCACCAATGAACTGAAATGTTTATCTTCTGTGACACCCCCTAAGGTGCCTAATACAGGATTTTACACACATTGGCACTCAATAAATGTGCTGGTAATTGACTTTTTTTTTTTTTTTTTTTTTTAAAAAGCAAATACCAATTCACGAGGAGATGGAGTTGCTCTGAGGTAATTGGTAACTGACTCCCTAGCCACAAAGTTCCTTTCCTGAAACCGTAAACACTCTCCATTGTCTGGAATGTGAAAGGCCTATAACCCTGTGACATTGCTAAGGCTACTAATCCAGTCTGCACCAACAGGCCACTTTGATCAAATACACTTTCCTCTGGGAAGGAAAGAGATTTGTGGAATAGACCTGCTAAAACCCAGAAATTGTCAGGGCACTACCTCCAGAGCTTGCATGCCCAGGTTCACCCGAGGGCTCTTTTATTATTATTATTTATTCATTCACAATACTGAATACCCCATGCCCAGGCCCCTGCTAGGTGCTGCCTTGGTCGTACAATCACTGAAACATTACAAGGAAAATTGCCTTACAAACCCGATACTCTAACAGCAAGGCCAGTCCACCACTACATGGTCCTTTGCTTCCTGGGCCAAAGTCTCTGCCCCACTCCCAAGGCACTAGAGTGAAGTGTGAGTAAGGGCAGGCTCTGCCCCTTGGTGCATGCTCCAGGGCCCTGGGCAGTTATGGGAACTGCCTGCAAGCAGCCCAGCAAGCTCACATTTTGCATTTCGTAGGCAATGTAGTCTCAGATGGAGTTAAACTGGCATTCCGGGGACCATTTCTCATGCTCCAGTAGCTCTGGCCCAGAGTCCAGCCAAGCTACTCAGGCTCGGCAGAGAACAGCACAGGCCATCTGTGCCCACTTAGCTTCTGCCTCAAAAGCCCTAAGACTATCCCTTCCAAACCACACAACAGACCTTATATGCATCTTCATCTCAGACAGCTCAACAACCACAAAAAAAAAACGAAGAGAAAAGAAGGAGAGGAAATGGCAAACCATGGGCATAAAAATCTCACCCCACTCCCCCTAAAAAAACCATGCTTATTTCCAGAATTTGACCACCTATTTGGAATTTTGAGACCCTGGAAATGTTTCTCCACAAAGAATGATAAAAGAGAGCTTTCCTACCTGCTTTTTTAAAAAAAAAAAAAAAAAAAAAAAAAGGCATGAATAAATAAATGAGTCACTGGAAAGCAGGAACTGAAGCAAAGACAGGTATGAGTTACAAGGGGAGCAACCTGTGACATTGTCAGCAATTTGCCCCAGAGATCTGGCTATTAGAAGGCCCAAGGAGGGTTAATAGAGAGGCCAGTTACGATTTTAAAAGCACTGAAACTTTTGAGAGGCTGCTAGGGGGTACCCCCTTGTGAGGAACGTAAAGCATAAATACGAAAGGCTTTGGATACCTCCACAAAAGGCAATTAAGACCAGTGCTGTTGAAGTTTGCAGTTCATTTCATAGGGTCTACACTTTATTCCCTAACCAATCAAGCTTCTGGCTGGCATTCTGGAGATTCATTAAGCACCATATAAATACTCCAGGCCACACTGCCTCTGAGGAAATCTTATAAGGAACCTTTGCCAATTACAAGGAAACGATTATGCACCAAGCAGTTGGATTAGCTGTCCTCAGTTCCCTTCACAAAATTGAAAAAGTCTCCATTGTTGTAAGTAGACCAGACTCTGATAACATTCTTATGCTAAAGGAAAAAAAAAGGCACTATGGTTCTGAGAATGCAAGTTGACCACAGTTCTAAAGTCAGTGAGTATACTATGTCATGGTCCAAGAATGTGCTTTTAATTGTAATTGACACACACAAATTACACAGTTAATCTGTGTGAATGCAAAGTTGCCAAGAAATTTAACATATTAGCTCTTCCAGACGGGCGTCTGCATAGATGCAATCACACAAAGTGAAATATATTAAATCTCAATTGCTCAATGTAATAGGTCTCTGGGGTCAGTAAGGTAAGTAGACTTGGTAAATCTCATTTTTCTCTGAATAAACTGATTGTCAGAAAGTGAATCACCCTTCATTTTCCCCTCATTAGGCATGACACAAAGCAAAAATTCCTATAAAAATACCTTTTTTGAGTCATGAATGTAAAATGAAGAAAACTGCAGCAGCCTAGCACAGAGACACTGAAATAAAAGAGGGACAGAGAGAAGAAAAATCCACTGGATACCTTAGGTGTGTTTGTACAGTACTTTTGTTTGTCCAAACCATTCTGTTTTATGACAAAGGCACTGAAAGATTCTGACACCACCTCTGGGGAGTGCGATCCACACAGTTCTAAACAGCAGTGCACCACAGATGTTTACGTCAGACCAGCCAAACTACAAACTCTTTAACACGTCTCTGAACCCAGCGTCTCCAGTGTTTATAGATCACTTTGCTATTTGAAAGACCCAGCTAGTATTTAAATTTTAAAAGGGTGAAAAAGTTACTCTTTCTCCCTGCAAGTTACTGACTCATGGCCCAAATCCCACCCTGCAATGAAAAGCAGCATCGCCCTGGACTGCCTGGAATCTAAGCAGGACCTCTACACTCCAAGCTGCGACCTGCTGAAGTGATCAACATTTTGATTTTTCACAGCTTTGAAAGCCTCTAACTGGCTTTTCTGTTTTGGATCATTCCAAAGTCTGCAGCAAAATCATTGTTTTTAGGATGCTGGGGGGTGGGAGGTGGGGGCGGGGGCTAGCTTAAGGGTTGCTTGTTTGTTCAAAAGAGATTTATTGCATACAATTTTCAGCAGCATTTCCACCGAAATGCTAGTATTCCCCCTACCAAAATGAGGACCGTGTGGAGGCTGGCTATCCTTATACCACAGTTTCATTGCCTTTCCCAGGTTTTACCCAACCATTCCCTCTCTTCTCTCTCTTTACCTTCCCAGAGTTCACCAATCTGTTGGAACACTTCTGCCACGTATGAAAAGTTTTGGCAGACCAAATCCACATGCCTGAAGTGATGCCCACCAGCAAAGACATAAAAATTTTTAACATTTCAACCGCCATATTAGAGTCGTCTGCAGAATACCGGAAGAGTGCCCAGTTGGAGATTTCATAGAAATAACAGGCAATCACACAGGTTGCAGGAACCGTGTACAGTACTGAGAAGACTCCAATTTTGACCATCAGCCTTTCCAACTTGTCTGTCTTTGTCCCATCCTTTTGAAGATTTGATCGAATTTTGAACAAAGCCACCAAACCTGCAGCGATGAATAAAGTTCCGATTACTAAATAAGTGAAGAGGGGAGCCACCACAAAACCAGTGAGGGCATCAAGGTTTTGGTTCCCAACATAGCACAGGCCAGTCAGTTCATCTGCATCCACCAATCTCATGATCAAGATGACAATGGTTTTCACTGCAGGGATGGCCCAGGCTGCAATGTGGAAATAAGAGCTATGCATTTCAATGGCTTCATGACCCCATTTGAGTCCTGCCGCCAAAAACCAAGTGAGAGTCAGAACAACCCACCAGATAGAGCTAGCCATTCCAAAAAAGTACATCAGCAAGAAAATTATTGCACATCCTGTGTTCTTAAGTCCTTCTTGGATGAGAACGGGTTCTGCTGCCTCTTCAAAATCGCAGGATATCCTTTCCCGGCCTACAGTCAGCCTCACAATATAAGCAATGCTATAAATATTATAGCACATACTGAGAAATATGATGGGGCGCTCAGGGTAGGAAAACCTGGAGGAATCGATCAGGAAGGTCAGGACTGTGAAGGCGGTAGAGATGAAGCACAGGCTGGCCCACACGGCCATCCAGATATCGGTGAACTCCTTGGCTGAGCGGCTATATAAGCCAGCATCGTAGCCACACTTGAGAACACAGTTCAGGCTCCTTTTCACCCAGATGTACTGATCAGAATTGGTTCCCACAGAGTGACATTCTTCCCCAGGCTGGATGGGGGTTTTGTGAGGTAAGGGCACCTCTTCGTCACCTGGTCCTTCCATACACATGTGATTGTGGTCATTCTGTGGTGGGAATTTGCTGCAGTTCAGGCTCCCTGGCCAGGCGAACCCAAATTCCTTCAGGACTGGTTCACAGCGTCTCTTGACTGAAAGACACATGCCACCACATGGGCCAATGGGGATGTTGATCTTCTCTGTGCACATTGGCACATAAACTGAACAAAGGAAGAACTGGAAAAGTAATGAAATGAACAAAGAAAACAATGAGCTGGAAGTTTGACTAAATGCTTGCACAAAACTGAGTTGAATGCTTCCAGGCAATGTACATACCTACTTTTAAACCAGCCTATATGGAGTATGACTATTTACTGTGACCTCAAACGAGTGTGCTTAATAACCCATCATTTACACACTTTTCTTAGTTTTATTCTAGTAATACTTTCTAGACGAACAAAAATAAGTAAATAAATAATAAAAGGTTTGAATAAGAATTACATAATCCCTTTCCACACAAGGTGTAAGAAAATAAACCTTAAAAAATTGGCTTTCAGGCCCCCTCCCCTTTCAGCTACTATTGGAAAGGGCTGAACAGACTAATCATTTTGGTGATGGAGTGGTTTATTTTCATCTCCATTGCTTGATCTACATAAAAATAAATACTAGAAAATGTAGACTGTTTCTTTTGCTAATATTCTGTTTTCTACCTTATCCCTTATTATTATTATTTTTTAATCAGATCCATATTGAAACAGAAAATGTCCTAATTGGGAAACTGACACAAAGATGTGAGACAGGTTGAGGTTTCTGGTCACCAGGGGTTGGTTTGGCCAGGTTTCCTCAATGAATAATAATGAGGCACAATAGGAAAATGTAAATGTTAAGTCCCTACAAACTGTAATACCATCAGAGGAGACTCCAGTTGCTGTCCTCAATTCCTCCAGCATTGATAAACAGTCTGCTTGGCTCCTTACAGATGTTGTCTATGAAGTCTAGAGTTACAAGTAACTATTTTCCAGCATGTAAAGGGATCCAGTTCTGTCCTTCAAAACAGCTTGGCTGCTTCCCCAGGATACATGTAATTAAAAATATATATCCCTGCAAAAGCTGTTTCTCCAACAAAATTGCCACTGATGTCAGGATATGTGCTGTTACCAAACTGAGAGCTAGAGGATGATTTCTTAGGCTTTTATAACCTAGTTCCAAAGTTCTGAAACTTCCAAAGGGACATTTCACCAGCAACAGGTCTAATCCCAACCATCTTTTCAAAACCGCAATCTAACTTTTAAAATGATCTATGTAAAAACATGCACCTAGTAAGTAAACTGCATGTCTGTTTCTTATCTTTCAGAAGTTACAGCCAGAACCACAAATTTCTGAAGCTTTTAGCCTGGACAACTACACTCTTTTTTTTCCTCAACTTCTTGCTTTTCTAATTTCTAAAGATCACTCAGAGCCTCACCAACCAAAACACGACCAATGTTAATGCTTCTTAAAATTTCCTTTCAGTCTTTTAAAAAATACATTGGTTGTTTTTGCAAGATATTATCACACTGTGTATGCAAATTCTTTCTTCACTCATTGTTGTATGACGAGCATTTTCTATGTTATATAAGCTTTAAAATTTTTAACAACTGCAAAAAAAAAAAAAAAAAAAAATTCTTCCAGTATACTAACTACCTTCCTGGAGCTTGACCACACCATCACATTTTTCCCAAGCTGTGTTTTCTTTTCCTCCAAGCAGTAAACCTGCCCTCAACCCTGAGAATAAGAAAGGCCTAAAACTATCCATTCCTTCCTGCGTGACTTCTAAAATCGTACTCGATCACGCGAAGAGGGGCCATTCCTCAGTGGTGTTACATTTAATAACTCACCCAAAAATATGGGGGGAGAACAGAGGTCTGAGAGGGACATGGAAGGGAGGAGAAGTTCACGTCTCCTTCTCTCTCCTTCCAAGTCTTAGCTACAGCTGGCTGCCCTGCCGGGGACTCGCCCACCCAGCAGCGGCGGCCGGAATCCTTGGCAAAGATAACCCTCCGCTCCACTGGGGTTAGGGGCTTGGCCAGACTTGGTGGGCAGGGGAGAAAAACGGAAGGGCGGGGTGTAAAAGTGGGTTCTTTCGCAGGCCAGATGACTTACACAACGTTTTGGCTTCCAGTCCCTGAGAAGGGACAGAAAAGTGGGGGTGGGGATGGAAATCACTTTTCCAGGAGAGTTTTACCCTTCAGCTAGGAAGGGGGCAGGGGGCTCTACTTGGCAAGAGTTCCGCGTAGTTAGTTTGGGGCGTTTCAGTCCAAGAGGTCCCGTCAGGGGTAGGGACTGGGGAAAGGGGGGCGCCCACCTGCAGCTGGCTGGAGCAGCCGTACTGGATGAGCGGCGTGAAGGTTGTCAGCTGCAGCTCGGCGTCCGTCTGCAGCTCATGCCCCACCAGGTTGGGCATCTTGGTCACGTTGTAGCCGAGGTTCTGGCACATGGTGATGCGAATAGGGTCGCAGCGCCGCTCCTCCTCGTCCCCAAAGCCCCGCGCCGGCCCCAAGAGCAGCAACAGCGGCAGCAGCAGCCGCAAACTGAGCCCGACGCCCCCGGGCTCCCCCGGGACTCTCGGCTCCGCGCCCCGCCGGGCCATGGCCAGAGCCGGGGGCGGCAGCGGCGGCGGCTACTCCAGTAGACACCCCCAGTTTGCACGGGGGCGCCGGCTGCCCGCGCTGCTCTCAGCTCTGGTAAGGGAGTGTGATAAGGCGCCAAGGGCGACGAACGAGCAGCGGCCGGCTCCTCGGCAGCTGCACCCGACTGTGTAGGGGAATTAGATGCCCCGGGCCGGGGCCGAGGTACAGACTACAAGCGTCATGGTTGCAGGGGCGAGCGCCCAACCCAGCGCCGGCCGCGTCGCCTCGCTGTCTCGGCTAAGCCCGCCAGCACCCAGCACCGCGCCGCTCTCACCGCCCGAGCCCTCCGCGGCGCTGGAGGTTCGTTGGGCGGTGGCAGGGAGGGACAGACAGCGCGCGTCTCCAATGGCCGGGCGCCGCGGGCGGCGACGGGCGGGGCTGCGAGGCGGGGCTGCTCTCCCGCTGGAAGGGTCAGCCCCAGCCCGCCAGCCCCCCTTCTCTGTCCCTGCCTCCCTCTCTCCCTCCCTCCCCGGAGCGCCCCGCCCCGCTTCCCGGCGCTCAATTTCCTCCCACCCCAAGCGCTACGCGCCGGGGCCAGGCGGGGATAGAGCCAGGTCCGTCCCCTCCTCTTCCAGGTGAGAGATGCTGCCTGGTCGCTCTGCCCCTTTCCCTTCCTTCTTCCAGCTGTCACCTCGGCCCGTGGCCACCTCCCCGTCAGGCTTAGAAACATAAACAAAAAACGTGGGATTGGCTTCAAATTCCGGCTATGTGACCTTGAGCAAATTGCCCAGCCTCTCGGCGTTAGTTTCCTCATGCATAAAGTGACTTGGGAGGATTAGAGGTAATGCGTGGAACGCTTAGCACCATGCCTGCTACAGCCAGAGCTCGCAGCTATTTTCACTCCCAACTCGCTTTGGTCGGAGCCCGGCCCCTCTCCTCTCCTCCAGACGCGGTCCGACCTGCGCCCGGGAGCTGCTTGCTTTGGGCCGGGAGTGGGGGAGGCGCCCCGGACTAGCCGACGGTCTCGCGCTCCGGTTTCCTTCACTGTACGAAATGAAATTCCACAGGGGGATTCGAAAGGAAATGAGACCGGGACGCTCCGTGCTTCTCGGCCCGCCGCCCTTCCTGTCTCGGGGACACGGTTTCTAAATAAGGTTGGGAGGGCGTGAGGGTGGAAGGGGAGAGGCTTGACCTGTGCACTGAGAGCGAGAAAGGCGCACAACCACCGGAGCTTTCCTCCCCCAGCCTCCTGGACACTCCTTCCTTGCAAGCTGCCCCCGTTTCTTCCTTATTCTGCTGCTCAGGGTTCTGGGGATCTGGGAATCACGCGACCCGAGTTGCGATCCAACTTTCCCCTATCTCATTCCCAGTACCCTGGGGCTTTGTGTTGGTCCACCCTCTCTACTTTCCAGTCGGGCCAGTGGAATTATCAGCAGGTGGATTTCTAAACCCTTTACTTGTTACTTCACTGTGGTCAAACTGCGGTGCTTTTCTGAGCCTCAAATTGAGCCTCTATGAAACAGGGAAGTTCATATCTACCTCACAGTTATTCTGAGGTACATGAGGTAATGCCTGTAAATCATTTTGGCACATAGTATATGCTGAATAATTTGATGGTGTTGGTGGTGGTTTTCTGTACAACTGTGGGACAATCTCCTGCTTCCCAGCCTGGCAACAAAATGTCTTCCATGACAGCCCAGGCCCGAGGATGTGGGTACCAGGTTTCTTGCTCTTTTCCTGAGATCCTTTTGTCCATTACTTGCCACCATTTTCCTGGGGCTGAGTGACAGGAATCAAGTCTTTATGTACCTTTATATCCTCCCATTTCAGCCAAGTCTCTTGAAATGATGTCTAAACCACTCACATGGTGCTCATATTCTGTCTTGTATTTTTAGTTTTCTTATATTAGCAACTAGATTTTCTTATACTGAGGGCAAGAGTGGAGTCAATGTTTTTGGTATTTGGCTTTGTGTGTAGAACTGTGTTGGGCACATGCAAGCTGCCTTGTCCCTGGTGGTCATCAAAACCTCCCAGTGAAGGTAAAGGAGGCTTTATCAGCCCCTTTAAAAAGATGAGGAAACTGAGGCTGGACCCAAAGTGATAGTTAGAAAATGACAGGACCAACCAAGCCAGGGCACAAAGGAGGCCCTTCGAAGATGGAGGCAAGGTTATTCCCCCAGAAAAATTCCCAACTGGAAATCTACATACTCAAGCAGTAGGGTTGAGTATCTCCTGTGTACCAGTGTTGAGTAATGCATGAGACAAGATGATTGAGCTACAGAGGTGAAAAACAGTGACCCCCGTGCCCAGGACCTCACAGGAGAAAACAAAGAATAAACAAAAAACTGTAACTGAGTGTGATGAGATAATAAGTGTGGATAGAGAATTGTGCATAAATTGAAGCTAGAGATAGCTGGGTTTGGATGGTTACTCAGAGGGTGATGAGTTGCAGGATTCTGAGCTACTCAACAAAGTGGAGTTAGTATGTAATTGGCACTTCTCCTAGGGCATTTACAGGGTAGGGAGGAGGACTTGCTTTGTACTGAAGATATGTGTATGTGATTTATTAGACCATGAACTTCATGAGGGCAAGGAGGAGAACCTGTCTCCCACACAGGGCCTGGCACACACACAGGGAACACAAAAAGTGTTGGGTGATTTGTCAAATCAGTAACAGCTGGTATAGAACATTTACTCTGTGTCAGATACTATGTTACATGCTCTACATGCGTTATCTCGTTTACTTCTCACAACAGATTGAGAAAGCTAATGTTCTGAGAGGTCAAGCAGTTTGCCTGATTAGACAGTAAATGTTGGAGAAGGATTCAGACGCATGTCTACCTGGTCCTAAAGTAACAGTACTGCTCTCCCAGAGGAAACTGCTTCACACCCAGCCTAATCCATAGTTAAAGATGACCCTTTGTGATCTGGACCTGTCATTCCTAGGCCTGGCATCCCAGCCTCAGCTTGCTTGAAGCAACTGTCTCCTTTCAGAACACTCGAGGAAGCCCCTTCCCCATCAGAAGCTTTTCCTGTCAACAGCTTTTCTTTCCTGGCAAGGAGCTAGTCGCAGGTATTTTCCAAAAAAGAAAGGCAGGGGAATCACATTTCAGTCTGAATGTGGAAGGAAAACAAAGACCAAGACATAGAGCTAAGTCTGAATGGACTGGAGCCCCTTAGCCTCCCTCTCACAGAGTGGTTTACACAGTTGACAGTCTGCCCCTGGTGACAGGCATGGCATGTTTGTCTTTGTTACAGAAGACAGTTCCCTGAGGGAGTTCCAAGCAGAGGCATATCCACCCCTCGACCTTCAGAGCATTTCCTGAGAGGAGAAGATAGGGACACCTGAATAGTTAACCTAAAGGGCAGGCCTTGGCCCTTGAGTGCCTCTGGTCTCAGTGCCTGGGCAGCCTCCTTGTTCCACCGTTACGTAGTAAAGATGCAGCCACTGTAAAGCTGCCACAGACATGACTTCAGCAAACTGTTTGGGCATTTGGAGAGCTCTGCATTTGCATCTAATGAGAGGCTGGGTTCTAATTAACTCCTGTCGTGTTAATTTTTCAACCTGACATTTTCTGCTCTAATAGATTCTTGTAATGGTTCCTAAATTAAAGGCTGCATTCGAAGACTAAAGTTTAGGTTAAAATCCACCACCTAGGGGGGTTTTCCTAAGGAAAACCTCTCATTTGCAGTTTCTTTGCTAACCCAATTAAGTGTTAAAGTAGTCACCCCAGAGCCTGCTTTTTATTTCTTGTGAAACAATCCAACTAATCCATATTCAGCAGCTTCCAAGAAAAGTCTTATTCCAACCACTCATGAAGAAACCAGCTTCTTTGAATCTGGACAGAACATTTAGAACTTATAAAGAGCTATCTTGATAGAAAATGCAGGGAAGTGGTTCATTATTACCCTGTTTGGTTTTTGAGGGAAAAATTCATTGGGACTGAAATCCCGTAGTGTTTAGGAATTTACTGTGGAACAACAGAAGCATAGAGAGAAGTCATGGCAGACCCCATCCATTTATAAATAGTCTGGGTGCTATATCATCCCCCACACCCAAACTAGTTATAAAGCAAAAATGTGTATAATGGGTGAGGCAGGAGGGAACATCAATCTTGCTCCAAGTTGAGGAGTCAAAAGTTTCAAGAGATTAAGTAACAGCTACTAAATGGCAGAGCCAACCCCCTACTTATTATTACATTGCACCACTAGCCAACAGGGAAGAATCAAGTCACCACAGAGTTCTTGCATGTTAAGGAATCAAAGCCCTATTGCTCTTCCTACACATATTTCTTAGTAAGCATAAAATGGTACATATCCAAAAACCCAAACCCTATGCCATCGAGTCGATTCCAACTCATAGTGACCCTACAGGACAGAGTAGAACTGCCCCATAGGGTTTCTAAGGAGTGGCTGGTAGATTGAAACTGTCGATTGTTTGGTTAGCAGCTGAGCTCTTAACCACTGCACCACCAGGGCTTCAATACATAGGACATGCTTGTTTATTGGTGGTGATAGCTTAATGTACAAATGGGCAACCAAGAACCTCTGCAGGAGGCAAAAAATAATACAAGTACACTATGTACCCTTACAGCCTCATTTCGTTTCAGTTTTTATCAGTCAGGATATTAACAAATGTTTTGTGAAGAGTTACTGTGGACATGGCATGGATCTGGGCATTGGAAGATATGCAGACATATAAAAGGTGGCTGTTGTCTTCAGGGAGCTTACAGTCTCATTGGGGATTAACACCTCATGAGACCACAAGTGAAATAAGCTTGTTTATAGCTAAGTACCTTTTGTTGGACTTCCTTAGCCCCCACACTTCCCTTGTTATAGTACATAATGCCCTGTATTATGTTTATTTTCTTTTTGTCTCCTTTACTACCCCTTGAGGTCAGAGGCTGTGTCTTGTTCACCATTGTATTCCTGAACTGCATAGAATAATACTACTTGACCCATAGAAGGATTTTGTGGGTCAGGAATAATAAGTGCTCTAATTCTTAAGTGTTGGGTATAAGTGATAACCAAAATACAACCTAACTAGTTCCAGAACTATGGTCAAGTGCAGACTACAAGCCAGTCCTACAAGTCAGCCATGGTTCACAGCTTTCAGCTTTCTTCTGATCTGGATGTTTTGGCAATCATTTTCTCTTCCTTTTCTATTTTACCATGCCCATTCTTAAATCTTTTAAGGTAGAAAAATGTGTTGTCCAAAAATCATTGTTTGATTCAGGGGCATATGTATTTCTCCACTTTATGAATCAGCACAGGACATTTTCTTATCACTGTTGACTGGCTAGTCCACCACTCATCTCGTAATTGTCAGCTGAAGCCATTAGGAATTATATATACAACAAGAAAGATGGTAAAAGCAAGGATCTCAAGCCATGGTATTGCAAGCTAGAGAATCACCTGTAATTGGTAACTTTGGAAAAGTGGAATATGAGCTTAGCTATGAGAGGTGGGTAAGTTTCCAAGAGACCTGTGAACACGGGGAGAGGAAGGCACCTGTAATAATATTCCCATAGGCAGGACACTCAACCAGTTGATACAGATGAAAAATTGATAGGAATAAAAGTGATGTTAAATGATGATCAAAGGGTGACTAGCCACTGTTGTGTATAAGCATGAACTAGACTAGACAAAGTCCCCAGTGATGATTTTTAAAACATGGCCTTAAATTATTTGGCACTCTTCCCATCGAGAGGCAGAGTCTGTGTTCTCTCCCCTTGAATCTGGGAGGACTTATGACTGCTTCAACCAGTATGTCTGATGTAAGTGGCACTAGGAGACTTCCAAAGCTGCATCATAAAAGGCCATGCAGCTTCCACCTTGTTTGCTGGACAACTTGCTCTTGTAAGTAGTCCAGCTACCCTGAGACCCCCATGCAGGAGAGGCCACAAGTAGGCTTTCCAGTTGATGAGCCCATTCTTCAGTCATCCTAGGCCAAGCACCAGAAATGCACACGAAGAAGCCATTTTGGAAGTAGATTCTCTGGCCCCAACTGTTCTAGCCCCCAGGCATTTGAGTAATCCCAGCCCACACTTTATGGAGCATAGAAGAACCATCCTTGCTATGCCCTTTCCAAATCCCTGACCCACAAAATCCATGGTGATTGCTGTTTTATGCCAGTGCGCTTCGGTTGGTTTGTGATTCAGCAGTATATAACTACAATAGAATTAATTTAAGCAACAAGATATCAAAGGGAGGTGTGGTTAAGCTAGAAGGAGAATAAACATCACCTAAAAATGGATAAAGGGACTTTACTGCCTCTTTTGGGGAGAAGGATAGCATGTTTTCAGTTGCATGAGCCACCGTTGTGCATGTCAGGTGGAAACATGGTTTTGGTGTTTCTTTGGAAGTTAAACAAAAAAATCAAACCAGTTGATGTCAAGTCGATTCCGACTCATGGTGACCTCATATGTTTCAGAGTAGAACTGCACTTCATGGGGTTTTCAATGGCTATGATCTTTTGGAAGTAGATCTCCAGACTTTTCTTCTGAGGTGCCTCTGGGTGGATTCATACCACCAACCTTTTGGTTAGTAGCTGAGCACTTAACCATTTGCACCACTCAGGGACTCCATATTTGGAAGTTAAGTATGATTCAAAGAAGTGTGTATGAATGACAAATTAAGGAGTGGGCTCTGGTAGCTTTGTACCATGTTGATTTAGATAAACTAGAACTATGTTCTCTAGAATCTCCTTCCCTATGTGGTTCCATATTAGGGTTGGCCACAGAGAAATTGGCACAAGATTGGGGAGGTAAAAGTGAAACAGCATTTTTTATACTCCAAAAGTCTGTGTTGGGTGCCAGGCGCTATAGCAGCTCATGTACATTGTAGCTGATCTGCTGACTCACGTGTTAGCATGGGGTAGCACCTGGACCAGCAGCTCCTCTTACTCTTGATGGATCTGTTTCTTTAGCTTCTTCAAGTTCTGGGCCAGATGCATGAGTAGGTCTATGGCTAAAGGCTCGAGTTTTTGTTGTCACCTGCATCATCAGGGTTAGAAGTGGTTAGAGACAGACATAGGGCCTGGTTTGTCCCTGTGGCTTCCAATTTGCCCTTGAATTCTCAAATTTCATACTCAGCTTTCCTTCCTGGTTTCAGGCCTGGCTGATCTACAGTGACTTCAGGCCCAACACCAGAAGCTAAATAAGATCTAATCTGTATAATACATGTGTTAGTCTACGTCACTCATAGTGACTCTGCTTCTCTGATCAAACCCTGACTGATATATCCCATTTAAAAAAAAAAAAATTCATAGAACGTTAGCTCTAGAAGCTACCATAGAGTTCATCTAGTCTATTATCACTTTATGCGTGGGGAAACTGAGACACTGACCGTGATTTGCCCAAGTGACATGTAAATAATAGGTGAACCAGTTCATTAACCTGCTCTGTGACCTAAGTGGAGCCCTGGTGGTGCAGTGATTAAGAGCTTGGCTGCTAACCAAAAGGTCGGCAGTTCGAATCCACCAGCAGCTACTTGGAAACCCTATGGGGAAGTTCTACTCTGTCCTGTAGGGTAGCTGTGAGTCAGAATTGACTCAACAGCAATGGGTTTGGTTTTTTTTTTTTTAATGACCTAAGTAACTGCCAGATTCTTCTTTGACCTGTAGAATTACAGCTAGTACTGCTACAACAGATCATACTATTTATTTACCAGTTATAATCAAGTCAATTCCAATTCATGGTGACCTCATGTGAGTCAGAGTAGAACTGTGCTCCATATGGTTTTCAATGGCTGATTTTTTGGAAGTAAATGACCAGGTCTTTCTTCTGAGGAGTCTCTGGGTGGACTCAAACCTCCAACCTTTTGCTTAACAGCTGAGCATGTTAACCATTTGTACCACCAGGGACTCATTATTTATAGCAAACAATTAAGCTTCTTCTGTCAGGCACTGCACTAAATGTTTTACATAGATTATCTCATTTAATCTACACAACTTCCAGAATATACCCTAAATCTGAATTACTTTTCTCCATCTCCACTGCTAGAAACTGTCCTGTCCCCATCAGTTCTCTTGGACAACTGTCCCCTAACTGTTCTCGCTGCTTCCACTATTGCTCACCAACAGTCTATTCTCTAGACAACAAACAGAGGGATGTGTTAAAACCAGCTTCCACAGATCATGTTCTTCTGCTTAAGCCTGTCAGTAGTTTCCCGCTGCTGTTGGCAGGGGTGGATTAACCAGTAAGCATGGTACACCCGGGCTTAATTGGGTAGATGTAGTGAAACCCATATGAAATTGTACACTACAGATTAGTAAGTAAGCACAGTTAAGCCCACGTGTACCTTGCTTATTGGGCAATCCGTCCCTGGCTTTTGGAATAAAATGTATCAGGCCTATAAGTTCCTATAAGATCTGGCCCCATCTCTCCTCCAGCCACCCCTTCAATCACACTCTCGACCTTCCTCACCACACCCCACTACACGGAACATCTCACTATCCTAAAACACAGCCAGCTAGTTCCTACTGGAGGGTCTTTGCTATTCCACCTGCCTAGAATGCTGCTGTCTTTATCTTCCCATGTCTGCTCATTCCTGACAAATTCCGTTTCCTCTGAGAGACCTTCCCTGAGCATTCATAGCTCATCCTTTCCTTCATATACTACTTCTACCGCCACTACCACCAGTTGCTGTGGAGTCAGTTCCAACTCATGGAAACCCCATGTGTGTCAGAGTAGAACTGTGCTCCATATGGTTTTCAATGGCAGGTTTTTTTTTTTGGAAGAGATCACTAGGTCTTTCTTCCTGGACTCCTCTGGGCAAACTTGAACCTCTAACCTTTCATTTAGCAGCTGAGCATATTAACTGTTGCACCCTCGTTTCATTTCCTTCACAGCACTTACAGCTGTCTATCACTGTCTTGGTTATTTACCTGCTTACTTGTTAATTTTCTGTCTCTCCTAACTAGAATGGAAACTCCACAAGGACAGAGTCTTGACTGTTGACTTAATCTCTAGTATATTCCTGGTGCCTATTAACCAAAATAAAAAACAAAACAAAACAAAACCCGTTGCCGTCGAGTCGATTTGGACTCATAGCGACCCTACTAGGTGCTCAGCAAATATCTGTTAGATGAACAAACCTATACAGTACCTACTGTTATTCTTCCCATTTTACAGATGAGTAAACAGAGTCCCTGAGAGATTAAGTAACTTATCTGAGGTCCCACAGTAAATGCTAGAGTTGAAATACCAATACAGGTTCATCTGACTCCACAGCTTATGCTTTTTAACCATTACACACACTACCTTACATTGCTTCATTGCCTCCACAGGTTTCCTCTGGGTACAAAGTTTATCATAGAAGTGTAGGATATTAGAACTGCCAGGAACCTTTGATAATCAGTGAGTTCCTTGCCTAGGCATTATGCTAAAGTTAATCAGTTAACTATTGAGTCCTTATAGTATGCATTGCTAACTAAGGTAATTGAAATTCCTTCCCAAAACGGCAAACATTAAGAATCATTTATTTGTCACATCTTGGGAATTTCCAGATGCCTGCATTTTTATCTGATTTTCCTTCAGTAGCCCTCAATTTTTCAGTTTCAAGAATTTGATTGAACTGTAGGCTTTCCTGCCTCAGGTTTTTTTTTTTTTTTTTTTGTCTTCTTCTGTATGTCTTTTATCTTCAGGAATCCATACCTGGGGCTTCATTTCTATTCTAAAACAAGAGGAAGGGATGCTTTTTTAAGAAAACAATTTTCAGACACACGCAAAGAAACAGTAGCAGCTGATAGATATGTTACATTACCAGAGATCTGGAAGGAACCTTCCAGATCATCTGTTGCAAAGCCCACTTAACAGGTAAGGAAGCTGAGAAGCAATGAGTGGAAATGACTTATCCAAGACAGAGTTAGAATTAGATATCCCTTACCCTTGTCCGGGACACTTTCCATCACGCCATGCTGTCTTTCTTTCACCTCCGTTTTGCAGAATCCAGGATGGTTGCAGAAACCAGGTTATGAGTAAATGAACAGTGGCAGGCCCATTAATCAGACCTGAGGCTTCAGGCTGCATATACAGGGAGCTAGGTCATAGATTTCTCTCTTTAGCCAGATCCTATCCCTGTTCTTAATAACGATGCCACACATTACCACTGGCTCACTAAGAATAAATAGATGTTCCCCGCCTGCCTGGCCTTCAGAGTAGCCAGTCACCCCTCTACCTCATCCTTCCCATTTCTCCTTCTTTCTTTTGAAAACATTTGTGTGTCAGAAAAGCAGTGTTGAATGACTTTGTCATTTCTGCCTTTGTGACTCTGTTGAAGCCTCCCTTGAGTTGCTGAGCCAAGGCATCCCTGCTAATGAGGTCCGAATAACAACAACCCCACTAGGCAGGAGCACTGGAGACTATGTGGCTTAGAGAATGTCAGAACTGGAAAGTAGCTTAGAGACCAAGTATCCTGCCTCATTACCCCATTTTATAGGTAAATGTGGAAACAGATAGGGAATTGACTGTCCTGACTGATACTGTTAGCTACATGCAGAGTGAGCCTAGAACCCAGGCCTTCTGACTTCGCAGTTCAATACCTACTACATCATGCTGAGGCCTGCACACTCAGAACACAAGGGACACAATTAGCCCCCGGGAAAGGGTGTTGACTGACTAACAATCCCTTCCAGCAAGGAAATCAGGAAATTCTGTTTCCTCCTTAGAATAAAGCCCCGCCATAGTAACCCTCTCCAGGAAAAACAAAAGCAAAAACAAGAATTCTTTATCATACTAGGGATTTTTGTGGGAATTAGAGATAAATACATGAAGGTTCTTACCATTGGACTTGGAAAATACTTGACTTTCCTTCACCTGTTTGCTGTGGCATTGAGTTAAGACGTGCCTGTTTTACAGTACTTGGGTCTAAGAATTCTCCATTCCCTGTTCTAGAGGTAAGTTAGATGTACCTTTTAGTAAGAGTGATACTATACTAATTCTCCAGGGGCATAATTCACCTTGTATTCTAGGCAAATAGTGCCCCCTCTGGAGTTGTACAATGTGTGGCTCTTTATACTATGCCAAGGCAGCAAATAAAATCTCAGCTAATATGATACTCTAAAAGGAAAGGGCTTTTGCTGGGTTCATTTCTCAGTGACAGAAAAGAAGATTTGGAGAGATTATGGCCAGTGTCTTATCTCTCTTACTAAGAGTCATAGATACTGTGCAGGGTCACAGTAAAGGGCTGAGTCAGGTCTATCTGCAGCTAGACAAACAAATTAGAACCAGAAAAAACTGGTTGGGAATCTTTACTTGACAGTTTACTAGCTGAGTGACATTGGTCAACTCCACCTTTCTAAGCTTCAGAGTCCATATATTTAAAATGGGGATAATAACAGTTATAGCAGACACTTTTCATTGTCTAGCCAATATCCTCCCCTTCCTCCATTAGCCCAATCAAAACTTTTCATGTTTCCAACAACAAGGTAGGGCTGTCCAGTGCTGCAGAGGAAATGGGCTCTTTCCTACTCCTGTTCTCAGGTGCCGTTGAGTCAGTTCCAACTCACAGTGACCCTATGTACAACAGAACAAAACACTGCCCAGTCCTGTGCCATATTCACAATCGTTGCTGTGTTTGAGCCCATCGTTACAGCCACTGTGTCAGTCCATCTCATTGAAGGTCTTCCTCTTGTTTGCTGACCCTCTAGTTTACCAAGCAGTATGTCCTTTTTCAGGGACTGGTCCCATCTGATAGCACGTCCAAAGTACTTGAGATGAAGTCCCACCATCCTCGCTTCTAAGGAGCATTCTGGCTGTATGTCATGGATTGAATTGTGTCCCTCAAAAATATCTGTCAACTTGGCTAGGTCACGATTCCCAGTATTGTATGATTGTCTGCCGTTTTGTCATTTGATGTGATTTCCCTGTGTGTTGTAAATTCTATCACTATGATGTAATAAGATGGATTAGCAGCAGTTATACTGATGAAGTCTACAAGATTAGATAGTGTCTTAAGCCAATCTCTTTTGAGATATAAAAGAGAGAAGCAAGCAGAGAGACATGGGAACCTCATACCACCAAGAAAGCAGTGCTGGGAGCAGAGCGCGTCCTTTGGACCTCAGGTTCCTGCGCAGAGAATCTCCCAGACCAAGTGAAGATTGATGACACGGACCTTCCTCCAGAGCCAACAGAGAAAGCGTTCCCCTGGAGCTGACACCCTGAATTTGGACTTGTAGCCTACTGGACTGTGAGAGAATAAACTTCTCTTTGTTAAAGCCATCCACTTGTGGTATTTCTGTTATAGCAACACTGGATGACTAAGACACTGTACTTCATCCAAGACAGATTTGTTCATTCTTCTAGTAGTCCATGATATATTCACATTCTTCACCAACACCATAATTCAAAGGCATCAATTCTTCTTTGGTCTTCCTTATTCATTGACCAGCTTTCACATGCATAGGAGGTGATTGAAAATACCATGGCTTGGGTCAGGCATACCTTAGTCCTCAAAGTGACATCTTTGCTTTTCACCACTTTAAATCTTTCGCAGCAGATTTGCCCAATGTAATATGTTGTTTGCTTTTTTGACTGCTGCTTCTGTGGGTATTGATTGTGGATCCAAGTAAAATGAAAGCCTTGACAACTTGAATCTTTTATCTGTTTATCATGATGTTGCTTACTGGTCCAGTTATGAGGATTTTTGTTTCCTTTATGTTGAGGTGTAATCCATACTGCAGGCTGTAATCTTAGATCTTCATCAGTAAGTGCTTCAAATCCTCTTCGCTTTCAGCAAGCAAGGTTGTGTCATCTGCATATGGCAGGTTGTTAATGAGTTTTCCTCCAATCTTGATCCCCCATGTTCTTCTTCATATAGTCCACCTTCTTGGATTATTTGCTCAGCATACAGATTGAATTAAAGTATGGTGAAATGATACAACCCTGACATACACCTTTTCTGATTTTAAACCATGAAGTACCCCCTTGTTGTATTTGAACGACTGCCTTTTGGTCTGTGTACAGGTTCCTCATGAGCACAATTAAGTGTTCTGGAATTACCATTCTTTGCAATGTTTCCAGTCCTAATTAAAAAAAAAAAATCCATTGCCGTCGAGTTGGTTCCGACGGATAGCAAATCCTATAAGGCAGAGTAGAACTGCCCCATAGGGTTTCCAAGGCTGTAAATCTTTATGGAAGCACACTGCCACATCTTTCTCCCTCAGAATGGCTGGTGAGTTCAAACCGCCAACCTTTTGGTTAGCAGCTGAGCTCTTAACCACTGTGCTACCAGGGACTCCCTCGTCCTAGTTGGCAGGTGTAAATCTTTTCCCACTGGAAGTGATTGTTTTAGGAATGGCATATAACATCATTCTAGCCAATGAGATGGAAGTGGAAACGGGGGATGGGTGGGTATGAATGGCTCATCTTTTAGGATATTTTTTCTTTTAAAAAGGATGTAGCAAAAGAGATCGGCCCTTTCCTTTTACTCCAGCTTTTGAATGTTTTGTAAAGATGTGATGAATGAAACTGTTGTTGCTGTCTTGCTGCCAAAAGTGCATAGGCCAAATGTTGAAGATGAGAGAGCAGAAAGGTGGATTCTTGCAGATGTTATTGAGCTGTTGAAGTAACCACCCCAGTACGCCCTGTCTCTAGATGTGTGGTTAAGTGAGATAATACATTTTTCTTCTTGTTTAGCCACTTTTAGTTGGGTTTTCTATTTCTTGCACCTGATGGCCATAACTGATCCAGCAATCAAACTAATAAGGTTGTTGTGAAAATTAAATGGTGGCCAGTAAATATTAGTTCTCCTCCCAGCATCTAAATTATAGTTCAAGGCTCGCTCCTTAATATGATAATACATTAATTGGTACAGGCTTTTGTTTGTCACAGAGTGCTTCCATAGACATTCTATTAGACTGTTCATTTCTTTGAGGTAGAAACCACGCTTAATTTATCTCTAGCTCTAGCTCTTAGCATAGATGTTAAATGTTTCTTGAACTTTGTCTTTTAATGGATTTATTTTCATTGTCACTGATGGTCACTTGGAAGTAATTAGTTAGGAGCTGAGCAAGATGAACTTGACACAACTCTAAGCATATACCTCATAGTATAGTTGCAGGCTATAGGACAACTCAGTGTGGTTTTTTGATTGGCAAACCTTGTGTTGACAGTGATGTGCTCATATATTAACTGCTATTATCTAAGGCCTATGCTATATTGAGTGAGCCCTGGTTGCGCAGTGGTTGAAGCACTCGGCTGCTAACTAAAATGTCGGTGGTTCGAACCCACCAGCTGCTCCATGGGAGAAAGATGTGGCCATCTGCTTCAGTAGAGATTTACAGCCTTGGAAACCCTATGGGGCAGTTCTTCTCTGTCCTCTAAGGTCGTGATCAGAATCAACTCGATGACAGTGTGTTTGGTTTGGTTTGGGATGCTATATTGAAGGCACTATTAATAACCAGGTGTCCTAAAATTGAGTTCATTGCATGGACATTGCCTGACTGTCAAGAATCCTACCAAGGACAGAATTAGGTTACTTAAAAGGTCCTGAATTACCCGGCGCTCTGGAAAGAACTCATCTCATCCAACTCATAGGGTCACTTTGAGTTGGATTCAACTCGCCTGCAACAGTTTTTATTTATTTTTCTGGAAAGAACAACAGAAAATGCTATGTGATTCTAAAAGACAAACAAAGGTTTTAAGGATAGATAGCCATCACCTAGCTGCCTCTGCCTACTGGAGACTATGTTCTATATACCATAGGCCAGAAGCAAGAGAAGAATACAGAAGGAGGAGCCTAAGAAAGATAGGCTTGAGTATGTGTTAGGGGCTGAGGTGTGAAGAGATTATCAAGGGAAAGGAAGCCTTATGGCTGTTTGTTTCTAAGAAGAAGAGCCTTTCTAAGGAGGATTCAACTCTTTATCATGATACCCATGTAGACTTTGTGAATGAAGGAAATCCTTGATCAAGGAAATCTTTCTTCTGGTCAGCAAGTCTGTGAGGAAGTGATTAATATTATCTCAGACAGTTGTGCTCTAATTTAACCTCTAGAGGTCAAGTGTACGGTTCAGGCAATTGCATTTTTCATCAAGTACCTCAGGTTTAGGTAGTTTTACAGATCTCACCTTGAGTATTACTGATATAAGGACATCTGAGTCAGGCACCCTATTTTTAGAAGGCCCTTGCCAGCTAATTAATGTCTTAAAATATCTTTGTCAGGAGTTGTCTGCAAAGGTACAGGGTGTAAGAGGGAGAGATTGGGTCTGGAGAGCATGAATCTTAAATACCTTCTTCAAGGGGTCCTCATGGTCCCCTTAGTTCACAGGAGGGACCCTCACCTGAACACAGGGCATGCCCAATGTCAGGACGTCTTCTGGACCATTCTCTATGAGATTTAGTAAATTCATCTCCTCTAGGTGGACACAGCCCTGTGGAGTTCACTGCTTGGTGAGAAGACGGCTAGATTTTAATTCTCAGTAGGGCACTCTTGTGCACTGTACAGTCTGCACCAGCCTACATGATGGCCTTATATAATATGAGGCCCTTCCACTGGTTTTCACCAAGGAAATGAGCATGGTGATCTGAGGATTAAAAAAAATAAAGAACAATAGCTCTTTGGGGTCCTCAGCAGAGCCCTAAATAACTCTCTTCCCACTGAGTTTAAAGTAAGTTGAACAAATAAATAAACAGTCCAAAATATTGCCTTTATTAGTGATAGAGACCAGATTAGTCAGATAACTACAGTCTAGTGCAGAAAAATAACTATCTTTATTCACTATTATATGTAGAAGGTCAATGAAAACAAGAGAAACTCTCAATGAAAGTATTGACACAATAGCCACAACAATGGACTCAGATATACCAGTGATCATGAAGACAGTGCAGGACTGGACAACATTTCATTCTGTTATGCATAAAGTCAAGGAGCCCTGGTAGCGCAACAGTTAAGCACCTGGCTGCTATCTGAAAGCTTGGCAGTTTGAACCCAACCAGCGGCTCCACAGGAGAAAGACCTAGCAATCTGCTCCTATAAAGATTACAGCTTAGAAAACCCTATGGGGCAGTTCTACTCTGTCACATGGGGTCGCTATGAGTCGAAAATTGACTCAACGGCACCCAACAACAACATACATAAAGTCACCATGAGTTGAGCTGACTCAATAGCAACTAACAACAACATTATATACCAGGTACTGAGTTTATACTATTTTTAACCTGTCCACAATTTTGGGAGGTAAATATCATGATCTCTGTTTTATGGACGAGGAAACTGAGTAAGTTAGAGATCTAGGATTCAAACCCAGGTCTGAGTAGGCCCAGAGCTCCCTGCTTCTTAAACTTGGCACTGCTGCTTCCAGGAAACCGGCAGGAACTTCTACAACCAAAACCCAATTAAATCGACCAACAATTCTTGCGATATTTCCGAAGTCATTTTATGGTAGAATTTTTTATTTTTTGTCTTTGCCCTAGGTTCTCCTTTGGCGCATGCCAAAAAGGGCTGGCTCCTCCAGCAGATACAGAAATATATAAAGCCTCAAGTCTTCCAACTCCAGGTTATTTTTCGTTGCCCCTGGGAGCACTAAGTCTGATGCCAGCACGGACGGATGTACTATTTTGAACCTCCAAATGCGTTTCTCACAACTGAGGCAAAGTGCCATTTTTAGGATATATTTTATATCATCACCAGGTCTCTTGGTCCCACAGTGCAATATCCCCACTGTTGTCTTTTAGTCTGAGCTTTTCTGTCTATGTAGAGAGCTTCTCTGTTCAGAGTTTGCTTCCCGCCCACCACCCCCCACCAAGTGTTGGGAAAACCACATTCACAGATTTTCTGCTATCATGGTTTTCATCATTGCAAAGATATGGTTTTTCATGGGATAGTTCTAATCTTAGTCAGTTTCCTTAGGAGCAGAGTCTGAGATGAGGATTTGTGTTCAAGTGATTTATTGGAACACTACTTTCAAGGCAAAGGGGAGTGAGGGAAGCAGGATTGGACAGGGAAACAGGGCTAAGCAAGATTGTGGACTCTACTGGAGTCTAGCTGCAGCCTGATCCCATGAGGAGCTCTGGGGTACAAACGGCTGAACAGAGTTAGTCCCACCTTGAGGTAAGGGGCTGACCTTTTCCAACCCCACTGGTTGCAGAGGTTGGGTGAATGTGTGCATGTGCACATGGCTTCCTGGTCAAGGTGGTTCCCATTTGGTCAAGATGGCTCCCTCTTGGCCAAGGGCAGTTCTCTAGAAAAAAGGAGAGCAGCTGTGAGTTTTATTAGCCAACCCTTACAGCAGCTAGGGGAAACTGCCTGGGTGCATAGGCTGGTAAAGGGGATCTGGGAAAGACGCCAGCAGCAGTTCTGTATCACAAGACACAAAAATCATTTGAACCTAAGCATTGGTTCATTAATCTCCACATTCCCAGAGATTATGCCTTGTTATGTATTCCTTTACATGCATTTAATTGGTAAGTGGGGCCCTGGCGCCATAGTGGTTAAGCATTTGGCTGCTAACCAAAAGGTAGGTAGTTCGAATCCACCAGCTGCTCGTTGGAAACCCTGTGGGAAGTTCTACTTTGTCCTATACGGTCACTATGAGTAGGAGTCGACTCAACAGACAATGGGTTTGGTTTGTTTTTTTTTAAATTGGTGAGTAAACCAAGGCAAAAAGCACATAGCAAAACAGTCCTTTGGTTCCAAGTAGCTCTGACTAAAGATAATGTTCAAGCAACACTCACCCTATTTCAGCATTCAGCTAGCCTGCTGAAATACATAACTTTGAATCTTGCAGCTTAAATTCCATTTTATGTTCATTATCATGACCAGCAGTACTGCATGTAGCTCAGTCTTATAGTATGACCAATAGGTGGCACCAGAAACACCCATACTTACTCTAATTTATGTGGTATGTATATACGTGCTAAAATTTCAATCCCTCTCTACTTACGTTTTTCATGTTAAAAAGGCACTCATATCGTTAAATCCAGACCAAAACTTGGTAACTTACAAAGTTTCCTATTTTCCATTTGACCTCTTTCTTGTAGAGTTATTTGAGTGTAAAAAAAAAAAAAAAAAAAAAAAAAGGGTGATAGGGTTGGTGAATTCAGAAAGAAAACATCTATTCATTAGCAAAAGGAAGGAAAAAAGACTGGAGCCCTGCATCCTCTTCATTGCAAGGTCTCTTGAGTGTATAAATGCCGAAGATTATTAGGAAATATTTGAATAACAGGATAAAAAGTCAAGGATACTGCCTCCAAAACATGAACTTTATTCCCTACTGAAAACAGAGTTGGATGGCAACCAAGTTGTTCAAGGATCGCCCTGGCCAATATCTGCCCACAGGGCTCCACTCCGGGAAAGGTCTCTGAGTCCAGCGTTCAGCATTTTCAAGTTTGTTTCTTTTGAAGTCTACTTTATTGTTGGTGAAGGGAAGTAAGGGGAGGTGGGTATTACATCTTCCAATTTTTTTTTTTCAACAACCCAGTATTGCACTCTTTCCTACATCAGACTCTTCCAAGGAGCAGAATGACTTAGAGGAAAAAACACTGAACTGAGAGTTAGATTATAATACACTCAACGTTTACTAAGAACTTTCATAATCGTTATTTGATGCTACAATTATGTTAAGGATGAGAATAGTGAGTCCCAGAAAGTCAGTTAGCCAGAACCCCAACCTAGTTCACCTGACCTGAAGGCCAAGACTATCTAGATGTGCCACAAGTTCTCCATGCATATTTGAACAAATCATTTCCCCTCACTGCAGTAGAGTTTCATTTATAACATAAGGGGCTGGACTGCATGGCCCCAACCCATTTTCCAGCTAGAAATCTCCAGATTCTGAATAGTACGTGTAGAGTGCAGTGTCTTGTGTACTGATTGGGACTAGAGGTGTGGTTTGGCACCATTGTCAGTAGGAAGGGAGGGTAAATCTCACTTTGATAGTGTTCCAAAGTGAAAGGTGACACGGCTATTATACAATGCTCTAAACAGCCTGGTTCTTGTATTGGGGTTGGGGGGAAGTAAATTCCAGGTCCTGACTAGCCTTTCCTATACCTGTCGTCAGTTTATTATACTGTAAATATTGTGCCTCTGGGAACCTTCCTTTACAAATGAAATGATCCCAGGGTTTGGAATTCCTCTTTTCATTGCATGCTCTTCTGCCATGCATGCCACAAATTATTTTCACTGCCCTTCTCTGAACCTTGGCTATTTTTACTCTGCCTTTTTGACTACAGGACAGAATAAAGGAAGGTGTTGTTGTTGTTTAGTTTTTACTTAAAAGATAGAGGCAGCAGGACTCTTTAAGGCTACGTCTGGATTTGTTGTTCATAACATGAATGGGAAAAGTCAGGAAAGAAGAAGAAAGGAAACTAACTTTGAGTGCCTATAATGTGTCAGGCTGTCTGCTAGGTACATTTGATATCTCATTTCCCTTCATCCTCTCAGATGGAAGGCAGTGTGGTGTAGTGGTTACAAGCCCAGGCTCTTGAGTTAGACAGACCTGGCTTCTCACCAAGGCCCTGGCACTGCCTCACTGTGACTCTAGGCAATCTACATAACTTTTCTAAGCTTTGGTTTCCTCAGTGAGATAACATATGTTAATTAGAATTAGCTCAGAGTAAGCACTTTAATGAATATTAATCGAAGTCATTACTAGTATCCTAAAGGGCAAATTTTATCTACTTCACATTGTTGTTGTTAGGTGGTGTGAAGTCAGTTCCAACTCATAGCAACCCCATGTACCACAGAATGAAACACTGTCCAGTCTGGCACCACCCTCACAATCATTGTTGTGTTTGAGCCCATTGTTGCAGCCACTGTGTCAATCCATCTCATTGAGGGTCTTCCTCTCTTTCATTGACCTTCTACTTTACCAAGCATGATGTCCTTCTCCAGGGACTGATCCCTCCTGATAACATTTCCAAAGTATGTGAGAAGAAGTCTCACCATCCTCACTTCTAAGGAGCATTCTGGCTGTATTTCTTCAAGACAGATTTATTCGTTCTTCTGGCAGTCCACAGTATATTCAGTATTCTTCACCAATACCATAATTGAAAGGCATCAATTCTTCAGTTTTCCTTATTCACATTAGATAAAAAATGCTGTGGTTCAAAGAATTTAAGTAAAAGATATTCAGAGCCATATTGACCTAACACTGTTTTGGATATTTGTTGTTCCTTTTCCACAGTGCTCCTCTTTAACCAGGGAAACTATCTTACCCTCATCTCACATTTGTCTGCTAGAACAGACCTGATCGTAGTCAAAAGCGTAAACGCTGGAGCTAGTTCAAATCTCAGCTCTACCACTTATTAGCTGTGTAACTTTTGACATATTTCTTAACTTTTCTGTGCTTTAGTTTCTTCATTTATCAAATGGGAATATAAAAGTACTACTTGGTTTCTTACAAAGATCAAATAAATTAATACAAAAGAAGTGCCTGGCATATAGTAAGTACTGAATAAATGTAAAGTGCTGTTATTCTTACCCTACCTGTCTCCAAACTCCAGTCAGCACATGACTCAGATTTGACCAATCAAAGTATCCTATCTTCTTGTTTACCATAATGATTTAGGGCAGGATTGGCAGCCATTTTCTGTAAAGAACCAGATAGCAGATATTTTAGGCTTTGTGGGTCATGTGGTCTCTGTCACCACTATTCAACTCTGCCATTGTAGCACAAAAACAGTCATAGAATAGGCATTATATAAGTGAATTGGGTGTTACTGTGTTCTAATAAAGCTTTGTATATGGACACTGAAATTTAATTTCATATAATTTTCATGTATCTCAAAATAGCCTTTTTTCGATTTTTTTAACCATTTAAAATGGACAAAACCATTCTTAGTTCTCATACTGTGCAAAAAACAGAAGATGGGCTATACAGAAATGTTTAATAGTAACTTTATTTATAATTGTCAAAAATTGGAAGCAACCAAGATATCCTTCAGTAGGTAAACTGATGAACAAACAGTGGTACATCCGTACAATGGAATATTATTCAGCAATAAAAGAAATGAGCTAGCATGCCACAAAAAGGACATGGAGGAACTTTAAATGCATATTACTAAGTGAAAGAAGTCAGTCTGAAAAGGCTACTTACTGTATGATTCCAACTATACGACATTCTGGAAAAGGCAAAACTATAGAGACAGTAAAAATATCATGGTTGCCGGGAGATGAATAGGTGGAGCATAGGGCATTTTTATGGCAATGAAACTATTCTGCATGATACTGTAATGATGGATGTGTGGAGTCATGCATTTATCAAAACCCATAGAACTGTAAAACACAGAGTGAACCCTAATGTAAACTATGGACTTTAGTTAATAATAATGTATCAATAACGGTTTATCAATTGTAACAAATGTACCACATTAGTGCAGGATGTTAGTAACAGGGGAGGCTGTGTGGGGAAAGGAGGTATATAAGAGCTCTACTTTCTGCACAATTTTTATGTAAACCTAAAACTACTCTAAAAAATAAATTGTTTTAAAACTAAAAAAAAAATTGTTCAACTTCATTTGAGCCTTTAGATCTAGCTATGCCTATTAGTTCTCTGAGCCCGTTTGTTTCCCCTAATCTAGTTTGAGTTGGGTTTTGAAAGCATTCTGATAGAGACTTATAGACTTGTTTTCCTCACTTTGCAATCCCCCCTTACACAATGATTAAGGAAAGGGGAAAGCAAAACTAGCATGTCGTGTGTACTTACCATGTGCCGGGCAGTGTGGTAAGTGCTTTCACATGGGATCTCTCATTTACTTCTTCTAACAGCCCTCTGAGATTGGCATTATTATCCTCATGTTACCAAGACCACAGATACATTGGATGCCAGTTGATTGCTTGCTGTGATAAAATGTTTGATGGCAGAATGGAGCAGTTGAAAGAGATTTTTAAGAACAGGGGAGTTGGACTATTCAGGTCCCTTTTCTCACTCACCTTACTCCCCAGGAAAGAATGACAGAAGACTAAACTTTGTCAGGGCACGCTTAATCCCCTTTCTGGGAAAGAGGGCATGTACAGATCAGGAATCCCCACTGTTCCCTCTGGCCATTCTGGGCAGTGGGGAGTGGCAGTCCTGGAGTTCTTGCCCAGCTGCCCGGCCAAGAGTGGACGAGCAGCTGAGGCACCCTGATGAACGGCCTGGGTTAATCCAGGCAGCAGTTTGCAACTCCCTTGGAAGGCCTACCCAGGATTTCCTTCAGAAGTATCACTTCACAGCAGCTGGCTGACTTGACTTTGCCAACTGCTTGACCCCCGGCTGCACAGGAAACTTGGGCAGGTAGAACTTGGCCAGCCTGAGGAGCAGACACAACCCTGAGCTCCTTAGGCTAGAACAGCAAGGCTTGCACAAATAGGGCTTGCATGATACAGGATGAGAAAGGAGCCAGGAAAAATAATCCTTCACATTCAGTAATCCTCACCTTGATAAGTCAGCCCTTTAAGTTTTGGATTGAAGACAAAGAACTACCATGTTACTATCTACTACTTACTGGACAGCTACTGAATGTCAGTCCATTTCTTATAAAATAGCTACTATTTGTCAAACAATTGCTATGTGCCAGATACTTTATCTGCATTATCTCTAATCATCCCAACAACCCTGCAAGTTGACATTAAATATTACCTCCTGTTTTATGGATGAGGAAACTGAGATGACTAGAGGCTAAGAAATGACAAACACTAGGAGGAACACTAGGACAAAGAATAAGGAAGACTGAAGAAGAGTTGATGCCTTTGAATTAAGGTATTGGCAAAGAATATTGAATATACCATGGACGGCCAGAATAATGAGCAAGTCTGGGAAGAAGTACAGCCAGAGTGCTCCTTGGAAGTGAGGATGGCAAGACTTTGTCTAATGTACTTTGGACATGTTATCAGGAGGGACTAGTCCCTGGAGAGGGAGCTCGTGCTTGGTAAGGCAGAGGGACATCAAAAAAGAGAAAGACCCTCAGTGAGATACATTGACACAGTGGCTGCAACAGCGGGCTCAAACATAGCAACGATTGTGAGGATGGTGCAGGACCAGGCAGTGTTTCATCCTGTTGTACATAGGGTTGCTATGTACAACATATGAGTCAGAACCGACTCGATGGCACCTAACAACAACAACAGGAGGAAAGGGGAATTTGTACCTGGTCAATCTCCACCACACCTCCATGGGAGTAGGAGAATAAATGAAAGGAGAGGGGCAATAATTTTCTAGTCTTCAGTAGTTGGTCAGGGCAGGTCAAGCCACCAGAAGTAAAAATGTAGCTTGAGGCTTGAGTTCCTCCACAAGATCTGGAATTCTTTGAAGGCAGGGATTTTTGTTATTTTGTGTTTACCTAGTATACCCTCAACACCTAACTCATATCTGGCTCAGAGCAGGTACTCAGTAAATGTTTGTTGAGTGAATAAATGAGTCCCAAGTATCTGCTTTCAGTAAAGCAGGAAAAGGCTGAGGACACTGCCTTGATGAGGTCCTCTCTTTGTTTAAATTGCTTTATGAAACTCTTAAGAATTAGCATGAACTCTTCTGGGCATCTACGGTAACATTTAGTACAATGAAGAAGAAATCTACCCGATTCCACAGGTCATTTTATAGGCAGAGATTTACCTAATGACATCCTAGTGGCCTAAGAGTTACATCTCTTAAAAACACCTCTCCTATTGGACTTCTGGGGAGAAACTTGAAGCAGGAAAATAATCTGATTCTACAAATTTTCTTTAGGCATTTTTGTTTTGCTGAAAGCTAGCCAGGCAGGGATCAAGTGCTGGGTGCTGAGAGTGTTAAATAGAGACCCCTAGAAAGCATATAAAATGGAAGAGGAGGGCAAAGGAGGGGAGAAACTGGGGGGAAACGTCAAACTAGAGCTTTGCCTATTTCCTGCCCAGCAGGCAGGCCCTGAACCCAGTTCCCTTTTGCTTGCTCTTTGGGGCAAGGCTGAGTTAGTAAGCTATAAATTGCACGAGTCTAAGTGTGAGGAATGTGGAGATGAATGTGGGGAAGTCTTTGTTCCAGAGGAAAGGGCACAATAGTAGGCCAGCTGGAGGTGGAAGACAGAACATATCCCGAGTGTGAGCCAACCAGAGATCTGAAATCAGAATAGAGGCTCAACCTACATCTGGGTTTTAAGAACTCTGATTGTAAGGGGATAGGGCTGTCAAGTTGTTGGACGAAAGTTTGTAGAGACCTAAAGTGACACAGCACTGATTTGCCAAGAAAAATTATTAGCATATTTATCTAATCATTTGAGTCAGTGTATCTCTCTGGCAAGGAGAAGCAGTTGTACAGGGACATAGTGACTTGGAGGGGAAGGTTATATGGTGAGGACAGCCCTGTAAAGGTGGGAGGATAAGGTCAGGTGGTGCCCACAGAAGCCCATCTGGCCTTGCCATCAAAGCCAGTTTGATGGAGACGGGGAGTCTCATCTACTTGCCAACTTTCCCATGGGTTGAGTGGATGACTCTCTCTCATAGAACTTGTGGCCTGGGATCCGGGCCTGGAGCTTACTTTGGAACTTGCTGTGGAGGATCATTTTTATTGGGAAGTGTGGTTTGGAATGTAAAACTGTTGAGGACTCTGTCTATCTTTGAAGATCAGTGTTTGCTGGCACTCGCTGACGTTCTCTCGGTTCTTGGATATTTAACAACTGCCTCTTTTCTCACCACGATTATATTAGGTATAAACAATGGCTGTGTGGGAACTAAGAATTCTAGGATGATGGCCCTTTCCAGGTTTGCTTTCAGAGGAAGGATTTAAAACTAGATTCTCTTAACATGACTTCACCTGGTTATAGGGTGCATGGATAACAGAAAAGATATTGCATTAATGGCCAGAAAGTACGGGGGGTGGGGGTGGGGGTGCCTCAGGACCAACTCTGCCATTAATGTGTGAGGTTGGGCAAGCCATTTAACCTCTGTGTGTCTCATTTTCCTTACCTTTAAAATGGAGAGAATAGTATTTTCTTTACTTCTGTCAGAGGTTCTTATCAAAGTAAAATAAGATGATATATGGCCAAGTATTTTTTTTAAGTATGAAACTTGATTCAACTGTATTATATGAAAAAGGTTTTGGAAGCTGGGTTTAATTCTATTATTTACCACCTGTATGATCTTGGACACGTTTCTTTTCAGTACTTCAGTTTCCTGATTTACAAATACATCTCTCAAAAAGTTGTTGTGAAGATTGAATAATGTTTGTAAAGCACTTATCTTATAGATGGGCTTTATAAATTGTACTGGTTATAATTATGACTCTTATTAAGCAAGAAATACATTTTGAGTGCTTAGACTAGTACTTAACCTGGTACATGGTAAATATTGCTGCTGCTGTTTCTTTTTATTACTCTTATGAATGTTTTCTACCAGATATGAAAAAACATCTGCAGGTAGAATTCCCCTTATCTCTCTAGAGAACGATACAGTAGAACAGGAGTGAATCCAATCTATGCAAAGTAGCATGGGCTTTTGGGGACCTAGATTTTTCCCACATCTCCGGAAATCCTGTTTCACAAGACTTTTTCATTTTTTTCAAATGGTAACAATGAAGGGAATAAAACCACTAACAGTATTTAATGCATAGGCAAAACCCAAACTGGGGATAGCCTTGGATGTGATTCCTCAGCAATAACTCAGTAGCAACCACAGCCCCACCAGAATAATGTCCTGCCAGAAGCCTCAAAGCCAGGGTGGTGTCCTTCCACCAACCCACCACAAGAGATTGTACCAAAACAGTGGCGTAGAAGGAGCCCACATTTTAAAAAAAACTACAGGATAAGTGAATGGAAGTCCAAAATACTCAGAGACAGAATGTATAATAATCTTATAACATCCATAACTGCTAGAAGAGAACTAGCTACACTGGGAAACTTTATCCAGTAAAAACTTATGGTAGGTGAACAAGATTGGGATAGAAAGCTAATAAAGTACCTAGGTATTTGTTTTTCTAGCCCAAGGCTGAATAGTTATATAAATTTTTTTCTATTACATCTCTTTGGAGACAGTTTTATTTTTGGGCTTAATGAATTCCTGAAAATTTATATGAAAGTGTAATATATAAAAATCAAGCAATAGCCTTATAAGCTATGTGAGGAATTTTATCCCCAAGGGCTAAAAAAAAAAAAAAAAAAAAAAAAGATTATAAAGTCCTTAATATGTATTATAATATTGTAGTCTCGGATTAAAAATAGAAACCTGAGTGTTGCACAATGTATGTATAATTATTGACAATGTTCAAAACACAAATTAAATGCAGACAATAAAGTTTACTTACCTAAAGTCATTTCTTACCTCAAATTCTGCTCTTAGCTTAGTTGAAATGATGTTTTATAGGCCTAAGAAATTGATTTAGTGTTAGCAAGAAGGACTTTATGGACTTTCTGGAGGTGGTTTTTCACAGGGTTGCACAGAAGATTTTGCCGGGGAGTAAGCAGATTGATCAATAGACTGTGATGGTAATTAAGGTGGTTTATCAGCCTTCAGCTAAATTTCTTTCTTGGATCAAGATGGTAGAATGACCATACAAGTCAATCTTCCTTCTCCCATCCTCCAAATTCTTTAAAATAACAAAATGATAAATCTAGCATTGCCAGATTTAACAAAAAAATTAAAAATACGGAACACCCAATTAAATATAAATTCCTGGTAAACAACAAGTAATTTTTTAGTGTAAGTGTGTCCCAAATGCAGTATTTTAAACATATTATATTTTATCTGGAGCCCTGGTGGCGCAGTGGTTAAGAGCTACAGCTGCTAACCAAAAGGTCAGCAGTTTGAATCCACCAGCCACTCCTTGGAAACCCTATGGGACAGTTCTGCTCTGTCCTATAAGGTCGCAATGAGTCGGAATCAACTTGACGGCAACGGATTTGGTTTGGGATTTTTTTTGTTGTTGTTATATTTTATCTGACAGCCATAAAAAGAATAAATCCATAACAGTGTACCAGCAGTGGATCATAATTATGAAGAATTCTCAGATTGGATCAGATTGGATTTGTCTAACAATTCTACTTCTGTGTTTGCTAAATAGAAATGAAAAAATATGTCTGCAAAAATACCTGTACAAGAGTGTTCATGTCAGCTTTATTTATAGCATCAAAAAACTAGAAACAACCATATATTCATCAACAATATTATGGATAAACAATTTACATTTCTAACAAGTTCCTAGGTGTTCCTGATGTTGCTAGTTTGGGCATTATGCTCGGAGACCTACTGTTCTAGAGAAACCTATTAAGAAAAAGATTGGATCAGAAGGAAAGATAAAAGCAGATTCAAAGAAACTCCAGCTCAGAGTCAGAGTCAGAGTGACTACAAGTAAAGGACAGAAAGAAGTCCTGAAACAAGCAGCAAAGTAATTAACTACATTCTTACATCCAGAACAGCAAAAACAGTTGTGTCCTGTCGCCTCATCCACCATCGTCACTTAACAGCCAGCCACGGCAGACTTTCCCATTGCCATTGAGTTGATTGTGAATCATGGCAGCCCCATGTGTGTCAGAGTAGAACTGTGCTCCATAGAGTTTTCAATGGTTGGTTTTTTTGGAAGTAGATCACCAGGCGTTTCTTCCGAGGCATCTTTGGGTGGACTCAAACCTCCAACTTTTTGGTTAGCAGTCAAGCACGTTGACTGTTTGCACCACCCAGGGGCTGCAGCAGCCTTAGACTCTGGGATAAAACCCCAAGAGAATTTCCCTCCAAATAAGGTGAACTTCCTTTTTGGGGAAGGTTAGTGATGTATGGAAGGTCCTTGATTGGTGCAAATGGTTTGAATTGGACTACTAACTGAAAGGTTGGTGGTTCGAACCCACCCAGGGGTACCTGGGAAGAGAGGAAGCCCTGGCAATCTGCTTCCAGAAGGTCACAGCCTTGAAAACACTATGGAGCACAGTTGTACTCTGTGTTGCCATGAGTTGGAATTGACTCAATGGCAACTAGTTTGGTTTGTTTGTTTGGAATAACGTATGGGGGTAGAGGACTGAGCAAAATAAATCAAAATCTCCAAAATGGACTCAGAGGAATAAAACATATATCATCTTTGCTTAGATAAAAGTTGACTGAAGTCCCCCAGTGCCAGAGTAAAGCCCTTCGTATTCTGGCAATAGGAAGAGGGGACAGGGGTGAGACAGCAAGTGGTCTTCAGGCTGTTTATCTGCCCCATGCCCATGCTCCCTAAAGTGAAGTCTCTTAATCAAGGCCCTACCCACTTACATGAAGACCATAACTAGCCTTTCTTTAAGGGGAGAGGCCTGTTGAGGAAACACACTCTGAAATCATAAAAATACAATCAAACAACTAAGGATCACCAGCCATCTAAGGGTCACTAGACATCAAGATGAGGAAAAAGCAAGAAGAACAAACCGATCAGGGGAAACAGATAACTCAGGGCACAGAAGAGAACTTGAAAGAAATACTAATCTGTGTACTAGGAGATATTTGGGAGGCAACTGTTTCGTAAAACAAAAATAGGAACAGTCATAGCTGAAGACTATCAAAGAAATTTAATAGAAACTAAAATGGGTGAGGACTGTGTCTTTTACTACTTCTCTCTTGTTTTCTTTGTAAATAGTGACGGCAGGATGTAATAAAATATGCGCAGAAACTGTGGAACAGAAAAAAATATGACCCTGCCAAAGCAGAGCTGCGGGCTGGCAGGTGGTGCAGCCGTGGGATACCTCAAATTGCTTATTAAACTGCAAGTGTATGAAATTCCAGATTTGGTGCGGGAAAGGCATTTTAGGGTGGTATGTGTAATGTGTGAAAATCGGGTTGTATAAATGTTGAATATGTGGAAGTTAAGAACCATCTGTGTCCACATTCCACTTGGCTTTCCCCAGAGCTTAGTAATATAAATCTTTCAGCTTAAACGTGGGGGTCACCATAATAATAACTAATACCTGTACTCCACTTAGGAGTTTACAAAATGCTTTTATTAATTATTATATTTAATCCTTATCCTGGGAGAAAGCTAAATATCCCTATTTTACCCTTGAGGGAATATAGGCAGGCAGCAATTTGTATCTACACCCTCCCAGTAAACATTGAGACTAATCAGAAGGGAAACTGTGCCAACTGTTTCCCAAAGGATGTTCTGCAGAGTATTGATCCCATAAGACAGTGGTTCTCACAAACTTTTGTGTGCATCAGAATCACCTGGAGGGCTTGTAAAAAACAAAGATTTCTGGCCCTAACCCCAGAGTTTCTAATTCAGTAAATTTGGCATGAAGCCTGAGAATTGGCATTTCTAACAAATTCCCAAGTGATCTTGCTACTGCTGATCCAGGGACCACTTTCAAGAACCACTACTATACAATGCTCTCTGAAGAAGGGTTTCCATGGTCAAAATGAGATGTATTTACTATGCAGCAGAATACAAAATAGCTTCAGCTCTGTAAAAGAAAGAACAGGAAATATGAGAATAGCTATACTGGAATAATAGGATTATGAATAGTTTTTATTCTAAAAATCTTTTTAAATTCCATGACTTCTTGCCTTTTAAACTAAAATGGAGAGAGAGGATATCATGTACTTAAAATTAGCTAAATAAAAGATAATCTATAAAGCTTATAGATTTATAAATTATTCTTGATGACTGAGGGAAAAGTTTATGATACACAGTATTATTTTAACTATAGATATTAAAATAGATCTTTTTCTATGAGAGAGAGAAAGAGGTAGAGAGGAACTAGAAGGGACTGTCCCAGAATTTTTACAGTGATTAGATTTTGAGCTTTTCATAATTTTTAGTTCTGCCTTTCTATTTCTATAGTAAGTACGTATTATTTATACAACCAGGAAAATAAATCTGTAATTTTTTTAGAAGATGCTTAGAGACTGTAGAAATCTTAGTTTATGTTCAAATTTTACCCAACAGTTTTTTTTTTAAAGCCCACCTAAAAAATCCTGCCCCTTTTGTTCAACCTATCTTTCTAATAGAATTATACATTTCTTGTAATGTAGTTCATATAAAAGGCAACTTGGAGCTATTTACTAGTGCAAAAAATGGATTATACCATTAAATCAACCAGGATCAAATTACCACATTTCTTTGTATATAGGCTGTAATTAAGGCAAGTCTGAACTAGACTAATCTTTTCTCTCTCTCTTTTTTTTTTCTTGCTTCCCATAATAATCTAGTTTCATCTACTTGCTGACTTCTTTTATGTATTTTGCCCAACTATGTTTGAAAACTGCCCCAAGGTAATGTAGGTTGAAAACAGGCCACTCTCTGCTATCCATACCTAAAAATAAATGACTTGTTTATTTCAGGAAAAAACTGGTAAACCTGTGCATGTTGGATATGTTGATGACAACAACCGCATGCTAGAAGAGTGGGCTCCTGTGGTACAACTTTCATACTGCACAAGTTTTGGCTTAGGGAAAATATTCCCATTAAGAAAGAATGAATGAATAACTGAAACATTAGCTGAATCTAAAAAAGACAAAAAAAAAAAAAAAAAAAAAAAGTTTCCCAGATAAACTCAATACAATTCTTTGCAAGAGGTGGCTTACGTCAGACTGAGGCCTTTTAAAATGAAACCGGTGGTTTTTATTTTTATACTATCTTCATGAAAATACTGCATCAAAGTGGATGTATAGGAACTCTCTACTTTTGCACAATTTTTCTGAAAGCCTAAACTTGCTCTAAAAAATACAGTCTATTAAAAAAAATA
Source organism: Dugong dugon (assembly GCA_030035585.1). Taxonomy (NCBI): domain Eukaryota; kingdom Metazoa; phylum Chordata; class Mammalia; order Sirenia; family Dugongidae; genus Dugong; species Dugong dugon. The sequence continues at coordinate 59,527,540 of CM057467.1, read as the reverse complement.
CCCTCTTTTGAATAGACATTTCTCCAATGAAGATAAACAAATGGCCAATAAGCACATGGAAAGATGTTCATCATAATTAGTCACTAGGGAAATGCAAATCAAAAACCACAGTGAGATACCACTTCACCCACACCAGGATGTCTATTATCAGAAAAACGTAAAATAACAAGTTTTGGCAAGGATGTGGAGAAATTGGAGCCCTCATTGCTGGTGGGAATGTAAAATGGTTCAACCACTGTGGAAAACAGTTTGGTGGTTCCTAAAAAACTTAAACATAGAATTACCATATGACTCAACAATTCCATTTCTAGGTATTTACCCAAACGAACTGAAAGCAGGGACTCAAACATATACTTGTACACCAATGTTCATTGCAGCATTATTTGCAACAGCCAAAAGGTGGAAACAAATCAAGTATCAATCAACAGATGAATGGATAAACAAATTGTGGTGTATTCATACAGTGTAATATTATTTAGCTGTAAAGAGAAATGAAATTCTGATACATGCTATGACATAGATGAACCTTGAAGACATGCTGAGTGAAGTAAGTCAACGACAAATATTGTACTATTCCACTTACATAAAATGTTTAGGAAAATAGATAGAGACAAAAGTTTGCTAGTGGTTACCAAGGGCTGGGGAGTGGAGAGACAGGAAAGAGAAGTTGTTGCTTAAGGAGTACTGAGTTTCCGTTTAGGGTGATGAAAATATTTGGAAATGGATGGTGGCAATGGTTGTACAACATGGTGAATGCAATTAATGACTGAATTGTACATTCAGAAAAGGTTAAAATGGTGAACTTTTTGTTATATATATTTTACCACAATAAAGTTCTTTAAAATTTCAGTTAATAATGCATATGTAGTATACCTATTAAATGCCCAATTCTAACCAAACCAAACAAACCAAACCCATTGCCATTGCCATCCAGTCAGTTCTGACTCCTAGTGACCCTATGTACAATAGAACAAAAAACTGCCTGGTCCTGTGCCATCCTCACAATCGTTGCTATGTTTGAGCCCATTGCTAAAGCTACTGTGTCAATTCATCTTCCTCTTTTTTGTTGACCCTGTATTTTAACCAAGCATGATATCCTTCTCCAGAGACTGGTCCTTCCTGATAACATGTCTGGTTGTACTTCTTTCAAGACAGATTTGTTCGTTCTTCTGACCGTCCATGGTATATTCAATATTCTTCATCAACACAATAATTTATATATATCAGTTCTTCAGTCTTCCTTATTCATTGTCCATCTTTCACATGTGTATGAGGGGATTGAAAATACCATGGCTTGGGTCAGGTGCACCTTAGTCCCCAAAGTGACATTTTTGCTTTTTAAGACTTTAAAGAGATCTTTTGCAGCAGATTTGCCCAATGCACTGCATCGTTTGTTTTCTTGACTACTGCTTCCATGGGTGTTGATTGTGGATCCAAGTAAAATGAAATCCTTGACAACTTCAGTCTTTTTTCTCTTTATCATGATGTTGCTTATTGGTCCAGTTATGAGGATTTTTGTTTCCTTTATGTTGAGGTATAATCCATACTAAAGGCTGTAGTCTTTGGTCTTCATTAGTAAGTGCTTCAGGTCCTCTTCGTTTTCATCAAGCTAGATTGTGTCATCTGCGTATGGCAGGTTGTTAATGAGTCTTCCTCCAATCCTGATGCCATGTTCTTCCTCATATATCCCAGCTTCTCCAATTAATTGCTCAGCGTACAGATTGAATAAGTATGGTGAAAGGATACAACCCTGACGCCCACCTTTCCTGATTTTAAACCATGCAGTATCCCCTCGTTCTGTTTAGATGGCTGTCTCTTAGTCTGTGTACAGGTTCCTCATGAGCACAATGAAGTGTTCTGGAATTCCCATTCTTCACAATGTTATCCATAATTTGTTATGATCCACACAGTCGTCAAATGCCTTTGCACAGTCTATAAAACACAGGTAAACATGTTTCTGGTATTCTCTGCTTTCAGCCAAGATCCATCTGACATCAGCAATGATAGCCCTTATTCCACATCCTCTTCTAAATCCGGCTTGACTTTCTGGCAGTTCCCTGTCGATGTACTACTGCAACCACTTTTCAATGATCTTCAGCAAAATTTTACTTGCGTGTGATATTAATGATACTGTTTGATAACTTCTGCATTCTGTTGGATCACCTTTCTTTAGAATGGGCACAAATATGGATCTCCTCCAGTCGGCTGGCCAGGTAGCTGTCTTCCAAATTTCTTAGCATAGATGAGTGAGCGCTTCCAACATTGCATCCATTTGTTGAATCACCTTGATTGGTATTCCATCAATTCCTGGTACCTTGTTTTTTGCTGATGCCTTCAGTGCAGCTTGGACTTCTTCCTTCAGCATCATTGGTTCTTGATCATATGCTATGTCCTGAAATGGTTGAATGTTGACCAATTCTGTTTGGTACAGTGACTCTGTATGTATATTCCTTCCATCTTCCTTTGAAGCTTACTGTGTCGTTCAATATTTTGCCCATAGACTCCTTCAAAATTGCTACTCGAGGCTTGAATGTTTCTTCAGTTCTTTCAGCTTGAGAAATGCTGAGCGTGTTCTTCTCTTTTGCTTTTCTAACTCCAGGTCTTTGCACATGTCATTATAATACTTTACTTTGTCTTTTTGAGCCGCCCTTTGAAATCTTCTGTTCAGCTCTTTTTCTTCATCATTTCTTCCATTCGCTGTAGCTACTCTACATTCAAGAGTAAGTTTCAGAATCTCGTCTGACATCTATTTTCATCTTTTCTTTCTTTCCTGTCTTTCTAATGGCCTTATTCTTTCTTCACTTACAATGTCCTTGATGTCATCCCACAGCTTGTCTGGTCTTCGCTCATTAGTGTTCAGTGCATCAAATCTACTCTTGAGATAGTCTCTAAATTCAGGTGGGATATACTCAAGGTCATACTTCCACTCTCGTGGACTTGTTCTAATTTCCTTCAGCTTCAGCTTGAACTTACATATGAAATTGATGGTCTGCTCTATAGTTGGACCCTGACCTTGTTCTGACTGATGATATTGAGCTTCTTCATCGTCTCTTTCCATGGATGTAGTCGATTTGATTTCTATGTGTTTCATCTGGCGAGGTCCACACGTAGACTCAATGTTAATGTTCCAAAAAGGTATATCCAATGATTAAGTTGTTGGTCTTGCAAAATTCTATCATGCAATCTCCCGCATCATTTCTATCACCAAGGCCATGTTTTCCAACTACTGATCTTTTTTTGTTTCCAACTTTTACATTCCAGTCACCAGTAATTATCAATGCCTCTTGTTTGCATGTTTGATCAGTTTAAGACTGCAGAAGTCAGTAAACATCTTCAATTTCTGCATCTTTGTCATTAGTGATTGGTGTGTAAATTTGAATAATAGTCATATTAATTGGTCTTCTTTGTAGGCGTATGGATATTATCCTATCACTGACAGCATTGTACTTCAGGATGGATCTTGAAATGTTCTTTCTGATGATGAATGCAACCTGCTTCCTCTTCAATTCACAGTGTAGTAGACTACATGATTGTCCAGTTCAAAATGACCAATAGCAGTCCATTTCAGCTCACTAATGCCTAGGATATTGATGTTTATATGTTCCATTTCATTTTTGAAGACTTCCAATTTTTCTAGATTCATACTTTGTACAGTCTATGTTCCGATTATTATGGGATGTTTGTGGCCGTTTCTTCTTATTTTGAGTTGTGCCACATCAGCAAATGAAGATCCCGAAAACTTTACTCCATGCATGCCATTAAGGTCAACTCTACTTTAAGGAGGCAGCTCTCCCTTAGTCATACTTTGAGTGCCTTTCAACCTGAGAGGCTCATCTTGTGGCACTATATCAGACAGTGTTCTGCTGCTATTCATAAGGTTTTCACTGACCAGTCTTTTTTGGAAGTAGACCACCAGGTCCTTCTTCCTAGTCTGTCTTAGTCTGGAAGCTCGGCTTAAATTTGTCCACCATGGATGACCCTGCTAGTATTTGAAATACCAGTGACATAGCTTCCAGTATCACAGCAACACACAAGCCACCACAGTACAACAAACTGACTGACAAGTGGTGGAATTTAACAGTATAGCAATTCGTATAAGGATTTAATAATTTACCAAATTAAAAATCAATTCTTGCTCTGAGAAGTCTCAGTAAGAAGTTGTTTATTTTTTATTCTTTCTCCTACTGCTACCAGCCTTGACGATATTTACTAGTCTATTGCAGTATAGTGAGGGGAATAGACTAGCAGGAGAATTTCCTCCTAAGGAAGTATGGCATCTAGGATGCTCGTGGCTGCAAGTAAGAAGAAAGCCCACTCAGACTGAAATAAGTGAAGAGGAAATCTCTTATCTCACAAGATAAGAAGCACAGAGGAAGGGTAGGCTCCAGATGTATCAGGATTGGAGGGTCCTATCAAGGAATCTGGAGTCCCTGGGTGGCACAAATAGTTCAGCACTTGGCTACTAATCAAAAGGTTGGCAGTTCAAATCCACCCAGAGATGCCTCCGAAGAAAGGCCTGGTGATCTACTTCCAATAAGATCGCAGCCATTGAAAACCCTATGGAGTACAGGTCTTCTCTGATACACATGGGGTCTCCATGAGTCTCCATGAATCGACTCTATGGCAACTGAGTTTTTTTTGTTTTGTTTTTATCAAGGAACCTGGTCTTTTTTTATCTGCAGCTATCTGTCTCCGTCCTCAGGCTGGTAGCAAAATCACAGCTGTAGTTGCTGAGGTGCACCCAGATATGGGCATAGTCTAGAGCAGGAATGGGTGAACTGTGACCCACAGGTCAAATCCAGACCACTATCTGATTTTGCAAAAAAAAAGTTTTGTTTTCTTTATGTATTGCCTGTGTTTCCATGCTATGACAACCAATTTGAGTAGTTGTGACAGAGAACTGGACAAGTTCTCACAAAGCTAGGCCAGAACAAGAGGCAGTAAGACCGCTGCTGCTCATCATTCACATCATCCCGTTATATCTCTAATGATACATCGGTCAACCACCCACTCACCCATGCTTTCACATTTATTAGATACTGTTTGTCCCTACATGGCTACTTTATGCTGAGCTATACACATACACACACAGGGGTATTGTTGGTTTAATAATAGAATTCTTACCTTCCATGTGGGAGACCTGGGTTCAGTCTCTAGCCAGTGCACCTCATGTGCAGCCTCCACTCATCTGTCAGTGGGGGCTTGCATGTTACTATGATGCTAAATAGATTTCAGCAGAGCTTCCAGACTGAGTCAGACTAGGAAGAAAGGCCTGGAAATCTACTTCCAAAAATCAGCAAATGAAAACACTATATGGATCACAATGGTCCGATCTGCAAACAATCATGGGGATGGCACAGGACCAAGTGATGTTTCTGTTGTGCATGGGGTCGCCACAAGTTGGGGGCTGACTCAATGGTAGCTAACAATACAACAGCATACACACACACACACCCAAGGCATTATTTTAAGAGAGAGAGAGAGAAATCCCAGAAACCTACTTCTCAGAAACATGTTTCTGAACTGTTTGACTCTGAACATTTCTCAACTCTTGTTCCATGCTGCTACCAGTCTTGGACTAATCATTCTCTGACCCCTCCTCCTCCTTCAAACTTAAAATGCTTTCTTCATGGGCCTTCTGTCTACACGGATCTAATTCTTTAATAAACTGAGTTTGTGAGAGTGCTAGACAGAAGAGAGAAAAGGAAAATGGGATAGCATCTACTGAGGGTTTCCTATGAGCTGTGCATTTGTGGAAGACACCCTACATGCTTTCTGTCTTCAAATCTGAAGTCAGTTGCAGACAGGCATGAGGAACATTGGCAAACAACCCAGGAAGGGAATGCAGAAGGAGGCATTCATTAATATTTACTAGAGAGAGATTTTATCCGAATTTGTTTGCCAATCACCCGGGATCTTTTCAGACTCCAGCTCCTGCTAAACTAGACATTCTTTCTGGTCTTTCCCTTTTTTAGGTTTTCTGAGGCCATGGAAACGTAAAATTAGAGTGAAACTAAGGAACTGATTCTTAAAAGGAGCTTGTGTGAAATGTGAATCATACAGATCACAAAATAAATGATATCAATTTTCTGTGAAATAAAACGTGAAGGGAACCATCATTTATTGAACATCTATTATGTGCCATGTGATTTGTATATTAATCTAACATTCACAATAAACCTGTGACATGTTGAAATTTCTTCGGAATAAATGTGACTGCAAAACACAGAAAACCTGACCACAGTGACTTAGAAAAAATATCAGTTTATTTTTCTTAAATAAGAAGTAGTTCTGGCATTGATGAAGCTTCTCAGTGATGCCGTCAAGGAACTAGCCTCTATTTTCAGAGGCACTGTCTTTAGCATGTTCACATTTAGTCATATGCTAATCATCTCATGATTATATATTTTCACATTACAGCATGGCTACATCAGGTCCAGATATCACATCCACATTCAAGGCAGATTGAGGAGAAGGTTGGGGCCAGCTACATTTGTCCTCATTTTATCAGGAAAACAAAAACCTTCCCAGAAATCCCCTTACCAGACTTCCACTTAGGTTTCATTGGCTAGAACTGGGTCACATGGACACACTTCGTTAGAAAGGAATCTGAGAAAGCAAGGAATAGAATTGTCAGGGTTGCCTTAGACTGAGGTAGGCAAACTAAGACCAAATTCAGACCACTGCCTTTTTTGTAAATAAAGTTTTATTGGAACATAGCCATGCCTATTCATTTACATATTGTCTATAGCTGTGAGTAGGAATCAACTCGACAGCAATGGGTTTGGTTTTATAGGTGTTTTCACATTACAATGGCAGTAAATTGAAAATATTATGTGGCCCTTTACAGAAAAGGTTTGCCGACTCCTGCCTTAGACCACTCATGAGCCATCATCTAGGCTAGGCATTTTCCTCCCCCAAACAAAACTGGGAGAGCTACTGATAGCAAGAAGAGGAGGAGAATTACCATTGGGTAGGCCACCAGCATTGTCTGCCACACATCACTTTCGTTATCTCTTTTCCAGTTGAGGAGACTGATCCTCAGACTGAGACCCAAGGACACAAGTTGAGTGCAGTCCTGAGTTCAAACTCAGGAGTTTCTGACTTTATGTCCTTTTGACCATTTCATATTTTTGTTTGAGTTTTCTCATCTGTGAAGGAGCCATGAGGTACCACATTTGCTATCCAACTCAGCCCTTAAATGAGTCGTCTGAAAGGATAGAGAACTAATGAATCTATCTAAGTGGGTTCATGAGATAAGCATTTACTCTGAAATTGCATTTCAGTGCTCATTTTCCATCTTATTCTCTGTCCCCTACATATATACACAGACTCTTTGACCCTGAGCTCCTATAGGATAGGTCTTTTTCATCTTTTTCTCCCCAGCACTTCACATAGTGCCTAGCACATAGTAAGGGCCCAATAAAAGCTCGTTGCACCCTGCTCCACTATTGTCTCATATTTATTTATCATATAAACAGCAAAAAAAAAAAAAGTGAAAAGAAAAAAATCATGCATATTTATGTCCTCATTCAACAAAATAAGTCAACAAAGTTTCCTGCCCTCATAGAGTCTACATTTTTGTGGAGGAGGTAGGCAATAGGTCTAACAGACAAATAAGTAAATAAAATAATTCTTGAGCTGTTTCACATTTGAAAGTGTTATCTTCCCAATGAGACAGTGAATTATATCAGTAGATATTTATTCTACACTCAACATATGGTGAATAACTAAATGACTACATCCCTTTCCCCTCCTCCCCAGTTTGGCCCCTTGGAAAATTGAAATGGTTGGCATGTCAGTGTCTAAGGCAACACAAGTGGTCAGTCACCTTTGGCCCACTGGTCGGTCTCATCTGTGTGATGGCAGCAGCATCTGCATGAATCTCAGGCCTCAACCTTGGGCTGGCTGTGACCCCTTTAATTTCCTCTATAACCTTGAAAACACAGCACAAGGGGTATGAGAGCCAAGAAGAGCTTACTCTGGTACAAAAGAAAAGGGCAAAGGGATGAGATGAAGAAAAGGGAAGCTTTAGCAAATCTATTTTTTCTTGTTTTTCCACTCACCTTTCTCCACAACTCAATCTAAGGGGAGTTGGAAGGAAACACTTCCCCTCTTCCCTTCCTCCACTCCAAATTTCTTTTAAAAAATTGGTTGCTGTAGAGTTAACTCTGACTCTTGGAGACCCCACATGTGTCAGAATAGAACTGTGCTCCATAAGGATTTCAATGGCTAGTTTTTTAGAAGTAGATCTCCAGGCATTTCTTCGGAGGTGCCTCTGGGTTGGACTCAAATCATCATCCTTTCAGTTAGTAGCAGAACTCTTTAACCATTTGCACCACCCAAGGACTCTCCAAATTTCTTAAGCTTCCTTAAATGCTCTCTACCTCTCTTGCCTGCAGGTCTTAGGCATTTCCTCAGCTTAGAAGATCCTTTTTCTTTCCGGCACCCATTCACCAAAACCTGGCTAACTCCTCTTAAGTCTCACTTTTGAGTCAACTTCCTCCAAAAAGCCTTCCTCAATAGCTGAAGGTACCCTTATATCACAGCCATAACACCCCGTACACTGGACCTCGTTGTCTATCTGTCTTTTGTATGAGTCTATAAGCAAACTGTCTGAGAAACCACATTTGGTTTATCCTATGTGATCAATAGATAACTGACAACTGAATGAATGAGAATAAGAGTAAGAATTTGGAGGGCCCCTAACCCTTCCAACAGGTCAGACCAAAGAATTCCTACCCACATTTGGTTCTCTATTCCCTAGACGTTTTTGTTTGCTCTGAAGACTTTGTTTGAAAACTGTTAACTAGAAAGAGTGTCTTTGTTTGGAGATCTTATCTGGGTCCTTCACCTCTGGGTGTCATTTTTTCTCTATCTCTTCAGCCAGGCATTTCTCTGGTGCCAGAGCCTCCACCTCAGTGCTTTAAGTGGTGGAGCCTGTCGTCCTGGGCAGAGTGCAAAAGCTACAGTGTAATCTCGCTTTCTTTCAGGGCCACTGACCAGAAGAAACAAAAAGAGACTGATTGGGCTCTGTTGATGCGTACCAGCCAGTGGTTCTGTAGTTTCCTTTGGTATTTAAAATTCTTATCTGGCATTGCTAGCAAATCAGCAGCCCCACAGGTCAACTGAGGCTTATCTCCAGAGCTGGCGCTTCAAAGAGATATAAGGACACCACTCTGTATGTCAGTGAGAGAGGGGGAGTAGTTTGAGATCAGTCAATTTAACACACATAAAACAACCCATTAACTTTTTTTTTTCCCAAGCAAAGTTTATTTTATCTTTTCCTATTATGGAAGTAATAAGTGCTCATTATAGGAAATTTGGCAAATAACAAAAAGTGGAAAGAAAAAATTCCTTACCAATTTAGTATGTTTGATACATTTCTCTTAGTCCTTTGTTATATATTGTTTTAATAGCTATGATCATATATGTTTTGTAACAAATAAAAATGTATCTGGGTTTTTTTTTCCACTTAAAAATATAGCAGAAATGTTTTCCAAAGTTTTATAATTGGTAAACATAATTTTGATGGCTGCATAATTGTGTAATTTATTTAACCATTTCCTCATTGTTAGGTATTTAGATGGTTCCCAATATTTTTCCTCTCAATTTTTATGTCATTGAACATAAAGTCTTTTCTGACTTACTTCCTTAGGCTGGATTCCAAGGAGAGATCAAATGATATGAATATTAAGGTTCTTAGTATATATTGCAAGCGTACTTGACAGAAAAGTTCTACCAGTTTATGCTTTTGCTAGTAATGCTTGAGAGTGCCAGTTTATTACACCCTATCCGAGACTGGATAGTCTCCTTCAATTTTATATATTTTTCTTATTTGAGGGGGAAAAATTTCATCATAAGTTTAATCTGCATTTCTTTTATTATTAATGAGGTTAAACATTTTCTCAAGTAATACTTTTTAGATCATAATCTATTCATTTCCTTTTCCTACCTTCTTGAAATTCAGTTTCCTTATCTCTAAAATAAAATAGAGATGGTAATAATAGTACCTGCCATGACCCAAATGTCCATCAGCTGATGAATGGATAAACAAAATATGGTATATCTGTACACTGGAAGGAGCCCTGGTGGCACTGTGGTTAAGAGCTCAGCTGCTAACCAAAAGGTGGGTAGTTCAAATCCACCAGCCGTTCGTTGGAAACCCTATGGGGCAGTTCTGCTCTGTCCTGTAGGGTCACTATGAGCTGGAATAGTTTCAATGGCAGTGTTTTTTCTTTTCTTTTCTTTTTTTTTTTAATACAATGGAATATTATTCAGCCTTAAAAAGGAGTGAAGTACTCATACATGCTACAACATGGGTGACTCTCGAAAACATGCTAGGTGAAAGAAGGCAGTCATATGCACGGACACACACAAAAAAACATTTTATGATTCCATTTATATGAAATGTACAGACTAGGCAAATCTATAGAGACAGAAAGTAGGTTCGTGGTTATTTAGGACTTGGGGGAATGGGAGATTGTCAGGGTGATAGCTAAAAGGTACACGATTTCTTTTTGAGGTGATAAAAATTGTTTTAGTTACCTAGTGCTGCCATAACAAATACCACAAGTGGGTTGTCTTAAAATACAGAAATTTATTTTCTCACAGTTCTGGATGCTAAAAGTCCCAATCAGGGTCTTGGCCGTGTTGATGATTCCTTCTGTGAGCCTCTCTCTGTTTCTGGTGTCTGCTGGCAACCCTTGGCTTGATGTCTGTCTTCCCCATGTGTTGCCTCTGTGTCTATTCTGCTCTTTTTATATCTCAGAAGTGCTTAGGTGTAGGAGCCACCCTACTGGTATGCCCTCATTAAAATAACAAAAGAAATCTACTATATCCAAACAGTGTCATATTTACAAGTAGATTAGAACTTCAGCATATATTTTTGGGGGGCACAATTCAATCCATAACAAAAATGTTCTAAAGCTGATTGTGGTAGTGTCCAGACAGCTCTGTGAATATACTAAAAACCTTTGAATTGTACACTTTAAATGGGTGAATTATATGGTATTTGAATTATATCTCAATAAAGCTGTTACAGAAATAATAATAATACCTGACTTCTGGAGTTGTTATTGCTTTATAGATGGAGATGAAAAGACTTCAAAGACTTTTAGAAACAAACATAAAAACAAACACACATGCATAAAAGACATGGGAATAATTACATTACAGCATCATAAAGTTTTATAAAGAGTACTTTGTGAGAGAGAGGAGAGAGTCATCGATTAGGAAAGACTGTGGGACAGAAGCAGGGCAATGACAAGTGAACTGAGTTATGTAGAAGTGTGACAGATGGGCAGATCAAGGGGAAGAAGTCATGTTGTGGGAGAAGACAGTCTTCCTAGATGAGGAAGCAGCATGTGCAAAAGCCTGAGAGATATGGTATTTTTGGTGAAAGTCAGTTTGGTAAGGCTGAAGGGTAGAATTAATAAGAAGTGGCAAGAGTTGACTAGAAAGTTAACGGGGCTCAAGTCATGAAGAACTTCATATGTCAAGCCAAGTGTCTTGCCGTGCCTATGGGCATGATTATGAGCCACCATCTCCCTTTTATGTGTTATGACTTATCCACTCACTCCCTCAGCAAAAGCTAGGTAAGTAACTACCATGTGCCCGACACATTGCCTTGGGACAATTCCAATAAATAAGATACATTTCCTGCCCCAAATGGGAGTGCAAAGTTAGTAGCATACAAAAGAGGGGAGGGTCTTAGTTACCTAGTGCTGCTATAACAGAAATATCACAAATGGGTGGCTTTAACAAACAGAGTTATTTTCTCACTATTTAGGAGGCTAGAAGTCCGAATTCAGAGTGCCGGTTCTAGGGGAAGGCTTTCTCTCTGGAGGGAAGTCCTTGTCTTTTCTGAGCTTCTGCTTCTGGGAAATATTCATGTGGCTTGGCATCTCTCTTCCTTCCCACTCCCCACTCCCTCATCCCCACTTCCTAGCTTGTTTGTTTAATCTCTTTTATATCTCAAAAGAGATTGACTCAAAATACATCCTACATTAATACTGCCTCATTAACATAACAAAGACAACCCATTCCCAGATGAGATTATAACCACAGGCATCACTGTCACCCATTGCCATCAAGTCGATCCCAACTCATAGTGACCCTATAGGACAGAGTAGAACTGCCCTTTGGGATTTCCAGGGAGTAGCTGGTGGATTTGAACTACCGACCTTTTGGTTAGCAGCCTGAGCTCTTAACCACTGCACCACCAGGTCTCCAATAGCTTATAGAGTATCTAAATATTTCCATAAGTCTTGTCATGGTACAACCACAGACATAGAGGTTAGGATTTACAACACATTTTTTGGGGACAGAATTAAATCCATAACAGGGAGTTATTAAATCTTTTTAAAGAGAGATGAGAGGCAGAGAAGATTTTAAAATGGAGAAGGTAGTATCTGAGCTTGGTTTTGAAAGCTGTCCCTCTGGTAATAATGTGAGATGGGCCTCCTAGACAAAAGGAACAGCAGGTACAGAGGCACTCAGTCATGAGACAATATAGTGTTTGTAGAAATATGGGCAGCTTGATAAAGCAAGAATTGTTTCCAAAGATGAGAATGGATGTCGAAGCAGGAGCGATATTACAAAGGTTTTTGTCTGCCATGATAAGAAGCTCAAACTTTAAATGGAGCAGGGGATACCAGTGAAGGATTATGCACAATTAAGATATATTTTCCAGTTTACATATTAGAAAACTAGGTGAGAGTTCAATGCAGATGGGCAAATGAAGAGACTTTAATGAAGGGGACTGACAAAGATATGATCAGATGTAAGGGCTCTTACAAGGTTTGCTGGAACACCTAGAGACTAGCAACAGTGGAAAGCTATTACCACTACAAGGCCAGTACTATTAGACTTCAGTGAGAGCTAGAGCCATGGAAGAGGGCTACCTCCAACATTGGACAGTGACAAAAGTCACTACCAGAACATATGTACTAAAGCCACAAGACAAGAAGTAATACCCTCTTTTCCCACCTTCTCCTCTTCAGCTGGTATCTCTCATTGGCCAAACCCAACTTGAAGCTAGTCAGCAAAGATCTCAGGGATCAGCCCCCAGGGCACAGAGCAGGGCAGGGAAGGGTGGAGAATCAAATGAAACATAACTAGCATAAATAAATCTCTTAGGTAGAATATGGATTCGAGCTAACAATAGAACCAAGTAGGTGAGTTAGGAGGCTATAGCAATAGACTTGCCAAGAAATTAGGAGACTTTAAATTAAGACAGTAGCAGAGCAGAGATTAGAAAGAAATGCAGGAGGTAGTCTATACTGATCTTTGTTACTAATTGGATGTTTGGGTTAAGAGAAAGAAGTCAAGAATGATTTCCAGGTTTCTGTATTATGAAAATGGGTAAATGAATTGAACACCAATCAAGTTAGGGGGAAGGAGTCGTGGTGGCGCAGTCGTTAAGTGCTTGGCTGCTAACCAAAAGGTCGATGGTTTGAATTTCCCAGCAACTCCACAAGAGAAAAGACCTGGTGATCTGTTCCCATAAAGATTACAGCCTAGGAAACCATTTCTACTCTGTCCTATAGGGTTGCTATGAGTCAGAATCTAGTTAGGGGAGAAGAACATTTGGTGGAAGGACAGTTATTTCTGGGCTAAACTGGAATTGATGGCACACCACAATAACAACAGTAGGACATCAAGGAGGATTTAAGAAGACACGTGAGTCCTGTCTTACATCAACAGAGAGAAGCTGACTCAACTGATAATTTGAGAGTCATTAGTATCTAAGTGATTCTTAAAATCATGGCAGTGGAGAGGGTCTCCCGGGGAGAGTGTAGAGTGAAGGGAAGAGGACTGCTATTAGTCAGAATTTCATAGTTGCCAGCAACAGGAACCTACTCTTACTGATTAAGCAGAAAAGAATTCATTACCAGGATTAGGGGTAACTCACAGAATTGTTGAGAGGGTTGGAGAGACAGACTCATTGGTAAACTCCAGGAACAATACCCAAACCAAGTTGCAGACCTAGCCTGACCAGGAGACAGCTTTTATGTTTGCGACTACACCACCAGCGCCACATCTGTGCACGGAACCTAAGATTGCAACTACCAGGAAACTGCTCTTCTGCTGCTGCCTCAGTGAAAACCCAGCTGCCTCTGTGGTAGCAAATTGGAAGCTTTCCACCAAGTTTGTTTCCTCTTGCCATTTCCAGTTGAATCTCATACAGGTTGATCCAATCAATATCGCCTAGATTGCATGCCTGCATTTTTGCTGCAAGGAAGACTGGGAATTTGAGTTCTGACTACTACACTGGAAAATTTACCACTTAAATATGGGAATTTTCCTAACATAAAAAGGCTATTCAAGAGACAATAGCAGTCATGACTGTAATCAGATGCCCACTACAGCCTACTACAAGGACAAAGCATAGACTCCCCCCACAAAGTCCACTGCAGTCGAGTCGATTCCCACTCATAGCGACCCTGTAGGACAGAGTAGAACTGTGCCATAGGGTTTCCAAGGCCATAAATCTTTTTTTTTAAATTGTGCTTTAAGTGAAAGTTTACAATTCAAATTAGTTTCTCATACAAAAATTTATACCCACCTTATTATGTGACCCCAGTTGCTCTCCCTATACTGTGACAGCACCCTCCTACTTTCCACCATGGATTTCCCATGTCCATTCAACCAGCTCCTAACTCACTCTGCCGTCTTATCGCACCTCTAGACAGGAGGTGTCCATTTAGTCTCATGTATCTACTTGAGCTAAGAAGCACAGTCTTCACGAGTATCATTTTATGTCCCATAGTCCAGTCTAATCTTTGTCTGAAAAGTTGGCCTGAGGAACTGTTTTAGTTCTGGGTTGACAGAGAGTCCAGGCACCATGCTTTCTGGGGTTCCTCCAGTCTCTGTCAGACCATTAAGTCTGGTATTGTTACTAGAATTTGAGTTCTGCACCCTACTTATCTCCTGCTCCATCAGAGACTCTCTGTTGTGTTCTCTGTCAGGACAGTCATTGGTGGTAGCCGGGTACCATCTAGTTCTTCTGGTCTCAGGCTGATGCAGTCTCCGGTTTATGTGGCCCTTTCTGTCTCTTGGGCTAATACTATCCTTGTGTCTTTGGTGTTCTTCATTCTCTTTTACTCCAGGCGAGTTGAGACCAATCGATGCATCGCATGTTCTGCAAAATGTTCTGCATCCCACTTTGGTGAGTGGCATCTGGGGTCTTAAAAGCTAGCACACGGCCATCCAAGATGTATCAATTGGTCCAAACCCACCTGGAGTAAAGAAGAATGAAGAACACCATAGCTCAAGTAGATACAAGAGACTAAATGGGCAGCTCCTGTCCAGAGGCAAGATGGGAAGGCAGAGAGGGTCAGGAGCTGGTTGAATGGACACGGGAAATCCGGGGTGGAAAGGAGTTTGCTGTCAAGGTACAGGGAGAGCAACTATGATCACATAACAATGTGTATATAAATTTTTGTATGAGAGACTAACTTGAATTGTAAACTTTTATTTAAAGCACAACAATTTAAAAAAAAGTTTTCTTCTATGTTAAAACCTTTTTTGGAGTTCTTTTAATAGTGGTCTTATACAATATTTGTCATTTTTCAACTAAATTCACTCAGCATATTGCCTTCCAGATTTATCCATGTTGTGTGATGTTTGACGGATTCATCATTGTTCTTTATTGTTGCATAGTATTCCATTTGTGAATATACCATAGTTTGTTTATCCATTTGTCTGTTGATGGGCACCTAGGTTGTTTCCATCTTTTTGCTACCATGAACAGTGCTGCAGTGAACATGGGTGTCCATGTATCTATTCGTGTGACAGCTCTTATTTCTCTAGGATATATTCCAAGGAGCAGGATTGCTGGATCATATGGTACTTCTATTTCTAGCTTTTTAGGGAAGCACCAAATCGATTTCCAAAGTGCTTCTACCATTTTACATTCCCACCAACAGTGTATAAGTGTTCCACTCTCACCACAACCTCTCCAACATTTATTATTTTGTGTTTTTCGGATTAATGCTAGCCTTGTTGGGATGCGATGGTATCTCACTGTAGTTTTGATTTGCATTTCTCTAATGGCTAATGATCGTGGGCATTTCCTCATGTGACTGTTAGCCACCTGAATGTCTTTTTGGTAAAGTGTCTGTTCATATCCTTTGCCCATTTTTTAATTGGGTTATTTGTCTTTTTGTTGTTGAGGTTTTGCAGTATCTTGTAGATTTTAGACATTAGACCCTGATTGGATATGCCATAGCCAAAAATTTTTTCCCAGTCTGTAGGTCATCTTTTTACCTTTTGGTGAAGTCTTTTGATGAGAAAAGTGTTTGATTTTTAGGAGCTCACAGTTATCTAGTTTCTCCTCTGGTGTTTGTGGATTGTTACTTATGGTTTGTATTCTGTTTATGCCATGTATTAGGGCTCCTTGCATTGTCCCTATTTTTTCTTCCATGATCTTTATCATTTTAGATTTTATATTTAGGTCTTTGATCCATTTTCAGTTAGTTTTTGCGCATGGTGTGAGGTATGGGTCTTGTTTCAGTTTTTTGCAGATGGATATCCAGTTATGCCAGCACCATTTGTTAAAAGGACTGTCTTTTCCCCAATTAGCAGACTTTGGGCCTTTGCCAAATATTAGCTGCTCATTGGTGGATGAATTTACATCTAGATTCTCAATTCTGTACCGTTGGTCTATGTATCTGTTGTTGTACCAGTACCAGGCTGTTTTGCCTATCATGGCGGTATAATAGTTTCTAAAATCAGGTAGTATGAGGCCTCCCACTTTGTTCTTCTTCTTCAGTAATGGTTTACTTATCCAGGGCCTTTTCCCTTTCCATATGAAGTTGCTGATTTGTTTCTCCATCTCATTAAAAAATGCCATTGGGGAGGAGTTCCGGCAAAACAGCGCTCTAGGCAAAAGCACCATGCCGTCCCTCCACAGCAAAGATCCAAAAAACTAAGGCGAACAGAGAATACAACAATCCTGAAACCCTAAAATATTAAATGAAGAGAGAAAGAACTCAGCCAAGCACCAAATGGAGTGAGAAAACTGACAGAGAATAGAGAGCGAGGAGAGATTCATGCAGAGGTCCCCTACCAGCTAACACAGCATGGATCTGCCATCTTGGACTCCTGTCGGAGACCAGCAAACAGGGGGTACGAGAAAGCAGCCTCATGGAGCATCCAGCAGGAGACAAAACAACTGGTAATTTGCCATATATGCTTTCCCAACCTCCACCCTTCTTCACCCTGACTCGGCCTTCTCTGCTTCCCGTGGCCACAATCTCTTTACTGGGAAACACCAGCTACTTGGATTCCACAAACCCAAATGGGCCAGCTCTCTGAGTGCCATTTGTTGGCTGCTGGTGTTGCTTTCTTTCCACTTCTTTTGATTTCTTCCTTACCTCTCACCACTTCCCCCTCCTTTCGCTCAAATACCTGGCTCCGTGCGCCATCTTTGCTTTTTCCTGAAGGGCTGCAGAGCTCCGGTAATTTGTGATATATGCTTTCCCACCTCCCTACCCTTCTTCACCCACATTCGGTCCCCTCTGCTTCCCACAGACACAGTCTCTTGTCCCAGAAACACCAGCCCACACTAGCTGGCTCTCTGAGTACCATTTGTTGGCTGCTACTGTTGCTTTTTTTTTCTGCTTCTTTTCATTTCTTCCTTACCTCTTGCCACCTCCCCCTCCTTTCGCTCAAATACCTGGCTCCGTGTGCCATCTTTGCTTCTTCCTGAGGGCTCCGTTCGAGTGTGGAACTGCTGCCCAGTCTGGGCTGCCACACTGGTAGGATCCTAGGGCTTTTGTTTGTTTGTTTTGAATTGTTTGTTTGTTTTCTTTTCCTTTTCTTGAGTGGGGAGCCCTTTCTGGCCAGGTGGTGCTGCGTGGCAAGAAGACATCCCCCTCGGCTTGCACAGACATGCAGAGGGATCCCTGAGAGCATTACTTTTCTCATTGGTTTTTTTTTTTTTTTTCTGTTTTTTTGGGGGCCTTTCTTGTTTTTTGTTTTTTTAAATTGTTTTGTTTTGTTTTCCCTCTTTTTCCCTTTTGGTCTTTCTTCATTGCTCAGTTTCTCATCTCTCCATATCTTCCTTCTCTTTCTGTTCCCTGAATACCTGGCATTGTATACCTCTACGCCTTCTACCCAGGCTATACTGCAGCACCTGAGATCGACTTCCGCGGACCTCATAGCTGCACCGGTGGGATACCTGGGAACTTTGTTGTTCTGTAATCTTTCCGATTTTTATTTGTTCATTCTTTTCTTTTCTTCCTCTTCCCCTTTCTGTTTTTCTCCATTTCATAGTCTCTCATCACTCCAATGGCAAGCACCCGTAGCATTCTTTTTTGTTTGTTTGTATGTTTTTGGCTCCTGTTCCTCTCTCCTCTCTCCCATATCCATCTTAGCTCCACACATAAAAATCTCCCCGCTGCATCCTGCCTACCTGCACCATGCACTTGACATCACACCACCAAGCAGCACAGGCACAGCCTACTGGAACCTGCCCTGAACTGATTACCAACCTGCTCTGGTGGCTGTAGTAAGTGCAACAAACAACCCGTCCCAGTAAATCCTCTTCAGCTAGACCTGCCCTGCCATACCATATCTGAGTGACTGACCCTGCCAATTGGAGAAGAAGGCAAAAAGTATTGTGCCCACAGACGAGCAAAAAACAAAGAACACACAATCCGCCTGCTCAGACATAGTCAAATTTTTTTTAAAAAGGGACAAAACAAACAAATCTACAATCAATAAACGAGAAAGATAACTACTGAATGCCCTGAAGACAGCAGACAATATCAAAACATTTACAAAAACAGGACAGGATGGTTCCAGTAGGTGTCCAAAATAAAACACCAGATGACTCTCCTCTGGAAGAAAATGACCTAGAACTACCTTATAGGGAATTCAAATCTCTAATGCTCAGAATTCTCCAAGAGCTGAGGCAAAAAGCTGACAAACATGAGGAAAAAATAGACAAATTCATGGAAAATACAGACAAAAAATTGGAAGAATTCAGGAAAATAATGCAGGAATAAAATGCCAAAAAAAATTCAGAATTAGAAATTATACAAAGACAACAATTAGAAATCCAAAAGATAAACAACAAAATTTCAGAAATGGACGGTGTCATAGAAGGGCTGAGAAGCAGATCTGAAACAGTGGAAGACATGATCAGTGGAATTGAAGACAAACACTTGGATACAACTCTGTTTCAGGAAAACTCAGAAAAAAGAACAAAGAAAAATGAAGAGACCCTGAGAGTTATGTGCGATACAATCAAAAGCAAAAATTTTTGAATGATTGGAATTCCAGAACAAGGGGAGAAAACAGAAAACACAGAGAAGATCATTGAAGAACTGCTGACAAAAAACTTCCCCAATATCATGAAAGGTGAAAAGCTGGCCATCCAAGAAGCTCAACGAACTCCATATAGAAAAGATCCCAAAAGAAAATCACCAAGGCATATCATAACCACACTCGCCAAAACCAAAGACAAACAAAGAATCCTGAGAGCAGCTCGTGAAAAACAAAAAGTCACAAACAGAGGAGAAACAATAACACTAAGCTCAGATTATTCGGCAGAAACCATGCAGGCAAGAAGGCAATGGGATGACATATATAAAATCTTTAAAGAAAAAGACTGCCAGCCAAGAATAATATATCTTGCAAAACTCTCATTCAGATTTGATGGTGAAATCAGGTCATATCCAGATAAACAGAAATTAAGGGAATATGTAAAAGTCAAACCAAACTTACAAGAATTATTAAAGGGAGTTCTTTGATCTGAGGACAAAGAGCTTCAGCTCACAGGCAGAGTCTAGGATGCAGGATCGTACCATCCAGACACCAATCTAGGAAATGAACTCTCAAGGACTATCCAAAACCAAAAGAAATACAACAGGGAATCAGAGCAGTTAATCAGTAAATCACAACAACATCAAAACAATAAAAGAGGGAATAAATGACAAAGTTATAGAACCTTCTAATGGAGAGGAAGGCAAGGTGATACCAAGTAATGGTAGACTGCTTCAGACTTTGAAAGATAAGGCTAAAATTCATGGTAACCACAAAGAAAGTTAAAAAACATACTAATTAAAAAAAGAGGAAAAATATAAAGTCTCAGCAAAAACAAAACCTACAAAAACAAAAGAAATAAAAAACAAACAAACAAACAAAAGTAACTCAGCACAAGAGAGTAAGAAGAACAAAGAAAACTTCAGCACCACGAAAAAAAAGCACTACAAAATGACAGCAACAAACTCACTTCTATCAATAATTACACTGAATGTAAACGGACTCAATGCACCCATAAAGAGATGGAGAGTGACAGAATGGATAATAAAATAGGATCCATCAATATGCTGTCTACAAGAGACACACCTTTGAAACAAAGATGTGAATTTATTAAAAGTCAAAGGTTGAAAAAAAATATATCAAGCTAACAACTACCAAAAAAGAGCAGGAGTGGCAATTCTAATCTCAGATAAAATAGACTTTAAAACGAAATCTACCATAAAAGACAAAGAAGGACACTATATAATGATTAAGGGGACGATCCATCATGAAGACATAACCATAATAAACATCTACGCACCCAATGACAGGGCTCCAAAATACATAAAACAAACTCTAACAACACTGAAAAGAGAAATTGACAGTTCCACAATACTAGCAGGAGACTTCAACACACCACTCTCAGTAAAGGACAGAACAACTAAGAAGAAACTCAGCAAAGATACAAAAGACCTAAAGGGCACAATCAGCCAACTTCACCTCACAGACATATAGAACACTCCATCCAACCGCTGCAAAGTACACATTCTTTTCCAAGGCACATGGAATGTTCTCCAGAATAGACCACATCTGAGGCCACAGAGCAATCCTCAACAAGATCCAAAACATTGAGATAATTCAAAGTATCTTCCCTGACCACAATGCCATCAAGGTAGAAATTAACAATAGAAAGAACAAGGGAAAAAAATCAATTACATGGAAACTGAATAATACTCTGCTTACACATCACTGGGTAATAGAAGAAACCAGAGGTGGAATCAAAAAATTCCTAGAATCAAATGAGAATGAAAACACATCATACCAAAACCTTTGGGACACGGCAATGGCAGTCCTTAGAGGACAATTTATAGCAATAGCTGCACATATCAAAAAAGAAGAAAGGGACAAAATCAAAACTTTAACCACAGAACTCAAACAAATAGAGAACAGCAAAAAAAGCCCACAACCACTGGAAGAAAGGAAATAGTAAAGATCAGAGCAGAAATAAATGAAATAGAGAACAGAAAAACAATAGAAAGAATCCACAAAACCGAAAGTTGGTTCTTTGATAGAATCAACAAAATCTACAACCCACTGGCCAGACTGACAAAAGAACAACAGGAGAGGACACAAATAACCCAAATAAGAAATGAAATTACAGACATTACAACAGACCAAACAGAAATAAAAAGGATCATAACAGAATAGTATGAAAAACTATACTCCAACAAATTTGAAAACCTGTAGGAAATGGATAAGTTTCTAGAAACACACTACCTACCCAAACTAACACAAAGTGATGTTGAAAATCTGAACAGACCCATAACAAGAGAAGAGATTGAAAAGGTAATAAAAAAAACTCCCACCAAAAAAAAAAAAAAAAAAGCCCTGGCCCAGATGGCTTCACTGGAGAATTCTACCAAACATTCAGAGAAGAGCTTACACCAGTACTACTCAAACTATTTCAGAACATAGAAAAGGAAGCAACACTTTTGAATTCATTCTGTGAAGCCAACATAACCCTGATACCAAAACCAGGCAAAGATGCCACAGAAAAAGAAAATTATAGACGAATATCTCTCATGAATATAGATGCAAAAATTCTTAACAAAATTCTAGCCAATAGTATTCACCATCATATCAAAAAAATAATACACCACGACCAAGTAGGATTCATACCAGGTATGCAAGGATGGTTCAACATTAGAAAATCAATCAACGTAATCCACCACATAAATAAAAGGAAAGAAAAGAATCACATGATAATCTAAACTGACACATAAAAAGCATTTGACAAAGTCCAACACCCATTCCTGATAAAAACTCTCAATAAAATAGGTATAGAAGGGAAATTTCTTAACATAATAAAGGACATCTACGCAAAACCAACAGCCAGCATCATTCTTAATGGAGAGAGGCTGAAAACATTCCCCCTGAGAACAGGAACAATACAAGGATGCCCTTTATCATCACTCCAATTTAACATTGTGCTGGAAGTCCTAGCTAGAGCAATAAGGCAAGAAAAAGAAATAAAGGGCATCCAAATTTGTAATCAAGAAGTTAAACTGTCCCTGTTTGCAAATGATATGATACCATACATAGAAAACCCAAAACACTCCACGAGAAATCTATTGGAAATAATAGAAAGATTCAGCAGAGTAGCAGGTTACAAGATAAACATTCAAAAATCAGTTGGATTCCTATACACCAATAAGGAGAACGATGAAAAGGAAATCAGGAAAACAATACCATTTTCAATAGCCCCTAAAAAGATAAAATACTTAGCAATAAATCTGACCAGGGATGTAAAAGACCTATACAAAGACCTACAAAACACTACTGCATGAAACCCAAAGGGATCTACATAAATGGAAAAACACACCATGCTCATGGATAGGCAGACTCAACATTGTGAAAATGACAATTCTACCCAAAGCAATTTACAAATACCACACAATCCCCATCCAAATACCAACAACATTCTTCAAAGAGATGGAAAAACTAATCATTACTTTATATGGAAAGGGAAGAAGCCCTGAATAAATAAAGCACTACTGAAGAAGAAGAATAAAGTTGGAGGACTCACACTACCTCACTTCAGAACCTACTATACAGCTACAGTAGTCAAAACAGCCTGGTACTGGTACAACGACAGATACATTGACCAGTGGAACAGAATTGAGAACCCAGATGTAAGTTCATCCAGCTACGGTCACGTGATCTTTGACAAGGGCCCAAAGGCCATCAAATGGGGAAAAGGCAGTATTTTTTTTTATATATATATATTTTATTGTATTTCAGGTGAAGGCTTACAGAACAAATAGTTTCTCATGAAGCAGTAGTACAGATGTTGTTTTATGACATTGGTTAACAACCCACAACATATTAAGCCTCTAAATTCTCAACCATTTTTTTTTTTTGGTGTAAATACACATACCAATGATACACTGTTTCAAAAATTTCTACATACACAGTTCAGTGACACTGACTACGCTCTTCCGATTCTGCTGTTATTCTCACTTAAGATGAAGGCTTACAGAACAAAATAGTTTCTCATTTAACAGTTCCTACAAATGTTGCCCTATGACAATGGTTAACAATCTCACAACACATCAACAATATCCTTACTCAACCTTGGGTTCCCTATCACCAGCCTCGTTGTCCCCTTCTGCCTTCTGGCCCTTGTCACTGGACTCCTGTACCTCGTCAGTCTCATTTGGTTTTACGGGGCTGTCCACTCCCAGGATGAACAGTGAACCTCAGAGGTAGCTTCACCACTGAGCTAAAAGGGTGTCTGGGGGCCATAGTCTCGAGGTTTCTCTAGTCTCCTTTAGGCCAGTAAATCTGGTCTTTTTTTTGTGAGTTAGAATTATGCTCTACATCCTTCTCCAGCTCTGTCCAGAACCCTCTGTTGTGATCCTGGTCAGAGCATAAAAAGACAGTCTTTTGAACAAATGGTGCTGGCAAAACTGGATGTCCATCTGAAAAAAAATGAAACAGGACCCATACCTCACACCGTATATAAAAACTACTTCAAAATGGATGAAAGACCTGAATATAAAGCCTAAAACTATAAAGTACATAGAACAAAAAATAGGACCAACACTACAGGCCTTAATACATGGCATTAACAGGATACAAACCACAACCATCAACGCACAAACCCCAATAGATATGCTAGATAACTCGGATCTTCTAAAAATCAAACACCTATGCTCTTCGAAAGACTTCACTGAAAGAGTAAAAAGAGAACCTACAGATTGGGAAAAAATTTTTGGACAGTAGAAGTCAGACAAAGGTCTGATCTCCATAATCCACAAGAAAATCCAACACCTCTACAACGAAAAGACAAACAATCCTATTAAAAAATGGGCAAAGGAAATGAACAGACACTTCACCAAAGAAGACATTCAAATGGTCAACAGACACATGGGGAAATGCTCGCGATCACTAGCCATTAGAGAAATCCAAATTAAAACCACAACGAGATACCATCTCACCCCGGCATTACTGGCACAAATCAAAAACACTGGAAATAACAAATGTTGGAGGGGCTGCGGAGAGATTGGAACTCTTATGCACTGCTGGTGGGAATGCAAAATGATACAACCATTTTGGAAAATGATACGCCGCTTCCTCAGAAAGCTAGAAATACACATACCATTCGATCCAGCAATCCCACTCCTAGGAATATAGCCTAGAGAAATAAGAGTCGTCACTCGAATAGATACATGCACACCTA
This sequence comes from Dugong dugon, assembly GCA_030035585.1. NCBI lineage: Eukaryota > Metazoa > Chordata > Mammalia > Sirenia > Dugongidae > Dugong > Dugong dugon. The sequence continues at coordinate 59,503,044 of CM057467.1, read as the reverse complement.
TGTTCATGGCAGCATTGTTCACAATAGCAAAACGATGGAAACAACCTAGATGCCCATCAACAAATGAATGGATAAACAAACTATGCTACATACACACAATGGAGTACTATGCAACCAGAAAGAACAATGAATCTGTGAAGCATCTCCTAACATGGATGAAACTGGAGGACATTATGCTGAGTGAAATAAGTCAATCAGAAAAGGGCAAATATTGTATGAGACCTCTATTGTAAAAACCCATGAAAAAGTTCACACACAAAATGTAACAATCTTTGTTGGTTACCAGGGATGGGAGGGGTGGGGGGAAATACTAAATAGGCAATAGATAAGAGGTATCTTGGGTGAAGGGTGAGACAGTACACAATACAGGGGAAACCAGCACAACTTGTACAAGGAAAGGTCATGGAAGCCCCATAGACACATCCAAACTCCCTGAGGGACTGAATTGCCAGGTGGATGGCTGTGGGGACCATGGTCTTGGGGAACATCTAGCTCAATTGGCATGACACATCTTATAAAGACAATGCTCCACATTCTACCCTGGTGAGTAGTGTCTGGGGTCTTGAAAGCCTGTGAGCGGCTATCTAAGATACTCCACTGGTCTCATCCCTTGGGGAGCAAGGGAGAATGAAGAGAACAAGATACAAGGAAAAGATTAGTCCGAAGGACTAATGTCCATAGCTACCAAGGCCTCCACCGGACTGAGTCCAGTACAGCTAGATGGTGCCCGACTACCACCACTCATTGCTCTGACCAGGATCACAAAAGAGGGTTCTGGACAGAGCTGGAGAAGGATGTAGAGCATAATTCTAACTCACAAAAAAAGACCAGATTTACTGGCCTAAAGGAGACTGGAGAAACCCTAAGAGTATGGCCCCAGACACCCTTTTAGCTCAGTGGTGAAATTATCTCCGACGTTCACTGTTCAGCCTGGGAGTGGACAGCCCCATAAAACCAAATGAGACTAACGAGGTACAGGAGTCCAGTGACAAGGGCCAGAAAGCAGAAGGAGACAAGGAAGCTGGTGATAAGGAACACAAGTCTGAGTAAGGATATTGTTGATGTGAGATTGTTAACCATTGTCATAGGGCAACATTTGTAGTAACTGTTAAATGAGAAACTATTTTGTTCTGTAAGCCTTCATCTTAAGTGAGAATAACAGCACAATTGGAAGAGCGTAGTCAATGTCACTGAACTGTGCATGTAGAAATTTTTGAAATGGTGTATCATTGGCTATGTGTATTTTCACCAAAAAAAAAAAAAAAGGTTGAGATGTTAGAGGGCTGACATGTTGTGGGTTTGTTATCCAATGTCATGAAACAATATGTGTACTTCTTTTTCATGAGAAACTATTTGTTCTGTAAGCCTTCACCTGAAGTACAATAAAAAAATAAAAATAAATGCCATTGGAATTTGGATTGATACTGCATTGTATCTGTAGATCGCTTTGGGTAGAACTGACATTTTCACAATGTTGAGTCTTCCTATCCATGAGCAAGGCGTGTTTTTCCACTTACATACGTCTCTTTTGGTTTATTTCTGTAGTGTCTTGCAGTTTTCACTGTATGCTCTTTTACATCTCTGGTTAGAGTTATTCCTAAGTATTTTGTGTTCTTGGGGCTATTGTAAATGGTATTGATTTGGTGATTTCCTCTTAGAAATTCTCTTTGTTGGTGTAGAGGAATCCAACTGATTTTTGTATATTTATTTTATATCCTGATAATTTGCTGAAATCTTCTATTAGTTCCAGTAGTTTTCTTTGGGGTTTTCTGTGTATAAGATCATATCATCTGCAAATAGAGATACTTTTACTTCTTCCTTACTAATTTGGATGCCTTTTATTTCTTTTTCTAGCCTAATTGCTTTGGCTAGGACCTCCAGCACAATATTCAATAAGAGTGGTGATAAAAGATATCCTTGTCTGGTTTCCATTCTCAAGGGGAATACTTTCAGACTCTCTCCATTTAGGATGATGTTGGCTGTTGGCTTTGTATAAATGCCCTTAATTATGTTGAGGAATTTCCCTTCTATTCCTATTTTGCTGAGAGTTTTTATCATGAGTGGATGTTGGACTTCGTCAAATACCTTTTCTGCATCAATTGATAGGATCATTTGGTTCTTGTCTTTTGTTTCATTTATGTGATAGATTACATCGATTGTTTTTCTAATGTTGAACCTTCCCTGCATACCTAGTATAAATCCCACTTGATTGTGGTGAATTATTTTTTTGATATGTTGTTGAATTCTATTGGCTAGAATTTTGTTGAGGATTGGGGTGTCTATGTTTGTGAAGGATATTGGTCTGTAATTTTCTTTTTTTGTGATGTCTTTACCTGGTTTTGGTATCAGGATTATGCTGGATTCATAGAATGAGTTTGGGAGTATTCTATCCTTCTCTAGTCTCTGAAATACCTTTAGTAGTAGTGTTTTTAACTCTTCTCTGTAAGTTTGGTAGAATTCTTCAGTGAAACCATCAGGGCCAGGGCTTTTATTTTGTTGGGAGTTTTTTAATTTTCTTTTCATTCTCTTCTATTGTTATAGGTTTATTTAGTTGCTCTACCTCTGTTTGTGTTAGTTTAGGTAGTGAGTTTCTAGAAATTTGTCCATTTCCTCTGGTTTTCAAATTTGTTAGAGCATAATTTTTCATAGTATTCTGTTATGATTCTTTTACTTTCAGTTGGGTGTGTTGTGATATCACCCATCTCATTTCTTATTCAGGTTATTTGCTTCCTCTCCTGGTTTTCTTTTATCAGTTTGGCCAATCGTTTATCAATTTTGTCGATCTTTTCAAAGAACTAGCTTTTGGTCTTGTTATCTCTTTCAATTGTTTTTCTATTCTCTATTTCATTTAATTCTGCTGTAATTCTTATTATTTCCTTTCTTCTGGTGCCTGAGGGCTTCTTTTGTTGCTCTCTTTCTACTTGTTCCAGTTGTAGGGTTAATGTTTTGATTATGGCCCTTTCTTCTTTTTGGATGTGTGCATTTATTACTATAAACTGACCTCTGAGCACTGCTTTTGCTGTATCCCAAAGGTTCTGGTAGGATGTGTTTCCATTCTCATTTGATTCTGTGAATTTCTTTATTCCGTCCTTAATTTATTCTATAACCCAGTAGTTTTTAAGCAAGGTGTTGTTCAGTTTCCATGGGTTTGATTTTTTTCCCTTGCTTTTTCTGTTATTGACTTCTACTTTTATGGCTTTATGGTCAGAAAAAATGCTTTGTAATGTTTTTATGCTTTGGATTCTGTTAAGTCTTGCTTTATCAAGGCTGTAAATCTTTACAGGAGCAGACTGCAACGTCTTTCTCCCATAGAACAGCTGGTAGGTTCTAACTGCCGACCTTTCAGTTAGCATCCAACTGCTTCCCTACTGTGCCACCCAGGCTCCTCATAGATTCCCAGGAAACCCAAATCTAACGAGTGGGCAGAAGAAAAGGATCCAAAGAAGAATACTGAGAGGGAATGGTAGTATAGATGGAAAGAAAATACAGAAAGAAAAATAATAGAAGAAATGCATTAATTTCTTCTAGAATTTCAAGGAGGCAGTGGTGATCAAGAATATTAGTACTACACAAAGGTCAAGTCAAAGGCTGAGAATTATCCATTGGCTTTAGTTTTAGGAGGCTATCATATGATTATTGAAAGAAGTTTAATTAGTACAATGAAAAGCAAAGGAAAAGGAAATGGGAGATGAGCTCTAAAAGACATACATTCTCTCAAGTCTTAGACATCTAGTCCCAACATGTAGACATTGTAATAAACATCATGCTATGTAATCCTGGTAAAGCCTTAGAAAGTAGGGACTATTATTACCCCCATTTTACAGATAAGGAGACAGACTTTGAGATCCAAGGTCACATAAGGGGCAGGTCTGGGTCTCCTACACATAGTTGTCGGACATCAAAGTCAGAAAGAACTCTTAAGCACTAGATCACTCTGCCTACTTCTTATGATAGCTGTGCATTTTAGAGAAATCCCATAAACACAGATTCTCAGAATGGGAAGGGATTTGAACTCTGTTCCACTTCTTGGTTCCACTTCAGTGGTTCTTCCTTGGATCTTCAAACCCAGAATAAATATTTCTCTACCCTGTGCTCCCATTACACTATGTTTATTCCTCTAATATAATTTGTTTTTGCATCCATACTCCCCCCGCCACCCCCCCACACACACTTCTGGTAACAGAATTCTTTCTTTCTCTGAGGAATCTCCCATTTTTCAATCTCAGTCCAGTTACTTTAGCAAGTGTTGACTCCACCCCTCTCTCCAACCTTGGAGCAAGTCACGCAATGCTGACCGGTTAGAACATGGCATTCTACTGGCCACTGTGATAAATTCAGGGATAAGCTTGCAACCAAATTCAGGCCACTGAGAGTCACCTCCAAGACTTACATCATACTGTTGTGGAAGAGAAATTTTATTTTCCATTAGTCTTGAACCTGGGAAGATACAGACCTGGAACTGTGGGAAGCCATCTTCCCATCATATGGAATCTGAGAATGAAGCCTACACTTAGGAGAGCAGATCTGGAAGATGAAGTGAGTTGAGATTCCAATGAGAATACTTGAGCCCTTGGATTAAGCCTCATATGAAGCTGGCATTTATATGTTTTTCATTACATAAGCTAATAATTTTTTATTAGTTTAAGTCATTTTGGATTGTACTTTTCTCTCACTTGATATCAAGTAACATATAATGCATAGCTTATCACTTTCTGCTTGGTATTTTCTTCCCTGATGGAATGCTAGCCCACAGAGTGCCCTATTCTGCCATATTTCTCTTTGTGTTCCACCCCATCCAATGCTTAGGATGGTGCCTTGAACATAGAAAGTGCTCAGTAAATGCTTGATGGATTCATTGTACTTGAATGTGGACTGATTTCATGACATTCCCTATAAGTTGTTTTAGAAAAACCACCTGTCTGTACCCTCACTGACTGTGACTTTTGTCTCTCAATCACAAAATTAATCTGTAGAAGAAGTTCGAAATATTTAATCTTTCTGTTTGTTTGAATCCAAGTTAAACTGGAATTTAGTGTAAATATGTACATGGAATGTTCATTGCATGCTCCAACAAAACAGGTTGGAAGAGGCATAATGGACTGCCTTATCAGTGGCTTGGTAAAATGAAACGTTTACTCTGTCCTTTGTTAAAAAAAAAAAAAAAAAAACTGGTTTTTCTCTGGATCTTAATTCCTTTCACACAAAGTAACTGACATCTTCTCATAAAAAAAAGAATAGAGAAATAGGACATTTTTCTGTTTATTACTGTGAAGACTTAGCAGCAATTCTGTATCCAAATGACCACAAGCTATTGCTGTTGTGCACCGTCTAGGAATACTGATATTTTGGGCTGGGCCTATGAAGCCAGAAAGAAACAGACAGAAGAAATACTTGGGAGCAATGATGAATGACGTGTCATAGCTAGGAACAGCTGGAAAATCCTGATTTGCTTGTATTAATAACTGCTGAGATGACTGCTTCCCCCTGAAATAGGTAGGAAGAGTCTTATATATCTTTATGACAAAAAATATGGAAGAAAATATACTGAGTTGACCGTATTAAAATTACAGTTCATCATCACTATAATCATAGCTGATCCTTACCAAGTACTTATTATGTGCCAGACACTGTTTCCAACATTTTACGCATGTTAATAAATGTAGGGACTATTATTATCCTCCATTTTACAGTTATGAAACTGAAGTACAGCATGATTACTTAACTTGATCAAGGTCACAAAGGTTGTAATCGAAGAGCCAGGATTCATACAAGGTAGTCCAGAGCTTCTGTTGTTAACCATCATGCTTTACTGTTTCTCAGAATATTTGTACCGATAAGTTGATAAGCTTATCAATGTAGGAATGTGGCCTTCTGGGAAAGTCATCTTGCAACATCTATTAAAACTTAAATAGCACATACCTTTGAACTAACAATCTGGGAACATACTGTACAGAAGTACTACTAGATACATACTTAAATATTTACATACAAGAATGTTTACTTCAACATTGTTGGTAGGAACTGGAAAACCTCAATGTCCATCAATTAATAAAGGTTGAATTAATTGTGAAACAGTCATATTAGGGAACTATATGAAAAGAATTTTGAAAGAATTGGATCTAGATCTGTTGACCTAGAGGTATATCCATGACATATGATTAAATGAGGAAAGCAAATAACGAGAACCCTATAGAGTGTGATCCATTTTGATAAAAGAGTGAACAAAGTCTATGTATATATATATATATATGAATATATCTGTATATATTCATATATAAATGAGACTTCAGTGAATTAGGATACGTCAGTCTATCATTATTATGGGTTGGGGAAGAAGTGGGCATAAGGAGAGATAAGAAAATAAAAACTAAAATAACACGGAACAATAAGCATTGTATCATGTCAAATGAAACTGTCAAATATAAAATTCCATAGTATTACAGAAAGTATATAATAATTGAATATGTTTTAGGAAAGAAACTAGAAGGTAACAAGGACAAATATTAAAATCAAACATTAATTGATTAAATGACGACAGTCTGAAAAAACTTTTTTTTTTTGGATTTTGGTTGTTTTTAATATACAGTGTCCCTGGGGAATTCAGGCCCATCCTTGAGTGGGCCTAGGAGTCTTTTTCACATTGGGCCTCTGGATTCCCTCTAGACCCACTCTGGAAGGACCTGAATTCTCAACTTTATTACTCAAATGGACTTCCTGAGGTTCCTTGGTGTCATGGAGCACCACTGTGTGCCAGCTACATGCCAGATGCTCTGAGGATACAGCTAGATGATGATGATAATAAAGAGGGAGTCGATTAATTGCTCTAATGCATATGCCTTCATTAGCAGAAAGCCCTTATCTTTCTTCCCTGAATTATTAAAGAATTCAAAACATTTCCTCAGTCCAAATAGTTATGACCTACTTCCAAAAGAAAACCAGTGAGTTAATCAATCCAAAAGTGTCTGTTTTTGTTTCTGCCATATTGGGTTCCTGATGCTTCTTCACAGTCTACTGGGCTTGTCCAGTGCTGATACTATTGCTGGCCCAGACTCTACTCTGGCTACATGGCGCACCAAGATTTGCCTTCAAAGTTCAGTGCCTCAGCTCACTTGATACATACTCAGTGTGCTCCGCTTTTGTTTAAGATGTCATCCAGCCTCAGTCAGAAGCTATGCTGGGCCTAACACTCCACAGACAGCCCACCTTTATGGCAAGTGTCTCTCTGGGGCCTTGGTCTTCTTTCCTACCAGCAGATATCAGTAAGCACTATCTCAATCCATTTGCGGTCCAAAAACCTTGAACCTCAAAGAGAAAGAGTCAGAGCCTCTTTTGCTTTTTCTTGCCAGGACTGCCTCCTTGTACAACTCCTGGGGTAGGAGTTGGGGAACAATCCACATTGTATTCAGAAGGAATGGCACTCCTCAGAGCACATCCCAAAGAGTACATACATCCATTACAACAGATTACAATGTGAATGGTGCCCTCTGGAGTTGTGCAACTCAACTCTAACTTGCCTACATAACTCCCTACCCCGGTTCTCTATCCAAGGGGAATGGAAAGAACAGATATTTAAAAACTTAAAGCATCCTATTATTCCCTTCTTCCAAGGCAGTAGGTGCCTTGTAGTTACATAATTAAGAGGGGTCACTCAAGTGACTTTTCCAAAACAAAGAAGATATGATCCAAGGTTATTTTTTGAAGCTTATTTCTTTTAAATAAAATATATTTTCCCTCCTCCAAGCACCCCATTGCACAAATAATAATAGCTGTCATTTATTCAGCAAGCATGGTAATAATGCTTTACATGTATTATCGCATCTCTCTGCAGAAGAATTCTGAGTCTAATAGGGGAGTTAAAATGCACAGAAATTATAGTACAAGGTAGAATGTGAAAAATTACATGAGGTAAGTGCAAAGCTCCAAGAGAGCTCAGAGGAGGAAGAGATTATTTCCAACTGGAGAGGCTCATTCAATCAACATTGAATACATAATTATCATGTGCTGTTTACATCCGGGTCTCAAGACTCTCATAGACCACAGGGGAAAAAAGGACGAGGAACAAGATCATCTTGATGGTGTGATGTCAATTGATAATTGCATTCAGGAGATCAGGGAAGGCTCCTTGGAAGAGGCAGAACATGAGTCACAAGCCTTGAAGCTTCGGGGGCCTCGGAACAGATGGGGATCCCTGATATCTCAGGATTGCATCTGGATCTCATTATAGCAGCCCCATCCTCTAGTGGGGAGAGAGAAACCAGGGGTAGTTAACTCCCCCATTCACCTCTCCTCTGAGGCACTAATTTTCAAGCTTTTAATGGTAACCAGTCCTTCCCCTCTGTGCAACTGGCTTTCCTCCCACAAAAGATTGCACTGCACTTTTCCCTACTTAACTCCATTCAGTTTGTGACCTCTTCACCAATTTACAAATTCTGATTCACATCCTCCATCTTTCTCCCACAGAGAAGAAACAGCCAATTTTTGGACTTCCAAACCTCCTGGAAAAAGGCCAAGCTTCCATAAACTCCAGAATATTACTGTGTGAATTAAAATGTTCACATGATACCAACCATGCAGTTAATCCAACGTTTATTTTGGAAAATATTATATTTGGAAAATGGGAAGTATTCCAGAGCATTCTCTTACCTTGAAGTATCAGGAAACACAAGGGTATTTTGAGATCATTTCTTGCTCAAAAGTTAGCAAATAATCTGTACAATTAGACACATAAAATTGCCTTAACTAACATTAGTTAAATGCTCTGGGGCTTAAAAAATGCCTATAGAGTATTTGTGGAGAAATTTGGGGCAAAAGGCTGCAATTCTAACTTAGTGAAGCAAACTTTCAAAATGCCTTTGAGCTAACTTCCAGTTGGCTCTTATTGCACATTTCTCTTCCAATCACTGATGATTAGACCTTGCTAAGTTGCACGTTTTCCAAGATCTTGCATGCTTCATACTCCATACCCCTGGCTACAAGAGGCAAAGCAGCCTAGAGCCCTAGAGAGAACTATATCTAAACCCCAGAGGCCCAGGCAACCAGGGGCCCAAGAGGTCTACACATTTTTTCCCTAATTTTCTCTTTTCCATCACTTCTCCTAAGCTTTGCTTTGCAATCCTAAAGCCACAAGAAGAAAGTGTGGAGTGGTCAGATGCCCTAGGGGGTTCTCATGGATGCACCTCTTTCTTTAATTTGGCTCAATTCCTAGTGCCTGAGATATGTCTGGAAACTCTGGTGGCGTAGTGGTTAAGAGCTATGGCTGCTAACCAAAAGGTTGGCGGTTTGAATCCACCAGGCGCTCCTTGGAAACCCTATGGGGCAGTTCTATTCTGTCCTATAGGGTCACTGTGAGTCAGAAACGACTTGATGGCAGCGAGTTTGGTGTTTTTTTTTTTTTTTTTTTTTTTTGGATGATATGTCTACAGTGGCTACAATACAAGTAAGATTGGTGGGCCTGGAGAAAAGGCCTGGAATGATGGATGAGGTGCAGCCCTTATTGTGTGTTCTTTCAGGCTTTGAAATTTGATGAGGCTTAAAACTCAACATTGCCCGTCATCCGCTTTATGGAAAAGAGAATTCAATACACGTAGGTGTATAAATTAATGGACAAAAAGTAGAAAGGTACACACCAACAGACAATAATGGTTACCTGTAGGAAAGGAAGTATCTGCCTTTATCTCCATCTAGTTACACTTCCTTTCCCAGAGGTAACCATTATTGTCTATTGGTGTTATTGTTATTGTTAGTTGCAATTGAGTCATTTCAACTCATGATGACGTTATGTGTGCAAAGTAGAACTACTCCATAGAGTTCTCCAGGATGTGACCTTTAGAAAGCAGATCTCCAGGCCCTGCTTTTGAGGCACCTCTGGGTGGATTTGAATCGCCAACCTTTTGGTTAGTAGTTCAGTGCTTAACCATTTATGCCATCCAGGGTTCCTATCTGTTGGTATATGCCTGACTTTTTCTCTATGCATTAACACATGCACACACACACTGAGACTTTTTTTTACACTGAGAATGTGTTTATGTAGTGTGTGAATAATTAAATATAAAGAAAAATTATTGAAATGAAAATATCTTTTATAAAAGAAAAATACAATTCTATATACTAATATGGAAAACTAAGAAATGTTAAGTTAAAAAATAATAAGTTGTAAAATGATAAGTATACTACGTTTAATTTTTGAAAAAAAAAGTAAATATACCCACATGCAATCTGGTATTATATGCATACCCTGAATCTAATCATATGCATAGAAAAAATTGTGAGGACAATACAATAAATTATATCTGTGGTTACCTCAGAGAGATGGAATTAAAGAGGATTTTAACTTTGTACATTATATAGTCTTTATAATATTTCAATTTTTAATATTTAATATGTATGGATTTTTCTAACAAGAAAGAAGATTGAAAAATAGAAGGGAAAACAAACAAAATAGCAGAAATAGTATTATGCCATTGTATATTTAAAATTACCCTCAGAAAACTCACTGGCTGACTTCTGGGAAACATGGCACTATAGACAGAAGCACCATGCCATCCCTCCACAGCAAAGATCCAAAAAACTGAAACAGAGACACAGTCAATTCTGAAACCCTAAGCATCAAATGAAGAGAGAAAGAACTCAGCCAAGCACCAAATGGAATAAGAAACTGACAGAGAACAGGGAGCAAGGAGAGATACATGCTGAGGTCCCCTATCAGATAACACAACACGGCTCCATCATCTTGGACTGCTATTGGACATCGGTGAACAGGGGGTATGAGAAAGCAGCTTCATGGAGCTTTCAGCAGGAGACAGAACAACCGGTAACCAGTGATATATGCTTTCCCATCACCCACCCTTCTTCATCCCCCACTCAGACTCCTCTGCTTCCTGCAGCCACAGTCTCTTGGTCAGGAATCACGGACTTCACCCCAGTGCCGCTTGGATTCCACCCACCCACACTGGCAGGCTCCCCGAGTGCCTTTTGTTGGCTGCTGGTATTGCTTTTTTCCACTTCTTTAGATTTCTTCCTTACCTCTCACCACCGCCCCCTCCTTTCTCTCAAATACCTGGCTCCTTGTGCCATCTTTGCTTCTTCCCAAAAGACTGCGAAACACCACTCAACTGTGAAACTGCTTCCCGGCCTGTGCTACCACACTGGTGGGGCCCCCGGGGCTTTTTTGTGTGTTTGTTTGTTCTGTTTTGATTTGTTTGTTTTTTCTTTTCTCGGCTTGGGAGCCACTTCAAGCTGGACAGTACTGCGCGGATTGGGAGTTACTCTGTTACTCTGCACAGACGTGCAGTGGCATCCCTCAGCGCATTTTTTTTTTCTTGGGTTTTTTTTTTTTTAAAAATTTTTAATTGTACTTTAGATGAAGGTTTACAGAACAAATAGTTTCTCATTAAACAGTCAGTACACATATTGTTTTATGACATTGTTTAATAACCCCACAACATGTCAACACTCTCACTTCTCAACCTTGGAGGACGTTTTTTTTGGTGAAAATATACATAGCCAAAGTTACACCATTTCAAAAGTTTCTACATATACAGTTCAGTGACATTGATTACATTCTTCCAGTTGTGCTGCTATTCTCATTATTCTTTTCCAAATTATTCCATCACCATTATTTTCAATTCACTGCCCCCTAGGTTTCCCATCAAACCTTTTGAGTTGCTGTTGTCAATCTGATCTCACCTAGATAATTCTTTTTTTTTTTTTTTGTACCTTAGTTAAAGGTTTGCAGAACAAATAGTTTCTCATTAAACAGTTAGTATACATACTGCCCTATAACAATGGTTAACAATCCCATGACATGTCAACACTGTCCCTTCTCAACCTTGGGTTTCCTATCACAAGCTTTCCTGTCCTCTCCTGCCTTCTAGTCCTTGTTCCTGGACTGTTGTGCCTCATCAGTCCCATTTTGTTTTATGAGGCTGTCCAATCCCCAGCTGAATGGTGCACTTCAGGAGTGACTTCACCACTGAGCTAAAAGGGTGTCCTGGGGCCATACTCTCAGGGTTTCTCCAATCTGTCAGGCCAGTAAACCTAGTCTTTTTTTCATGGGTTAGAATTTTGTTCTACATCCTTTTGCAGCTCAGTAGGACCCTTTGATCCCAGTTAGAGCAGTCAGATGTGGTAGCGGGGCACCATCTAGCTATACTGGACTCAGTCTGGTAGAGGCCATGATAGCTGTGGTCCATGAGTCCTTTGGACTAATCCTTTCCTTGTATCTTGTTCTCTTAATTCTCCCTTGCTCCTGAAGGGGTGAGACCAGTGGAGTATCTTAGATGGCTTCTCACAGGCTAAGACCCCAGACGCTACTCACCAGGGTAGAATGTAGAACATTGTCTTTATAAACTGTGTTATGCCAATTGAGCTACATGTTCACTGAGACCATGGTCCCCACAGCCCTCCACCCAGCGCCCAGCAGTTCAGTCCCTCGGGGAGTTTGGAAGTGTCTATGGAGCTTCCATGACCCTTCCTTGTACAAGCTGTGCTGGCTTCCCCAGTATTGTCTACTGTCTTACCCTTCAGCAAAGTTACCACTTATCTGTTCTCTGTTTATCTCCCCCACTCCTCCCATCCCTCGTAACCAACAAAGATTGTTTCTTTTTGTGTGTAAACTTTTACATCAGTTTTTACAGTAGAGGTCTCGTACAATATTTGTCCTTTTGTGATTGACTTATTTCACTCAGCATAATGTCCTCCAGTTTCATCCATGTTATGAGATGCTTCACAGATGCATTATTTTTCTTTATCATTGCTTAATACTCTATTGTGTGTATGAACTGTAGTTTGTTTATCCATTCATTTGTCGATGGGCATCTAGGTGGTTTCCATCTTTTTGCTATTGTGAACAGTGCTGCAATGAATATGGGTGTGCATATTCATATTTGTGTGCATATTTGTGTGATGGATCTTATTTCTCTAGGAAATATTCCTAGGACTGGGATTGCATTTTATAGTGCTTTTTTTTTTTTTTTTTTTTTTTTTTGTGGTGCTGACGTTTTCTTTGTTCCTCTTACTCTCCAGTGCTGAGTTCCTTTTGTTTGTGGATTTTTTTTTCATTTCTTTTGTCTTTGTAGGTTTTGTTTTTACTGAGACTTTATGTTTTTCTTCTTTATTTTGATGAGTAGGTTTGTTAATGTTCTTTGTGGTTACCTTGAAATTTACCCTTATCTTCCTAGATTTGAATCAGCCTATTATTACTAGGTATCGCTTTGTCTTCCTCTCTATTAGAAAGTTCTATACCTACACCGTTTAATCCCTCTTTTATTGTTCTGATGCTGTTGTCATTTACAGATTAACCTCTCTGGTTTCCTGTTGTAATTCTTTTGGTTTTGCATAGTCCTTAAGAGTTCATTTCCTAGGTTGGTATCTGTCTAGCACAATCCTGTGTCCTATATTCAGCCTGTGGTATGATGTTAGTTCTCAAACTGAAGGACTCCTTTAATAAGTCTTGCAAGTTTGGTTTGGTTTTTGCATAGTCCCTTAATTTCTATTTATCTGGAAATGACCTAATTTCACCATCGTATTTGAACAAGAGTTTTGCAGGATATATTATCTTGGCTGGCAATTTTTTTCTTTCAAGGTTTTATATATGTCATCCCATTGCCTTTTTGCCTGCATGGTTTCTGCTGAATAATCTGAGCTTAGTGGTATTGTTTCTCCTCTGTATGTGACTTTTTGTTTTTCTCGAGCTGCTCTCAGTATTCTTTCTTTGTCTTTGGTTTTAGTGAGTGTGATTATGATACGCCTTGGTGATTTTCTTTTGGGGTCTATCCTGTATAGGGTTCTTTGAGCTTCTTAGATGGTCAGCTTTTTATCTTTCATGATATTGGGGAAGTTTTCTGTCAGCAACTCTTCAATGATCCTCTCTGTGTTTTCTGTTTTCTCCCCGTGTTGTGGAACTCCGATCACTCATAGACTTTTGCTTTTGATTGTATCCCACATAATTCTCAGGGTTTCTTCATTTTTCTTCATTCTTTTTTCTGATTTTTCCTCAAACAGTGTTGTATCCAAGTGTTTGTCTTTAATTTCACTGATCCTATCTTCCATCATTTCAAACCTGCTCCTTAGCCCTTCTATGACTGTTTCTGAAATCTTGTTATCTTTTGGATTTCTAATTATTGTTTTTGTATGACTTATACTTGTGAATTTATTTTAGCATTTTGTTCCTGTATTGTTTCTTGAATTCTTCCATTTTTTTGTCTGCCTTTTCCAAGAATTTGTCTGCCTTTTCCATGAATTTGTCTATTTTTTCCTCATTTTTGTCTGCTTTTTGCTTCAATTCTTGGATAATTCTGAATATTAGAGATTTGAATTCCCTATCAGTTAGGTCTAGTGCCTTTTCTTCTACTGGAAAGTCATCTGGTGTTTTATATTTGACACCTACTGGAGTCATCCTGTCCTGTTTTTGTAAATGTTTTGATATTGTCTGCTGTCTTCAGGTCTTTCAGTGGTTATTTTCGTTGTTTATTGATTGTAGATTTGTTTGTTTTTTCCTGCTTTTTTGTTTTATTTGGTTATGTCTGAGCAGGTGGGCTGTGCATTCTTTGTTGTTTGCTCATCTGTGGGCACGATACTTTTCACCTTCTCCTCCAATGGGCAGGGTCACTCAGGTATGGCATAGCAGGGCAGGTCCAGCTGAAGGGGAGTTGCTGGGATGGGTTGTTTGTGGCACATACCAGGGCTGACAGGGTGGACCAGGAATCAGTGCAGGGCAGGTTCCAGTAGGACGTGCCTGTGCTGCCTGGGAGTGTGATGTTCAGCGCACAGTGCAGGAAGGCAGGAAAGAGGGGGTAGATTGCGATGTGGGGCACTAAGATGGGTACGGGAAAGATGAGAGAGAGGAGAGAGGAACTGGAGCCAAAAACAAACAAACAAAAAAGAGTGCTAAGGGAGATTGCTCTGGAGTGGACAGATGAGACACTGAGAAATGGGGAAAAACAAAAATGAAAAAAAAAGAAAAAGGGTAAAAGAAAAAAATGTATAGAGAACCTGGAAATGAAAAAAGACAAAAAGGGAATGAGAGAGAGAAGAAAACAAAACAAAGAAACAAACAAACAAAAAAAACCCCAAAACAAAAAAAAAAAAAAGAAAAAAGAAATGCCCCCAGGGATGTCCCTGTGCATCTGCACAGGGTAAGAGAGTAGCTTCCAAGCCGCGTGGTACTTCCCAGCTAGAAGGGGCTCCCAAGCCAAGAAAAGAAAGAGAAAACAAACAAACAAATCAAAACAGAACAAATCAGAGCAAATAAACAAAAAAGCCACGGGAGTCCCACCAGCATGGTGGCACTGGCTGGGAAGCAGTTTCATAGTTGAACAGTGTTTTGCAGCCTTTCAGGAAGAAGCAAATATGGCACATGGAGCCAAGTATTTGAGAGAAAGGAGGGGGAGGTGGTGATAGTTAAGGAAGAAATCCAAAGAAGTGGAAAAAAGCAGCCAACAAACGGCACTCAGGGAGCCGGCCAGTGAGGGCGGGTGGAATCCAGGCAACACTGAGGTTAACCTGGTGCTTCCTGACCAAGAGACTGTGGCTGCAGGAAGCAGAGGAGGCTAATTGGGGGGTGGAGAAGGGTAGGGGGTGGGAAAGCCTATATTGCTGGTTACCGATTGTTGTGTCTCCTTCTGGAAGCTCTGTGAAGCTGCTTTCTCATACCCCTGTTCACTGATCTCTGATAGGAGTCCAAGATGGCCGATCCGTACTGCAGTAGCTGATAGGGGACCTCAGCATGTATCTCTCCTCGATCTCTGTTCTCTGTCAGTTTCTTATTCCATTAGGTGCTTGGCTGAGTCCTTTCTCTCTTCATTTGATGCTTAGGGTTTCAGGATTGACGTGCGACTCTGTTTGACTTAGTTTTTCTGATTTTTGTTGTGGAGGGACTTGCCATGTGGCCCGGAAGTCCTTTTTTTCTGGTTTTTGTTATTTTTTTCTGTTTTTCCCTTTTAGTCTGTCTTCATTTCTCAGTTTCTCATCTCTCTATACTTACCTTCTCT
Source organism: Dugong dugon (assembly GCA_030035585.1). Classification (NCBI taxonomy): domain Eukaryota; kingdom Metazoa; phylum Chordata; class Mammalia; order Sirenia; family Dugongidae; genus Dugong; species Dugong dugon. Next base: position 59,487,055 of record CM057467.1, on the reverse strand, counting down.
TCCTGTTTCCGGAATACCTGGTGCCGTGTGACACCTCTACCCCTTCTAACCAGGCTGTACTTCACGGCCTAGGAGCAAATTCCCCAGTCCTCGCAGCTGCACTGGTGGGATCCCTGGGAGCATTTCTTTTTTTTCTTTTTCTAATTTTTATTTATTCATTTTTTATTTTACCCTTTTTCCTTTTTTCTATTTTTTTTTCTCCATTTCTCAGTCTCTAATCTCTCCACTCCAATGACAATCTCCCTTAGCACTCTTTTTGTTTGTGTGTGTGCATGGTTTTGGCTCCCATTCCTCTCTCCTCTCTCTCCTCTTTCCTATACCCATCTTAGCTCCACACATCGCAATCTTCCCACTCCTTACTGCCTATCTGCACTGTGGGCTGAACATCACAGCCCCAAGTAGCACAGGCATAGCCTACTGGAACCTGCCCTGCACTGAATCTTGGCCCACCCTGTTAGTCCTAGTACATGCCACAAACAACCCATCCAAGCAACTCCTCTTCAGCTGGACCTGCCCTGCTGTACCATAGCTGAGCAACTGACCCTGACTATTGGAGAAGGAGGTGAAAAGTATTCTGCCCACAGATGAGCAAACAACAAAGAATGCACAGCCTGCCTGCTCAGACAAATAAAACAAAAAATCAGGACAAAACAAACAAATCTACAATCAATAAACCAGGAAAATAACTACTGAATGTCCTGAAGACAGCAGACAATATCAAAACACATAAAAAAAAAAAAAAAGGACAGGATGGTTCCAGTAGGCGTCCAAAATAAAACACCAGATGACTTTCTAGCAGAAGAAAAGGCACTAGAAATACCTGATGTTGGCAGCTGTAAAAATGGTGTAGGGGTGGTGTCTGACCTCCTCTAACTTCACAAGTGGGAAGGAGAATCAAGATCAACAGCCCAAAGCTAATTCCTATGAAGTGGAGATGAGACATGTCTCCTCTCTCTGCCATCTTTACCAATTTTGACACCAACCGTCCATTCCCTGGCACTCTCTACTTCTCTGCTGGGTTCAATAATCCATTGCAATGGCCACACAGAACTCACAGAAAATATGATTATGGGGTTTAGTTGGGAAGTAGCAGGTTCAGGAACGCTCAGGATACAGTTCTTCTATCAGGACAGCCTCTTCCCAGGCACGCTCACAGGCACACCTCTCTCTGGCCCTTGGCCTCTGCCATGCTCAGGCAAGTGTTTCAAAGCTCTATTGGCTCTGCCAGTAAATGCCCAGAGGCACCCCACTCCGACAGTAAGCCTCGGCCCAAAGGCATTCAGCTTTCTCGCTCTGTATGCCGGGAAGCTCACTGCAACCTTCTCCTGCCAGTCTCTTCTGCCACAGTCTCTCTTGCCACTATTTCTCTGCCACCGCTTCTCTGGCTCTCCTTCCTTGGGATCCTCTCCCCGCTCTGGAATTGGTTCTCTTTTAAGGCAAAACTGACCAATCCCCTTGGTTAGCCACAATTACCTTGTTTGCACAGTCCCACCCAATCACTTGGGCAGAAGCCACAAGACCATGGCGAGAAAGGCCACACAAAAACAATCCATTGCACCGTAGCACTTAATGGTTCAGAAAAAAAATTACTTATACTCCTTGCAGCTTTTCTGTTTGAGATTATTTCAAAATAAAAAGTAAAACATTAAAATTCCAGCTAGGTCTGCGACATCTGTTAGATTTTAAAACTTCCCAGGTGATTCTAATGTTCAGGATTGGAAACTACGGTGTTAAACAATGTGAGTGGATGCTGATTAATTAATTTGGGTTTTCCCTCCTCACATGAACTTCTTCATTATCTGAGGCTGCTAGATTCCTAGGCCCAACCATAAACCCACTGAATTAGAATCTCCAAAAGTGAGACCTGGATATCTCTGTTTATAATAAGTACCTCTTAGGATCAGAGAAGTTTGGGAAACACTAAAATTCATCATGAAGGTCACTGAACCTTTTGTCTAAAGCATGCAAGGTGTGACAGTTTAGTATCAAAACAGTGAATTATATTTGTGTACTAAGGAAGCTAGGTGGCCAGAGCAGATGTTGGAGGTGTTCTCTTCTGACAACACCTCTTGCAGGTGGTCTACAGTTTTGTGCTCCTACTGAAAGTCTAGGGAATTCTCTATCCCAGGCACTCAGTTTGAGACCAGAAGCGATTAGGCAGAGGAGGCTTAGTAAAGCTAGTTACACTCGAGACACCATCTCAGCCTGTTTCAGAGTACTGTGCAAGCTACATGACAGCAAGCCCTCCTTGTTAGCACAGGCTTGTATTCTTTGCACGGCTCTGAAAGCCCAGCTTAGTCTGGAACCTAAGTAATGCTGAATTTTCATTCATGTCCTTGGCAGCTCTATGGGACATAAACTGAGGTGTAGAACTGATCATTTTTAGATATTCTAAGCAAAATTTCAGTTGTTTCTATTTATTAAGGAATAAACAACTGCTGTTTTTCTTGGTTGAGTTTCTTAAACCCTCAAAGTCTCAATATTTTATCCATAAAATGGTTTGTTGTGAGGATTAGAGGTAATGTGTCTTAGTTACCTAGAGATGACATAACAAAAAACACCACGAGTGGGTGGCTTTACTGGTGTTAACTCTTCTCTAAAAGTTTGGTAGAACTCTCCAGTGAAGCCATCTGGGCCAGGGATTTTTTCTGAAGAGGGGGCAGTTTTTTATTACCTCTTCAATGTCTTCTTTTGTTATGGGTTTATTTAGTTTTTCTATCTTGGTTTGTGTTAGTTTAGGTAGGTAGTGTGTTTCTAGAAATTTGTTCATTTCCTCTAGATTTTTAAATTTGTTGGAGTACAATTTTTCATAGTATTCTGTAACAATCCTTTTTATTTCAGTTGGGTCTGTTGTGATATCACCCATCTCGTTTCTTATTTGGTTTATTTTCTTCCTCTCCTGTTTTTCTTTTGTAAATTTGGTCAATGGTCTGTCGATGTTGTTGATCCTTTCAATGAACCAACTTTTGGTCTTGTTGACTCTTTTGATTGTTTGTCTATTCTCTGTTTCATTTGTTTCTGCTCTAATCTTTATTATTTTCTTTCTTCTGGTGCCTGAGAACTTCTTTTGCTGCTCTTTATTTGTTCAAGTTGTAGGGTTAATGTTTTGATTTTGGCCCTTTCTTCTTTTTGGATATGTGCATTTATCGCTATAAATTGGCCTCTAAGCACTGCTTTTCTGTGTCCCAGAGTTTTTGGTAAGATGTGTTTTAATTCTCATTTGATTCTATGAATTTCTTTATGCCATCCTTGATTTCTTCTATAACCTAGTAGTTTTTAAGCAAGGCGTTGTTCAGTTTCAATGCATTTGATTTTTTTTCTTGCTGTTTGTTATTGATTTCTTCTTTCACGGCATTATGATCAGAAAAGATGTCTTTTATTATTTTAATGTTTTGGATTCTGTTAAGGCTTGCTTTGTGGCCTAAAATGTAGTCTAATCTGGAGAATGTTCCATGTGTGTTGGAAAAGAATGTATACTTTGCTGCTGCTGGGTGGAGTGTTCTGTATATGTCTATGAAGTCAAGTTGATTGATTGTGGCATTTAGGTGTTTTGTATCTTTATTGAGTTTCTTTCTAGATGCTCTGTCCTTCACCAGAAATGGTGTGTTGAAGTCTCCTACTATTATTGTGGAGCTATTTCTCTTTTCAATTCTGTTAGGGTTTTTTAAAATGTATTTTAGAATCCTCTCATTGGGTGCATATTTATTTATTATGGTTATGTCCTCCTGGTGTATTGACCATTTAATCATTATATAGTGTCCTTCCTTATCCTTTATGGTAAATTTTGCTTTACAGTCTATTTTGTTGGAGATTAATATTGCCACTCTTCCTCTTTTTTGGTTGCTGTTTGCTTTATATATTTTTTTCCATCCTTTGAGTTTTAGTTTATTTATGACTTTGTGTTTAAGGTGTGTCTCTTGTAGACAGCATATAGATAGATTGTGTTTTTTATCCATTCTGGCACTCTCTGTCTTTTTCCTGGTGAATTTAGGCCATTTACATTCATTGGAATTATTGATAGGTTTGAGTTTACTGCTGTCATTTTTATTTTTATTTTTTTATGGTGTTTAGTGTCTTTGTCCCACTTAATTTTCTGTGGTGAGTTCTTTTTCTTTATGTACTTTCTTTTCATCTTTTTCAATATTGTTGATTTTGTGTTTGCTGAATATTTCTGTTTTTATTCTTTTTTATTTTGATGGGTAGGTTTGTTAACTTCCCTTGTGATTACCTTGAAATTTACCTTTATTTTTCTAAGTTTAAACCAATCTTTTATTTCTAGCTGTCACCCTAATTTCCTCTCCATATGAAAGTTCTAGGACTACACTGTTTAGTCCCTCTTTTTTGTTTTGACATTGTCATCATTTAAATATTGATGTCTCTGGTTCCCTATTTTCAGTCTTTTAGCTTTGATTTGTTTTTGTGAATTCTCTGTCTAGGTTGATAACTGGTTGATCTGTCTCATGTCCTAGTCTTGGATTTTTGTCTGACATTATTGTTTCTGTAACTGGACTCCTTTTAATATTTCTTGTAATTTTGGTTTGGTTTTTACAAATTCCCTTAACTTCTGTTTACCTGGAAATGCCCTAATTTTGCCATCATATTTGAGAGACTGTTTTGCTGGATATATAGTTCTTGGCTGGCCATTTTTTCCTTCAAGGATTTACACGTCATCCCATTGCCTTCTTGCCTGCATGCTTTCTCCTGAGTAGTCAGAGGTTAGTCTTAGTGGTTCTCTTTGTAGATGACTTTTTGTTTATCCCTAGCCACTATCAAGATGCTGTCTTTGTCTTTGGTTTTGGCAAGTTTGATTATGAGATGTCTTGGTGACTTTCTTTTGGGGTCTACCCTGTGGGGGTTCATTGAGCTTCTTGGATAGATACTGTCTTAGTTATCTAGTGCTGCTACAACAGAAATACCACAAGTGGATGGCTTTAACAAAGAGAAATTTATTTCTTCACAGTAAAGTAGGCTAAAAGTTCAAATTCAGGGTGTCAACTCCAGGGGAAGGCTTTCTCTCTCTGTTGGCCTTCTCATCAATCTTCCCCTGGACTAGGAACTTCTTGCACAGGGACCCCCAGTCCAAAAGACACGCTGTGCTCCTGGCACTGCTTGGTGGTATGAGGTCCCCCTGTCTCTCTGCTCACTTCTCTCTTTATAGCTCAAGAGATTGCCTCAAGACACAATCCAATCTTGTATATTGAGTCCTGCCTCAGTACCACAACTGCCGCCCATCCTCCCTCATTAACATCATGAAGGCAGGATTTACAACATACAGGAAAATCACACAATATGGGGAATCACGGCCCAGTCAAATTGATACACACATTTTTGGGGGAACATAATTCAATCCATGACAGATACCATCTCATCTTTCATGATATTAGGGGAGTTTTCTGCCAGCAAATCTTCAGCAATTCTCTCTGTGTTTTCTGTTATCCTCCCTGTTCTAGTAGTCTGATCACTTGTAGGCGTTTCCTCTTGATAGTGACCCATATAATTCTTACGCTTTCCTCATTTTTTAAAATTCTTTTTTCTGATTTTTCCTAAAATAAATTGGTGTCAAGGGATTTATCTTCAATCTCACTAATTCTGACTTCCATTGTCTCAATTCTGCTCCTGTGACCTTCTATTGAGTTGTCTAATTCTGAAATTTTATTGTTAATCTTTTGGATTTCTAGCTGCTGTCTCCCTATAGTTTCTAGCAGCCTGTTATATTTGTCATTTTGTTCTTGTATTGTTTTCCTGAATTCCTCTATTTCTTTGTCTGTATGTTCCTTGGCTCAGTCTGAGTTTTACCTGATCTCCTTCCTGATCTCTTGGAGAGGTCTGTATATTAGTCTTTTCAACTCTTTCTCAGGTAGTTCCATTGCCTTATCTTTTTCCGGAAGTTTTCCTGGTTTTTTATTTTGGTTATTTGCTAGAGCCATCTTGACTTTTTTTATTTTTTTATTTTTTTTTATTGTACTTTAGATGAAGGTTTACAGAACAAATAGTTTCTCATTAAACAGTCAGTACACACATTGTTTTATGATGTTGGTTAACAATCCCACGACATGTCAACATTCTCCCTTCTTGACCTTGGAGGACCTTTTTTTTTGGTGAAAATATACATAGTCAGAGTTAGACTATTTCAAAAGTTTCTACATGTACAATTCAGTGACATCAATTACAGTCTTCCAGTTGTGCTGCTATTCTCACTATCTTTTTCCAAATTATTCCATCACCATTATCTTCAACTCCCTGCCCCCTCAGCTTCCCATCAAACCTTTTGAGTTGCTGTTGTCAATTTGATCTCACATAGATAATTCTTTTTTTTTTTTTTGTATCTTAGATGAAGGTTTGCAGAACAAATAGTTTCTCATTAAACAGTTAGTATACATATTGTTTTATGACAATGGTTAACAACCCCACGACATGTCAACACTGTCCCTTCTCAACCTTGGGTTCCCTATCACCAGATTTCCTGTCCCCTCCTGCCTTCTAGTCCTTGTCCCTGGACTGCTGTGCCTCATTAGCCCCGTTTTGTTTTATGAGGCTGCCCCATCCCCAACTGAACGGTGAACTTTGGGAGTGACTTCACCACTGAGCTAAGAGGGTGTCCAGGGGCCATACTCTCAGGGTTTCTCCAGTCTGTCAGGCCAGTAAATCTGGTCTTTTTTTCATGAGCTAGAATTTTGTTCTACATCCTTTTCCAGCTCTGTCCAGGACCCTCTGTTGTGATCCTGGTCAGAGCAGTCAGTGGTGGTAGCCAGGCACCATCTAGCTGTACTGGACTCAGTCTGGTGGAGGTCATGGTAGTTGTGGTCCATTAGTCCTCTGGACTAATCTTTTCCTTGTATCTTGTTCTCTTAATTCTCCCTTGCTCCTGAAGGGGTGAGACCAGTGGAGTATCTTAGATGGCTGCTCACAGGCTTTTAAGACTCCAGACACTACTCACCAAGGTAGAATGTAGAACATTGTCTTTATAAACTGTGTTATGCCAACTGAGCTAGATGTTCACTAAGCCCATGGTCCCCACAGCCCTTCACCCAGCAATTTAGTCCCTCAGGGAGTTTGGATGTGTCTATGGAGCTTCCATGACCTTTCCTTGTACAAGTTGTACTGGCTTCTCCAGTATTGTGTACTGTCTTACCCTTCACCAAAGTTACCACTTATCTATTGTCTGTTTAGTTCCCCCACCCCTCCCATCACTCGTAACCAACAATGATTGTTTCTTTTTGTCTGTAAACTTTTACTGAGTTTTTACAGAAGAGGTCTTATACAATATTTGTCCTTTTGTGATTGACTTATTTCACTCAGAATAATGTCCTCCATTTTCCTCCAGTTTCATCCATGTTATGAGATGCTTCACAGATTCATCATTCTTCTTTATCTTTGCATAATACTCCATTGTGTGTACGTACCATAGTTTGTTTATTCATTCATCTGTTGATGGGCATCTAGGCTGTTTCCATCTTTTTGCTATTGGGAATAGTTCTTCAGTGAATATGAGTGTGCATATGTCTATTTGTGTGACAGCTTTTATTTCTCTAGGATATATTCCTAGGAGTGGGAATGCATTCTGTAGTGCCTTTTTTTGTGGTGCTAACATTTTCTTTGTTCCTCTTACTCTCCAGTTCTGAGTTCCTTTTGTTTGTGGATTTTTTTCATTTATTTTGTTTTTGTAGATTCTGTTTTTACTGAGACTTTATGTTTTTCTTCTTTATTTTGATAAGTAGGTTTGTTAACTTTCTTTATGGTTACCGTGAAATTTATCCTTATCTTCCTAGATTTGAACCAGTCTATTATTACTTGGTATCACCTTGCCTTCCTCTCCATTAGAAGTTTCTATACCTACACCATTTATTCCGTCATTTATTGTTATGATGCTGTTGTCATTTACACATTAACTTCTCTGGTTCCCTGTTGTAATTCTTTTGGTTTTGCATAGCCCTTAAGAGTTCATTTCCTAGGTTGGTATCTGGCTAGTACAATCCTGTGTCCCAAATTCAGCCTGTGGTCTGATGTTGCTCGTTCTCGAATCAAAGGACTCCCTTTAATAAGTCTTGCAAGTTTGGTTTGATTTTCACATAGTCCCTTAATTTCTGTTTATCTGGAAATGACCTAATCTCACCATCATATTTGAACAAGAGTTTTCCAGGATATATTATTCTTGGCTGGCAATTTTTTTCTTTCAAGGTTTTACATATGTCATCCCATTGCCTTTTTGCCTGCATGGTTTCTGCTGAATAATCTGAGCTTAGTCTTATTGTTTCTCCTCTGTATGTGACTTTTCGTTTTTCTTGAGCTGCTCTCAGGATTCTTTCTTTGTCTTTGGTTTTAGTGAGTGTGTTTATGATATGCCTTGGTGATTTTCTTTTGGGGTCTATCCTATATGGGGTTTGTTGAGCTTCTTGGATGGTCAGCTTTTTATCTTTCATGATATTGGGGAAGTTTTCTGTCAGCAACTCTTCAATGATCCTCTCTGTGTTTTCTGTTTTCTCTCCATGTTGTGGAACTACGATCACTCATAGATTTTTGCTTTTGATTGTATCCCACATAATTTTCAGGGTTTCTTCATTTTTATTCATTCTTTTTTCTGATTTTTCCTCAAACAGAGTTGTATCCAAGAGTTTGTCTTCAATTTCCCTGATCCTATCTTCCATCTTTTCAAACCTGCTCCTTAGCTCTTCTATGACTGTCTGTTTCTGAAATCTTGTTGTTTATCTTTTGGATTTCTAATTGTTGTTTTTGTATGATTTTTAGTTGTGAATTTATTTTAGCATTTTGTTCTTGTATTATTTTCTTGAATTCTTCCATTTTTTTAATCTGTATTTTCCATGAATTTGTCTTGCCTTTTCCATGAATTTGTCTATTTTTTCCTCATTTTTGTCTGCTTTTTTGCTTCAACTCTTGAATAATTCTGAATATTAGAGATTTGAGTTCCCTATCAGTTAGGCTTAGTGCCTTTTCTTCTGGGGGAAGGGCTTCCAGTGTTTTATTTTGGACGCCCACTGGAAACATCCTGTCTTGTTTTTGTAAATGTTTTGATATTGTCTGCTGTCTTCAGGGCATTCAGTAGTTATTTTCCGCATTTATTGATTGTAACTTTGTTTGTTTTGTCCTGCTTTTTTGTTTTATTTGGTTATGTCTGAGCAGGTGGGCTGTGCATTCTTTGTTGTTTGCTCGTCTGTGGGCACGATACTTTTCACCTCCTTCTCCAATGGACTGGGTCAGTCACTCAGGTATGGTACAGCAGGACAGGTGCAGCTGAAGGGGAGTTGCTGGGATGGATGGGTTGTTTGTGGCAGGTACTAGGGCTGACAGTGTGGACCGGGATTCAGTGCAAGGCGGGTTCCAGTAGGCCATGCCTGTGCTGCTTGGGAGTGTGATGTACAGCACACAGTGCAGGCAGGCAGGAAGGAGGAGGTAGATTGTGATGTGTGGAGCTAAGATGAGTATGGGAAAGATGAGAGAGAGGAGAGAGGAACAGGAGCTCAAAACATACTCACAAACAAAAAAGAGTGCTAAGCAAGCTTACTATTGGCTTGGAGAGTTGAGAGACTGAGAAATGGGGGAAAGAAAAAAGGGTAAAAGAAAAAAAGTGAATAAATCGAGAAACCGGAAATGAAGAAAGACAAAACGGAATAAGAGAGAGAAAAAAACAAAACAAAGAAACAACCCCCCTCCTAAAAAAAAAGAAAGAAAGAAATGTCCCCAGGTATGTCCCTGTGAGTCTGCACAGAGTAAGGGAGTAGCTTCCAAGCTGCGTGGTACTGCCCGTGTAGAAGGGGCTCCCAAGCCAAGAAAAGAAAAAGAAATCAAACAAATCAAAACAGAACAAATCAGAGCAAACAAATAAAAAAGCCCCCGGGGTTCTACCAGTGTGACAGCATGGGCCAGGAAGCAGTTTCACAGTTGAACGGTATTTCGCAGCCTTTCAGGAAGAAGCAAAGATGGCACTCAGAGCCAGGTATTTGAGAGAAAGGAGGGGGAGGTGGTGAGAGGTAAGGAAGAAATCTAAAGAAGCGGAAAAAAGCAACACCAGCAGCCAACAAAAGGCACTCAGGGAGCCGGCCAGTGCGGGCAGGTGAAATCCAAGCAACACTGGGGTTAAGCTGGTGCTTCCTGACCAAGAGACTGTGGCTGCAAAGCAGAGAAGGCTAAGTGGGGGTGAAGAAGGGTGGGAAGTTGGAAAGCCTGTATCGCTGGTTACCAGTTGTTCTGTCTCCTGTTGGAAGCTCTGTGAAGCTGTTTTCTCATACCAGCTGTTTGCTGATCTCCAATAGGAGTCCAAGATCTTGACCTGCTTCTTTATGTGATTTGATATTGACTGTTGTCTCTAATTTATTTATTGTATGTTTGTTTACTATGTTCCGACTTTTTGTTTTGTTTTGATATGCCCAAGTAGGTCAGGTGTGTGAGCTGCTTTGTTTGTTGGCATCTTTGAAGCTCTCATGCCCTATCTCAAAGTGGTCAGAGCAGCTACTAGGTATGTGAGCCCAGGAGTCTGTTCACTTGTCTTGTGTGGGTGTGGCACAGGTGTCCAGGTCATCCGTCACCGAGTTGTGGTGCAGACCCTCACCTACAGTCCTAGGTGGGCAGGGTTGTGTGGGGGTGTTTGGAGTAGGCACAGGTATCTGGCTGCAGTGGGGAGCTATGTGTGGGGCACATGAGTGCATAATGGTGGTGGTGGGGGTTATTGTAGCCAGTCCTTGGGCACCTGATGCTGTTGGTGGAGGGACTGGGAGGCACCACTAATTCTCAGACCCCTGCATGGTTGGCTAGATGGAGTGGGTGGTACTGCCAGCCCTCAGGCCCCTTGTGTGGGTGGGTGAGGCCCCTGCTTAGGGGGCAGGGCACGAATCTGCAGCTCCCCCTTGGCTGCTGTAGTTGATAATGGGCTTCAGGTGTATGCCCTGCTGTTTTAAGCTAATGAGGGCATGTGGTGTTCAATTGGCCCACACAGGTCAAGGCTAGTTGAAAGGAGCTGCAAGTCCATGGACCCCTTATGCCAGTACTGGGCAATAGGGCAGGGCCTCCTGACCAGCCCTGAGTTCCTGGCTTAAGGGGCATGGTATTTTGTAAGGGCACAGGACTGGTGTGAAGGTGGAAGGTCCTGAGTTCCTGGCTTAAGGGGCGTCGCATTTTGTAATGGCACAGGACTGGTGTGAGGGCGGAAGGCCCTGTGATCCTGGCTGAGGGGGCTTGGCAGGGCTGTGTGGGGGACTGGTGTCGGAGTGGATGGGGTGGCAGGTGGGAAGGGGAAGGAAGTGCTCTGCACTGTGAAACTCTTGCGGGGAGGAGTTATTTTGCCTCCACCGTAGGTTAGAAGCTTGCACTTAACTTTTGAGGTCTGATGTCGTTCCTATTTGGTTCTGGAGGTGCGTGCAGATTCACTGCTGCTTGGCTGCACCGAGTGGGGGTGGGGGGGCTCATCTTTGGATATTGTGCTTGCCTCAGCCCGAGTGTGCTGTGAAGACTCAGCTAGCAGAGCGCTGGCGATCTCGCTATCTGTACTTCTCCATAGCTTTTGAATTGTCTCTCTTCCACCTGCTGCTCAGTCAGATTCTTCAGCTTTGTTTTTTATGATTAGGGTTCCTAGAATGTCATAGATAATCAATTTACTTGTTTTTTCGGGTCTTTGTTGTAAGAGGGACAATAGAAAGCATCTGACTATTTTGCCATCTTGGCCCCATCTCAGAAGCGGGTGGCTTTAAAGAACAGAAATTTATATTCTCACAGTTCAGGAAGCTAGAAGTCTGAATTCAGGGCATGGCTTTAGAGAGAGGTCCTTCTTTGTCTATTTCAGCTTCTAGTAGCTAGCAATCCTTGGCATTCCTGTGCTTGTAGATGCATCTGCCCTGTGTCTGTCTTCACGTGGCAACGTCCCCCTCTGTGTGCCTCTCTGTGTATTCTGTTCATTTAAACTCAGATGTGATTAGGTTTAGGATCCAACTATTTGGGTCTGACCTAATTAACATAACAAAAATCCCTACTTCCCTAGCTGGATCACATCCACATGTATAAGGGCCAGGACTTGAATACATATTTTGGGGGGACACAATTCAATCCATAACAACACCTAAAACAGTGTCTAATTCAGTAAAAGTATTTTGATATTTTTATCACTATCATTATTAATTCTTTCTCTAATTGACAAATCTTCTTACCTTTTTCTGTTTTTGCTTGTTTCTGTTTCCAAAACCCATTCCAAAGGTATTCTTATATTATCTCTGCTCAACTTCCAGTCATCAATAACTATGTGGTAAAGTCATAATGAGTCTAAAAAATATTATTTTAACTCAATTGTACTTTTGTATTTTAAAAGGAAAAGCCTGACACCATGCCTGCCTTCTGTGACTAGCATTGTGACAGGACTTGGATTTTGTCTTTCTATGGGATACAAAGATGACTATGTTGAAATACAGACTCCAGTGAGGATGATGGGTAGTAGATATTAAGTATGTGCTCAGAGATGACTAAAAGTGCTTTTCATTTTCATTGGCATGTGTTGGGACTCTCACACACCTGAGGGGTTTTACTATGTGTGGTAACTCCAATTGGAAGGAAAACAGCCTCCTCATTTCTAAGAGCAGTTGGTGAGGAACTCCTGCCTGCCTCCTTGGCTGATCACTCCCCTCTAAGGTGGTCAGTGGGTGCAAGACAGGGGAAGGAGACATGTAAGTAAGTAAGAGTTTAGGTACTGTGGACAAAGGCTGTCAGGGAGTGAAAAAAGGGAAACAGGCAGTAGGGGAATGTTTGTTGGCAGGAGTGTACATGGTGGTCTAGGGTCCAGGCTCTGGAATCATAATGCCTGGATTTATATCCTGGCTCCCCCATCTACTAACTCTATGACTGTGGGAAAACCTCTTGATTATGACTGCCCCATTTTTCTCATCTCTAAAATGAAGATAAGGTTGTTATGTGGATTAAATGAGATAATGAGATATACACATAAAACAGAGCCTGGAACAAGGCAAATGCTCAGTAAATGTTGGCTCTCATTACTTTGGTGGAAAATGTCTAGGAGGATGCTCTTTGCCTTGGGCATACATAGTCTTATAAGACAAGAGCACACTGGGAGGACATCTGTGACACAGCCACCCAAGGGACTTGGATACCACACTGCTCTTTCACAGCTATGCTTTTCTTCTTCCTCCAAGACAGCAGAAGTGTTATTTGCTTTGCTTCTTGCTCTATATCCTGCAGCTAGAATAGTGTCTAGCACATTGTCAATACTGAATAGATAATCGTTGAATTAATGAGGAATGAGTGCATGCCTGGAATGTACTTTAATCCTTTATTTGCCAGGAAAACTCTTAGTATTCTTCCAAGACTTAATTTAAATTCTGAATTGAATTTCCTCTCACTTATCCCTCAAGTACCCCAAGAAATGTTAGGCACTTCTGCATTTGTCTTTATGTACCCATATATCTTCCATTATATTTTTATTTTAATTTCCATGCCTGCATTCCCATTGAAAAAAGAAAAGAAAAACAAAAAACAAAAAATCATTAACAGTGGAGTCAGTTCTGATTCATAGTGACCCTATAAAACAGAGTAGAATGCCCCCAAGGGTTTCCGAGAAGTGGCTGGTAGATTTGAACTGCCAACCTTTTGGTTAGCAGCCAGATGCTTAACCACTGCACCACCAGGTCCCTATTAGGCAGGAGAATTCACAGAGGAACAGACTGTACTTCAGAAATATATATTTTAGAAGAATGTCTTGCGAGGAACTAAACTTGTAATTTTTGCCTCTGCTGTGGGAGGCCTTGAAAGGATGAATAATTGAAGCACAAAAGCTATAGCCTCTCAAGGGGTGATAGACAGGATTTCTGGGATTTGAAGTTCTAGGATCCATGATAAGCTTTCTAAGTCATATTGCCCAGGAAGGACCTTTGGTGTTCAAAGGTCAACAGGGAACAGCTGCCAGGAGAGTGCTGGCCCTGGAGACCATCAAGGTTGTCACTTTCGCTGAGGGCATGAAAAGGTCTGTTGTTTGAGAGAAGAATGAAAATAGCACTTTGTATTTTTATGGTTGAGAAGGAAAGTGGACTGGCCTCTGGTGGGACCCCTGGGACTGGAATGGCAGTGATTTTGCAGACTGTGAAGTGTTGACACCTGAGCTGGTCTGAACGAAGTGTCACTGGCTTGATGGTGAGTCTTGAAGAATATTTGTATGTGATGGGAAGGACTGAGCACTAAATTCTGCAGACTGGGAGATCCAGCAAAGGACACGCTCTGACAATCACAGCATCAGGAGAATGGAATCTCTCATGAAGTCAACCATTCAAAGTACCATACTGGCCAGTGCCATGACCTGGACCAGCAGTAGCTTCTGACAGCAGAGCTGTTGCAGGACCAGGCAGAAGTGGAGGACCAGCATTTAATAGCAACACCACGAGGCATCAAGGAATAGCAGTGGACGCATGTATACCAGGGCTTATCTTAGCTTAAAGTGGAAGTTAAATGGACTTCCTAGTTGGACAGCATATGTCCTCCAGATTCTCAGAAAATCCAGAGGAAAGGGAAGGGGCCCTAAGAAAGTGACACCAGATTCCCACTACTCTGGCATGAGAAGACTCAAGTCATTTTTCATTTAATTAGGAGAACTGAATATGTGATCATAATTCTACCTTGAGTGTTGAGGAGCAGTTTACACCGGTTACACTTCAGTGGATCTGCTTTGGTTTTTAATGTACTGCTTGGCATATAATTGGACTCAGTACATTATTACTAACTAATGAATAAACAATATGACTATAAAGTAAACAACATGATTTTCATAAATTTGTTTGGGAACCCATTTTAGGGATGCTTTAACATGTATTCCATAAACTTTATGGTAAGCAGGTTACTAAGGTAGAAAGACTATATCTTACAGTGTGTTGCAGATACATATATCCAGTCTATCCAGACCTCACCAGACTGTGATTAAAAATTAGGTCAAGTTTAACCTGTAATGTCCAAATTACTGTGGCTCAAACCTTCATTTTATTTGATGACAGGAAGTTTCAGTTTTTATGAGGCTTCTCTCCCCCAAGCAGGTCTCTGCATCTCCCAGTTGCTCACATGTTCCACAAATCCATACTAGCCTAGCACCTGATATGGATTGAATTGTTTTCCCTTCCCCAAAAAAATATGTGTTGGAATCCTAATCCCTATACCTGTGGATGTAATCCTGTTTGGGAATAGGGTTATATTAATCAGTGTGTGGTATTCCCTAAACCTAATCACTTCTGAATTATAAAGAGCAGCATAGACACAGAGAGGTGTGAGCACAAGCAGAGGAAGATAGACACTGTGTGAAGATCGCCAAGGAACCAAGGATTGCTAGCTACTAGAAGTTGAAATAGATAAAAAAGGATCTTCCCCTAGAGCTACACTCTGAATTTGGATTTATAGCCTCCTGAACTGTGAGAGAATAAATTTTTTGTTCTTTGAATCCACCCACTTGTGGTATTTCTATTACAGCAGCACTAGGAAAGTGAGGCATCCTTCCTCTGGTTCCAGATTGCCAATCACAGCTCCACCACTGCTGCCTCTCACTGTGTGACTGGTCACCTACTGCAATTCCAGAATTGATGCCACCACAGCTATGCTGGCCTCAGGGGGAGGGGGAAGGCATTTCTTCCCTTTCCTAGATGCTCCAAAAGATGGACACAGACCCTTTGTTTAATTTCTCACAGCATGACAGAGACCAGGCTGTAACAATTAGCCAAATTTTGCACAATGCCTACGTTTAAGAGAAAGAAATTATAAAACCGAGAAACTTAAAAATGGCTAATTCTGAGTATTCTCAACAGTTCACAAGCCAAAATACAGGCTGCCTTGGGGCTTTGGAGGGTGACTTCCTGCCTAGTTCCCAGGCTTGGGCAATCTGTCAGGCCATGCTTGTCTCCTCCCTTCGGGGATGACTTTGAGTGAGTTCATCTTACTGAAAGTCCTGGTCTCAACCTCCAGAAGCCTCAAGAGAAGAAGAAATTTCTCCCTCTGGTCCCTCTAGTCTCAGGCCTGCCTCTTCTACCCTCATTTCCTGTCCATTCCATCTGGGGAAGCCAGCCCTCCTCCACTCATGGGGTGAGGTCTGTCCCTATGGCCTCTGTGAGATCACCACGTAAAAGCAAAATATCCAAAGTGAGTACATTCTCCAAAGTCTGAGTCTGAGTAGTACCACGTGTGAGATAACAGGGTAGTCATTTTGCACTAAGCCTAGCCCAGTCTCATTTTTTACAGCATTTCATCCAGCAAGGGGTAAAAATCAGAACTGTAACTTCTCTGCAGTCCCTAGGGTCTCCATTCCCAATCTCCTGTGTGAAGTTGTTGAAACAGGAAGCACACACATCTCCACGAAAATAAACAGTACCATACAGGCTAGGGTAGTCTACCAAACCCCAAAACCAAACCCACTGCTGTTGAGTCTATTCCAACTCACAGCGACCCTGAGGGACAGAGTAGAACCACCTCATAGAATTTCCAAGGCTGTAAATCTTTATGAAGCAGACTGCCACATCTTTCTCCCGCTGAGCGGCAGGTGCGTTCGAACTGCTGAGCTTTCAGTTAGTAGCCAGGTGCTTTAACCACTGCACCACCAGGGCCTCCCAGGGTAATCTAACAGCCATACTTTAAAAGAAATATTTCTCTAAAAGCATCATCATCTGCAGAGATGTAGTGCTGCCCATAATAAAGACAACTTTTTAAATTTTATTAGGCAGAAAAGTTTAGCCCTCTGGAGCCACAGCTGTCAAATTCCCATTCCAGAAGAGGGTCTTGTTAAACTCTTTGCGGTCAAGTCAATTTCAACTCATAGAAACTCTATAGGACAGAGTAGAACTGCCCCATAGGGCTTCGAAGCAGTGGCTGGTGGATTCAAACTGCTGGCCTTCTGATTAGCAGCCCAGCTCTTAAACACTGAGCCACCAGGGCTCCAGAAGACGGTCCAGCTTAATATTTTCATATTTAACTGTTTTAGGATTTTCTAGAGAACCGGTAGATTATATATACATATGGAAACCCTGGTGGCGTAGTGGTTAAGAGTTACGGCTGCTAACCAAAAAGGTCGGCAGTTCCAGTCCACCAGCCACTCCTTGGAAACCATTTGGGGGCAGTTCTAGTCTGTCCTATAGGGCTGCTATGAGTCACAATCAACTGGATAGCAACAGGTTTGGTGTTTTTCCCCTGGTTATATATATATACATGTGTGTGTGTGTGTGTGTGTGTATGTATGTATATACATACACACACATATATATACACCAAAAAAACCTATAGCCGTTGAGTCAATTCTGACTCATAATGACCCTATAGGACAGACTAGAACTGCCCCACAGAGTTTCCAAGGAGCCACTAGTGGATTCGAACTGCCGACCTTTTTGGTTAGCAGCTGTAGCTCTTAACCACTGTGTCACCAGGGTTCGATATATATATATGTGTGTGTATATATATATGTATGTATGTATATACATATATACACAGAGAGAAAGAAAGATGAATTCTAAGGAATTGGCTCACAAAAGTGTGGGGGGTGACAAGTCAAAATCTGTAGGTCAGGTAACAGGCTAGAAACTAGCAGTCTTGGGTCCAAAATCAGTAGGCCAGACGGTGGGCTGGAAACTCTGGCAGCATGTCTATTTACAGTCTTTAGGCAGAATCCTTTTCCTTCAGGAAATCTCAGTTTTGGCTCTTCAACAGTTTGGATGAGGCCACCCACATTATGGTGGGTAATCTGCTTTACTTAAGATCAATTGGTTTAAATGCTAATCATAGAGACTACTAGACTAGTTTTTGACCAGGTGCCTGGGTGGTACGAACCCTTAATATGCTTGGCTGCTAACCGAAAGGTCTGAGGTTAGAGTCCACCCTGAGGTGCTTCGGAAGAAAGGCCTGGTGATCGACTTCTGGAAAAATCAACCATGAAAAACCCTATGGAACACAGTTCCACTTTGACACATATGGGGTTACCATGAATCAGAATCAACTCTTCAGCAACTGGAAAAATGAATCAAAAGTGTTTGACCAAACAACTAAGCACCATAGCCTAGCCAAGTTTCACATAAAATTAACCATCACCCTAACCTACTCCTTTTACATGATTTTCCTCAAACCAAGGATGAGTCTGCCTCAAGATCTTGCAAAAACTGCTTGAAGCTCTGAAATTATGGGGTTCAAGCCACCCTTCCCACCCTAGCCTTCATAAGTCTCAGCCCAAATGGTTGTACAACTTGAAGAATGTAATCAATGTCACTGAATTATACATATAGAAATTGTTGAATTGACATTATGTTTTCTTGTGTAGATTTTCACCAAAATTGAGGAAACAAAAGCCCGTTTTTGTTCAGGACTCTAGTGACATGTACTGTGTATCTGTCTGCCTCCAGGAGTTTCTGCTTTTCTGAGGGTATCACTCAGGAAGGAGAGTCCAGCCCTAAGATGAAAGCGGAAGGGAAACTGTTTCCTCCTTCCAGGGGACACAGCCTTTCTCCTGCTACATAAATATGGAACTAATTTTATTTTCTTTTTCTTGAAACTTACATACCTGGTTTGGCAACAGTAATTCAAAAAGAGTGTTATAAAGGTTAAAGAATTAAAGTTAGCTAAATTGTGAAATTGAGGTTCTTTAGGGACTCAATTTCTGTAGTCATGGGTCATACAATATTAAATGAATTTAGAGCTATGGATTTTAGTGGGCTCAGGTTGTAAAGACTGTTGACTCAGAAAAATTGAAGCAAGAGGTGAACTTCCTCAATATATTTCTGAATAGACTTTAATATTTTATAATTAATAACAGCTGTCAAGTGCTTACATGTCCATTTCTATTTATATTGGCTACTAGCCAAAACAACAGTAATAGATTTTTGCCAATCTTAAACTTAAAAATCACCAATGGCAAATGCCATTTTTAATTAAAAAACAAGAGGACATACAGTATACAGAAAACAGTCATAGAGAAGGTTCATTAGTTACACTTATCTTGCCTTTAGTTCCATTCATTTATCAAGTATTTATTGCCTGCTATGTGCCAGACACTATGCTAGGCCCTGAAGTGGATATCAGGATGAATAAACAAACCTGCTTTTGAACTCCTTACCACTTGGTTGGGGAGTAGAGATGAGTGGGCTGAGGGAAACAATGTTAAGTAAAATATTAAAATAAAAAATAAAAAATTAAAATAAAATAAATAAAATTTTATGTTAAAATTAAAACAAAACAAAATATTTAATAAAATCTTAAAAACAACTAAAATATTAACATTATACACAAAATATTAAAATTAAAATAAAATGTTAACTAAATACTAAAATGTTATCAGCTGCTACCAGTTGATAACAGACTGTGAACCATGTATGGTGGGAGCACAGAAAAGACCAACTAACTCTACCCAGAAGGCTTCACAGAGAAGGTACATTTGAGCTGGATCTTAAAAGAAGATCACCAAAAGAAGGGGAGCAAGAATTAAATATTTGTATGATGCTTGTCCTTCTTATTAGACTGACTGTTCCATGAGGGTAGGGACTGGGTCTGTTTAACATTGTATTCCTGGTACCCATTGTATTCTTCTGCACTTGGCCCACATCAAGTAGTCTAAAATAATTTGTTGACCAACTGGCTAAAGAGT
This sequence comes from Dugong dugon, assembly GCA_030035585.1. NCBI lineage: Eukaryota > Metazoa > Chordata > Mammalia > Sirenia > Dugongidae > Dugong > Dugong dugon. Next base: position 59,467,458 of record CM057467.1, on the reverse strand, counting down.
ATTTCAGGTACAGAGAACCATATGTACAATAACAAAAGAAATAAGATAACAGAATGATCTTCCTAGACTATCGTTTACAATATCAGCACCATTAGCTTCTGGAAAGGAAAGCAGTATATCCTAGACAGCTGAAAAGAGCAAGCATTAAAGAAGCCAGAAGACCTGGGTTCTAGCTCCAGCCCTGTTATTAACTAACTAGTTATCTGACTTTGAATAAATGATTAGCCTGTACCATCCTTGGTTTTCTCACTTGTAAAATAGCCTTGGAAGGGCATACTGTTAAAACTTAATAGAAGGAGAAAGGAAGTAGCACTGTGTCTTTTCCTAAATGCAAAATTAATAAGTGCATCCTAGCTTTAAGCTGGCTGACTGAGTACCAACTGATCATCTCCATCCCTCACCAAAACTATAAGACTGATTTAAAAAAAATAGATTAAAAAAGGTTCAGTAACAGGAAAGATCACAAGTGGTGATCCAATGAGAAATCAGAGCAGTGAGCTGTTGCTCCTTCCACCCCAAAGCTGCTGTTCTCAATCATGTGCTGCCCCAATGGGGGAGGGGCTTGCAATTCTTTCTAACCTAACCAAACAGATGAAGAGATAGAAAAATTGAAACTATGAAAGAAAAGTTAAGAGGCATGGAGGTTACAGAAGTATTTTTAAATGTTTATGTGCCATGGATTTGTTTGGCAGTTTGGTGAAGACTATGGTCCCATTCTCAGAATGCTTTTAAATGCCTAAGATAAAATACATAGGACTACAAAAGAAATCAATTACTGTATATTAAATGTAGTTATCAAAATTTTGACATTTTGTGATATATTAACATATAAACAAATTAAATAACAAGATCTGGTAAACAGTCTACTAAGTATCATTTTCAGATATCTGCCATAATTGTAAAATAATAAGAAAATGTCTGTGAATTCTATTGATAATAAAGTCACAGATACTGCCAATACTACTGTGGTTTACTGCCTACATTTAAATGGTTGAAAATACTATATTTCAGTTAGAGTTTAGTGAATATAAAAATGCAATTTTTTTCCTATTAAAGTTAATGGACCCCCCTGAATTCTATCCACAGACCGTAGATTAAAAAACTCTGGTCTAATAGATTTTCCAGGAGATTTTCCAAGGACAGAAGGGATACAATATTTTAATTTTGTAGAATTGAAAAAAAAAGACATGATAATTCAGATGAAAAGAGTTCACTAAATGCTAGCAGAAAAATATAAAACATGATAAAGAAACATGACTAGAAACATACAGTAAAACATCAGAAACATCAGAGATGAAGAGAAACCCTAAAAGCTACCAGAGCAAAAGGACAGATAACCTACAAAGGAAGAATAAACAATAACATTGAACATTTAATTAGCAAAGTTCTATGCAAGAAAAACCTGAAGAAATATTTTTTAAATGCTGATGGGAAGTTTACTTTGAATCTAGAATTTTATACACAGCCAAATTATCCTAAATTTAAAGTAGAAAACCCAAAACCTGCTGCCGTCAAGTCAATTCAGACTCAGAGTGACCCTTTAGGACAGAGTAGAACTGCCCCATAGGGTTTCCAAGGAATGGCTGGTGGATTCAAACTGCCGACCTTTTGGATGGCAGCTGAGCTCTTAACCTTTGCACCAAGTACAGTGAGGGTAAAATAATGACACATCTAGACATATAAAGATTCAGAACAATTAGCCCTCATGACCTAAAAATAAACTCTAGCAAGAAAAAAATTAATCTAAGCTGGAGAAAAATGTAGTAGCTCACAAAAAAGAAAAAAGAAAAAAAAAAAAAAAGACCAGACTTACTGGTCTGACAGAGACTGGAGAAACCCGTGAGAGTATGGATTCCAGATACCCTTATAGCTCAGTAATGAAGTCACTCCTGAGGTTCACCCTTCAGCCATAAACATGAGACTGAAGGTGCACACCAATCCAGGGGCAAGGAATGAGAAGGCAGGAGGGGACAGGAAAGCTGGTAATGGAGAACCCAAGGTTGAGAAAGAGAGAGTGTTGACATGTCAAGGGGTTGGCAACCAATGTCATAAACAGTATGTGTATTAATTGTTTAATGAGAAACTAGTTTGCTCTGTAAACCTTTATTGAAAGTATGATAAAAAATAAATAAAAAAACAATCAAGCAAATGCTCCTATTAAAAAAAAAAGAAAGAAAAAAATTAATCTAGAAGGAAATGTTGGAATGCAAGCTTAATGTATACTTGTTGGGAAGAAACTATACATCTACTCCTCACTTATCGACTATCTCATTATCTGACATTTTGCTTTTACAACAGTAAAAAATCTACTTAAATCACCTTAAAGCCAGGTAAGAACCCATATGTTTTTTGTGAGTGCCTCCCTCCTAAGCCCCAAGTCCTAGATCCCTATCATACCTCCTTTTGCCTCAATCTCTTTTTGTGTTGTATTCTCCTACATTTTTTCAATGCCTATGTAAATGTGGATACAAGCACATGTACACAAAATAACTTTTACTCTTTAAACAATGAGCTCACTCTATATAAAAGAGTTTGTGCTTTTTTTTCATTCCAGGAACGTCATCAACATCCTTCCATATCAGCACATGCAGATATACCTTATTATTATTTTACTACCTATATTCCACAATATAAGCTAGACTGTATGAAGGAGGAAACCCTGGTGGTGTAGTGCTTATGAGCTACGACTGTTAACCAAAAGGTTGTCAGAATCCACCAGCTGCTCCTTGGAAACCCTCTGGGGCAGTTCTACTCTATCCTCTAGGGCCGCTATGAGTTAGAATCGACTCGACAGCAATGGGTTTGGTTTTTGTGGTTTTATATGAAGAAGAATGTGGCATTAGGATTGGAAGAAGACTTGTTAACAATCAGTGATACGCAGATGACACAACCTTACTTGCTGAAAGCAAAGAGTATCTGAAGCAGTCACTGATGAAGATCAAAGACTATAGCCTTCAGGATGGATTACACCTCAACATAAAGAAAACAAAAATCCTCACAACTGGACTAATAAACAACATCATGATAAACAGAGAAAAAATTGAAGTTGTCAAGGATTTCATTTTACTTGGACCCACAGTCAATGTTCATGGAAGCAGCAGTCAAGAAACCGAACAATGTATCATATTGGGCAAATCTATTGCAAAAGACCTCTTTAAAGTGTTGAAAAGCAAAGATGTCTGAGGACTAAGGTGTGCCTGACCCAAGCCTTAATATTTTCAATTGCCTCATATGCATGCAACAATAAGGAAGACAAAAGAAAAAATTGATGCCTTTGTTAGCAAAGAATATTGAATATACCATGGACTGCCAGAAGAACAAACAACTCTGTTTTGGAAGAAGTACAGCCAGAGTGCTCCTTGGAAGTAAGGATGGCAAGACTTCATCTCATGTACCTTGGACATGTTATCAGGAGGGACCAGTCCCTGGATAATGCCATCATGCTTGGTAAAGTAGAGGGTCAGCAAAAGAGAGGAAGACCCCCAATGAAATGGATTAACACAGTGGCTGCAACAATGGGCTCAAGCATAGTAACAATTGTGAAGACGGCGCAGGACTGGAAAGTGTTTTGTTCTGTTGTACATAGGGTTGCTATGAGTTGGAACTTACTTGACAGCACCTAACAAGAACAACAAATTCCACAATATGAATGTATCATAATTTATTTATTTAACCATTCCCCTAACATGAATATTTGGATTATTTTTAATATTTTTGGTCTTATAAATAATGTTTGGAAACTTTTTTTTACCAGTATTTCTATAGGATAGAGACCTAGAATTAGAATTGTTGGGTCAGAAGATATGAACATTTAAAATGTTGGTAGATCTTGACAAAATGACTTCTAAGAAGATTATGCTCATTTATAGTCAGACTAGAAATATATATTATACAGTATTTTAAGAAAGAAAATCTTCAAACATGAGAACAGACACAAAATGAAAAGAATTTTGTTAAGAGTCTTTTTTAAAAAAAGAGAAAGAAATATGCATTATTTTGAGAGCATGTGGAAAATAATTTTCCAATAGATATCACAAATTAATCCAAAAAGAAAATTTGATAAGGATGTTGTTATTGTTGTTAGGTGCCGTTGAGGTGGTTCTGACTCATAGCAATGCTATATACAACAGAATGAAACACTGCGTGGTCCTGCACCATCCGCACAATCATTGCTATGTTTGGGCCCATTGCTAAAGCCACTGTATCAGTCCATTTTGTTGAGGGTCTTCCTCTTTTTTGATGACCTTCTACTTTACCAAGCATGATGTCCTTCTCCAGGGACTGGTCCCTCCTGATAACATGTCCAAAGTACATGAAATGAAGTCTCACTATCCTTGCTTCTAAGAAGCTTTCAGGCTGTACTTCTTCCAAGACAGATTTATTAGTTCTTCTGGCAGTCCATGGTACATTTACTGTTCTTCGACAACACCATAATTCAAAGGCATCAATTCTTCTTTCGTCTTTCTTATTCACTGTCCAGCTTTCACATATATATGATGTAATCTAAAATACCAAGGCTTGGGTCAGGCGCACTTTAGTCCTCAAAGTGATATCTTTGCTTTTTAACACTTTAAAGAGGTCTTTTGCAGCAGATTTGCCCAATGCGATACGTCATTTTATTTCTTGACTGCTGCATCCGTGGGTGCTGATTGTGGATCCAAGCACAAAGAAATCCTTGACAGCTTCATTCTTTTCTCTGTTTATCATTATGTTGTTTATTTGTCCAACTGGTAAGGATAGAAGACTTCAATTATCCAGTTAGGTTTTATTCTGTTAAAAGCAGACCATCAAATAAATTATTGCAGATAATTTCACCTTTAATAAAATAATCCTAAAGAGGAAAACTCCTGCTCTGGATTTGACTCTAACCATCATGAACACTGATTTGCACTGTGAGAGTTACAAGATCCTTGATTAAAAGTATATGCATTATCAGACTTCTGGGCAACATGGCACTATAGACAGAAGCACCACGCCGTCCCTCCACAGCAAAGACCCAAAAAACTAAGTTAAACAGAGACAATCGTCAATCCTGGAACCCTAAGCATCAAATGAAGAGATAAAGAACTCAGCGAAGTACTGAATGGAAGAAGACACTAACAGAGAACAGACAGCAAGGAGAGATAAGGGCAGAGGTCCCCTATCAACTAATGTAGCATGGATTCATCATCTTGGACTCCTGTCAGAGACTGGCAAACAGCAAATATGGAAAGCAGGTTCATGGAGCTCCTAGCAGGAGACAGAACAGCTGGTAACCAGTGATATATGCTTTCCTACCCCCCACCCTTCTTCAGCCCCATTCGGCCTCTCTGCTTCCTGCAGCCACAGTCTCTTGGCCAAAAGGCATTAGCTTCAGCCCTGTGTTGCTTGGATTCCACCTGCCCACACTGGCTGACTCTCTAAGTGCCATTTGTTTTTTGCTAGTGTTGCTTTTTTCTACTTCTTTTGGTTTCTTCCATACCTCTCACGACCTACCCTTCCTTTCTCTTAAATACCTGGCTCTGTGTGCGATCTTTGCTTCTTCTTGAAAGGCTGTGAAATCCTGCTTGACTGTGGAGCTGCTTCCCAGCCTGCGCCACCATGCTAGTGGGATCCCTGGGGTTTTCTGTTTGTTTGTTTTGATTTGTTTGTTTGTTTTCTTTTTCTTTTCTTGACTTGGGAGCCCCATATAGCCAGGCTCTACTGCGCAGCTTGGGAGCTACTTCCTCAGTCTGGGGAGTCATGGGGTGGGATCACAGGAGCATTTCTTTGTTCTTTTTTTTTTTGTTTTTCTTTTCTTTTCTCTCTTTTTTCCTTTTTATCTTTCTTCATTTCTCAGTTTCTCATCTCTCTATACTTACCTTCTCTTCCTATCTCCTGAATACCTGGCGCTGTGAGATACCTCTACCTCTTCTAGCCAGGCTGTACTTCGTGGCCTGGCAGCCACTTCCTCAGTCTTTGCAGCCATACTGGTGGGAACCCAGGGGACTTTTCTTTTCTTTTTTTCTAATTTTTGTTTATTTATTTTCTTTCTTTTTTTCCCTTTTTGTTTTTCTCCATTTCTCAGCCTCTCATCTCTCCACTCAAATGGCAAGCTCCCTTAGAACTCTTTTTTTTGTTGTTTGTTTTCGTCTTCTGTTTCTCTCTCCTCTTTCCCGTACCCATCTTAGCTCCACACATCACAATCTCCCACCTCCTTCCTGCCTACCAGCACCATGCACTGAATATCACACCTCCGAACAGCACAGGCATGACCTACCAGAACATCCCCTGCACTGATTCCCAGCCTGCACTGTTGACCCTAGTATGTGCCACAAAAAACCCATCCCAGCAACTCCCCTTCAGCTGGACCTGCCCTGCTGCACCATAGCTGAGTGACTGACCCTACCTATTGCAGAAGAAGGTGAAAAGCATCATGCCCACAGACAAGCAAACAACAAAGAATGCACAGCCCACCTGCTCAGACATAACCAAATAAAACAAAAAAGCAGGACAACACAAAGAAATCTGCAATCAATAAACGAGGAAAATAATTACAGAATGTCCCAAAGACAGCAGACAGTATAAAAACATATTAAAAAAAAACTGGACAGGATGGTTCCAGTAGGTGACCAAAATAAAACACTGGATGACTTTCCAGTAGAAGAAAAGGCACTAGAAATACCTGACAGGGAATTCAAATCTCTAATATTCAGAGCTATCCAAGAGTTGAAGCAAAAGCAGACAAAAAGAAGGAAAACATAGACAAATTCATGGAAAAGGCAGGCAAATTCATGGAAAATACAGACAAAAAAATGTAATAATTCAGAAAAATGATACAGGAACAAAATGCCAAGATAAAATCACAACTAGAAATCATACAAAAACAATTAGAAATCCAAAAGATAAACAACAAGATTTCAGAAATGGACAGTGTCATAGAAGGTCTGAGGACCAGGTTTGAAACAATGGAAGACAGGGTCAGTGAAATTGAAGACAAACACTTTGATACAACTCTGTTTGAGGAAAAATCAGAAAAAAGAATGAAGAAAAATGAAGAAACCCTGAGAATTATGTGGGATACAATCAAAAGCAAAAATCTGCGGGTGAACAGAGTTCTAGAACAGGGGGAGAAAACAGAAATTACAGGGAGGATCATTGAAGAATTGCCAACAGAAAACTTTGCCAATATCATAAAAGATGAAAAGCTGACCATCCAAGAAGCTCAGCAAACCCTATATAGGATAGAACCCCAAAAGAAAATCACCAAGGCATATCATAATCACACTCGCTAAAACCAAAGACAAAGAAAGAATCCTGAGAGCAGCTCAGGAAAAATGAAAAGTCACATACAGAGGAGAAACAATAAGACTAAGCTTGGATTACTCAGCAGAATCCATCCAGGCAAGAAGGCAATGGGATGATATATATGAAACCTTGAAAGAAAGAAAAGGCCAGCCAAGAATAATATATTCTGCAAAACTCTCATTCAAATATGATGGCGAAATTAGGACATTTCCAGATACACAGAAATTAAGAGACTGTGTAAAAATGAAACTAAACTTACAAGAATCATTAAAGGGAGTCCTTTGGTCTGAGAACAAACAATATCAGACCACAAGCTGAATCTAGGATGCAAGGTCATACCAGCCAGATACCAACCTAGGAAATGAATTCTTAAGGACTATCCAAAACCAAAAGAATTAAAACAGGGAACCAGAGAGGTTAATCTGTAAATGACAAAAACATCAGAACAATAAAAGAGGGTATAAAAGGTGTAGGTATAAAACCTTCTAATGGAGAGGAAGGCAAGGTGATATCAAGTAATAATAGACTGGTTCAAACATAGGAAGATAAGGGTTAATTTCAAAGTAACCACAAAGAAAGTTAACAAACGTACTCATCAAAACAAAAAAGAAAAATATAAAGTGTCAATAAAAACAGAATCTACAAAAACAAAAGAAATGAAAAACATCCACAAACAAAAGGAATTCAGCACAGAAGAGTAAGAGGAACAAAGAAAATGTCTGCACCACAGAAAAAAGCACTACAAAATGACAGCAATAAACTCACACCTATCAATAATTGCACTGAATGTAAATGGCCTAAATGCAGCCATAAAGAGACAGAGAGTGACAGAATGGATAAAAAAAACAGGATCCATCAATATGCTATCTACAAGAGACACACTTTAGAAACAAAGATGTAAATTTATTAAAAATCAAAGGATGGAAAAAATATATCAAGCAAACAGCTACCAAAAAAGAGCAGGAGTGGCAATACTAATCTCAGATAAAACAGACTTTAAAAAAAATCCACCATAAAAGACAAAGAAGGACACTATATAATGATTAAAGGGATGATCCATTATGAAGACATAACCATAATAAACATCTATGCACCCAATGACAGGGCTCCAAAATATATAAAACAAACTCTAACATCACTGAAAAGAGAAACTGACAGTTCCACAATAATAGTAGCAGACTTCAACACACCACTCTAGGTAAAGGACAGAACACCTAGAAAGAAACTCAACAAAGATACAGAAGACCTAAAGGGCATGATCAGCCAACTTGACCTCATAGACATATATAGAACACTCCACCCAGCAGCTGCAAAGTACACATTCTTTTCCAATGCACATGGAACGTTCTCTAGGATAGACCAAATCTTAGGCCACAAAGCAACCCTGAACAAAATTGAAAACACTGAGATAATACAAAGTGTCTTCTCTGACAACCACACCATCAAGGTAGAAATTAACAGGAAGAGCAGGGAAAGAAAATAAATTACATGGAAACTGAATAACACCCTGCTTACAAAACACTGGGTGTCATGGAATGAATCATGTCACCCAAAAAATGTGTGTATCAGTTTGGCAGGACCATGATTCCTGGTACTGTGTGATTTTCCTATATGTTGTAAATCTTGCCTCTATGATGTTAATGAGGGAGGATGGGTGGCAGTTGTGTTAGTAAGGCAAGACACAATCTGCAAGATTGGATTGTGTCCTGAGGCAATATCTTGAGATATAAAAGAAAGAAGTGAGCAGAGAGAGACAGGGGGGACCTCATACCACAAAGAAAGCAGTGCCAGGAGCAGAGCGTGTCCTTTGGACCTGGAGTCCCCGCAAGGAGAAGCTCCTAGTCTGGGGGAACATTGATGAGAATGCTGACAGAGAAAGAAAATCTTCCTCTGGAGCTGTCACCCTCAATTTGGACTTTTAGCCTACCTTACTGTGAAAAAATAAATTTCTCTTTGTTAAAGCCACCCACTTGTGGTATTTCTGTTATAGCAGCACTAGATGACTAAGACACTGGGTAACAGAAGAAATCAAAGATAGAATCAAAAAATTCCTAGAATCAAATGAGGATGAAAACACACCATACCAAAACCTTTAGGATACAGCAAAGGCAGTCCTCAGAGGACAATTTATAGCAACAGATGCACACATAAAAAAAGAAGGGGCAAAATCAAATCATTAACTACACAACTTGAACAAATAGAAAAAGAAGAGCAAAAAAAGCCCACACTCACTAGAAGAAAGGAAATAATAAATATCAAAGCAGAAATAAATGAAATAGAGAATAGAAAAACAATAGCATCAACAAAACCAAATGTTGGTTTTTTGAAAGGATAAACAAAATCGACAAACCAAACTGACAAAAGAACAACAGGAGAGGACACAAATAACCCAAATAAGAAATGAAATGGCAGACATTACAACAGACCAAACAGAAGTAAAAAGGATCATAACAGAATAGTATGAAAAACTATAACAAATTTGAAAACCTGTAGGAAATAGATAAATTTCTAGAAACACACTACCTACCCAAACTAACACAAAGTGATGTTGAAAATCTGAACAGACCCATAACAAGAGAAGAGATTGAAAAGGTAATAAAAAAAACTCCCACCAAAGAAAAAAAGCCCTGGCCCAGATGGCTTCACTGGAGAATTCTACCAAACATTCAGAGAAGAGCTTACACCAGTACTACTCAAACTATTTCAGAACATAGAAAAGGAAGCAACACTTTTGAATTCATTCTGTGAAGCCAACATAACCCTGATACCAAAACCAGGCAAAGATGCCACAGAAAAAGAAAATTATAGACGAATATCTCTCATGAATATAGATGCAAAAATTCTTAACAAAATTCTAGCCAATAGTATTCACCATCATATCAAAAAAATAATACACCACGACCAAGTAGGATTCATACCAGGTATGCAAGGATGGTTCAACATTAGAAAATCAATCAACGTAATCCACCACATAAATAAAAGGAAAGAAAAGAATCACATGATAATCTAAACTGACACATAAAAAGCATTTGACAAAGTCCAACACCCATTCCTGATAAAAACTCTCAATAAAATAGGTATAGAAGGGAAATTTCTTAACATAATAAAGGACATCTACGCAAAACCAACAGCCAGCATCATTCTCAATGGAGAGAGGCTGAAAACATTCCCCTTGAGAACAGGAACAAGACAAGGATGCCGTTTATCATCACTCCAATTTAACATTGTGCTGGAAGTCCTAGCTAGAGCAATAAGGCAAGAAAAAGAAATAAAGGGCATCCAAATTTGTAATCAAGAAGTAAAACTGTCCCTATTTGTGGATGATATGATACCATACATAGAAAACCCAAAAGACTCCACGAGAAAACTACTGGAACTAATAGACTCAGCACAGTAGCAGGTTACAAGATAAACATACAAAAATCAGTTGGATTCCTATATACCAGTAAAGAGAACGATAAAAAGAAATCAGGAAAACAATACCATTTATAATAGCCCCTAAAAAATAAAATACTTAGGAAGAAATCTAAACAGGGATGTAAAAGACCTATACAAAGAAAACTACAGAACTCTACTGCAAGAAACCAAAAGAGAGCTACATAAATGGAAAAACATACCATGCTCATGGATAGGTAGACTCAACATTGTGAAAATGACCATTCTACCCAAAGCAATTTACAAATACAATGCAATCCTGATCCAAATACCAATAACATTCTTTAAAGTGATGGAAAAACTAATCATTAACTTTATATGGAAAGCAAAGAAGCCCCAGATAAGTGAAGCACTATTGAAGAAGAAGAATAAAGTAGCAGGACTCGCAGTACCTGACCTCAGAACCTACTATACAGCTACAGTAGTCAAAACAGCCTGGTACTGGTACAATGACAAATACACTGACCAATGGAACAGAATTGAGAACCCAGATGTAAATCCATCCACCTACGGTCACCTGATCTTCGACGAGGGCCCAAAGTCCATCAAATGTGGAACAGACAGTCTTTTTAACAAATGGTGCTGGCAAAACTGGATGTCCATCTGAAAAAAAAAATGAAACAGGACCCATCCCTCACACCGTACACAAAAACTAATTCAAAATGGATCAAAGACCTAAGTATAAAGCCTGAAACCATAAAGTTCACAGAAGAAAAAATAGGATCAATGCTAGAGGCCCTAATACATGGCATTAACAGGATACAAACCATATAAACAACGTACAAACTCCAGCAGATAAGCTAGATAACTGGGATCTTCTAAAAATTAAACACTTATGCTCACCAAAAGAGGAAAAAGAGAACCTACAGACAGGTAAAAAAAATTTTGGACATTACAAATCAGACAAAGGTCTAATCTCCAAAATCTATAAAAAAATCCAACACCTCTACAACAAAAAGACAATCCAATTAAAAAATGGGCAAAGGAAATGAATAGACACTTCCCCAAAGAAGACATTCAAGCGGCCAATAGACACATGAGGAAATGCTTGAGATCACTCCGCATTAGAGAAATGCAAATCAAAACCACAATGAGATACCGTCTCACCCCAGCATTACTGGCACAGATAAAAAAAACAGGAAATAATAAATGTTGGAGAGGCTACAGTGAGGTTGGAACTCTTACGCGCTGCTGGTGGGAATGAAAATGATACAACCATTTTGGAAAATGATATGGCGCTTCCTTAGAAAGCTAGAAATAGAAATAGCATGCCATCCAGCAATCCCACTCCTAGGAATATATCCTAGATAAACAAGAGCTGTCACACGAATAGAGGTATGCACACTCATGTTCATTGTAGCATTGTTCAGAATAGCAAAAAGATGAAAACAACCTAGATGCCCATCAACGGATGGATAAACCAACTATGATACATACACATAATGGAGTATTATGCAATGATAAAGAACAATGATGAATCTGAGAAGTGTTTCATAATGGATGAATCTGGAAGGCATTATGTTGAGTGAAATAAGTCAGTCACAAAAGGACAAATATTGTATGAGACCACTACTATAAAAACTCATGAAAAGGTTTACACACAAAAAGAAACAATCTTTGATGGTTACCAGGGAGGCAAGGAGTGGGGGTGGGGGAACACTAAATAGACAATAGATAAGTGGTCACTTGGGTGAAGGGTAAGACAGTACACAATACTGGGGAGGCCAGCACAACTTGTACAAGGCAAGGTCACGGAAACTCTGTAGACATATCCAAACTCCCTGTGAGACCAAATTGCTAGGCTGAGGACTGTGAGGACCATGGTCTTGGGGAACATCTAGCTAAACTGGCATAAGACGGTTTATAAATAAAATGTTCTACATTCTACCTTGGTGAGTAGCGTCTAGGGTCTTAACAGCCTGTGAGCAGCCATCTAAGATACTTCACTGGTCTCACCCCTTCAGGAGCAAAGGAGAATGAAGAAAACAAGATCCAAGGGAGAGATGAGTCCAAAGGACTAATGGACCACAACTACCACAGCCTCCACCAGACTGAATCCAGTACAACTAGGTAGTGCCCGGCTACCACCACTGACTGCTTTCACAGGGATCACTACAGAGGGTCCTGGACAGAGCTGGAGAAAAACGGAGAACAAAATTTTATCTCACAAAAAAAGACCAGACTTACTGGCCTGACAGAGACTGGAGAAACCCTGAGAGTATGGCCCCTGGACAGCCTTTTAGTTCAGTAATGAAGTCATTCCCTAGGTTCACCCTTGAGCCAAAGATTAGACAGGCCTATAAAACAAAATGAGACTAATGGGGCACAACAGCCCAGGAGCAAGGAGTAGAAGGCAGGATGGGGCAGGAAAGCTGGTGATAGGGAACCCCAAGTTTGAGAAGGAAGAGTGTTGACATGTTGTTAGGTTGTTAGCCAATGTCATAAAACAATATGTGTACCAACAGCTTAATGAGAAGCTATTTGTTCTGTAAATCTTCATCTAAAGTATAATAAAAAAACAATTAAGAAAAAAAAGTATATGCATTACCTTAGGATTTGTAATATATGTAATATGCAAACATGTGACTGCTCAGTACGTTTTGTCATATACTTAAGATTCGGGGATACAGATATTCAGAATTTTAGAGAGAGAAAAAATATAAATGGTCCATTACTTGAGTCTCCAAATGAGAGTATAACAGTAAAGTGCTACCATAGGGTTTTAATTGTAAAGGTAATTTTTTTTTTTGTTAATTCAGCAACTATTTGAATATGTTTATGTACTAGATACTGGATTAGGCACCAAAGACATTGTCACCTATTTTGGAGGAAGTTGCAGATTTGTGGAACTTAATGCATTTGACATATATTAATTCTCTAAATTATTTTCAAGTAAAAATGTATCTCCATTTTGCAAGTGGGTAATAACAGTTGCAGAGAGGCAAACAATAGTATTTATTTTAAAACGTTATATTGACAACCTACTATGAGTACCATCTGGTACATGAAGAAATACAAGAGATGGTCTGGGTCGTGTCTTCAAAGCACATGCAGTTGTTTTGAATTCCAGAATTAAAAAAAAAAATACTGTTAAAAAAACTAATAGAACAATTACGAAGAAAATAAAATGCTGCTACTATAGGTCATGCATTGACTTTCAAAGGGCTTGTGCAATGTTAGAAAAAGAGGCACTTAATCAAGGAATGACATGCATGAGTAACAATCAGGGGCGGATTTCCCAATAAGCAAGGTAAACATGGCTTTACTTGGATTTATTAGTAATCTGAAGTGGACAATTTCATGATAAATTCTGTGAAATAGGATGTTACGCGATTTGGACATTGTATGAACGCCATATTATATACAGGCAGTCCCATACAATCCATAGTTAAATCCCTGTAAAGCCTATTATATTAAAACCTTATGAGAGCCAACCAGACAAAGCCTGAGAGCTGTATCCACCGGATATAGGAGGCCAGCCTTGCTAGGTGTGCGGCTGGGCTGGGCAGGGTGGAGCTGCACCTGCAGCGGGAAGGTAGTTTGTGCATGTCAAGGGTCGGGGGAGGGTGGCTTCGGGACTGGGCGGGATGCGGGTTGCGGGTGCCGGGAGCGTGGCTGTGGGTGGTGGCCCTGGCTGCTGCCGCCCTGTTAGTGTGGCTGCTTCCTTATCATGTGCAGCTGCCACTAGGAGTCAGGAGCCCGCCAACGTCAGCACCCTGGCCCAGCAGGCGCCGCCAGCGCCAGTGGCAGCAGCGGAGGAGCCAAGGGTAGGTGCTGCCCTGCGCTGGGGTATGAAAGGCCGCGGAGTTGCTGGGCAGCTGAACGAAGCCAGGAGGAGGAGAAGAAGGAGGCAAAGGAAGAGGCGCTGTGGTGATTGGGATGCCCCATGGAGCCCCTCTGCTCCTTCACTCTGGGGGTTTGGGGTCTTAAAAACCATCGTTGCTGTTGTTACTAGGTGTCATCGAGCAGGTTCCAACTCATAGCGACCCCGTGTACAACAGAGCGAAACACTACCCAGTCCCGTGCCATCCTCACAATAATTGCTATGCTTGAGCCCATCGTTGCAACCACTGTGTCAATCCATCTCATTGAGGGTCTTCCTCTCTTTTGCTGACCCTCTACTTTACCAAACATGATGTCATTCTCCAGGGACTGGTCCTTCCTGATAACAATTCCAGTGAGACAAAGTACGTGAGACAAAGTATTGCCATCCTCGCTTCCAAGGAGTACTCTGGCTGTACTTCTTCCAAGATAGATTTGTTTGTTCTTCTGGCAGTCCATGGTATATTTGGTAATCTTTGCCGACACCATACTTCAAAGGCATCAATTCTTTGGTCTTCCTTATTCATTGTCCAGCTTTCACATTAATGTGATTCTATTGAAAATACCATGGCTTGGGTCAGGCACACCTTACTCCTCAAAGTGACATCTTCGCTTTTTAAAGAGATCGTTTGAAGCAGATTTGCCCAATGCAATACATAGTTTCATTTCTTGACTGCTGCTTCTGTGGACATTGGCTGTGGATCCCAGTAAAATGAAATCCTTGACAACTTCAATCTTTTCTCAGTTTATCATGATGTTGCTTATTGGTCCAGTTGTGAGGATTTTTGTTTCCTTTACGTTGAGGCGTAATCCCTACTGAAGGCTATAGTCTTTGATCTTCATCAGTAAGTGCTTCAAATACTCTTCACTTTCAGCAAGCAAGGTTGTGTCATCTGCATATGGCAGGTTGTTAACGAGTCGTCTTCCAATCCTGATGCCACGTTCTTCTTCATATAGTCTGTGTTCTCAGATTATTTGCTCAGCATCCGGATTGAATAAGCATGGTGAAAGGATACAATCCTGACATACACCTCTTCTGATTTTATACCACGCAGTATGCCCTTGTTCTGTTCAAACGACTGTCTCTTGGTCTATCTACAGGTTCTGCGTGAGCACAATTAAGTGTTCTGGAATTCCCATTCTTCACAATGTTATCCATAATTTGTTATGATCCACACAGTCGAATGCTTTTGCATAATCAATAAAACACAGTTAAAACCATTAGGGGGAAATAATAAGCAAAAGGAAAGCTGCTTTCCCTTAAAAAAAAAACAAAAACCTTATGGGACCATGGACATACAGCTCTTGGATGTTGCCCAAACTGACATTAAGTGGTGGGTACCTGTATATGTCTGTCCCACAATCTAGCAATCTCATTCCTAGGTGTATGCCCAGAGAAATGAAAGCACATGTGTACGAAAAGATAAGTAAAGGAATGTTTATAGCAGCTTTATTCATAATTGCCCAAAACTTGCAAAATCCAATATACATTAACAGTAGAATGGAAAAATCATGCTGTATTCATGTGATAGGATATTACACAGTGAGAAAAATAAAGGAACTACTGCTATACACAACAATATGCACAAAATCTTAAGTGAAAGAAGACAGACACCAAAGTTTATTTATTGTATGCTTCTATTTATCTAAATTTCAGGAAAAAGCAAAATGAAACTATGATGATAATAGTTGAAATAATGGTTAACTCTATTTGCGGGAGTATTAACTGGGTAGGGGTATAAGAGATAATTCTAGGGTGCTGGAAACATTCCTTTTCTTAATCTGGATAGGAGTTTCTGGAGTATATGCAAATGTGAAAATTTATCAAGCTGTACACTTACATTGTGTGCATATCACTGGACACAAAACAAAAACTGAGCATAAAAAAGGGGCCAAAAAAAAAAAAAAAGAAAGAAAGAAAGAAAGAAAAGCTACCATGAAGGCCGAACATGAAGTTGCAGGAACCTGAATCTCTGAGAAACAACTTAGAGGAAATCATCCTGAAGAGTTGGCTAACCTGCTCTGGATTTTGTGTGAACACAAAACAAACTTTTATTATTTTAAGCCCCTGAGATTTAGGGGTTTCTTTGATATCTCACATAGACTAACCTTTCTTGTCTAAAACAGTATTCATAACCTTGGAATTTAGCATGATCCAGACTCTAGCCTACAAACTGGCAGGGTCAGAAACCTGGTTTTGTCAGCACCACGGAGGAAGATCTGTCTCTCACAGACTAACTGATCCAAAACAAGCTTATAAATGGATATGTAAATCAGAATGCCAATTTCTGAAATGACAGGGAGAAAAAAACTCTCATACAAACTAGAAAATCTGTGTTACCATGATTAAGCCCATTCTCTAACTCAAGGCAGACCTGTATGGCAAGCCAAACCATAATAAATGCTGGCTTGGTGCATCTGTTCTCAGAAAAAGAGCATTAGATGAATTAAATCTTTAATGACATACTTCCAAGACAGTCTGTGAATCGATTTTAGTAGTAGAGACAGTTTTGTCAATGAATTCAGAATACCTGAGGTATCTGGGCTGCCATTTCTACTCCTCTAGGCACATGCCTGACTTTCTTCAGTGACTCTTCCTTTTTTGTTTCCAATCCTATCAACACACTTTTCTTCTTTAGACATTGTTCTAGTCATCTAGTGCTGCTGTAACAGAAATACCACAAGTGGATGGCTTTAACAAAGAGAAATTTATTTTCTCACAGTCTAGTAGGCTAAAAGTCCAAATTCAGGGCATCAGCTCCAGGGGAAGGCTTTCTCTCCCTCTGTCGGCCTTCTCATCAACCTTCCCCTGGATTAGGAGCTTCTCCGCAGAGGGACCCTGGGTCCAAAGGACACACTCTGCTCCCAGCACTGCTTTCCTGATGGTCCCCTCTCTTTGCTCGCTTCCCCTTCCTTTTTATCTCTTGAGATAAAATGTGGTGCAGCCCACCCCAGGGAAACTCCCTTTACATTGGATCAGGCATGTGACCTGGGTAAGAGTGGTGCTACAATCCCACCCTAATCCTCTTTAACGTAAAATTACAATCACAAAATGGAGGACAACCACACAATACTGGGAATCATGGCGTAGACAAATTGATACACACATTTTTTGGGGAACACAATTCAATCCATGACAGACATGACATTCCATTCAGTCTATTTTTTAGTCAGATATCGCTGGTCTCTGAGGTAGGTGGTCCTTTTATATACTTACTCCTATCTATTATATATGGATTATGTATTTTTCCTTTCAAAGAATAATCATAAACATTTTACTTTCAAGTTTTGCGGTGGGTGTGGTAGGGATTCAAAGCAAGTAGTAATGGTGTGCTTAACCATAGCCCCCAAACACTGATAAAATCATCAAACTAGTATAGACACTAAGCCTATTTATTAATGTTATTTGAAAGTGGTTTGTGTAATCCTTGAAGGCTTGAAGGACAGTGAGGAAACTGTTATTTGAGACTGGAGAAAAAGGCTTCTGTATTATGTAATGGAGGAAAGTTTACAACACTGTTGCCTGTTGAAATGTGGAAAATAGGAAATATATCTAATGAATTGGTACATTTGGTTAAAAGAATTTCCAGGCAGAGTGTTGAAAGTGCCAATTGATTTTTGAAAACTATCTGTGATAAGGTACAAGTATAGAAAAAAATAAACCAAACTTACTGCGATCGAGTTGATTTTGGCTCATCATAACCCCACGTGTCAGAGCAGAACTGTGCACCATAGGGTGTTCAATGACTGTAATCTTAGGAAGCAGATCACTAGGCCTTTCTTCTGAAGTGCCGCTAGGTGGATCTGGACCTCTAACCGTTCGGTTAGTAGCTGAGAGCAAACTGTGACATTCAGAGACTGAGGAAGTAAAAAGGAACAACTCAATTTTTAAGTAGAATTTAGAGAAAATATAAAAAACCTAGGAATTTTGGACTAAAAAAAAAAACAAAACAAAAAACCTGTTTTTCATTCCCAGCCCTTCCAGATGGGAAAAGGTTCTCAAAGTAAGAAATTATTCTAAAACAAAGATTACATCCAGCATACCAGCTGCAAGACTCTTTGTTAAGAAGGTAGAAAGGTCTAAGGCTGTTCTCCCTAGACTCTTTCAGCTACACAAAAGGGCATTGCTCAGTGGCTCAGGGTATGGATAGGGTAACCTACTGCCCTTTCCTCACACAGAAAGTGTATGAACATGGCTGAGACTTGGTTAGCCTTCCCAGGCACCACAGATCTCAGAAAGCCCTGCAACTGGGAGCAGTTCAATTTCAACCAGCAGACTTAGTTACTGCCTGGCACTCCAGTGGAGTAAAAGTATAGTAAGGGTATTTTCCAACAGTTCCCTGACTTTCAGTGCAAAATGGAAAGTGTTTATCTCAAAGAGATTTGTGGATGTGTCTTCTTCCAAGTGGAGTGGATTATAATTTGATACATAAGCTCCCCAAACTTTTAAGTATATTGGTGGAAGCACTACTTGCTTAGATAGAAAGATCTTATGTATCTCTCAATACAACACTTCTCAATGTTTCTATGGAAGAAATTTATATTTACATTCTAAAAACTGAATATAATATTTTAAATAAATTGAGGTACGGAAAAATCTAAAGTTATGTTGCAACGAAAATTGGTAGAAAATTGGAATCACGTACTGTTATTTTGAAAATCTTGCCTAGTATCAACAAAGAGAATGTGCGTCTTAACTCATGCTGGAATTAAGAGGTACCACAGTGTCATACTTCGTGTGAGCCATTCTCTGCCATTGTGCACTTTCCAGATATGCATTTCTACCATGATTGTATGTAGAGCTGAACAAGTTCCTTTTGTTAATTCCTCAGCATGAGATCTTAAGAACTCTTCCATTCTTTTTCATCAACATCTTCAAAGCCAGACTCTTGGAAGAGCAACAATCATCAGCTTGGTATTAACCAAAGCCTTTGAATTAGGCCACAAATTGCTGGATTAGTTTCCTTCATTCACTGTTCATCTCTGTGGAGAGGCCCTTTGCTTCACCTTGTTGATGAACGTTTCATTTTTTTTTTTTTTTTAACAAAGAAGTAACAATGAAGGCCCAAAAGAGTATCCAGTCAAGCCATGGGTCATAGCCAGCCTAAAAGATTAAAAGGCCCATGCAGATGTAATGTTTAACATAACCTTTAAACTTAATTGTGGCATGATGAGAAATCTTCCTTTTAAAAAAAAACATACTGATGTATCTTATAATAACATATAAACAAATTTACACATGTAAACTACTGAAGTGTGAGCAAAGCTCCACTTTGCAATTTTTCTTTTTTATCTAAAAGCAGGTATCACCTCCCCTGAAGATTTATTAATGCCTTCCAGTCCCAGGTAAGATTTGCACCAAGCTCACTAGGCAAGGTTGAGTTCTAACACACCACTGCTGTCTGCTGTGTCTACTACTTGGTTGACTATCACCTGTCTAGGTTGTTGTGACAGAATTGCTCAGTGGCTTAGTGTTTGGACAGGGTGACCTACTCCCCTTTCCCCACACAAAGTGTATGAACATGGCTAAGATTTTGCAAGCTTCCCAGGCACCACAGATCTCAGAAAGCCCTGCAACTGGGAGCAGTTCAATTTCAATCAGAGGGCAGCCTCAGTTATTGCCTGGCACTCTAGGGAAGGGAAGCTGGCAGTTGTGGGGACTACATTTGTCCCAGGCTGTCCTCTTCCTCCACCAGTTCCCAACAAAGACATTTAATCCCTTTCTTCCACTGCCCTCAGACCTACTTGGCCGGGCTTTGAGATGACAGAGACTGGAGTACAATCCGACCTAAGTCACCTACCACTAAGCAACCGCCAGAGCACTCGCGCTCCACTGCCGGGCCAGGCGTGCGGCGGGTAAGCAGACGCGTCCGGAGCGGCGCTCCCAGCCTGTGAGGCGCGCTCTCGGGGCGAAGGTTCTTAAAGCCTCCGCTTCCTTAGAGCTTCTTGTCTTTAGGCGTGGGCGCGCGCCGAGCCCGCGGGAACCCGCTCCCCCACAGGCCCGCTTGAGGGAGCGCGCACGCTCCGCCTCTTCCCTCCTCCTCGGTGCGCGTCCCGCCCCTTTGAGCTGCGATACGTCAAGCGCTCATCGTCGGAGGACTTTGTCCCGGAGTAACCCCTCTCGCGTGACCTTTGCCCTCTATTCCGCACCTCCAGCGGCTGGCCCGGAGAGTGTGCGGCGGTTGGGTGCCAGCTCCCCTGCTGCCCTCATCCCTCCCTACACCCGGCTTTCCCTCTCCTAGCCCCTCCGCGGCTCTTAGTCATGGCGGCTTTCAGCAAGTCCATCCCTCATAACTGCTACGAGATCGGCCACACTTGGCAACCTTCCTGCGGGATCTCCTTCCTGCAGATCACCGGGGGCGCCCTGGAGGAGTCCCTGAAGATCTATGCCCCTCTGTACTTGGTGAGACCCCTTCAGCCTCTCCTCCAGGACGAGTTTTGTTTGGAGGGTGGGCTGGGCCGTGCTGTTGGGGTTCCCGAGGAGCCCTGGGGTACGGGCGTTCTGTCGGTTTCTCACTTTGAAGGATCAGAGTGTTTTGGGGGAACGGGATCCCAAATCCTACACGGGGGAAAGGGGAGGGAATTAGAGGTTTGACCTGGCCTCCAATTGCCTGTTGCTGGGAAGAGGATGGGCTCCCAACTTTAGGATTAAGTTCAGGACACTTAAAAACGTGTATTCAGGGACCTGCGTTATTTTTCCTCTCCCCTGCCTAGTGATGGAGAGGTGTTTGTAGGTCAGCGAGACGATGAGAATGCCCTGCAACCTTGCCTCATCTAATTCTCCCTCTTTTTTCTTCTTTTTTTAAACTGCAAATTTGACAGTAAGTCCCTGTGGTCTCAGGTCTGGTCGCAGTTCTGGATGACAGTGTTGTGACTTGAGGGTTTTGCAAATATTTTTGCAAGTTCACAAAATAGACTCCTGTTTGAGATTTTGCTGGTCATTAAAAGGGCAGTTCCAGTCTTAGAGTCAATGAAGGTGATTAGGAGGTCTGACTTTAGGTTCTTTGATTATATAGTTTTATGTGAGATAATCTTTAAGTTTGTAGAGTTTTTAATAGAGAATATTTGGAGCTATATGTAACACTGAAACTATTAAAGAAGCTTGTTCTTAAATGTTCTCATCTTCTTTTCAGTTACCTTGTCCTTAGTATTAAACACTTACTACTTTGGTTACTGAAATTCATTTATCTTATTTTTTTGCCTTATATAATCTGTGTCCTAAGAACACAGAGATCATATTTTTGTATAATTCTTATAAGTTTCATTGTGTTCAGTGGATGATTAATTAATTCTTCTCATTGAAATAATAATTTGGATTTATACTCTTAATATGCCTGAAAGTGTATCATGGCCATATCTAGTACTACTTGAAAAGTCTGATCATTTATTACATAGATAACACAGTAGATGATGGGGACCTTCTTTGAGATTACGGATGACAGTTTCATTTTTATCATATATACCAGTGCTTTGATGTGTGTTAGGAATCACCTGGGGATCATATTAAAATGGGGATTCTGATTTGGTAGGGCTCAGTAGAGCCTGAGATTCTGCGTTTCTAACAAGCTCCCAGGTAATGTTGATGGTGCTAGTAGAGGCTGATCATAAATTTAATTTTGGAGGTGGAAATTGCTGGCCTAATTTCCTATGGCAAAGATCCATGTTGATGTGCTTTTTGACGTGAATTGGCCAGTCTCTGGCCCAGTTTTGTTTGTTTTTTTAATAGAATATACAAACATTATTATGTTTTTGACATATTCAGCTATACAAAAGAACGTTCCCACCCTCAGGGGATTATGATCTAGATGGGGAGAGAGTTTATGCTATGTACTTTCTCCCTTTGAAAATCTGTGGCATTTATATTGTGCCTCATTTCATTCATTCAACAAATATTTGTTGAGTGCCTGGTATTTGCCATATATACAGCCTAGTGGCAGTCTGTACAGGGAACTAGACAGTTTATTGGGTACGTTCCATGGTAGAGGATTCAGGGGAGCACAGGAACGTAGGTTCTCCTATTCCAGCAAGGTGTGGTGGGGGTGAGAGTGAGGTCAGGAAAAGCATAGAGTTTGCATTTTACTATTTTATCTCTAACTAGATTAAATACTTCTTTTTAAATTTTATTTTAACAATTTTTAGGTTTACAATTCAGTGACACTAATTACATTCACGGCGTTGTGCAACCATCACCACTATCTAGTTCCAAGGCTTTTTCATCTTCCCAAACAGAAACTTTGTAGCCATTGAAGAATCACTCCCCTTTCTCCCTTCCTGCCATCCTCCCGTAACCTCTGTTCTACCTCCTTTTTTTAAAATTTAAAAAAAAAAACTTATTGTTCTTTAGATGAAGGTTTACAGAACAAATAGTTTCTCATTAAACAGTACACATACGGTTTTATGGCAATGGTTAACAACCGCACAACATGTCAACACTGTCCCTTTTCAACCTTCGGTTCCCTATTACAGCTTTCCTGTCCCTTCCTGCCTTCTAGTCCTTGTCTCTGTACTGTAGTGCCCCATTAGTCTCGTTTGTTTATGGGGCTGTCTAATCTTTGGCTGAATGGTGAACCTCAGGAGTGACTTCATTACTGAGCTAGAAGAATGTCTGGGGGCCATAGTCCAGGGGTTTCTGCAGGCTCTGATAGGCCAGTAACTCTGGTCTTTTTTTGTGAGATAGAATTTTGTTCTACATTTTTCTCCAGGTGTGTCCAGGACCCTCCGTTGTGATCCCGGGTCAGAGCAGTCAGTGGTGGTAGCTGGGCACCATCTAGTTGTACTGGACTCAGTCTGGTAGAGGCCATGCTAGTTGTGATCCATTAGTCCTCTGGATTAATCTTTCCCATGTATCTTGTTTTCTTCATTCTCCTTTACTCCCGAAGAGGTGAGACCAGTGGAATATCTTAGATGGCTGCTCACAGGCTTTTAAGACCCCAGACGCTACTCACCAAGGTAGAATCTTTTATTTATAAACTATGTTATGCCAGTTGAGCTAGATGTTCCCCGAGCCCATGATCCCCACAGCCCTCTGCCCAGCAATTCAGTCCTTCAGGGAATTTGGATATGTCTAGCTTCCATGACCTCTCCTTGTACAAGTTGTGCTGGCTTCCCCAGTGTTGTGTATTGTCTTACCCTTCACCAATGTTACCACTTGTCTGTTGTCTATTTAGTATTCCCCCCCCACCCTCATCCCTCATAACCAACAAAGATAGTTTTTTTGTGTGTGTAAACTTTCTCATGAGTTTTTACAGTAGAGGTGTCATACAATATTTGTCCTTTTGTGATTGACTTATTTCACTGAGCATAATGTCCTCCAGTTTCATCCATGTATGAGATGCTTCACAGATTTATCGTTGTTCTTTATCATTGCATAATACTCCATTGTGTGTATGTACCATAGTTTGTTTATCCATTCATCTGTTGATGGGCATCTAGGTCGTTTCCATCTTTTGCTATGTGAACAGTGCTGCAATGAACATGGGTGTGCATATGTCTATTTGTGTGATGGCTCTTATTTCTCTAGGATATATTCCTAGGAGTGAGATTGCTGGATTGTATGGTTATTTCTATTTCTAGCTTTCTAAGGAAGCACATATCATTTTCCAAAATGGTTATATCATTTTGCATTACCACCAGCAGTGCATAAGAGTTCCCGTCTTCCCACAGCCTCTCCAACATTTGTTATTTCCAGTGTTTTTGATTCGTGCCAGTAATGCCGGGGTGTGATGGTATCTCATTGTGGTTTTAATTTGCATTTCTCTAATGGCTGGTGATTGTGAGCATTTGCTCATGTGTCTTTTGGCTGCTTGAATGTCTTCTTTGGTGAAGTGTCTGTTCATTTCCTTTGCTCATTTTTTAAATGGATTCTTTGTCTTTTTGTTGTAGAGGTGTTGGATTTTCCTGTAAATTTTAGAGATTAGACCTTTGTCTGATCTGTAATGGCCAAAATTTTTTTCCCAGTCTGTAGGTTCTCTTTTTACTCTTTTTGGTGAGGTCTTTTGATGAGCGTAAGTGTTTAATTTTCAGAAGATCCCAGTTATCTATCTTATCTGCTAGAGTTTGTGTGCTGTTGGTTATGGTTTGTATCCTGTTAATGCTGTGTATTAGGGCCTGTAGCATGGATCATCCCTTTAATCATTATATAATGTCCGTCTTTGTCTTTTATTGTGGGTTTTATTTTAAAGTCTGTTTTATTTGAGATTAGTATTGCCACTCCTCTTTTTTGGTAGCTGTTTGCTTGATATATTTTCTTCCATCCTTTGATTTTTAATAAATTTACACCTTTGTTTCTAAGAGGTGTCTCTTGTAGACAGCATATTGATGGATCCTGTTTTGTATCTATTCTGTCACTCTCCGTCTCTTTATGGGTGCATTTAGGCCGTTTACATTCAGTGTAATTATTGATAGGTGTGAGTTTATTGCTTTCGTTTTGTAGTGCTTTTTTTTTGTGGTGCTGACATTTTCTTTGTTCCTCTTCCTCTCCTGTGCTGAATTTCTTTTGTTTGTGGATTTTTTTCATTTCTTTTGTTTTTGTAGGTTTTGTTTTTACTGAGACTTTATGTTTTTCTTCTTTATTTTGATGAGTAGGTTTGTTAACGTTCTTTGTGGTTACCTTGAAATTTACCCTTATCTTCCTTGGTTTGAACTAGTCTATTATTACTTGGTATCGCTTTGCCTTCCTCTCCATTAGAAGGTTCTATACCCACACCGTTTATTCTCTCTTTTATTGTTCTGATGTTGTTGTCATTTACAGATTAACCTCTCTGGTTCCCTGTTGTAATTCTTTTGCTTTTGGATAGTCTGTAAGAGTTCATCTCCTAGGTTGGTATCTGGCTGGTACAATCCTGCATCTTAGATTCAGCCTGTGGTCTGATGTTGTTTGTTCTTGGATTGAAGGACTCCCTTTAATAATTGTTGTAAGTTTGGTTTGGTTTTTACCTAGTCCCTTAATTTCTGTTTATCTGGAAATGTCCTAATTCACCATCATATTTGAATGACAGTTTTGCAGAATATATTATTCTTGGCTGGCAATTTTTTTCTTTCAAGGTTTTATATGTATCATCCCATTGCCTTCTTGCCTGCATGGTTTCTGCCGAATAATCCGAGCTTAGTCTTACTGTTTCTCCTCTGTATGTGACTTTTTGTTTTTCTCAAGCTGCTCTCAGGATTCTTTGTCTTTGGTTTCAGAGAGAGTGATTATGATATGCCTTGGTGATTTTCTTTTGGGGTGTATCCTATATGGGGTTCGTTGAGCTTCTTGGATGGTCAGCTTTTCATCTTTCATGATATCGGTGAAGTTTTCTGTCAGCAATTCTTCAGTGATCCTCTCTGTGTTTTCTGTTTTCTCCCCCGGTTCTGGAACTCCGATCACTAACAAATTTTTGCCTTTGATTTTATCCCACATAATTCTAAGGGTTTTTTCATTTTTCTTTGTTCTTTTTCTGATTTTTCTTCAATCAGAGTTGTAGCCAAGTGTTTGTCTTCAATTTCGCTGATCCTGTCTTCTATCGTTTCAAACCTGCTCCTCAATCCTTCTGTGATACTATCCATTTCTGAAATCTTGTTTATCTTTTGGATTTATAATTGTTGTTTTTGTATGATTTTTGGTTCTGAATTTTTTTTAGCATTTTGTTCCTGTATTATTTTCCTGAATTCTTCCAATTTTTTGTCTGTATTTTCCATGAATTTGTCTTGCCTTTTCCATGAATTTTTCTATTTTTTCTTCATTTTTGTTTGCCTTTTGGTCGAACTCTTGGATAGCTGTGTGACACCTCTACCCCTTCTAGCCAGGCTGTACTTCATGGCCTGGGAACAACTCCCCCAGTCCTTGCACCCACACCAGTGGGATCCCTGGGGGCTTTGCTATTAGAGATTTGAATTTCCTGTCAGGTATATCTAGTGCCTTTTCTTTTACTGAAAAGTCATCTGATGTTTTATTTTGGACGCCTACTGAGACCATCTTGTCTGTTTTTTTTTATATGTTGTGATATTGTCTCCTGCCTTCAGGACATTCAGTAGTTATTTTCCTGGTTTATTGATTGTAGATTTGTTTGTTTTGTTCAGCTTTTTTGTTTTGTTTGGTTATGTCTGAGCAGGTGGGCTGTGTGTTTTTTGTTGTTTGCTCATCTGTGATCTCGATACTTTTCGCCTCCTCCAGTGGGCAGAGACAGTTGCTCAGGTATGGTACAGCAGGGCAGTCCAGCTGAAGGGGAGTTGCTGGAATGGGTTGTTTGTGGCGCATACTAGGGCTGACATAGCAGGCTGGGAATCAGTGCAGGGCAGGTTCTGGTAGGCCGTGCCCGTGCTGCTCGAGGGTGTGATGTTCAGCATATGGTGCAGGTAGGCAGGAAGGAGCTGGGAGATTGAGATGTGTCTAGCTAAGATGGGTATGGGAAAGAAGAGAGAGAGGAGAGAGAAACAGGAGCCAAAAACTATAAAGAAGCAAAAAAAAGTGCTAAGGGAGCTTGCCGTTGGAGTGGAGAGATGAGAGACTGAGAAATGGAGAAAAACAAAAAGGAAAAAAAAGAAAGAGGGTAAAATAAAAAAAATGAATAAAGAAAAATTAGGAAAAACAAAAAAGAAAAGCAAAGCCCTCAGGGATCCCACCAGTATAGGTGCAAGGACTCGGGAAGTTGCTCCCAGGCGATGAAGTACAGCCTGGCTAGAAGGGGTAGAGGTGCCACACAGTGCCAGGTATTCAGGAGACAGGAAGAGAAGGTAAGTATAGAGAAATGATAAACTGAGAAAGAAAGACAAAAAGGGAAAAAGAAAGAAAAGAAACAAAATAAAAACAAACAAATAAACAAGAAAAAAGAAATGCTCTCTGGGGTCCCACTGAGCATCTGTGCAGTCTGAGGGAATAGCTCCCAAGCCACACAGTACTGCCCAGCTAGAAGGAGGTCCCAAGCTGAGAAAAGAAGAAGAAAACAAATGAACAAATCAAAACAAACAAAGTCCTGGGGATCCCACCAGCCTGGTGATGCAGGTCAAGAAGCAGTTCCACAGTCAAGTGGCATTTCACAGCCTTTCAGAAAGAAGCAAAGATGGCGCATGGAGCCAGGTATTTGAGAGAAAGGAGGGGTAGGTGGTGAGAGATTTGGAAGAAACCCAAAGAAACGGATAAAAGCAACACCAGCAGCCAATAAAAGGCACTCAGGGGGCCAGCTAGTGTGGGCGGGTGGCATCCAGGTGGCACCAGGGTAAAGCTGGTGCTTCCCGGCCAAGAGACTGTGGCCGCAGGAAGCAGAGGAGGCCGAGTTGGGGTGAAGAATGGTGGGGGGTGGGAAAGCATATATTGCTGGTTACTGGTTGGTCTGTCTCCTGCTGGAAGCTCCGTGAAGCTGCTTTCCCATACCCTCTGTTTGCTGATCTCCGATAGGAGTCCAAGATGGCTGATCTGTGCTGCGTTATCTGATAGGGGATGTCTGCGTGTAGCTGTCCTCACTCTCTGCTCTCTGTCAGTTTCTTATTCCATTTGGTGCTTGGCTGAGTTCTTTATCTCTTCACATGATGCCTAGGGTTTCAGGATTGATGTGTGTCTCTGACTTAGTTTTTCGGATCTTTGCTGTGGAGGGACAGCGTGGTGCTTTTGTCTATAGCGCCATGTTGCCTGGAACAGATTCCATTCTACTTCTGTCTCTATGATTTGCCTAATCTAGATATTTCATGTAAGTGAATTCATATAATGTTTGTCATTTTGTGTTTGTCTTATTACACATAATGTAATGTTTTCAGGGCTCATCTGTGTTGTAGCACGTATCAGAACTTCATCCTTTATATGGCTAAATAATAGTCCATTGCATGTATATACCACATTTTGTTTATCCATCTATCTGTTGACAGAAATTTGGATTGTTTTCATCTTTTGGTTATTGTAAATAATGCTGCTGTGAACATTTGTGTACAAGTATCTATTCAAGTGTCTACTTTTAATTCTTTCGGATATAAACCTAGGAGTGGAATTGCTGGGTCACTTGGAGCAGTTCTACTCTGCACACATGGGATTGCCACGAGTCAGAATCCACTCGGTGGCAACTAACAACAAGGTAATTCTAAATTTAACTTTTTGAGGAACCACTAAATGGTTTTCCACAGTGGCTATACCATTTTACATTCCCACCAGTAGTACATGAGGGTTCTAGTTTCTTCACATCCTTGTCAGCACTTGTTATTTTCTGTTGTTTTAATAATAGCCATTCCCCTTTGAGTGAAGTAGTATCTCATTGTGGTTTTCATTTGTATCTCCCTAATGATTGATCGTGGGGAAGGCACAGGACTGGGCAGCGTTTATTTTCGCTGTGCAGCAGGTTGCCATGAGTTGGTGGCCACCTTGATGGCAGCTAACAACAGTGATGACTAATGATGTTTAATATTTTTTCACGTGCTTGTTGACCATCTGTATATTTTTGAGAAGTGTCTATTCAAGTCCTTTGCCCATGTTTTAATTGGGATTCTTTTGTCTTTTTTTATTGAGTTGTAGGAGCTCTTTATATATTCCGGATATTAAATCCTTATCAGATATATGTTTCCCAAATATTTTCATCCACTCTGTAGGTTGTCTTTTCACTTTTTTAATAATATACTTTGATGCACAAAAGTTTTTAATCTTGATAAAGTCTGGTTTATCTGGGGTAGGTTCCTTGGAGGAAGTGGCATTTGATTTGGCCCTTGAATATAGGAATGAATATATCCTGTAGTATATATTTATGAAGTATCTGTTCTTAATAGAAGGAGCCCTGGTGGTGCAGTGGTTAAAGCACTCACTGGCTAACCGAAATGCCAAGGTTTGAACCCACCAGCCACTCCACAGGAGAAAGATGTGGTAGTCTGTTTCTGTAAAGATTTTAGGAAACCCTGTGGGACAGTTCTACTCTGTCCTGTATAAGGTTGCTGTGAGTCAGAATTGACTCAATGGCAATGAGTTTGGCTTTGAATTCTTAATAAAGAGAAGGGGGAATAGTGTGAACCAAGGTAGAAATGTAAGTGGCTGTGTAGGAGAAACACTATGTATATCAGTTGGCTAAAATAGAAGGGACCTATGAGGGATAATTACTCCTGTTCATTGACACTTACGTGCTTAATCCATAACATATTCTGTTTTATTTAATCATTACACAGTTTCATCTGTCATTCTCATTTCATATGTACGAAAACTGAAGGTTAGAGAGATTAAGAGATTTACAAGATTCAGATCTAGTAAGAGAAAGGGACAGGATTCAGTTCTAGGTCTTTTTGCCTTAAAGATAGGCTGAAGTCCAAGTTAAAGGAGCCATTGACTTTTTTTTTTTTTGAGCAAAAGGGTTACGAGTATAAAATGATGCTTTAAGATGATGACTCTAGTAGCACTTGGTTGACTGGATTGGAGAAACTGTGTAGGAGTTGATGTAGTGGATTCACCCAGTGGTAGAAAACAGTCAGAGCTCCTGTGGAATCCCTGCTCTGCAGTTTACTAGCAGTGTGATCTTGGGAAACTTACTTCACCTCTTTGAACCTTATTCTCCTTGCTTTGCAGAAAATAATTATACCCATACTTGTAGGGCTGTTGTGAGGATATAAATTGGATAATGGTGTGTAGGAATAGCAATAGTCATATAGTAGGCCTTAATAAGTGAAATGTTGTTATAATTGAAATAGTGTGTTATGATCAGTGCCTCTATCTCTTATTAGAACGGTTCATATTCAGAACTAGTATAGTACTTCAGTAAGTGCTTAGTAAGTATCTGAATGAATAAATAAATGAATGAATGAATGAGTGAGGAGATATTTGGCAGGTCTAAGGTTATGCCAAAGAGAATGGAAGGGCAGTTCTGTTCAAGTTCTTAGGTGTCTTCCCTAGAGAAGGAAAATTTCACTAACCTAGGCAATGCTAAGATCTTTCTTAATTACGTTTTGCCTAGGTGGCTTTCTTTAGGGCCTCCAGATTTAGGTATTGGCCTTCACCTTTTAGCTGAGTCCATAGAACCTTTTGTATTTTGGGGAAGGAATGATTGAACAAATCTGACTTTTCACTGACCTGCAGATGTTTAGGCCATTTTTCAGGGAATGAAAATGTTTACTCAGTATTACCGTATAATCTAAAAAGTCTGTTAGATTATACAGGGTTAGTTCCATCACCTCTCGGCTCTGAATAAACATTTAAGCAAGAGTTCGAATTCCTAGGAATAAAAAAGAATTTATCTACAGTCTTCAGTTAGTTGCCAAAGACTTGAAAACCACTGACGATGAGGAAATCAGTTCAGTGATATGGATTGAGTTTTTTTTGAGGCAGTGGTTTAGAAAGTTTTCTAGAGAAAATGAGAGAAACCAACAATGAGACTTTTCAAAGTTCTTGGTAAGGACAGTTGTTTTTGTTTTTTTGTTAAAAACAAACCAAAAGCCAAAAACAAAACAAAACAAAAAAACAAACCACTGAAATCGTTAAGAATGCAAAACTGCTGAAAATCTCTGCCTGGATTGTGTGACCTTTGGAGACCATGGAATTATTTATCTGTGCACTAATTCCCTTTTGATTTTTTGCCCGAGGCCTAGTTTAGGGGGTGGAATTGAGGGGCTCACTTTATCTCTGTTCAGTGGTTGTACATGATTTGTTTTTATCCCTTTGGAGATAAAACAAGTCATTTGGTCTTTTTTCCTTTTAAATGAGTAGTTAAATAATGAATTTTCCTATTCATTAACATATAACATTTTGAGTTTGTTGAGCTTGTTTCTCACATGATTTCTTGTTATTCTTTGGTCTCTGTTGAGTGCAAAGTACAACTTCCAGCACATCATTTGGAGTTGAAGGTCGAGGATTTACAATTGCACTAAATACTTGGCCTCAACTCATTCTCTTCTGTAGCAACTCTCTGTATGTAGCGGGCCAAATCTGGTATACTATTGTTTGCTCCTTTAGTTATCACAGGTCAGGAATAAAAATAATAAATATTGGAGTTTAGCATCTGAATGATTGTGATCCATTGCTGTTCATGTTTCTGGGTCAGTATATCCTCATGAAAACAGATATTTGGCTAAGAAAATTTTAAAAAGCTTTCATATCATCAATAAGTATCTTTCAACGGCAGCGTTTTTTCCTTTTCATGGTTACTAAAAAATTCTCTTAAAATCAAAAGGAATGGTCCTCTACCTGGGAAAGTTTATCCTCTTCAATAATATGTGTTTTGGTAGAGAGACACCCACCTGTAGGAGTGAGCGGCCAAATCCATACTGGTAATCCCTGTGGTGACAGATTTTTCATCAGATTGCCTTCATACTCAACTCTAGTTGATTTCATTATGATACGCATTATTTATAATCACACTTTTTATTTATTTCTTAGAAAATTATATTTGTCATAAACTCTTTTTGACTGTTTAGTTAAATATTGATAGAAATACGTACACTAATATACTGTGAGATTGGATAATTACGATTAGTAATATCTGAATGGTTAAGTGCTCGACTGCTAACGGAAAGGTCAGCAGTTCGAACCCACCAGCTGCTCGAGAAAGAAAGATGTGGCAGTCTGCTTCCGTAAAGATTAAAAAAAAAAACAAACCAAACCTGTTGCCATTGTTGCCGTTGAGTCAGTTCGATTCCCACTCATAGTGGATTCAAACTGGTGGATTCAAACTGCCGGCCTTTTTGTTAGTAGCCAAGCTCTTAACCACTGCACCACTAGGGCTCCTTGTAAAGATTACAGTCTTGGAAACCCTATGGGGCAGTTCTCCCCTGTCCTGTAGGGTCACTATGAATCAGAATCAATTCGACAGCAGCAGGCTTTTTATTCATTTTACTATGGAGTCCCTGGGTGGTGCAAATGGTTAACGCACTTGCTGCTAACAAGAAGATTGGTAGTTCGAGTCCACCCAGGGGCTTCTCAGAAGAAATACCTGGCAGTCTCCTTCCGTAAAACAGCCACTGAAAAGCCTATGGTGTACAGTTCTAGTGTGACACACATGGGGTCGCCATGAGTCTGAATTGACTTGACGGCAGCTGGTTTGGGTTTTAAGTTTTTTATTCGTTTACTAGGGGAAAGTGGTTGTTCTGTGGTAGGATTCCTGCCTTCCATGCAGGAGATGCGGGCCTGTGCACTTCATGCTCACCACCACCTGTCTGTAAATGGAGGTTTGCGTGTTGCTGTGATGCTGTACAGGTTTTCAGCGGAGTTCAGGAAGAAAGGCTTGGTGATCTACTTTTGAAAATCAGCCAGTGAAATCTGTGGATCACAATGGTCCAGTCCACAACTGATCATGGGGATAGTGCAGGACTGGGCAGCGTTTTGTTCATTTTTTTTTTTTTTTTAAAAACTTCATTTGCTTTATTCTTTTTTAACAGATTTATTGAGGTATAATTTACATACTTTATAGTTCATTCATTTTAGTGTACAATTCAGTGGTTTTTAGAATACTTACAGAATTTTGTGACCATCATCATAATTTAATTTTATAACATTTCCATCACCCCAAAAAGAAACCTTATGCCTGTTTGCAGTCACTCTCCATTCCCACCCCAGCATCCAGTAAACCAATAATCTGCTTTCTAAAGTACTTTGCCTTTTCTGCACATTTCATATCAATGGAACCATGCAATGTTTTATTTCTTAATCTGGATGATAGATTATTATTTACGGTTTAGATACCTTACACAGAGTTCTTGGTTCCTAGTAAATGAATGAATAAAAACTTGAAAAACAAAGAAAATCTAAGTACCTGTATAGAGAATTTTCTTATGAGTTCTGAATTTTAAAATTAAAAAAAAAAATTTTTTTTATTGTACTTTGGATGAAGGTTTACAGAACAAATAGTTTCTCATTAAACGGTCAGTATACATATTGTTTTATGACATTGGTTAACAACTGTACAACATGTCAATACTCTCTCTTCTCGACCTTGAGGACCTTATTTTGGTGAAAATATACATAGCCAAAGTTACACCTTTTTGAAAGTTTCTACATGCACAATTTGGTGACATCGATTACATTCTTCCAGTTGTTCTGCTATTCTCACTATCCTTTTCCAGATTATTCCATCACCATTATCTTCAACTCATTGTCCCCTAGGCTTCCCATCAAACCTTTTGAGTTGCTGTTGTAAATTTGATCTCACATAGGTAATTCTTTTTTTTTGTACCTTAGATGAAGGTTTGCAGAACAAATAGTTTCTCATTAAACAGTACACATATTGCCCTATGACAATGGTTAACAACCCCGTGACATGTCAACACTGTCCCTTCTCAACCTTGGGTTCCCTATCATCAGCTTTCCTGTTCCCTCCTGCCTTCTAGTCCTTGTCCCTGGACTGCTGTGCCTCATTAGTCCTGTTTTGTTTTATGAGGCTTTCCAGTCCCTGAGTGAACGGTGAACTTCAGGAGTGACTTCACCACTGAGCTAAAAGGTTGTTGGGGGCTAATACTCTTGGGGTTTCTCCAGTCTCTGTCAGGCCAGTAAATCTGGTCTTTTTTGGTGAGTTAGAATTCTGTTCTACATCCTTTTCCAGCTCTGTCCAGGACCTTCTATTGTGATCCCAGTCAGAGCAGTCAGTGGTGGTAGCCAGGCACTATCTAGCTGTACTAGACTCAGTCTAGTGGAGGCCATGGTAGCTGTGGTCCATTAGTCCTTTGGACTAATCTTATCCTCATATCTTGTTTACTTCATTCTCCCTTGCTTCCGAAGGGGTGAGACCAGTGGAGTATCTTAGATGGCTGCTCAGAGGCTTTTAAGACCCCAGACGCTACTCACCAAGGCAGAATGTAGAACATTTTCTTTATAAACTGTGTTCTACCAGTTGAGCTAGATGTTCCCTGAGACCATGGTCCCCACAGCCCTCTGCCCAGCAATTTAGTCCCTCAGGGAGTTTGGAAGTGTCTATAGAGTTTCCATGACCTTTCCTTGTACAAGTTGTGCTGGTTTCCCCAGTAATGTGTACTGTCTTACCCTTCACCAAAGTTAACACTTATCTATTTAGATCCCCCCCACCCCTCCTATCCCTCATAACCAACAAAGATAGTTTCTTTTTGTGTGTAAACTTTTACATGAGTTATACACTAAAGGCCTCTTACAATATTTGTCTTTTTGTGATTGACTTATTTCACTCAGCATAATGTCCTCCAGTTTCATCTATCTTATGAGATGCTTCACAGATTCATCATTGTTCTTTATCTTTTTATAATATTCCATTGTGTGTATGTACCATAGTTTCGTTTATCCGTTCATTTGTTGATGTGCATCTAGGGTGTTTTCATCTTTTTGCTATTGTAAACAGTGCTTCAGTGAATATGGGTGTGCATATGTCTATTAGTGTGATGGCTCTTATTTCTCTAGGATATATTCCTAGGAGTGGGATTGCATTTTGTACTGCTTTTTTTTTTTTTTTTTGTGCTGACATTTTCTTTGTTCTTCTTACTGTCCTGTGCTGAGTTCCTTTTGTTTGTGGATTTTTTTTTCATTTCTTTTGTTTTTGTAAGTTCTGTTTTTACTGAGACTTTATGGTTTTCTTCTTTATTTTGATGAGTAGGTTTGTTAACTTTCTTTGTGGTTACCTTGAAATTTACCCTTATCTTCCTAGATTTGAACCAGTCTGTTATTACTTGGTATCGGTTGACTTCCTCTCTATTAGAAAGTTCTATACCTACACCGTTTATTCCCTCTTTTATTGTTCTGATGCTGTTGTCATTTACAGATTAACCTCTCTGGTTCCCTGTTGTAATTCTTTTGGTTTTGCATAGTCCTTAAGAGTTCATTTCCTAGGTTGGTATCTGGCTAGTGCAATCCTGTGTCCTATATTCAGCCTGTGGTCTGATATTGATTGTTCTCAGATTGAGGGACTTCCTTTAATAAGTCTGGTAAGTTTGGTTTGGTTTTTACATAGGACCTTAATTTCTGTTTATCTGGAAATGACCTAATTTCACCATCATATTTGAACGAGAGTTTTGCAGGTTATGTTATTCTTGGCTGACAATCTTTTTCTTTCAAGGTTTCATATATGTCATCCCATTGCCTTCTTGCCTGCATGGCTTCTGCTGAATAATCTGAGCTTAGTCTTATTGTTTCTCCTCTGTATGTGACTTTTTGTTTTTCACGAGTTGCTCTCAGGATTCTTTGTTTGTCTTTGGTTCTAGCGAGTGTGATTATGATATGCCTTGGTGATTTTCTTTTCAGGTCTGTCCTATATGGGGTTTGTTGAGCTTCTTGGATGGTCAGCTTTTTATCTTTCATGATATTTGGGAAGTTTTCTGTCAGCAGTTCTTCAATGATCCTCTCTGTGTTTTCTGTTTTCTTCCCCCGTTCTGGAACTCCCATCACTCGCAGATTTTTGCTTTTGATTGTATCCCATATAATTCTCAGGGTTTCTTCATTTTTCTTCATTCTTTTTTTCTGATTTTTCCTCAAACAGAGTTGTATCCAAGTGTTTTTCTTCAGTTTCTCTGATCCTATCCTCCATTGTTTCAAACTGCTCATCAGTCCTTCTATGACACCGTCCATTTCTGAAATCTTGTTGTTTATCTTTTGGATTTTAATTGTTGTTTTTGTATGATTTCTAGTTGTGAATTTATTTTAGCATTTTGTTCCTGTATTATTTTCTTGAATTCTTCCATTTCTTTGTATTTTTCCTGAATTTGTCAATTTTTTCCTCATTTTTGTCAGCTTTTTGCTTCAATTCTTGGATAATTCTGAATATTAGAGATTTGAATTCCCTATCAGTTAGGTTTAGTGCCTTTTCTTCTACCAGAAAGTCATCTGGTGTTTGTTTTATGTTTGACACCTACTGGAATCATCCTGTCCTGTTTTTGTAAATGTTTTGATATTGTCTGCTGTCTTCGGGGCATTCAGTGGTTATTTTCCTTGTTTATTGATTGTTGATTTGTTTGTCTTGTCCTGCTTTTTTGTTTTATTTGGTTATGTCTGAGCAGGTGAGCTGTGCATTCTTTGTTGTTTGCTTGTCTGTGGGCGTGTTACCTTTCACTTCCTTCTCCAATGGGCAGGGTCAGTCACTCAGGTATGGTACAGCAGGGCAGGTCCAGCTGAAGGGGAGTTGCTGGGATAGTTTTTTTGTGGCACGTACCAGGGCTAACAGTGCAGACTGGAATCAGTGAGGGCAGGTTCCAGTAGGTCATGCCTGTGGTTCTTGGGAGTGTGATGTTCAGTACATGGTGCAGGTGGGCAGGAAGGAGGGGGTAGATTGTGATGTGTGAAGCT
The DNA here is from genome assembly GCA_030035585.1 of Dugong dugon. Taxonomy (NCBI): domain Eukaryota; kingdom Metazoa; phylum Chordata; class Mammalia; order Sirenia; family Dugongidae; genus Dugong; species Dugong dugon. The sequence goes on along the minus strand of CM057467.1, from coordinate 59,430,767 downwards.
AAGATGGGTATGGGAAAGATTAGAGAGAGGAGGGTGGAAGAGGAGTTGAAAACATACTCACAAACAAAAAAGAGTGCTAAGCAAGCTTGCTATTGCAGTGGAGAGATGAGAGACTGAGAAATGGAGAAAAACAAAAATGAAAAAAAAAAGAAAAAGTGTAAAAGAGAAAAATGAATAAATCGAGAAACTGGAAATGAAGAAAGACAAAAAGGGAATAAGAGAGGGAAGAAAACTAAACAAAGAAATGAAAAAAAAAAAAAACCCAAAACAAACAAAAAAAAAATCAAGAAAAAAGAAATGCCCCCAAGGATGTCCCTTTGCATCTGCGCAGAGTAAGGGACTAGCTTCTAAACTGCGTGGTACTGCCTGGCTAGAATGGGCTCCCAGCCAAGAAAAGAAAAAGAAAACAAACAAACAAATCAGAACAGAACAAATCAGAGCAAACAAACGAACAAAAAAGCCCCAGGGCTCGCACCAGCATGGCGGCACGGGCTGGGAAGCAGTTTCACAGTCAAGTGGTGTTTCCTAGCCTTTCAGGTTGAAGCAGAGATGGTGCACGGAGCCAGGTATTTGAGAGAAAGGAGGGGGAGGTGGTGAGAGGTAAGGAGGAAATGTAAAGAAGTGGAAAAAAACAACACCAGCAGCCAACAAATGGCACTCAGGGAGCTGTCCAGTGTGGGTGGGTGGAATGCAGGTGGCACTGGGGGGAAGCTTATGCTTCCTGGCCAGTAGACTGTGGCTGCAGGAAGCAGAGGAGGCTAAGTCGGGGTGAACAAGGGTAGGGGGTGGGAAAGCCTATATCGTGGGTTACCGGTTGTTCTGTCTCCTGCTGGAAGCTCCGTAAAGCTGCTTTCTCGTACTTCCTGTTTGCTGATCTCCGATAAGAGTCCAAGATGGCAGATCCGTGCTGTGGTAGCTGATAGGGGACCTCTGCATGTATCTCTCCTTGTGCTCTGTTCTGGGTCAGTTTCTTATTCCATTTGGTGCTTGGCTGAGTTCTTTACCTCTTCATTTGATGCTTAGGGTTTCAGGATTGATGTGTGACTGTTTGACTTAGTTTTTCTGATCTTTGCTGTGGAGGGACTGCGTGGTGTTTCTGACTATAGTGCCATGTTGCCCAGAAGTCTCTGTTTTGCTCATTTGTACTTGAGGTCATCATGAGTTAGGGGCCAACTTGATGGCAGCTAACAACAACAACATTCATTTACTCAGTATTTATTGAGTCTGCTATTTGTAGGGTACTGTATGTAGCAGCTATATGCTGTTTGATATGGTGGGGAATAAAAAAATGAATAAGACATACTTCTCACATTGAGAGATTATGTATGTGTGGCTCCTGTAATACAAATTCGTTGAGATAAATACCTTAAGGGAGGTGTAGATACAGTGCTTTGAGAGTTCAGAGGTAGAAGATCACACAGTATTTGTCCTTTCGTGACTGATTTATTTCACGCAGTGTAATGTTTTCAAGGTTCATCCATATTGTGGCATGCTTCAGGACTTTATTTCTCTTTATGGCTGAGTACTATTCCATTGTATTTTTATACTACGTTTTGTTTATCCATTCATCTGTTGATAGACATTTAGGTTGTTCCCATCTTTTGGCTCTTGGGGAAAGTGCTACAGAGAACCTTGGTGTACAGGTTTCTGTTTGAGTCCTCATTTTCGCTTCTTTTAGGCATATACCTATGATTGGGATTGCTGGGTAATAAGGTAGTTCCACGTCAACCTTTTGAGGAACTGCCAAACTGTTTTCCACAGCAGAAAACCATTGTACCATTTTGCATTCCCACCAGCAATAGATAGGGGTCCAGTTTCCCCGTATCCTCTCTAACACCTCTTGTTTTCCATTTTTTGATCATTGCCATTCTTATGGGGGTGAGGTGATATCTGAGGGTGGTTTTGATTTGCATCTCCCTAAGTATTTCCCCGAAGGAACCCTGGTGGTGCAGTGGTTAAACAACTTGGCTGCTAATTGGAAGGTCAGTGGTTTGAACCCACCAGCTGCTCCAGGGAAGAAGGATGTGACAGTCTGCTTCTGTAAAGATTACAGCCTTGGAAATCCTATGGGGCAGTTCTGCTCTGTCCTATAGGGTCACTATGAGTTGGAATTGACTCGACAGCAGTGCGGTTTTTAATTTTTTCCCTATTGACTAATGAGAGATCCTAGGGTGGTGCAAACAGTTTGTGCTTGACTGCTAACCTAAAGATTGGTGGTTCTAACCCACCCAGCAGCATCGTGGAAGAAAGGCCTGGCAATCTACTTCTGTAAAGATTACAGCCAAGGAAACCCTGTGGAGCAGTTCTACTCTGTAACACATAGGGTTGCCATGAGTTGTAATCGACTCTACGGCACCGGGTTAATTTTTTTTTTTTAAATGGCTAATGATGTTGAGCATCTTTTCATATAACCTTGAACAAGGTTCTTTTTTATTTATTATTATAATGGTAAAAATATACACAGCAACACTTTCGCCAATTCAACTCTTCCTACATGTACAGTTTAATAACACTCTTTGTGTTGTAAACCCCGATCTGTATTTTTTTCCTAATTATTTCACTGCCATTAATATAAATTCAGTGCCTCCATTTAAATATCCTCTTTGGTGAAATGTCTGTTGAAGTCCTTTGCCCATTTTTTGATTGACTTGTTTGTCTTTTAGTTGTTGAGTTGTAGAAGTTTTTTTTAAATTTTTATTGTACTTCAGGTGAAGGTTTACAGAACAAATAGTTTCTCATTAAACAGTAGTGCACATATTGTTTTATGACATTGGTTAACAACCCCATGACATGTCAACCCTCTCCCTTCTCGACATTTTTTTTTTTTTTTTGGTGAAAATATACATAGCCAAAGATACACCATTTCAAAAATTTCTACATGCACAGTTCAGTGACATTGACTATGCCCTTCCAGTTGTGCTGCTAGTCTCACTTTAGATGAAGGTTTACAGAACAAAATAGTTTCTCATTAAACACTTAGTACACATGTTGCCCTGTGACAATGGTTAGCAACCCCACTACACATCAACATTGTCCTTACTCAACCTTGGGTGCCCTGTCACCAGCTTTCCTGTCCCCTTCTGCCTTCTGAGTCCTTGTCCTTGGACTGCTGTGCGTCATTAGTTCCATTTTGTTTGGGGCTGTGCAATCCCCGGCTGAATGGTGAACCTTGGAAGTGACTTCACCACTGAGCTAAAAGGGTATCTGGGGGCCATACTCTTGGGGTTTCTTCAGTCTCTTTTAGGCTGGTAAATCTGGTCTTTTTTTTTGTGTTAGAATTTTGTTCTACATCCTTCTCCCGCTCTGTCCAGGACCCTCTGTTGTGATACCGGTCAGAGCAGTCAGTGGTGATAGCCGGGCACCATCTAGCTGTACTGGACTCAGTCTGGTCTGATCTTTTCCTTGTATCCTGTTCTCTTCATTCTCCCTTGCTCCTGAAGGGGTGAGACCAGTGGAGTATCTTAGATGGCTGCTCACAGGCTTTTAAGACCCCAGACGCTACTCACCAAGGTAGAATGTAGAACATTTTCTTTATAAACTGTGTTATGCCAGTTGAGCTAAATGTTCCCCGTGACCATGGTCCCCACAGCCCTCCACCTGAGTTGTAGAAGTTTTTAATGTGTTTTGGATAGTAGGCCCTTATCAGATATATGATCGCTTAACATTTTGTCCCAATCTGTAAGTGTTCTCTTGAGCAAGGTTCTTAACATTTCTCAACTTCAGTATCCTCATTTTTAAAAGAATGGTAACGTATTTATCTCATATTCTTCAAAATGTAAGTCAGCTGTTTTTATTCTTCTGCTCAGAACTCTCCAGTGGCTTTCCATCTCAATAAAATGTGAATCTTTACCATTGCCTGCAGACCCTTATGTGATCTAGCCATTGCTTCTTTGCATCTCATACCATTTTCTCCCTTGCTTATTTACCTCCAGCTAGGATTAATTACACAATTTATTTTATATTTTTGAATCTAAGTTTTATGTTATTTGGAACAGAGAGCTCTTGAATATCTTAAATTGGACAACAGTCAGATTGTTTTTCTTACCTTTAATTAATTGTAATGTTTCTCTTACAGCAGTTCCTTTTAATTTACGTTGGAATGTAAATGACTGCTATAAATAATGTCGTTGAATTGTTTTATGTTTTGCTTTATTTTACCACATACTTTTTGTTGTTGTTGTTGGGTTGTTGCTAATGGTATAATTGTGGAAATTAGTATTAGTTTAGGTAATTGTCTAATGTTTCTTAATGTTCCTAAAATGTCCATGACATTATCACAATTTTACGTAAGTGTTGCTTCTCAAATGCTTATAGGTATTTTGTATTTATCCATTTTCCCTTTGAGAAGGTACTCCCCACCCTCCATTCAAATTTGTTTTTTAGCCAACTTGAATATATGAAGTTTTAGAGATGTGGATGAGGTAGTTGGATTTTTATATTTACTTCAGTAATTTAGCTTTATATATTTATTTAGAAATCATATTACATAAAATACATTTATAAATAATACTGTTTTCTACTCTTATATTTATGAAATTTTGTTTTCTTCATTCTAAGTTAAAAGATAATATTTTTGTTCTGCATCCCACTTTGGTGAGTGGTGTCTGGGGTCTTAAAAGCTAGTGAATGGCCATCTAAGATGCATCAGTTGGTCCCAGCCTGCCTGGAGCAAAGGAGAATGAATAACACCAAAGACACAAGGAAAGTATTAGCCCAAGAGACAAAAAAGGCCACATAAACCAGAGACTTATGAGATCAGAAGAACTAGATGGTGCCTGGCTACCACAAATGACTGCCCTGACATGGAACACAACAGAGAGTCCCTGACGGAGGAGGAGAAAAATGGGATGCAGAACTCAAATTCAAGTAAAAAGACCAGAATTAATGGTTTGATTGAGACTGGAGGGACCCTGGAAGACATGGACCCCGGACTCTCTGTTAGCCTAAAACTAAAACCATTCCCAAGGCCAATTCTTCTGACAAAGATTAGACTGGACTATGGGACATAAAATGATACTTGTGAAGAGTGTGCTTCTTAGCTCAAGTAGATAGCTGAGACTAAATGGGCAACTCCTGTCCGGAGGCGAGATGAGAAGGCAGAGAGGGTCAGGAGCTGGTAGAATGGACATGGGAAATCCAGGCTGGAAAGGAGAAGTGTGCCGTCACAGTATAGGGAGAGCAATTAGGGTCATGTAACAATGTATGTATAAATTTTTGTATGGGAGACTAACTTGAATTGTAAACTTTTCACTTAAAGCACCAAAAAAAAAAAAAAAAAAAAAAGATAGCATTTTTTGTCTCTATATTGATGTTGGTGATGTACTGACAATATCACCCCAGGGATAAGTCCCAGCTATTTATGTAAATTTAGGAGCTTTGGTTATTTGTCAAGTAGGTGCAAGTTAGTGATCTGCAAAGTAATCATTTACTGTGTTGCTTTTTAAAGTGATTCTTATATGAACTTATTTCCTATGACTTCCAGCATTTTACAATTTTGAGGTTAGACTCCCAGGTATCTATATTACATTTCTTGATATTCCTTCGTTTATTTTTTTAAAACTGTTAACCTCAGATACCTCATCTCACTATCCAAAACTGATCGAAATTATTATTTTGTGGTTCAAATAAAGTAATGAGAGAATTTCTATGGAATGAATTTAATGTAACTTCCTCTTTTTGTAAGTAATTACTTTGAGTAAAAAATTCTTGCCTCATATTTGGCTATAAACAATATATATGTAAGTAATTGCTTTTATTGATGATGACAAGAGATCCTGCATTGAAAGCCTGGAGCATGAATTTATGTTCCATAAATCTATCTGTATAATCTTTGGAAGTGATCAACAATGTGGCAAAATCTTTGTAATAATAGATTGATCATTTATTCATCAGATATTTGTTGAATACCTACCAGGCACTGTGCTAGTTGGTAATTAGGGAAGAGAAGTTAATTGAAGTGACTGCTTAACAAACAGCTAAATAAAATTTGAAAACTCTTTCCAAAATGTATTGGTACAATTTCTTGTGTTACTTTGTGTAGTTTAAAAAAACCAAACCAAACCAGTTGTCATCGAGTCAATTCGAACTTATAGCAACTCTGTAGGATAGAGTAGAACTGCCTTATAGGATTTCCAAGGAGCTGCTGGTAGATTTGAACTGCCTGCCTTTTGATTAGCAGCCAAGCTTTTAACCACCGGGCCGCCAGGGCTCCTTGTATAGTATAATGAATGTGAAATATTTTCACATCCTCCAGGATTGTACTGGGGGTATAGTAATGCATAATACTGGTTGACGCTTTAATGATTAAGGGCCTTATAATATTCTAGCTATGTTATTCTTCAGTGATCATAATATAATGCTGTATAAGAGATTTGTTTAAATCTCTATTGACCCCCTGTCAAACTTTTAAATTGCTTTTTTGATTAATCACTAATCTTAGCTTCCTTTCTTCTAATTGATTCCTCTAAAAGGGAGCTGTGATTTATGTATTTTTTTCTTTCATGTTTAATTTGAGATTGATCTGTTTCATTCTGGGGTACTAGGAGCATAGTTCATAAGTATTTGTTGAGTGAGCCTCACTCAACAAAGTATAAACAATGGTAAGAGTGCTAGGTTAAGTATCACCAGATTTGAGCAGGTTCTGTTATCAGGATACTGAATTTATAGTGTTTTTGAGCTTGTTACCATCTATTTTGTATATGTAGTCTTTTGACTCATTACAGTTACCAGATTGTTTTAGTTTCTTGATTTCAGCTGGTAAATATTCGGGCTTTGGATTGCAATTAGTCCAGTTGGGAGTTTCCATGAAAAATTCTCTGTTGACAGAGATGGATAAAGTCTTGTTCTGATCATCCTTGGTTTTTAAAACTTGAAGAAAGTAGACACGGGGCCATTTTTTCCAGACGTTCATATCAGAAACTCCCAAGTACAGGAGACATTGACTTAATCAGGACCAGCATGAATTTTGGAGTACGTTTGTTCATAGTTCATTTAGAGCCCATGGAATGTTATTGTAACTGTATTTACCCTGAATCTTCATTTCCTCTTTTACTCTCTTGGCCCTCATTTCATTTATCAAATATTATAGATTGCTTACATTGTGTCAGAAATAGAGGAGGGGTAAAGGGGAGGAAAAATATGGACATGGAAATTACAGTTAAAGGGGAAGATAAACTTAAATATGTACACAAATAGTTATCTCAACTGTGATAAATGCTATTAAGGATAACTACAGGGTGTTACCAGAGTGTATTATAAGAGGAATCAATCTAGTGTGGAGGGTTTGGAAAGAGTTTCCCAAGGAAATGACACCGTGATTATATAAATATATATTAAGTGAATATGTATTAGGCTTAACATTTATGGCACAAAAATTTTTTTTAGTGTAAGGAAATTGAGAGAAATAAGAAGCAATTACTTTATTACTTTATAAAAAGATTACTTGATACTTTCTTAAATCTAATACCCTGGCCAAGAATTTGATTTCTTTCCCTTTGAATTTGTCATTTACCTACCTAAAGTTCAAGTCAGATCAGTAAGAAAACTTTATTTCAGTCCATACAAATGTCTTGATTAATAGATTTCTCTGAAATCAAAGCTCCCTTCTAATAAAATCTATATTTTAAATTATAGTAGTCAGGAATTTTCAGGTACAAATGTTATAAAAACTTTCTTCAACAACCGTATTTGTCTTCACCTATTTAAAGGTAAATCAGTATTGCTTTTAGACCAAATTGTGAAGTCTTGAAAATTAAGCATCTAAGTTCTTAGCTTTCTTTTTCTGTGCTCTTTTATCTTTTCCCATGGTAGTATTGTAACTATTTTCTGGTTCAATGTTACACCTGTCAAAAAATAGTAAGGGATGTTGTATCTACCAATTAATTGATAGTCTAATTATTAGATTTCAGTATGAGTGAGTTTTAGCAAATGTGTGAGCTGAAGTATAGTTTAAACCTTTGAAAATAGTTTTGTCTTCTGTTTTTGGAATTTTATGTATCAGCAAATAGTGAGACACTTTTTTTTTTTTTTTCAATCTAAGTAGTCCTCTGTTTTAGTTATCAAGTGTTGCTGTAATAGAAATGCCACAAGTGGTGGATGGCTTTAACAAACAAATTTATTCTCTCACAGTCGAGGAGGCTATAAGTCCAAATTCAGGGCACCAGTTCCAGGGGAATGCTGTCTGTCTCTGTTGGCTCTGGGGGAAGGTCCTTGTCATCAATCTTCCTTTGGTCTAGGAGTTTCTTATCATAGGGACCCCGGGTCCAAAGGACACGCTGTGCTCCCAGCTCTTCCTTCTTGGTGGTATGAGGTCCCTCTCTTCTCCGTTTGCTTCTGTCTTTTATATCTCAAAAGAGACTGACTCAAGATACAATGTAATCCTGTAGATTGAGTCCTGCCTCATTAACATAACTGCCTCTAATCCTGCCTTGTTAACATCATAGAAGTTAGGATTTACAACACGTAGTATAATCACAGCAGATTACAAAATGATGGATGACCACACAGTACTAGGAATCATGGCCTAGCAAAGTTTACATGCATTTTGGGGGGACAAAGTTCAGTCCATAGCATCCTCTCATATCTGTGATTTCTTCTTTTATTCAAGTTGCCTGTCCTTCTCTGGTTTGAAGAACTCTTAATCTGCTTGAGTTCTGTTTTAAAAATGCAGTTCATTGCACCCAATATTCTTATTGGAGAGGCTGGAATATATGTGCATACCTTGTATTTTTCATCTGAACAAAGTTCTTCTATAAAAAGTGTATTATTAGAATTTTTTTTGACTAAGGTATTTCATATTAGAGCAGAAGTACTCATAAGTATACAGAAGATGGCAGACGATGAAAGAGTTTTAAGGTTATAGAATTGTATGGTGAGTTACATCAGTAAAAGTTGAAGTGATAGGTATGTGTTTTCAAGACTGCCCCTACAGTACCAAAAATATTGATAGTACTTAGTTTGGAACATGGATATAATGTACTTAGGACTCAATATTAGTCTTGTCCTTGATCACATTTTGTTTCAGCTTTATATCTTAAGTACATTTTTAGGTTTATCTTTAAAACCCATCTCAGCTTCCTTATAAATTTGAAAAGTGACCTCTTTATTGTGAGTAAGGATATTATAGGTCATGTAATATTTAATGGTCATCACTGAAACTTGATTTTCATTATAGGGAAGCTTTACAGTAAGTATATACCTAAGGAAAACAGTTGAAGATATGTTTGTATTTTTCCAGGTATATTATTAACAAAGTTGCCCTAGTTTTTTTTTTTTTTTTTTTTAATTTGTTTTTAATAAGCTGGTTGTCTTGTACTGATGAGACAGCATGGTGTAGTGCATTGGGTTAAAGTCACAAGATATGAATTCTTGTTTTGCTCTATAATTTAAAGTTTAACCCTTAGTTTCCTCATTTATATATAGGTAATAATCCTGCCTTAACTACTTCATGGCTTCTTGTGGGAATCATATGAGATAGTTCATATGAAAAAGCTCTTTGAAAACTGTTAGAAGATATGTAAATATTGATGTATTGTATTTGATTTCTTGTAATTGTTTTAGATTCTTAAATTTGACTTTTGTAGGTTATAATTTTAACCTTAAAAATGAAAATGTTAGAAACAATTCAAATGCAATATAAATTTATTCGTGGCACCAAAGTAATTCTGTCTTCTTAATTATGCTAAATATTTTTTAAAAAGATTTCTTTTTTTACAAGAGTTTTGAAATTCATTAGAGAAATAATACAAAATGTTTTCTGACTATAGATGAATATCTTACTTTAGTTCTGCTCATTGAAGTTCTGTTTTTGTTTTACATCTGTGGGTGCTACAAAAATATGGTTAGTTTTGATTCTCATCAGGACCACTTAACCTGTCTGAATAATGCTATACAGCTCTTTCCTGACCATTTAACAGTGAGCTTACAGTGAACACGCCTGATACGTACTGATCCCGTTACAAGAAAAGGGTGGAGGAGGACCTGAAGCTGAATTCTTTATAGTTCTTTTAATTGCTGTGTCTTTTTCAAACATCTTGATTACCAAAGACAAATCTCTTCTAAACATTTAATAAGACAAAGCTGCATACCACACACACAAAACAAGGAGGCATGGAACAGGGAGTTAATGTGGAGAATGAAGGAAACATTTTAAAAGTGCCTACGATGTGCTCATTATTCTCCTAAATACTTATATTTGTCATTTCATTTATTTAAAAAGGTACTGAGATATTGGAGGAGGGAGGAAAAGTGAATAAAGTTAACCACACAACTGGTCGGTTCCACTCTCTTCTATTGGGATTTGTTGTTGTTGACATAAATACCAAACTAAACCCATTGCCGTGAAATCAATTCCGACTCATAGCGACCCTATAGGACAGAGTAGAACTGTCCTGTAAGGTTTCCAGGGAGCAGCTGGTGGATTTGAATTGCCAGCCTTTTGGTTAGCAGCCAAATTTTTAACCACTGTGCCACCATGGCTCCCCACCCCCCGCCTCCCCTCCCTTGTAAGCATCAAAGATTTTTTTTCCGTGTATAAACCTTTTCTTGGGTTTTTACAATAGTGGTCTCATACAATATTTGTTCTTTTGTGATTGACTTATTTCACTCAGTGTAATACCCTCCAGATTCATCCATGTTGTGAGATGTTTCGTGGATTTATCAACGTTCTTTATTGTTGCATAGTATTCCATTGTGTGTATGTACCATAATTTATTTATCCATTCATCTGTTGGTGGGCATCTAGGTTGTTTCCATCTTTTTGCTATTGTGAACAATGCTACAGTGAATATGGGTGTGCATACATCTCTTTGTGTGATGGCTCTTATTTCTCTAGGATATATTCCTAGGAGTGGGATTGCTGGGTTGTATGGTATTTCTATTTCTAACTTTTTAAGGAGGCACCGTATAATTTTCCACATTGGTGGTACCATTTTACATTCCCACCAGCAGTGCATAAGAGGTCCAATCTCTCTGCAACCTCTCCAACATTTGTTACTTTATTTTTGATTAGTGCCATTATTGTTAGGATGAGATGATATCTCATTGTAGTTTTGATTTGCATTTCTCTAATGGGTACTGAGGAGTCCTGGTGGCACCGTGGTTAAGATGTGTCGTTGCTAACCAAAAGATCGGCAGTTTGAATCCATGAGCCGCTCCTTTGGAAACCCTACAGGGCAGTTCTACTCTGTTCTATAGGATTGCTATGAATTGGAACCAACTCAATGGCACCTAACAACAGTTTTATACCTATTTTTTCTTCTATGATCTTTATTGTTTTAGGTTTTATATTTAGGTCTTTGATCCATTTTGAGTTACTTTTTGCGTATGGCATGAGGTATGGGTCCTGTTTTATTTTTTTACATATGGACATACAGTTTTGTTAGCACCATTTGACTGTCTTTTCTCCACTTAATGGACTTTGGTCCTCTGCCGATGATCAGCTTACTGTAGGTGGATGGATTTATGTCTTGGTTCTCGATGCCGTTCCATTGGTCTGTGTGTCTGTTGTTGTACCAGTACCAGGCTGTTTTAACTATCGTGGCTGTATAGTAGGTTCTGAGATGAGGAAGTGTGAGGCCTCCTACTTTTTTCTTTTACTTCAATAATGCTTTGCTTATCTGGGGCCTCTTTCCTTTCCATATAAAGTTGATTAGTTTTCCATGTTATTAAAGAATGCTGTTAGTATTTGGATTGGGATTGAATTATATCTGTAAATCACTTTGGTTAGAATTGATGTTTTCACAGTGTTCAGTCTTCCTATCCATGGTATGTTTTTCTGTTTATGTAGGTCTCTTGCAATAGTGTTTTTTAGTTTTCTTTGTATAGGTCTTTCATGTCCCTGGTTAGATTTATTCCTAAGTATCTTATCTTTTTAGGGACTATTATAAACAGTACTGTTTTCCTGATTTCCTTTTCAAAGTTTGCTTTGTTGGTGTTTAGGAATCTAACTGATTTTTATATGTTAATGTTTTATCCTGCTTCTCTGCCGAATCTTTCTATTAGTTCCAGTAGTTTTATTGTGGAAGCTTTGGGGTTCTGTATTTATAGGATCATATCATCTGTGAATAGGAATAGTTTTACTTCTTTCTTTTCAATTTTGATGCCCTTTGTTTCTTGCCTTATTGTCTAGCTAGGACTTCCAGCACAATGTTAAATAGGAGTGATGATAAAGGGCATCTTTGTCTTTTTCCTGTTCTCAGATGGAATGCTTTCAGCCTCTCTCTGTTGAGAATGATATTAGCTGTTGATTTTGTATAGATGCCCTTTATTATGTTGAAGAATTTCTCTTCTATTCCTGTTTTATTTATAGTTTTTTTTTTTTTTAATCAGGAATGGGTGTTGGACTTTATCGAATGCCTTTTCTGTGTCGATTGAGGTGATCATGTGATTGTTTTTTTTGGTTCTATTTATATGGTGGGTTACATTGATTGGTTTTCTAATGTTGAATCATCCTTGCATACCAAATCTGAATCCCACTTGGTTGTGGTTTTATTTTTTTTTTATGTAATGCTGAATTCTATTGGCTAGAATTTTTGCATCTATATTCATGAGAGATACTGGTCTGTAATTTTCTTTTTTTGTGGTGTCCTTGCCTGGCTTTGCTATTAGGGTTCGTTCTTAGCATTTTTATTTTCAATTAATATTTAGTCATAGGAACAAAGTCTTCCACTTGGTAAGTCCTGTTTCTGTAGAGATGAAAGCAGCAGAGATGAAACAGGAAAAAATAAAACTTTTATTCAAACTTAGATGCTATTTCTTTTTCTTTAATAGAATGGTAACTTTTTCCTGCAGTTCTTCTCTGTTTCATTTTCCAAACATATACAGGTATTATTTACCAAATAAACAAACATAAGTATAATAAAGAACCGTACCAAAAAAAATGGACGGTCATAAGTTCGGTTTGTCATAAATCGAATGCATCTTAAGTTGGGGACTACCTTGTATATAAAATTCCTGAATATCCAATTAGGGTTTTTTTTTTTTTTTTTTTTTAAATCTTAGTTGTACTTCTCCTGTATTTGTATGTTTTTTCTTTTAGGATGGGTAACCCTAACTCCTTTAGGGGCTAATAAGCTGGAAGTAGTAATGTATTTCATTTCTTCTTATTTAGAATATTTCAGGTGATGGTTAAGAGCGTGGACTCTGAAGCTACTTGCCTGGGTTCAGTCCCAGCCCTGCTACTTATTAGCTGTGTGACCTTGGGCAACTTAATCTCTCTGGGCCCATGTTTTTTCTCATCTCTAAAATGGGAATAATAATCGTGACTGTCTCATAGATTGTCATGCAGATAAGTTAATTAACGTATGTATGGTGTTTAGAACAGTGCTTGGTACAAAGTAAGTGCTATATAAGTGTTTGTTAAATAAAATTTCTGCTAATAAACTATTTTAAAAAATTATAAATTTACTATTTTCTTTTAAGCAGCTGTTCTCAACTAGGTGTGATTTTGCCTTCTAGGGGGCATTTGACAATGTCTGAAGATATTTTGGCTGTCTTAGTTTGGGGAATGCTACTGGCATTTAGTGAGTAGCGGCCAGGGATGCTGCATAAGCACCACGCTGTAAACAGCTCCCCACAACAATGAATGATCTGGCCCAGAATGTCAGTAGTGCCAAGGTTGAGAGACCCTGCTTTAAAGACATCATTATGTGCTAGTTATTACTTTAAGAAAGATTAAATAAATAAATATTGTGAACCTTTTTATTTCCCAAACAAAACTAGATTTGTCAGACCTTCTAGAAATGGAGTCTTGTAGAAGAGTTTAGTGATCAAACTCTGGGGCTAACAACGACTTCTGAATTCTTAAGAATTGGTTTTTTATAAGTTTAAGATCATGAGGTCAGCCCCTTTGAGGTCCAGTTAGCTTTGTTCTATTACATGATCATTGACCGCAATCCCAGTACTAGTCAACTGTCTCTATGGTAAATGTGCAGCACTAATTACGTGGAGAAACAGACAAGGGGATAAAAATGAATAAGAAAAAGTGCATATATTCATGATGGATATATAATAGTGATAGTCTTGTAAAAGAGAAACTCCTCAATTGGAGGCCTTTCATTGTAAGTTTGCACCACTCTTCAGTCTGTAACCTTTGCATTATTCAGGTTGGTCTCCGTACTTCCCCTTATGAACTATGCTATTGCTGCCTCTGTCTCTTGACTCATGCCTAGGATGTTCTCTCTGTCTCTGTCTCTGTCTCTCTCTCATCCTTACCCTCATCCTTAATCTCAGTTTCTCTAACTCTGTTCTAACTCTAACTTTCCATTACCAATTACCAACTCCTTCAGGAAACATTCTGTAATAATTTCAGCTCACATTATCTATCCTTTAAATCAGTACCTTTTTTGTTTGTTGTATTGATTGTTGATTATTTTATTTTCGCGACTAGATGGTGAGTGAGGCATGGGCAGGGATTTTTTTTCTTCAGTGGTGCTTAAAATAGTGTAGGTATGTGCTTATTTGGGTTGATAAGAATCAGAATTTTAGAAATGGAAAAAGGAATCTGTTGGTTGGATAGCATCATAGAATTCTTTCTACTTTAGTATTGAGCTATGTTATTGTTAGATGCTGTCAAGTTGGTTCCGACTCATGGTGACCCATGTACAACAGACTGAAACACTGCCCAGTCATGCAGCATCCTCAGAGTCATTGCTGTGTTAGAGCCCATTGTTGCAGCCACTGTGTCAGTCCATCTTGTTGGGAGTCTTCCAGTCCATCTTGTTGGGAGTCTTCCTCTTTTTCCCTGACCCTCTACTTTCCCAAGCATGATATCCTTCTCCAGGAAGTGGTCCCTCCTGATAAATGTCCAAAGTACATGAGATAAATTCTTGCCATCCTTGCTTCTAATTGAGCTATAACATACAATAAAGTTAACAAGTCTGAAATGTCCAGATTTTTATATATGTGTGTGTTGTATGTATATCCATCGATGCAACCACCAATTAGATGTAGATGTGGAGCATTTCTAGCACTGCAGAAGGCTAAATAATACCATTTCTAGGTAACATGCAAAGGTAATCACTTTTCTGACATCAGTCATTATAGATTAGCTGGGCTGTTCTTTAACTTCAAGTAAGTAGAATCCTGAAGTATGCTATGTACTCTTTTGTTGGTCCACTTTCTTTTGCTCAACATTATGCCTGTGAAATTTATCCATGTGGTCGGGTGTCGTTTCTTTTTTTTATTACTGTGTAGTAGTCCATTGTAGGAATATGTCACAATTTATCCGTTTTCCTGTTAATGGTCATTTGGGTTGTTTCCAGTTTTTGGCTGTTAGGAATAAGTTTCTCTGAACAATTCTTCATTATGTGTCTTAGTGGACATACACATTCATTTCTCTTGTGTATATATCTGGGAAATACTGGGTCATGAGGGTATGCATGTTTTTAACTTTGGTATTGTGTGGAAAATCAAATCCCTCTTCTCTGGCACCAAACAGTTGATCACTCCAAATCAATTTATTATCAGTTCTGTTCCCCTCTGTTCTGATACCAGCTGCCCGTGTTGTACTTCATATTCTAACCCTAACCACCTGGAGCTAGGTAAGACCTCACATGTTAAAGGGCACACAGTCTTCCAGAGTGCCAACTCTGCCCAAGACCTCATGCATCAACTGCAAGCTTGGGAATCTTCTCAGCACCCTCACTTCTGATCGGCTGGCTATAGATTCGGGATTTTCTTCTACTGCATCAGGATACCAGCTATAAACTTGTGAGTCCCCAGGCCTCTTCTAACCTGCTGGCTCTCACTACTCCCTTGGGTTTGATAATTTGCTAGAAACCCTCACAGAACTCAGGAAAGCACTATACTTATGATTAAAGTTTTATAGCAAAGAGGATACAAATGAAGAGACACATAGTGCAAGGTCTGGAGGGTTCCCAACTTTGTGCTTTCATGTCCTCAAAAAAGATGTGGTACCCTCCCACATGTATCAATGTCTTTCATCAACCAGGAAGCCCATGGAGCTTCTGTGATTGATTGAATCATTTCCCCCCCCAACTGCACACCATCCGCTCAGGTTGGGCCGATATCACTTGATGATCCCTCTGACCTGGCTAGTCCCTACTCAAGAGGTACCTCATTAGCATAAACCCCTTAGTCTGGAAGCCTTATTACTCAAAACCCATTGCTATCAAGTCGATTCTGAGTCATAGCAACCCTGTAGACACTTTAATCACTGGGGAAATCTGAAGGTTTTAGAGTTTATCACTCAGGAACCAAGGACAAAGACCAAATTCTTTACCTAAAGTTAATTTAAACCCCGCAGTACTACACATTTTGCTCATCCATTTGTCTTAGGCTGGGTTCTGTAGGGAAGCAAAACCAATGCAGCATATAAATATATATATATATAGATTTACATCAAGGAGATGGCTCACATGGCCTTAGAGGCTGGAAAGTCGTAAGTCCGTGGGTCAGGGTGGAGGTTTCTCCGGACTCATGTAGCTGCAGGGACCGGTGAATCTAAGATCAGAAGTTCAGACAGCAGGCCTCTGGCTCACAGGCTGTGGAGGCTGATAAATCCCAAGACTGGCAGGTAAGCTGCTAGCTCAAGCTCCAAGAACTGGAGGTCAGATGAACAGGAGCCAGCTGCAGGTTACAGAGGAAGCAAAAGCCAGTGGGCCTTGTTAGAAAGTCTGCCTATATTGGATGCAGGCCATTCCCCCAAGGAAACACCCTTTCAACTGATTGGCTGCTCACAACAGATCTCATTATGGAGGTGATCACATTATATCTGATCTCATTATGGAGGTGATTACATAATTAAAAAGCTGCCAGACTACATCATAACTGCCAAACCACTGAGGATCGTGGCCCAGCCAACTTGACACACAAGCTTAACCATCACACCATTCATCTGTTGACAGATATTTGGGTTGTTTCCACTCACTGTCATATAGTACTGCAATGAATGTTGGTATATATTCTTCTTTTTGAGACTGCTTTCATTTCTCTTGACTATATACTTAGAATTTGAATTGCTGGGTCATAACGGCAATTCTTTGTTTAACTTTCTGAGGATCGACCAAACTGTTTTCCATAGTGGGTGTAACATTTTATATTCCCACAAGGGTTCCAATTTCTTTACATCCTTGCCAACACTTATTTTTCATTTTTCCTGATAATAGCCATCTAAGTAGGTATGAGGTGGTATCTCAATGTAGTATTAATTTGCATTTCTCTAATAATGAGGTTGGAGCATCTTTTCATCTGTTTTTTGACCAGTTGTATATCTTCTTCAGAGAAATGTCTATTCAAGTTCTTTGTCCATTTTAATTAGGTTATTTGTTTTTTGTTGTTCAGTTTTGGGAGTTCTTTATATATTCAGGATATTAAAACCTTATCAGCTGTGTGTTTCCCAAATATTTTCTCTCCTATTCTGTAGGTTGTCTTTTTCTTTCTTTTTTTGGTCAGTAGGATTCTATGCAGCATTGTCATTTTTTAAAATTTGACTTATTTTGTTGTTCAGAATATACACCCTTTTTACTTTCTTGGTATACTTTGATGCATAAAAATTTTTCATTTTGATGAAATCCAGTTTGTCTATTTTTTTCTTTTGTTGATTATGCTTTGGGTGTCATATCTAAGAATCCATTATCAAAAGCAAGGTCTTGAAGATTTACCCCTATGATATTTCCTAAGAGTTCTATGATTTTAGCTCTTATATTTAGGCCATTGATCCATTTTGAGATAATTTTTATCTATGGTGTGAAGTTTTCATTCTTTTGCACGTGGACATCCAGTTATCCCAAATAGGGACAGTTTTATTTCTTCCTTTCCAGCCTTCCAGCACTATGTTGGATAAAAGTGATGAGACTTTTTTTTTTTTTTTAATCTTTAGGGAGAAGTATTCGGTCTTTCACCATTAAGTATGATGTTAACTGTAGGTTTTTTGTAGATGCTCTATCAAGTTGAGGAAGTTGCCTTCTATTCCTATTTTTCTGAGAGTTTTTATCATGATTGGGTGTTAAGTTTTGTCAGATGCTTTTTCTGCATTGACTGGTATGATCATGTGATTTTATTTCTTTAGCCTGTTAATATGAGACGTTGGTGGCTCAGTGGTAGAATTCTTGCTTTCCATGTGGGAAGCTCAGGTTCGATTCCCAGCCAGTGCATCTCCTGCACAGCCATCACCATCTGTCAGTAAAAGCTTGTGTATTGCTGTGATGCTGAACAGGTTTAGTGGAGTTTCCATACTAAGATGTACTAGGAAGAAAGGCCTGGTGAGCTACTTCTCAAAATCAGCCAATGAAAAACCCTATGGATCACAATAATCCGATCTTCAACTGATCGTGGGGATGGTGCAGAACCAGGCAGTGTTATTACTGTTGCACGTGGGTTCACCATGAGTTGAGGCTGACTCAATGGCAGATAGCAACAAGCCTATTAATACGGTGGATTGCATTACTTGATTTTGTAATATTGAATAAGCCTTGCATCTCTGGAATGTTACTCCACTTGGTTATGTTGTACAGTCCTCTTAAATTTGCTGAATTTTGTTTGCTAATATTTTGGTAAGGTTTTTTATGTCTATACTCATGAAGAATTTTGTTCTGTAGTTTTTTTTTTTTGTACTGTCTTTCTCTGGTTTTGGTAGCAGAGTAATACTAGCTTCATAAAATAAATTGGGCTGTTCCCTGCTCTTCGTTTGTCTGTAAGAGATTTTATAGAGTTCGTGTTAATTCTCTTTTTAATGTTTAGTAGAAGTCTCTTCTACTATAGTAGAAACCATTTTGCCCTAGAGGTTTCTTGGTTGAGATTTTCAGAATTATGAGTTCAATGTAAGTATGTATGCGTTTTGATTATGAGAGAAGCATCTTGTGAGCAGAGATTTTTTTTTTCCTTGTGTTCTTTATTGCCTACGATAATGGTAGACATGTATGTACCAAGTGTGTTTTGGATGAAACAATGTATAGTTTAGTGCAAATTTGTCTTTATGGGAAAAATAATTCAGTGATGATATTATAGGAAGTTCAGAGGGTGAACTACTGTGAACTACTCTTTGTAAATTTGATTAAAGCAGGACATTTAAGTGAAATTTGGTCAGAATGGAGATCTGCATAGTGAAAGTAGAGGGAAATAGGTTAAAAAAGTGAATGTCTGAGGATACTAAGTCCCAGAGAATGAAATGGAATTGAGAGCCCAAGTTGAGTGACTGGCTTTATACACCAGGGACTCCTTTTTCTTTTGAGCAGGAGAAAAGGATATGTATAGACCTTCACTTTGAGGTGAAAAGGAGAGAAGATGAGAGGGGTCTTTTCATCATTTTAGGGAGAACACTTTTGGTAGAGAGGCATAGAATACAACTTTTAAGGGAAATGGCACAAGAAGTAATACAGACCATGCATTCAAGGTACTTGACTGTAAATTGAAAGAATAACCTGTCTTTTTGTTCACTTTTAGGAAGGAGTATCTAAGTAAATATGAGTCTTTTAAAAAACTGGTTTTATTATTGTTCAGCTATGGTTTATTCTTGTTATTTTTCAAGTATGTTTTTCCTGACTTGCCAAATATAAGGAACAGTGAGGGATGTTTTTTGTCTTAACTGCTTGAATATATAACAGTATCAGGTTAGGTTTAAAATAGACGTTACATTTCAAAACCTGAAGATACTAGGGGACCATAAGAACTGATGAGGTGGCTAAGGATCAGGGAGGAATTGAAGACGACACCAACGTTTTGTTCCTAAATAATTGGGTGAATGTGATGGTATTAGGAGTTCCTGGGTGACACAGATGGTTAGGTGCTCGACTACTAACTGAAAGGTTGGTGTCTTGAATTCATCCAGAGGAGCCTCAGCAGAAAGATCTGGCCATCTACTTCTGAAAGATCACTGCCATTGAAAACCTTATGGAGTGCAGTTCTAATCTGAAACACATGGAGTCACCATGAGTTGGAGTTGACCTGTGGGTGACTGGTTTGAAATTTTTTTTAGTGATGCTTTTACTTGAGGGAGGGAACTCAGAAGTAAAAGTATATTTGGGAAGTTCTACCTTGGACATGTTGATTCCTTTGGTGCCTCTAGGACATAAATGTTGGCATGCCCAATAGACATTTGAAGTGTGGATGTAGAATTTGGGGAAGAGGTTAGGGATATAATAGGAATGCCTACATTGAGATGATAGTTGATGCTAGAGGAGAGAACACATGTAGAATGAGTAGATATCTGAGGAAGAAATTCTAAAAAAGGAATAAGATTTAGAGATATAATGGGAAGATAAGAACAATGCACTGATACTGAATCTATAGAAACTTCACCAGCTGTCAAAATTCTACCTGTATGTCAAGATCCATCGTAGGAGGTTCAGGGAAATCTTCCTGACAGCATCACCTACCCATCTTCCTTTAATCATTCGCTTGTATATATTTATATATTTTTATAAAGTTGAAGCCTAAGAAAATTAGAACAAGTCCACAGGAGCCAAAGTACAACCTTGAGTCTATCTCACCTGAATTTCCAGGCCATCTTAAGAATAGATTTGACACATTGAACACTAATGACCTGAAACCAGATGAGTTGTGGGATGACATCAAGGACATCATACATGAAGAAAGCAAAAAGTAATTAAAAAGACAGGAAGGAAAGAAAAGACAAAAATGGATGTCAGAAGAGACTCTGAAACTTGCTTTTGAATGTAGAGTATCTAAAGCAAAAGGAGGAAATGAAGTGAAGAGCTGAACAGAAGACGTCAAAGTCCATCTCAGGAAGACAGAATAAAGTATTACAGTGAAATGTGCAAAGACCCGGAGTTAGAAAACCAAAAGGAAAGAACATGCTTGGCATTTCTCAAGCTGAAAGAACTGAAGAAAAAATTCAAGCCTTGAGTTGCAATATTGAAGGATTCTATGGGCAAAAATTGAACGATGAAGGAAGCATCAAAAGAAGACGGAAGGAATACACAGTCACTGTACCAAAAAGAATTGGTCGATGTTCAGACATTTCAGGAGGTAGCGTGTGATCAAGTACCGACGGTATTGAAGGAAGAAGTCCAAGCTGCACTGAAGGCATTGTCAAAAAACAAGGCTCCAGGAATTGACGAAATGCCAGTTGAGATATTTCAGCAAACAGATGCAACGGTAGAAGTGCTCACTCATCTATGCTAAGTAATTTGGAACACAGCTACCTGCCCAAACAACTGGAAGTGATCCATATTTGTGCCTATTCCAAAGGAAGGTGATCCAACCAAATGTGGAAATTATTGTTCATTAATATCACATGCAGGTAAAATTTTGCTGAACACAATTCAAAAATGGTTGTAGCAGTACATCAACAGGGAACTGCCAGAAATTCAAGCCAGATTCAGAAGAGGATGTGGAATGACAGATATCATTGCTGATGTCAGGTGGATCTTGGCTAAAAGCAGAGGATAGCAGAAAGCTATTTACCTGTGTTTCATTGACTGTGCAAAAGCATTTGAATGTATGGATTATAACAAATTATGGATAACATTGTGGAGAATGAGTATTTCGGAACACTTAATTGTGTTCATGAGGAACCTGTACATAGACTAAGAGACAGTGGTTCAGACAGAATGAGGGGATACTGTGTGGTTTAAAGTCAGGAAAGATGTGTGTCAGGGTTGTATCCTTTCACCATACTAATTCAATCTGTATACTGAGCAGATAATCCCAGAAGATGGACTGTATGAAGAAGAATGTGGGGTCAAGATTGGAGGAAGACTCATTAACAACCTGTGATATGCAGGTGACACAACCTTGCTTGCTGAAAGTGAAGAGGACTTGAAGCACTTACTGATGAAGATCAAAGCCTACAACCTTCAATATGGATTATACTTCAACATTAAGAAAACAGAAATTCTCACAACTGGACCAGTAAGCAACATCATGATAAATGGAGAACAGAATGAAGTTGTCAAGGATTTTGTTTTACTTAGATCCATAATCATTGCCCATGGGAGCAGCAGTCAAGAAATCAAATGACATATTGCAGTGGGCAAATCTACTGTAAAAGACCTTTTTAAAGTGTTAAAAAGCAAAGATGTCACCTTAAGGACTAAGGTGCACCTGACCCAAGCCATGGTATTTTCAGTCATCTCATATGCATGTAAAAGCTGAACAGTGAATAAGGAAGACTGAAGAATTGATGATTTTGAATTATGGTGTTTGTGAAGAAGATTGAACATACCACGGAGTGCCAGAAATACGAACAAATCTGTCTCGAAGAAGTACAGCCAGAATGCTTCTTAGAAGTGATGATGGCAAAACTGTCTCAAGTACTCTGGATGTGTTATTAGGAGGGACCAATACCTGGAGAAGAACATCATGCTTGGTAAGGTAGAGGGTCAGCAAAAAAGCGGTAGACCCTCAACGAGATGGATTGACACAGTGGCTGCAACAATGGGCTCAAACATGGCAAGGATTGTGAGGATGGCGCAGGACTCGACAGCACCTAACGACAATAACAAATAGCCATTTCTTCTTCCTGTCGTCTAGCATTTACCACCCGTTGCTGTCAAGTTGATTCCAACTCATAGGGACCCTATAGAACAGAGTAGAGCTGCCCCATAGGGTTTCCAAGGCTGTAAATTTTTTTTTTTTCAGTTGTACTTCAGGTGAAGGTTTACAGAACAATTAGTTTCTCATTAAACAGTCAGTACACATATTGTTTTATGACATTGGTTAACAACCACACGACATGTCAACCCTCTCCCTTCTCGATCTTTTTTTTTTTTTTTTGGTGAAAATATGCATAGCCAAAGATAAACCATTTCAAAAATTTCTACATGCACAGTTCAGTGACATCAATTACGTTCTTCCAGTTGTGCTGCTATTCTCACTTTAGATGAAGGTTTACAGAACAAAATAGTTTCTCATTAAACAGTTAGTACACATGTTGCCTTATGACAATGGTTAACAACCCCACTACATGTCAACACTGTCCTTACTCAACCTAGGGTTCCCTATCACCAGCTTTCCTGTCCCCTTCTGGTCCTTGTCCCTGGACTGCTGTGCTTCATTAGTTCCATTTTGTTTTATGGGGTTGTCCAATCCCCAGCTGAACGGTGAACCTCAGGAGTGACTTCACCACTGAGCTAAAAGGGTGTCTGGGGGCCATACTCTCGGGGTTTCTCCAGTCTCTTTCAGGCCAGTTAAGTCTGGTCTTTTTTTTTGTATGTTAGAATTTTGTTCTACGTCCTTCTCCAGCTCTGTCCACAACCCTCTGCTGTGATCCTGGTCAGAGCAGTCAGTGGTGATAGCCGGGCACCATCTAGATGTACTGGACTCAGTCTGGTGGAGGCCGTGGTAGCTGTGGTCCATTAGTCCTCTGGACTAATCTTTTCCTTGTATCCTGTTCTCTTCGTTCTTCCTTGCTCCCAAAGGGGTGAGACCAGTGGAATATCTTAGATGGCTGCTCACAGGCTTTTAAGACCCCAGGCACTACTCACCAAGGTAGAATGTAGAACATTGTCTTTATAAACTGTGTTATGCCAGTTGAGCTAGATGTTCCCTGAGACCATGGTCCCCACAGCTCTCCGCCCAGCAATTCAGTCCAGCAGGGAGTTTGGATGTGTCTAGGGAGCTTTGATGACCTTTCCTTGTACAAGATGTGCTGGTTTCCCCAGTATAGTGTACTATCTTACCCTTCACCAAAGATACCACTTGTCTGTTGCCTATTTAGTATTTCCCCCCCACCACGCCCATCACTTGTAACCAACAAAGATTGTTACTTTTTTGTGTGTAAACTTTTTCATGGGTTTTTACAGTAGAGGTTGCATAAAATATTTGTCCTTTTGTGATTGACTTATTTCACTCAAGGCTGTAAATCTTTATGGACGCAGATTGCCACATCTAGTGGGTTCCAACCACTGACCTTTTGCTTAGCAGCCGAGTGTTTAACCACTATGCCACAAGAGCTTTTTTGCATTTACCACACTGCCATATTTTAGTTTGTTGTGTATGCGTCTGCTTCTCTATAAAGATTTTATGTTCCTTGAAGGCAGGGATCAGGTCTTACTCATCATTGTTTTTTTCTTGTGTTTGGCATAATGCCTGATAACAGTTTTTTTTATTGAATTGAAGTAGGTGATGATCATTTTCAGAAACTTCAAGGAGGTGGAATAAGATTAAGAACTGAGAGGAGGTGGTTATTAGATTTTTTGATCACCAACTTCAGGAAAAATGTCATCTCTAGGATGGTGGGAAATGAATGGAGAGTGCTCTATAGTTTTCCTTCTGTCGTCAGTTTTGCCATTCTCATCTCTTCCTGAAAACCAAAAACCAAACCTGTTGCTGTTGAGTTGACTCTGACTCATAGCAACCATAGGGAACAGAACTGTCTCATAGGGTTCCATGGAGCGGCTGGTGGATTCAAACTTTCCAACTTTTGGTTTGCAGCCATAGTTCTCAACCACTGTGCCACCAGGGCTCTGTCCCTTCCGCATTCCCTAACCATGTTGCTCTGACTTTTAGTTTACTGTGTCTTCATGATGGACAAGTATTGTTTGTCTGTGATTTGTAAGAATCCTACTATTCTTTCAAATCCCTTTCATATTCCCTTCTCCATGAAACTTCTGCCCAACCCTATATTAAACTCACCTTTTGCTAAACTTCTATGGCACCTTATATCACCTTACTAACACTTAATCATTCTTCAATATCTGTATGTGTATCTTGAACCTATTATGATTTATATTCTTTTGTATTTCTTATTGCATTAATAGTGTGCTTAATAAATACTTAGATTTCATGTCTTGATTTCTAAATATAATTACTAAATTATAGCAGGGACTTTTTTTGTTTGTTTTAATCTAGAAACCTTTCTTTTAAATTCAAAATTCACGAAAAACTCCAAACAGTTTCAAAAATTGTTTTTCAGATCTTTTTTTCATGGGCTCTCGGAGATCGAAAATCATTAATTTTAATTTTTACTGTTAGTATTCATGGCATGGTTTGTGTCACACTGTAGGCGTGTTTGAATAACTGAATAAATTTCTCTGGTTTCTGTCACTGAGAGTCTCTAATATTTAGGCTGATAATAAAATCTATTATATAGTTTTTTTATAGCATCCAATTTTTTATTTGAATTGTGATTTACTTTTTCCATTTAAAAATACATTTCATTTTCTTCAGTTTAAAACTGTTTTTAAAGCATTACAAATATTTTATCTAAATATTTGAAGGTAACTCACCATATGATCCTTGTGGTGCTTTCTTGTTGTATGTTTTACCCATTATACCTTCAATGAATTCAAATGTATTTATTTCTGTTCTGGAAAATGCGTTTTTACAGAGGAGCCAGTAAAATATCAGAGTTTTTACTTTAGTATTTAAATGTATGCTGTTACTCAATAGCTCCATGTAGGAGCTAATTTAAGTGGGAAAATTTGGTTGGATTAAACAAAATAGCCTTTTTCTTTCCAGATTGCAGCAATTCTCCGGAAACGAAAATTAGACTATTATTTGCACAAACTACTTCCTGAGATCCTACAGTCTGCTTCATTTTTGACTACTAATGGGGCCTTGTATATGGCTTTCTTTTGCATTTTAAGGTTGGTACTCATCATCACCATTGAAGGTTGATAAAAATTCCTTTATTGAAACTGAAACAGGATGTTTACATAAATATTGCCCAGGTCACTGCCTCTGTTTTTTTTTTTTTTTTTAAAATCTCTATGAAATGACATTTATATCAAAGAAAGCATGTAAAACCAGGAGCTGTTAGTCTCTTGACCCAAAGGTGCAGTGCAGTATAAACTTCAGATTGTTGGTATGTTTAGAGAGCAGGAGTATTTTAATGTGTATTTTAATGTATCATATATTTTCTTAGGCCTACTGTAGTTAGCAATTTGGTCATCAGTATTTCTTAACTTTTCAGTTTCATAGATTAGAAAATTAAAGCAACTGACCATGATATAGGTTAGCGCCATACTTCAAAAGGATTATAAAATGTACATATAAGATAGAGTAGAACTGCCCCACAGGGTTTCCAAGGAATGGCTGGTGGATTTAAACTGCCAACCTTTTGGTTAACAGCCGTAGCTCTTAACCACTATGCCACCAAAAAAAAAAAAGAAACAAACCTGTTGCCATCGAGTTGAATCTGACTCATAGCAACCGTATAGGGCAGAGTAGAACTGCCCCATAGGATTTCCAAGGAGTGGCCAGTGGATTTGAACTGCCGACCTTTTGGTTAGCAGCCAAACTCTTAACCACTACGCTGCCAGGTCTCCATTTAAAACTGTAACTCCTGGTATACCCTACTGTTGAACCTTTTGGTCCTGATTCAGTCTTATATACATTACCTGTGCCACATGCTTCATACAATTAATAGTAGTAGATGCAATTAGAATCTACTGTTTTGAGTGCGGTGACGTGATTAACATGTTAATTAGATATTTCCTTCTTTTTATCTTTTTCCCCGATTGTTGAAAACCCAAAGTAATGTCTTTTTATCTGTCAAGTTAAAATATTAACTTTATATTATTAAAATTTTATATAGCAGCTGTTCAATTATTTGAAATAGTAAGCTGGGGGAAACAAACAAGTTAAATAATACATTCAGACTCAGAGTAACGTGATAATAGTGATTGTTCATAAGTTTTTGATCTTCACTTCTATCCTCATATTAGTGTTACTCAGTGTTGCCCAAAGTAGTTTTGCAGGTATATTTTATCTGCAATTAAAACACAATTTCCAAAATGTCTTTTATAATTTTTTTTCTTCAGAGCATTAATATTTATAAACTTTTAAATTTAGCAGAGAATAATTGATAAGATTTTTTATGCTATTGAGAAAATCATACCTCTAAATTGAGATGAAAATCTGTGTAACAAACTTTCTTTATCATGTGGTCTCTGGAAAGTTTTTAAAACTTGTTGAAACTCTAAAAGTTGTAACATTTAAGTTTAAAAAAATAGCATTAATGATATACCTTGCTATTAACAGCATATTTCCTTATGTTCTATGGGCCTATTTGGTTAAGTTGTTGAAACATAAAATATTTACAATTTAGGTAACATCATGTTCCTCCTGTAACTGATTGACTCCTTTTTTCCCTTAGTTTTTACATTTAATAACTTAAGTTCTTTGTAGATTTTATATTGATCTTCTTAGGCAGAAGATTTCTGATAATTATTTCAGAAATATCCACGTTATGTTTCCTCAATAGCTTTTCTAATCCTTTTTAAGCTGGGCATAAATTTAAAATTTTTCATCTGTGACTCTTGATCCTTATCTGTATGTGTGTATATACATATATATATATAGTTTTCTTCCTATAAAACCTCATTTAGCAGTTGACCAAGTTTGTTCAGAGAATTTCTTAGAACATTTACATGTTGCTTCTCCCTTTCTTAGGAACATAGTATCTTTCAAAGGAAAAAAAAAATCTTCCTAACATGTCTAATTTTTTTTTTCTTTTTTTAAAAATCAAGCAGCTAATGGCCATAATGTGTGAGGCACTATGCAGACTCCTACCTTCTAGGAACATATTCAGTAAATGAAAAAGAGTTATACTCATATAATTAAAAATATAAAATACTTTAAAATAAGCATTGTAAAAAAAATTACCAAGTGTTGTAGAAACAAAGGAGAAAGAAACATATGTTGAATGTCTGTCATGTGTTACAAATTAGTAATGATAGTAATATAGTAATAACAATTGTAATAACAGCCTACATTTTCTGGATGTTTACTATGTGCCACGCATGGTGCTGGGAAATAACTCATATAGTCCTCATAACAAGCATGCGAGACAGTATATTATTGTTCCCAATTGATAGATAAGGAAATTAAGAACACAAAGGGTTTGCATAGTGAGCAAGGGATCTAGGGAATGTCTGAATGAACATGATCGGCTAAATTACTGGAAGGAGAGATACCAGTTAGTTTGCTGTTGTAGTAGCCTGAGTGAGAGATGCTGAGGGACTTAACTAAGGCAGGGACTAGATTGGAGAAGAATTTGAGAGATTAAATTGCGTATGGAATAACTTGAGGGAATGATTTGATATATGGGGTAAGGGAGAAGGAGAAATTGAGAATGACTCTAAGTGTCAAACATAGGTATATAGGTAGTTGTTAATGCCATTAACCTAGGAAAATAGAGGAGCAAGAACAAATTTATGGGGATGCGGGAGAGAAATAATGAGTTTGGTTTTAGACATGTTGAATTTGAGGTATTGTGGGACTTTTAGCTAGAAGGTGTATTGAGAAGGAGAACTTCTATTTGTAATAACTGAAATGACCAACTAGGATTTTCATATGAACATTCCAAATTTTAATTTCAGGAAGATACTTGGAAAATTCTACTTATGGAGCCCTGGCTTTGGTGCCGCTTTGCCAGCGTCTTATGTGGCCATTCTAATTGAAAGAAAAAGCAGGTAAAATTTTATATGTCTACATATTTAATAGAACTAGGTTACTGTCTGCTACCCCAACTAGAAATTATTTTTGCTTATTGATTATTATAGACCAGGGGTGAGAAATATTTACAGGTATATTTTTCAGTCTTGCAAATATTTGACTGAAAATTTAATTTTATACTAATATGATTTTTATTTATTAAGCCTATAGAGGAGCCCTGGTGGTGCAGTGGTTAAAAGGTACGGCCGCTAACCAAAAGGTTGGCAGTTTGAATCCACAAGCTGCTGCTTGGAAACCCTGTGGGACAGTTCCTCCTCTGTCCTGTAGTGTCGCTATGAGTTGGAATTGACTCAATGGCAACAGGTTTGGTTTTTGGTTTTTTAAGCCTGTAGAAAATACAAATATTGACATTATAGAGCAATAATATCCATTAGTGTCTGTTTACTAAAAATTTAGAGAGTTCTGTCTCTGATGTGCCTAACGAAAACATAAAAAAACAAAACAAACAAACAAAAAAACTCATTGCCGTCAAGTTGATTCCAGCTCATCTTCCCCATAATCATAATACCATTATCACACCTAAGAAAATTAACAGTAGTTTTCTATTATCACCTAAGTCTGTACTTTGCTTCAGGCTAAATTGAGTGACTTCTGTTAAATTCATTTTTACTTTTAAAGCATCTTCTCATTTCAAAAAAATATTTTGATTGTACTCTGCCTGAAAGTGTTCCATGTGAATTAATAAGATGTCTATAAAATACTGCAAACTACTCAGTCAGGTAGACAGTTGAAGTTCAAGCTTTTGCATAAGAGAAAATATGCCATCCCATGAATAATTATTTTTATTGCTGAGAACTGCTTTGATTCCATCTTTAACCCAGAGAATCAAAATGGAATCATGTATTAGAATCTTTCAGTTTATGAAGATATTTATTATAGTCATTTAACCCCTACTAAGAGTATGGATAAATCTTATCCGATAACCGAATATTCACTTAATTCGCCTGAAGCCAGACTTAATGCACTGTTATAAAGGTAATAGTATCTGAATTTTTGTGGCTCCTTGATTCTATGATGATACTTTTGGATTATTAGAATTACTAAACTCAAAGAACTGATGGATATTATAACCCCAGCATAATTAAATCAGTAGATTATCCCACCTGAGGAGAACTGTATCTAATAGTAGTAGAAGGAGCTGTGCTGTCTGGCTTAGGATCTTGGCTCTGCCATTTACTATATGGCTTATTCCTTACCTGAAAAATGGAGATATAATAATACCTACTTATACAATTGTTCAAAGAATTAAATGAGCCAATATATATAAAAATGCTTAGAACAGTGCCTACCACATAGTAACTGTTATGTAAGTGTTAAGTATTACTGTTGTTGTATTTTGTTCATAAGTAATGAAAGCGTTATTCTGGTTATTGTAACTTTTACTGATCAGTTTCAAAATGTGACTATTGGTTTTGAAAATATACTAATATTTTCAAAATATATATTACTCATATATGAAACTTTAAAGATGTTTTAAATCAAGTATGCTACTATTTACTTATTTTTAATACTAGGACAATAAGATATCATTTTTGATGTTGTCTTCCTAATTTTCAGTAGAAAATGTTGAAATGAACACCTGATAACTATGATCTGCAGTCAGCAGTTGTTAACGTTTTGCCATTTTCACTTTACCTGTATGTGTATGTATATATGGTTGTGTGTGTGTCTATACCATGTGGAAGTAAGTTGTAGACATCACGACATTTTACCCTAAATACTTCAGCATGCATCTCCTAAAGCAAGGATATTCTAAATATCTACAACACCATTATCACAAATAATTCCCTAATACCATCCAGTCCATATTGTCCTAAGATAGATTTTATAGCTGCTTTCTTGAAGCAGAATATAGTCAGAGTTTGTGTATTTTGTTATATTTCCTTATTCTCTTTTTCAGGGCTTTGAACTAGTTCTAAATGGTTCAGTCTTGGCTGAGGGAAACAAGACAGGGCTTAGAACCGGTTAGAAGCGGTTCAGTCATGGCCAAAGGAAACTAGGGCAGCATATGTGTTGCATAGCAAGCACATCTGTTTGTTCAGCTTGTTACTCAAGTAGGAAACAGGCAGCTTCAGCTTTTGACCCGAGTAGGAAACAGACAGTAGTACCCCACACAAAGATGGCACCCGACTATGTGGCTTCGATTGTGTGTTTCTCTCCACAGTCCTGCCAGTAATCCAGTCTCCCGTATCAGGAAACTTTCAGGAGCCTAATGCGGGAGATTGGATCATTGGCAGGACTGTGGAGAGAGACACATTCAAAGTGGTGCATTTGGCTGCTATCTTTGAGTGGGGCACTGCTACCTGTTTCCTACTAAGGTCATAAGCCTATCAGTAAGAGATTTAGTTGCTGTGCAGTGAACACTGCCCTGATTTCCTTCAGCCGACCATGACTGAACCCCTTTGAACCGGTTCTGAGCCCTACCTTGTTTCTGTTGGCCATAACTGGACCATTTAGTAGTAGTTCAAAGCCCTGCTTTTAATCTAGGGTAGTCTCCCAACTTTTTTCTCCATGACACATTGATTTATTGAAGAGACCAGGCCAGTTGTCTTGTATGCAGCACATTTCTGGTTTTGTTTGTATCGCTTCCTCATGGAGTTGTTTACTTCACTCATTTATCTTGTGTATGTCCTGTAAACTGGAAGTTAGGTCTAAAGGCTTGATCAGATTCATATTAAACATTCTTGGTAAGAATATACTTCATAGATTATGCTGAGGCCATCAAGAGGGTTATAGCTTAGTGGTTCCGAGTTTGAATAAGTGATTAAGGAGGTGATCACCAGTTCTTTCTAATAAAACTATTACTTATGATGAGTGAGATTAATGGAGTTCCTGTAGTCCACAATCCTTGCTTTGCTGGAATAAATCTTAACAGAGCATGGCATATTTTTAGTATCTTATTTGATTTGGATACTGATGTTTTATTTAGGGTTTCTGCATAAATATTTGTGAGATTGATGAGTTTGTGTGTCCGTATGTATTTTTTTATTTTATTTTTTCCCATACAAAAATTTACACATACCTTGTTATATGACTCTAATTGCTCTCTCCATACTGTGACAGCACACTCCTCCTTTCTACCCCTCGTTCCCCATGTCCATTAAACTGGCTCTTAACCCTCTTTGCCTTCCCATCTCACCTCTGAACAGAAGCTGCCCGTTTAGTCTCTTGTATCTACTTGAGCTAAGAAGCACAGTCCTCACGAGTATCACTTTCTGTCCCACAGTCCAGTCCAATCACTGTCTGAAGAGTTGGCCTTGGAAGTTGTTTTAGTTCTGGGCTGATAGAGAATCCAGGGGCCATGCTTTCGGGGGTTCCTCTAGTCACAGTCAGACCATTAAGTCTGGTCTTCTTACTAAAATTTGGGTTCTGCACCCCACCTTTCCCCTGCTCCATCTGGGACTCTCTGTTGTGTTCCCTGTCAGGATGGTCATTGGTGGTAGCCAGGCTCCGTTTAGTTCTTCTGGTCTCAGGCTGATGCAGTCTCTGGTTTATGTGGCCCTTTCTGTCTCTTGGGCTAATACTTTCCTTGTGTCTTTGGTGTTCTTCCTTCTCCTTTACTCCAGGTGGCTGGGACCAGTTGATGCATCTTAGATGGCTGCTTGCAAGCTTTTAAGACCCCAGACGCCACTCACCAAAGTAGGATGCAGAACATTTTCTTAATAAGCTTTGTTATGCCAGTTGACCTAGATGTCCCCTGAAAGCATGGTCCCCAGACCCTTACCCATGCTACTCTGTCCCTCAAAGTGTTGGATTGTATTCAGGAAATTTCTTAGCTTTGGTATAGTCCAGTTCCACTGACTTCCTCTGTAGTGTGCGCTATCCTTCCCTTCACCTAAGATAATTCTTATCTACTATCTAGTTAGTAAATTACCCTTACTCTCCCTCCCCACTCTCATAACCATCAAAGAATGTTTTCTTCTGTGTTTAAACCTTTTCTTGAGTTCTTATAATAGTGGTCTTATACAGTAATTGTCCTTCTGTGACTGACTAAATTCATCAGGATAATGACCTCCAGCTTCCTCCATGTTATAAGATGTTTCACAACTTCATCGTTGTTCTTTATCATTGTGTAGTATTCCGTTGTGTGGATATACCATAATTTGTTTATCCGTTCGTCTGTTGATGGGCACCTAGGTTGTTCCCATCTTTTTGCTGTTGTGAACAGTGCTGCAGTGAACGGGGTGTGCATATATCTATTCCTGTAACTGGTTTATTTCTTTAGGATATATTCCAAGGAGCGAGATAGCTGGATTGTATGGTACTTCTATTTCTAGCTTTTTAAGGAAGCGCCAAATCAATTTCCAAAGTGGTTATACCATTTTACATTCCCACCAACAGTGTGTAAGTGTTCCAGTCTCTCCACAACCTCTCCAGCTTTATTATTTTGTGTTTTTTGGATTAATGCTGGCCTTGTTGGGGTGAGGTGATATCTCATTGTAGTTTTGATCTGCATTTCTCTGATGGCTAATGATCGTGAGCATTTCTTCATGTGTCTGTTACCTGCCTGAATATCTTCTTTGGTGAAGTGCTTGTTCATATCCTTTGCCCATTTTTTAATCGGGTTATTTGCCTTTTTGTTGTGGTTTTGCAATATCGTGTAGATTTTAGAGATTAGACACTGATCGGATTTGTTGTAGCAAAGAATTTTTTCCCAGTCTGTAGGTTGTCTTTTGACTCTTTTGATGAAGTCTTTCAGTAGGCATAAGTGTTTGATTTTTTAGGAGCTCCCATTTATCTAGTCTGTCTTCTGGTGTTTGTGCATTGTTACTTATGGTTCGTATTTTGTTTATGCCATGTATTAGGGCTCCTAGCATTGTCCCTATTTTTCCTTCCATGATTTTTATTGTTTTTGAGTTTATATTTAAGTCTTTGATCCATTTTTAGTTTTTGTGCATGGTGTGAGGTATGGGTCTTGTTTCAGTTTTTTGCAGATGGATATCCAGTTATGCCAGCACTGTTTGTTAAAGAGACTGTCTTTTCCCCAGTTAACGGACTTTGGGCCTTTGTCAAATATCAGCTGCTCATTGGTGGCTGAATTTATGTATGGATTCTCAACTCTGTTCCGTTTGTCTATGTATCTGTTGTTGTACCAGTACCAGGCTGTTTTGACTACCGTGGCGGTATAATAGCTTCTAAAATCAAGTTGTGTGAGGCATCTCACTTTGTTCTTCTTCTTGAGTAATGCTTTCCTTATTCGAGCCCTCTTCCTTTCAATATGAAGTTGGTGATTTGTTTGTCCATCTCATTAAAAAATGCTGGTGGAATTTGAATTGGGATTGCATTGTATCTGTAGATTGCTTTGGGTAGAGATGACATTTTCACTATGTTGAGTCTACCTATCCACGAGCAAGGTATGTTTTTCCACTTACGCAGATCTCTTTTGGTTTCTTGCAGTAATGTCTTGTAGTTTTAATTGTATAGGTCTTTTACGTCTCTGGTTAGATTTATTGCTATATGTTTTATCTTCTTGGGGGCTATTGTAAATGGTATTGATTTGGTGATTTCCTCTTTGAGGTTCTCTTTGTTGGTGTAAAGGAATCTAACTGATTTTTGTATGTTTATCTTGTATCCTGAAACTTTGCTGAAATCTTCTATTAGTTCCAGTAGTTTTCTTGTGGATTCTATGGGATTTACTGTGTATGAGATCATATCATCTGCAAACAGAGATACTTTTACTTCTTCCTTACCAATTTGGATGCCCCTTATTTCTTTTTCTAGCCTAATTGCTTTGTCTAGGACCTCCAGCACAATGTTGAATAAGAGTGGTGATAAAGGGCATCCTTGTCTGGTTCCCGTTCTCAAGGGGAATGCTTTCAAAGTCTCTCCATTTAGCATGATGCTGGCTGTTGGCTTTATGTAAATGCCCTTAATTATACTGAGAAATTTCCCTTCTATTCCTATTTTATTGAGAGTTTTTATCATGAATAGGTGTTGGACTTTGTCAGATGCCTTTTCTGCATCGATTGATAAGATCATGTGGTTCTTGTGTTTTGTTTTATTTATGTGCTGGATTACATTGATTGTTTTTCTAATGTTGAACCATCCCTGCATACCTGGTATAAATTCCACTTGATCATGATGAATTATTTTTTTGATATGTTGCTGAATTCTATTGGCTAGAATTTTGTTGAGGATTTTTGTGTCAATGTTCATGAGGGATATTGGTCTGTAATTTTCTTTTTTTGTCATGTCTTTACCTGGTTTTGGTATCAGGATTATGCTGACTTCATAGAATGAGTTTGGGAGTATTCCATCCTTTTTTATGCTCTGAAATACCTTTAGTAGTACTGGTGTTAACTCTTCTCTGAAAGTTTGGTAGAATTCTCCAGTGAAGCCATCTGGGACAGGGCTTTTTTTTTTGTTGTGAGTTTTTAAATTACTTTTTCAATCACTTCTTTTGTTATGGGTGTATTTAGTTGTTCTACCCCCATTTGTGTTAGTTTAGGTACTGAGTTTCTAGAAATTTGTCCATTTCCTCTAGGTTTTCAAATTTTTTAAAGTACAATTTTTCATAGTATTCTGTTAATGATTCTTTTAATTTCAGTTGAGTCTGTTTTGATATCACCCATCTCATTTCCTATATGGGTAATCTGCTTCCTCTCCTGTTTTTCTTTTGTCAGTTTGGCCAGTGGTTTATCAGTTTTGTTGATCTTTTCAAAGAACCAGCTTTTAGTCTTGTTAACTCTTTCAATTGTTTTTCTATTTCTCTATTTCATTTAATTCTGCTCTAATTCTTATTATTTGCTTTCTTCTGGCGCCTGAGGGCTTCTTTTGCTGCTCTCTTTCTACTTGTTCCAGTTGTACGGTTAATGCTTTGATTATGGCCCTTTCTTCTTTTTGGATATGTGCCTTTATTGCTATAAACTGACCTCTGAGCACTGCCTCTTGCTCTATCCCAAAGGTTCTGGTAGGATGTGTTTTCATTCTCATTTGATTCTATGAATTTTTTTATTCCATCCTTAATTTCTTCTATAACCCAGTAGTTTCTGAGCAAGGTGTTCAGTTTCCATGTGTTTGATTTTTTTTCCTTACTTTTTCTGTTATTGATTTCTACTTTTATGGCTTTATGGTCAGAAAAGATTCTTTGTAATATTTTGGTGCTTTGGATTTTGTTAAGGCTTGCTTTATGGCGTAATGTGTGGTCTCTTCTGGGGAATGTTCCAAGTGCACTGGAAAAGAAAGGATACTTGGCTGCTGTTGAGTGGAGTGTTCGGAGTATGTCTGTGAGATTAAGTTGGTTGATTGTAGCATTTAGCTCTTCCGTGTCTTTGTTGAGCTGCTTTCTAGGTGTTCTGTCCTGCATTGAAAGTGGTGTTTTGAGGTTTCCTACTACTGTTGTGGAGCTGTCTATCTCTCTGTTCAGTGCTCTTAGAGTTTGTTTTATGTATTTTGGAGCCCTGTCATTGGGTGTGTAAATATTTATTATAGTTATGTCCTCCTGATGTATTGATCCTTCAGTCATTATATAGTGTCCTTCCTTACCCCTTGTGGTGGATTTTGCTTTAAAGTCTATTTTGTCAGAGATTAATATTGCCACTCCTGGTCTTTTTTGAGTGTTGTCTGCTTGATATATTTTTTCCCATCCTTTGAGTTTTAATATGTTTGTGTGTTTAAGTCTAAGGTGTGTCTCTTGTAGGCAGCATATAGATGGATCACGTTTTTTTATCCAATCTACCGCTCTGTGTCTCTTTATTAGTGCGTTTAGTCCATTTATATTCAGCGTAATTATTGATAGGTATGAGTTTAGTGCTGTCATTTTGCTGTCTTTTTTTGTGTGTTGTTCAGTTTCTTTGTTCCACTTAATTTTTTTGTGCTGAGTTGTTTTTCTTTATTTTCTTTTCATCTTTTTCATTGTTGTTGGTTTTGTGTTTGCTGAGTCTTTATATTTTTC
Organism: Dugong dugon; assembly: GCA_030035585.1. NCBI lineage: Eukaryota > Metazoa > Chordata > Mammalia > Sirenia > Dugongidae > Dugong > Dugong dugon. The sequence continues at coordinate 59,394,493 of CM057467.1, read as the reverse complement.
TAGTCTTTTATTTTGACGTGTAGGGTTGTTGCTTTCCTTTCTGGTTACCTTAATATTTACCACTATTTTTCTAAGTTTATACCAGTCTTTTATTTCTTTATATCGCCTTGGCTTCCTCTCCATGTGAAAAATCTATGTTTACATTTCTTAAGTACCTCTTTTTTGTTTTAATGTTGTCATCTTTTTCATATTGACATTTGTTTCTCTATTTTCAGTGTTCTAGCTTTAATTTACTTTTGTGTCTTCCCTGTCTGGGTTGATATCTAGTTGCTCTGTCCTGTGTTCTAGGCTTGGGTTATCATCTGATGTTACTGATTTTCTAACTGGAGGACTCCTTTTAGTATTTCCTGTAATTTTGGTTGGTTTTTGCAAATTCTCTAAACTTCTGTTTATCTGGAAATGCCCTAATATCGCCATTATATTTGAGAGACAGTTTTGCTGGATATATAATTCTTGGCTGGCAGTTTTGTTCCTTTAAGGGTTTATATATGTTATTCCTTTGCCTTCTTGCTCGTATGGTTTCAGCTGAGTAGTCCGAGCTTATCCTTATTGACTCTCGTTTGTAGATGGCTTTTCGTTCATCCCTAGCCGCTCTTAAAATTCTCTCTTTATCTTTAGTTTTGGCAAGTTTGATTGTAATATGTTTTGGTGACTTTCTTTTGCGATCTACCCTACGTGGGGTTTGATGAGCATCTTGGATAGATATCTTCTCATCTTTCATGATACCAGGGAAGTTTTCTACCAACAAATGTTCAACAATTGTCTCTGAATTTTCTGTTATCCTCCCCTGTTCTGGTAGTCTAATCACTTGTAGGTCATCCCTGTTGATAAAGTCCCACATAATTCTTAGAGTGTCTTCATTTTTTTTTAATCCTTTTATCTGATTTTTCCTCGTATAAGTTGGCATCAAGTGCTTTATCTTCAACCTCACTAATTCTGACTTCGATTGCCTTGGTTCTGCTCCGGTGGCTTTCTCTTGTCTAATTCTGAAATTTTATTGTTAATCTTCTGGATTTCTGATTGCTGTCTCCCCATGAATTCTTGCAGCCTGTTAAATTTGTCATTATGCTCTTCTCTAATCTTTTTAATTTCGTCTGTTGCGTGTTCTGCGTTTTGCTTAATTCCTAATTTCTTGAAGAGTTCTGTATATTAATCTTTTGTATTCTGCCTCTGGTAGTTTGAAGAAATTTTCCTCCTCTGGAAAATTTCTAGATTATTTTGGGAGCTTGCTGAAGTCATCATGGATTGCTTCTTCATGTGGTTCGATACTGACTGTAGTCTCCAAGCCATCAATAAGTCATTATATTTATTTATTTTATGTTTGCTTACTATGTCCTAGCTTCTTGTTTTGTTTTGCTCTGCCCAAATATGCCACTCGTATGAGCTATTTTGGTTATTGGCACCTTTCAAACTCTAACGTCCTGTCACCTGGTGGTTAGATCTGTTACTAGGTATGTGAGCTCAGGAGTCCGCCCATGCCTCCTGTATGGGTTCAGCTCAGGTGCCCAGGTAGATGGCCACCACGTGTGTGGTGTAGGCTCTCACTTACAGTCCTAGACAGGCATGGATGATTGGTGTAGGCATAGGCATCTGGCTGCAGGAGGGGGACACACTCTCAGCAAGGCAGGGGGTTGATGGCCACCCCTGAGTGTCCAGAAGGCATTTCCTTGTTCCCTAGAGTGCGTAGGTGAGTGGGTTTTGCAGCCGGAGTATGAGCATCTAATGCTGTTGGCTGTAAGGACTGGGGGGCAGCTCTTATTCATGGGCCCCTATTGCAGGTGACTAGGTGGCGTGGGTGGAGCCACCGGTCCTCAGGCCCCTGAGTTGGGTAGGTAAAGACCCTGCTTAATGGGCAGAGCAATGTTAGGTGTCAGGAATCTGCCACTTCACAGCTAAAACAGTTGAAGTTAGACTTCTGGTATATACCCTGTAGTACTGCGGTGATGAGGGCCTATGCTGTTGAGATTGGCCCACACAAGTCTATGCAAGGGGGAAAGGCACTCAAAGTCCGTGGATGCCTTATGCCTGTGCCTAGGCAACCTGTGCCTAGGCAAAGGAGCTGTGCCTACCCTGGGTTCCTGGCTTAGGGGATCTGGCAGTTTATTTTTTCCCATTTGTTAATTTGTTCACTCTCCAAGGCAGGGAGAATGGCTCTGGGTGTGTGTCAGATCCTATTTCCTGCACAGGGGCTGGGCAATTGCTGAAGCTGGTCCGGGACCCAGTGCAGAGCAGGGAACGGGGAGGTAAATCGGAGAGAGGTTTTTCCCTAAGTGGGGTTTTTTTGATCTGTGCTGTAGGCCGTACACAATTACTTATATTTCGCCTTATTGAGGGCTGCTTCTCACTGGTTCTTGGTGGCTATGTAGAGTCTGGTGCTGGGTCTCTCCCAGTGCAAAAAGTGTGCCTCCGGAGCACAGCTGCTGGCCTACCTCACTGCTCATCCCCGAGCTGATCAGGCCTGAAGGGCTCAGACCCTCACTGGGTCAGGTCTGGCAACTCCTCGCTGCTTCCAAACTGTCTCTCCCTCCCCCGCCACTCAGTGTGGTTCTTTAACTCTGCCTTTGATGTTCAGGGCTCCCAGGTTGCCATATATAATCAAATCACTTGTTTTTTCGGGTTTTTGTTGTAAGAGGGTCCACTGGAAGTGTCTGACTACTCTGCCACTTGGCCCCGCCTCTCTTGGTTATGTATTTTTTATCCAGTTTGATTATCAGTGCCATATACAGTTCATATAATAGGTTGGGAATTTTCCTTCTTTTTTCTTGCTGTGGGATAGTTTAAGTAGCAGTGAATTAATTTTTTGGCCTTTGAATGTTTGGTCTATTCCTCTATGAAACTTCCTGGGCCTGGTGGCTGTTTTGGGTGGTAACTCTTTGGAAAAGTTATCAATTTCCTTTGTGGAACTTGGTCTGTTTAAACTTTCTGTGTAGGTCCCTTTTAGAGGCTACTTACCATAGGATCTGCTTTTCTTTTTTCTTTTCTGGTGGACATTCAGTTGCTCCAGCACCACAAATTGGATATTCTGTTCTTTCTCTACTGGTTTGTAATGACCCTTCTTATATGCTGATTTTTCATTTTATGTGTGTATCTGTTATTTAGCTTTTAATTCTTTTTTGTTGATGTATTAGACTAGGTGTCAATTTTACATTCTTAGTTTAGAAAAAAGTCACACTTTTCTTTGAAGACCAGCATTAGTTCAAATACAATAGCACCAAAGTAAAATTATGTTACTGGTACAAAATGTTGTAACTACTTCTGGGTCCTGGAAGTGAGGTGATAGCATAGATTTTAGTTGCTAGTTTATTTCCTATTTTATTTTCACTTTTGATGGGTGAACTTTTTATTTTTTTAAAGCTTTCTGCTTTTAGTTCTTGTAAGTAAGCTTTTACACTAGTATTTTTTTCTTAGATGCTAGTTGTTTACAGAAAATGTGTGTTGTAGATTATGATCTGTTAGAAATAATTACTGAAGTAGTTTTGTTTTAAAGACCTAATTGAAATGTTAAGTCTAGCTTTGTTCAGCTTCTTTATAAATGATATCACATGGTTTCTAAAGAAAAATTGATCCTACCCTTGATTGTTATATAGTTGAACTCTTTGTAATATATGTTGATTTGGTTCTGTTGTTTATTAGGTGATGTAGTTCACAATACTGTGAAATGGCTCTTTTGTTCTTTCCGTTGATGGTTGTATATTGTGTATGCATACCAATTACAAATTTTAGTTGGAATCTAATTAAAAAAACTTAGTTTTTTTTTTAGTATTGTTCAGAAGCTAGTGACTTTTTTTTTAAAGATAGGTTTTATTTTTTTTTAGCTAACCTTTAAAACAGAAACAAATCTGTATGTGTTATCTCTTTTCACTTTGTCTTATTTTAAGCAAGTCTGATCTATGCATATCTGGAATTGTGCAAGTTAGTGGTCTGATTTGTTCTGAAAGAGCAAATTTCTATTTCTATTTCATTAAATATCAAGATCCCCTGATAGATTATAAGTAATTTACAAAGATTGAAGTTTTGTATATTTTAAAATTATTATACCTAGTGCCAAAAATGAAACATATTAGTATTATAGTTGTATTTTAAGGAAAGGGAGTTTATAATTAAGCCTGTAATTCACACATACAAAAATCAGTGATGTGCTGGAGGAGATAGCCAGTAGGCAGCTGAAAATAGGAGTTTAAATTTAGGGGAAGGCTGGTAACTAGAAATAGAAAATTGGAAGTTTTCTTCGTATAAGTGACCATTGTAGCTATGCGAGTGGTTTAGAGTGAGAAAGCCCAGAGTAAGAGGTTTCATGTTTGGTGTTGGAAAACAGCAACATTTAACGAGTCAGTTGTCAACATTGAAGCAGCCAGTTGTACAGTTCAATCTTTTTCCTACAAATATCTATAATAAATTAGAAAGTGTAGAGGAAACATAGTGAAAGATTAGCAGTTTTCTTCAAATTAGCAAATAGTCCTAATTTTTAAATCTCTGAAGCTTTTTTTAATAATAAAATATTTACTCTGGTATTATAAATTTTGTGCTCAATTACATATCAATTTTTTGAAAAGCACTTAAGGTAAAAAAATATAACATGGATATATATGTGATAGATGTTTAGATAGATACAGATACATAGGTGCAGATCTTTCTATATCCACAAATACGTCTTCATCTATATTGGTTTAACTTTCTTTCCTCTCTTCTTTTTCACTCCCCCTCTCCAATCCATCCATGCATCTATCCATCCATCCATCCATCCCTTTTTAGAATTAAGCATGCTCTGCCATCTAGCATCCTGACACTTAGTAAGTGGACATCTTACTTAAATCTTAATCGCATCACTGAGGGGGTTCTGAGAAAGCTTTGAAGTAGTTTCCAGGATTCCTTAAAAAATTTGTACCACAAAGAACTGTGATCATAGTAACTCAGCAGGAAGCATGGGTAACATCTAGTTTATCCCTAGGAGGGCTGTTAAGAACTAGTCTTCTCTTTTTCTAGGAAGTGCTTTGTTTGTGGTTCAGAAAGAAGTCATTTGGATGGATTTTTGTTTTGTAGAATTGCTATGGAATTTACTTTGATATTTTGTAATAGTTTAGGTATGTTAAGAGGTGTGCAATGTATTAAACATGAATGTGGATTAAAATGTCAGAAATTGCATATTTATTCTAAGCATATTCATGGGTTGAATTGTTAAAATGCACTGTAATAAATATTAAATCCTTAAGCAGATATGACCAAAATGAATGAACTATACACTATGTGAACATTAATTTGCTCTGTAAACTTGGTATCTTCAAGTTTTAATGCTATGTTCACAAGAAAAAAGTTACCTTGCAGTCTTCTGAAAAGCGTACTATGTATTATGTACTGTATATAATAGAACGTATAATAGGATGATATATTTATAGAACGTATATATAAAATATATCTATCTGTATTTTAAGGAAGTATTTTTGTACTTGTCTAAAACATTCTCACAGATGAAAATTTTTTACATCTTGAAAGAATTTCTGAGATGAATAAATAGCATCTCTTAGTAAACCATTACAATGTTTAGGAATTCTCACTTTGTTTTTCTTTTATATAAAACTTCTCCTTATTTGTATAGCATGTAATTATTTTTTATATGTATATTTTATATTTATATGTAGAATCGATAAATATTTAGAATTTACCATAGTCACACCTTTCCTATTGTACTCTCTAGTGACCTCAGCTGTGGAATGTGTTACATTCAGCATTGTCCAAAAGCCATACTAAGTCTTAAAATTTGAGAAGGTTATCTAAAGACTTTATTCACTGAAATTTCCAGGAGGAAGAACACTCCATTATCATTCAACTAATTAGACATGAAATGTTGGTAGAAGATAGTAGTACTTGGAATTTCAGCAGGATGTGAAGATACTTTTTAATTTATTAGAATGTTACAAAAATTTAATTTTGTAATGTTTTACAATAGGAAGAATGATACTCTGATTAAGCAGTTCTTAACATTTTTTAAAGTAGTACTTCTTCATGTACTCGCTTACTTTCATTTTGCATGCAGGCTTAAGAAAGTCACTTCCTTCCCCCTACTTCATGCCCACACTCTCCCCCATAAAGCTTATCCATGGTTTGAAGAAATACCTGACTCACTTTGAATTGCTTATTTGCTGAACTTCATCAACTTTCTAGTCTAGTGATTCTTAGCAGAATGGGAATATCTATGTATCAGAATCTCCTGTGAAGTTAAAACATTTATTGCCCGAGTACTTCCCCTTTAGGCCTGTGCAACCTACTGTTATAATTAGCATCTCCCATTTCCTCATCACTGTGGTTTCCAGAGAGGACTCACTCACTAGGAAGGGAGTGTTAACCCCTTTGTCTTCAGTCTTAGGCTAGATATCTAAAAAACAAAAAACCCACTGCCCTCCAGTTGATTTCTGACTCATAGCGACCCCATAGGGTTTCCAAGGCTGTAAATCTCTACGGAAGCAGACTGCCACATCTTTCTCTCGAGGATCTGCTGGTGGTTTCAAACCACCGATCTTTCAGTTAGCAGACCAGCGCTTTAACCACTGTACCACCAGGGTTCTTCAGGCTAGATATAGTCAAGTGTTAAAAATAAAATGGCATTTTATGAACATATCAGTTTCTTGTGATAATTAACATCACTGGAGAAGTAAAATAAATCACTCTTCTGGTATTGTACAGCTGCAGGATTGACACTGAAATTGTATGAAGACATTGCACCAGCAAAAACCCTACAAAAAGAGTCTGGCCCTATATTCTAATGTTTGCCCTTGACAGATATTGTTCCCTCTTTCTTGAAGCTATTAGCCCTGGGTTGGAATTTGGATAAACCTGGGAAGGAGGTGATCTTCCTAATCTTTTTTTGGGGGAGGATAAATTGAACCTTGAGACCAGAATAGAGCATAATCTAATAATAATACATCTTCTGCCTTTTCAGACTAGTAAGACTATGTCAAGGCTTTATTTATCCTCAAAGCACAGAAGCCCTTTAAGACACCATATTAAAGAAGTCAGTGAATTGCAGAATTTTTTTTTTTTTTGGAACATTTTATTGTTGTTTAGGTGAAAGTTTATAGAGCAAATTAGTTTCCCATTCAACAGTTTATACACAGCTTGTTTTGTGACATTGGTTGCAAACCCCTGAATATGTCAGCAGTCTCCCCCCTTCCTCCCTGGGTTCCCTGTGTCCATTCGCCCAGCTTTCCTGCCTCTACCTTTAGGTCTTGTATAGTTTATTGTTCTGAGTTATACATTCCTTACTGGTGTTATTGTTCGTTTTATAGGCCTGTCTTTTGTATGCCTATACTGTGATCTCTGGGAGTAATTTCAGTTCCAAGTTTAAAGGGTGTCTAAGGGCCATAGTCTCTGGGGTTCCACTAGTCTCTATCAGACCAGTTAAGTCTGGTCTTATTTATGAATTTGAATCTTGTTCTACATTTCTCCCCCACTCTGTCCATGACCTACTATTGTGGTCCCAGTCAGAGTAATTGGTAGATGTAGCTGGGCACCACGTAGTTCTTCTGGTCTCTGGCTAGTAGAGGCTGTGGTTCATGTGGTCCATGAGTCCTTTGGACTGGTTCCTTGAGTCTTTGGTTTTCTTCACTCTTCTTTGCTTTGGATGAGAAGAGACCAGTTGTTGAATCTTAGATGACTGCTTGAAAGTTTTTAAGACCTCGGTCAATACCAATATAGGGTGTAGAACATCGTCTATATGTATTATGATATGCGAATTGACCTAAATGGTCCCACAAGACTATGGTCCCTAGCCCTCAAGCCCAGTATCTCAGTCTTGGGAGGTGTATGGCTGTGGCTAAGAATTTTCATGGTAGTATCCTGTGTGGCATGTACACACATATACATGTGTGGGTGTACTTCATATGCCCTCCCACTCTTGTTCAGCTTACCTTTGTACCTTTGTATCCACTCATACATTATTGTTTGTTATTACTGTTGTTGCAGGGTTGTATATGTATCAGTGTTTACCTCTGTTGGCTTTTACTCTTACATACCTTTCAGTGTCTTCCTTTACCTTAATTATGTTGTGCTAACTTCCCCCGTGCTGTGTATTATCTTTCCCTTCACCAAAGTTAGTACGCATCTTCTGTCTAGTTAATAGTTTTCCCTCCTCCCTTTCCCATCTCTGGTAACTATCAAAGAATGTTTCTGTGTAAAAACCTTTTCTTGACTTTTTATAATAGTGGTCTCATAGAATATTTGTCCCTTTATGACTGACGTATTTCACTCAGCATAATATCCTCCAGGTTCATCTGCGTTGTGAGATGTTTCTTGTAGATTCCTCGTTATTCTTTAACATTGCATAGTATTCCATTGTGTGTATGTGCCACAGTTTGTTTATTCATTCATCTGTTGATGGGCACTTAGGCTGTTTCCATCTTTTTACTATTGTAAGTAATGCTACAGTGAACATGGGTGTGCATATGTCTGTTCGTGTCACGAATCTTATTTCTCCAGGATATATACCTAGGAGTGGGATTGCTGGATCATATGATATTTCTATTTCTAGCTTTTTGAAGAAGCGCCGTATTGTTTTCCATAGTGGTTGTACCATTTTACATTGCCACCAGCAGTGTATGAGAGTTCCAGTCTGTCCACAGCCTCTCCAGCATTTGCTGTTTTCTATTTTTTTGATCAGTACCATTATTGCTGGTGTGAAATGGTATCTCTTCGTAGTTTTCTTTTTTTTTAATAAATAATAGTTAAAATAGTTTATTTGAAACCTAATGAAGTATGCTTTTGATTATATGTATTTATTAATAGTTATATTAAATGTTAATATTTAGGATTCTGCGTATATATTTTTTTATTATAGAATGAAATATTTTGCTAACTATCAGAACAGATAATTTTTTTTTCCCTTTCATTTTTTCTTTTTTTAAAATTGTACTTCAGGTGAAGGCTTACAGAACAAATAGTTTCTCATGAAGCAGTAGTACACATATCGTTATATGACATTGGTTAACAACCCCACAATGTGTCAGCCCTCCCCCTCTTGGCCCTTTTTTTTTTTCGGTGAAAATATACATAGCCAAAGATACACTGTTTCAAAAATTTCTACATGCACAGATCAGTGACATCGACTACGCTCTTCCAGTTGTGCTGCCATTCTTACTTTAGTTGAAGGCTTACAGAACAAAATAGTTTCTCATTTAACAGTTAGTACACATGTTGCCCTATGACAATGGTTAACAACCTCACAACACATCAACACTATCCTTACTCAACCTTGGGTTCCCTATCACCAGCTCTCCTGTCCCCCTCTACCTTCTGACCCTTGTCCCTGGATTGCTGCGCCTCACTAGTCCCACTTGGTTTTATGGGGCTGTCCACTCCCCAGCCGAACGGTGAACCTTGGAAATGACCCCACCACTGAGCTAAAAGGGTGTCTGGGGGCCATACTCTCGGGGTTTCTCCAGTCTCCTTTAGGCCAGTAAATCTGATCTTTTTTATGTGAGTTAGAATTTTGTTCCACTTCCTTCTCCAGCTCTGTCCAGAACCCTCTGTTGTGATCCTGGTCAGAGCAGTCAGTGGTGGTAGCCGGGCACCATCTAGCTGTACTGGACTCAGTCTGGTGGAGGCCTTGGTAGCTGTGGTCCATTAGTCCTTTGGACTAATCTTTTCCTTGTATCCTATTTTCTTTATTCTCCCTTGCTCCAGAAGAGATGGCTGCTTAGAGGCTTTTAAGACCCCAGATGCCACTCACCAAGGTAGAATGTAGAACATTGTCTTTATAAACTGTGGTATGCCAGGTGAGCTAGATGTTCCCTGAGACCATGGTCCCCACAGCCCTCTACCCAGCAATTCAGTCCCTCACGGAGTTTGGATGTGTCTATGGAGCTTCCATGACCTTTCCTTGTACAAGTTGTGCTGGTTTCCCCTGTATTGTGTACTGTCTCACCCTTCACCCAAGATACCACTTATCTATTGCCTATTTAGTATTCCCCCCCACCCCTCCCATCCCTCCCATCCCTGGTAACCAACAAAGATTGTTACATTTTGTGTGTGAACTTTTTTGTGGGTTTTTACAATAGAAATCTCATACAGTACTTGTCCTTTTGTGATTGACTTATTTCACTCAGCTTAATGTCCTCCAGTTTCATCCATGTTATGAGATGCTTCACTCTCTTTGTAGTTTTGATTTGCATCTCTCTAATGGCTAATGATCGCCTGCATCTCTTCATGTATTTGTAGGCTGCCTGGATATATTCTTTGGTGAAGTGTCTGTTCACGTCCTTTGCCGACTTTTTAATTGGGTTTGTTTGTCTTTTTGTTGTTGAGTTGTTGGAGTTTTCTATAAATTTTAGAGATTACCCTTGTCAGATATGTTGTAGCCAGAATTTTTTTCCCAGTCTGTGGGTTCTCTTTTTACTTTTTTTGAAAAGTCTTTTGATGAACCTAAGTATTTGATTTTCAGGAGGTCCTAATCATCTGGTTCATCTTCTGCTGCTTCTGCTTTTTTAGTTATATTTGATAGTCTATTTATGCCGTAAATTAGAGCTCCTAAGTTTGCCCCTATTTTTTCTTGTATTATGTTTATGGTTTTAGGTTTTACATTTGGGTCTTTGATTCATCTTGAGTTAGTTTTTGTGTATGGTGTGAGGTAGGGAGCTTGTTTCATTTTTCTGCAAATGGATATCCAGTTTTGCCAGCACCATTTGTTAAAGAGACTATTTCTTCCACATTTAATGGATTTTGACCCTTTGTTGAAGATAACTGTGGATAGTTTTATTTTTGAGTTCTCAATTCTGTCCCATTGGTCCATGTGTCTATTGTGTACCACTACCAGACTGTTTTGACTACCGTGGCTGTGTAGTAGGTTTGAATTGCAGAATTTAAAGGTACCGGACTAGTCTAAACATGTTCTGTTACAGAAACAGTACAGTGCATTGGAAAGAACGTGAAACTGAAGTCAGATGAACCATCACGTCTTTTTGTTATTTTTACATTTTTAAGAAAAACCCTTAACTTTTTGATAGTTGGTTTTCTTATAGAGTGAGGATAAAGTGTCTGCCTTATACTTCCTAGGACTATTAACAGGATAAAATTTGATTTAATACTATTAACTACACCTTGTAAATTGTTAAATTTTATGCAAACATAAGGTAATGTGATCACTTCTTCACTTGCTGATAAACTGGAATCATTAATTGGCCTCAGCCCTCTCTCCTAGTAGCTATTTTTGGTGATTGTGTGTCTGTAAGGTGCTCCATTTTATAAGACTGGGGTCCTTACTAACACCTTGATGGTTACACCTTTTATATGCTTAGAATTCAACAGCCATTTATTTAGTACCTTACAGATGCCAGGTACTGTGCAGGTTTGTGGGGATGTAAAGATAAACAAACAAGATAATCTCTGCCTTGTAGTTAAACATAAATAGTTAGATTATCAGATAGATGGAGACCAGTGATGAAACTAGGGCTGTTTTACTGCTGAATATTTATACATAGACTTAGGATACTGAAACAGCTGTTTTTAAAAATACCATACGTTATATTTCGTAATGAAATGTATTGTCAGGCACTACCACTGAAGGTACAGAAATATTTTTATTCTGGAATTTGTAATTAACGCTATTCTTCATACATAACCTGGAGCGCTGGTAGCACAGTGGTTAAGAACTTGGCTCCTAACCAAAAGATTGGCAATTCGAATCCACCAGCTGCTCCTTGGAAACCCTATGGGGCAGTTTTGCTCTGTACTGTAGGGTCACTGTGAGTTGGAATTGACTGGATGGAAAGGGGTTTTGTTTGGTTTTGGTTATTCATACATAACTAGCTTTTGGTAAAATGATTTTTGCTTGAAAAGCATTTAACTTTTCTTTCTTCTGTGTATGTATGATTCTTGAATGTTGATGTTACCTTAACTTTTCTTTATGTAATTTATCTAAAATAGGTAATATTTGAACATCTTTAATTTGGAATTTGGTAAGAACTGGTAAGATTGGTAATGATTAGTAAGAACAATTTTGACCCATAGTAGAAATTACAGAAAAGATGAGATAAAAGCGACCTTATGGATCGTCTTACCAGTGATTTTTAAATTCTTTTTTGGAAGAGTCCAGGATTCTGTTGTTCGTTGAGGTACCTTAGGACTTGCTGAGGAGGGAGATTGCCTGAGGGTGGGGGAAGTATTGCCTTGTGGGTAGATCTAGACCCTCTTTCCCCTTTCAGTCAGAGGAGGTCCAATATTATGGTTTATATATTGTTGATAAATGTAAGATTAAAAAAATTTTTTTTATTAAAAAAATATGTTACATGATCAGTCTTGTCCTCTCATTTTAATAAAAAAAATGATGGCGTACCAGAGAATTAAAGTTAACTGGAACCCTGATTTCCTAATGTCACTTTAGTCCTGTTCATTTAAATCATACTGCCTCCATGTGGCTTTGGGAATATTCAAAATCTTATTAAGCCATTTTAAATAATGAAGACTCAGGACTATGAATGATTGATTCCAACATCAAGATCTCATTGACAATATTAAGACCTGGCATGATATTTAAGTGAAAGTGACTGGATATTGGTATTGGTTTTATGTATAAATTATTTTTTCTTTGAGAACTAAATTGTTTATAATTGAAACCAAAATAAGTTTTTGTAATTTTCAAAGTTTATTTGAACTCTTAAAACATGTCAAGGACCTCTTTCCTAGAGAAGAGGATATGTGTCATTCTTTGTCTCATATGCAATATAAGCAAAATAAAGTGATTAAGGGCAGAAAATAGTCCTTATCTTTGAGTTTTTACCTGGATTTTCGTTAAATAACTGGTAAATATGCAGTTTTTCTGTACAGTGAGTGTTTATAGACCTTTGTCTTTTTTTTTTTTTTTTAATTGTGCTTTAAGTGAAAGTTTACAGGTCAAGGTAGTTTCTCATACAAAAATTTATACACACGTTATTATGTGACCCTAGTTGCTCTCCCTATAACTGTGACAGCACGCTCCTCCTTTCCACCCTGAAATTCCCATGTCCATTCAACCAGCTCCTGTCCCTTTTTGCCTTCTCGTCTTGCCTCCAGACAGGAGCTGCCCATTTAGTCTCTTGTCTACTTGAGCTAAGAAGTACTCTCTTCACAAGTATCATTTTATGTCTTATAGTCCAGTCTAATCTGTGTCTGAAGAGTTGGCTTCGGGAATGGTTTCATTTCTGGGCTAACAAAGCATCCAGGGTCCATGTCTTCGGAGGTCCCTCCAGTCTCAGTCAGACCTTTAAGTCTGTTCTTTTTACTAAAATTTGAGTTCTACACGCTGCTTTTCTCCTACTCTGTCAGGGACTTTCTATTGTGTTTGTCTTTTGGAGTTAGAAAATTCACTTAGTATCTAACTTCTCACATAATGAAATTAAAACCAAGGTGATTTAATATGATTTGTAATAGAATCTAATGAAATGAACAATTCTATTGTATGTGAAAAAAATAGAAAACTAAAATTTGTTTCTTTTTTTTTTTTTTTAATGAATTTGCATTTAGTCAGAATCGTTCTGACTTTGGCTTTTTGACAAGATGAATTTAGAATTATTAAATTTAGTTACTATTACTAAATTTAGAATTCTTTAGCATAAACATAGATTAGTAACAAATTATACTTGTCTTCAAATTATACATCATACAACTAATGATGTAATAGTAATTTAAAAATGCTTTAAATTCCTCTTTTCAGAATTTTAATTAATGACTGCTGAACAAATGCCTCAAAGCATCTACTTAGAACTGCTATGGCACTGAAATCTTAGTTCTCATAAGCTACCCCTTTTTGTAAGATACCAGTAAGTTTCTCAACTCCTGATAATTTTTTTGATAGATTTCTAAAATATGATAACTTGATTATTAAGTCAAATTGATACTTAATCTTACTCTATCTCTCTCTCTCTCTTTTTAAAAATTATTTGCAGGAGAGGGCTCCTCACAATTTATATGGCCAACTTGGTAAGTAGTTTTTTTTTTTTTGAGGTCTTTCGTTGTGCTTTTTTATCTTTTTAAAAACCAAGTTCTCTTCAAAAACAACAGAAGAAAAAAGAAAAAAAGAAAGGGAGGCCATTTAAATTTGAGAATATTTTCTGTCTCTATTTTAATTAAAGAATAAACTTAAAAGTTTAAATGAGCCTTGATACCATCTGATTCATTCTTGCCACGTAGAACTGCTTCACTTATTTCAGGAGGAAAGTCATTTACTATTCTCTGCCCTTCATGATTCTTTTGGTTTTTTAAAGCTTAGACCTTCATGTTTGCTAGGTTACTAGATACACACACATATATATCTCTTGAATTTCATTTTACACTCTGCCTCTATTGCTATTTATTATGGAAAAAGTGATGAATTTGTATGATGTGTGTCCTTCTTGGACATTAAAGCTGCACTGGCTTTAGCCCCAAACACTGAGTACATTTAATAACATATTTAGTGAGGCTTCCAAATTTCAAAGATGACAGAAATTAAGTTAATGTTTTCTAATATTTCTATACTATTTCTGATATTCTTTATGGTAAATGTATAATCAGGGTTATATAATTTACATTGCCAAGTTCATATTTTAAAAACATTTATTTTAAAGTGTCTAAGTTGTTTAATAGGCAAGATTTTAAAAATTCAACTATGAAAAGATAATTATTTATTAGCGAAGGTAAGTTCTTGAATTCTGTAACAAGGGAGTATAGTTAGAGATATATTTAACAACTCACTTAAGCTATAAAATATTTAATTTTTGCTCTGTACTTCCCGTATGCCAATTATTGTGCTAGATGTTAGTAAGCAAGAAAGAGTCAGCTCTTGCACTCATGGAGCTTACTGTCTAGTGGAGAAGTCAGTGGAGAAGTGACACCAGTAATAATACTGTGTGGAAGGGACTAAAAAAATGAATTTATGGGGTACTGTGGGAGCCATAATATAGCACTAAACTATTCTGGAGGGGGATTTGGGTCAGAGAAAAGTAGTTCTAACCTTTTTTGAGTCATGAACAGAAAACTGCTTATGTATAGAAAGACACTCATTTCAATATAATTTCAAGGGTTTCATGTACCACTGATTAAGAAAGCCTAGGGTATACCATCAGGTAAGTTATTTTAAAATACTGCAGAAAAGTGTCTGTTCTAAGCACTTTTGATTGCAATAAGATGGAAATTTCAGGATACCAAGAGAGCGGGCTAGTTAAAGGATTTCTTTTTGTCTTCATTCTATCTTTAGAGAATTCTTACTAGAATATAAACTCTACAAGGTCATGGACTTTCTGTGCTTTATTTGCCATTGTACCGTGAACACCTAAATAGAGCCTGGCATATAGTAGGCATCGGATAAGTATTTGTTGAATTAATGATAATTTTGTTGAGTGTAGAATTCTAGATTGACCATGCTTCCTAGCATTTAGAAGATGTTCTGTTGTACATAGGGTCACTATGAGTCAGAACCAACTTGATGGCTCCTAACAACAACAACAATCCTTTTTCTTTGTTCTCTATAAATACTTTTTGGCTCTGTTGTCGGTGTGGTTTTACTTTTTTTTTTTTTTTAAAGTAATCTCTCTTTTTTCTTTATTATTTTTAAGATTTTTTTTTTTAAGAATTTGTCTTTGGTATGTTGATGTGATGATTAAGGTTGTGTGTCACCTTGGCTGGCCATGATACCGAGTGGTTTGGCAATTATGGAATAAGATAGTCATCATCTGTGATGTGATCAGCCAATCAATTGTAAGGGGAGTTTCCTTGGTGTGTGGCCTGCATCCAGTATTTATGGACATTCTGGCAAAGCTTGTTTGCTTGCTCTGGATCGTGCATCCAGTTCATCATCATCTGACCTCTGATTCTTGGGACGTGAGCCAGCGGCCTGCCATATTACTGGCTGATCTTGGGATTCGTCAGCCTCTGCAGCCTGTGAGCCAGCAGCCAGTCGTCTTACCTACTGATCTTAGATTTTTTGTCGGCCTCCGCAGGCCGTTTGCCAGCAGCCTGCCATCTGACCTGCTGATCTTGTGTTCGTCAACCCCTGCAGCTACATGAGTCAGGAGAAGCCTCCAGCCTGATGCATGACCCATGAATTTGGGACTTGCCAGCCTCTACAACTGTGTGAGCCATTTCTTGAGATAAATCTCTCTCTGTATGTATGTATATGTATGCTTCACTGGTTTTATTTCTCTAGAGAACCCACCCTAAGACAGTTGAGTTCACTAGGATGTACGGTTATTTTTATTTAGTTTACTCAGGACTTAGTTTGCTTCTTCAGTGGTTAGCTCTGGAATTAAATGCTTATGTATTCTCTCTTTGAATCTCACTTCTCCCCAGTCTCTATATTCTCTTATTCCGGAACTACTTTTAGGTGTATTTTAAACCTTATTTTCTTTTCCATGTCTTTTCATTGCTCTTTAACATTTTTCTACTCTGTGCTAAATTTTGGTTCATCTCTTCAGATCTGTCTCCATGTTAAATCATCTCTATATCTGTTTAATGTGCTGTTTAACCTATCCAATGTTAATTCACCTTCAGTGATGACCTTATTTTAAAATTATTTTTAAAAAGGTGATAAATACCAGGAATATCACAAAATCCAGAAAAAACTACATGATTTTTTTTATTAATAATCACCTGAAATGCATCTATAATACTTTCACCCTAATTTTTTGGTTATAAGCTCTTTGATAATCTTTTCATACAATAATTTTCTAATATAGTTTTCTATAGAGACAATATAAAGATAATTCAGTCTTTCCTCTTACATGATTGATTGAAATATTTTTTCAAAACAGAAATGGAATAACTAAAAGCATGTGACTTTATACACAGAACTATCCCCTTCAAATATTGTTACAGATAGTGCTTCACAGACACAGGAATTCTGACAAATTCTGTTTAGTACAATTCTCATTGGAAAAGAAAAACAAAGTTACGTTGCATGTGTAATAATTATAACTGTATACACTTCATTCTCTTGATAGGAGAGAACTTCCATTTTACTACTAGACCTTGGTAAGAATCAGATCCTCTGCTTACTACTTTACATGTCTGATGATTGGAAAAATTTTTTACAGTTTATCTTCCGTCTCTGTGTATTTCAAATCTTGTTTCTTTTTCAATACCCACATACTTTTAGGGCTGGGCATCATAGGACATGTCCATATCTCAGTATGGCCCCTGCTCCTTCACCTTCGTGTTATGACATGGTAAGTTGGCACAGTAGATGATAGAGAGTATTCCTGGAAAACACTCCTTTACCGGACTGCTAGCAGTCACTTATCTATACCTGGAAGCAACTGGAAATTAACTTAATAAATATGTATTGCTAAACTCAAGCTAAACATACTCCAGTTCAGCTTCTACTAAGCTGGATCCCCAAATGCCTCTGCTTACGCCAACAGTATTCCCTGCAGGGCAAGTGTGAGAGAGAGGAAGTCAGAATGTTAAGTGATCGTCGTCATAACCATCTGTGGTTAAAATACCTCACTTTTGCAAATTTTATAAAAACGTGACTATATGAACAGGTTATTTAGAGTGCTTCTGAAGTCTTGGAAGGAACCTGTAGAAATGAGGGGTCGTTATACTGCTCTGCCTTCTCTTTTACCACTCTGCCCTTCTTCATTCTCCACTTCAGCCACACTGCTCCTCCCGAATATTTTGCAAGCATGACATGCATGCTTCCTCCTCAGGCCCTTTGTACTCTGCCTTGAGCACTTATCCCCAGATATATGCATGCCTTGCTCTTTGATTTCATGGAGGCTGTGCTGAAATGTTAATGTTGTGAGGCTTTCCATATGAACCACACATAAGAAACAATCACCTTCCATGCCATCCTCAACCTTATACCCCCCAACCCATGTATTTTTTTTTTTTAGTAGTATCTTATTGTGTTTTTGGTGAAAGTTTACACGACAAATTAGGTTGCCATTTAACAATTACTACACAAATTGTTCAGTGACATTGGTTACATTTTTCACAATGTGTTAACATTTTCATTCATTCCATTCTAGATGTTTCGTTTCTAGTGATCTGGTTTCTATGTCTCCCTACCCTTTCATCTTTGCTTTAGAGTAATTATTGACTA
Source organism: Dugong dugon (assembly GCA_030035585.1). NCBI lineage: Eukaryota > Metazoa > Chordata > Mammalia > Sirenia > Dugongidae > Dugong > Dugong dugon. The sequence goes on along the minus strand of CM057467.1, from coordinate 59,376,453 downwards.
TTTGGTCTTATGTTTATGATTTTTTAAAGGTGTATAGTACTCATCGGTGATATTCTTTATTTTATGAGCCAGTCTTTTATTTAGCTAAAAGGTGACCTCGGGGTGGTTTCAGTTCAAGGTTTATGGAGTATCTCAGCATTATAGTCTCGGGAATATTTTAAGGATTTTTATAAATATTGCCAGATTATCCTCTGGCAACCCTGTTGGGTTTGTTCTAGTTTTTGTTTGCATCAGGAGTACATCAGAATTCACACAGTCAAAATTATTGATATTAGTAAGTTTTTATAAAAGACTTTCTGAAATACCTTAAGTGCTTTATTCAGTACTTTATTGCTTTCCTAAGCAGAATACCAGTACCTGTTTTGATTATGATCCTTATATATGAAGGTCCCTAGGTGGCACAAGTTTTTTTTTTAAATAGCACTTAATAGTGCAGAAAGAGAAGAATTTAAATATTTTCAGAGAGACTGAATTTAATCTAAAGAAATAACCGTTCTATGACTTGATTATCTTGCTTACTAGACTAAGTTGAAATTGTTGGCATAATAACATCAACAACAAAATTTGAAAAATTTTTATTTTTAAAAATTATTATTGTGTTTTTAAGTGTGTCTTTCTGACTTGGACAGTATAGAAAATCATAAAGAAGAAAATAAAAATTGTGTGATTTTACCATTTAGGAATTACTAACATTTTAGTATTTACTTTTTAGAATTTCCCTCCCCCTCCAATGTACCTACATAAATACACATAGATGCACACACACATTATAAAGATAATTTTTAAAAAGTTGAAGGTGTATTGTTTTGCGACATAATTTTTAGTTACTATGGTGGGTAGTTTTCGTTGCTAATGATATTAAATAATCCTTTTTTGGGAGATTTACTACTACTTTTTCACTTAACTTCTTGGTTATGTCTTCATTACAATGAGTTTGGCTTTATATATGCACACATACACACAGCCCTACTTAAAATTTTGGAAGACAGTGAAATAACTGGTTAGCAATATCATTTCATTAATTTTGGCTGTGGTAGTTACCCATTTCTTAGTTATTTTAACCAGAAAGTTTCAAAGGCCGTGCCTTTGAATTTGAAGAATATATAGAACTGGCTTCATAATGTCTTTATCATTTTTGCCTTTATTTTCATCAGTGAACATTTATTGAGTGCAGAGCACTTTGCTGAGTATTGGTACACCAATATAAATCATTATTCTGTCCTTGACTTATTTAGTTAAGGGGAAAAGGTATATCTAGACCTGGATTGAAAATGAATAGATAATTAACAGTTCATAATAGTGTATTCATATCAAATATGTGGAGATAGAACAGTCTTTAGAACTTTAGGAGAGGAGTTAGCTTTGGGCTGGGGCAATCATAGAAGGTATTATAAATTACATAGGATTTGGACCAAGAAGAGGATTTGGAAGCAGATACATCTTAGAGACGTGTCACTGATGACCGCAAGACAAAATTCTTGGCCATTCCAAGGATTGCCAATTTGGGGCCAAGGTTTGGGGTGGGGGGAAGGATGAGAAACATTTATTGAGCATCTACTATATGTTAGACACTGTAAGTGAAATTGAGGTTACCAAAATAAAGATATATTTCCTGCTTTCAGGGAACTTGTAATTTACAGGGGGAGAGAAATTTGTAAGCCAGTAGTTGTAAACTTCATCTCTCTTTTTTAGTTTAATGATTCCCTCAAAACAGAAGTGTTTGTACTATGTAATTGTGGATATAAATTTTGCTGGTTGTGTTTGTGTTGAGTGTTGTAGGGAATAGGTGAAGAGCTATGTACTCTAAATAAGAGACATATGTATTAGTGCCTTCATTATCATAAAAAATCTTTCCTTGGACTCCTTTATACTTCTTATTACACGTGGTATCTGCCAATAGTTCCTGGTAAGTCTCATTTACTAGATCAGTAGTTTACAGCATTAATGATTAACTGGCATTTAAAAAATACAGAAACTTAAAGCAACATAATTAATACTTATCTGAAAATGTTGTTTTCTTGTTATATGTTAGTTAGCTTGCTTCAGAAGGAAAAATGTACAAATTTAAAAATAGTATATAGTGTTTTAGATTCTTAGAATTGATAGAGAATTGTTAAAGATCAGAATGGTTAAAATGTATATAGAAAAGATATGAAATAAAGAATTAAATAATTTGTTTGGCTTCTGCCAAAGATATGGCTATAAAATGATGGATGAGGATTCCTGGTGCTAATATGCCAGAACCAAGTACCCACAAGAACATTAGCTGCCAGGATTCAACTTTGCACAGTCTAATTTAAAAGAGAAACACGTAAGCAAAGTTCACATGATTTCCCTTTATTATATTGGTTGTGACAATGACCTCAGGTTTCTAGTCTTTCAAAGTTCATCACGTTGCTAACTATTTTTAAAAATGTGATGTTAAGTGTAGCTCATTTATGTTTAATTATAAGCAAAATAATTTGAGACATTTAAATCTCTCTGTATAAGTCCCTTTGAAAACTTCTCTCTGTAATATCGTTTTTGCCACCAAACATTTAACAGTGATTGTATTTTAAAGTTGTAAACATAAATCAAGTAGACTTGTCTCTGGCATTTGTTTTTTGAATGTTAAATATGCAGTGTCTTTGATTAAAACATCTGTATTTGATTTTTTAAACATAAGGTTTGAAAATGTTGATTCATATGTTGTCTTGTAAGGTCACTTCAACTTAATTAGATTCAGCAGGTATTTATTATATATCAGTGCTGTGCTGGGCACATGAGGATACAAAAGAAGTACAATATGGATTGTAAACTAGTTTGAGAAATTTAACAGATGAACCTGAAAGAAACAAAATGAAAGTATTAAATTCAACAAACAGTTATAAACACCCTTTCAAATTGCTTCCCTAAACCTTCACCATGCAAAACATGGCATCAACCATTCATCCATTTGCTTAGGCCAAAAACCATAGGAGTTTTAATTCTTTTCTTCTTATGCTTCTCATCCGTATCCATCAGAAAATGTTTTTATTCTTCAAAAACGTATTCCGGGTTTTACAGTGCCTCACCACCTCCATGGTTATAATCATAGTCTAATCTGTATCATCTCTGACTTGAGCGATTGTAATAACCTAACAGTCTACATCTTGTCACTCTTGTCCTCCCTTAGTCTTGTACAGAGCAGTCAGAACCACTGGAAATGCAAATTAGAACATGTTGCTCCTCTACTTAAAACTCACTAAAACTCTCCCTTCCCACTGCAACACAAATAAAATTCAAACACGTTACTCTGGTTTACGAGACTGTTTATGGAGCCCTTGCCTCTTTGACCTCGTTTCCTTCTACTCTTTCTTCTCCTTCATCACACTGGCTTTATGTCTGTTAAACACTCCAAGCTTATTATTCCCTCACAACCTTTTCTTTTTGCTTGGAAATGTTTTTCCTTAGATTTTTTTTTTGGTTAGCACCTTCTCGTCATTTAGTTCTCAATCCACTGCCACCTCCTGAGAGAGGCCTTCCTTACTATCCTAAGTTAAGCAGCTTCCCCCACCTCTACTCTCTACCTTATAATCTTGTTTTATCTTTTTCATAGCACATATTTAGCACTGAAATTATTCGTTTGTTGCCTTTCTTCCCTCATTGTATATAAGCTGCGTAAAGGTAAGGACTCTGGCTTGTTCATCGTCATATCCCCATTTTCTACAAACAATGCCTGTTGTTGTTGTTAGGTGCCTTCAAGTCGGTTCCGACTCATAGCCACCCTGTGCACCACAGAACAAAACACTCCCCAGTCCTGTGCCATGCTCACAATCGTTGTTATGCTTGAGCCCATTGTTGCAGCCACTGTGTCAATCCATCTTGTTGAGGATCTTCCTCTTTTTCGCTGACCCTCTAGTTTACCAAGCATGATGTCCTTCTCCAGGGACTGATCCCTCCTGACAACATGTCCAAAGTATGTAAGACGTAGTCTCACCATCTTTCCTTCTAAGGAACATTCTGGTTCTACCTCTTCTGGGACAGATTTGTTCATTCTTTTGGCAGTCCATGGTATATTCAGTATTCTTCACCAACACCATTATTCAAAGGCATCAACTCTTCTTTGGTCTTCTTTATTTGTTGCCCTGCTTTCCCATGCATATGAGGCAATTGAAAACACCATGTCTTGAGTCAGGCACACCTTAGGCCTTAAAGTGACATCTTTGCTTTTTAACACTTTAAAGAGGTCTTTTGCAGCAGATTTGCCCAATGCAATATGTCATTTGATTTCCCGACTGCTGCTTCCATGGGCGTTGATTGTGTATCCAAGTAAAATGAAATCGTTGACAACTTCAATCTTTTCTCTGTTTATCATGATATTGCTTATTGGTCCAGTTGTGGGGATTTTTGTTTTCTTTATGTTGAGGTATAATCCATACTGAAGGCTGTGGTCTTTGATCTTCACCAGTAAGTGCTTCAAGTCCTCTTGGCTTTCAGTAAGCAAGGTTGTGTTATCTGCAGATTGCAGGTTGTTAATGGTCATCCTCCAATCCTGATGCTGCATTCTTCTTCATATAGTCCAGCTTCTAGGATTATTTGCTCAGCGTACAGATTGAATAAGTATGTTGAAAGGATACAATTCTGACACACACCTTCCCTGATTTTAAACCACACAGTATCCCCTTTTATTTGAACAACTGCCTCTTGGTCTATCTGCAGGTTCCGCATGGGCACAGTTAAGTGTTTTAGAATTCCCATTCTTTATAGTGTTATCCATAATTTGTTATGATCCACACATTTGAATACCTTTAGCTAGTCAATAAAACACAGATAAATATTTTTCTGGTATTCTCTGCTTTCAGCTAAGATCCATCTGACATCAGCAGTAATATCCCTTGTTCCATGTCCTCTTCTGAATCTGAATTGAATTTCTGGCACCTCCCTGTTGATGTACTGCTGCAACTGTTTTCGAATTCAGCAAAATTTTGTCTGTGATGCTAACGATTTTGTTCAATAATTTCTGCATTCTGTTGGCCCATCTATGTTTGGAATGAGCACGAATATGGATCCCTTACTATTGGTTGGCCAGATAGCTGTCTTCCAAATTTCATGGAATAGATGCGTGAGTGCTTCCAGAGTTGAAACATCTCAACTGGTATTCCATCAATCCCTGGAGACTTGTTTTTTGCCAGTGCCTTCAGTGCAGCTTGGACTTCTTCCTTCAGTATCATTGGTTCTTGATCGTGTGCTGCCTCCTGAAATGGTTGAACATCGACCAATTCTTTTCGCTGTCGTGACTCTGTATATTCCTTCCATCTTCTTTTGATGCTTCCTGAATCGTTCAGTATTTTCTCTGTAGAATCTTTCAGTATTTTCTCCATGAATCTTTCAGTATTAGAACTCACTGCTTTAATTTTTTCTTCATTTCTTTCAGCTTGAGAAATGCTGAGTATGTTCTTCCCTTTTGTTTTTCTAACTCCAGATCTTTGCACATTTCACCATAATACTTTACTTTGTCTTCTCGAGCCGCCTTTTGAAATCTTCTGTTCAGCTCTCTTTCTCCATCATTTCTTCTGTTCAAGAGTAACTTTCAGAGTCTCTTCTGACATCCATTTTGGTCTTTTCTTTTCCTGTGTTTTTAATGACGTTTTGCTTTCTTCATGTATGATGTCGCTGAAGTCATCCCACAGCTTGTCTCTTTGGTCATTAAGTGTTCAGTGCTTCAAATCTGTTTTTGAGATGGTCTGTAAATTCAGGTGGGATATACTCAAGGTAGTACTTTGGCTCTCATGGACTTGGTCTAATTTTCTTCAGCTTCACCTTGAACTTGCAAATGAGCAGTTGATGGTCTGTTCTGGAGCTAGTCGCTGACCTTATTCTGACTGATAATATCGAGCTTCCCCATCATCTTTTTCCACAGATATAGTTGATTTGATTCCTGTGTATTCCATCTGGTGAGGTCCACGTGTATGGTGTTGAAGAAAGGTATTTTTTCCAATGGATAGGTTGTTGGTCTTGCAAAATTCTATCATGCGTCCTCCAGCATTGTTTATATCACTAAGGCCATATTTTCCAACTGATGATCCTTCTTCTTTGTTTCACTTGGTGACGAGAGCCAGGCTTGTGAGCATGAATTAATGCTCCAAAAGGGGAGTTATTAGAGACTATTAGAGAATTCTCTTAAGGTTGAACATTAGTGTGATATTTAGTTATATTCTTTTACCTCATTTGCGGCAGGTTTTATGATGATAGTCACAACATTTTTTTCTTTTAATTATAGATACATGAAGAAATAAGCAAGCTTAAATTTTACAGAAAGATAGGATTCTCACAAGAATCTTATAAACATTATATTACCTCTTGTTTTAAATAGGTACAGTCTGTCTTCTGGAAAGGGACTCAGAGATCCTTGCAGTAACATGTTTCAGAACTGTGGTCATAGTTTGTTGACCTCACTTATCACCAGGAGTAACAAGACTTATCAAATGATGTTAAGAGCCCATGACAGATGAGGAATTTTCCAAAGAGTCTCTAATAGCATAAGATGAGGCTAAATGACAGTGAATAAAGGGGGTATTCTATTCTTGTTCAACTCTGAAGAGCTAGGTCCTGAAGGATTCTGTGTTTTTGTTCTTAATCTCCCCTTTGTGTTCTGATTTGGGGGAAGAATATATGAAGAATGTACTTTCAGGAAGTGGTTCATAGACTTGACTGTGCATCACAAGCATGTACACACAGATTTTAAACACACAGTTTCTCAGGCCTGCCCCTGTCCCACCCTTCCCACTTCTCTTACTCTAAAGCTTCCCACAGTTCTTTTGGATATTTGCAAGCTGCCATTTGAGAATTCTCCTGGAACCCTATTTGGAAAGAAAGTGAATCCATTTAGCAGCCATTAATATGGAGGCAGGAGCCCTTGTGGCACAGTGATGAAGCACTCAGCTGCTAGTGAAAAGGTTGGCAGTTCGAATCCAGCAGTGGCTCTGTGGGAGAAAAGACCTGGCAATCTACTGTAGAGATTACAGCCTAGGAAACCCTATGGGACAGCTCTACTCTGTCCTATAGGATCACTGTAAGTTGGAATCAACTCAGTGGTGTACAACACCACCACAGTGGAGGCAGTTGATGCTAAAAGAGATCCCCTGTGGTTCTTTCCAAGGAGCTTTATTGAGAGATTTAAGACCAATTAATATTTAAAAGTAAACTATGAAGTCATACAGTTTTGTGCCATTTCTCAAATAATCAATAATTGTAATGAGTAGAGATTGTGGATTTTATATCATTCTATTTCATTTATTATTTTTGAACATTAGGTGTTGTGAGTACCTGGCAATGCTATCATCATGATGCATGTAAGATTCCCTCTTATTATTTTGTTTTATTGGATAACTTAACACTGTGTTCTCAAGATATATCTGTAATGTATTTACTTTGAACTTGACATCATGTTTTTAAGACCTATTTGTGTTGCTTTATTACTTCCAATGTATTGCTTCTGCTGCTGCATCATGTGCGAAAATATCCATCCCCTATATATGGTTTATAACACCTTTATTGAGATATAATTCACATATAACAAAATTCACTCTTTTTTTATACAATCCAGTGATTTCTGCTATATTCACAAAGTTGTGTGACTGTGACCACCACCTCATTTTAGAAAATTTCATCCACTACATTTTACTTGTCCATTCTCCCAACGATGTGTATCCAGATTTCTCCCAACTCTTCAACATCACAAACAGTGCTGTGAGGAACATCTTTGTACATGCCTGTTTTGTGAATTTCTCTGGATGTGCTTGGATAAAGGGAAGGAGATAGAATTTTAGATCACCTATTTCTGGTGAAAGGATAGAATGGTTTGGAATGTGTGAAAACATCATTATTCTAGTAGTTCATTTGTAGGGAGATTTACTGTTACTTTGTGAGAGAATTTTGTCTTGTGTTTCTATTTGAATAATTTGATAACTCATTCTAGGGATTCTAGGTTGGAGATTCAGCTTGAAACTAGTAAGGACTCTGCTATAAATGGTTGGAAGAACCACTAGAGGGTCGATGAAGCCAAGAGGGAAAAGGGTGCAATTTCTCTTTGAGCATGGACTTTGAGCATAGTTAGACTTTATAGACCTTTGCTTTCTGTTCGCCATGTAGAGATAAGATAAAATATATGTAACTATAAAAAATTGAAAGAGACAAATGTAAAGGAAAATCATTAAAATTAAGTAATTATAAAAGAATGTGAGAAAGCAGAATTTTGCAAAGGAATAAAAATAAGAGAGGTATAGGAAAGCAGTATATAATAGTAAGAAAGGAAAATGCAAGATGTGAACAGTCTAATTCATATAATAAGTGCTTGACCTCCATTGATATTTGTGTGTGTGTGTGTGTGCATGCTCCTCATTTCTGTAGGAGTGGGAGTTCTGGCTTCCTAGGTGGTTTCTCTTGACACCCCTGTGTGGGGGGCTTATTGCCAGCCGGTGGGGATGAAAGTCTCAGCTCTACTTGGTCTCCTCTGATACCGCACCATTGGAGGTGTTGGGTACCTTGCTAAAGCCTCATGAGGGTGGAAGTCCAGGCTCCCTCCTTGGCTTTGCAGATGAGGTTGGTGGTGGGGCCACGTTTTTCTTTCTTTGATGTTTGGCTAGAGTAAGTGGCTACTGTCTAAAAATTTTCTGTCTTGATAGGCTACGTCTTTCCTGGTCTTTTGTGTTTCTGGGTTGCTGGCTTCTTTAGCTCTAAGACTGGGCTATATGAGGCAAAGAGAACACTTAAGGAACACGTCGTCATGTCATTCCTTGGATCCTGAGGTTCCTGGATAGTTTTCCACCTTCTTTCTACATTTTTGAGTCTTTTTATGTTTGTTTTATATGTAATGTCCAAACTTTTTAGTTGTAATTAGTTGGAGAAATAGGGAAAAGTATATGTACTCTCTCTTCCTGGAAGTCATTATTCACGTACAGTTTTTCTAAGGACATAAGTAGCTCACCGTCAGAAATAATCAAGCACACAAGGAAACAAGGCATTAAGAGCAAGAATTGGCAGAAACAATAGATAACAGAAACAGACCTGTAGAGACTTCATGTACTGGAATTATCTGATTCCCACCCCCAACCTCACCAGCAAAAGCCAAGTAGGGAGCCTGGACTTCCACCCTCATGAGGCTGTAATAAGGCACCCCAGTACCTCCAATGGGATGGTGTCAGAGGAGGCCAAGCAGAGAGTTGAGACTTTCATCCCCCCCAAAAAAGTGTGGTTACTATGTTTTAAATAAAAGATTTCTGATTCAGGCCGAATTGGAGTCACAGGGAACAGATTTACCCTCTTGCCTGAAACAATAAAAAAACAGACAAAATAAATGAATTAACAGTTTTCATGACACTGCACATTAAACGATGAAGAGCAGTTATCCTTGAGAGATGGTGTCATGGGTTGAATTGTGTCCCCCGAAAATATCTGTCAGCTTGGCTAGGTCATGATTCTCAATATTATATTATGATTGTCTAGCCTTTTGTAATCTGATGTGATTTCCCTATGTGTTGTACATTCTATCACTATGATTTAATAAGATGGATTAGTGGCAGTTATATTGATGAGGTCTACAAGATTAGAAAATGTCTTAAGCCAATCTTTTTTGAGATATAAAAGAGAGAAGTGAGCAGAGAGGCATGGGAACCTCACACCACCAAGAAAGCAGTACCGGGAGCAGAGTGTGTCCTTTGGACCTGAGGTTCCTGTGCAGAGACGCTCCCCGACCAAGGGAAGATTGATGACACAGACCTTCCTCCAGAGCTGACAGAGAAAGCGTTCCCCTGGAGCTGATACCCTGAATTTGGACTTGTGGCCTACTGACTGTGAGAGAATAAACTTCTCTTTGTTAAAGCCATCCACTTGTGGTATTTCTGTTATAGCAGCACTAGATGACTAAAACAGATGAGAAGACAAATGAGGTGAACTCTATAATTATCTTGGCTTACTGCCTGGAATTGAGTACCTTCCGGCTGAAGTTTACTGGCGGAGTGGGGTGCCTCCAGGCACTTACTGGTAGAGCTAAAGAGCTTTGGAATACTTGTTTGAGCAGGGCAGATACCGGGCCAGCCCGAGGTGCTGAGAGGCCAACGAACCAGGAAGCAGAAGCTGAAGAGACAAGAAACAGAGGAAGCAGAGCCACCTCAGTCCCAAAGGGTAGGACCACAACCTCTGGGGTCTCAAAGGTTGGAGCCATGGCCTCTGGGGTTTCAAAGAGTAGGGCCACAGCCTTGTAGGTTTCAAAGAGTCAGATCTTCACCAACTTAGTTCCAGAGTGTTGGGCTGCCTTTCATGCATCCAAGTGGGATGGGGCCAGATCTGCTGCCCAAAGCTGAGAGGGTGAGGCTGTCATGCCCAAGGGGCAGAAGAACAGGGCCTGCTGGGGGCCAAGGGGTTGGAGTTGTCACTCAGACAGACTAGGAAAATAGGACCGCCCAAATGCGAGGGAGCAGAGTTGCTGTTCCAGTCAACCTAGAAGATGGAGCTGAAGCCCAGGGCCAAGGGGCCTCCACCCAGAATCCAGAGAGTGTGGCCAACACCTAGAGTCTGGAGGGCAGGGCCATTGCCTACATGGTCTCAGAGAACAGAATTATTTTCAAGTCTTGAGAGCTAATGTAATGTGTTCTGCTGACTTTGTTGGTGTCTGTTATCCCTTCTTACTCTCCAGTTTCTCCTATTTGTAATGGAAATGTCTGCCTTGTGCCTGTTCCACCATTGTACTTTGGAAGCACATAATTTGTATTCTGGATTTCAGAGATAAAAAGTAGTTTTGCCCCAGGATGGAATTTGGACTTGGAGTTGATTTAATAAGACTTTTAGAATGATATAATGGGGTGAATGTGCTTTACATGTGGCAAGGATATTAATTTTGGGGGGATTGTTATGGATTGAATTTGTGTCCCCCCCAAAATATGTGCTAGCTTGGCTAGGCCATGATTCCTAGTATTGTGTGGTTGTCCACCATTTTGTGATCTGATTATCCTATGTGTTGTAAATCTTAACCTCTATGATGATAATGAGGCAGGATTAGAGGCAGTTATGTTAATGAGGCAGGACTCAACCTACAAGATTAGGTTGTATCTTGAGTGAGTCTCTTGAGATATAAAAGAGAAGCGAGCAGAGAGGAGAAGGACCTCAGTACCACCAAGCGAGAGGAGGCAGGAGTAGAGCACATCCTTTGGACCCTGGGTCCCTGCACTAAGAAGCTCCTAGACCAGGGGAAGATTGATGACAAGGACCTTCCCCCAGAGCTGACAGAGAGATAAAGCCTTCCCCTGGAGCTATCACCCTGAATTCGGACTTCTAGCCTCCTAAACTGTGAGAGAATGAATTTCTTTTTGTTAAAGCCATCCGCTTGTGTTATTTCTGTTATAATAGCACTAGATAACTAAGACAGTAGATTAGTGATTCTCAGGGGCAATTTTGTACCCCAGAGGACTTTTGTCAATGTCTGGAGACATTTTTGATTCTTATGACTGGGTAACTGTTACTTGGCATCTATTGGGTAAAGGCCAAAGATGCTACTAAACATCCTACAATACACCCAGTGGTCTCCTATATTATTTGGTCTAAAATGTCAATAGTGCTGAGATTAAGAAACCCTGAACTAGATATAGAAGAGAATTCAAATCGATAATGGCTATTTATGTAAAATCTGTAGGTAACATCATATTTAATGATGAAAGACAGAATGCTTCCCCACTAAGATTGCCGCTTCTATTTAACATTATACTGGATGTTTTAGCCAAAGGAATCAGGCAAGAAAAATAAAAGGCATCAGATTTGAAAGGAAGATGTAAAACTATCTTTATTCACAGATGGTATGATCGTCTGTTTAGAGAATCCTATGGTATTTACAAATAATCTACAAAACTAATAAGTGAGTTTAGCAAGGTTGCTGTATACAAGAGTAAATTAAAAAAATGTATCTGTATATACTAACAACTAATATTTGGAAATTGAAATTATATAAACAATACCATTAGCATCAGAAAATATGAAATGCTTAGTGTTTTAGGCTGGATTCTCTAGAGAAGCAAAACCAGTTAAGCGTATAAGTATATAAAGAGATTTATATCAAGGAAATGGTTCACATGGTTGTAGTGGCTGGATCGTCCCAAGTCCTTGGGTCAGGTTGAGGTTTCTCCTGATTCACATAGCCACAGGGGCTGACAAACTCAAGGTCGGCAGGTCAGACAGGAGGGCTTTTGCTCACAGGCTGTGAAGACCGATGAATCCCAAGATCAGCAGGCAAGATGGGGAGTCAGCTGCTAGCTCAGGTCCCAAGAACTGGAAGTCAGACTAACAGGAGCCAACTGCAGAATTCAGAGCAAGCAAAAGCCAGTGAGCCTTGTCAGAAAGTTCACGTATGTTGTATGCAGGCCACACCCCCAAGAAAACTCGCTTTCAACTGATTGGCTACTCACAGCAGATCCCATCATGGAGGTGGTCACATTATATCAAATCTCATCATGGAAGTGATCACATCATCATACGACGGCCAAACTACATCATAACTGCTAAACCACTGAGAATTCTGGCCCCGCCAAGTTGACACACAACCTTAACGATCACACTTAGGTATAAATCTAACAAAAAATGTGTAAGATCTGTATGCAGAGACGTATAAGATGTTTTTGAGAGAAATTAAAGATGATGTAAATAAATGAGGAGTTCATGACACAGAGGATTTATTATTTTAAGATGTCAGTTCTTAAATTTACCTGTAGATTCATTGCCATTCCGATTGCTAAATCAGGAGCTTTTTTAAAAAATAATTTACAAGTTAATTCTAAAACTTATATGAAAAATGCAGAGGACCTAGAACACTCAAAATAATTTTGAAAAAGAAAAAAAATCGGAAGACTTACATTACCTGATTTTATAAAGCTACTGTAATTAAGACGTATGATAATGACATAAAGGTAGACAAAAAGGTCAGTGGAACAGAATAGAGTCCAGAAATAAACCCACACATACGTGGTCAATTGATTTTCAACAACAGTGGAAATGCATTTCATTGGTAAATAGTGTTTTTATGAAATAGTACTGGAACAATTGAGTTGCCATTTTCCAAAAAAAAAAAAAAAAAAAAAAAAAAGTTGATTCTTGTACCTTATAAAAATTAGGTCAGAATGGATTATAGACCTAAAATGTAAAACTGTAATTATAAAACTTCTAGAAGAAAACATAGAAAAAAATACTTGTGACTTTGAGTTACACAATGATTTTTTTAGATATGACACCAAAAGCATGCTTTTGGTAAAAGGAAAAAAAAAAAATGGATAAGTTGGACTTCATCACACTTCAGAAAACCACAGATTGGGAGGAAATATATGCAAATCACATGTTTGATAAGGACTTGTATCGAGAATATATAGAAAGGTAGTGAAGCTCAATATTGAGAATACAAGCATCCCAATAAAGAAAATTGCAAAATATTTGAGCAGAGCCTTCATGTTTCCATGTGGATGGTAAACAAGCACATGAAAAGATGCTCAACATCATTAGTCATTATGGAAGTGCAAATTTAAACTACTGTGAGATACTCTTACACACCTATTAGGGATGGCTAAAATTAAAAGTGATGATACCAAGTGTTAGTGAAGATATATAGGACCTAAAACTCTCCTGTCACTGCTTGTAGGAATGTAAACTTGTTCAATTACTTTGGAAGACAATTTGGGAGTTTATTAAAAAGTTAAGCATATACCTTTCATAGTGCCAACCACTCTTAAGCATTTACAGAAATAAATTCTTATTTCTATACAGAGACTTGTATATGAATGTTCATAGCATCTTTATTTGTTTGCCCCAAACTGGAAACAATCAAAAGTCCGTTAACAGGTGAATAGATAAACACATTGTGCTATATCCAATCAATGGAATAAAAACAGAACAAACGAAAAAAAACCAAACCCACTGCTGACCCCATAGGTTTCCAAGGCTGTAACTCTTTATGGAAGCAAACTGCCACATCTTTCTCCCGGGGAGCCCCTGGTTGTTTTGCACCACCGACCTTTTGGTTAGCAGTTGAATGCTTTAACTACTGCCTCTTCAGGACTCCTGGGCGATAAAAAGGAAAGAACTTTTGACATTCAGCAAACATGGGTGAGTCTCAAGATGATTATGATGTGTGAAAGAAGCCAGACAAAAAAGATCATGTAGTGTATAATTTCATTTATATAAAATTCTAGAAAATGCAAACTAAGAGTAACAGAAAGTGATCTGTGGTTGCCTGGTACTTTGGTGGGGGTTGAGGGGTATGAAGTTTGGGCACGAGAGAAGGATGACAAAGGGGCACAAGGAAACTTTGGAGGTGATGGATATGTTTTTTAACTTGATTGTGGTGATAGTTTTATGGTATATACATATGTCAAAACTTATAATAATGTACTTTTAGAATTTATGCTGTTTATCGTATGTCAGTTTTACCTCAGTAAAGCTGTTCAGAAGTTCATTGTTATAGCATCATGGAGTTTTTCATGCTCCAGCAATAAGTCAAAATACAATTAGCTTTTGCTATCACAATTTTGGAATGATTTAAAAATGCCAACTCATTTCTTTTGCCATTGTTACTGTACTGTATGTCCGTGTATTGAATTTTAAATTCTCTTAGTGAGACAGAGAAGCAAACTATGAATAAATTTTATTGACTTGCAAACAAATTATCTTTCCCTTACTGGGATGAATAATAGAAGGACATCTTTTGGGTCCTTCTTCCTTTGCTGGATGGTCTTTTTTGGATATTCAATCTACTTTTTGAGTAGAAAATGACCATCCAAGCTCCCCGTTTCAACGTTATATATGTAACCTCATAGAAACACTGACTGACCAACTCCAAATTTCTGACTGAGAAATTCAGAAATTTACATGTTCATCCCTGAAACAATCATTTATGACCTGGGGAACAGTCATATAGCTAGTTGTGGGAGTGTAGAGGTTCCCTGTAGAGAGAGAAGTCTTCTATGATACGATTTTAGACTATATACTGTGTGCAGAAGGATACAGATGATTTTCTAACTCAGATTACAAAATTGATACAGTGTAGTGAACTGGTTTTAAGGGCATGGGCTTCAGATTCAGGTGGATTTAAATTAAATTCTGGCTTACCATTTACTAGCTTTGCACAAGCCTCAGTTTCTTCATTTGTCTAATGGGTAATTAATACTTCATTTTTTTTGGCAGTTATTATGAAGATTAAATTAATATGATCCAAGAGAAATAAGAAGCTGTTAACCTCAGTATTTCTATATTGTACTAATGAATCGTTCCAATCAGTAAGAATAATGGAACATTTGACGGTACACAGAGCTCTACTACTGACAGCTTTTTAAGAGACACGTATATAAGATGATAAAATGGATAACTAGTTAAAGATGAACAAAAAAAAGTGGTATACATTTTAAAATTACAGACATTGTACCAAAGGAAATAATATTTAATAGTTAAGTTATTAGCATTGCACAATGATAATCATACTGTGTGGCTGATTTCGTAAAATGCTGCCTGAAAGCTAATATGAAAGTAGGTTCTGGGATTTGGACCTGCCATAGATGCCTTATTTCCTTTAACTACATCTTCACTTTTCTAAATCTAGACAAAATAAGTCATTGATAATGAAGTTTTGAAATATACTTGTCCTTAACATGGGTATAGAGTATACGCTGACCAGCACTGGGAAGTGGAGCTACTAGCAAGAAAACAGAAAAAAGGTTTACTTTATTTTTCCTCCTGTCTCTACTTTCCTTAATTAATCCAAGAAGTATTTATTGAGTACTTTTTTTTTTCATTTTTGTCATAAATTTAAAGGGAGATAATATGTGTGGTATATTTTTTTTCATCTTTGAGGTATCTAATATTTGATTTTTCTGTATTTTTGCTTTTTTGTTTTCTTTGAATTAAGCTCTTCAGAGTCTGGGATTTTGTCTTTTACTTCTATCATTGTAATTCCTGCAGTAATAACCAGAATTCTTTATATTTGAGAAATAATATCTGCATAGTCTGATAATAGTTCATGTTTACAGATTGCTTTATTAAATGCTTTTCTCATACATTTTTGCATTTAATATATCTAAACCACCCTGTTAAACAGGCAAGGTAGCTTTCATTATTCCATTTATAGATGAGGAAAACTAAGTATGGAAAGATATGGGACTTGTCTGAAGTCATATCGATGGTATATAATAATACTGAAAACTCAGGCTTTAATGCTGGTGTTTGTGCTTTTTCTATTTTGCTATGGTCTGCCTAAATGTTATTGATTGATGACCTTTTAGAATACATTTTATATGGATGATATCAAGAAACAATCCCTAAATATGGCAACAGTTGCAGTACAGAACATGATTGTTTCATTTATGGCCTTTTAATTAAGGTTAAATTGGAGGTCTGGAATGGAATGGCAGTGTTTAAAAAAACTTAGCACCACTACAACAGCTTCAGGCAGTAGGCATGGGACATTAACTCACTGCATCTCTATGTTAAATCATTTTATGTCACATTGGTCTGGAAGATAAGCATTACTTTTACTTACAGGAGTTGTACCATTTCATAGTAACTTAGCAGACTTTAATAAATATCACAAGTTTAACAATTAATTGTACTGCATATCAGTAACAGTTATTTACTGTTTGAAAAATTGTATCTAGATATATCCTATAATGTATAGATTCTGGAATTTTTTGCAATTGGCATAAGTTACATTATAATTGGTTCAGTCAAGTGAGCAGTGCAATGAAGAAATTTAAGCAATATAAATGGGTTTGATGTTTAGGGGAAAAATAGCTTATTTCAAATTACATCACCAAGACATGCCCTTTACACCTCTAATAATGATTAGCAAAGTAGAGGACAGAAAAGTCCTGACCCAGCTTATAAATGTCATTTGAAGAATGACAGTTGACTTTGTTATTTTTATTTTTGCTGAAAAGGCTACAGGAGGCAGGCAAGGATTATTTTTCCTGAAACTCGATCTTGTATTTGTGAGGAACTATTTACTTAAGGAAAAATAGAAAAAAGAAAAAAGTGAAAAGGAAAAAAAAAGGTATTTACTCTAAAATGTGTTGCTTAGTATAAATAATACTAATTTGGAATCCTGGGCCAGAATTATTCTTTTACCTCTGCAGTTTTCTTTGTTAGACGAATAATAATAGTTTAATGAAGGTATTTTAAAGATTTAACTCTATTCCATAAAACCAAACACTCGTAACAGGATCTGGTATATTGTATTAGTTAATATTAAGTTGACTTTCTGTTCCTGAAACTGAAGCAGCAATTTGTTACAAGTCAAGAGAGAGATAGCATGATAGAGTGGAAAGCAAACTGGTATGGAATCTGGAGGGTAAAGTTCTGATATCAGTTTTCATAGCATCCCTGCCATTGGACTCTTTGGCCCCTGGTTTACTAGTCTGGGAATTCTGAGATCTTTTCAGTACTTACTATTTTGTGTTTTTTCACTGAGAAAGATTTTCTGACCACTGCAGTTTACTTACTGGTTGCATGGTCTTGGTCAAATTATTTGAGAATGTACTCCAGCAAGATAAAAAGGAATCTGAGAAAGGGAAAAATAACAGATCCTAGAAATAGTGCAACCAACTGAAGAATGCAACAAAAAGAAATTTCAATAAAATAGCCGTTCAGCAGATCTTGAAAGGAATTGGTCCAAGTTTGACTAGGAAGTCAGAATTTCTAAGAAGAGTGTCAGTTCCATTTGAAAATACGCAGTTAGAGAGGCGCAAAGCTCAGTACTGTGATAAAAGCATGTTTCTTCTGACAGCAAGGGAAAAACAGAACCTCTGTGAAGAACAAAAAGCTGTACAAAAAAAATAGTCCAAATAGAAACAAAATGTGATGTAATTTGGAACAATTGTTAGAGTATTGACATTAGATTTGAAACATTTTCTTTAGAGCAGCACAGCTTTCCTTCTTAGGATTACATGGACTTCTGCTTACATGAGTCTTATCACCAGTTATTGATTCAGAATTTTATACATTTGATACTTTAAACATTTATTGCCTTTCAGTTTTAGCGTCAATCAGTAGACGAGTGCAAGAGACTTAATTATAGTTACAGAGCACACTGTAAATACAGACTGTAACGATATAAAAATAATTATACATCTGATAAAAGTTGAGAAATGGAAGAGGGAAAGAGGAGAGGTGAAACAAAGTTTTGGTATAATAATATCCCTTTACATACAAAGGAGTCAGTAAATAATGTATGAAGTTGATAGATTTAGAAATAGGTGATGAAATACGTTATTTAAAGGTATAAAAAAGCAACCAAAAGAACGGTAAATAAATAACCCAAATTGGAAGGGATAGGGGTCAGTGTAGTTGGGAAATAGCATAAGGGCAATAAATTTCTTCTTCAAGTTTGTAAACCAAGAAATAAATGTATAAGTATATTATGTAGGTTCATGATCATAACTCAGATGAATAACTAAAATCAATAGTTAAAATAAGCTTTGGGTTGCCAGTTGAACCAGGGGCCAGAAATATTTACAAGCTGTCGCCAGGTTACCAACGTCACACTTACAGACAACTCCTACTTGCCATTTAACGTTATGTAAATTTGCCCTCACTTTGAAAAGATTGAACCAACCAACCCCTACTGGCAACAAATTCTTAATCACAGTCACCTTCATTTGCTGCATGTGCAGCTTTTAAATCATCTTTAAATCATGAAAAGTCTTCAAGCCTTTTTTTTTGCACTAAAACCAGAAAATCAAACCTGTTGCCATTGAGTCGATTTCAACTCATAGCAACCCTCTAGGACAGTGTAGAACTGCCCCATAGGGTTTCCAAGGAGCGGCTGGTGGTTTCAAACTGCGGACTTTTGGTTAGTAGCGGTAGCTTTTAACTACTGCGCCACCAGGGCTCCCTCTTGCACTAAAGTAGACTAAATAAGAACCGTATGCACCTGTTCCGACTTACCTACAAATTTGACTTAAAGACACAGGTAGGAATGGATCTTGACTGGAACCCAGGGACTGCTTGTACTTTTATTTTATACGCTTTCTCTCTGTCTATTATCATCTTCTAACCAGTGTGAGTATGATTGTGGGAATTCTCTTATTCAAGCCACTGCTATTAGGCTATATATATACCTTTTGCTGCAAGTTGATTCCAACTCATTGCAACCCCATGTGTAGAGTAGCCAAAATTTTTACAACACAAAAAATTCACTGATTCCTACTCAAACATCTCTCTCAGCTTAACACTATCAGTGTCTTTGTCAGTCTGTAGATGATGTCGCATGTTGCAGATACATGACAATTCAATACAAACCATTACAAAATGAAATTGTAGGTTTTTTAAAAGTTGCAGCATTTCATGAAGCCCCTGAATGTTGATATTGTTGAACAAATTGAATAACAAATGTGGACCTGGCAGTCAACAACTGAGAAACTTTTTAGGAATTTACTTCATTTTCTAGTTAAATCCTTTCTTCACTATTTACTCGGAAATTTTAGCCCTTGTTTTAAGTTGACCAAAATCTACTTTGTGGACGTTTTGGTTTTAGTTATTGTTATATAATGTGGACCTTCTATATTCCTTTTTTATAATTTTAATTAAATTAAGGGGAAAAAAAGTACTTAGAATATGGCTTCGGAGCCTGAAGAAAAGAAAAATCATTCCATCAATCAGTGTCTTAATTATCTAATGCTGCTATAGCAGAAATACCACAAGTGGGGGCCTTTAACAAACATAAATTTATTTGCTCACAGTTTAGGAGGCTGGAAGTCTGAATTCAGAGCTCTGACTCTAGGGGAAGGCCTTCTCTCTCTTTAGGCTCTGGGGCAAGGTCCTTGTCTCTTTTCAGCTTCTGCATGTGGTAGGGAATCTATCTTTCCCTCCTCTCTGCTTGTTTGAGCTTTCTTGCTGGCTTAATCTGTTCTTTTATATCTCAAAAGAGACTGATTTAAGACACACCCTAGACTAATATTGCCTTATTAACATAACAAAGAAAACCCATTCCCAAATGAGATTATAACTACAGGAAATAGGGGAATACAATTCAATCCATAAGAGTCAGTAAATTAGATTTAGTCCACAGGGCTGAGTTTGGTTTTTGAATAGTTTCCACCAAGTGTCATTGAGTTGTAGTTTATACTGACAAGACAAAATGAAGTCCATTTTATTGGTGGTAATGCAAGGTTTCATTTAAACAACTCATTGGGTTGTATATGTTGGAAGAATGGACTGTAGTATAACACTTAAGCTACTTTTGTATGTGTTACAAACCCATTGTAAAAAGATGGGCCAAAAAAAAAAACCACACAAAAAAAAAATACACACAATATTGAGAACGGTGGGACACAGCTGTATAGGGCTTGGAAGTAGTTGCACAGATTAGTCAACTGACTGTGCAGTGCTTGTAATGGCATGTACTTTTACAACAAAAGCTTTGACAAACTACTTAGTCTTGCACATAAGTAGGAAAATGGAAGTCCAGAACAGGCTACTGATCATATTCCAGTGTACTCATGCATGGTCACTGTTAGTTGTCATCTTTGAGCCCAAATGAGAGCCGCATATATGAAGAATTTTGGAAGCATGTTGAATGTTAAACTATGTAAAAGTAGCTATGGTGATTAATTTGTCAAAGACAGGGACTGATTAAGCACTTATTGATATAATTTATGTTGTAGGTTTAAAAAATATATTAAAGACATTTAGTTTCAGAGACTATTTCTATACTGCCCATTATTTGGTTAAAAAATGTTTGTAATAATACTCAAGGCCTGTAACATATTATTAATATCTTCTTAATAATTAAACCTAAATTCTAGATCATTTCAACTTATAAGATAAACTAAATATTTTAGTCTCTACGTTGGAAATGACATTAATGATTTTATTCTTTAAAGATCTCTATCTTCATATTTCAAGTAGAATTTTTTGTATGAGTAAAATAATTTAATTTGGCTTGAGAACTATTGTTTGTCCCCATACCACCTCATTCTAGTTCCTTTTTATTTAACCAAACACTTTTGCAGTTACCTTCACTTTTATACTTTTGCAACTGAACTATATTTGCACTGAATTTACTACCTTTGAGGTCTATAAATTGTGCAGTTTAAAGTTTAATTGGCATTGACTTTTCTATTAATTTTTTCCATCTTCCTGATATTAAGTAGATAATTAAATTTAGAAATATTCACTCTTGACTATAGTGTTCATGATTCAGCTTTATTGGGAGTACTATTTATAAGAGAAGTTTACTTATACATCAAAATTTTCAACTTGAGTTAATGTCACAAAGTGAAATAAAAAAGAGCATATAATAGTTAAATTCATTATTGTGGTGGTCTTGTTTGTTTGAACCTCAATCCAAGAAGATCTTAGGAAAATTTATAGCATAGTTTTAGAAATTCAATAGTCAGTAAATTTATTTAGTCGAATTTGGTTTATTTAATACATAAGCAAAATAAATAGTGGAAAAATGTTGTTTACCTTTAATATATCTAAGAATAAGGATTAAAGATAATTATATTTACTTTAGCAAATCTAAAGATTAAGAAACAGGTTTATAAAATTACTTTAAATTTTTACCTTGAGGAAAGTCAGTTAAGGCTATTCTCTTGTTTTAGAGTTTTAATCGCCTCTCTGGAGGTATATGTATATGAGAGTAGCTGTTTATTGATGTGCTGCAAGTATGTCTGTTGTCATAGTTTGGAATTTAAAATTCCACATTTGTAGATCTGGAATTGACAAAATTCATCTGGATAATTGTTAGACTTTATAAACATAGTTTTATTAAGCTTAAAATAAGAAAACTTGTGATATTGAAAGCCTGTGCTTTTCTGACATATGGCATCAATTTGCATTTTAATCAGAATATGGAAGTCATTACTCTGACATCTGAAACTGAGGTAGCAATAAAAAATTATCGCTAACAGGACAGCAGACACAATTTATTTTGTGTTTATTACTGGGTGGCCCTCTTGAAACTTTCCTGAACTTAATTGATTCCAGATATTAGAAAATTACAATTAAAGTATGACATTTATTTTGAATGCATTTAATGGAACTATCCTAATAATTATCAATATATATTAGGATTTATAGCATATGTGTATATGCACATATATATGTGCATATTCATTCATAAGTATACATACATATTAAAGCACTCGGCCACTAACAGAAAGGTCAGTGGTTCGAACCCACCAGCTGCTCCTTGGGAGAAAAATGTGACAGTCTGCTTCCTTAAAGATTTACAGCCTTGGAAAGCCTAGGGGACAGTTCTGTTCTGTCCTATAGGGTCACTGTGAGTCAGAATCAACTCGACAGCATTGGGTTTTATACATATATATGTGTATACAAAGAAAGTGCTAAATGGCTTAATTATAGTTAATATCTCTGGGATAGGGAATGTTGTTGGCAAAAGAAAATTTTCATGTTTTAATCTACATAATTTTTCTCAGTCTTTAGTGGGGCTATATTACCTGTATAATAAAATAATTTATAGCATGAGATGAAATTTTATTAATTTCTGAATTTTATTTGGACTAATTAAGATATTCAATCATAATTGTTATGTAAGTGTTGACACAGTTTAAAATATTGGTCAATAAATTCTTAAAGCAATTTAGCTTCTAAGAGAGAAAATACTTAAATGTACAGTGTATCCCACAGTCTAGAACTTTATTTGTTGCCTTGAATTAAATTTCTAAGGTAATGTTAATTCTCTTACTCAGCAAATATATTTTGACTCCTCACATGTTCTATGCATTGGACTAAGTATTGGGAAAAAAATGATCCGTAAAACAGTTCTTATCCTTGAGTTTCTCACGATTTAATGAGGTGTAAGTACCAGTAAGTAGATACATTACAATGTGATGTGGTAAATACTATTTTAGAAAATAGAGGAAGGACAGAGCAACTGCTGGGAAATGTAGAAAAGGGTTTTACTGAGGAGGATGCATTTGAAAGGTAAGGATTTTCCAGGTAAGAAAGCAGGACAAAGGGAATTCTAGGCAGAGGGACCATGTGCAAAAATATGGAGTCCTGATTCAGCCTGACCTATTTATTCATCCCTTGTTCTTTATTCAGCTGGTATTTGTTTTGTACTTATGTGCTGGGCACTCTGCTGTGTGCTGTGGAAGAATAAACATTAAAATCATAAAAGGCATTAATAAAAGGAGATGTATAGGGTGTTACAGGACTATGTAACAATGTTATATGTGGAAAAAGCTTCTGGAATACTGAGGAATGGCATGGGATGGGGCTGGAAGGAAGGATGAGGCCTAATTGTACTAAGCATGGGAGTTAAAACCGTATCTTATTAAAACATTAGTAGCTACAGAATTTTCAAAGTATGATCAGGCTTTTTATTTTAGGAAAGTCACTCTGAAAGAACTGTTAAGGGTGGATTTTAATAATGATAGATTGATAACGTGGCTCATTTGGAGATATTTTTATAATGTTCGGTCAGTAAAAAATTTTAATTGCTTAGAATTGGTATATAGACTGGTAAGAGACCTAGAATGTGTCAATCTATCTCTGAATTTTTAAATCATTTTTTTCAATTCCATTTGATACTATTAGGAGACTTCTGCTGGCTGTTTTCTGCCTATCTTAAATTATAGATAATAAGGCGCATTAGTACTCTAACTTTTCTGTGGCACTTAGTTCATGCTTTTGTAGTAGTAGTTCCCTATTTTCTTCCGTCTTTCCCTCCCATCCTTTTTCTATTCCATTTCCACTTCCACTTTCTCTTCTCTCTTCTTATACTGGTAAGCTCTTACAGACCTGAAATTTTCTTTTTCTCATATTTGTCTTCTAATGCTTGAAACTTAGAAATTGCTTTTTGGGTGGTGTTATGAGTTGAATGTGTCCCCCCCAAAAGATACGTTCTAGTCCTAACCCCCAGTACCTGTAAATGTGACCTTATTTGGAAATACAGTCTTTGCAGATGTAATTAATTATGTTAACATGAGGTCTTACTGGAGTAGGTTGGGCCATGTGAATAGGGAAGCCAGCCATGAGAAGACCCAGGCAGAGATTGGAGTTGCTGTTGTTGTTGTAGTTAGGTGCCATTGAGTCGGTTCTGACTCATAGTGACCCCATGCACAACAGAACAAAACACTGCCTGGTCCTGTGCCATCCTCACAGTCGTTGCCATGTTCAAGCCCATCATTGCAGCCACTGTGTCAATCCATTTCCTTGAGGATCTTCCTCCTTTTCGCTGACCCTCTACTTTACCAAGCATGATACCCTTCTCCAGGGACTGATCCCTCCTAATAACATGCCCAAAGTATGTGAGACGTAGTCTCGTCATCCTTGCTTCTAAGGAGCATTCTAGCTGTATTTCTTCCAGGACAGATTTGTTTGTTCTTCTGGCAGTCTATGGTATATTCAGTACTCTTTGCAAGCACCGTGATTCAAAGGTGTCAATTCTTCTTCCATCTTCCTTATTCATTGTTCAGCTTTCGCATGCATGTGAGGTAGTTGAAAACAACCATGGCTTGGGTCAGGCGCATGTTAGCCTTCAAGGTGACATCTTTGCTTTTTAACACTTAAAAGAGGTCTTTTGCAGTAGATTTGCCCAATGCAATGCGTTGTTTGATTTCTTGACTGCTGCTACCATGGGTGTTGATTGTGGATCCCAGTAAAATGAAATCCTTGACAACTTCAGTCTTTTCTCCGTTTATCATGATGATGCTTATTGGTCCAGTTGTGAGGATTTTTGTTTTCTTCATCTTGAGGTGCAATCTGTACAGAAGGCTTTGGCCTTTGATCTTCATCAGTAAGTGGTTCCAGTCCTCTTCGTTATCAGCAAGCAAGATTGTGTCATCTGGAGTTAGGCTACCATAAGCCAAGGAATGCCTGGGGCTACCAGTGACTATAAGAGGCAGAGAAGGATCCTTCCTTAGAGCTTTTTTCAGAGAACATGGCCCTGTTGACACCCTGAACTTCTAGCCACCAGAACAATAAATTTCTGTTCTAAGCCATGCAGTTGCTTCTACTTTGTTTTGGAAGCCCAAGGAAACTAAGTGAATATTAATTTTACTTACCTGCTTTCGTATCACTGTGTCTTTCACTTTACAAATATTTATTGAGTGCTTGCTCAGTAAATAAAACAGTCAGTGTCCCTTCCCTGTAACCGAAACAAAACAGAACAAACAAACTCGTTGCTGTGGAATCAATTCTGACTCATAACGACCCTATAGGACAGCATACAACTGTCCTGTGGGGTTTCCAAGCTGTAATTTTTATGGAAGTGGACTGACACATCTTTCTCACACAGAGCGGCGTGACATTAATTAGCCATAATTTTGGGCACATCCTTGGGAGTGTATGTCAGCTATTTTAGGGATCATGATGGAAAAAAGGTAGACAACAACTGTTCCAGATGAAGTGTAACCATTTTATTTTCTTCAGATCATTTTGTTTTTATTAATTCACCAGAAACAAATTTTAAATTAGAAGATATATATGAAAGTGATTTAATTTTAAAGTGCTGTGCAAATACTGAGTATTTTAATTCACAGAATTAATATAAAAGTTTATTGATCACTTTGAAAAATAATTATAATTCACATTTTTTGTCAGGAGGCTATTACATCTTAATTTTTGTGGCTGTTTCTTTAGGAGTCTGGACTGTGTGTACCTGTATAATTTTACATGTATAATAACATTAAAAATGTATCTTAAATTTTTAACTTTTTAGTGGAATGTTTTAAAATATTTTATTTAATAGTTGCTTATCATTAAAAAGGAAACCCTGGTGGTAGCAGTTAAGTGCTACAGCTGCTAACCAAAAGGTAGGCAGGGCGAATCTACCAGGCGCTCCTTGGAAACTCTGTGGGGCAGTTCTACTCTGTCTATAGGGCCCCTGTGAGTCGGAATCGACTTGAAGGCAACTGGTTTGGTTTTTGGTTTATCATTAAAAAATCGCAGTTTAAAAATTACCATAATTAAAACAATTACATCGTTTAACTTTCTAGTCATAAATTTAGCATGCTGTATTCTGCCTTTTTTTTTTTTAAGCAGAAGGAAATTTAATCCTTGCTAAAAACATATAGATTTAGAAGTGTTAAGGTTTTTTTTTTTTTTTAAATATAATGTAATACACATCCACACATTTACAGGTGAAAAGGACTCATTGATTGTACCATTATAAATCTGAGGTTAAACATTCCTTTTTAAAAAGGATACACTTTCTGTTTTTGGTCTTAAAAACTGCTAATAAAGTCCCCACGAAGTATAGGTTATGCATATTTGGAAGTACTGAAAAGGAAGCATTACATTTAAAGAAGGCTGGTTTTAATTACTAAGTAGGCATATATATACTGTATGTATTCACAAAATTTATATTTTGATTCTGATTTCTTATTAGAGTAATTTATGATGGAAATAAAAGTCAACAGTGAAAGCAAACTAGTAGAGGAAATGGTGAGAAATTGTGGGATTAGGGGAAATGAATAAGAATTGCAATCGATTAGCATCCTTTTCAAGAACACACATACAAGTGCAGATAAAAAAGGCTAAGTTCATTTACAATAATTTATTACAGCCCCAGCCTGGTAGAAAACAACACTGATTGAGCAGTTTTGGGTGTTTTCCAACTCCTGTTTACTTTGTAAAAACCATAACAAGGTAATCTGCTTCCTTTTGACTTAAATAAGACAAAGAATTCAATATTAAGGCACAGTTATAGGTTGTTAAGTATTTTAGTTTGGTGTCTGAGGATAATGTTTAGTATTATGTTCAGTTAGTGTGAACTAGCTAGTAGAAGTGCCAAATTCGGAAATGTCTTACTTCAATTAATACAAAATACTAGAGGCTCCATTCATTCCAACTCACTTGCTCCATGGGTGCCAGTCACACCGTCTCCACAAGCAGGCTTTTCTGGGGACTAATTAAGATTAGTGGGCTCCATGTTCTGTAGCACTGGCATTTCAGTATCTGGAACGTCACTTTTTCTTTTCATGAGCTTCTCTTTTTCATACCGAGTTGTTTCTCGCATTTTAAGTTATGTATGGAATTGAACTTGTATAATAACCTAGTCTAGTTAGAAATGAGTGTAATTTGATAGAGCATTACTGGAAAGCTTTTAAGTACAAACCCAGATAAAACTTTATGCCAATTTAGTGTATTGGTCTTCAGTAGACTAAATTAAATTTTCATAAGAGGTCAATTAAAGACAGCAGCAACTTTGTTTCTTCCTTCTAGTTAGGGCCAGATGTTGGTAAAATGGCAAAGTAGGAAAATTTTTTGTTTGGTACTCTTCAAACTTCTTTTCCAGCATCTCTGTGCCTATTTCTGTTTTCCTTCAGATGCCTGTCCTTGTCAGCTAATTCCTTACGAGTTTCCTGTATCCAGAGATATTTACAATTTTATCCAAATATTTGTTAATGAATGAAAACTGCTGAAAGTCTAACAGAATACAGTAGTGTAAATGTGATTTCAGGCAATGTAAGAGGAAATGAAAATAATCTGTTTTGGAGATGGAGAGGGATTTTCACCTTAAATCCTAATAGGCGATTGAGTGCTCTGACTATATGATTATAAAAATGGCATGGGGGTGGTGTCTGACCTTGTCTAACTTCAGAAGGAGGAAGGAGAATCAAGATCAGCAGCCCAAGGCTGATTCCTGTAAGGTGGAGGTCAGACACACCTCTTCTCTCTAACCTTAATACCAATTCTTTCACCAACCGTCCCTTCCACTGCATTCTCCACTTCTCTGTTGGGTTCCGTAATTTGTTGCAATGGCCACACAGAAGTCACAGACCATACTGACAGTTATGGGGTTTATTAAGAAAGTAACAGGTTACAGTTCAGGTTCAGGAACATTCAGGATACAGTTCTTCAATCAGGACAGCCTCTTAGCTGTGCCACAGGTAGGCCTCTCTGGCCCTTGGCCCCTTGGCCTCTCAGACCCTCGGCCCCTTGACGTCTCAGGCCTCTTGGGCTGGCCTGGCCTCTTCCTTGCTTGGGCAGGTGTTACACAGCTCTTTTAGCTCTGCCGATAAGTGCCCGGAGGCACCCCACTCTCCCAGTAAGCCTCGGCCCAAAGGCTCTCAACTCTTCCTCTGTGGGTCAGCACACCCACTGTAACTGCCTTGCTCCATGGGCCGGGAAGCCCACCACACCATCTCTTGCCAGGCTTCTGATTTTTGCCGTCTCGTGCCGCTATCACTTTTGCTACTGCTGCACTGCTGTCTCTCACTGTCTTCCATGTTACAGCTCATCTCTCTGTCTCCTGGGTCTAGGAGGTTCTCAGTGCAGGGACCCTGGGTTCAAAGGATACACTACGCTCCCGTCTCTTCTTCTTTGGTGGTAGTCAGATCCCCCTGTCCACCTCTAGGATGGCTCTTTTAAGCCTAGTGGGATGGCAAAACTGACCAATCCCCTTGTTAAAGTTCCATATACCTTATTTGCATGGTCCCATCTCCACATGGGTGCCATGTACCTTATTTGCATTATTAGCAAGCTGTCCAATCCCCTTGGTGGGCCACAAGCATCTTGTTTGCATAGTCCCACCCAGTCATTTGGTGGGAGTTACAAAAGAAGGGCCATGTTAAGTAATTGACTGCACCGCAATGATCTTGTTGGATCTGGAGTCTCATTTGGCTATATTGTGTTTAATCCCAGTTGTTTTTTGGATTGATTACTCAGCTAATAAATTGTGGTAGGTATAGTTGTATAATCCAGTAAAACTCTTGGTTTCTAGCCTTTCATAATTTCCTATTGAGAATATCAGAGCCGGAAAACAAAACTTCAGTCCTTTACACGTTGACAACACCTTTTTTCCCTAGACTTAATTGTGCTTGTGTGTGCATGCATGTTAGCATGTGTTCTTGCATGCATGTGCATATGCACATACACATACTTGTTTCAAACCTCCTGGTGCTTTGTGTTCCCCTGACTCCCCACTTTTGCTCTAGCTGTTTCAACTCTCTGAATGCTCTTTTTCCCTTGTAGGTTTCTGTTACCTGTAATAAGAGAATCTTTACTAGAGCAAGTGGCTGCGATTTTCATGCTACCAAGAGAAGGCTAAGGAAATGCTTTTGATTATCTGGTTACCACCACATGTATAGTTCATTAAGTAGGTGGTCAATAAATGTTTATTGAAGGAATGAATAATTGTACTTTGTGGTTTCTGTTTTTAAAAATTCTTTTATTGTGGTAAAATATTTATGATAAAACATTTGCCAATTCAGCATTTTTTACATGTACAATTCAGTGACAGTGGTTATGTTCATCATGTTGGGTAACCATCACCACTGTTTCCAAATTATTTATTTCACCACCATTAACAGAAACTCAGTGCCCCCTGTGATAAAACTCACCCTTTCCCAGGTTACCCCTGGTAACCACTAATAAACTTTGGACTCTATACATTGGCCTGTTTCATGTAAGTGGTATTATACACTATTTGTCCTTTTGTGACTGACTTGTTTCACTCAGCATGTTTTCACTATTCATCCATGTTGTAGCATATATCAGGACTTCATTTCTCTTTAAAGCAGAGTAATATTCCATTGTATGTATGTACCACGTTTTGTTTGTTCATTTATTTGTTGATGAACATTTAGTTTGTTTCCATGCTTTGGCTACTGTCAACAGTGCTGCAGTGAACCTTGGTGTACTGCGGTTTCTTTAGATACTTTTAGGATACTTGGTGAACTTTCTTTTATTAATTCTGAGAAAAATATTCCTAGGAAATGATAAGAACTGTTAGCTATTACTGGTAGGGGTGTTGTTGGTAGCTACTATCCAGTTAGCACCTGACTCCTGGCAACACCATGCAGAATGGAATACAAAATGTTGTAATCTGTAGAGTTTTCATTGTCTTATTTTTTGAAGTACATCTCCAGGCCTTTCTTCCTAGTCTGTCCTAGTCTGGAAGCTCCGCTGAAATCTGTTCAGCATTATAGCAATATGCAAGTCTCCACTGACAGACAGGTGGTGACTTGTGCCTGAGGTGCATTGGTCAGGAATTGAATCTGAGTCTTTCACTTGGAAGGTGAGAATTCTACTACTGAACCATCAATGCCTCACTCTATTTATTTAGGTCTTCTTTAATTTCTTTTGGTAATGTTTTATAGTTTTCAGGGTACAAGTCTTTCACATCCTTAGTTAATTTAATCCTAGGAGTTTTATTTTTTTAGATGTTATTATAAATGGAATTGGTTTTTTAATTTCCTTTTTAGGATGCTCATTGCTGATGTATAGAAACTGGACTGATTGTGTGTTGACTTTGTATCTTTCCACTTTGCTGAATTTATTTACTAACTCCAGTAGCTTTTTTGTGGATTATTTGGGTTTTCTGTATATAGAATCATGCTGTCTGTGAAAAGGCATGATCCTACATATAGCTTTACTTTTTTCTTCCTGATTTGGATACCTTTTAACTCTCTTTCTTGCCTAATCGCTCTGGCTGGGACTTCTCATAAAATGTTCAGTAGCACTGATGAGAGTGGGGATCCTTGTCTTGCTCCTGATCTTAAGTTGAAAACTTTCAGTCTTTCTGCATTGAGTGTGATGTTAGCTGTGGGTTTTTCATAATGTTCTTTATCATATTGAGGAATTTCCCTTCTATTCTTAGCTTGTTGAGTGTTTTTTTAATCACAAAATGATGTTGGATTTTTTTCAAGTGCCTTTTCTGCGTCAGATGAGATGATCATGTGGGTCTTTTTTTGTTTTCAATGTGGTGTATTATATTGATTGCTTTTCTTTTTTTTTTTTTTTTTTTGAGTTTTTTTTTTAATTCAAGAGATTTCTTTCTTTTCTTTTTTTATTGTGCTTTAAGTGAAAGTTTACAATTCAAGTTAGTCTCTCATACAAAAATTTATACATACATTGTATTGTGACCCTACTTGCTGTCCCTATACTGTGACAACACACTTCTCCTTTCCACTTCAGATTTCCTGTGTCCATTCAACCAGCTCTTGACCCTCTCTTCCTTCTCATCTCACCTCTGGACAGGAGCTGCCCATTTAGTGTCATGTAACTACTTGAGCTAAGAAGCACACTCTTCACAAGTATCATTTTATGTCCCATAGTCCAGTCTAATCTTTGTCAGAAGAGTTGGCCTTGGGAATGGTTTTAGTTTTGGGCTAACAGAAGGTCCGGGGGCTGTGTCTTCCGGGATCCCTCAAGTCTCACTCAAATCATTAAGTCTGATCTTTTTACTTGAATTTGAGTTCTGCACCACAGTTTTCACCTGCTCTGTCAGGGACTCTCTGTTGTGTTCCCTGTCAGGGCAGTCATTGGTGATAGCCGAGCACCGTGTAGTTCTTCTGGTCTCAGGCTGATGCAGTCTCTGGTTTATGTGGCCCTTTCTGTCTCTTGGGCTAATGCTTTCTTTGTGTCTTCGGTGTTATTCATTCTCTGTTGTTCAGGTGGGTTGGGACCAATTGATTTGTTTCTCTCTCTCTTTCTTTCTAATTGTATTTTAGATGCAAGTTTACAGAGCAAATTAGTTTCTCATTAGACAATACACATTGTTTTGTGACATTGGTTGCCACCTCCATAACATGACAGCACTCTCTCCTTCTTGACCTTGGGTTCCCCATTACCAGCTTTCCTATCCCCTCCTGCCTTCTCGTCCTTGCCCCTGGGCTGGTGTGCCCATTTAGTCTCATTTTGTGTTACGGGCCTTGTAATCTTTGGCTGAAGGGTGAACGTTACGAGTGACTTCAGTACTGAGTTAAAAGGGAGTCTGGGGGCCAT
Organism: Dugong dugon; assembly: GCA_030035585.1. Lineage (NCBI taxonomy): Eukaryota > Metazoa > Chordata > Mammalia > Sirenia > Dugongidae > Dugong > Dugong dugon. Next base: position 59,344,773 of record CM057467.1, on the reverse strand, counting down.
GCTCTCGAGGTTTCTCCAATCTCTGTCAGACCAGTAAGTCTTGTCTTTTTTTGTGAGTTAGAATTTTGTTCTACATTTTTCTCCAGCTCTGCCCGGGACCCTCTATTGTGATCTCTGTCAGCTGGGCACCATCTAGTTGTGCTGGACTCAGTCTGGTGGAGGCTGTGGTAGTTGTGGTCCATTAGACCTTTGGACTAATCTTTCCCTTGTGTCTTTGGTTTTCTTCATTCTCCCTTGCTCCAGATAGGGTAGGACCAGTGGAGTATCTTAGATGGCTGCTCATCTTAAGCAATATCTTAAGACCCCTGATGCTACTCACCCAAGTCGGATGCAGAACGTTTTCTTTATAAACTATGTTATGCCAGTTGAGCTAGATATCCCCCGAGACCTTGGTCCCCAGCCCTCAGCCCACTAATTCAGTCCCTCAGGGAGTTTGGATGTGTCTTTGTAGCTTCCATGACCTTTCCTTGGTCAGGTTGTGCTGACTTCCCCAGTACTGCGTACTGCCTTATTCTTCACCAGAGTTACCACTTATCTATTGTCTAGTTAGTATTTTTCCCTCCCCACTCCTTCCCTCCCTAGTAACCATCAAAGATTGTTTCTTTCTGTGTGTAAACCTTTTCAAGAGTTTTTGTAATAGTGGTCTCATACAGTATTTGTCCTTTTGTGATTGACTTATTTCACTCAGCATAGTGCCCTCCAGATTCACACTTTAACTGATTTTCTAATGTTGCGCCACCGTTGCATTCCTAGGATAAATCCCACTTGATCATGCTGTATGATCCTTTTAATATGTTTTTGGATTCAGTGTGTTTAGTTGTTTTGTTTGTTTTTTTGACTTTCGGTCCAAGAAAATAGCATTATAAGGGGGAGAAAAACTCCCATGCTTTTGTTATGTTTTATTATATTCAAAGAGGAGAAGCAGAATATAACATAATACACTATTCCATCATGTCACATTTGATGGAACATGGCAAAGCATATATTTGCGAAAGTATACTCTTCTTTAGAGCTAGGTGACTGCTATAAATTTGGAAATGAACCATCTGCTTATTGTTTAAGTTCCTGGATAACTTACCAACCCACATCTCTAAACAGAAGTAACATTCTTCATAACCTTAAAACCACTGCTTAAGGTCCATTGTCTCCATATGTAATTCCTATTTCCTGTGTACTGAACAAAAACAGATTATGACATTTATGAAGTCTAAAAAGACCCAAGATGATTTCATTAACATGAAAGGCAATTGAGCTATGCTTTTAGTGTTTGTAATTTTTAACACAGTTTGGGATATAATAACACAGTTTGGGATATATTTTCCACACTTTGGTAAAGCACATGCCCTCAAACTGTCAGTTAATAAGCACTTCCTTGGCATAGTCCAAACAATTACTTATTCACCAACTCTGACTTTTTCCATTCGTTCAGCATTTGTCGAGTTTTTCTTATGTGCTAGGTGCTAGGGGTACAATAATGAGTGAACTACAACGTACAATCTGGTGATAATTTTAGACAAGTAAGTAATTACTATATAGTATGATGAGGACAGTGGTGGTTCAGTGGTAAAATTCTTGCCTTCTACACAGGAGATCCGGGTTTGATTCCCTGCCAGTGTACCTTAGTACACCTGCCACTTGTCTGTCATTGGAGGCTTGCATGTTGCTATGATGTTGAGTAGGTTTCAGTGGTGCTTCCAGACTAAGACAGACTAGGAACAAAGGCCTGGTGATCTGCTTCTGCAGAATCAGTCACTAAATCCTATGGATCACAACGATTTGATCTCACTGTGCATGAGGTCGCAATGAATAGGGGATGACTTCAGGGCAGCTGACAACAATACAGTATGATAAGTTATCAAGAGAGAAGAAGGATTGAGTGATGACTTTTAAAGTTTCAGGCTTGGACAAATGGTGGTTGGAAGCATAGGAGCTAGGGCTCTCACCTGCAAGTGAAGGTGAGGTTGGCAATGTGTGTTTGCGAACTGTTCAATTTTTATACATAGTACTTACTTTTCTTAATTAAATGTATACTAGAGCAGTGGTTTTTAATTGGTGATATTTGTAGAATTTTATTGGAATGCAGAGTTTTCCTAACAATTTACCCTTCTTGGGTCCCCAAGACTGCCTGTAAGTGCGACATGCAAACTGTGTCTTATGTGTACTGAATTGTCCATTTCTAGCGTTTAGGTATTGATTGGCTTTAGTATTTCTACTAATTTTCTGCTGCATTGGTCACCCTGTGGTAGAAAGATGTGGCAGTCTACTTCCATAGAGATTTACAGCCTTGGAAACCCTATGGGGTCTGTATGAGTCACAGTCAACTCAGAAGCAGTGGGTTTGGGTTTGGTTTATCACTCTCTTGCACTTGCTTCTGGCTCCCATAACGTGCTAGTAATATGGCTGAAGTTTACATAAACTTAAGATGAAATCTATGTCTGAAGTGTGTATGTGTCTAAATCAAATGAATGTGATTCCTAAGGAAATTTTGCTGTGCTATTTCCATTAGTGTGGTACCCAGGTTTTTCCTGAAGATTGCTAGAAAGTAAGTTAGTAATTGGTTGAGAACTGCTTCCTTGGTCAGGGTTGTTGTTGTTGTTAGGTGCTGTCAAATTGGTTCTGACTCATAGCAACCCTATGTACAACAGAATAAAACACTGCCTGGTCCTTTGCCATCCTCATAATTGTTGTTATATTTGAGCCCATCATTGCAGTTAACTGTGTCAATCTATCTCGTCAAGGATCTTACTCTTTTTCACTGACCCTCTACTTTACCAAGCATGACGTCCTTCTCTAGGGACTAGTCCCTCCTGATAACATGTCCAAAGTATGTGAGACGAAGTCTTACCATTCTTGCTTCCAAGGAGCACTCTGGCTGTATTTCTTCCAAGACAGACTTGTTTGTTATTCTGGCGGTCCATGATGTATTCAATATTCTTCACCAACACCATAATTCAAAGGCATCAATTCTTCTTCAGTCTTCCTTATTCATTGTTCAGCTTTTGCATGCATATGATGCGATTGAAAATATCATGGCTTGAGTTAGGTGCACCTTAGTCCTCAAAGTGACATCTTTGCTTTTCAACGCTTTGAAGAGGTGTTTTGTAGCAGATTTGCCCAATGCAATATGTCGTTTGCTTTCCTGACTACTACTTCCGTGGGCATTGATTGTGGATCCAAGTAAAATGAAATCCTCAATAACATCAGTCTTCTCTCCATTTATCATGATATTGCTTATTGGTCCAGTTATGAGGAATTTTGTTTTCTTTATGTTGAGGTGTAATCCATACTGAAGGCTTTGGTCTTTGATCTTCTTTAGTAAGTGGTTCAAGTCCTCTTCATTTTCAGCAAGCAAGGTTGTGTCATCTGCATATCACAGGTTGTTCATTAGTCTTCCACCAATCCTGATGCTGCATTCTTCTTCATATAGCCCAACTTCTTGGATTATTTGCTTAGTGTACAGATTGAATAAGTATGGTGAAAGGATACAACCCTGTCGCAGACCTTTCTTGATTTTAAACCACGTAGTATCCCCTTGTTCTGTTCGAACGACTGCCTCTTACTGTATGTACAGGTTCTGCATAAGCACAGTTAAGTGTTCTGAAATTCCCTTAGTGAGGGAGGGGTATATATTTTTATTTAAAAAAAAAGTTTTATTTACATATATAAAACATCACCTATTTTAAGTGTACAGTTTGGTGAGTTTAGGCAAATATTCACCGTCATTTGACTACAACCACAATATATATTTAGAATACTTCTGTCTTCCCTGAAAAGGCCCCTCTTCCTGCTTGATTGTCAGTTCCCTCCCCACATGTCCCAGGCCTCAAGCAATCACTAATCAGCTTTCTATCACTACTAGAAATCGTAAGTGGAATTGTCTAGTTTTTAGTCTTTTGAGTTTGGCTCCTTTTCGCTCAGCAGTATGTTTTTGAAACTCATTCACGTTCTTAATGCATCAGTACTTTCTTCCTCTTTATTGCTAAGCAGGATTCTGTATTCTGGATATAGCATAATTTGCTTATTCACCAGTAGATAGTCATTTGGACTACTTCCTGTTTGGCCATTATGAATAATCCTGCTATGAACATTTGTATACAAGTCTTTTTATGAATGTTTTCGTTTCTCTTGGGTAGATACCTAGGAATAAAATTGCTGGGTTTTATGGTTTAAATGTTTTATGGTTTAAGTGTTTAACTATAAGAAACTGCCAAAATGTTTTCCAAAGTGACTGTACCACTTTGTATTTTTGCCATCAACGCATGAAAGTTCTAGTAGCTCAGCATTCCCACTCTCACTTGGTGTTACCATTCTTTTTACTTTTAGCCATTCTAGTGCATGTGTAGTGGTTTCTCTTAATTTGCATTTCCCTTGAGACTAATGATTCTGAGTATCTGTTTTGGGCTTTCTGACCATTCATACGTACACACACACACAGACACACACGCACACAAGAATATGTATGTGTATGTGTAGGTTATTTTTGTAAAATGACTGTTGAAAAACAATTTTTTTAAAGTTGTTTGTCTTATGCATTTTAAGAGTTCTTTATATATTCTAAACGCAAGTGCTTTGTCAGAATTATATTTACAGATATTTTCTGAGTCTTGCGGCTTGCCTTTTCAGTTCTTGAGTCCTTTGAAGAGCTGAAAGTTATTTTAAGCAAGTACATTTTGTCAGTGTATTAGTTATGCTGTGTAACAAATTACTCAAAAAGTTAGTGGCTGCATGTGACAACATCATTTATTTTGTTCATGAACTTGCAGTCTAGCGAGGGCTTGCTCAGAATAGCCCATTCCTGGTCCACTTGACGTTAGCTTGGGCAGCTTGAAAGCTGAGGGCTGGAATCATCTGAAAACTCAGGCACTTGACTAGCACCTGGGCTTGTTTAAAACTTGTATAGCTGCGTGTTGAAACCACTGGGGCATGTCCCTCTATTTCTGTGTAGTCTGTCTAGTATGGGGGCTTCAAGGTCAATGGACTTCTTACAGGGTTCCAAAGGCACATGTCCAAAGAGAGAGAAAACACTAGTCAGAAGCCATTTTGCTTTTCATGGCTTAGTCTCAAGCAGCGTCACTTCTGCCTTATTCTGTTGACTGAAGAAGTAACAAAGGTACACCCAGGTTCACATAATAGTTACAGTCATGAATAGGAACTGTTATTAGTTGCCATTAAGTCAGCTCTGACTCATGGCAACCTCAAGTACAACAGAATGAAATGTTGCCCAGTCCTGCACCATCTTCATGATCATTGGTTTGCTCAAGTTCATTGTTGTGGTCCCTGTATACTTTGAGTGCCTTCCAATCTAGGGGGCTCATCTTTCAGCACTATACTGGACAATATTCTCTTGTGATCCCCATAGGGTTTTCATTGGCTAATTTTGGGAAATAGATCACCAGGCCTTTCTTCCTAGTCTGTTTTAGTCTGGAAGCTCTGCTGAAACCTGTCCACCATGGGTGACCCTGCTGGTATTTGAAATACTAGTGGCATAGCTTCCGGAATCATAGCAACATGCAAGCCGCCACAGTACAGCAAAGTGACAGACGGGTGGTGGGAATAGCAGTTAGTAGACTGGAAAAGGGTTAGGCTGCAGGCAACTACCTGTAGAGAAAAACGAGAGTGAGAATGGTTTGGGACATAGCATATGTATGGAATTCAGTATGGAGGTCTTGATTGATATGATAATGAATTTGTGTATTTTGAAGGCATATTATTAGATTTGTGTCATGTACTGCTTCTTTTGTGAGAAGCATATATACAAAGCTCAGTTTTCCTAGCATTCTTTTTTTATCATCATGCTTGATAAGGTAGAGGGTCAATGAAAAAGAAGAGGACGCTCATCGAAATGGGGTAGCTAAAACAATGGGCTCAGATATAGCAATGATTGTGAGGATGACGCAGGACTGGGCAGTGTTTTGTTCCGTTGTACATAGGGTTGCTAGGAATTGGAACTGTCTTGATGACACCTAACAACAACACAACAACCTCATAGATAGTGCGAGTTCAGTTCCAGACCACTGCAATAAAGCAAATATCACAATAAAGCAAGTCACAGGAATTTTTTGGTTTCCCGGTACATATAAAAGTTATGTTTACACTATAATGTATTCTGTTACATGTACAGTAGTATTATGTCTAAAAAAAACAATGTACATACCTTAATTAAAAAATACTTTATTGCTAAAAAAATGCTAACCATTACCTGAGCCTTCAGCAAGTTGTATCTTTTTGTTGGTGGAGGGTCTTGCCTTGATGTTGATGGCTGCTGACTGATCAAGGTTGGGTGGCTATGGCAATTTCTTAAAATACGACCACAATGAAGTTTGCCCCATGACTACTTTTATCACTTCAGTGTATTTGCATGGATACACACAAACATACATTCAAGGATCCAGTTCACAACTTCACATTTCCTACATATGGATTTTATGTCTGTTGAGTCTCTTTTATCTAGCACTGTTTTTCTATAGTTTGCTTGATAACTTGTTTTTAATCAGGGTCCTATTAACTTTTTTTTTCTGCCACTGACACAGATGATGTTTAATAAATGTTTTTAGTATTAATCATCTTAGTTGTAATCAAAACTCAAGGAGAGTTAAAATGGCAAATGTTTTGTTATGTGTATTTTACTAAAATAAAATTCAAAGCAAAACAAACAGAAAACTCAAGGAGCTGGAAATCCTATCAAGAATTTGCTGTTGGCAAATTTACAAAGGCTGAGAATTAGCCTTACGCCACATTGTTCTTGACACTTGTTAGTGGTTGTTTGGCTACAAATGAATTAAAAGCAATCTCTTTAGTAGAGGTCAAAATAAAGTTGCACACTCCAGTGCATTCCCACAGATGTAAAGGAAGCTTAGCTTAATTGACAAGAGTACCCTATTAGAATGAGACGTCCTTAAAAGTGTTTGTGGGAAGAGCTGATGAAATAAATCAATTAGTTGGAAACAAAAGATTGAATTTGGTATTCTTTTCTTGGAAAAGGTACAGAATTAGATCTCTAAACTGTCTTGGGTTTTTGGGACATAAAAAAGAAAGTAATTTGGTCTGGTTTTGAGAAATTGTTGCATAGTTTATCCCAAGCATTTGCTGACTCTGCCTTTTCTCTTTTGCCTCTCAAATATATACAGTAACTAATCTGACCTACATAAGTGCTGTTAAAAATCACATCACTAGATTAAATAAGGTTTAAAAAGAAAAAGGAATATGGAGGATGTAATCTAACAATACATATTATCAAGAATAGAAAAAATGCAAGTGCATCATTGGTAAGAAATTCTTTTAATAAAATTTTCTGTAAGTAGATATTTTAGTAGTTTTTTAGGATTAGTTTTACATGCTTTAATAAAAATCTATCATAGCAAATTCATTCATTTATAATTTTTTTTTGTTTGGATATGTTGATAACCCTTTCTCCCTCTCCATTAACAGCTGTTTTCTTACTCTCTCAGTGAATTATGGGTTATAATTATATTCATATTGTGCTGCATTAAAAAAATTTAGCAATATTTGCCCTAAAAGCTTTTCTATTTTATAAGTTAGCATTTAGACACCAACTACTCCCTACCCTCCCCTCTTTTTGGGGTGTGTTTGTGTGTATGTAGGAATGTAAAGATTGTTAAAAAAAGTTGTAAAACATTTTTGTTTCCATTTACAAATTACATGTTGTATTTTCCCAATAAGATTAGATTAAAAGGAGTTATCCTTTCATCCATGTCTTCTATTCCCTTGTTTACTTTGCCTTGACAATCCCTAAACCATGAATCCCTGTAGCTTTCTAATCTCATAATCACGTGGATTTGCAACAACAAATATTTAATGATTTCCAAGCTTTGCTGGGCTTTTAGTACTGCTTGGCAAGTCTCAATTCCATCACCTGATGTTTTCCTCCTGAATGTATTACATACTCTCACCCCTCTCAAAGTTAATATCTTTGTCATTCTCAGAAGATTATCTGTCTCCTAATTCAGAGAGAGAGAGATTTCTCTTTCACAGCCACCAGTTTACCTGTGTTTGTACCTTCTTTTATTTAACTGACACTTACAGATTGCTAAAGGAACCTGGGTGGCACAAGCAACTTTGTGATTGACCGCTACCCAAGAGGTTGGCAGTTCAAACCCACTCAGTGGCTCCATGGAAGAAAGGCCTGGTGATTTGTTTCTGTAAAGATTATAGTCAGGACAACCCCATGGAGCAGTTCTACTCTGTAACACATGGGGTCGCCACGAGCTGGAGGCTGCCCCGACAGCAGCTAACAACAACGGATTGCTATGTGGGCTCTTGATCCTGCAGGAATTTTCCTTAGTGTCCATTTTCCTTCTTGTATCTTTAGCTTCTCTTTCTAGCAGCTACTCAGCCTCATTCCTTACCTATATTGCCAAACTTTTTGAAAGAGAAGTTTTCTTTCACTGTTTGACTTTATATTCTCTCATTCAGTCTTCAACTTTCTTCTAATATGTACCACTCTATTAAAATTGTAAACTGTTTGAAACTCTCTGCAAAAGTGAATACCGTTGATTATTTCTTGAAAAGTTTTGAAAAATTTTAATCAAAGATTTACATGTATTTACTTTAAACAATCAGATAGTATGCTGCAAGGCTAATTGAAAAACAGTAGTACTCAGCTCTATCTCTTCCACTACTTGATTTCCACAACCCAGAGGTAACCCCTTGCAGATTCTTTCCTTGTTTCTTCTGTTATTTACTTCCTTATTTCTATGTTAACATGCTTATATTGCTATTCTTTGTTTAATTTTACACATTACTACTTTCTACTATGGAAGACAGTGAATAAGGAAGACCGAAGAACTGACGCCTTTGAATTATGGTATTGGCGAAGAATATTGAATATACTATGGGCTGCCAAAAGAACAGGTAAATCTGTCTTGGGAGAAGTACAGCTAGAATGCTTCTTGGAAGCAAGGATGATGAGACTACGTCTTGCATACTTTGGAAATGTTATCACGAGAGACTAATCCCCGGAGAAGGACATCATGCTTGGTAAAGTAGAGGGGTCAGCCAAAAAGCAGAAGACCCTCAACGAGATGGATTAACACAGTGTCTGCAACAGTGGGCTCAAGCATAGCAACAGTTGTGAGGATGGTGCAGGACTGGGCAGTGTTTCATTGTGTTGTACATAGGGTTTCTGTGAGTGGGAACCAACTTGATAACACCTAAAAACAATAACAACAACAACAACTATGGAAGACGAGAATTTGGTTTTCTTAAACTCAGAGGAGTGGATGGAGATCTTTCCAATGTGTAAATACATAAATGTGGTTAAAATAGTATTAATACTTACCATATTTAAACTATGTAACTATTGTTCATAGCTGAGCCATTGTTGCAACTTCTTTAGCTACCTTATATTTTTTTCATGGTTAATAATTGCCCCTCTTTTTATTGGTTAAGTTTTCTTTATCTATCACTAATTTAGTTCCTAATTTTGTGACAGATTATAAAATTCCTTCCCGTATTATCAAAGACATCCATAATCTGTCACTTACATATTTCCCCCTTTGGAGCCACCTCATTTGGATAACTTTGTCATCCTGGTCATCCTGGTCCAGTCTGGTTTGATTGTTTTGCCTCTCCTTTTTGTTGGTTTCCCTGTCGTCTTCTTTTCTAATTTACTTCATATTTTACTGATTGTGGCTTCTTTAGAAAGAGTGCCTCAGAGGTAGTTATTTTTAGATCTTGCATATCTGAAGACGTTTTTATTCTTGTTCATACTTGATTGAGAATTTGCCTGATATATAATTCTATGTGGAAATTATGTTCCTCCCAAATTTTGACAGCATTACTGTATTTTCATGCAAATAACGCGTGCCTTCTGTGTTTGTTTGCCAACCGTGCCCTCCCTCCATGAGATATTTTCATCAGTGCTGTAATGCCGTGTTTTTCTTTTTTTCTTTAAAACACATTGCTGTTACGAAAATACCTCATGAGGGGAGGGCGCATTTGGCAAACAAACATAGAAGGTGTGCATTATTTGCATAAAAATATGTTATTCTGTTGTCTTCTAGTTACAAGTATTACTGTTGACCATTTCGGGGATGTTTTCATTCCTGATCCTTTGCATAATGAAGTTTCATGATGTGACTTAATGTGCGTCTTTTTTTGCTGAGTATTCATTTATTGCTGAACATTCAGCAAACCCTTTAATTTTGGAAATTCATGTCCTTGTATTGAGCAATTTTTGTGTGTAATTTTCTATCCTCTACTCTATTTCCTTGTCTTTCTGTTCTGCTTTCTGGAAGAATTCCTCAGCTTTATCTGGATTTTTTTTTTACTAAAATCAGCAGTTTTGCTGTTACAATTTCCAAGAGCTCCATCAATTTTCTGTATTGTTTCTTTTCTAATGCATCCTATTCTTATATCATGGTTGCAACATGTATTTTTCTGTTTTTCAATATCTTTTTTTTTTTTTTTTTTTACTTTTTCCATTTTATTTATTTACTCCAAGTTTCTTTTCTTATGTTTGTTTGTCTCTGTCTTTCATGTTAGAGGTGCTTCTTAAATGTTTGCTGATTCTTGCTTTTCCTTTTATTTAAAGTAAGGCATTTAAAAGCTTATTGGAAGCTCTGTGTGTTTTGATTTATGGGTCTTACCTAGATTTTTCAATGGTGATTTCCAAAAGTTAGTGTCTTTTGGGTGTTTTCCTTTGAATTGATTTGGTTTCCTATCACCTGCGTTGGGAATAGGAGAGGAGTTGGGCTATAAGCATGGTTCCAAAGTTCTTGGATCCTAACCATGGAGAGGGACAGTGGGTAGGGAGAGTTAAGAGTGAGTGGTGTCCTAGCATTCAGTATGCACCCTTTGACTGTCTTCCAGAATCGTTATAGCATCTTACCCCGTCCTCATCTGTGCCTCCAGGCTCCGATTCTCCTACCTGTCTGGTGTATCCCTTCCAAAGATCTTGGGGTGGAGATAGCTACCTAGCTGAGCAGGCAAAAAGAGAGGGGTCTGACTACTTTTAATGCTATCTTTTAGTTAGTCCCCCATTTTCAGTCTTACCTGCATCCTGACCTTCTTCTGGTCACTTGCTATTGATGCTTTCAATTCCTAAGGATCTGCTGAACATGTTAGTATGCTTCCTGATTGGCTTCTTCCCTCTGCAGGTATTTAAGTTATAGCTATCTTTTGTCCATGTTCCAAAATTTTGATTTTTTTTGTTTTGTATCAACTCCTTTTTTAAAGTTTTAAAAAGCAAAGATGTCACCTTGAGGACTAAAGTGCACCTGACCCAAGCCATGGTGTTTTCAGTCGCCTCATATACATGCGAAAGTTGGACGATTAACAAGGAAGACCGAAGAAGAATTGACGCCTTTGAATTGTGTTGGTGAAGAATATTGAATATACCATGGACTGCCAAAAGAACCAACAAATCTGTCTTGGAAGAAGTACCACCAGAATGCTGCTTAGAAGCAATGATGGTGAGACCATGTCTCACATACTTTGGACATGTTATCAAGAGGGATCAGTCCCTGGAGAAGGACATCATGCTTGGTAAAATAGAGGGTCAGCGAAAAAGAGGAAGACCCTCAATGAGATGGATTGACACAGCGTCTGCAACAATGGGCTCAAGCATAGCAACAATTGTGAGGATGGCGCAGGATGAGCAGTGTTTCGTTCTGTTGTGCATAGGGTCACTATGAGTCGGAATCGACTCAACGGCACCTAACAACAACATCAACTCCCTTATTTTTGTAGTGTTTCTAGAGGGAGTGGAGATAATGTTTAATGTAGTATGTTTAATCTAAAGGCTTTTTTTTCATCCAAAAATTCTACACTTTTCTAGGATTTTTTTTTTTTTTTTGGAATTTTTGTGATTCTCTTATCACAGTTGGCTCTCTGTATTTGTGGGTTCTGTATCCATGGATTCAACCAACTATTGATCAATGTATTAAAAAAAAAAAAGTCCCAAAAAACAAAACTTGAATTTGCTGCACTTCGAGCTCTACACTGAATCTGTGTGAATAAAGTGGTGTCTAGAGCACAGATCCTCAGTCTCTCTCCAGAGCTGGTTGTTTGAGCGTTATTTGCCTAAAAGCAATTAAGTGGGCAAAGCAGTCTCTCAGAGGCTAAGAGGAAACATAAAGTGTTACGTCTCAAAGAGAAAACAAAAATCTTATATCTTTTGAAAAAGTGGCATGTCTCTTGCTGAAGTAGGCCGTAAAGTTGGTAAGAATGATTTGCGCATTCTCACAATAAAGCAGAAAGAAGCTGAAATTTGTGGAAGTGTTAGTGCTGTCCCTACAACAGCAAAAATGGTCACTCTGGTTGGTGATAAAGTGCTTGCAAAGACTGAGAAAGCATTAAGTGTAAGCATTAACAACTATTTACATAGCATTTACATTGTATTAGTTATTATAAGTAAGGATGATTTAAAGTATACAGGAGGATATGTGTAGGTTGTATGCAAATACTGTGCCATTTTATGTAAGACACTTGAGCATACTTGGATTTTGGTATCTGTAGGGTGTCCTGGAACCAGTCCCCGCAGATACTGAGGGAGGACTGTACTCACCAGCCTTCCTTGTTGTATCCTCTTCTTTTGTCTATCTTTTTAAGTATTGTTATTCCTTAGCTTTTCTCTCTCTCTCTCTTTTTCCTCTTCTTGTTTGGTCTTTCATATTTCTCTGGTGACAGTCAACTCTTTATATACTGATGACACCCAAATAGTTATACTGTTCTGACCTATCACCATTGTTCAGTTGCTTAATAATACCTTTTTAAGGTATCTTTTCATAAACATCCCCCACCTGTATCATTTTTTTTTGCCCATCTCTCACCCCTTTTGGATAGTTTTAGATGGGTATTCATGGGCATTCAGTTTTTAAATTTAGAATTCTCTGATACTTTTAGTATATATGCTAATTCCTAACATTTACTTTTAGTAAAACATTCTTTGAAGTATGTTTTTCAATGCTGGAGGTTAGAAATGCATTCCTCTTATGCCAGAAATTTAAAAAAATGTAAGCACATATTGCAGAGGTGAACCTATATCCTCTCTTACCTCCTCTCAACCATACTCTCACACAGTCTCTTCCTTAAGCCCTCCTGGCCATCTTACTCATCCTTGAACATGCCAAACATCATCCTACTTTCAGGCCTTGGTACTTCTTGCTCTTTCTGACCAGAACCCCCTTCCTCCAATTTTATATTGGTTGATATATTGAAATCTCTTAGAACAGTTTTTGGCAAATACTAGGTACTCAATTAGTGTCAGCAGTTATTGTTGTTATCATTATCATATCCGTATAGACTGCTCCTTTTCTCATTTCATTTAGGTGTCTGCTCAAATTATCATCTCCTAAAAGAAGCCATTCTTAATTTATAATACTCTACTTGAAATATCCCTTCCTCCTGGTTATTCGTCAAATACCATGTTTTATTTTTATTCATATCACTATATGACTTACTTATTTGTGTATTTGTTTACTCCTGCCCTCTCCCAGAATGTAAACTCCTGAAGAACAGGGGCTTTGTCTTATTCACTTTGTCTCAAATTCCTTCAATGTGCCCTTTACAGTGCTTCAGAAATGTTGAATAAATACTGGACTAGCACATCACTTAATTTTCTTTTTTTCCTCCATCTTACCCTATTCTACACTGTGTCAATTGACTTTCCATTACATATTCTTTGGATACAATAATAAGTTGTGTTTTACTAAGGTCTAAATTTCTTGGCAGCTGCAAAATGGTTAGCACTGGAAACAGCAGTAGGTCTTTTAGGGTGCTATTTAATATATGAGCTCATGAATTACTTCATCTTCTGTCTGTATTTCTTTAGCAGTTATTTGAACTGAACTCAAATGTAAACTACAAATCACAATAAATGATCAATTCTAAATTGAATCCAAGTATTTTCATTTTTATTTAATTTTTGTTCCTCATTCTAAGATGTAAACTTAGATCTAAGTGAACTAGTTTGAAACTATAGACCTGGAAGCATCCAGTGTATCAAAATAACCTTTTGAAACAATTCAGTTTTAGCTCTTGATAACCTTGAAAGAGTCTGAAAATGAAATTTTTGTGGTATTATTTTGAGCTTCTAGGTCTTATTGTGCCTTGTTGATGCTTCTCTAGAAGTTGCTGGAAATGTAATAGCAATGGATGCTTTTCCTATTTTTGCAATGGAATATAAGGTTGAGTACAAATTATGTTATATATTTTTAATTTTTTATTCACAGGCCACAGAAACACTGTTTAGAATGGGTGTAGCAAGAGGAATCATCACAACGTTAAGAAATGGAGAAGTAAGATGAGAATTTTGATACATTTATTTGTTCTTAGTTCATCGTCTGTTGTTTTTTTAAATATAAAATGTGGTGATTTCTATGATGCTTTACATATCAAGGAGCCCCTCAGTTGTGCAGACAGTTAACATGCTTGGCTACTAACTGAGTGGTTGGAGGTTCAGGTCCACCCAGACACACCTCAAAAGAAGGGCCTGCCTATCTAATTCTGAAAAATCAGCCATTATAAATCCTAGGGAGCATAATTCTACTCTGACACACATGGGGTTGCCATGAGTCTAGAGTCAGCTTCATGGTAACTGGTTTCGGTTATGTAACAAATTGAGAAATACCTGATTTACATAATATTGGATGTGCCTGACAAATGTATCTGTTTTAATTCATAGTCAAATGGAACCAGATACTGGGTTGAAAATAATTTGCTGAGCCTTTTAATCTTTGACTATCAATTGTTTTCACTCTAAAACATGACATTTCATTTGAGTAGTAACTTCTGCACATGTAAATCTTTAATGAAAATAATCCCCTACTTTTTTCTTTCTTATTATTATATGTTATACGGATCTGATACTTACTTCTTAGGATGAAAGAATTTTAAATGTTGACATTTACCATAGGCCAAAAGAGAGACAGAGAGAGAAATGGAATTTAATCTGTTCTTTTTGTTGTTGAGGCTCAATTAAGATGCAGATTCTAAGTTTTAACTTTTCTAAATGTTCCTGCCAATTGTTAAAAAATAATTTTTTCTTCCACTTGAAATAATTTCCACTCCCAAATGATTACCAGCCTTATTAGCGCTCTTTCTGCTTTTTCTTTATTCATTCCCTCACAAAGTCATAATTAGGATGAGGTTGAACGTGCCACGTTGTCGTGTTCCTTTTTCTATTCTGCTAGCAAATACTTGAGGAAAAAATATAGTGCTCCCTATTCAGGTATTTATTTCTGTGTTATTTAATGTAATATTTACAATTCAATAATCTCAACATTTAATAGTGGAAATTTGGAAGTGAGTATCTAAGGAGTTAAGTGCAGTTGCATTACTGTAGGACTGTGAAACTAATTGGTCGATGTATTTATTTACTAGGCCTCACTTCATCTTCTGTCTGTTTTTCTGTAGCAGTTAAGTGATTTGAACTGTACAATCATTTGGAAAGCATATACCCTTTAAATATTTAATTTACATTGGCAAATCACTTTACTATTAATTTGTAAAATATATTTTGTCTGTGAAGAAAGACTTAATTGATTTCTTTGTAATCTTAACAAACTAAAGTATGTGGTGTTATTTTGAGAAAATTTTTACAAGGTCAGTCATATTTATCTGCCTAGAATGCTCAAAATGAATTTTCGATTTTAATAATTATTTGTGTATTTTCACATGGGGAGAGGGTCACTGAGCTTTTAAACTATCTTTTGTTACAAGAGGGTTGGGAAAATGTATCCAATACAATCATATAAGCACTCTTCTGAGCATCTCAAGACATATTGGATATATACATGTTTTACTTACTAGGGAGGAAGTAGTTAAAGCAGCTGGCTTTTGATCGATTTCTCCCCCAGTTACTGGGGGTTGCTCCAGGGGAGCAACCTGGTTAACAGGTGGTAAGGTTGAGCAAAGTTTTTAAGCACTCTTTTAAACCATTTTTGTCTAAAATGAGGCTTGAGTGGAGGAAGGAGCACTAGCCTGCTCTGACGTGAGTTCTCTTGCTGGCTTTACTAGCCATGTGACCTCGGGCAATTTAATTAACTTCTCAGAACTTCAGAATCATATTTTAGGATTTGGGTTGATTTAGATGATCTTTAAGATCCTGAACAGCTTTAACATTTTCTACTTCCAGGCAGCTCCGTATATCTTTTCTGCTTAGGCCTTTAAAGTCATAGTTCTCAACCGTGGCTGTGCATCAGTCAGAATTGCCTGTGGAGCTCTGTAGAGCTGTGGTTGCCTAGGCTTCATCCTCAGTGACCTTGTCTAGCTTGAGGCTCCAGTATCTAAATTTTTAAAAATATCTGCTGATTTTAATGCTTAGCCACTCTTATAAGTCACTGTTTTAGAGAAGTGTTTCTCAGTCTTTTTTCTTTGAACTCAAGGAATGTACAGCTTGAATAAGACAAAACATAAAGAAATTGCAAAGAAATTTAAAATACATTTAAGGATTTTGTATATGAAGAATAAGAGTAGCATTGTTTGTTGCTGTTTTGACAAGATGGATGTGGGGTTTGACCCAGTACTTACTTTTGTTTTGTGTTAGTGCATGGTATTAGGTATTTTGCATGATTTATTAGAACGGAAAACTTTTTTACATTCCACAGGCATGCTTTAAATCAGTAACATTGAATATTCAATTCTAATGTGATTGCTTCAGTGTGAGAGTGGAGGTTCCTTGTTATGCATTTCTCTTTCTTCAGGTTTAGCACATGCCTGGCACATAATAAGGATCTCATTATACTATGTCTGATGAACAAGTAATAGATTTATTTAGAAAGTATTTATGTGACAAATATTGCTTTGATTTAATCAATTTAAGTTTAAATAAAAGCATAAATATAGATTTAGATGTATAAATATAATTATACATATATAGATTTATATGTATAAATATACATATAAACAGATTTATATGTAAAAATATAAATACTAGTGCTATATTATTTCAAAATCATGATGTTTATAATATACTGATATATTTTGACATAAAATTTTTTATGAATTAAATGTTTGAAGATAATATAAAATTTACATATTTGATATTTACTTATTTACTGAGTGACTTGATTATTCAGTTATTAAGATAAATTTCTAATGTTGAAATTATATTAAAAATTAGTATTCATTTTAATTTTAATATACTTAAAGAATCTAACTATTTTCTTTCTCGTTGTTTTGAATGCTAATTCTTTATATAAGGAAACCTAGAAGTAAACCCCTTCATTTGACTCATACATTTTTATTTTATTTTAAATTTTATTTATTTTGTTGTTGTTGAGAATATATACAGCAATTTAACAGTTTCTACATGTACAGTTCAGTGACATTGATGACATTCTTTGAGTTGTACATACATTTGTATTTTTAAAATTCCATCTTTTAAAAAAATTACGTTTTTGTTTTTTGTTTTTACTGTTTCTCTTCTAATACTACTTTAGAAAAAATATGTCTTAATAAGTAAAATGTTAATATTTCAAATAGTGAGGTCTCTAACACCTGGTGCCTAGTCAAAAGCTATTAACTAGTGGCTTATAAAGTCCAATGAAATGAGTAAATATTTATTGAGAGCATTTTAAGGGCCATATGACATGTGGTACTGGAATCAGATCTCATGTCTCTTCCTTTCCTCTTGGCTGCTAGCCGAAAGAGGCTTTGTGGGAGAAAGACCTGGCGGTCTGCTTCTGTAAAGATTACTGCCTAGAAGACTCTGTGGGGGCAATTTAGCTCTGGCACATGGGGTTGCTATGAGTCAAAATCGATTCGACGGCACCCAACGACAACAACAATAGGCACTATATTAGGTGTTAGAAATTTAACCGCAAACAAAACTAATCAGGTTTTTGCTTTCAGGAAGCATATGGACTAGTGGCTGAGCCCATAACCTGCCACATAGGATCTTGCCATTTAGTGTCTTCTTCTGTAAATAGGGATACAACCAGGTAATAGGAGAATGCACTGCTTTGTAAGAAATAAAATAAGATAGTCTGTATAAGATAACTAGCACAATGTCTCATACAAAGTAAGCCTATACTAAATGATAACTATTTTTGTTCAATTGAATATGATGAAGTATTGTCTATATTAGAGTGAATATGTGGAGATCTTTGGATTGTGGTTACTTGTAAGGGAGAGTTGGCGATGAAAGTAGACAGAATTTAGATATTTTTGATTGATAGCTATATTAATAGCAGTGCTTTTGGTACTTTTGAATTATCACTTCCTTCCTATATGACTCATGATATTTAGGTTAGTATATATTGCCAGTGCCCCCTGCTGTCTAGTGCCACTATCTTAGTAATACACAGAATATATGTTTAGTTACGAACTTGCAGGTTATGTTTCTGTTACTATAAACAGACTAAACATAGCAGGAAGTTCAATGCTAGAAAAAATGATACGTACAAATGTAAGAATTCTATTAGCAAACTAGGGTAAAGTCATTACTTGGTTCTTCTGATAAATCCAAGTCTTAGTTGGGCAAAAGTCCCGCTGAGAATGGTGGAACACTGATCTCCTAGAAATGCAGACTAAAATTTTATTTTATCCTGTCAAAGAAAATTGGATTATCTCTTCTGCAGTAAGACCTCTGCTTTATGTATTATATTTAAACAGGAAGAAAATATTAAGATATTTTATACATGCCTATTGCCATTGAAATATACTCTTTGTTAACTTTGTTAACATTCTCACAAATTCCCATGTCATATACAGAAAAAAGAAGAATTCTGATGACTTTAGAATTTTCCAGAATAACTTTTTCAAGTTGTTCCTCCCCCCAACCACTGGCTATTTCCAAATTGCATGCTTATTGATAAGCTATACAAATAATCGATTAAGATTTAGCTTAGAAAAGTTATTCTAATGTTTTTCTTTTCAAGCAGCAGCTAGAATATAGCTTAAAAAAAAAGATTTTGGGAAAATGGATAGCATTCAAAGAGAGAAGAAATAAGTATGAAAAAAAATCTATAGAGAAAGGAGAAAAGTTGAAGCTTAGGGAGTATTTATAACAAACAAGGCATGTACAGGGAAGTCCCAAACCTATCTCCAATGTGGTGAGAAGAAATGATTTTTTGATTGCAGAACAGAAAGTTTGAGATAACTGGAGCTGCTGGTTATCACTTCAGGATGATGAAACATTAAAAGAGACTTCCAAGGAGGATGTGAGATTGCTATCTTGTTCGTTTAAAAAGCTGTATTACTTAATAGCCATCAATCTGGATGGTATAAATGTTGAACTGCCAGAGGCAGGAGATTGGTCTAAGTAATGTCTTGATTGTTTTTCAGTTCTCCAATCCATGAATCAAAACACATGTTATATTTTGGCAGGTGTTTAGAAAATTTAGAATCCGTGCCAGAACTGCATCACAAAACATTGTGCTTCAGAACTTGTAGTTTATTCTTGTTGGAATACTTTATCTTTGTCACTAAATCTGCTTTAAATAGCTCATCAAGTTATGTGCTGTGGCATTATTTCATAGTCCTGGTGAATAAACAGAGTTTATTTGGAAAATTTTGGTGCAGACAAAGAAGGGCAAAGGCTAATCTGAGATTTTAAAAATATTAGATCACAGTGTTTAAGCTTGGTGGCCTTCTCTATACCAACTCTGTATGTGCCTTTGTATGTTGAGATAATTATCTTTTGAAATACTCTTATTTTCTTCATAATAGTAATTCTGTTTTTGATTTGAACACAAAAATAAATGTGCCATAATTATGTCCTCAAACAAAACAAACAATATTTAGACAATATCTGCCTAACTGTGGAACACTTAGGTTTTATTTTTCAAAAATTGGAAGAGTTCTTAAGATAACATCATTTTGTTTTGATCCTAATAGGAAGAGCTTTAGGCCAGGGAAGTAATTATTTCCACATGGATAAGGCCATTCACAGCTACCTCCCCTTACTAACCACCCACTAAACTTAAACTTACCTACCTTGATTATATAGCTAAATGCGGTTGAATGCTTTGGAAAATACATACGCTATTTTAAAAATAAAGTCTTTGGGTGTATAGAAGATGTTTCTTTGCATAAAGCATAATAAAATCATTTTGTATATAACGTTAGAGTGAGTTCAGCAGCAAGTAATTTAAACTTTTTGAGTTACCAGAAAAAACTAATTTTATACACATGGATACATCCAGTATAATTCTTGCCATTTTGTTTGTACATCGTTTTCTTTCTTTATCGACTCTTGGCTGTGTTCTCAATAGGTGAGTTGGCTGTATATAGTGGTAAGTGTTTGAGATCGTTCAGTAGAGATGTGGCAGGTCAGAAAAGAGAGGATTTGTAGTTAATGTTGAAGAGATGCTATTAATTTCTAATAGGAGAGTGCATAAATTTTTATACACCCTAGAAATGAAGAGAATTGAAGTCCATGGGAAGTATTGTTTAGGTAGCGTAAAGAGTAATGTGATTTGAAAAGAGTCTTAATGGTTTGTTAACCTTTGCTGTATCTGTTTAGTCTAACAGTTGGAACTGAAGTCATCTTATAGTGGGGTGAGAAGTGAATGAATAGGAGGTGATAAAAAATAGATTGTATGTTTGGATGCCTCTTTTTTCAGGAGAGTAGCTTTAAGAGGAGAAATAAAAGACAATAACAAGAGGGGAAAAGCACAGGGGTTGAAAAAAAATGAGTCCCAACATATACTAACTCCCTCCTCCCTTTCTTTTCTTATTGTTTGAAGAGTAGCTTCAGCCAGTGCTGAATGCAAAGTTGGCTTTAATGTAATACACATGGGAACAGTGCTTTTGCTATAATTTATGGTAATATATTCTAAGGTCATCAAATTGAAAGAATATTTAAAAGCAGAATCAGAATTGATCTAAAAGTCTCCAGGACCAATGAGGATGCATTTGACTTGGCCACCCCAGATTACCCCAAGATAAAGCACTTTACTGTTTGCCCCTCTTTCTTTATAAAATCTTTTTCACAAAAATATAAATGTAGATATAATCCATCATACTGTGTGAGATTCCTAACCTGATATAGCAGTGATAATTTTTAGAGTTCTTCCTTATATCTAGTGCTCTCATGACAGTTAAAACCTGTCTTCTCTTACTATTTCTTCAGTGACTGTGGCATTTGATAAGTATTTGTTGTTCATAATGAGAGTACAGAATAATGAAAAAATACCTGATTATTATAACTTTTTAAATGCTTTATAATCTTGGAAACCTTATCAGACTCATTTTCTCATTTTTTTAAAACCGTTTTATAGAAGTAAAATTAACGTGCCATAATTACACCCAGTAAAAGTGTATAATTCAGTGACTCTCAGTACATTTATAGAGTTGTGCAACCATCACCAGAATCCAGTTTTAGAATATTTCTGTTGCTCTAAGCAATATCCGTTGTTATCAGTTTTCGCTTCTACTCCCAGGCAGTCACTATTCTTTTTGTCTCTATAGATTAGATTCTTCTGAAAATTTCATATACATACATTTATAGAGTTTGTGCTCTTGTGTGTCTGACTTCCTTCACTTAGCATGTTTTTCAGGTTCTTCTATGTTGTAGTATGTATCAGTAGATTTTTTTCCCTTTTCTTGACTGAATAGTATTCCATTGTGTGGCTAACATTTGGTTTATCCACTCACCAGTTAGTGGACCTTTGGATTGTTTTCAGTTTTCAGCTACTATGAATAAGATTGCTATGAACGTTTACTCACAAGTGTTTGTATTGATGAATGTTTTAATTTCCTGTGGGTTGATACCTAAGAGTGGGATTGCTAGGCTAAGTAACTTTTTAAGGAAAATGAGCTGTATTGTTTTGCATTTCCACTTGCAACGTATAAAGAGTTCAGTTTGTTCATATCCTTGCCAACTTTTGGTATTATCAGTCTTTTTGCTTATAGCCATTCTTGAAATATGTAGTAGTATTCAAATAGGAGAGTGTATAAATTCCACCCCCCCCCCCCCCCCCCAGTTCTCATTGTGGTTGTAATTTTCATTTCCCTAATAATTAATGATGTTGGGCTTCTTCTCATGTCCCGCTAGCCATTGGTATATCTTCTTCAGTGAATGGCTATTAAAATCTTTTGCCCATTTTAAAATTGGGATCTTTGTCTCATTATTGAGTTACAGGAGGTGTTTATTAGTTTTTTGTTTTGTTTTTTTTTAAATTCTGGTTACAGCCTGTCTGTGTTCATTTTCTAAATGGTATCTTTTTTTTTAATTGTGGTAAAATACACACAACATAAAACTTGCCATTTTAACCATTTTCAAGTGTGCATTCCAGTGTTATTAAACATACAGTGTTTTGTAATCATCATCACTATTTGTTTCTAAAAGTTTTTCATTACCTAAGTCGTGTTGTTTGAAGAGAGAACACTTTAAAATTTGATGAAATTCATTTCATGTATTTTTTTTCTTCTATGGATCATACTTTTGGTATAATAGCCAAGACATTTTTCCATAACCCAGCCCACTGCTGTCAAGTCAGTTCCAACTCATAGCAACCCCATAGGGTTTCCAAGACTGTAAATCTCTGTGGAAACAAACTGTCATATCTTTCTCCTGTGGAGCTGCTGGTGGTTTTGAACCCTGACCTTTCTGTTAGCAGTTGATCACTTTAACCACTGTGCCACCAGGGCTCCTTTCCATAACCAAAGGTTACAAAATTTTTTTCCTATATTTTATTCTGTAAGTTTTATTATTTTGGTTTTACGTTCAGGTCTATAATCCATTTTGACTTGACCTTTACATATGGTGTGAGGGAAAGGTCTAAGTTTAGCATATGGGTATCCAATTATCCTAGCAGCATTTGTTAAAAAAACTATCCTTTGCCCATTGAATTGCCTTGACACCTTTGATTTTCCTTGACACCTTTGTCAAAAATCATTTGACCATAAATGTCAGGGTTTATTTCTGAGTTTTAGGGGTTCTGGTTCTGCTAAGATGTAAGCATAGTCTGTCTCCCACTGATTACAACTGAAAACCTGTACAGAATACATAAAGTGACTACATGACAATTCTGAAGAGTAAATAATAGAGGCAGTATTGGGGAGGGGGATCAAAACTAGAAGTGCGACCAGTATCAGAGAGATTCCTGCTTGTTTGTTCCCCCTACCCCTTCCTTTATCTTCTTGCTCGGACTCTAGGGAATTCTCTGTTCCGGAACAGAACAACAGACACAGAAAAAGCCCAAGAGAAACCCTCTTCCACTATTCATGGTCAGAGAATTAGAAGGGAGGTCCCTTGCATAAAGGAGAACCTAGAGGGAAATCACTGTTTTCTTTTTTTAAATGTTTTGGTTTTGGGTTTTACTCTTTCTGATGTGACCCCAGGCGGGCCTTAGTCATGAGGTTATTCCCCTGCAGTGGCAGTGGCAGCTGTGCAGGCATCTAAAAGTCTGACAGGTAATTTTTTTCCTGACCAGAGAAACTGGAAGAAGGGCCTCTGTGGGCCAAAGAGTCTAGGGAGAATCCTTGTTATTTTTTTGTTCTTCTTTCTTTCTTGTCACTTCACTTCCAACAGTGTGGGGAGGCAAAAGCCCAGACTTTGCGGTCAGAGGACCAAGAAAAGGGTCACTAGGCAACAGAGTGTGGGTGAAATCATATAGAAAAAGGAGGTAGAGAAAAAGATGACCCAAATCTGTGTATGAAGTCCCAGGTTCACCCTGAGTTCAGTATGTGTAGAACTATTTGAGAAAGTATAATAAAGGCTTTGAGGACTGAACGATAGCAGAGACCACTGCCCTTGTCGCAGATTGATCCTTAGGTGGTGCATATGAGGGCAGAGTAAACAGCACTGAAAACTAAATCTATATTAAAACCAGAGCCCATAGAAGGTAGGTTGGGACTTAAGGCTTGAACCTAACAGGGTTTATCACCTACAACAACAGCAACAGCAAATCAGTTCTCTAAAGGACAAAACATCTTTAACAGGATCGAAAGTCTTGTAATACAGTATTCAAAGTCTCTAGGATACAATCCAAAATTACTTGACATGTGAAGAACCAGGGAAATCTTAAACAGTTGCAAGGAAAACAACAACAAAAAATGCCAACACTGAGATGACCTAGATGTTGGAATTCTAAGACAGAATCCTATTGCAGCACTATTCACAGTAGCCAAAAGGTGGAAACAACCTAAATGTCCATCAGCAGATGAATGGATAAACAAAATACATAGAGACTGAAGTTTAGTAGTGGTTACCAGAGGAGGGAGGGAGGAATTTGAGAATGGATAGTGGTGGTGGTTTCACAACGTGATGAATGTAATCAACGTCACTGAACTGTAAATGCAAACATTTGAATTGGCAGTTTTTTTAAATATATACTTCCACTACAATTAAAAAAAGAATACAAAAAAGAAAGACTAGAACAGCTATTATAACCCTGTAAACTTTTTTGAAATGAATGGAAAGACTGAAGTTCTCAGCAAAATAATAGAAACTGTAAAAAAGAACCAAATGGAAAATTTAGAGCAGAAAATTAAAGTAACTAAAATATTAATATTAAATATTGAAATAATTAAAAATTCACTGGATGGGTTCAATAGCAGAATAGAGGTGATAGAGGAAAGAATCAGTGAAGTTGATGATAAATCAATAGAAATTATACAGTCTGAACAATAAAGATTGAAAAAAATGAACAGAGCCTCAGTGACCTGTGGGACAATAACAAAGTTCTGACATTTGTGTCATAAGAGCACCAGATGATAGAACAAACGGATTGATGCAAAAAAATTATTTGAAGAGGTAATGGCTGAACATTTCTCAAATTTCATGAAAGACATACATTTACAGATTCATGAAGCTCATTGAACCCCAACAAGCTAAATTCTCTTTGATTCCATTTATATTACATTCTGCCTAAGCCAAACTAGAGCCGTAAAACAGATTTATGGTTGCCAGAGAATAGAGTTGGAGGGAGGGGTTGATAACAAAAGGTCAACACAAAGAATGTGTGTGGGGAAGTGGGTGAGTAATGGAACTGTTCCGTATTATGATAGTGGTGGTAGGTACAAGATTCAATGCATTCCTCCAAACCTGTAGAACTGTGCACCATAAAGAGTATATTTTATTGTATATAAATTAAAAACTTAAAATGTAATGGATAAGGCTTTTTTAAAAAAGTATATTGGAAGAAACTACCATTTAGTAAATTCTGTGTCCTGTCATTTCTCTTGGACTGTTAAGGATTAAGGATTATCATTAAGTGGGCTAGTTCTACAGATTCTTTTAGGGGAATTGAATCCTTATATTCTGTATTTAGAAACGATGTGTAAGTATTCAATTTCCTTTTTGCTTTAAAGAGCCTTTTTTTTTTTTTTAAAGAGAACTAGTAATGTGAAGCACATTTGAAATGGGAGTAATAAGCCTTAATATCCTTAGAAAAGCCTAAGAAAGAAATTGAAAAGCATTTGCCAAAATAAAAATTCAGAACAGTAGTATGAATATGTAGTCATATTTATCAGTATTCAGATTAAGTCTTTGTTTTTTGTCTTTCCATGCAAACTTGTTTAGTAAGTTTTACACGCCAGAATGAAATGTATGTTTTACATTTTATATGAATAATAGGTGTATACAGTGTAAAAGGTATGACCACATGCTATTTCTTTTTTTCATTCTATATTCAAATTCATAGGAGAGAAAAATAAACCAAAGCGGTCTCTCATGTGTTTGCTTAAGTTATGGCTTCTTGTTCATTGCTTAGACTTGTGATATTGAGTAGAGCGTTGTCCTTGATGAAACTGAAAACAAGGTGGATTAGTCGGAGGACTACAGACTCAAGTAAGAATTCCCAGTAAGTGACCTTTTAGCTCCTGATCTTATAACTTTGACAGCTATCTTAAAGTGCTGTTTATCTTGTGTTTTAAAATGCTGGTTCTGCTGTCAGAAGAGCTGTATTTAACTTTGGTTTGCATGGGTTTTGTCAAAGCTATTTTGGCAGTTATAGTTAGGTTTTTTTGTTTTTTTTTAAACCATTACATTATATTTTCACCTAAATAGAAGAAAATTCTGGAAAAGAAAGTCAAGTTTTATGCTAGGTGTACAGTCTTTTGTCCAGTTTTCTGAAATATGTTTTATTACTGATGGACAAATAAAAATATTACTGAGGCATAAATAAATGAAATGCATGGTAAGACCAGTTACTTCCAAAGAATTACATACAGTAAAGCCATATGAAGATATTTCTCTTTTCTTGTGCTGCATGAGGTGGTAGCTTATGACCACCACCTCTATCACGACCACTGCCAAAGAAAAAAAGGAATTAAAATGTTAACTTACCTCCCAGAAAGCTAAAAAGGAGATGGTAATAGCTCTACCAAGTCATAAGATATGAGAGAATCAAAAGCAAATGACTATTTGTTGAAAACAAACTATGTGCCCTTCCCCACTTTCACTGTTCATATCCAGATCTTACTCATTCTTGAAGTGAGACCCATCTCAATTGTTACCTCATTTTTAAAGCATGTTTTGATTTTCCTAGCCAGAAGTTACTTTTCCTTTCTCTGAAGTCTCATAGCACATTATCTGTACCTCTCTTAAAGTCTTCAGTGCTTCCTGCATTTATATTTTAGTTAGTTACTTGTCTTGTTTCCTGCTAAATTATAAGCTTTTTGAAGACAGTTTTGGTATTTGATTTACCTTTGCATCTCGCACAGCATTTGGTAAATAGAACTCATTAACATTCAACCAGTTAATGAAGATAAATTAAGACAATAAATTAAAAGAAGACTAAATCAGAGTGCTCTCTTTTATGTATACAGTTACGATTTATTGTTCACTGCTCAGACTTGTATACTGTTTAGTGGAGGGATTTTGAATATAACCTGTAACACTTGCAGAAACCTGGTTACTATATAGTGATTGTTAGCCTCTTAATCAGAGTGCTGGGAGTTTTAAGTGATAAGAAGTAGATGTCTGTAGGCAGGAACTGGAGTTTCCTTAAACATCCAAAACTTGGTGCTATCTATGGCAGGCATGCTTTCTATTTGCTTTTCTTTTTTTGCAGTGTTTGATTATCAAAACAATTCATTTTAATGTTAGTGTAATAGGGATGTCTGAAGATAATTTGCATCATTAACTACTTACTGATTATTTTACTTAATAAAGATCGTACTTGTTTTAGGAAATATTTTTTCTTTATTTTTTAAAAATTGTGTTCTAGACATAGAAATGTAATGATGAATAAGACATGACCCTGCTTTCATAGTGTTCACTTAAAAAAAATTGTTTTATTGTGGTAAAAACATATATAATGAAACACTTGTGGCTTCATCATTGTCTACATGTGCAGTTCAGTGACATTATGTTCATCATGTTGTGCAGCCATCATCACTAAACGTTTACAAATTATTCCATCACCATTAACAGAAACTCAGTGCCCCCGAAGCAATGACTTCCTCTTGCCCCCTCCCTTCCATCACTTGTAACCACTAATAAACTTTGGTCTTTATACATTTGCCAATTCTAGTTATTTCCATATTTCATATAAGTGAGATCATACAATATTTGTGCTTTTGTGACTGACATTTCTCTCAGCATAGTGTTTTCAAAGTTCATCCATGTTGTAGCATATGTCAGGACTTCATGTCTATGGCTGGGTAATATTCCATTGTATGTGTATACCATGTTTTGCTTTACCCTTTCTTTCACGATTTGGATACCTTTTATTTCTTTTTTCTTGCCTAATTGCTCTGAGTAGGACTTCCAGTATGGTGTTGAATAACAGGTGAGAATGGGCATCCTTCTCTTGTTACTGATCTAAAGGGAAAAGTTTTCGGTTTTTCTCTGTTGATTATGATGTTAAGTGTGAGTTTTTCATAAATGCCCTTTATCATATAGAGGAATTTCTGTTCTAATCTTAGCTTGTTGAATGTTTTTATCGTGAAAGGGTGTTGGATTTTGTCAAATGCTCACAGAGGTCACTGTTAAATGTAGAATATTGTTTCATTTGCATTTCTTTTTATTTTTATCTTGAATATGTTAATTTTAAATATTTAAATTTGTTTGTTTAATAACTTAACTTTTTATAGAATTTAAGTAAAATTAGCATTTGGTTTTACCATGGTATTTGATGGAAATTTTCTGTATCATAGCTGTTTGGAGTTCACATTATCTATTAGGGTTTAAATGCGTTTTGTCTTAATAGAACATTGTTGCATAGAATTGAGTTTAACGAAGGGCTTTGAGGGAAAGATATTGCTTGAAGCTAAAAAGTGCTATCAGAATTGAAATTATCTAAATGACTGATATTTCATTTCAACTGACATAGGTTAGTAAGCATTCAGTTTTTTTGTCTGTTTTCTTTAAACTCTGTAGGAGAGTTAAAGTCATGTAAAATTTAGCTCTTAATGTTTTTAATTCCTAAAACATTTTTTAAAAAAGACGTTATAGTTGAATCATCTGATAAAAGTAAACTTTTTTACAGACTGATATCTTAGGATAATAATGTGTGCGTTAACACTGAAATTTCAAATGGAACATATTTTCTGTATGTTTATTAACACGGTTTCAAAATCCCAGTATAGATAATTAATCTTTTTTTGTCCTAGGAACATTTCATTTTCTAAATACAAAGTATTTGTAATATATCTTTCAAATATTTTAGGATCTTTTAAATTCAAAAAGCACTTTGTGTCACATTATTTCATTTGTTCTTTTCGAAAATTATTTAAAGGGAAAATTGAAACCTTTTCTCTGTATATTTATCTGTGAATTATCTCTGATATAAACAGTTGATCTGGAAAATTAAAGAACACATACAGGATTACACAGATACATTGTACATGAACAGTTTGATTCCACATAGCCTTTCTGTTTGGTATTACCTCCATAATTGGGTTACTTAATTTTTAATTAACAAAGTTTCCAATCTTCAGTAGTAATAGAGTATGGCTTTGAATAGTTCTCTTTGAAAAATGCATTGTGAAGGATTAATCTGTAGTTTTGCCTGAGAACATGCTTTTTAGTAAGAATTTCATAGAAGGAAGAATCTGATTACTTTATGTCTTTAAAAACAACAGCAATACAGAATGATGTTTAGAAAATTACTGTTTAATATATGTAGTAAAGGAAGGAGTTTCTAATGCTAAATATGTTTTAGAAACTAGAGATACGACTAATTGTGTTAAGTATATTTCCTAGTGTAGATTAAGTGTCCCCTTCTCTTTTCCCTTGAATATTCTTGTGTTAAATAAGACCTAATGAAGTTATCATTTGTATTCTGTATGTATTCTTTTCTATAGTGAATGCCTGTAGCTTCTAGGACAATGCCTGGCATGTGGTATGTGCTCATTAAAAGGTTGATGTTGTAAAATGCTCTTGTATGTAAACACTGACTTAAAAGATTTTAAAGTACTCAAGATAAAGTATTAATACACATTGGTTATTGCTTTATGAAAACTCAGTATGCAAGCATCCTCCTTGTTAGAAATTTAGGGATCCATTTATTACATTATGAAATGATTCTTTGGCTTAAAACATTTTTTTTATTATAGAAAATTTCAAATTTATACTAAAGAGGATAATGATCTCCTATGCAGCCACTATTTAGCTTTAATAATTATCCACTTATTGCCAGTCTTTTTTTATCTGTACCACATCCACTTTCTTATTACCTACCCTCAAGAATTTTGAAGCAAATTTCAAACATCATATCATTTACTCTGTACATACTTTGGTACGTATGACAAAAAGATAAGGACTCTACTTTTTTTTTTTTTTTTAATATATATATATTTTATTGTACTTCAGGTGAAAGCTTACAGAGCAAATAGTTTCTCATGAAATAGTAGTACACATGTTGTTTTTTGACATTGGTTAACAACCCCACAACGTATTAAGCCTCTAAATTCTCAACCTTTTTTTTTGATGAAAATTACAGATGGCCAAAGATACACCGTTTCAAGAATTTCTACATTCACAGTTCAGTGACATTGACTACGCTCTTCTAACTGTGCTGTTATTCTCACTTAAGATGAAGGCTTACAGAACAAAATAGTTTTTCATTTAACAGTTACTACACATGTTGCCCTATGACAATGGTTAACAATCTCACAGCACATCAAGAATATCCTTACTCCACCTTGTGTTCCCTATCACCAGGGGGCTTCCTTGTCCCCTTCTGTCTTCTGGACCTTGTCAGTGGACTATTGTACCTCTTTAGTCTCATTTGTTTATTTATTTATTTATTTATTTATTTATTTATTTTTATTTTATTTAAACACCATTTCAAAACTTTTTACTTACACATTTAAGTGATATTGACTATGCTCTTCCAATTGTGCTGCCATTCTCGCCCAAGATGAAGGCTTACAGGACAAAACAGCCTCCCATTTAATAGTTACTACAAATGTTGCCCTATAGCAGTGGTCAACAATCTCACAATACATTGACAGTGTCCTTATTCAATTTGTGTTCCTTATCATCAGTTTCCTACTCTCCCTCTGCCTTCTGGCCCTTGTCACCGGACTCCTGTACATCGTTAGTCCCATTTAGTTTTACTGGGGTGTCCATTCCCAGGCTTAACATCGAACCTTGAAGGTAACTTCCCCTCTGAGCTGAAAGGGTGTCTGGGGGCCACACTCTCGAGGTTTCTCTAGTATTCTTTAGGCCAGTATATCTGGTCTTCTTTTTTTTTTTTTTTTTTTTTTTTGGGAGTTAAAATTATGCTCTACATCCTACTCCAGCTCTGCCCAGAACCCTCTGTTGTGATCCTGGTCAGAGGAGTCATTGGTGGTAGCCGGGCACCATCCAGCTGTACTGGGCTCAGTCCCGTGGAGGCCTTGGTAGCTGTGGACCATTAGTCCTTCGGACTAATCTTTTCCTTGTATCCTGTTCTCTTCGTTCTCCCTTGTTCCCGAAGGGATGAGATCAGTGGAGTATCTTAGATGGCCGCTCATAGGCTTTTAAGACCCCAGACACTACTCACCAAGGTAGAATGTAGAGCATTATCTTTATAAGTAGTGTCATGCCAATTGAGCTAGATGTTCCCCGAGATCATGGTCCCCAGAGCCCTCCGTCCAACAACTCAGTCCCTCGGGGGGTTTGGATGTGTCTATAGGGCCTCCATGACCTTTCCTTGTGCAGGTTGTGTTAGTTTCCCCTGTACTATGTACTATCTCATCTCTCACCCAAGTTACCACTTACCTATTACCTATTTAGTATCCCCCCCCCCCTCCCATCCCTGGTAACCAACAAGGATTGTTACATTTTGCATGTGAATTTTTTCATGGGTTTTTACAATAGAGGTCTCATACAATATTTGTCCTTTTGTGATTGACTTATTTCACTCAGCATGATGTCCTCCAGTTTCATCCATGTTATGAGATGGTTCACCGATTCATTGTTCTTTCTCGTTGCATAGTACTCCATTGTGTGTATGTACCATAGTTTGTGTATCCATTCGTCTGTTGATGGACATCGAGGTTGTTTCCATCGTTTTGCTATTGTGAATAATGCTGCCATGAACATAGGTGTGCATATGTCTATTCGAGTGATGACTCTTATTTCTCTAGGATATATTCCTAGGAGTGGGATTGCTGGATCGAATGGTACGTCTATTTCTAGCTTTCTGAGGAAACGCCATATCATTTTCCAAAATGGCTGTATCATTTTGCATTCCCACCAGCAGTGTATAAGAGTTCCCGTCTCCCCGCAGCCCCTCCAACATTTGTTATTTCCAGTGTTTTTGATTCGTGCCAGTAATGCCGGGGTGAGATGGTATCTCATTGTGGTTTTAATTTGCATTTCTCTAATGGCTAGTGATCGCGAGCATTTCCTCATGTGTCTGTTGGCCATTTGAATGTCTTCCTTGGTGAAGTGTCTGTTCATTTCCTCTGCCCATTTTTTGATAGGATTGGTTGTCTTTTTGTTGTAGAGGTGTTGGATTTTCTTGTAGATTATGGAGATTAGACCTTTATCTGACTTGTACTGTCCAAAAATTTTTTCCCAGTCTGTAGGTTCTCTTTTAACTCTTTTGGTGAAATCTTTTGAAGAGCATAGATGTTTGATTTTTAGAAGATCCCAATTATCTAGTTTATCTGTTGGGTTTTTTGTGTTGATGTTTATGGTTTGTATCCTGTTAATGCCATGTATTAAGGTCTGAAGTGTTGGTCCTATTTTTTCTTCTATGAATTTTATAGTTTGAGGCTTTATATTCAGGTCTTTGATCCATTTTGAAGTAGTTTTTGTATATGGTGTGAGGTATGGGTCCTGTTTCATTTTTCTACAAATGGATATCCAGTTTTGCCAGCACCATTTGTTAAAAAGACTGTCTTTTCCCCATTTGATGTATTTTGGGCCCTTGTCAAAGATCAGGTGACCGTAGGTGGATGGATTTACATCTGAGTTCTCAATTCTGTTCCATTGGTCAATGTCTCTGTTGTTGTACCAGTACCAGGCTGTTTTGAGTACTGTAGCTGTATAGTAGGTTCTCAAGTCAGGTAGTGTGAGTCCTCCAACTTTCTTCTTCTTCTTCAGTAGTGCTTTACTTATTCGGGGTTTCTTCCCATTCCATATAAAGTTAATAATTAGTTTTTCCATCTCTTTGAAGAATGTTGTTGGTATTTGTATCGGAATTGCATTGTATTTGTAGATTGCTTTAGGTAGAATTGCCATTTTCACAATGTTGAGTCTGCCTATCCATGAGCATGGTATGTTTTTCCATTTATGTAGATCCCTTTGGGTTTCATGCAGCAGTGTTTTGTAGTTTTCTTTGTATAGGTCTTTTATATTCCTGGTCAGATTTATTCCTAAGTATTTTATCTTTTTAGGGGCTATTGAAAATGGTATTGATTTCCTGATCTCCTTTTCATTGTTCTCTTTACTGGTGTATAGGAATCCAACTGATTTTTGAATGTTTATCTTGTATCCTGCTACTCTGCTGAATCTTTCTATTACTTCCAGTAAATTTCTCGTGGAGTCTTTAGGGTTTTCTATGTATAGTATCATATCATCTGCAAACAGGGAGAGTTTAACTTCTTCATTACCAATTTGGATGCCCTTTATTTCTTTCTCTTGCCTTACTGCTCTAGCTAGAACTTCCAGCACAATGTTAAATAGGAGTGGTGATAAAGGGCATCCTTGTCTTGTTCCTGTTTTCAGGGGGAATGTTTTCAGCCTTTCTCCATTAAGAATGATGTTGGCTGTTGGTTTTGCATAGATGCCCTTTATTATGTTGAGAAATTTCCCTTCTATACCTATTTTATTGAGAGCTTTTATCAGGAATGGGTGTTGGACTTTGTCAAATGCCTTTTCTGCATCAATTGAGATAATCATGTGATTTTTTTCTTTCCTTTTATTTATGTGGTGGATTACGTTGATGGATTTTCTAATGTTAAACCATCCTTGCATACCTGGTATGAATCCTACTTGGTCGTGGTGTATTATTTTTTTGATATGATACTGAATTCTATTGGCTAGAATTTTGTTCAGAATTTTTGCATCTATATTCATGAGAGATATTGGTCTGTAATTTTCTTTTTTTGTGATGTCTTTGCCTGGTTTTGGTATCAGCGTTATGCTGGCTTCATAGAATGAATTTGGAAGTGTTGCTTCCTCTTCTATGCTCTGAAATAACTTGAGTAGAACTGGTACGAGCTCTTCTGTAAATGTTTTGTAGAATTCTCCAGTGAAGCCATCTGGGCCAGGGCTTTTTTTGGTTGGGAGTTTTTTTATTACCTTTTCAATCTCTTCTCTTGTTATGGGTCTGTTCAGATTTTCAATATCACTTTGTTGTAGTTTGGGTAGGCCGTATGTTTCTAGAAATTTATCCATTTCCTCTAGGTTTTCAAATTTGTTGGAATATAGTTTTTCATAATATTCTGTTATAATCCTTTTTATTTCAGTTGGGTCTGTTGTAATGTCCCCCATTTCATTTCTTATTTGGGTTATTTGTGCCCTCTGCTGTTTTTCTTTTGTCAGTCTGGCCAGTGGTTTGTCGATTTTGTTGATTCTTTCAAAGAACCAACTTTTGGTTTTGTTGATTCTTTCTATTGTTTTTCTGTTCTCTATTTCATTGATTTCTGCTCTGATCTTTACTATTTCCTTTCTTCCGGTGGTTGTAGGCTTTTTTTGTTGTTCTCTTTCTATTTGTTTGAGTTCTGTAGTTAATGTTTTGATTTTGTCCCTTTCTTCTTTTTTGATATGTGCATCTATTGCTATAAATTGTCCTCTGAGGACTGCCTTTGCTGTGTCCCAAAGGTTTTGGTATGATGTGTTTTCATTTTCATTTGATTCTAGGAATTTTTTAATTCCATCTCTGATTTCTTCTATTACCCATTGATGTGTAAGCAGATTATTATTCAGTTTCCATGTGTTTGATTTTTTTTCCTTGCTCTTTCTAGTGTTAATTTCTACCTTGATGGCATTGTGGTCAGAGAAGATACTGTGAATTATCTCAGCATTTTGGATTTTGTTGAGGATTGCTCTGTGGCCTAAGATGTGGTCTATTCTGGAGAACGTTCCATGTGCATTGGAAAAGAATGTGTACTTTGCAGCGGTTGGATGGATTGTTCTATATATGTCTATGAGGTCCAGTTGGCTGATTGTGTCCTTTAGGTCTTCTGTATCTTTGCTGAGTTTCTTTTTAGTTGTTCTGTCCTTTACTGAGAGTGGTGTGTTGAAGTCTCCTACTATTATTGTGGAACTGTCAATTTCTCTTTTCAGTGCTGTTAGAGTTTTTTTTATGTATTTTGGAGCCCTGTCATTGGGTGCATAGATATTTATTATGGTTATGTCTTCATGATGGATCATCCCCTTAATCATTATATAGTGTCCTTCTTTGTCTTTTATGGTAGATTTTGTTTTAAAGTCTATTTTATCTGAGATTAGAATTGCCACTCCTGCTCTTTTTTGATAGTTGTTAGCTTGATATATTTTTTTCCAACCTTTGATTTTTAATAAATTCACATCTTTGTTTCTAAGATGTGTCTCTTGTAGACAGCAAATAGATGGATCCTGTTTTCTTATCCATTCTGCCACTCTCCGTCGCTTTATGGGTGCATTGAGTCCATTTACGTTCAGTGTAATTATTGATAGATGTGAGTTTGTTGCTGTCATTTTGTAGTGCTTTTTTTTGTGATGCTGAAGTTTTCTTTGTTCTTCTTACTCTCTTGTGCTGAGTTTCTTTTGTTTGTGGATTTTGTGTTCATTTCTTTTGTTTTTGTAGGTTTTGTTTTTGTTGAGACTTTATGTTTTTCGTCTTTATTTTTATGAGTTGGTTTGTTAACTTTTTTTGTGGTTACCATGAATTTTACCCTTATCTTTATAATTTTGAAGCAGTCTACCGTTACTTGGTATCGCCTTGCCTTCCTCTCCTTTAGAAGGTTCTATACCTATGCCGTTTGTTCCCTCTTTCATTGTTTTGATGTTGTTGTCATCCTTTGATTGATTTCTCTGATTCCCTGTTGTATATCTTTTGTTTTTGGAAAGTCGTCTGTAGTTCAGTTCCTAGAATGGTATCTGGTTTATGTTAACCTGCATCCTAGGTCCTAGGTCCTGCCTGAGGGCTTAAGCTGTTTGTCCTCAGATCGAAGAACTCCCTTTAATAATTCTTGTAAGTTTGGTTTGACTTTTGCATATTCCTTTAGTTTCTGTTTATCTGGAAATGACCTAATTTCACCATCAAATCTGAATGAGAGTTTTGCAGGATATATTATTCTTGGCTGACAATTTTTTTCTTTCAAGATTTTATATATGTCATCCCATTGCCTTCTTGCCTGCATGGTTTCTGCTGAATAATCTGAGCTTAGTCTTATTGTTTCTCCTCTGTATGTGACTTCTTGTTTTTCACGAGCTGCTCTCAGGATTCTTTGTTTGTCTTTAGTTTTAGCGAGTGTGAATATGATATGTCTTGGTGATTTTCTTTTGGGGTCTCTTCTATATGGGGTTCGTTGAGCTTCTTGGATGACCAGCTTTTCATCTTTCATGATATTGGGAAAGTTTTCTGTCAGCAGTTCCTCAATGATCCTCTCTGTGTTTTCTGTTTTCTCCCCCTGTTCTGGTATGCCAATCACTCGTAAGTTTTTGCTTTTAATTGTGTCCCACATAACTCTCAGGGTCTCTTCATTTTTCTTTGTTCTTTTTTCTGAGTTTTCCTGAAACAGAGTTGTATCCAAGTGTTTGTCTTCAGTTCCACTGATCCTGTCTTCCATGGTTTCAAATCTACTTCTCAGCCCTTCTATGACACCGTCCATTTCTGAAATCTTGTTGTTTATCTTTTGGATTTCTAATTGTTGTTTTTGTATAATTTCGAGTTGTGAATTTATTTTGAAATTTTGTTCTTGCATCATCTTCCTGAATTCTTCCAATTTTTTGTCTGTATTTTCCATAAATTTGTCTATTTTTTCCTCATGTTTGTCAGCTTTTTGCCTCAGTTCTTGGAAAATTCCGAGTATTAGTGATTTGAGCTCCGTATCAGGTACTTCTAGTGCATTTTCTTCCACAGGAGAGTTATCTGGTGTTTTAATTTGGACGCCTATTGGAGCCATCTTGTCTTGTTTTTGTAAATGTTTTGATATTGTTTGCTGTTTTCGGGGCATTCAGTAGATATTTCTCTCGTCTATTGATTGTAGATTTTTTTTTTTTTTCGTTCTTGTGGTGCAGCTGGGCAGATCTAGTTGAGGAGGAGCCACTGGGATGGGTTGCTTGTGGCACTCACCGCAGCCACCAGGACGGTCGGTAGTCAGTGCTGGGCAGGTTCCAATAGGGCGTGCCTGCACCGCTTGGTGATGTGATGTCTAGTGCACGGTGCAGGTAGGTAGGGTGCAGCGGGAAGATGGTTATGTGTGAAGCTAAGCTGGATATGGGAGAGAGGAGAGAGGAGGAGGAGCAAAAAGCGTACAAACATAAAAGAATGCTAGGGGAGCTTGTCGTTGGAATGTACAGATGAGAGACTATGGGATGGAGGAAACCAGAAGGGGGAAGAGAAAGAAAAGGAAAGAATGACCAAATAAAAATCAGAAAAGTTAAAAAACTGCAAAGTTCCCAGGGATCCCACCGATGCAGCTATGAGGTCTGGGGGAGTCGGTCTCAATTTTCACAGCTCAGCCTGGCCAGAAGGTACAGAGGCATACATCGCCTGGTATTCAGGGATTAGAAAGAGAAGGAAGAGATAGAGAGACAAGAAATTAAGCAATGAAGAAAGACAAAAGAGAAAAAGAGGTAAAATATGACAAAACTAATCAAAAAAGGAAGAAAAATAAAATTGAGGAAAAAAAAAAAAAAAAAAAGGGCAACACCAGCAGTCAGTGCCTACAAATGGGACCCAGAGAGCCCCCACTCAGGGGCACGAATTCCAAGAAGCCGGTAGTCTCGGGGTTAAGTGACCATGGCCACGGGAAGCAGAGGGGCCAACGAACCGAGGCCCCAGGATCCCACCCGCGCGGGAGCCCAGACCTGGAAACAGCCACACGCCCGAACGCAGCCCTACAGCCCCGCAGGAGAGAGCAGAGACGGCACTCGGAACCAGGCACCCAGGCAAAAGGAGGGGGAGGCGGCAGAAAAAGGCTCGCTAGCGGCCAGCAAACGGCTCCCAGAAAGCCCCCAGCCCGGGCGCACGGAATCCAAGCACCGGCACCCCCCAGCTCAGGGACTCCGGCCACGGAAAGCAGAGGGGCGAACGAACAAAGGCCCCGGGATCCCACCCATGCGGGAGCCCAGACCTAGAAACAGCCACACGCCCGCACGCAGCCCTACAGCCCCGCAGGAGAGAGCAGAGTCGGCACTCGGAACCAGGCACCCAGGCAAAAGGAGGGGGAGGCGGCAGAGAAAGGTTCGCTAGCTGCCAGCAAACGGCTCCCAGAAAGCCGCCAGCCCAGGCGCGCGGAATCCAAGCACCAGCACCCCCCAGCCCAGGGACCCTGGCCACGGAAAGCAGGGGATCCCCAGCTGAGGCGGAGAGGGGTGGGTGGTGGGAGAGCGCGCACCGCAGTTTACCGGTCGTTGTGTCTCCGACCAGATGCTCTGCAAGGCTGCTCTCCCGTTTGCTGGTCTCCGATAGGAATCCAAGATGGTGGATCCGCGCTGCGTTAGCTGGTAAGGAATCTCTGCCTGAGTCTCTCCTCGCTCTCCGTTCTCTTTTAGTATTCTCACTCCGTTTGGTGTTTGGCTGAGTTCTTTATCTCTTCATTTGGTGTTCTAGGGTTTCAGGATTGTTGATTCTCTGTTAGGCTTAGTTTTTCGGATCTTTGCTGTGGAGGGACGGCGTGGTGTTTCTGCCTAGAGCGCCATCTTGCCCCAGGACTCTACTTTTAAAAATATAAAAACAATGCTATTTACTCGAAGATTATTTTTTAATATTACCATATATTTAATCCATGTTTACATTTCCCCAGTCATCTCCTTCCCTCTCTCTCTTTTTTTTATAGCAATTTTTTTCAAATCAGAATCTAAACAATGTTCCTATATCCTAACTGGTTTATTTTAATTTGTTGATTCCTCCTCCACCCATCTCTTGATAGTTGTATAGAAATTTATTTATTGAAGAAACCAGACTGTAAAGTTTCTCATAGTCATGATGTTGTTTATCCCTGTGGTATTCTTCCTCTGTTATTTGTATTTCCTGGACATCTATAGATCTAGGGCCTTGATTAGATTCAAGTATGATTTTTTTTTTTTTAATCCCCAGGAGTACTTCATAAATGGTTTATTGTACTTCTATCAAAAGTTGCATAATATCTAGTTGACTTTGTGTGTGTGTGATGTGACCAGTCATTGATTACTATTACCTACCTTTACCTGTGTTCAGTAGACTTGCAAAATTGAGATATTCTATCATTCATTCTTCTTTTTTCAGCTAGAATACCCGAGTAAAGGGAAACTTCTCCTCATCAAGTATTTGGTTGCTTTTCATATGGGAAAGTCAGGATATAGGCTTGATTTTTCTGCCTTTATTTACCAGTATTCAAATTGATGAGCTGTTTTTTTTAAAATCCTCCAAACATAGCAATGAGGCTTTTTAAGAATTGCTACTATGAAGTCGTAGATTTAAACATTTTTTATGTGTTTCAGTCTATTGTAGTTATCCTTCTTCAAGGTCAGATTGTCATTTCTCTGGCTAGTGGAAGCCTCTTGAAGTTTGCTCCTCAATCTTTTTGATGTAACGCTAGTCGTAGTATTCTATAGCTTCCTTACCATCTGGTATAACAAGATGTTCTGGATTCGTCTTGTACATTTCCTGGCTCTGGTTGGAATCAGCCATTTCTCCAAGGTACCCTGGTTCATTTACAAAAGAATTTTTAATTTACAAAGTGTTTAATTCTTTAAAAGGAATGCCTCTTCCAATGCATTAAAATTTTGATGTGTAGGATGTAGCAATAGATGGTATTTAAGATCTGTTCAATATGAAGTCAGCAGTCTGTGATTTAATTTTTTCCCCCCAGGAATCTGTTTCCTAATTAAGTTCATCTTTAAAGATGATTAAATTGATGTCCTGGAGGATTTGAATGATTAGCATTATATATACTTATTGAGCTCATAAATATTTATACAAACAGTGATCTCCATTTTATAAGTAGGAAAATACAAAAAATTATAAATTTATGGTTTTGTTTGTGAAACATTGTGAAACTCAGTAATTTGAGTCATCCAATTTATGTTCCAGTATTTTTCACGCAGTGATATGCCACTTTTTGATTTAAAATTGGCGTAGGAGAGACAGAACGTTATTTTATAAAACGAGAGAGGACAAATAAGGATTAAAAAAATGTTTCAATATGAGATACTAGAAAATGTGGTTATTGTTAATGTGGTTAGGATTATGGATACTTTTTTTTCATGATTTATAATTAAAAGGGGCTTAGCCAAAATAATAGTTTGATCAAATGCTTGTATGATTAGTTAAGAATATTTTATCCTATTGGATTCTCAAAACTTTTTTCTGACTTTGAGATTCTAAATGTTTTCAATTGTTGATGCTTGGTTTTTGTCTCTTAGGGAGATTTGTCAAACCAAGTTTAAGAGTTCATTAATAAAACATTTACAATTTATTTTCCAAAGAGATTTAGCTTGAATTTATATGCCAGAGGTTACTCACAGAAAGTCTCTGAGGTAAAGAGCAATAAGTTAGAGGGGCCAGGCAGGGAAAGCATGTGTGGTAAGTTGACTAAGTGGAATACCTGAGACCAGATTCTGATTAATGTGCTCATGTGAGATGGAAACGTGGAATGGAGAAATAGTTACTGTCTGTCATAAAGTATTGTAGTTGGGTTGGAACACTAACTGCTGAACCTAAGAGATCCTGTTGAACTCGATATAACCCTCTCATGGGCTCTGGGGATCTTACAGATCTTGACCTTAACTACCATGGAGCCTCAAACTACACTCTCTTGGAGCCCTGTGAGTCTCCTGTAATGATGGCAGTAAGATGACCTGAAAAGTGCTGTGTATATGTGTGTGTCTGCATGCACTTGTGTGTGCATATAGTTGATGTTTGATTTGTTTCATGCTTGTAGTACTTTGGCTATTGAGAATATTTTGATGGTGTTCTACAACTTTAGATTTCAAAGATTAGAGCATTATTCAACCGCACTGCAAAACTGTAAAGAAATGTCTGGCCACCATGCTGTTTCAACAACTTCTTATTGTTTGGGGTAATATAAACAAAGTCAGATTCCTTTACCACGCATTCATCTAGCACAGAAAGTTACTTATGTCTGACTAGAGGCTGTTTATTTGCCAGTCCTTCAAAGTTAAACCTTCTTAGAGTATATTATATTTTGAGACTCAGTTAATGTTGTTTTTATCTGACTTTGTTTAGAAAAAGTACTTTGTGTTTATGCTACAGAATATTTTGCTAAATGAGGTTATTTATTCAGAATTCTCAGCTACAAGTTCAGCATTGAACAATGAGAGAGGGCATTCTCACAGACCTCTCTTTGTTGTGATGGTGAAGTTTAGCGGATTATTATATGGTGTTTGAATGCCTGTTTCTGTAGAGTGTTGTAGAGAGGGAGCCAGTGTCGTTTGCACAGTGATCTTTTGTTCATCCCCCACCCCCAATTTCATACAGAGGCTTTTATGGGAAAAAAGAAGTCAAGGAATTTTTCTACGTTAATTGAATTGAGATGATTCGAATTAAAATCTGAGAAAATAGGTTATAGCCTAGCATTTTGTATTTTGTTTTTAATCACACTACTCTTCTCCTTCTCCTCTGTTTTTCATATTTCAATTAAAATACTAATTGACGAAGATTCAAAGTATGTTATTATTGTTGTTGTTAGGTGCCGTCGAGTGGGTTCCAACTCATAGTGACCCTGTGTACAACAGAACAAAACACTGCTCGGTCCTGCGCCATCCTCACAATCTTTGCAATGTTGGAGCCCATTGTTGTAGCCACTGTGTCAATCCATCTCTTTGATGGCCTTCCACTTTTTTGCTTACCCTCTACTTTCCCAAGTGTGATGTAGAAATGTATAAAGTAAAAAATCAATGTCTCCTTCTTTCACTCTTTTTCATTTTCACCCTCTGGATTAACCACTATTAACAGTTTGATGTTACATCCTCTTGACCATTTTGTATTACTCTACACATATATGCATACATACATATGAACATAGAAAAAAAATTATAGGTATTTATTTTAATAATTAAAATGTATTGTACAAAACAACCAAGATGTCCTTCAACAGGTGTATGGATAAACACGCTGTGGTATTTCCATGCAATGGAATATTACTCAGTGATAAAATGAAATGTACTGTCAAGCCACGGGAAAAATATGGAGGAGCCTTAAATGCATCCAGAAAACAAAGTAAACCCTAATGTAAACTTTGGGCTTTAGTTGATAATAATGTCCCAATAATGGGTCATCAGTTTTTAACAAGTGTACCACAGGAATGCAAGATGTTAATAAGAGAAATGATCTGCAGGGAGATTTCTGAACTTTCTGCACAATTTTTCTGTAAACCTAAACTTCTCTAAAAAATGAAGTATTGAAAATAGATCATACACATGCTGCATATTACCTTTTTCACATAAAAGTAGATTGTGAAGATCCTTCCAGTTGTTATATATGCCGGTCTGACTCAGTCTTTGTAACTGTTGTGTAATTATTCTGTGAATCGCCATGAGTCAGAATTGACTCTATGCCAACTAACAGCAACAACAGATACACCATAATTTATTTACTCATTCTCTTATTGTTGAACATTTGGGTTGTTTTCAATATTTTACTTCTGTAATAGTGTGCAAATGAACATCTTTGAGCAAATACTCTTAGGCACTTTTGTATATTCTCATGTCGAGTAGATTTCTGGAGGAATAATTGTGGGTCAAAGGGTGTGTAAATTTAGTATATCGATAACCAAAAAAACCAAATCCGTTGCTGTCTAGTTGATTCTGACTCATAGCGACCCTATAGGACAGAGTAGAACTGCCCTAAAGGGTTTCCAGAGAATGGCTGGTAGATTCGAACTGCCAACGTTTTGGTTAGCAGACAAGCTCTTAACCACTGTCCAGATTGCCTTCTGAAAAGTTAGGACTAGTTTACACCCCAGTATGTATTATGCTCTTTTCCTGTTACATTTGCTAACAACAGCACATTAATCTTTGGCCTTTTTAATAGGTTGGAAAAAATGTTACTGTTTTCACCTTTTTGAGTTCAAACTGCTTTTTAGGTTTACTGGGTTATTCCTCTGATTTTTTGCTTT
The DNA here is from genome assembly GCA_030035585.1 of Dugong dugon. NCBI lineage: Eukaryota > Metazoa > Chordata > Mammalia > Sirenia > Dugongidae > Dugong > Dugong dugon. Next base: position 59,302,209 of record CM057467.1, on the reverse strand, counting down.
GATTGAGAGCCTATAGAGAATATAGGGTATAGTCAGAGATTCTACTGAAGAAATGAGAAAGGAAAACAACAGTAAAGTTTCTTGGTATTTTAGAAGACTTCTGTATGTTATCTCAGTATTTACTTTTATTGTTCAATAAGTTTCTATTTAATCTGTGTGTATTGAAGTATTGCGGTGGAATATGATAAAAGATTTTTGTGGTAAGACATAGTCTTTTTTGTTGTTTTTTTTTCACTTACTGGCAGGGAGGATTAATGTAGGAGTGTTCAAATTATGACATTCACGCTTGGTCTTTAAAATCTCTGTAAAGTGTCTGTTTTGAATCAGCCAAAACTTCAAAAAGAGTATGCTCTTGTGTTAATTTTAAGCCTTTTAATGATTTTTACTTCCATTGCATTTAATGAAAAAAGAATGATGGCTTCACACAAAAGGCAGCATTTTTTCTGCTCAAGTTAAAAACAAAAAGATTGGTAAACGTAGATCTTTGTTGAGTGAAGTACTGGGAAGGCTGCTATTTCTTGCACATATTCTTAAAAGCAACACAATACTGCTTCAAGACAACTGGCAGCTGTGGTGGAGGTTACAAAGTGCTATCCCACATGCTTAAGTTCTGTGATAGTCTAGCCCCTGCTAACTATACATTATTCTGCAAAGTTTTAAGACGAATCTCTTATCCTTTAGTGGACAAAGACTTAAAATTGTCTTCTATAATACCACTCAGCAATAAAGAAAAATGAGTTCCTGAAACATTTTGGAACATGGTTAAACCTGGAGGACATTATATTGAGTGAAATAAGTCTGTCACTAAAAAACAAATAATTGTATGTTCTTACTTTTATGAATAACATGAGCAGGCAGATATACAGAAACTAATGTTCATTAGTGTTTACCAGGTATTGGGGGCAGGAGGAGAGAAGAATTTATTCTCTAGATAGTAGACACTTGTTATTTTTAGTGATGGGAAAGGTAACATCAAATGAGAGTGAAGTGTGTACAGCTTGATGAAGGTAAGCAATCTCACTAAAATGTACACAAGGATAAAGGACCTTTTGGCAATTGCTGTGGCATATATAATTTTGAAACAACAGCAACAACAACCAAAAAATATATGTGTGGGTATATAAGTATGTATTTAGACATATATGTGTATAGGTATGTATATGTGAGTATGTATGTGTATATACATATGTATATGCATGTATGTGACTATGCACATCTATTCATATATATATATAGATATATAAAATAAAGCACATGGGGTCACAGTTACGAATACTTCTTAGATATAACCAAACAACTTGTGGTATTAGTTTCCTGAGTTTGAAGTATTAGGACCCTAGTCATGGTCAGCTGGCATAATATAGTTCCTAAAGGTTATGTTCTGCATCCTAGTTTGGTTAGTAGCATCTGGGGTCCTAAAAGCTTGCAAGTGGCCATCTAAGATACAACTGTTGATCTTTACTCCTCTGGACCAAAAGAGAAAGAAGGAAACCAAAGACTCAAAGAAGAAACTAGTCTGCAGGACTAATAGTCTCCATGAACCATGGCCTCATCTACCCTGAGACCAGAAGAACTAGATGGTACCTGGCTACCACTACCAACTATTGTTTTGGACTGGTTGAGACTGGAGGACTCCCTGAGACTATTGCCCTGAGATACTCTTTAAATTTTGAACTGAAGCTAGCCTGTGAGGTCACCTTTTAGCTAAATAACAGATTGGCTCACAAAATAAAGAATATCACCTGTGAGTACTCTCCTTTAAAAAGTCATCTATATGAGATCAGATGGTCAGAAATTACTTTAAAACAAAGATGAGAATGTAAGAAGGCAGGGGAACTAGATTAATGGAAACAGAACAACCAGAATGGAAATATTGAGAATGTTGATGCATTGTGAAGAATGTAACCAGGGTCACTGAATAATTTGTGCAGAAATTGTTGAATGGGAACCTAATGTAAACCTTCACCAAAAACTCAATAAAAATATTATTTAAAAAAAATTTTCTCCTATACAGTATGTGTTCTTCTTTGGAACACTTTACATTTCTATTTTAGTTTCCTCTACTATTTATAGTTCTATTTTCTTAAAGAATAATACCAATACTTTTATGTATTTATATATAATGGAAAATTGAATTGTCAGAAAGTATGCAAGTTAAAGTGATCGTAAGACTCTGACCAAAATGGTTGCCTTCTTATTCCTTATCTGCTACATTGTATAAGATTCCTATTGCCTTTTACACCCTGTCAACCTTCCAGAATTCTCTTTGAAGTCACTGGTTGCTGTGACTATGGAAGTAAAGAGGGAAGGGAAAACCTAACCCAGTGTACTTAGAGCTCTCATTGGAGTCGATGACAGGTAGCTATGAACAAATGTGTTCCTCTTTCAGCATTGAAGTATCTACAATATATAGTCATATGTGATGTGATTTTGTTTTTAGAAAATTAAAGGGTACCTTGCCAATTTCTTGATACTGAGTCATGGTTTTAGCTATTGTGTAACAGCATAAATAGATGAATTAAATAGTCTTACTAAAGTGATACATGCATATGTTATTTAATGAATGCTGGATTCTATTTTTTAACCTTTAGAACTATGTCAGTATTATATATTTTATTTTTTAAAAACAAAGTATTCCTTTTTATTAGAGTATGAAACATACATTCCAAATTAAGCCTTAGTTGTGTCTTTCTTGAAGGAAATTTGTTAAAATTTGAATTATGCTTTACCCAAAAATAGGAGTATTCTTTGCAAAATACCAAATACAAATCCAACAATCAAAACTTAGGTGATTTAGGTGTCTTTTTTTCCTCCTTCTCATCCTTATTCCATCTTTTCTTTCCTTGAATATGATGCTGCCAGAATGATTGATTTTAGTCTGTAAGACTGAAAGTCATTTCTGCATAGCACACAAGTAAAAATTATTTTTACATGTCTGTTATTTTCAGCTTGCAGTTGCTTGGGGTTGGCCTCTTAGCATTGATATTTCATATTATTAACAAAGAGTAAAATTTGAAGACATTTCAAAAGTTTGACATTTGCTTAATATTATTATGATGGTATTTTAAGTACAATTTTCAGTATCTGGGAAAGACTTTTACAGCAGTTATAAACAGTTATAAACTGTGTAAAACAAGTCTATTTTACAGCATGAATTGATACCATGCTGTTGGCTAGAATTATTATTAAAAGTAAAATAGTTTTTAAAATCTCACTTCATAATTTTTGTGGGAGAGTAAAATCATGTTAAAATAGTATTTCTGACAATTTTGTTGGGAAATATTTTGGGGTTTTGCACTAAAAAGCGATCTATAACTTCCGTCAACCATTGCAATGATGAAATATGTGGAAACTCTTAACTATCTAATTAATTGCAGTTATATTTATATGATAAATTTTGGTATATTTAAAATGAAAGTTATTAAAATTACATTAATTATCATTTAGCAAACGTCTTTTTATTTTCACTGTAGTTAGTTTGGCTGGCACAGATGCTGAGGAAATAAAATTAAAGAGTGAAGTCACAAGAATCCTTTATATGTTTGATTATTTTAGGATATGCCAATCTTTCTGACCTAAAATGGTTGTAATATGACTATATCAGGCTTACATGCCTGCCTGTTAGAATGTTTTCTTTTTCTCCTGTGCACAGTTGGAACCATTATTTTGCGGAATTTGGTGGTGGGGGAAACCTGAAGTTGAGGCTAGGTTTTACAGGAAGAACTTTTCGGAGTTTTTAGGAAGTAGACTCCAGATATAATTGTGCACAATTTAGCCATTTATTCAGTATTTCCTGACTCTGATAAGACATAACCCAGATTGAATTTTTCATAAAAACTTGAACTTTTAGACTTCAATAGATTAGTCTACAAGTGGGATAATTTAGTATATATTTTTATCAGCTTTAAAAAATATTAAGACTTAAAAAATTATTATTCAAAAAGAATTAAAATTTCTTTAAGAATAGATTTGTTTTTTAAACACATTTAAGTATTGGTGTTTATATAAATTGAAGATTTGGAGAGTGGAGGGAATTGATAAACCATAGTAATGTTTCTCCAAGTAGAAAAAAATGAGCAGAAATTATTTACTGTACCAAAAGAAAGAAAGTAAAGTATTTTTTAGGTTTAGGCCATTTTTATCTTCAGACAAACAAGATTAAATATTTCTACAGTTTTTAGAAGTTTCATGATTTAAACAGAAGGTGCAGTAGCTGCATGAGTACTTATTTTTTTCAATTTAATGAAAGAAATTCCAATTCCCTGTATCAGAGTTTCAGCATAAAGGGTAAAAACATTTCAGACTGTCATACAGAATAGTATAAGAAGTATAAAAGAAAAAAATATACTAAATTCCGTTGTGTTGTTTCATAAAACAGAAAACACTTTATTCCTAAGCAGTTGGATGTCTAATCAATAAAGGAGTTGGTAACCTGTAATATGACAGTGGGTATAGAGCTGTTTCTGAATTACCAAGTGCTATTTGCTAAATTTCTGTTATTGATGAGATATAGATTTCTTCATGATGACACTTGCTAGTTCTATTAAAATTAGTAATTTTTCATTATTTTCATGACTTACTTGTAGTCAGTGAGGTTTTATGTGTGGCTTGACAAAATAATGTCACTTGGGGCTGTAGGTTGGCATGAACTTAAATTTTAATTTAATAGTTAATAATTTGAAATATTTCCTGCAAATCCATTTATCAGAGGGGATAGACCGTCAACAAAATGGATTGACACAGTGGTTGCAACAATGGGCTCAAACATAGCAATGATTGTGAGGATGCTGCAGGACTCGGCAGTGTTTTGTTCTGTTGTACATGGGGTTGCTGTGAGTTGGAACCCACTTGATGGCACCTAACAACAACAACATATGTGTGTGTGTGTGCGTGTGTATGTGTATATATATACACACACATATACAGTGCTAATTAGAATGAAAAAGTTTTATTTGTAAGTTATCAGAGAAGAAAATTGACATTCATTTTATTATTTTGAATCACAGTTAATAATGCACAAATTAATTCCCTCTCAGAATCCATTTTTAATTTGCTTTATTATACATTTCTATTAGGATACGTCTTTTAGATCTAACATGGGGGTGGGAATGTGACAGGAACTTTGGAAGTCCTTGGATTTGAAGAGGAAGAAGTCCCAGTGAAGCAACTGAGAAGAGTGGTATTTTGAAAGTTGGACTGGATTGAGAAAAGGGAAGGGAAAAGGAAGCTATCATTTACTGAGTGAGTATCTGCTGTGTCCCAGGAACTGTGCTAAACATATAATAATCTATACCACTCTAGCTGGGAGGCATATTTTATTTCTTCTAAGTGGGCCTGAGAGTAAGTACTAAGGTAATTTGCTCAGGGCCATATAATAGTAAATAATAAAATGATAATTTGAATCCAGTTAATATTTTAATTCTAAGCCTCATTGTTTTCCCTGTATTTTGGAGGAAACTGGAATATTAAGAAAACAAGAAGTTTGAGAACTTTAGTAAATCTATTTCACTGAAGGTTGTATAGGCAAGTACTAGAAGGTAAGGTTATAAGATTTAGGCTAGAATTTAGAAAGATCCCAAATACGTTAACCTCTGATTGGCATGTGATTCATAAGGAGCCACACAAAGAAGTGAACTGATACTGATCAAACATTGGTACATGTTAATGGATTACTGTAGGATATATAAGCTTAATTCTTACTAGTCATTTTTTTTAAGTCTACAAATATACTTCTAGAGATTCTGCTTTTTTATTGCCATGTTAGAGCAAATAAGATATTAGCTTTTTCATTCTAAGATCTTGGGCAAGTACGGGTGTTCAGTATAAAAGAAATTAACATGGACATTTCCAAGTTGTTTTTTTTTTTTTTTAACATCTTAAGGTTGTTTCTAGTACTCATTTTTTAAACATAGTTCCCTATAGGATTAATCATAAGAATACTTAAAATCATGAATGGCCAATCTTGAGGAAATAGGAAAGCTTTTTAATTAAAGACAAATCACTGGGAACAAAAATAGAAGTAAATTTTAGCCATTCACTAGGATTTGCATTTAATGTAAGTCATTATGATTATTTTAAAACAGAATCATCTTTGAAGTTATTTTACTTTCTCAACTTTCGTTTTTCTTTAGTCATCATCTCATCTTCCTTGACCAGAGATTCGTAATTTGGGAAGAACATTCAGATTAAGACTTTGATTTCCATTTTGTGGAGACAGTAAAGATGCATTTTTTCTCTTAGCAGTACACCTAATAAGTATACCCAATTTGTCTTCAGCTGTCTTTATAAATGGGAGTTTATAGTACTTGAGCATAGGAATAATAAAAGACTTAAATGATGACATTTAATTATCCATGTTTTAGAGGAAAGATTTTGTTAAGGTAAGCTTTTAGATTAGTCCGTAATAAAGTAGGAGTGGCTTACTTAATATTCAGGGTAGAAGAAAAATAATAAAATCTTAGGATGGTCCTGTGAATTAAAATTTCTAGTTTTCCCTAATATGGATAATATTTTTGAATGATGCCAGTGTAACTGTACTATTAAGATAGCCATAAAAGGCACTAAACGTTCAACCATGTTAAGAAAATTTTCATAGGTGGCAAACACTTTAAAATTGATATATTCTATACCAGTTTAGATCAGTATGTCTCTTGTTGGTTTAAATTAGATTCTACTCATAGGTTGCAAACTAAAATTGTCAAAAAAATTTCAAGAAATAAGTAAATATCTTACTTTGATTGTTATAAATTGTTTTGACATTTCCAAAGCATATTTTTTTATTGGCTAGATTTTGAACAGTAGCTTTGTGGATTTTTAAACATAATCTTTTATGGTAGTATTTTTTCTTAACCCACAACCCCACAATGCAAAAGTCAGTTTTTGAGGTTAATAACAGTGTTAGAAGTCCTTAAAACTGTTACCTTATTGAGCCCTAGAGCGTTAGTTAACAGTTGTTAAAATCCATCTAGTCTATCTAGTTTTCTGCCCCTATTAGATTAAGTTTCCACTGAAAGCCTGTACCAATGGAATGGAAGGCTTATGGCAGTTTTTACGGATACCCAACTAAGAATACTCGGCAAGGGCATTGCCACTAAGTGAAGATCATGTATAATCATCATTTATAATCATGCTGTATTTGAAAACAAAAGTGGTGATGTAGGCATGAAAGTGTTATTATTTACTTTATAAACTTTCAGTTCTGGGGTTTTTTAAATTGATTTGTTTTTTAAATGGAAAAGTGTTTTCAAGTGATTGCTTTTTGATCATAGAAACAAGCTTTTCTCTGCCATTAGGCTTGCCTTATCAATGTGTAGTTATGCTACTTTACAAATGGTCTACTTTTATGAGAGGAATATAGCTTTACGGGGTCTGTGTTTTCTCTCTGTGTGCACACATGCACGCACACACACGACGTTCCTGGGTGGCACAAATGGCTAACACACTCGGCTTCTAACCAAAAGGTTGGCGGTTCAGGTACATCCAGAGGCACCTTGGAAGAAAGTCTTGGAAATCTGCTTCCGAGAAGCAGCCTTTGAAAACCCTGTGGAACACAGTTCTACTCTGACACATATTGAATCGGAATCTACTTGACGGCAACTTGTTTTTTTATCACGTATTTTTTTTTATTTTAACTGTCTGTCTTTATAATGTGATACTTTTCTGTCTTTTTTTTTGGATAGAAACAACAGTTTATACAAGCCATGGTGTTAAAAAAAAATGCTTGAACTACATATTTTCTTTTTTCTATATTTGGAAAAAAAATTGTGAAATACTATAGAAACTCCCTTTTGGGAAGATTAACTTATAACCCAGTGCTTGAATGATTTCAAATGCATGTATCACTTTTCTTATATTCATCCATTTCTTTGGTATATTAACAATATAATTGTGATATGAAAGACCTTTTGTCATGGTTTGTAAGCATATTAAATGTATCTAAACTTTCTCAGCCTGCTTCTCCAATCATTTTTTCTCTGTTTTAATGAAGTCAAATTATTAACTTATATTTAGAGGGAGAAGAATTTAACCTTGAATCTTAGGCTTGCAATCATTATCCTTATTCTTTCAGCTCTGTTTTTGCTGAAATGCTGTGACATTATCATTGGAAATTTGGGCTGTTGCTTGATAATGAACTTTGAATTGTTTTTTCAAAAAGCTATTCATAAAGAAGGGGACATGTTCAGACTACCTTTTGCAGTTTAAAGAATGCAGCACTGAGGAAAGAGAATTTTCTTAGAGAGTCTAGACACTGAGAAATGCCTGTGCAGTGCTATTACAAGTGGTTTAATGTTTCTGAATAGGGTAGGTTAGAGGGAGTGTCAAGAGGATGGAAACCTGCTTGTATTGACCTCTCTGAGACAGTACATACATGTCAAAAAGTAATCAAGTGCAGCTGCAAGATTAATTATGTGGGGAAGCTATAAACATAGAAAGCTGTGACCTCTGCTCAGAGCTCTGTTTTATGTACAAGCATGCGCTTTGGTACTGCTGACTATGAGCTTGAATGAACAATAATTTGCTCAACTGAACACACAGTAGTAGTATCTAAAAATCACTGAGCTTGTAGGGCATGAGATGGGACAGATTTCTAGTTGAGGCATTTGAGGAAACAGGAGTAGGACTTAGTAAATGAGAAGAGGACAAAAAGAACTTGGATTTGTAAAGCCATGACAGAAATTTGCCATTATTAACCTTTGAATCATCCTTTTACTTATAATGGAATTTGACTTTAATTCTCAATATAATTTGCTTCTTTCTCTAAGTCTCAGTAGTAGTTATTAAAAAGCCCTTATTAAAATTTGTAAACATTAGTAATTCTTGATCAATAATTATTGTCTTAAAGAAGTGGAGTGATATTTCTAATATGGGATAATAAAATAGTTAATTTCTCTTTTTAGCAGATAATAGCTTATGCGTCTAAATATTTGTAATGGATATGAGGATTCATAGGACTTTAGGCCATGTTTAAATACATCCAAAAATCTTATTATTTGGAAAGTAACCTAATTTGATATTTAAATTAACTTATTAGGCTTTTGGTAATCTTAGAATTCAAGATTGTCAAAATTATATAATGACTTATCTTTCAGTGTATATATAGATTATTTTGTGATTCTTTTTCAATTTTAGAAAGGGAAGGAAGCGAACGTATATTAGAACTGTTATTATATATCATTTAATTTTCAGAAAAGAAATTCTGCTATTTGTACTTCAGAAAACTGAGGTACAGAGAAGTTATATAACTATCCCAAGATCACATTTCTAGGAATTACAAATTCAGGATTTGAATCCTGGAAGCTTCTGTACATCATGTTGTTTTGAAGAAAGAAGATATAAGATCTACAAAATCATTTATGTTTTAATTTTTAGTGCAACTTAATTTTTATTAAAAATATTCTTTTTATATCCTTCATCCTCCATTAACATTATTATTTTGTATTGAAAATAAACCGCTTCTGTAGAAGAAAATGTAATGAGTCTGTATAGTATCTACTGCCATTTTACTGAGGTTTTAACTAGGGTCTTCAGTAGATGCAGTTTAAATTTCACTAACTTTAAGTTTTCATTCAGCACAGAGTGTTCCTGGGCTTCTACCTTTCTGTAATTTTGTGATTATGTATCTTTCCTGATGCACTCAGTGAATATAACATGGTAATTGTTAAGGTCATTGTTAAGACACCCGCTACTTGGAGAAGTTAATTTTATCATATGATGACAGCTAATGTCAGCTGTACATTATGAAAGCTCCGCTTTGGGAAATGTGAGAAGCAATTTAGGTTCATGTTTAACATGCCTTTTTTTAACTCCCATAGCCTCAGAAAACTGATACTTGCAGAAATTATATACATAATGAGTAAGAACGAAAAAGCTCTCTTAGTTTGCTAAAATACATCCATACTGAATCTGTATTAAGCATCCAGGAACTTTATTTTAATGACCATTAAAGAACCGTTTCACGTGCATAGTTCCAAAGTGAAATCTATCATATGATTGTATTCTCTCAGGCATAGTAGGATATTTAAACACACAAACACAAATGCACAGACACATATACACACATATATGTGCATACTTTTGCTTTTTAAAGAAAATTCTATAAAACTTTTTCTGTCATCCACCACTTTACTAGTTTACATTTTTATTAACCTATATAACTGTTTGAAGCTCAAGTGGCAAGCTGTATGTGTGTGTTTAGAAAATATACGTTCATATTTTACATTATGCAGGTATGTGTATATAACATATTACACATAAATGATAATGTTTAACATTTGTTGTCAAGCACTGTACTATTTTATTTTTATGGATTTTCTCATCTAACTTAATATTTTTATTTTAACAATATATGAAGTCGATTCTATTGTTATTTTCATTTTATAGGAAACTGTGTGTAAAAACAGTGTAGAGACAGTGTCTGACCTCCTCCAACCCCACAAAGGGAAAGGAGAACCAAGAGCAACAACAGCCCAGGGTTGATTCCTATGAGGTGGAAGTCAGACATGCCTCCTTTCTCCATCATCTTTACCAATTCTGACACCAACTGTCCCTCCCACAGCGCTCACTTCTGGGTTTGATAATTCATTGCAGTGGCCACACAGAACATACTCACAATTAATGGGGTTTATTAGGGAAGTAACAGTTACAATTCAGGCTCAGAAACACTCAGGATATAGTTCTTCTATCAGGACAGCCTCTCCCCAGCTGTGCTTGCAGGAACACCTCTCCCTGGCCCTTGGCCTTTGCCCAAATGCCACTCAACTTTCTCTTTCTGTGGGCTGGGAAGCCCACCACTCCATCTCCTGCTGCCAGGTCTCTCCTGCTACTGCTTCTCACCATCTTCAGGGTTAAAGCTCTCTCTCTCTCTCTTCTGCTTCCAGGAGCTTCTCAGCACAGGGATCCCGGGTCCAAAGGATGTGCTCTCTGCTTCTGGCTGTTCTTCCTTGGTGGTGGTAGGATCCTCCTCTCTGTTGTGGAATTGGCTCTCTTTTAAGGCAAAACTGACCAATCCCCTTGGTAGGCCACAATTATCCTATCACACAGTCCCACCCAGTCACCTGGGTGGGAGTTACAAGACCATGGCTAGAAAAGTCACACAAAAGTAATCAATTGCACCACACTGTGACTTGAAAGTAATTAAATATCACATGGTCACACTCTTGGGAAATGGGATCATTGTCAGGAAATGTAAAGGGTCTGAGGTTTTACCCTATTTGCAGGCTGACAAGTTAGCCTGCCAGCTTTATGGATGGAGGCGGAAGATATCAGACTATGGTCAGAGACAAAGGGCTTTATTACTCATGGTAGAAGGAGTAGACAGATTACATCATTTTCTCGGGATGATGCCTTAGTCCCAATTCTCATAGAGTGAAGTGAAGAGGGCCAGGTGACACCTGCAAACATAGCAGATTGCACTATGGGAAAGGAAACCTGAATTTGGGGAACCCAAATGTTTTATAATGGGCAGTAAGTATGGGCAGAATAAGAAATTGTATCTTCCAAGGTTTTTCACTACAGTAAATATCCTTGAAAGATAGTCTGGAACAAAAGGCAACAAGTTTCTCACTTGTAAGACACCAGAAACATGAAAGACCTAGGGAGAATTATCTCCCAGCAATCATGTGTAGGTAGAATGACTCCAGATTTCATCTTTTAACTACTTTTTATGTTATACTATCTCCTCAAGTAAAATATTTTTGTCCATATCCTTTCTTTTCCTTTTCTCTTCTGCTTAGTCTTTTCTAGGTTCTTGTAATCATACAAAATAATTTTAGAATTATCACTTTCTCTCCAGCTTCTCTGCTATTACCCAGTTCGGGACCCTTGTCCTCTTTTGACTTGGTTACTACAGGCTATATTGAGGATTAAAGTAAAATTCCATTGTAAGTAAGAGGACTCAAGAAAAAGTTTCAGAGTTTTGTATTTGGCAAAAATGCTTCTTTCTGAAAGTCTTTTATGACTATAATGGGATTAGCTAATCTTTTTTCAATGAATAAATGAATTTAATATTTCTGCAGATGAGCCATCAAATTCAAGCCCTTTTTTCTGGTATTCAGAGCCACCCATGATTTTATCCTTCCTTGTCTATTCAACTTTTTTTCTATTGCTTCTCTACAAAGTACCTTCTGTTGCATTCAGTCATATGCTATATAATATGTGTTTCTATTACTAGTCATTTGTTCATATTGTTTCTTCTATACAAAATGCCCTTTTGAGGCCCTTTCTAAATTCAGAAGGTTCTGTTCTATCTTCTCTATGAAACCCCTCAGACACCCTGACTCTCCATTCTGTGAATTTCTACTGTATTTGTAATCAGTACCTTATGGTTTAATGCTAGTGATTCTCTAATTGAAATCATTTTTGCTAGTTTTACTGCAGGAAGTCTCCATAAACCTTGTAAGATCGGAGACTATGTCGTCTATATTGTTTGTATGTTTGTTGCTGAAAGAAGTGCCTATTAGCTTCAGGGAAGAAACAAGAAGTTACATAGATGGAAAAACACAGAGATGTGAAGATAGCTATGAGTAAGACACGAAAGCATGATTGAAGCATAGGGTTGTTTTAGGGCGTAATACGAGGTGAGATGGGACAGGTATAGGATTATTTGATGGAGTGGTGGCCATGGGTTTTTAATTGCCAATAAGATAGTACTATAGATATTTGAGTAGGAATGGGTGTGATGAAAATGGTATGTTAAGAAGACATGTCTGTCATTAGTTTACTATGGATTAGGAGAACTGAATACTAAGAAATGAGATAGAAGATGCTTGTAGTAATTTAGCCATTTAGAGATAGATAGCGTAGATACTCTAGTGCCAAAACTAATACTTGGGAGGGCTTGGAGGATAGAGTAGGGTGGATACATTGCTATTTCTGTAGACAAACATAATTTAACACCACAGTTTTATGTGAAACTTGGATATTTTCTGAAAGTTTGCTACAGCAAGCTATGTTATAGCCAGTTTTTCAAACATGTATCAATTAATTACTTCACATTTGTGATGTACCTAAAGAATGTCCTAGGCTTTAGAGATACACGGATGAATAAGATGCAGTCTTGTATGTTCAAAGGTTATTTCTGCATTGTAAAATTGAACTATATTTTACACAAAGAAGGAATGTGATCTGTATATGTTCTGTTATTTGCAACTGTGCTATATCTCTCAAGTAGTTCATCCTGTCTTAAAAATGCAATAATACTGCTTTATCAGGTAGTTAGGAAATTGCGAGTCAGTTATTTTTCTTTGTTTCTCATGTGCCTCTTTGTTTTTAGTTTTTCAGTGGGAGGGGTGTGGTGCAGAGCATGGTGAGGAGTGGAAGGAAAAGGGGCAAGTTGGTAGATGTGGACAAATTATGTTTCATTATTTTCAAATCTAAAATAAAAATTAGCTGAACATAATAATTAAAGTTAGATTTTGTTCTTGCTCCTTGTCTGGGAGGAAGTGCAGCCAGAAAACTCCCTAGAAGCAAGGATGGCAAGACTATCTTGCTTACTCTGGATACATTATCTGGAGGGATCAATTCCCTGGAGAAGGGTATCATGGTTGGTAAAGTAGAGGATCAGTGAAAAGAAGAAGACCTTTAAAGAGATGGGTTGACACAGTGGCTATAACAGTAGGGTCAAACATGCCTACTATTGTGAGGATGGTGCAGGAACTGGCAATATTTCGATCTGTTATACATGAGGTCATTATGAGTTGGACAGCACCTAACTCATCAGCACCTAACAATAACAGCCTTGTCCTGAGCCCTTACCACATGCTCTGCCCTTCACTATTTCCCACCATACTACTGGGCTAAAGGATAGGGAAATGGGAGAAACAGTGCATGCCTTGGTGACTCTTTGTCCTCCCCAAGGTCACAAAAATTACCTCTTTGGCTGATGAGTTTGATAGGAGGTAGTGCATGAACATGGAGATTCACTTTCCTACTAATTGTAATTAATTTTCATTTTCCTTAAATCACTAGGTAAATCTAGTCAGTTATGTTTACACTGTTTGTTGTGGACCACTGCTCTAGTCATTTAAAATATGATTCATTTTGTAACGATTTTATTGGAACAAAATTTTGTATTAAATTTCATACAGTGAGAAAATGATGTGCATTAGGTCTGAAAAGACCATACTCTGTTCCAAATTGTTGGCAAAACTTCAGAAACTGCATCTGAGATTAATATGTAGTAATTTGTAAAATGCTCTGATTTAGTATTCAGTAATGCTAGTAATATATGCCTGTATATAGTTGACAAAAATTGAAGATTGGGAAAATTTGTTATAATTAATCTCAAATTACTCCAGGATTATAGAAAGGCAAACAATGTTACATGTAACTAATTTAGAAATTTTTAAATGTTGTGTTTATTTTCCTCCTATATTATAGTACAAATTGTTTCCATAATTGTTCAGAGATGAAGATTTATTAAATGAAACAGTATAAAAACAAATCTCAAAATGAATACAAAATTCAGTAAAGTATCCATAATATGACCTGTGGCAGTGTTGCTAAGAGGCTAATCAGAAACATCTGTTAAGAATCTTAACATTTAAAGTTAGTTTAAGAATATTTGAGGAGTCCTAGTGGTACAGTTGTTAAAGCACTAGGCTGCTAACCAGAAGGCTGGCGGTTCTAACCCATTAGCCACTCTGCGGGGGAAAGATGTGGCACTCTGCATCTGTAAAGATGTACAGCCTTGGAAACCCTATGGGGCAGTGCCACTCTGTCTTACAGGGTCACTATGAGTCAGAATCGACGTGATGGCAGTGGGTTTGGTTTGGTCTTGGCTAAGAATATCATATACACTTAGGGGAGTTAACCAGAATAAGACATTTAGTCTATACAAGTTTAATATGTAAAGGTATTTTGTCAGGATACTAGTAGTTTTAAAACTATTATAACAGGAAGCTTGGCACTGTAGATAAAAGCACCATGCCATCCCTCCGCAGCAAAGACCTGAAAAACTAAGTAAAACAGAGACAAACGTGAATCCTGGAATTCTAAGCGTCAAATGAAGAGATAAAGAACTCAGCCAAGCACTGAATGGAATAAGAAACTGATAGAGAACAAAGACCGAGGAGAGATATGAGCAGAGGTCCCCTATCAGCTAATGCAGCACGGATTCACCATCTTGGACACCTGTTGGAGATCAGTGGACGGGAGTATAGGCAAGCAGCTTCACGGAGCTCCCAAAAGGAGGCAAACCACCTGGCAGCGATACACCCTTTCCCACCCCCCGCCCTTCCTCCCCCTGCTTAGCCTCCACTACTTCCGAGCTGACCATAGTCACTTGGCCGGAAGGCGCTGGCTTCATACCACTTGGATTTGCCCCACCCACACTGGCTGGCTCCTTCAGGACCATTTTGGTGTTGCTAGTGTTGCTTTTCTTGGCTTCTTTTGGTTCCTTCCCTGCCTCTCACCTCCTCCCCCTCCTTTCTCTCAATCTCCTAGCTCCGTGGGCCATCTTTGCTTCTTCTTGACAGGCTGTGAGGTGCTGCTCGGCTGGGGAACTGCTTTCCTGGTCCGCGCCACCAAGCTGGTGGGATCCCCAGGGGCTTTTTGTTTTGTTTGTTTGTTTTTCTTTTTCTTTTCATGGCTTTAGAGCCTCTTCTAGCCAGGCTGTACTGCACAGCTTGCGAGCCACTTCCCTGGTCAGCACAGCCATGCTGGTGGAATTCCTGGGGGCACTTCTTTTTTTCTTTTTTCTTTCTTCATTTCTCAGTTTATAGCCTCTCTCTAATTACCTTGTTTTCATGTCTCCTGAATACCTGACGCTGTGTGCCATCTCTGCCTCTTCTAGCAGCGCTGTACTATGCAGCTTGGGAGCCCCTTCCCCCATCTGTGCAACCACACTGGTGGGATCCTTGGGGCTTTTCTTTTTCTTTTTTTTTTTTTTTCTTTTTCATTATTCTTTTTTTTTTCCTTTTTGTTTTTATTCATTTCTCAGTTTCTCGTCTCTCTCCACTTAACTTCTTTTCTTGTCTCCTGAATAACTGGAGCTGTGTGCCATCTCTGCCCCTTCTAGCTAGGCTGTACTGCATGGCTTGGGAGCCACTTCCTTGATCTGCACAGCCGTGCCAATGGGAACTCTGAGAGCCTTTCTTTCTTTTTTTTTAATTTATGTTTTTCTCTTTTTCTTTTTTCCTTTGTTTCTCAGTGTCTCATTTCTCTACTCCAAAGAAAGGCCTCTTTAGCACTTTTTTTTTGGCTTCTGTTTCTCTGCTCTCTTTTTTCCCATATGCATCTTAGCTCCACACATCACGACCTCCTCTCTCCCTCCTACCTACCTGCACCAGCCACTGAACATCACACCCCCGAGCAGCACAGGCACAGCCTACCAGAACCTGCCCTGTGTTGACCCCCAGCCTGCCCTGTCCGCTTCAGTACGTGCCACAAACAACCCACCGCAGCCCTCCCCAAACCCTCCCCTTCAGCTGGATCTGCCCTGCTGCACCATACCTGAGCAACTGACTCTGCCCATTGGACAAGAAAGTGAAAAGTATCATGCCCACAGGTGAGCAAACAATGAAGAATGCAAGGACAGCCGCCTGCTCAGACATAACCAAATAAAACAAAAAAGCAGGACGAAACAAACAAGTCTACCATCAATAAATAAAGAAAATAACTACTGAATGTCCCAAAGACAGGAGACAATATCAAAACACATAAAAAAAGAGGACAGAATGGTTCCAGTAGGCATTGAAAATAAAAGAGCGGATGACTTCCCAGTAGAAGAAAAGGCACTAGAACTACCAGATAGGGAATTCAAATCTCTAATATTCAGAGCTGTCCAAGAGTTGAAGCAAAAAGTAGACAAAAAAGAGGAAAAAATAGACAAATTCATGGAAAATAAAGGCAAAAAATAAGGAAGAATTCAGGAAAATAATGCAGGAAAAAAATGCCAGAATAAATTCACAACTAGAAATCATACAAAAACAACAACTAGAAATCCAAAAGATAAAAAGATTTCAGAAATGGACAGTGTCATAGAAGGTATAAAGAGCACGTTTGGAACAATGTAAGACTGGATCAGCAAAATTGAAGACGAACAGTTGGATACAACTCTGAGAAAAAAATCAGAAAAAAGAATGAAGAAACCCTGAGAATTACATGGGATACAATCAAAAGTAAAAATTTGTGAGTGATCGGAGTTCCGGAATGGGGGAGAAAATGGAAAACACAGAGAGGATTATTGAAGAATTGCTGACAGAAAACTTGTCCCTAGTATCATGAAAGATGAAAAGCTGACCGTCCAAGAAGATCAGCGAACCCATATAAGATAGACACCAAAAGAAAATCACCCAGGCATGTCATAATCACACTTGCTAAAACCAAAGACAAAGAAAGAATCCTGAGAGCAGCTCGAGAAAAACAGAAGTCACATACAAAGGAGAAACAATAAGACAAAGCTCTGATTACTCGGCAGAAACCATACGGGCAAGAAGGCAATGGGATGACATATATAAAACCTTGAATGAAAAAAAATTGACTACCAAGAATAATATATCCTACAAAAAACTCGTTCAGATGTGATGGTGAAGTTAAGACATTTCCAGATAAACAGAAATTAAAGGACTATGTAAAAACCAAACCAAACTTACAAGAATTATTAAAGGCAGTTCTTTGGTTTGAGAACGAACAACATCAGACTATAGTGTGAATCTAGGTTGCAAGATCACACCAGCCAGACACCAACCTAGGAAATGAACTCTCAAGGACTATGGAAAATCAAAAGAATTACAACAGGAAACCAAAGAGGTTGATCTGTAAATGGCAGCAACATCAGAACTATAAAAGAGGGACTAAATAGTGTAGGTATAGAACTTTCTAATAGAGAGGAAGGCAAGGTGATACCAAGTAGTAATAGACTGGTTCAAACCTAGGAAGATAAGGGTTAATTTCAAGGTAACCACAAAGAAAGTTAACAAACCTACTGATCAAAATAAAGAAGAAAAACATAAAGTCTCAGTAAAAACAAAACCTACAAAAACAAAAGAAGTGAGAAAAAAATCAACAACAAAAGTAATTCACTGTAGGAGAGTAAGAGGAACAAAGAAAACATCTGCACCACAGGAAAAAAAGACACTAAAAAATGACAACAATAAACTCACACCTATTAATAATTATATTGAATGTAAATGGCCTAAATGCACCCATAATGAGACACAGAATGGATTAAAAAAACAGGATCCATCAATATGCTGTCTACAAAAGACACACTTTTGAAACAAAGACATAATTTTATTAAAAGTAAAAGGATGGAAAAAATATATCAAGCAAACAGCTACCAAAAAAGAACAGGAGTGGCAATACTAATCTCAGATAAAATAGACTTTAAAACAAAATCCACCATAAAAGACAAAGAAGGACATTATATAATGATTAAAGGGATAATCCGTCATGAAGACATAACCATAATAAGTATTGATACACCCAGTGACAGGGCTTGAAAGTACATAAAACAAACTCTAACAGCACTTAAAGGAGGAATTGACAGTTCCACAGTAATAGCAGGAGACTTCAACACACCACTTTCGGTAAAGGACAGAACATCTAGAAAGAAACTCAGCAAAAATGCAGAAGATCTAAAGGGCACAATCAGCCAACTTGACCTCATAGACATATATAGAACACTCCACTCTACAACTGCAAAGTACACATTCTTTTCCAATGCACATGGAACGTTCTCCAGAATAGACCACATCTTAGGCCACAAAGCAACCCTCAACAAAATCCAAAACATTGAGATAATACAAAGTATCTTCTCTGACCACAACACCAACAAAGTAGAAATTAACAACAGGAAGAGAAGGAAAAAAAACTCAATTATATGGAAACTGACTAACACCCTGCTTACAAACCACTGGGTAATAGAAGAAATCAAAGATGGAATCAAAAAATTCCTAGAGTCAAATGAGAATGAAAACACATCATACCAAAACTTCTGGGACCCAGCAAAGGCAGTCCGCAGAGGACAATTTATAGCAATATGTGCACACATCAAAAAAGAAGAAAGGGAAAAAATCAAAACATTAACTGCATAACTCAAGCAAATAGAGAACAGCAAATGAAGACCACAGCCACCAGAAGAAAAGAAATAATTAAGATTAGAGCAGAATAAAAATTGACAAAACAAAAACAGGAGAGGACGCAAATAACCCAAATAAGAAATGAAATGGGGGACATTACAACAGACCCAACTGAAATAAAAAGGATCATAACAGAGTATTATGAAAAACTATACTCCAACAAATTTGAAAACCTAAAGGAAGTGGATAAATTTCTAGAAACACACTACCTACCCAACCTAACACAGAATGATACTGAAAAGCTGAACAGACCCATAACAAGAGAAGAGATTGAAAAGGTAATAAAAAAAACTCCCAACAAAAGAGAGCTCTGACCCAGATGGCTTCACTGGAGAATTCTACCAAACATTCAGAGAAGAGCTTACACTAGTAATACTCTTAACTATTTCAGGACATAGAAAAGGAAGCAACAGTTCCGAATTCATTTTATGAAGCCAGCATAACCCTGATACCAAACCAGGTGAAGACACCACAAAAAACGAAAATTACAGACCAGAATCTCTCATGAATATGGATGCAGAAGTTCTCAACAAAACTCTAGCCAATAGAATTCAGTATCTTATCAAAAAAATAATACATCATGACCAAGTGGGATTCATACCAGGTATTTAAGGATGGTTCAATATAAGAAGATCAATCAACATAATCCACCACATAAATAACAGAAGAGAATCACATGATCATCTCAATCGACACAGAAAAGGGATTCGACAAAGTCCAACACCCACTCCTGATAAAAACTCTCAGTAAAATAGGTATAGAAGGGAAATTCCTCAACATAATAAAGAGCATCTATACAAAACCAACGGCCAACATCATTCTTAATGGAGAGAGGCTGAAAACATTCCCCTTGAAAACAGGAACAAGACAAGGATGCCCTTTATCACCACTCCTATTTAACATTGTGCTGGAAGTCCTAGCTAGAGCAATAAGGCAAGAAAAAGAAATAAAGGGCATCCAAATTGATAATGAAGAAGTAAAACTGTCCTTATTTGCAAGTGATATGGTACTATACAGAGAAAACCCTAAAGACTCCACAAGAAAACTACTGAAACTAATAGATTCAGCAGAGTAGCAGGATACAAGATAAACATACAGAAATCAGCTGGATTCCTATACACCAATAAAGAGAATGATGAAAAGGAAATCAGGAAAACAATACCATTTATAATAGCCCCTAAAAAAATAAAATACTTAGGAATAAATCTAACCAGGGATATAAAAGACCTATGCAAAGAAAACTACAAAACACTGCTACAAGAAACCAAAAGAGACCTACGTAAATGGAAAAACATACCATGTTCATGGATAGGTAGACTCAGCATTGTGAAAATGACAATTCTACCCAAAGCAATTTACAAATACAATGCAGTCTTGATCTAAATACCAACAACATTCTTTAAAGAGATGGAAAAACTAATCATTAACTTTATATGGAAAGGAAGAAGCCCCAGATAAGTAAATCACTAATGAGGAAGAAAATTAAAGTAGGAGGTCTCGCACTACCTGACCTCAGAACTTACTGTACAGCTACAGTAGTCAAAACAGCCTGGTACTGGTACAACGACAGATACATTGACCAATGGAACAGAATTGAGAACCCAGATGTAAATCCATCCACCTGTGGTCACCTGATCTTCAACAAGGGCCCAATGTCCATAAAATGGGGAAAAGACAGTCTTTTTAAGAAATGGTGCTGGCAAAACTTTATGTTCATCTGCAAAAAAATGAAACAGGTCCCTTACCTCACACCATACACAAAAATTAATTCAAAATGGATCAAAGACCTAAATATAAAGCCAAAATCTATAAAGATCATAGAAGAAAAATTAGGATCCATGCTAAAGGCCCTAATGCATGGCATTAACAGGATACAAACCATAAGTAATAGTAGACAAACTCCAGAAGATAAGCTAGATAACTTGAATCTTGTAAAAATTAAACATTTATGGACATGAAAAGACTTCACCAAAAGAGTAAAAGGAGAACCTACAGACTGGGAAAAGATTTTTGGCCATTACAAATCCAACAAAGGTCTGTCTAATCTCTGAAATTTAGAGGAAATCAAACACCTCTACAGCAAAAACACAAATAATCCAATTAAAAAATGGCAAAGGAAATGAACAGACACTTCACCAAAGAAGACATTTAGAGGGCTAAACAGACACATGAGGAAACGCTCGAGATCACTAACCACGAGAGAAATGCAAATCAAAACTATAATGAGATAGCAACTGTTTTAGGCATCTAGTGCTGGTATAACTGAAATACCACAGTGGATGGCTTTAACGAAGAGAAGTTTATTCTCTCACAGTCCAGTAGGCTAGAAGTCCGAATTCAGGGTGCCCGCTCCAGGGGAGGGCTTTCTCTCTCTGTCATCTCTGGAGGAAGGTCCTTGTCATCAGTCTTCCCTTGGTCTGGGAGCATCTCAGCGCAGGAACCTCAGGTCCAAAGGACACACTCTGCTCTCAGTGCTTCTTTCTTGGTAGTATGAGGTCCCCATGTCTCTCTGCTCACTGCTCTCTTTTATATTTCACAAGAGATTGGCTTAAGACAGTATCTAATCTTGTAGACCTCATCAGTGTAACTGCTGCTAATCCATCTTATTACATCATAGTGATAGAATTTACAACACATAGGGAAATCAATCATACAATACTGGGAATCATGACCTAGCCAAGTTGACAGACATTTTGGGGGAACACAGTTCAATCCATGACTCCATCTGTCATGGATTGAATTATGTCCCCCCAAAAATGTCTGTATCAGTTTGGCTTGGCCATGATTCCTGATATTATGTGATTTTCCTATATGTTGTAAATGCTGCCTCTGTGATGTTAATGAGGGAGGATGTGTAGCAGTTGTGGTAGTAAGGCAGGACTCAATCTACAAGACTGGATTGTGTCCTGAGGCAATCTCTTGAGATATAAAAGAGAGAAGTGAGCAGAGAAACAGGAGGACCTCATACCATCAAGAAAGCAGTGCCAGGAGCAGAGCATGTCCTCTGGACCCGGAGTCCCTGTGTGGAGAAGCTCCTAGTCCCGGGGAACATTGATGAGAAGGCCCATAGAGAAAGCCTTTCCCTGGAGCTGATGCCCTGAATTTGTACTTTTAGCCTACTTTACTATAAGGAGATAAACTTCTCTTTGTTAAAACCATCCACTTGTGGTATTTCTGTTGTAGCAGCACTAGATAACTAAGACACCATCTCACCCCAACATTACTGGCACGAATTAAAAAAATCAGAAAATAACAAAATTTAGAGAGACTGCGGGAGATTGGAACTCTTATACACTGCTGGTGGGAATGCAAAGTGGTACAACCATTTTGGAAAACGATATGGTGCTTCCTTGAAAAGTTAGAAATAGAAGTACCATGTAATGCAGCAATCCCACTGCCAGGAATATACCCTAGAGAAATAAGAGTTGTCACACGAATAGACATATGCACACCCATGTTCATTGCAGCATTGTTCACAATAGCAAAAAGATGGAAACAACCTAGATGCCCATCAGCAGACGAATGGATAAACAAACTATGGTAGATACACACCATGGAGTACTATGCAACAATAAAGAACAATGATGAATTTGCAAAGCATCTCACAACATGGATGAATCTGGAAGGCATTATGCTGAGTGAAATAAGTCAGTCACAAAAGGACAAATATTGTATGAGACCACTATTATGAAAACTCACAAAAAGGTTTACATACAAAACAAAAAAATCTTTGATGGTTACCAGGGAGGGGAGGGGTAGCGATGGAAAAACTCTAAATAGGCAATAGATAAGTGGTAAGACAGTACACAATATTAAGGAAGCCAGCACAACTTGTACAAGGCAAGGTCATGGAAGCTCCGTAGGCACATCCAAATTCCCTGAGGGACCGAATTGCTGGGCTGAGGGCTGTGAGGACTATGGTCTCAAGGAACATCTAGCTCAATTGGCATGACATAGTTTATAAAGAAAATGTTCTACATTCTGCTTTGGTCAGTAGCGTCTGGGGTCTTAAAAGCCTGTGAGTGGCCATCTGAGGTAATCCACTGGTCTCACCCCTTAGGGAGCAAAGGGGAATGAAGAAAACTAATGACAAAGGAAAGATTAGTCCAAAGGACTAATGGACCCCAACTATCACGGCCTCCACCAGACTGAGTCCAGTACAGCTAGATGGTACCTGGCTACCAACACCGACTGCTCTGACAAGGATAACAATAGGGGGTCCCAGACAGAGCTGGGGAAAAGTGTAGAACAAAATTGTAACTCACAAAAAAAGATCAGACTTGCCGGCCTGACAGAGATTGTAGAAACCCTGAGAGTATGGCACCCGGTCACCCATTTAGCTCAGTAATGAAGTCACTCCTGAGGTTCACCCTTCAGCCAAAGATTAGACAGGCCCATAAAACACAATGAGACTAAAGGGGCATACTAGCCCAGGGGCAAGACTAGAAGGCAGGAGGGGACAGGAAAGCTGGTAATAGGTAACCCAAGGTCGAGAAGGGAGAATGTTGATGCGTCACTGGGTTGTTAACCAGTGTCAGAAAACAATATGTGTACTGTTTAATGAGAAGCTAGTTTGTTCTCTAAATCTTCATCTAAAGTACAATAAAAAAGGAAAATAAACTATTATATTAGGAACCATTATTTTAGGCATTTTATTTTTAGTTTACTACTTAAGTCTTGTGTACACATAATTTCAGTAGACGATTATTTAAACTTGAAGTTATCTCTTTGCTTGGATTCTTTATTTTAATATGTATTTTTATTTTAGTATGATTTCTAGAAGCTGTGTTGATAGGAATACCAAAACGCGCGCGCGCGTGCGCGCGCGTGCACACACACACACACACACACACACACACACACACACGCACGCACGCACAAGCAAAACAAAACTTGTTGCTGTTGAGTCGATTCCGACCCATAACGTTCCTACAGGACAGAGTCGAAATGTCCCATAGTTTCCAAAGCTGTAATCTTTATGGAAGCTAAGCGCCACATCTTTTTCCTGCAGAGCAGCTGGTGGGTTTGGATGCTGACCTTTTGGTTAGCAGCGGAGCTCTTAAGCAGTACACTACCAGGGCTCCTCTTGATAAGAATAGCCTACCTAAAGAAAAGGTTAATCAAAATTCTCTCCTTCCCTAGCCCACTCTGATGCCTAAAATGAGAAAGACATACATTTTATCTAAGCAAGGTACGATAAAGCAGGATAGCTCAAAGAAAGAAAGTAAAAAAATCCAAACCCATTGCCATGGAGCTCATGCCAACTCATGGCAACACCATGTATTACAGAGTAGAACTGGTCCATAAGGTTTTTTTGGCTGTAATCTTTACGGAAGCAGTTTACCAGGCCTTTCTTCCGTGGAGCTGCTGGGTGGGTTCGAACTGCCAACCTTTAATTAGTGGCTGATTGCAAACTGTTTGTGCCACCCAGGACCTTAGGTAGTAGCTAGCCACTACTATTTGTAGCAATTTTTCTGGTTAAGCACATAGTTGGTTAGTACAGAACAGAATCCTAGGGAAATGGGATAAAGGATGAGGGAAGAGAGTTAAGAAACTTTTAGATCACATGGCACTGCCTGGCAGCTCAGGTATGTTTCACTTTTTTTGCCTTGGGCTATTTGTTTTAGGACATTGAGTTGTTGGGAACTGCTCAGAAAGCAGAGCCAAGGATAAACTTTCTTACAAAGCTTTTGTTAAAATTAATTCTGCGTTTGTATTGCCTTTGGAAATTCTGCTGTGATTCTTTTACCTTATGGCTTATTCTCTTATTTCCTGTGATCTTTGCTGTACCTGAAATAGTTTCAGTAGATTTTCCAGGTGAATCTTACATCTTTTTGAGATTTGTGGACCACATGTTTCTAGTTTAATGATTTTTCTTAAGGCAATATTGTTTACTTAATTGAAAGCATAAATTTTTCCAAACTATAATAGCAATAATCATCACCATTTATTGAACCTCATCTATGTGCCAAGTAGTGCACTAAATGCTTTACATACATTGTTTTATTATGTTCTCAAAACAGCTCTACAAGTTATGCATTCTTAGCCCCATTCATTTTGTAAATATAAAATTGAGGCTCAGAGAAGTTACCTAATTTGCCCAAACTCATCCAGACTAAGAACTTGAACTTCAGAGCTTTAGTGCTTTCCAGAATAACATACTGCCTGTTAGAATATGAAATTTTTAATGAAGTTGGATTTTGTTATTTCATATAAATATGTTCTTTATTACCATCACATGACTATATATTTTTCATGCATTCCTAGTTTATAGAATGTTTTAAAAGTAGAGCTGTCATTGCTGTTGTGAAGTTCTGCATCCTTGGCCTTGTATTCCTGGCATCGTGTTTCATGGACTTAGTGGGATCCATAGGGTAAAAAGGATATTGAAGAGAATCAGGAAAAGAACATAGAAGGTAACTAACCCTGTAGAATTGAAGAGGCTGCAAAAACCATTGCAGAATTCGGTGGTTTTGGTCTAATCACTCACTTAAGTTGTTCTGCATTGTCTCAGAAACATTTTAAAAGTCACTTAAGTGATTGGAGGAAGTAGAGTGGTGAGAGAGGGAACAACTAAACCAAAATCAAGCTGTCAGAGACAGCTTTAGCCAAAATATAGTTTATAAATGTATAATATAAAATTTAACTGCCAAAGGGATTCTACATTCTCAGGCTCTTATAAATGCTCTCTCTGAATGTACGCTCCGTAAGAAACCAGATTATAATCAGAATATTTATTGGTGAACTTGAGATCATTGTAAGATGAGTTAGTTAAGGTTTGAATATATGTAGTGATGTTAAGCTAAGAAAATCCACTGCTTCTGTTAAATCAGTAGAAATATACCTGTTAACAGACAGGACATATGTTCTTGGGCCATGGTATCCTCTGTTCTGTACTGGCACTACCAACCTTTGATCTGCAACTCCTTGTTTGCCCACAATTGCCCCTTTTTTGAACGACGAACACCTGTAATTGGCAACATTCTGTTTTAGAATTGTCAGTATATTCAGTTGTATTTCAATCAGGTTTTATTCTGGCCTGAGAACCATTGTGACTCTTTAGAGTAACTAAATATCCTTGCCTTAATCCATTGTGTTACTCTTATAATTGGGGGAAGGGGTATTTATAGTTATCCCACTTACTGGCAAGAAAAAAATGCTAATTTGGCTAGAAAACTGAAAGACGATTATAAATTTTATTTGAAATCCAAAGGATTTTATGTAAATCAGTTGTACTAACTGGTAACATTCACTACTAGCTATTCAGTGTTTGCTATATATCAAGACTTACACTTTATAAAGGAATAGACAGATGTATAATATCTGATTTAATGATCATATGAGTGTTTATCACTCTACCTATTTTACATATGAGAAAATTTACTTAGAAAAGTTAACAAACATGGCCAAGATCTCTAGGCTATGAAGTCAGAGAGCCTGTTCTTAAAAAATAGACTATCGTGCTACACTGTGTCCTCAACAGAATTTCTATTTTATTCCTGTGTCTGATATTTGATTAAAGTGATAAAGCATTTGTAAAATGGTCTCTGCATATTAAGAAATCAGACCTGTCTCTCTCTGCCTGCTAAGAACCAAACTGATGCTTCTTCACCAGTGTGTCATGGAAGGTGTGTACCAGCTTTTAGTAAGTACAGGTGTACAGGTTGTCCCTGACTTATGACAGGGTTCTGTTCTAATGACTCCATCGTAAGTCTGTTCTAACATAAGTCAAATACCTTGTTTAAAAAAAAAATCATTATTGCATTTTATTATCAGTATCTTTATAAATCCTATCATTGTCTTTGGGGGTTGGAAACATTACATATAAACTTACAGATGTGTTTTAACGTTTACATATCACTAACGATCAGATGTACCAAAAAAAAAAAAAATCAGACGATCAGAAGTGCAGTTCATGGTAACTTGGAATACATCATAAGTCAGGGACTCCTTGTATATAAAGTTTATTGTTGCTGCAACTATACATTTCTGTAATGGCAGTGTATGACAGAACATTGAGCTGAATGAGTTATGCAAAGTGATGTGACCTGGGCTACCTAGAGAGTAATGGGAAGCCAGCACCAAAGAACATTTTCTGAACCATTTGGGAACTTTACCTCCAGAGTTAGTGACATCACAGTTAGAGCAGTGTCCAAGTATAGTCAGAGACCCTGTGCAGAAGAGTACTTTCAGGCTTCCAAACTACAATAAAACCTGCGAAAGCTGGACGCTGTGTAAGATGGAAACCTGTCAGAGAAGGAAGACTCAAATATTTTACACTAAAACGAGAGATAGGAAAGTGGTAAGATTGTACCATGTCAAAGGTGGAAAACTTGTGAGACCTGGAAAAACAAGGCAGTCCTGTCAATTCTGGCTCTCACAGGTTTCACCAGGTTTCACTGTAGTAGGTACTCTATTTTGTTCTCGATTGCGTCCCCAGCATGGTAGCAGGTGTTCAGTAAGTTTTGTAGAATGAATGAGTGGAATGAATATTCCATTAGTATTGAATAGGAGGTGAATTGTGGACATATAAAACCTAGAACACACTTTTTAATGACTTAATAAGGATGCATATTATGACTGCTAACACATCTACTGTATTCAAAACATTGACTGAAAAAGATGTTATAACTATTCAGTTTAGCAGTAGAATGTGTAAGTGAATCATAGCTTCAGTCTTTCCTTCCCATAACATTTTATAGTGATGTGATGTGGGAAAAAAAAAGCTTTAAATTATTTAAAATGAGACAATTTGATTAAGAATGAATGGTGGATCCTTTAAGGGCACTGTGAGACATGGCTATATTGTTGTAGTAATTGTAATTATTGCTGATTTCAGTGTGGTTCTGAGTCTTAATTTTTTAATTCTGGAGTGTTCTGAGAACACAGAAAGGATGAGAACCTGTTTCTTAGACTGTGGTGAATCCTCTCTAGTGGAGTCCTGTTGGGGACCTCTGTGATTGTCAGACAGTGTTCTCCAAGTACCTTGACAGTGAAAACCAGCCTTTTATTCAAGCTTCCATGTACTCAGACCTTCTTTATTATTGCAGCAATGCAGTACAGTTTTCTTGGTAAAACACATGGACAAGAGAAGTGAGTGGTGGGATTAATGGTTTGTTGTTGTTCCTGGGTGCCATTGAGTCCATTCAGACTCACAGGAATCCTGTGTGACAGAGTAGAACTGCCCCATAGGATTTCCTAGGCTGTAATCTTTATGGAAGGAGATTGCCAGGTTTTTTCTCCTGAGGAGCAGCTGGTGGGTTTGAATCGCTGATCTTTCGGTTAGCAGCCTAGCACTTAACCACATTGTGCATTGTGCCTTCAGGGCTCCTGGATCAGTGGTAGGTATGCTAAAATCTTATTCCCAGAACACCTTTATTGGGAAGTTTGTAGGTTATTCAATAGATCATCAAGTAAATGAGAGCTTTCTTTAAGGAAAACTCCCTACATATGTAGATCATGCTCTGTAACGTGTGTGTGTGTGTGTGTGTGTGTGTGTGTGTGTTTTCTTTTGCTACAGAGTTATGAGGCAATATATATGTATATATATATGCCAGTTATTACAGTGTTTGCTTAATTAAATGGTCTCATTTTAAATATTTAAAACTTTTTCTTCTATGTCATATCACTATGGAATGTTATGGGAAGGAAAGACTGCAGCTGTGGCTCACTTATGCGGAGCTTCTGCTGCTGTAACAACTGATTAGTTATAAGATCTTTTTTCAGCCAAAAGTGTTGCATAAAGTATAGGGTAAAGATGTGTTAGCAGCCAAAATATACATTTTTAATTGGTTGTTAAAAAGTGTATTCTGTTTTATATGTCCATAATTGACCTTATATTCAACACTGATGGAATGTATGATGAAATATAGGTGCTAAAGGATTTTATTTTATCACCTGTTATAATTTCTATTGTATTGTTTGTTTATCTAAGAATAATAAAATTCATAGCTATCTAGTAATGCAAAAATCCAAGTTTTCCATAGTTTTGGATTCATTAAAATATTTAAAATTATTTTAGATTAAATTGTTTCTAAAAGGTGTCACGTATTTCCTTCTTAATTGTAACATTCTATACAACTCAAATCTTTTATCTATAACAGTTATTAATAGGGAGTTCTTGGGTGCAAATGGTTAAGCCCTTGACTACTAACCAAAAGGTTAGTGAATCCAGCCCACCCAGTAGGCACGTTGGAAGACAAGCCCAATAATCTGCTTCTGAAAGATCACAGCCTTGAACACTCTGTTGGAGCAGTTCTGCTCACATGGGGTCGCTATGAGTTGGAATTGACTTGACGGCAACTAACAATGACAACATTATTAATAGAAAATATCATATAATAACATAATTACACATTTAGGATCTATCAGATTGGGTAGGGCTCTTTGTCCCACACTAAATGATCTTCAGGTGACTATTAATTTTGAGTTTCACTTACTTATTGTTATCTGTTGAGTAATGAACTATCTTAAAACTTAGTGACATTAAAACAGCAATAGTTTTATTTGCTAATGATTCTGTGAATCAGTAGTTTGGTCTGGACTTAGCTGGGCAGTTTTTCTGTTGGTTTCTCTTGGGATCACTCATGCAGCTACAGTCACCTGGTGCCTTTATTGAAGCTGCATGGTCTTAGGTGGCATCACTCACATGTTTAGCTGGTCATTGGCTGGGCTTCTCTCTCTTCTGATCTGTTATCTTCAAGTTGCCTAGCTCAGAATTCTTTACGTAGTGGTCTTAAAGTTCCAAGAGGTGGATGTGAAGGGAGGACTAGGCTTGGAAATCACGCAATGTCATTTTTCCCACATTTTATTGGTCAAGTCAAGTGATGAGACTAGCCCAGGAAGGGAAGGAAACTATCTCTTGATGGGAGAAATGGAGTGGCAAAGTCAGATGGCAAGGGGTATGTATACAGGGATGGGAGAAAGTGTTGTGGGCAACTTTGCAAACAATATACCACTCTTACCAATTGTTTTGTTTTACTTTGCTTTCAGAGATAACTTCATTATTGTTTTTATGCCTCTCTCTAACATTCCCCCTCTTCCCTTTTCCTCCCATTATGAATATTTGAAAACTACTTAACTCATCTTGTTAGAATCATATGTAAACTAAGAACAGACTTACTTTGAGAGAAGTCCTGAGATTCTTTACTGGAGTTTAAATGAATAGTGGTTGTGAGCTCTTTCCCATCCCTGACCTTTCTATTTTGGGGACGGGGATAAGGGAAAGAGTACAATGGCTTCCCCCCACTAAAAAAAAACTGCTGCCATTAAGTCGATTCCGACTCATAGTGAGCCTATGGGACAGAGTAGAACTGCCCGATAGGGTTTCCAAGGAGTGTCTGGTAGATTCGAACTGTCGACCTTTTGGTTAGCAGCCAAGCTCTTAACCACTGAGCCACCAGGGCTCCTTGGCTTACTCTACCTTGTTTTTTTGGCTACGTATCAAGATAGTATTTTCTAAGATAAACTTCACGGATTCCCAGAGTTTTACAAAATCTTTTAGGATCTACTGAAAGTAGTATGGTGTAGGAATGTAGTATGGTAGAGGAAAAAAGCAGGGCTCCAGGGCACCTTACCCCACCCCAGGCAGAGCATTTCTGCATTCATTTGTTTTATGTATAGTGTTTGCAAG
Organism: Dugong dugon; assembly: GCA_030035585.1. Classification (NCBI taxonomy): domain Eukaryota; kingdom Metazoa; phylum Chordata; class Mammalia; order Sirenia; family Dugongidae; genus Dugong; species Dugong dugon. The sequence goes on along the minus strand of CM057467.1, from coordinate 59,271,498 downwards.
TTTTGTTTTGTTTGAACAAAGAGTTTCCTTACTTGAAAAACAAAACTTTTAAACCACTGTTCTAGATAATTTAATTTGTTGGCTTGCTGAGTTTTAGATATATGGGGTTAATTATACAGTTAAAACACAAGTGAGTTAAGGTCTTATAAAAATATTGTTGCCTTAAGTCATTTTTCATATGGGGAATTTAAATGCTTTGATTTTGTCAGATACTTTAAAAACATATTCTAGAACATAGCAACCCCAACTTCAGAGCATCAGTTATGCAAAAAGTAAAGTTATATAAAGCTAAGGGCTTACTTACATCTAAGTAAGCAGTGAATATAGTAATACAGCAAAATAAAAAGAATTTCAAAGTATTGAGGGAGCCATATCATTTAGTGCACCAATGAGGGAATAGATTTTTTTTGTTTGTTTTAAATTAATCTTTATTAGAAATTGACTGCCTGTTTAAATGAGAAGGAAATAATTTGAAAAAAAAAAAGGCATTCAATGAATTGTAGCAGACAGTGGATTATAGCAACGAATTACATGTATTTTTGAACATATGAAAATTTAAATGAAAAAAGTTACATATGTGATCTAGGGCTGGAGTTGCTGACGCTAGGACATAGTTTAATTTCTCTGTGCCCCAGTAGGGTGGCCTGGGTGACTCCCTGACGACTGGGTATATAGAATGTTGATTGAGGCTGTTTATGAGTCCCTTGTAGTTTTGACCCAGAAAAGGATCAAGGCATAGGGGTTATCATTTTATTATTTGAAGGGTTGGTTTTGGGGAAGAATGGTTATGTTTCTATGAAAAAAGGACTTCTAATTTATGAATTCTAAATTATCAATATAATTTAGAGAAAGGAAGATTTCAGTGCAATAATGAAGAAGAATTTTCAAATAGAACTGTCAAAAAATGGATTTGGTTGCCTGGTAAAATTGAGAATTTGTTATTCTAGAAGATGTTCAAGCAGAAGCTAGACAGTGGTCTTTTATGGTCATTGCAGGCGGGATTCATGTAGCAGAGAAGGGGTTAGATCAGGTAGTTCTCAGGGCTTTTTCAATGCTTAAGACTGTGTAAGTTTTCCAAGTAAAGAAACTAGGCTTTCTTTAGGGCACTGGTTCCCAGCCAGAGGCAATTTTACACCCTCCTCAGGAGACATTTGGCATTGTTTAGAGACATTTTTGGTTTTCATAGCCGGCAGGGGGTGGTGAGCGGGAGTGTTACTGGCATCTAGTGAGTAGGGGCCACGGATGCTACTAAATATCCTACAGTACACAAGATAACTCCCCTCCCCTCAACAAGAGTTGTTTGCTCCTGAATGTCACTAGCGCTGAGATCGAGAAACTCTGCTCTAGGGATTTCACTGAGAGAAGTTGGACACTTAGGTGTCTGTCTGATCTTTAAGACTAGTCCTCAGCCTGAAGTGATTAGCCTGGGTAATACTGGCCTTAGGCAAAAGGTATGAAACAGAAAACACTTGCAGCAACCTCTTGTCCATCACACCATCAACTCCATTGCTCTCATGCTCTGCATGGTTTGCCTTTGTACCACACTCTGGGCCTGTCTTCCCTAATGACTTGATTTCATCAGACAGTTTTCTTGGACCCAGTTTCTTCAATATTGCACTCTCTGTTGCCTAGATAATCTGAAAAGTGAATATACCAACTGATACTCATTTACTGTTCTTTCCTTAATTGGTGATAATGACTGAGTCTCTTCTCCTCCTCCAGTGATTCATGTTGATCCTGCTGGACCCTTCCAAGATTGCCAGCTGTCTACTCACAGGGCTATAAAATTTGCTGTGAAATTTGCAAGTTGTCATTCTTGTAAAACATACACTCATTCTTCATGACAGCAGGACTTAATGTGATTTTTGTCTAATATCTATTTAAAAGTGGTGTTGTTGTTAGGTGCCATCGAGTCAGTTCTGACTCATAGTGACCCTGTGTGTGACAGAACGAAACACGGCTCAGTTCTGTGCCGTCCTCAAGATCGTTGTTATGCTTGAGCTCATTGTTGTAGCCACTTTGTCAGTCCATCTCATTGAGGGTCTTCCTCTTTTTCACTGTCCCTCCACTTTACCAAGCATGATGTCCTTCTCCAGAGACTGGTCCCTCCTGATAGCATGCCTGAAGTGTGTGAGACACAGTCTTGTTCTCCTTGCTTCTGAGGAGCATTCTGGCTGTGCTTCTTCCAAGATAGATTTGTTCATTCTTTTGGCAATCCCTGGTATTTTCAATATTCTTCACCAGCACCACAGTTCAAAGGCATCAATTCTTCTTCGGTCTTCCTTATTCGTTGTCCAGCTTTCATATTCATATGAGGCGATAGAAAACACCATGGCTTGAGTCAGGCGCACCTTAGTCTTTAAAGTGACATCTTTGCTTTTTAACACTTCAGAGAGGTCTTTTGCAGCATATTTGCCCAATGCAATGTGTCATTTGATTTCTTGACTGCTGCTGCTGATTGTGGATCCAAGTAAAATGAAATCCTTGACAACTTCAGTCTTTTCTCCGTTTATCATGATGTTGCTTACTGGTCCAGTTGTGAAGATTTTTGTTTTCTTTATATTGAGATATAACCAGTACTAAAATTTCTTAAAATTCAAACAAAACATTAAAAATATTTACATGCATTTATATGTAGCTAGTTAGTAGCTGGAGTCCCTGTGTGGTGCTGTAAATGGTTAACATACTTGGTTGCTAACTGAAAAGTTGGAGGCTTGAGTCCACCCAGAGGCAGAAGAAAGACCTGGTGATCTACTTTTGAAAAATCAACCATTGAAAACCCTGTGGAACATAGTTCTTTTCTGACACGTATGAGGTCACCGTGATTAGGAATGAACTCAACGGCAACTTGCAGTTAGTAGTGAGCATCCCAGAGGGAGATTAAAATGTCAATGGAAGCAATTTGAGTACTGAATATTATTAAGAATGGTCTCCAACCACTTGGGTAGGTTTTGGGTGTCTTTGAGAATGTGATCAAAGGCAAGAACATGCAGAAAAATGAACATATTTATGCATGCATACTTCTACACAATTCTACACACAGTTTTATAAGGGTTAGAGAAACTGAAGTCCGTCCATGGGTGTCTTAGGGATCTTAGGGCCCCGTATTAAGAATCTGTGACTTAGGTGCTTTTTAAAGGTGGATTTGGGATTGTAGAAAATGAGTCTGATTGGATTTCATGATAATCTGGTTGAGCATATTTATTAAAGTGTTAACTTTTATGAACTAGTTTACAGTGTGTTTTAAAATAAATACTTATACAATATAGGAAAATCTTCATGCATTTTTAAATAAGTCTTACAAGAAGGAGATAATAATTGAAGTTAATTATAGTATGTTGTTTATGTAAATCATTGAGATTGGTCTTTTAAAGTAAGCCTATTTGATCTGATGTAGTTCATACATGGAATACATGTTGACCTTTTCAAAATACTTTAGAGAAATTGGTCACATGAAAATAGGATAGATATCTGTTTATCTTTTCTTTAAAACTATATCATTTTGTGTAATGTAAAAAAAAATCTTGTATTTAAGTAGCCATCAGTTTCATTTACATACATATGTATAGATACTGGAATGAAATAATCATGTGATAGTTTTGTGTTGAAACTTAGTTGATATAATAAGCTACTCTGATTTTTTTTTTGTAGTTTAATGGTATAACAGTCCAAAATGAAATTCAGGTGTCACCATATTGTTTTAAGTAATGGGAAATGTTTTCTTCTAGTTGTTTGCACTGTACTCCCTGCTAAATACCGAGTATATCTATCTAACTGGAGAATTTAGTTTTTGCTAAGGTAGGCCTCAATGCATTTAAGGTGTAGACGCTAATGAAATTTTTGAAGCAGAGTAATTACCAATATTTTAATGTTTACTTTTCATTAAAAACTGGTCATTTTTTCCTTGTTAATTTTTATTAAAATGAAATCATGCTTCCACAAATGCCATTTAGACTTCAACTCCTAACTTGATTAAGATGAAGGAATGTACGCTTAGGATAGCTCAGACACTGAGATAATGTATACCAGGAACCACCTGCTTTCCTTAGGGGCATTTTCTATTAAAATATTAACCAGACTATTTCTTGCTATAAACAGAATTTCCATTTGAAAATTTTGGCCAACATAAACACGTGCCTCATTTTTGCTATGCCCTATATTTAATACACTAAAATGGTTACATTTAGAAATGCTCTTTAGAACTTTGTAACTTCAACCACCAATTAGCCTGGTTTATTGTTACTAATTAAATTTTGAAGACCAAGAAGGCTAAGTCATATCTGTTTCAAAGTGCTTAAACTTTTGGGTATTGTGAAGACTTATTTTGGAGTGTATTAACTCTCTTCCACTCCTAATTATCTTTCTAGAATGAGAATATTGAGTTGTTTGGCTCTGCTGAAATACGGCTTGTTCATCTCATTCTAACTTCTTGGGTAGAGACAACATTGGTATTTAGACATGACATTTTAGAAGTATCCCAGGGAGGATTTTCTATATGCTATGATTTGTAGAATTTTATTTCACGAAGGCTTCAGTTTTCTAAACGGTAGACAAAAAAAATCTGAAAATTTTTGCTAGAAATAATTTAGTGTATAATTTAATACAGTGAACATTTCTTTTGTTTCTGACCATGAAATCTATGTCCAATAACCTGGATTCTCAAGGTACAGATTTAGGATATAACCCAAAGTAAGTATACATTCATGTTATTGGTATTTTTTTAATAAAAATTAATATGAATGGATTCACAAAGTAATATGAGAGAAGTAAACTAAACCTCTGCAGCTATGCTAATTGCTATTACAAAAGACTGGAAACAGTAAGAATGCTATTGTGAGAAAGTATAAGAATCTTTGTGCAACTCTTCCAAGGTGTTTTAATGACATCTTCTGGAGAAAAAAATTAAAAAGGAAAGGCAAAAGTTCTTTTCCATTTTGTGACAATTGCAATTGGAATAGGTGATTATCAGGTTATGAACATAAATTGAGAGAGAGCCTAAAGTACCATGTGAAGGTCACATTCTTCATCCTGAAAACTCCTAGTCTTCTTAGATGCTGGCATTTTGAAAAGCAAGTAAGATAGGAAAAAAAAAAAAAAAAAAGATTTCTCCAAGTACAGACTATACTCAGATTTGCAGGTACATTATTTGGTTTGTTTAGAAAGTTCAGGGAATACTTTTCTTTGGTAAGAGGATTCCACAGAGAGTTGTGCATATAAACCTTTTTACTTACTATTAATATTCTTTTGCTTTTACTAAATATTGACATTAGCAATATAATAGCAGTAGACTTTTTAGGGGTGAAAAGTTTGTACAAACATTCCCAGATATTAGTGCCTAAAATTATAGTTTTGACTTTTAGACAGAGACAGATTGCCTGCTTGCATTTTAGGTCATATGGACCAGATTCATCCTTGAAACTGGCTATACATAAATTTCATACAAAGTCTTGACCGCATGCAACTAGAATATAAAGCAGAAGAGAAATTTCTATGATAGAGGTGACCTTTCTTCTTCCTTGGTCTTTTTCTTCTCATTAATCATTTTTGAATCCATATTTAAGAGCTGATACTAGATAAACGTGATTTTATAATTGCACTAGATTTTTATTCCTTTGTTTATTCTTAATCATTTTTACTGTTGAAACAAGACTTCATAAGCATTTAAGTTTTTTCTCATTGCCCTAGACCCGTTAGATATGAACAGAGTTGACTTTGGGTTTTTTTAAAATCCAAAGGATTTTATTCTTTTATCACTTTCTTATCTATAAACTGTTAAAATACTTCTGTAGATATTTTGATAAACTATGTATTTCAATATCATTGTATCTCTTAAAGGTAAACTAGATACTGAGTCTATCTTGCTAATAGGGGAAGGAAAAAAGCACAGAAGATTAAGGTATTTTAAGATTACCCCACAGAGCTGAACGGACTTGATCTATTGTGTTTCCTTAGTGTAATAAGCATGGGAATTTTGAAAGGAAAAGTCTTTTGTGTAGATTTAAGCTTGGAAACTTATATCATTGAAAAGCCTCGATTCTATAGTGGATTTAGTTGAGAACCTCTTCCACAATTCATCTGATTCAGAATTCAAGCACATGCTGCTCTTGTTTTATTTATTTATTTTTTTACTTAGAGGTAACGCCCATTTTCATTATGCTTTAAGACTTCTTTAATGCTCATTAATAAAAGCATTAGTTCAGGACCTTTCCTGCCTGAAGAAATGTTAGTCAGTGGTAACTGATATATGCAGAGAGGAATCTGCAGCTGGATGGAAATGGTGAGAATCAAGCCAGATATAAGCAATGCCATGCCTAATCAAGGCAAGATTTTCTCTGAATGAGTCTGGAATGAGCAGATGCCGAAGGCACTGGCAGATGGCTTGAGTGTGGGCATAGGACAAACCATTTGGAAGAACTAAGTGACATTCCATCATACTAATACATAAGTAAAGAACCCATATGCTGTGTTTAAAACAACAGCAGTAAAGAGATTATATATCTTTCTACTGTATTTATTTTTGATGACCGTTTCTTTGTGGCTTATGTATTGGCATTGAGTTGTCTTTTCTGGACACCTAAAAAATGTGGAACTCAGCCTAAGGGCAGCTGTTGGCATTTTATCGACAGCACAGTGTGATTTGGTGAAGTAGCAAGTAAGTGCGGTCTTCTTGACCACCTTAGTTAGGAGTACAACAAAAATCCTCATGCTAATGGCCTTTCTTACCTTTATCAAATGATAAAAATCTTCTGAATTGCCATACTAGTTTAGTAATCTGGAAGATCTTATTTATTTATTTTTATAGTTCCTCTGAGGGAAAAACATAATACCACCCTAAGCCTAGTTCTCATTCTTATTTGAGGTTAATGGGAATACCACCCTTTGGATGAAAATAACTAAGGCTTACTACAAATTGTCTACTTATAAAATGAGACTTCGTGTCTGTGACCCATCTACTTTGCCTTGCTGAAAACACAATATTTTTCAGCTTTGACTGTGCTCTGGATTCATATAGCACCTTCTTCCTCCTCTGTCCGTTGAATGATGTGAGGTTTTTTCCTTTTTCTGAACTGAAAAAGTTAACAGGTTTGAAAAAATTAGGATAAAAAATGGTCCCTTACCCTTAGAGAGTTATGTAAACAAACTGTAAAACTGGCTCAAGCTATTTATACTCTCATCTCATTTTGTATGTGAACAAATGAGATTTTCAGTTTTTTTATTGTAGTATTTGGATTAGTTATTTTGGAAAATTGAGAAGTATGTTTCTTAAATTTGCTTTTCTTTTCTAGAATGAATATGTTACAGAAGTTTTGAGGATTATGGAAATTTCTTACTACCTTTGCTTTTCGTAAATCTGGTTTATTATGTAGTCACCTCCTTGACACAGAGACTATATTTTAATCTATAGTTTTATCTACTGTACATGAAACATAGTAGATTTTTCATAATTAAATAGAATGAAATTTGTAAAAGCTGTAATTCTTTAATGGAAGTTTTTAAAGAAGTCTTTGAAAAAAATCCATGGCAGTCCATGGGTGTTGGTATTACACTTAGTTTAGAAACCTGGATCCATTGTTTAACTCTCTCTCTAAACCTCATTTCTGAAGTGGGGATAGTAATTCCTATATTTCATGGTTATTTTGAGGATTGTATAAGATGGTATATGTCAAGCAGTAATATAACATGTGACATATAATGAGCGTTGAATAATACCAGCAGTTGATGTTATTGTTACTATTATTTTAATTATTATTATACTGGACTCTGAAAGAAAGGTCCTCCTGCGTCTCCTTTTTTAAATGATAGATACTGATTATAAAAAATATTGGAAGCATTATAGGGATTATTCCTACTTTGGAAGTAGAATAGCTATTAAATCAACAGTCCTTGGGTTGAATCCATTCAACCACTTAAACATTCTGCAATTTTAGATGAGTAACTTATCTCCTGAGTTTAATTGTCTCATCTGTAAAATGGAAGTGATAAAAACCTACCTTAAAGAGCTGTTGTGAGAAATAGAGATAATATTAAAAAAAAAAAAAAAAAAAAAAACTTATACTGTGCCTAGCAAACTATTGGCTCTTAACAAATAATATTTTATTATTTTATTCCTGTTTTTTCCTTTTTCTCTACATTTTCTGATCTTTTTATTTTCTTGTTTGACTTGCATTAACTTTCTGTCTTTAAACTTTCACATGGTTCCTTTTTGCTCCTTACTCTCTTTTCACATTTATTTCCTTTCTTTCCTGTTTATTTTGAATTATATGTTTGCTGAATTTTAATAATTAACTGAGCGTAAATATAGAGGCATGAGTATGGAAAGAAAAGAAGCAGGTGAATGTCTTGGTAATATTTAAATATAAGTCATTGGCTTACAATAAACTGCAGTTCCTCCACATGATAATAATAGAAAAGTAGACAAAGTGCTTTGAGTGTTGGATGATGATGTCTAAATGGCCTTTGTAGTCCCAGCTCTGAGAGTATACTTTAATGAATGCTTTGTTCAATGAATGAATTCACATCTTGATTTTACTTGACCATTAAATTTTCTTTACAATTTTAAATAATGACTGGCTTTTTCCATATGTAAACCTTTATCTATAATCCTTCAGTCAGCGAGTTGTTTTAAGCTGTTTATTTTAAAACAAATCTGCCAGCACAATTGGAATTTTGTTGTAATAAGGAATGTAATTTCCAGGTTGTAGTAGTTACTGAGTGTTGAAATTTTCAAGAGTTGTGTACTTTAAGTAGTTTAATTTTTATGGATGACAAGATAACAGCTTAACTACTTACCATAAAAGGGCAGGATATCACATAGGCTGTACTGCCCAGCCACTGTCTAACATTGCTGTTTCTACAACTGGAAAATTTCAAGATTAATATGTTGCCAAACTGCTAACCTTGAGGTATAAATCAAGAAAGGTGAGCTGTGCAAGGAAGAGACTAGGCCTAATCTTCTGGCATATTTAGTGTAATTTCTCACACTCAATTCAGTGAGAACAAATAATTTTATTTGCTTGCTACGTACATAAATTCTGGGATTTGTCTCATTATATACTAATGACAGTTTGCTTTGTAATAATTTTGATGTACATTGAAAAAAATTGACCCATGGAATCAGAATTTGGTTTGAAGTTCTGAAGAATGCTAGAGACTAATTTCTTTTTACAGAGGAAAAAGCTAATGCTTAAAGAATGGAAGTTATTTGCTGTAATGTAGTCTTAATCTGGAGACGCAAGGCTTCTTTTTTAGTCCTAGCCTGGTATTTGTGGCTCTAAATTCCCCATAAAGTTTTTGTATTTTTTCCGTATTTGTTTTGTCAAGATATGTAAGCTTAAAAAATCATTATGTAAAACTGCTAACCCAAAACAAAGGAACTGATAAAAAAGGTGGATGGCATATTATGGTGGTTAGTTTTAATTATAGAAAGATTTTTAAAATTATAAAGCAATACATAGCTATTTAACATGAGAATAACCTCTGCTTGAAATTACATATTGTCTAAAACAAATCAGTATTATGATAATGCTAACCAAAAACCAAACCAAACCATCTGACATCAAGTCGATTCTGACCCATGATAGGTTGTGTATGTTTTGACTTGAGTACGCATAGCAAGACCGAACACAGAAGAAGAATTGACGCCTTTGAGCTGTGATGTTGAAGAAGAATATTGAATATACCATGGATTGCCAAAAGAATGAACAAATCTGTCTTGGAAGAGTATAGCCAGAATGCTCCTTAGAAGCGAGGATGATAAGACTTCATCTCACATACTTTAGATATGTTCTCAGGAAGGACCAGTCCCTTTTGGACATTATGCTTGGTAAAATGGAGGGTCAGTGAAAAAGAGGAAGACCCTCATTAAGACGGATTGACACAGTGGCTGCAACAATGGGCTGAAGCATAACAACGATCATGAGGATGGCGCAGGACCGGACAGTGTTTCGTTCTGTTGTACGTAGGGTTGCTATGAGTCAGAACCAATTCAGTGGTACCTAACAACACATAGCAAGTTGGGATACCACTTAGTTATCTGCTAAGAGTTGTCTCCCCAAGAAGCAATGCAAGAGTCTGTTTTCAGAACAGTTGAAGGTGCTTAGTAGATTCTCAAGTTCAGCCTTTTTATGAATGGGAATATTTAGTTTCTTGAAAGACAGTTGTTATAAATAGAAACTAACATTATTATCAGAAACCTTATGTAATGTATCAAGAATCTATCCATGTGTAGAATTACTTGAAGTAAAGACTTTGCCTTCTCGGACTTTATGTTTTAAGTCCTGGTAGAGACAAACAGAAAGGTATACATACAACTAAAAAAGCATTGCCTAAATATGTTAAATAATGAAAATAATAATATAGGCAGGTGTTTGGTGAGATGTTTTGGTATGGAGTGAAATGTAAATACTATCCTAGAATATTGTATTGTAATGATTTGTTAATATGCCTGCAATTCCATCAGACTGAGCTCCTGAGGGCAAAAGACATCAAGTATTATGTAGTTTTGTTTTCCTAGCATGCTGGCAGTATATTAGGCATTGAATAAATGAATGAATGAGGATAAGAGATTGTGGTTCCTTGACTATTCAGTTTCACTTCAAGGCCGTGCACGCTCCTGATAATCTGTAGTTTACTTCTGTATCTCTCGTTTTGACTTGCTGAGTCACAAAGTGTTAGAAATACACAGACAGACACCAGGTGAAATTTTGTTGAATGGGTGAATGGATACATGGCTAAAATATGAATGAAATACTGCTGGGGCCAGGGGATAGTTATTGTTTCTTTTCCAGAAAAGAGAGACGAGGTTTGAGTATCTGTTTGAGTAATGGAGGGAAGAGAGCTTAATGAAAAAGGGAGAGAAGTGGGCTTGATGAGTAGGGAAGGTTAGGCAGCAAAGGGCATCATTGTCTTGGGACACACTGGGAAGAATTAGTCAAAGGCGCTGTGATCAGAGACAAGAAACATTTTAATTTAGTTTATTAAAGAAAAGCAGAAGAGTTCTATGGTAGGAAGTAGTTAAACACAACATCTGTTTAGGTCTGTATTAGAGTTTTTTTTAAAGATGACTCCGATGTGTTTTAACCATTTTGAGGCTTAAATGGTAAAAACAGCTTTATCAGGGCATATTCACATTGAGTCATGTTCACTTTGTTATGTTTCTGATTAGTTTAAGGATTCAAAAGTATTCATATGTTATGATTTTGTTTTTTTGTTAGTTCTTTGAGAGGCATAGTTTTCATATAATTCTACATGATATAGTGATGACAGCAACAGTACAGTTTTCATTATTATTATTATTTGTAATATTAGTTTTTCCTGAAAGTTTTGTAAGGTCTATAGCAGGAAGCAATCCATTATAAATCTGTCACTTCCTGCAAAGTCATTCCAGAGAGAACAGTATTTTTCAGCTGAATGAACTTTACTTTCACATAATTGTTATACTTTCTTGGCTTAAAATACTCTTTGGCTTACAACATTATGGGATTTACTTGATATGATTTTATTTAACCACCCATATTTTTGGTGCAAATAGATAATAATGAAATTAACTCCATGTTTTCATATAAGTATATTCATTTTCAAAAGACAAGAATGGTTTCTAAAAGACCAACAACCCAACAAAAAATAGGCAAAGGATATGAAAAGGCAGTTAAACAAATAGACCAAAAAAAAAAAAAAAAAACCTCCGAGAGGCCCGGCTTCATTCATAAAGAGGAATACAACTACAGTATGAGGTTTTTTTTTTTTCACCCAATAGATCGGCAAGGATAAAACTATTTGATGATACATAGTTTTTGTGATTATAGGAAAATAGCAAGTATAAAGTAATGCTGCTTTCATATTGGTACAGCCTTATTGGAGGACAGTTTGGCAGTATTTATCAAAATTAAAAATGCACATGTTCCTTTATACAGTAAGTCTAGTTCTAAGAATTTGCCTTCAGATACGTGAATGCACATGTCACAAAGTATACATTAGTATTGAAAATGTTTATTGCATCATTATAATGACAGAAAGACTGGAAACTATTTATAGGAGACTGTTTAAAATGAACTTCAGCATTTCTGTGTGTGTGTGTGTGTAGGTGTATGTATATATATATATATATATAATTAAAAGAGGAAGTGTAAAACCATGTCTTTATTAGGTATGTATCTATGTAAAAATATACACACACACAAAATTCTACACAGACAGAAGGTCTGAGATAGAAGGAAACTTTCTTTTCATTGTATTTCTGTTAATCTATTTGAATTTTTGTTTTTGTCATGTTGCATGCATTACTTTTTTGTAGCAATTTTTAACAGCTTTTTTGAGATATAGTTTACATACTATAAGATTCAGTAGTTTAAAGTATACAATTTACATTCCTTAAAGTTCACTAGTTTCAAGTGTTTTTTTTTTTTCAAAGTTGTACAACCATCACCACAATCTAATTTTACAACCTTTTCATTGCCCTGAAAAGAAACCTTCTACCTTATTGCCATTAGCAGTGTGCCCGTGCCCCTGCCCCAGCTCTAGGCAACCATTATTGTACTTTCTGTCAATAGATTTGTGTATTCTGGACATTTCATATAAATGGTATTGTACAACATGTGGTCTTTTGTAACTGGCTTCTTTAACTTAGTATAAGGTTTTTGAGGTCCATCCATGCTGTATGTAGCATGACATTTCTTTTTCATTTTTTTAGCTTCAAATATTTCTTTATTAAGAAACAGACCATTACTGGTGTAACTCCTCATCCTTTTTTTAAATTTTATTTTGTTGTTTTTTATTTTATTTTGTTTGTTGAGTATATACACAGCAAATCACCAGCAATACATCGGTTCAGCCGTTTCTGCATGTAAAGTTCAATGACATTGATTACATTCTTTGAGTTGTGCGACAATTCTCACCCTCCTTCTCTGAGTTGCTTGTCCCTCATTAATTTAAACTCACTTCACCCTAAGGTTTCTATCTAATCTTTCGAGTTGCTGTTGTCACGTTGATCCCATTTAGATAGTTCTTAAAAGAGCATAATGCTCAAGGCAGACATTCTTTACTAGTTAAGCTAAACTATTGTTTGGTTTTAAGAAGACTTCGAGGGATATTTTTGGCTTAAGGTTTAAAGATGATCTTAGGGCAGTAGTTTGAGGGGTTCATCCAGCCCCCATGGCTTCAGAAAGTCTGGAGTCCATGAGAATTTGTAATTCTGTTCTGCATTTCCCCCCTTTTGATCCAGGATTCTTCTGTAGAATCCTGGATTAAAATATTCAATAGTGGTAGCCAGACACCATCCAATTCTTCTGGTCTAATGGCAAAGGAGACAGTTGTCTGTGGAGGTTATCAGCCACACTTCCCATATCTGCCTATTCCTGATTTTCCTTCTTCCTCTGTTGCTCTAAGCAAATAGAGACCAATTTCTATGCCTCGCATGGCTGCTAAAAGCTTTTACGACCTCAAGCACCACGTAACAATCTAGGAGGTAGAAAGGAAACACTAAACACATTATTAAGCCAGTTAAGTGGGATGTCCAGTGAAACTATGACCCTAAACCTCCAAGCCAAGAAACCATTTCCCATGAGATTTTTGGCTTTATATAAGCAGCCTTAGTAACTACTCTTATTTTTTTGTAAATATATCTATCACACAACTTTTGCCAGTTTAACTTTTTACAAGTGTACAAGTTATTGACAGCAGTTACAGTAATTGGCTGTGCAACCACACCCTTAGCCAATGCAATTTTTCCATCACCGTTAACCCCCCCGTGATGGTTAAGGTTGCATGTCAACTTGGCTGGGCCATGATTCTCAGTGGTTTGGCAGTTATGCAATGATGTAATTTTTCAGTTTATGTAATGATGTACTCCTCCTCCATTTTGTGATCTGATGTAGTCATCCCCCACTTTGTGATCTGATGTGAGCAGCCAATCAGTTGAAAAGGGAGTATCCTTGGGGTTGTGACCTGTATCCAACATATATGGATGTTCTGACAAAGCTTGCTTGCTCTGGATCCTACATCTGGATTGTCATCATCTGACCTCCAGTTCTTGGGACTTGAGCCAGTAGACTACCGTCTTACCTGCCAATATTGGGTTTGTCAGCCCCTGCAGCTTTGTGAGTCAGGAGAAACCTCTAGCCCAGCACTTGACCCATGGACTTGGACTTACCAGCCTCTAGAACTGTTTGAACCGTTTCCTTGAGATAAATCTCTCTTTCTATATATATATATATACACCTGACTGGTTTTGCTTCTCTGGAGAACGCAGCCTACGACATTTGATACTGGGGTGGTTCTAGAGAAACAAAATCATAAGGATGAGTTTTCTAAATTGGTTCTCATGTCTGGCTAGTCTTAAAGGTGCTGATGACTTCCTCCAGTAGTAAAGAGGGCACTGCTAATCTTTGGCTTGAGGTGGCAACATTAATATGCAAAATATCATCACCAGTAGATCAATCATTAGTGAGAAGTGAGGCTCTGGGCTACTGCATGCTTGATACTTTTCTATAATTTTGTCAGAATGAGAAATGTGGGGAAGCTGATTGTTTGGGCCTGCTTTTGCTAGACAAAGTGGTGAAAGAAAGATGAGGTCAGGGCTTCAGAGTCACAGCTCAAGTGCCATACAAAAGACCTCATAGTTGCCAGTTGTAGCCTGATAGAAATCCTTATTTCTTGTAGTAACAGCTGATATTGCCAAAAACCAAACCCAGACTCTTACTTTTCTTTTTTTAATTGTTTTTTATTGTACTTCAGGTGAAGGTTTACAGAACAAATAGTTTCTCATGAAACAGTAGTACACATATTGTTTTATGACATTGGTTAACAACCCCACGACATGTCAACGCCTCTCTCCTCTCGACCTTTATTTTTGGTGAAAATGTACCTAACCAAAGATATACCATTTCAAAAATTTCTGCATGCACAGTTCAGTGACATCGACTACGCTCTTCCAGTTGTGCTGCTATTCTCACTTTAGATGAAGGTTTACAGAACAAAATAGTTTCTCATTAAACAGTTAGTACACATGTTGCCCTATGACAATGGTTAACAACCTCACAACACAACAACACTATCCTTACTCAACCTTGGGTTCCCTATCACCAGCTTTCCAGTCCGCTTCTGCCTTCTAGTCCTTGTCCCTGGACTGCTGTGCCTCATTAGTCCCATTTGGTTTTATGGGGCTGTCCCCTCCCCAGCTGAATGGTGAACCTCTGCAGTGACTTCACCACTGAGCTAAAAGGGTGCCTGGAGGCCATACTCTCGGGGTTTCTCCAGTCTCCTTTAGGCCAGTAAATCTGGTCTTTTTTTTTTTGTGAGTTAGAATTTTGTTCTACATCCTTCTCCAGCTCTGTCCAGAACCGTCTGTTGTGATCCCGGTCAGAGCAGTCAGTGGTGGTAGCCGGGCACCATCTAGCTGCTCTGGACTCAGTCTGGTGGAGGCTTTGGTAGGTGTGGTCCATTAGTCCTTCAGACCAATCTTTCACTTGTACCCTGTTCTCTTCACACTCCGTTGCTCCCGAAGGGATGAGACGAGTGGAGCATCTCAGATGGCCGCTCACAGGCTTTTAAGACCCCAGATACTACTCAACAAGGTAGAATGTAGAACATTGTCTTTATAAACTGTTATGCCATTTGAGCTAGATGTTCCCCGAGACCATGGTCCCCACAGCCCTCTGCCCAGCAATTCAGTCCGTCAGGGAGTTTGGATGTGTCTATGGAGTTTCCATGACCATTCCTTGTACAAGTTGTGCTGGTTTCCCCTGTATTTTGTACTGTCTCACCCTTCACCCAAGATACCACTTATCTATTGCCTATTTAGTATTCCTCCCCCCACCCCTCCCATCCCTGGTAACCAACAAAGATTGTTACTTTTTGTGTGTGAACTTTTTCATGGGTTTTTACAATAGAGGTCTCATACAATATTTGTCCTTTTGTGATTGACTTATTTCACTCAGCATAATGTCCTCCAGTTTCATCCATGTTATGAGATGATTCACAGATTCATCACTGTTCTTTCTCATTGACCCAGAGTCTTATTGTAAGCATGGCTGAATTGCAACACCAGTTGAATTCCTAATCTTGAATGGTGCTGAAGTTAAAGTGAGGACATTGACTGGGAAAAATGGGATCCTGAAACCTGGGATGGGGCCATATGAGCAGATAATCAGGAAGCTGGGAATACTGAGTCCCTAAATTAGGAGTCAATCCTGCCAACAGAACTAGCCCTCTTAACTCCCGTTTGAAGAGATTACTCCATCGTTATCTACTAAACAATAAAACCATTATCCCTTCTACCCCCATCTGATTAGATTAATCCAGCTGTGCCTGAAAAGTCTTTTTCTGAGATGCTGCCTGGGTGGCTTCTGGGCTATGGCTTGGCATTGCCTAAGGTAAATGCCTTACAAGACATTGCTGAATGTTCCCAGGACCCATTCCCACTGCCCATTTTTGCTTCTAGACCTGTAACTAGAGTCAGGTCCCAGTGAGCACAAAAAGGTGAAGTGCAGAGTGTGACCCAGAAGGAGGTATGCTACACTTTGAAAGAACTGCTTGACTTTTCTAATATATAGAAACAGAAACCTGGGGAATATGTGTAGGAATGGCTGTTAAGGGTGTGGGATAATGGTGCAAGGAACATAAAGTTGGATCAGTCTGAGTTTATTGATATGAACCCACTAAGCAGAGATTTCTTCAATCAGTGTTTCAGCTCAAGGGTTAGGAAAGGATCTAATAGTTTATTTGATTAGTTCATTGAAGCATGGATGACACAGTGGCCTACACTAAATTAAGATGAAGTACCACACTTTCCTTGGTAGAGTGTAGAAGAAGGTATCCAAAGGCTTAGGGAAATTGGCTTGTCAGAGTGGATTTATCAGGTTAGACCCACAGACCCCACACATGGAGTGCCCACAGGACATACCTTTTACCACAATGGTGAGGAACAAATTTGTGAAGCAATCCACAGCATCCTTAAAGACTGCTGTGATTGCTGTTTTATGTAAGTCAGATTTCACAGTGGGGACTGCCCTAACTGAATTAAGACATCTAACTACAGTGGGGCTAATTGGACCCTGTAGTGGTAGGAGCCAAATGATGGCACTCAGTCGACAAAGACGAGTATGGGTGCCATAATGGTCAGCAGAGTTAAAGCAGTAATCAGAATAGCCTGACTTGTATGGACTTAACGGCGTTGGCTACTTAGTCATGGTGTCCCTAGGAGTGAAATAGATGAGACATCTACTAAATATTCACTTGAAGTGTACAAGCAGAAGACGTATAGGTCAAGTGAATGGCATTCTAACTTGAATCACCAAAATAGAGTCACACCCTCAGTCAGTTCCCAGACTTGAGCCTGTTTACAGACGCAGAACCCCTTAAGTGAAGGGGAGGCTGAGTACCCTTGAGGAAGGACCCCACTGTGCTGCCAAAATTTATACTGCTGATATTTCTGCCGGCCTTCCCGAAAGGGATCTAAAGCTTTTTACGAGAGTGACGGTTCATTGGGGAAAAGGAAATAATCAGACTTTTTGGGGATTACCGGACACTGGCTTTAAACTGACACTAATTCTGGGAGACCCAAAACATCACTGTAGCCCACCGGTCAGAATGGCAGCATATGGAGGTTAGGTTATTAATGAAATCTTAGCTCAGGTCCATCTCACAGTGGGTCCAGTGGGTCCCTGAGCCCATCCTGTAGTGATATCCCCAGTTCCAGAATGCATGTTTGGAATATACATACTCAGCAATTGGCAGAACCCCTGTATTGAATCTGTGACATGTGGAGTAAGGGCTATTATGGTAGGAAAGGCCAAGTGGGAGCCATTAGAACTGCCCCTACCTAGGAAAACAGTAAACCAAAAGCAATATGGCATTCCTGGAGGGATTGCGGAGATTGCTGCCACCATCAAGGGCTTGAAGGATGCAGGGGTGATGATTCCTACCACATTCCCATTCACCTGGCCTATTTGGCCTGTGGAAAAAACAGATAGATCTTGGAGAATGACAGTGGATTATCGTAAACTTAACCAGGTGGTGACTCTTATTATAGCTGCTATTCTAGATGTGGTTTCATTGCTGAGCTATTTTATACATCTCCTGGTACCTGGTATGCAGCTATTGATCTGGACAATGCCTTTTTCTTGATTCCGGTTTTGAAGGATCACCAGAAGCAGTTTGCCTTTAGCTGGCAAGACCAGCAATACATCCTCACTGTCCTACCTCAGCGGTGTATCAGCTTTCCAGCTCTGTATCATAATTTAGTCTGCAAGGACCTTGATCGCCTTTCCCTTCCACAAGACATCACACTGGTCCATTACATTGATAACATTATGCTGATTGGACCTAATTAGGAAGAAGTATCAGTGACTCTAGCCTTATTGGTAAGACATTTGTGTGAAATTCAGGTGCCTTCCACCTCAGTGAAATTTCTAGGGGTCCAGTGGTGTGGGGCAAGTCGAGATATTCCTTCTAAAGTGAAGGATAAGTTATTGTATCTGGTCCGTACAACTAAAAAGGCAGCACAAATCTGATAGGCCTCTTTGGATTTTGGAGGCAACTTATCCCTCCTTTGGCTGTGCTACTCCGGCCTGTTTATCAAGTGACTCGAAAAGGTCCTAGTTTTGAGTGGGGCCCTGACCAGGAGAAGGCTCTGCAGGAAGTTCAGGCTGCCGTGCAAGCTGTTCTGCCACTTTGGCCCCATGATCCAGCTGATCTAATTGTTCTTGAAGTGTCAGTGGCAGATGGAAATGCTGTTTGGAGCCTTTGGCAGGCCTGTATTGGTGAATCACAGTGTAGATTCTTAGGATTTTGGAGCAAAGCCTTGCCATCTTCTGCAGATAACCACTCTCCTTTTGAGAAACAACTTTTAGCTTGTTACTGGACCTTAGTGGAGACTGAACACCTAGTCATGGGTCACCAAGCCACCATGCAGCCTGAGCTGCCCATCGTGAAATGGGAGTTTTCTGACCCAGAGAGTCATCAAGTCAGACATGCAGAACAGCATTCCAACATTAAATGAAAGTGGTATATACAAGATCGGGCTCAAACAGGACTTGAAGGCACAAGTAAACTGCATGAGAAACTGACCCAAATGCTCATGGTCTACACTACTGTCAAATTACCTTCCCCCTCCCAGCCTACACCTATGGCCTCATGGGGAGTTCCTTATGATCAGTTGACTGAAGAAGAGAAAACTCATACCTCATTTACAGATGGTTCTGTGTGATACGCAGGCACCACTCGAAATGAACAGCGGCAGCAGTGCCGCTCCCTTCTGGGACCTCCCTGAAGGATAGTGGTGAAGGGAAATCCTCTCAATGAGCAGAACTTCGAACAGTGCACCTGGTTGGCAGTAGAAATGGCCAGATGTGCGACTGTATACTGATTCATGTGCTGTAGACAATGGTTTTGCTGCATGGTCAGGGACTTGGAAGGAACTTGATTGGAAAATTGGTGACAAGGATGTATGGGGAAGAGGTATGTGGGTAGACTTTTTCAAATGGGCTAAAGAAGTAAAGATATTTGTGTCTCATGTGAATGCTTACCAAAGGGTGACTTTGGCAGAGGAGGACTTTAACAACCAAGTGGATAGGTTGATGCGTTCTGTGGAAACCAGTTATTCTTATCCCCCAACCACTTTTGTCATTGCCCAATGTACTCATGAACAAAGTGGCCGTGGTGGCCAGGTTGGAGGTTTTGCATGGCTTCAGCAACATGGATTTCCACCCACCAAGGCTACTTAGCTACAGCCACTGCTGAATGCCCAGTCTGCCAACAGCAGAGACCAACACTGAGTCCTTCGTATGACACTGTTCCTCAAGGAAATCTGGCAGCAACCTGGTGGTAAGTTGATTACATTGGACCACTTTCATCATGGAAAAGGCAGCTTTTGTTCTTTCTGGGATAGTCACTTATTCTGGATATGGATTTGTCTTTCCTGCATGCAATGCTTCTGCCAAAACTACCATTCGTGAACTTACAGAATGCCTTCTGTCACGGTATCCCACACAGCATTGCTTCGTATCAAGAGACTCACTTCACAGGAAATGAAGTGTGGCAGTGGGCCCATGCTCATGGAATTCACTGGTCTTACCACGTTCCCCATCATCCTGAAGCAATCAGCTTGATAGAATGATGGAATGGCTTTCCAAAGACACAATTACAGTGCCAGCTAGGTGGCAATACCTATGTATACATACACACACACACACACACACACACACATACACACATACACATGCTTAACTGATTTTGCTTCTCTGGAGAACCCAGCCTAAAATACCCGTTTACTCCTCCCTCCTGCCCCTGGTAACCACTAATAAACTTTAATCTTTATACATTTGCTGTTTCTTGTCTTTTTATGTAAATGAGGTCATATGATATTTGTCCTTTTGTGATTGACTTATTTCACTCAGCATATTGTCTTCATACTGTAGCCATATCATAGCATGTATCAAGACTTCTTTTGTTCTACTGGCTGAGTAGTATCCCATTGTATGTATTTGAATTTAACATTAAAAAAAAAAACCAAAGTGAAAATAGTAGTTTCAAAATTACCCTGTTTTAAGTGTATTGTGCAATGTTTGTGAAATGATAGGGAATTACAGATATTTTTTGTTAACAGTTAATACTTATTGAGCATCTGGATATAGTATTCACTCTATTAGGCTTTTTGTATGTTACCTCATTTAATCCTTATACCGTATGTAATAAGTAATATTGTTTTTATAAATCAGTAAATTAATCGATATAATCATTAATTTTATGTGTTGCTTTATACTTAAAAGTCCAAGTAGTAAAGTATATGTGTAAAGATGTATATTTTACAGTCAACATTAAAATATGGAAGGTGCTATAATGTTGCTACAATGTGCAGTGAAAATGTTATTCACTAACCAGAGATGTCCAATAGAACTAGCCAGAGATGGAAATGTTCTGTGTCTGTTCTGTCCGTTGTGCTATCCACTGTCATAAGTGTCTGTTGAACACTTGAAATATGGCTAGTGGGACTGTGGAATTTTATTTTAATTTGAATGTTAATAATCACAGTCTGCTGCTGGCCATGATGGAATAACAGTGATTGGATTTACCCTCCCAGTTGATACAGTCCAAAAGTGGACAAAATATATGATAAAATGGTTTGCAAGATTCTGGACATGAGGCAATGGAAAGTATGTGGAACTTCCATACAATGCTGATGTGTATATAAAATCTTACAGTCTTTAGAAAATTGTTTGGCTGTTTTTTAAGTTAAATGATCCTGCCATTCTGTGCTTCAGTAGTCATTCAAGAGAGATGAAATTAGTCATCCCTACAAGACTCATGGAGAAAAATTCATTGGAACTTTTAAAAAAAAGCAAAACCTGGAAACAATCCAAATGTCTGTCAACAGCTGAATGGTGAACCAAATGTGGTACATCCATATAATAGAATACTATTCAGCAATAAAAATCAACTATTTATACACTCTTTAACATGAATGAATCTCAAAATAATTATGCTGCATGAAAGAAATCAGCCAAAAAAGACTTCATACTATGTGATTCTATTTATGATAAATTCTAGGAAATGCAAAGTAATATTTAGTGACACAGCACAGTTCAGTGATTTTCTGTAGGAGAGGGGTGATGGTGAGGGAACAGGAGGGATTACAGAGGTGTTTTGTTCACCTCTTTTTTACCTCATTGGTGAGGGTAGGATTCCCACCCTCGGGTTATGGGGATGGCTAAACACACTACAATTGACACTGGACAGAGGAGATCGACAGCAGTTTATTAATCACATATTCAGCCTTGGGGAGGAGAACACCACATGCCACGCAGGGCCACATGTTGGTTGCACTTGGGAACAGAGTAAACAAGCAAGAGCTGTAGGAGGCAGGCTTTATAGTAACAGAGGATGAGGTGACCCCTGGTTATGGCGGAAGGATATTATTGGCTTGTATGAGTAATTCTGTAGGCTGGCAGGGAACTGAAACCTCTACTTTGAGATAAGCAGGCAATGTGTCTTGTTCCCATGATAAGAAGAGTTGTTTGGAAAGGGAACCTTATCCTGGGACTAGAGGGCGAGAGGAACTTACATTTGGGCCATTTGATGTCATCTTGATTCTACCAGATACCAAGTCAACACTAAATATTGGATCTTAATTTTATGCTTACAGCGCAAATGGGATCTTAGGAGACTTTTGGGGGTGATAGATATTTTCATTGTCTTGCTTATGATGATGATTTTGCAGGTATGTACCTATCTCAAAATGTACAAAATTGTACATTTTAAATATGTGAAGTTTATGTCAATTATACATCAATAAAGCTATTAAAAAATTTAAATAGCCACAAGTGGCCAGTAGCTACTCTGCTGGACTATGGAGCAGTATCCTGTAGTTCCTTGAGGATGAGAATGTTGTTTTAATATCCTTTGTATCTAGCAATGTGTAGCACTTAATAACCACTTGGTAAATATTTGTTTGATAAAGAAAGGCAAGATAAAACTAGCAGGGTAAGCATGGACACATCACTTAACTTCTCAGGATCTCATTTTCCTGATACGAAAAAATATGGGGGTTAATCTGAAGTTCTGTTTAGCTCTAAAATTCTGTAATCTGAAGCACAGAGAAAATATTCTTGATTATTTAATTGCAGATTTACATTTATTTGGAAAAGTACTTTGTTGAAATCACAATGATTAATAAATAGCACAATTAATTTAAAAAACATTAAAAACCTTATATAGCTCACAATGAAAACTTTTAGCATCATTAATTAACACAATACCGAACATATTTTACATTAAGTTTCCATCTTTTCCAATAAAACCCAGAGTCCTTCGAATGGCTGTGTTTGATCTTGTCTTCCTGATTTATCCCTCATCTCCTCAGTGTCTCTGCTAGCCTGTTTCTGCTTCTTTCACCACTTTGTATAAAACAACCATTCCCCACACTCATGCATTTCTGTTTCCTTACCCTGCCTTATTTTTCTCCAAAACCCCTACAACTGTCTGACATACTACATAGTTTGTGTGTTCTTTTAATGTTTTCTCTTTACTAGAAGATAAGCTCCATGAGGGCAAGGACTTTGTCCGTTTTGTGTACAGTTCTAAGTCCTAGAACAATGCCTGGCACATAGTACATAGCCAATAGATATGTGCTAAAAAAACGATCACTTGTGCATGAATATCCATTGGATTCTCCCCTCCCCCATCTTGTACATATTTTCATCTCTTTAATCTCTACTATAGAAAAAAGCAAGCTCCAAATATTGAAATGATTTGAGAGATTTCAAAAGATCTGCTTGTTTAAACCAAACCAAAACCAAACTTGTTGCCATCAAATTGATTGCGGTTCATAGCAACCCCATCGGTTACAGAGTAGACCTGCTCCATAGGGTTTTCATAGCTGTAGTCTTTACAGAAGCAGACCACCAAGCCTTTCTTTCACAGCACCACTGAGTGGGTTTGAAATCACAACCTTTAGGTTAATATTGAGTAGAAACTGTTTGCGCCACCACATAGCTTCTTTCCAGACTTATATGTCTCTGGATAATGGTTTTGTATCTAGATCACTTCTATGAGTAACAAAACCTAATAAAAACAATCAGCTGAATTCCTGGTACTTTCACATGTATCATCTCATTTAATCTTCTGAACAGTTTGAAGTGAGATATTATTATCCTCAGTTTATAGAGAAGGAATCTAAGCTGTAGAGAAATCATATAAAGCACCAAAGGTCACACAGAATTAGGACTCAAATCTAGATCTGACTTCAAAGCTTGAATTCTTAAACATTGTACTCTTTTCCATTTTCAGATGTGCTATATTTGTAAAGATAATTCTCAGTTTGATGTGAACACAGATAATTTCTCCAGATTAGGATAGAACATAGCATGATTTTGAGGGAAAAAAACTTTGGACATTTTCTTTAGAGAAGGTGGAGAGTGTGAGAAAGATTTATGGGGTACCTCTAGAGAGATTTGTGAGTGGAGTTTACAAGGGGGACATTGACTAGTGTCAGGAAAGCATGAAACGTTGAACATTTGGGAAGGATAACGTTGCCCAAAGAGGATAGAGTGATAGGGAAATAAAAATAGATTTTATGATCTGGACGTTTGCTGGCAAGTTATAACCAGGAAACAAACTCACTTGGACTTTAATTCGTAATTGATTAATCAATAATCGCAAATTATTCAGTATCCTTTGGTTTAAATAATGTTTAAAAAAACAGTTATTTGAACCTTATGCATCATGGAAAGGTATTTTTAAAGTCAATGGAAAAGAGAGGAAGAGAGGGAGGAAGCAGGGGAGGCAGGGAGAACACTGTTTTTTAGAGAAAGAAATTATATATATATAAAACATTTGTTTAGTAGTAATTGAGACTCATCCTTTTTCTGGTTGTTATATGTTTCTAAGTCACTCAGTTAATATTTATAATGCCTTATCTTAGGCTAAGATGGCAAACCTGTGAAGCTTGGTCTTTAATAGCAAAGTATTTTCCTCAGGTTGACTAGAAATTATTTGTGTTCAAAGTAGCAAAACACTATTTTCTATCATTATTTTTATTGTTGTTTGTTGTCAGCCTTTTGCATTGTTGAAGATTGTTCATTTGTCATTTGTGAATGATTTGATGCCATTGCCAATCATTGTGCTTGATTTACACTGTTGTTAACATGTTAACATACATTTTACGACTTCTGTTTTTGTCGTTTAAAACAACTTTACAGAGATTCACTTTGTTGGCATAGCTAAAGCTTTGATCAGATCTGATATTCTGGATTCCTTTCATATATTGTCTTAATATGTTGTAATTAGTAGGATGTGTTTGAGGGGAGCTTCTGTAAAACAGACTTGTGTGTCCTTATGCCTGCTTTTAGAGACATTTTTTATAGCTAGTCTGCTTCAAGGCATGATTCTATTTTTATTAGCTTTTCTTATTGATTAGAATTGGTTGACAACTGGGCTGTATTTTACATTTTTAACAAATCTGCTCATCGTGTTATAATAGTTAATCAGCTTTATGATTTCTTTGCTGACTTGATTATATAAAAGCGATTGTCCTGTTGTTATTTGCTTCCTTAGGCATTTTTACAAACAAGTTAACAAATTGAGTGTTCCTTTTTGAAGTCGAAGTTATCCTTTTACCCATCCTATATAACTTGTGTGTGTATGTATGTATATGTGTTTATGTGTGTGTGTGTGTATATATATATAAATTATAATACATGTACCTATTGTTATATATATATATCATAACTTTATATATAATTATCATAGGCTCATTATTGCCCTGATATGGTTTATTTGAAAGATAGAGAATGTGATTTATACATGACTAGTTTTGTACTTTCTTTTATTGCTTCAAACACAAGATTTAATAGTGGATATTTTGCTATTATAAGTCATACAAATGATGTCAGTGCTCTTTTGCAAGTAATGTATTTTCTCCTTGTTATAGGTCCTTTTGTTCAGCATCACAGCTGCCATGTACATGTTCTTTTTCAGGTATGTTCTGTTATGCCTATATATTTTAAACAAAAGTAGTGTTCCTTTGTGATTTTTCATCAACCAGGAAACTACAATAATCCCCAAATAATTCTCTGCCATAAATGGCATGAATTGTGTTTTCTAGAGTGGTCAGAGATAAATCATTGCTACTTAGTAAGTAGAGAAGAGAGAAGGAGATGGAAGAAAGAATTGTTTTCTTCAGTATATAACCACAGCAGTTGTGGGAATAGGATTTTTGATTAGGGGGACACACTCCACTTCTTCATAAATTTCAATTTCAGTGATACCAATAATTCCCTTTTTTTCTCATTCTTATTGCACTTACTTGGATAGGATCTTTCTAAATTTTTCTAAATGTGTGCAGAATTAAACCACAGCAGAAAGTACTAAGGCCTTTGAAATTAAAATTTGTACTTAACTGACAGAGGCAGTTACAGATTTTTAAGAAGGTATATTTGATGAGTATATTTATTTTTTTACCTAAATTGGACAATTCAACCATACCAGAATTTCTAAACTACTAATTTCTTGACAGAACATTCTAAGAAATATTTGATAAAACATAATTACATTAATTTTAAGTTATTTTGACTTTATCAGAATGTTATATAGAAATACAAAATGATGATATTCTAAAGGAGCAGCCAGATTGTTAAAAGGGGGAAAAAGTGTAAACATTAAAGGTATGGAGGACTTGATATGCAGAGGATTGGTACTGAGATGTGTGGTATTTTATGTCAATCATTAGTGAATGAAAAGTCACTGCACCTGTCTGGTAGTCTTTGTGAAATTGTTTGGTGTGTCATTCTTCATGAATGTATTTTTATATACACCATAATATATCTGTGATCCTTTTCCTTTATTTAAATTATTTTGGGTAGGGTGGAGGAGCTAGGAGAAATGATTATTTCTTTTCATCTGTTTCAAGAATTTTCATAGTTGTATTCAGACTCATTATTAGGACAATATTGCAAAAGATTTCACATGGTTTATCTTTATATTCTGTCAAGTCTGAAGATAAAGTATTCTAAGTAGGGAAAATGTAATCATAAAAAAATTAAAAAGAAGCATATCTTTCATTGACATGCACAGCAGGAAAATATAATACTGAGTAAATTTTCTTTTTGTTAAAATTTCCAACAGAACAGATAGTTAAATGAAACGTTCCTTCCCAATGTGACACTTAAAGACAATTATCTGTTTACCATTTAGCATTTCTTAGTCATCAGAAGATTAATCATGTGTTGAATATACTGATAATGCCCAATTTGTAGCATGGTTCTAGGAAATTATATTTTGAAGCTGCTGCCATCAACATAGTATTTTTGGTGTAGAAAGAAAATCAGCTCTATAAATATGTATTTTGGTGCAGAGCTACAGAACCTTTTCCTGTTTCAGTCACAAAGTCTAGGTTAAAAACAACAGCTTTAAAATACTTTCCAGAAGGCTCAATACAAGGTTTAAGTGCCAAGATAAACAGTTTCAATTTTCTGAGGAAAGAAGTTGTTTTTCTCCCAAAAGAAGCACTATCACCAAATTCCTAGTGTTCTTGGCAGAATGTAGTTTGAATAACTCAACAAAAGAGGTTTGGTAAATGGTAAAAGAAAACCATTTGTGAAGTGTTGCAACCAAACTAAACAATGTAATATGTCTGCCTGAACTCTAGCATGTGTTGGAATGAGCTAACAATCTTGTACATAGCACTTGGCAAGTCCAATTGCTATTAGAATATTTTATTCCTACAATTCATCTTTATTATAAATGTACGTATTTGAAGGCACATTCATTCCATTTGTTTATATTTATTTTTAGAAGTCTAATTGCATAAAATTGGATAATCAAGTATCTAATGATATAGAGCTCATGCTTAATTTATGGTAACCTCCTTAGAGAAGGGGATAAGGCAAAAAATTTTATGTTTGGTATGGATCAACTTGTGTTTTTACCCTAACCTGTAAATTGTGAAAAAAAATGAGACCCTCTTTCAACAGAGAAAAAAAATGTGCCATTGAACTTTTTTTTCCTTTCTTAGAAATAACTTAAATAATTCCATGAGAATTTTCTTTCAAAAACTTGCTGCATCTTTGTTTTCATGACAATAAAAATGGGATTTTTAGGTGGTTTTCTAAATGTCAGTATTTTGTTTGCTATTTTTACTGATGTTAAGGTTCAAGAAGTGAATGGCTTACGTGTCTTTTAAGTCTGTTGTGTATAAAAATTTATTACCCTTACTCAAGTCTCAGCAAATCAAATATTCATAGGTAAAAGAAATAATAAGTCACAGTAGTGACAAATCTTTGAAATAATTTTAATACTTTTTTTCTTAACAATGTTAGTACTACTTTGTTAGCCTGGATCATCATTATTAGTGGGAGTTTTATGTAAAATACCTGGTAAATGTTTGAATGAATGATACTGAGTTAAAAAAATATTTAATGATTACAACTAAGACTTTTAGCTTTTCAGAAATTTCATTGAGTTAATGAAAAACATAAATGTGTTTTAGGAGGTCCCATGGTGTAATAGAAATTGCACAGTCTTTGATGCCACACAGCGTAAACCTCTCTTTCGATTTTGGCTCTATCACTTACTGATTCAATGGCCTTGAGCTTTTCTCATCCTAAGTTTTTCATACATAAAATTATTCATATGGCTTTGAGAACTTAGAACAGATACTCCTAAAAGAAAATAATACTTTTTAATGGTATTTATGTTTCTAAGCCAGTCCTTAAAAGTTATTTAACCTGTAAATTAATCTATAAAATGTACTTATAGTGCCAAAGTACTATAGAAACGAATAGTATTTATGTTAATATTTCTATAGAAAAATACATTGAAGTCTAATATGTTTCAGCTAATGCAGGGGTATCGGGCATTGTCCAGTTCTAATCTACTCCACAGCCTCCCATATTTGGAACAAGAGTTTGGAGTATAGAGAATGAGAATTGAGAGAGTAAAACAACAGAATTGGAGCTCTTAGAGCATGCTTTAAATAGTATAAACTGGTGAACCAAGAGATAGGGATTATGGTTTAAAATGGGCCTTGCCTCTCCCTCTGCTTCCTTTTTCCTTTCTTCTCCATCTCTTCCGCAGTCTGATGCCATTCTGATTAAGGATATAGTGGGGCAGAACAGTCAGTAGAACTAGAGGAAAATGTGTCTTCGAGGTTTAGCGTGGATAGGTGGCATGGGGCAGGGTGTGCACACAGGGTGAAGAGGAAGGAAATATTCTGGCCCTAAATTTTGAAAGCAGCAAGATTTTGCCATTTTAAATCCACTGCCAGCCTTACTCTCAACTAGTTGCTAGTAAGAACATTGAAAACTGGACAAAAAGATCTAAAAAGGTTGAAATGGGCAAAGAATGGAAGCAAGCAAGATAGCGTTTTTCCTCCATGTTCTTTGCCTGTAGGGAAGAGAACAATGATGAAGTGAAGGGAAGAGAGGAGGTAGTTGGTAGAAGCAGTAGGGTAAGAGGAGGTCTTGGTTATGTTTGGCTAGAATGACCGTTTGTATTTAAAGGATATGCATTAATTCTGTGTGTATCTTCAGTATAGTTATAAAGCAATATTTTTCAAGAATTTGCTCGTATATCATCTGCCTGGTAAATTGTAAAACTAG
Source organism: Dugong dugon (assembly GCA_030035585.1). NCBI lineage: Eukaryota > Metazoa > Chordata > Mammalia > Sirenia > Dugongidae > Dugong > Dugong dugon. Next base: position 59,242,411 of record CM057467.1, on the reverse strand, counting down.
TTAAGAACTTCTAAACTTTCTAATGAAATACATTAATACTTCAGGTCTGTATTACAAAAATTGACTTTAAGACCTGCTTGCTACCCCAAGGTGTAGGCTACCTGTTGTCTCCATGTAAGCTTCCTTTGTCTTAAAGGAGAGTCTTTTAATGGGGGATCTTTTAAAATGAAGTCTGAAATGATAAACTTCTTTGAATTAAATTTAATATTCACTTTTAACCCAAATGCCACTTTATGATCAAATATTATTGGAGGACCCATTTTATTAGCCAAAATCAAGGATTCCAACTATGCACACTTACATACCTGTACACCCCAATCATAATTATATCTTATTCCATCACTTCTAAAAATATGAGATAAAAATAATTTGGAATACAGTGCATATTACAAACTATAAATATAGAATTGGAAACTGGCTATGAACAGATGATGAAGTGCTGGCAGATACTGTTAAGAATCACTTATGGCATTATTTAGTTGAGTTATGATATGATACGAAACAATATGATAGCTAGAAAGATTTTTAATTTTAGTATTTATGATAACTATAAAAAGATTATTGTGATTGGTAAAGATTACTCTATAATGAGGAATGATGCCTTGTGAATTAAAAGAGCATATGGCCAGAGTTTTATAGAGCATATTACAAGACAAATGGCTTCAAAATAAGATTATATTAATGTAATTTTTTGTAAAAAAATAACTTCCTCATTGTATGTGTGTTCTCTCCCCAACTCCTCAAATGAAAATGTATCATTTAGGTTGTTTGAAAAAAATACCTTTTCTTGGCATAACTGCATTAGGCAAGTCTAAGAACTTTCTGCGATTAGTAATATGCCCTTATGAAGCAGGAAACAGGCAATGCAACACAGATAGCCAGAAACACAGAACCTCCTGTTTAATCTATACCAACCCAACACACACACTCATGCATGCATGCATGTGTGTGTGCATGCACGCATGTGACTTTCATGAATCTTTTAAATGAGTCCTGGTATCAGTCTTCACTTCTTCACTAAGAAACTGGTGCTAGCTCTTAACAGTGTGACTAAAATAATGATTCTGGTCCAGGATGGACTATTCTTTCAAGTTCTGAGGATCTTCTGTGTGCTAGAATGTCTGCTTCTTGCTTAAGGAGCATTATTGCTAATCACAAAGTTTTTAGACTAGATTTTGTTGATACAGATGCTCAAATTTGAAGCAGTTAAGTTTTACTTCTTGCTTTTCCAGTTATCAGGAATGCTAAATTCACTACTTCTTTCTCAAGCCTGAGTGTTCTTTTTTCTCTTATTTTTCACTGCTTGAGTTCTGTTAGAGGTATACTATAGTGTCAGGGACGCTGTAGTGTAACAAAGTTGGTTAAGAGCATGAACTCAGAAATCAGACTGTTGGTCCAAATCCTTACTCCATCTTACTTGTGGTATTCGGTAAGTTACTTAGCTTCTCTGTGCCTCAGGTTTCTCACCTTAAATTGGGGATAATAATAGCCTCATGGGATTATTATGACTTAAATGTCTGGCACATAGTAAACACTCAGTAAATGCTAGCTGTTTTTGTTATTCAGATCTGAGCTGGCAAGATCACATATTGTTTGTATGAAATACCCACAATAGGCAAATCCATAGAGATAGAAAGTAGATTGGTGGTTGCCTCGGGCTGGGGAAGTGACTGCTAATGGGTATGGGTTTTTTTTTTTAAGACAAGATGAAAATGTTCTAAAATTGATTGTGGTAATAGCTTCACAAATCCGTGAATATACTAAAAACTATTGAATTATATACTTTAAATAGTTGCACTGGCCACGCAGCACTCACAGACCATACTCATGGTTATGCTATTTATTAGGGAAGCAACAGGCTACAACTGAGGATCAGGAGCAACTTGGAAGTAACAGGATATGACTCAGGAGACAAGCTACAGTTCTTCAATCAGGACAGCTTCCAACTGAGACAGCTCTCAGCTTCTTCTATTGGCTATGCCTGCAGTTGGGCTTTATCTTGGCTGTGACCTCTGCTGGACCTTCTCCCAGCTATGCCCCATAGGCACGTGGTCCTTCTCTTGGCTGTGCCAGCTGAGAGACTCTTCTCTGAGCCTCTGCCTGCTTGGGCAAGTGTTACAGCTCTTCAGATTTGCTGACAAGCGCCCACAGGCACCCCACTCACAAGCTTCCTGCCCAAGGGTGCTCAGCTTTTTCTTGCTTCGTGGGTCGGCAAGCCCACTGCAGCCCCCTTGTGCCGGTTTCTCATACCGCTGCTGCTGTTTCTCTGCTTCTGGGCTTCTGCCATGGTTCCAGCCTTTTCTCGCCATCTCCATTGTTACAGCTCTCTCTCTCTCTCTCTGTCTCCCCTGTGTCTAGGAGGTTCTTAGCTCAGGAACACTGGATCGAAAGGAGGCACCCCACTCCAGACTTTTCTTTTTTTTTTTTTTTTTTAATATATATATTTTATTGTACTTCAGGTGAAAGCTTACAGAGCAAATAGTTTCTCATGAAATAGTAGTACACATGTTGTTTTTTTTTGACATTGGTTAACAACCCCACAACGTATTAAGCCTCTAAATTCTCAACCTTTTTTTTTGATGAAAATTACAGATGGCCAAAGATACACCGTTTCAAAATTTTCTACATTCACAGTTCAGTGACATTGACTACGCTCTTCCAACTGTGCTGTTATTCTCACTTAAGATGAAGGCTTACAGAACAAAATAGTTTTTCATTTAACAGTTACTACACATGTTGCCCTATGACAATGGTTAACAATCTCACAGCACATCAAGAATATCCTTACTCCACCTTGTGTTCCCTATCACCAGGGGGCTTCCTTGTCCCCTTCTGTCTTCTGGACCTTGTCAGTGGACTATTGTACCTCTTTAGTCTCCTTTGTTTGTTTATTTATTTATTTATTTTTATTTTATTTAAACACCATTTCAAAACTTTTTACTTACACATTTAAGTGATATTGACTATGCTCTTCCAATTGTGCTGCCATTCTCTCCCAAGATGAAGGCTTACACGACAAAACAGCCTCCCATTTAATAGTTACTACAAATGTTGCCCTATAGCAGTGGTCAACAATCTCACAATACATCGACAGTGTCCTTATTCAATTTGTGTTCCTTATCATCAGTTTCCTACTCTCCCTCTGCCTTCTGGCCCTTGTCACCGGACTCCTGTACATCGTTAGTCCCATTTAGTTTTACTGGGGTGTCCATTCCCAGGCTTAACATCGAACCTTGAAGGTAACTTCCCCTCTGAGCTGAAAGGGTGTCTGGGGGCCACAGTCTCGAGGTTTCTCTAGTATTCTTTAGGCCAGTATATCTGGTCTTCTTTTTTTTTTTTTTTTTTGGGAGTTAAAATTATGCTCTACATCCTACTCCAGCTCTGCCCAGAACCCTCTGTTGTGATCCTGGTCAAAGGAGTCATTGGTGGTAGCCGGGCACCATCCAGCTGTACTGGGCTCAGTCCCGTGGAGGCCTTGGTAGCTGTGGACCATTAGTCCTTCGGACTAATCTTTTCCTTGTATCCTGTTCTCTTCATTCTCCCTTGTTCCCGAAGGGATGAGATCAGTGGAGTATCTTAGATGGCCGCTCATAGGCTTTTAAGACCCCAGACACTACTCACCAAGGTAGAATGTAGAGCATTATCTTTATAAGTAGTGTCATGCCAATTGAGCTAGATGTTCCCCGAGATCATGGTCCCCAGAGCCCTCCGTCCAACAACTCAGTCCCTCGGGGGGTTTGGATGTGTCTATAGGGCCTTCATGACCTTTCCTTGTGCAGGTTGTGTTAGTTTCCGCTGTACTATGTACTATCTCATCTCTCACCCAAGTTACCACTTACCTATTACCTATTTAGTATCCCCCCCCCCCCATCCCTGGTAACCAACAAGGATTGTTACATTTTGCATGTGAATTTTTTCATGGGTTTTTACAATAGAGGTCTCATACAATATTTGTCCTTTTGTGATTGACTTATTTCACTCAGCATGATGTCCTCCAGTTTCATCCATGTTATGAGATGGTTCACCGATTCATTGTTCTTTCTCGTTGCATAGTACTCCATTGTGTGTATGTACCATAGTTTGTGTATCCATTCGTCTGTTGATGGACATCGAGGTTGTTTCCATCGTTTTGCTATTGTGAATAATGCTGCCATGAACATAGGTGTGCATATGTCTATTCGAGTGATGACTCTTATTTCTCTAGGATATATTCCTAGGAGTGGGATTGCTGGATCGAATGGTACGTCTATTTCTAGCTTTCTGAGGAAACGCCATATCATTTTCCAAAATGGCTGTATCATTTTGCATTCCCACCAGCAGTGTATAAGAGTTCCCGTCTCCCCGCAGCCCCTCCAACATTTGTTATTTCCAGTGTTTTTGATTCGTGCCAGTAATGCCGGGGTGAGATGGTATCTCATTGTGGTTTTAATTTGCATTTCTCTAATGGCTAGTGATCGCGAGCATTTCCTCATGTGTCTGTTGGCCATTTGAATGTCTTCTTTGGTGAAGTGTCTGTTCATTTCCTTTGCCCATTTTTTGATAGGATTGGTTGTCTTTTTGTTGTAGAGGTGTTGGATTTTCTTGTAGATTATGGAGATTAGACCTTTGTCTGACTTGTACTGTCCAAAAATTTTTTCCCAGTCTGTAGGTTCTCTTTTAACTCTTTTGGTGAAATCTTTTGAAGAGCATAGATGTTTGATTTTTAGACGATCCCAATTATCTAGTTTATCTGTTGGGTTTTTTGTGTTGATGTTTATGGTTTGTATCCTGTTAATGCCATGTATTAAGGCCTGAAGTGTTGGTCCTATTTTTTCTTCTATGAATTTTATAGTTTGAGGCTTTATATTCAGGTCTTTGATCCATTTTGAAGTAGTTTTTGTATATGGTGTGAGGTATGGGTCCTGTTTCATTTTTCTACAAATGGATATCCAGTTTTGCCAGCACCATTTGTTAAAAAGACTGTCTTTTCCCCATTTGATGTATTTTGGGCCCTTGTCAAAAATCAGGTGACTGTAGGTGGATGGATTTACATCTGAGTTCTCAATTCTGTTCCATTGGTCAATGTCTCTGTTGTTGTACCAGTACCAGGCTGTTTTGAGTACTGTAGCTGTATAGTAGGTTCTCAAGTCAGGTAGTGTGAGTCCTCCAACTTTATTCTTCTTCTTCAGTAGTGCTTTACTTATTCGAGGTTTCTTCCCTTTCCATATAAAGTTAATAATTAGTTTTTCCATCTCTTTGAAGAATGTTGTTGGTATTTGTATCGGAATTGCATTGTATTTGTAGATTGCTTTAGGTAGAATTGCCATTTTCACAATGTTGAGTCTGCCTATCCATGAGCATGGTATGTTTTTCCATTTATGTAGATCCCTTTGGGTTTCATGCAGCAGTGTTTTGTAGTTTTCTTTGTATTGGTCTTTTATATTCCTGGTCAGATTTATTCCTAAGTATTTTATCGTTTTAGGGGCTATTGACAATGGTATTGATTTCCTGATCTCCTTTTCATCGTTCTCTTTACCGGTGTATAGGAATCCAACTGATTTTTGAATGTTTATCTTGTATCCTGCTACTCTGCTGAATCTTTCTATTACTTCCAGTAAATTTCTCGTGGAGTCTTTAGGGTTTTCTATGTATAGTATCATATCATCTGCAAACAGGGAGAGTTTAACTTCTTCATTACCAATTTGGATGCCCTTTATTTCTTTCTCTTGCCTTACTGCTCTAGCTAGAACTTCCAGCACAATGTTAAATAGGAGTGGTGATAAAGGGCATCCTTGTCTTGTTCCTGTTTTCAGGGGGAATGTTTTCAGCCTTTCTCCATTAAGAATGATGTTGGCTGTTGGTTTTGCATAGATGCCCTTTATTATGTTGAGAAATTTCCCTTCTATACCTATTTTATTGAGAGCTTTTATCAGGAATGGGTGTTGGACTTTGTCAAATGCCTTTTCTGCATCAATTGAGATAATCATGTGATTTTTTTCTTTCCTTTTATTTATGTGGTGGATTACGTTGATGGATTTTCTAATGTTAAACCATCCTTGCATACCTGGTATGAATCCTGCTTGGTCGTGGTGTATTATTTTTTTGATATGATACTGAATTCTATTGGCTAGAATTTTGTTCAGAATTTTTGCATCTATATTCATGAGAGATATTGGTCTGTAATTTTCTTTTTTTGTGATGTCTTTGCCTGGTTTTGGTATCAGCGTTATGCTGGCTTCATAGAATGAATTTGGAAGTGTTGCTTCCTCTTCTATGCTCTGAAATAACTTGAGTAGAACTGGTACGAGCTCTTCTGTAAATGTTTTGTAGAATTCTCCAGTGAAGCCATCTGGGCCAGGGCTTTTTTTGGTTGGGAGTTTTTTTATTACCTTTTCAATCTCTTCTCTTGTTATGGGTCTGTTCAGATTTTCAATATCACTTTGTTGTAGTTTGGGTAGGCCGTATGTTTCTAGAAATTTATCCATTTCCTCTAGGTTTTCAAATTTGTTGGAATATAGTTTTTCATAATATTCTGTTATAATCCTTTTTATTTCAGTTGGGTCTGTTGTAATGTCCCCCATTTCATTTCTTATTTGGGTTATTTGTGCCCTCTGCTGTTTTTCTTTTGTCAGTCTGGCCAGTGGTTTGTCGATTTTGTTGATTCTTTCAAAGAACCAACTTTTGGTTTTGTTGATTCTTTCTATTGTTTTTCTGTTCTCTATTTCATTGATTTCTGCTCTGATCTTTACTATTTCCTTTCTTCCGGTGGTTGTAGGCTTTTTTTGTTGTTCTCTTTCTATTTGTTTGAGTTCTGTAGTTAATGTTTTGATTTTGTCCCTTTCTTCTTTTTTGATATGTGCATCTATTGCTATAAATTGTCCTCTGAGGACTGCCTTTGCTGTGTCCCAAAGGTTTTGGTATGATGTGTTTTCATTTTCATTTGATTCTAGGAATTTTTTAATTCCATCTCTGATTTCTTCTATTACCCATTGATGTGTAAGCAGATTATTATTCAGTTTCCATGTGTTTGATTTTTTTTCCTTGCTCTTTCTAGTGTTAATTTCTACCTTGATGGCATTGTGGTCAGAGAAGATACTGTGAATTATCTCAGCATTTTGGATCTTGTTGAGGATTGCTCTGTGGCCTAAGATGTGGTCTATTCTGGAGAACGTTCCATGTGCATTGGAAAAGAATGTGTACTTTGCAGCGGTTGGATGGATTGTTCTATATGTGTCTATGAGGTCCAGTTGGTTGATTGTGTCCTTTAGGTCTTCTGTATCTTTGCTGAGTTTCTTTTTAGTTGTTCTGTCCTTTACTGAGAGTGGTGTGTTGAAGTCTCCTACTATTATTGTGGAACTGTCAATTTCTCTTTTCAGTGCTGTTAGAGTTTTTTTTATGTATTTTGGAGCCCTGTCATTGGGTGCATAGATATTTATTATGGTTATGTCTTCATGATGGATCATCCCCTTAATCATTATATAGTGTCCTTCTTTGTCTTTTATGGTAGATTTTGTTTTAAAGTCTATTTTATCTGAGATTAGAATTGCCACTCCTGCTCTTTTTTGGTAGTTGTTAGCTTGATATATTTTTTTCCAACCTTTGATTTTTAATAAATTCACATCTTTGTTTCTAAGATGTGTCTCTTGTAGACAGCAAATAGATGGATCCTGTTTTCTTATCCATTCTGCCACTCTCCGTCGCTTTATGGGTGCATTGAGTCCATTTACGTTCAGTGTAATTATTGATAGATGTGAATTTGTTGCTGTCATTTTGTAGTGCTTTTTTTTGTGATGCTGAAGTTTTCTTTGTTCTTCTTACTCTCTTGTGCTGAGTTCCTTTTGTTTGTGGATTTTGTGTTCATTTCTTTTGTTTTTGTAGGTTTTGGTTTTGTTGAGACTTTATGTTTTTCGTCTTTATTTTTATGAGTTGGTTTGTTAACTTTTTTTGTGGTTACCATGAATTTTACCCTTATCTTTATAATTTTGAAGCAGTCTACCGTTACTTGGTATCGCCTTGCCTTCTTCTCCTTTAGAAGGTTCTATACCTATGCCGTTTGTTCCCTCTTTCATTGTTTTGATGTTGTTGTCATCCTTTGATTGATTTCTCTGATTCCCTGTTGTATATCTTTTGTTTTTGGAAAGTCGTCTGTAGTTCAGTTCCTAGAATGGTATCTGGTTCATGTTAACCTGCGTCCTAGGTCCTAGGTCCTGCCTGAGGGCTTAAGCTGTTTGTCCTCAGATCGAAGAACTCCCTTTAATAATTCTTGTAAGTTTGGTTTGACTTTTGCATATTCCTTTAGTTTCTGTTTATCTGGAAATGACCTAATTTCACCATCAAATCTGAATGAGAGTTTTGCAGGATATATTATTCTTGGCTGACAATTTTTTTCTTTCAAGATTTTATATATGTCATCCCATTGCCTTCTTGCCTGCATGGTTTCTGCTGAATAATCTGAGCTTAGTCTTATTGTTTCTCCTCTGTATGTGACTTCTTGTTTTTCACGAGCTGCTCTCATTCTTTGTTTGTCTTTAGTTTTAGCGAGTGTGAATATGATATGTCTTGGTGATTTTCTTTTGGGGTCTCTTCTATATGGGGTTCGTTGAGCTTCTTGGATGACCAGCTTTTCATCTTTCATGATATTGGGAAAGTTTTCTGTCAGCAGTTCCTCAATGATCCTCTCTGTGTTTTCTGTTTTCTCCCCCTGTTCTGGTATGCCAATCACTCGTAAGTTTTTGCTTTTAATTGTGTCCCACATAACTTTCAGGGTCTCTTCATTTTTCTTTGTTCTTTTTTCTGAGTTTTCCTGAAACAGAGTTGTATCCAAGTGTTTGTCTTCAGTTCCGCTGATCCTGTCTTCCATGGTTTCAAATCTGCTTCTCAGCCCTTCTATGACACCGTCCATTTCTGAAATCTTGTTGTTTATCTTTTGGATTTCTAATTGTTGTTTTTGTATAATTTCGAGTTGTGAATTTATTTTGGCATTTTGTTCTTGCATCATCTTCCTGAATTCTTCCAATTTTTTGTCTGTATTTTCCATAAATTTGTCTATTTTTTCCTCATGTTTGTCAGCTTTTTGCCTCAGTTCTTGGAAAATTCCGAGTATTAGTGATTTGAGTTCCGTATCAGGTACTTCTAGTGCATTTTCTTCCACAGGAGAGTTATCTGGTGTTTTAATTTGGACGCCTATTGGAGCCATCTTGTCTTGTTTTTGTAAATGTTTTGATATTGTTTGCTGTTTTCGGGGCATTCAGTAGATATTTCTCTCATTTATTGATTGTAGATTTTTTTTTTTTCGTTCTTGTGGTACAGCTGGGCAGATCTAGTTGAGGAGGAGCCACTGGGATGGGTTGCTTGTGGCACTCACCGCAGCCACCAGGACGGTCGGTAGTCAGTGCTGGGCAGGTTCCAATAGGGCGTGCCTGCACCGCTTGGTGATGTGATGTCTAGTGCACGGTGCAGGTAGGTAGGGTGCAGCGGGAAGATGGTTATGTGTGAAGCTAAGCTGGATATGGGAGAGAGGAGAGAGGAGGAGGAGCAAAAAGTGTACAAACATAAAAGAATGCTAGGGGAGCTTGTCGTTGGAATGTACAGAAGAGAGACTATGGGATGGAGGAAACCAGAAGGGGGAAGAGAAAGAAAAGGAAAGAATGACCAAATAAAAATCAGAAAAGTTAAAGAACTGCAAAGTTCCCAGGGATCCCACCGATGCAGCTATGAGGTCTGGGGGAGTCGGTCTCAATTTTCACAGCTCAGCCTGGCCAGAAGGTACAGAGGCATACATCGCCTGGAATTCAGGGATCAGAAAGAGAAGGAAGAGATAGAGAGACAAGAAATTAAGCAATGAAGAAAGACAAAAGAGAAAAAGAGGTAAAAGATGACAAAACTAATCAAAAAAGGAAGAAAAATAAAATTGAGAGAAAAAAAAAAAAGGGCAACACCAGCAGTCAGTGCCTACAAATGGGACCCAGAGAGCCCCCACTCAGGGGCGTGAATTCCAAGAAGCCGGTAGTCTCGGGGTTAAGTGACCGTGGCCACGGGAAGCAGAGGGGCCAACGAACAAAGGCCCCAGGATCCCACCCGCGCGGGAGCCCAGACCTGGAAACAGCCACACGCCCGAACGCAGCCCTACAGCCCCGCAGGAGAGAGCAGAGACGGCACTCGGAACCAGGCACCCAGGCAAAAGGAGGGGGAGGCGGCAGAAAAAGGCTCGCTAGCGGCCGGCAAACGGCTCCCAGAAAGCCCCCCGCCCGGGCGCGCGGAATCCAAGCACCGGCGCCCCCCAGCTCAGGGACTCCGGCCACGGAAAGCAGAGGGGCGAACAAACAAAGGCCCCGGGATCCCACCCACGCGGGAGCCCAGACCTAGAAACAGCCACACGCCCGCACGCAGCCCTGCAGCCCCTCAGGAGAGAGCAGAGACGGCACTCGGAACCAGGCACCCAGGCAAAAGGAGGGGGAGGCGGCAGAAAAAGGTTCGCTAGGTGCCAGCAAATGGCTCCCAGAAAGCCTCCAGCCCGGGCGCGCGGAATCCAAGCACCGGCGCCCCCCTGCTCAGGGACTCCGGCCACGGAAAGCAGAGGGGCGAACGAACAAAGGCCCCGGGATCCCACCCACGCGGGAGCCCAGACCTAGAAACAGCCACACGCCCGCACGCAGCCCTACAGCCCCGCAGGAGAGAGCAGAGACGGCACTCGGAACCAGGCACCCAGGCAAAAGGAGGGGGAGGCGGCAGAGAAAGGTTCGCTAGCTGCCAGCAAACGGCTCCCAGAAAGCCGCCAGCCCAGGCGCGCGGAATCCAAGCACCAGCACCCCCCAGCCCAGAGACCCTGGCCACGGAAAGCAGGGGATCCCCAGCTGAGGCGGAGAGGGGTGGGTGGTGGGAGAGCGCACACCGCAGTTTACCGGTCGTTCTGTCTCCGACCAGATGCTCTGCAAGGCTGCTCTCCCGTTTGCTGGTCTCCGATAGGAATCCAAGATGGTGGATCCGCGCTGCGTTAGCTGGTAAGGAATCTCTGCCTGAGTCTCTCCTCGCTCTCCGTTCTCTTTTAGTATTCTCACTCCGTTTGGTGTTTGGCTGAGTTCTTTATCTCTTCATTTGGTGTTCTAGGGTTTCAGGATTGTTGATTCTCTGTTAGGCTTAGTTTTTCGGATCTTTGCTGTGGAGGGACGGCGTGGTGTTTCTGCCTAGAGCGCCATCTTGCCCCCGACCTCTCCAGACTTTTCTTGATGGTATTAAGGCCCCCTCAACCTCTGTGGGATTGGCCCTTATAAGCCTAGCAGGATGCCAAATCTGACCAACCTCCTAGGTAGGCCACAGTCACTTAATTTGCATAGTAATCGGCCGATTCCCAAAAGGTCACTTAATCATATTGGGTAGTTTTATGCACCCTGTATTTTGCATAGTAGACTAACCAATCTCTGCAAGGTGCATAAAATAGACCAATCACAGGATAGGCTGCAGCTCAAACATTTTTGGCAGAATTATAAACCCAAGGCCAGAAAGGCTATACAGTCATGAGTCACTTAACGTCTAGGATACATTCTGTGAAATAGGATGTTATGTGATTTGGACAGTGTGCAAACACCATATTATTTTCTTATGACAACTTTGAGATAGCAGAAGTGTTCCTTACCAAGGGACAGGGAGAACCTGGAGTTCTGCTCGCTGCTGTCTGGGCCTGTGTTGGTGGCTGCATTCTGGTTGATCGAGGGCTCAGTGAGGGTGCACGCCGAGCTGGCAGAGCCCGGGAACTGGGCCTTTAGGTGGACCCCACTTGGGAAGGCATTAGGCCCTTTGGAAACTCAGACAGCCCTGCGGGCCCAGTTTGCTGAGGCTGAGGTCTAGGGGCGAAGGGCAAGCCCAGGGTAGGTTCCCTAAGCACAAGCTAGTCCAAGGTGCAAAGGTGGCAGCTCCCTCCTGGCTATGTCCGGTTACGTCCGCTACATCCTGTGCTGCATTTGAGATTTCTGAATTTATGGGACCACGGATATATGCGCAGTCAAATGTTGCCTGGAACAGGTGTTATGCGACACGTGACTGTATATAAGAGAAACCCATTGCACTGCAATTATTTTTATAGATTATATATTGTTATTGATTATATTCTGAACAGCAGTTATTTTACTCTATTTTCTGTTTTTTTTTGCGGGGGGCACATGTTTCAAAAACACTGTACTTGCTATGTTAAATTATTGAAGTGAATAGAAGGGCATAGAAGGAAATTATATTAATATTTTATTATTTTATCATATCATATCATATTTTTTTCTCCTCCATGACATTTCCCAGAAATAGCACAAATAACAAAACTTAGAAGTACCTGGATTTATTTCCATCCATTTTCTTAAAAACTTCAGATAAAGTTATCTCTGGAGTCTTATTTTTCATGCTACATAGGTTCAGTGACAGGGCTTACCAGGAGAGGAAGTACACCACCTACAGCCAAACTGAACTGAAATTCACAGGAAGACAGAGTATTTTTTCCACTATTATCAGTTTTCAGCACAGATCCTCTTTCAAATGTGTGATTGAGTCACAGAACCAGGAAGGTGTTTCCTTGCAAGGTGAGCTAGGTGAAATGGGAGAAGCTTTTAAGTTCTAAAATTTCAGCCACCTCCACTCTTCCCTAGAGGAAGGACAAAGTAGGTCTCTTCCCTTTTTTATATTCCCTTGTCAATCACAAAGCCTCTTTGTACTGGTAGGGCCTTAATGGCGACTGAGTACTGGCTGTTTATCATGTTCCTGTCATGCTAAAATACAAAATAAAAGAAGAGCACATCTTTGCCTTCTCAGGCCTTAGAGAATAAGTTGCTTATGGCAGTCTAGGACCTCTGAATCCCAGCTGACCTGGAATGCTTTCTGAAGTGATTTGAAGTGGAGTACATAATTCTTATGGTTTTGAGCTCCTTAGACACTGTTTCAGAACAAGGCCGATATTACAATTCAGTTGATGGAAAGCAATTGAGCTTGTCAGATTTGATTTTTAAATTTATCACAAAAGCCTTAAGCTCTTAACATTGGAAGCGTAATACTATCTTAACTTCTGTTTCTTGCTTGAATGTTAAAAGTGCTTTTTGAATTGGATTATTCTGAGTTCTAACATTTTGGATAAACTTAACCTTGCAGGATGTCATTTTAAGGTATTTTCAGAAATTCTTATGAAAGGTAAGACTCTCTTCACCTCCCCTTTTAAACCATCAACAACTTCTACTGATATGAAACATGTTGGGAGATTTATTAGTAAGCCTACCTTGTTTTTGATCACTTTACTGAATTTGTTGTCCATTTCTTTTAGATTTTAGTTTACATCCCTTATAATTTTTTATTACATTTTAATGACTAGGATGGACTGGGAATGAGTGTAAATTGGATAGATATGGCTTTCACTTTCTTCGAAGAAACAGACTTAATAAAATATGGTACTAGTTTTTTTTTATTGTTCTTCAGAAAAGCAGAAATAGTATTGATAAGGTTGAAAAGAAAGATTTTCTTTCTTACCAATTTTGAGGCAGTTCTCTTTATTGATTCCTAGGTACCCACCTCTTGCATATGTTCAAGAGGTATAAAATGAACTGTTACAATTTAAAGGGAATCTTTTCAAACTTTAATGTGCAGATGAGCTGGGGATCTTATTAAAAGGCAGATTTTGATTCAGTAGTCCTGGGGTAGAATCTGCAATTCCTATAGGTTCATGGTGATGCCAGTGCACGGGTCCTAGGATGGCAATCCGAGTAGCAAAGTCACCTCAGGAATAATGATATAATTTTCTTTAAAATCTGTAATTAAAGAAAAAAAATTCAAGAATTTAAATCCATTGCCTCTCTTGGTAGCCGTTTCACTAGTTCACAACATGTATCGTGAAGACATTTTCCCCAAACATCTTAAATCTCTGTAATAAGAGGGAAAAGGGCTTACCCTAAAGTCCTTTTCTCTGAAACAAAAAACAACTATTCATATAATTTCCTTTTCTCTGAAACAGAAAACAGCTATTCATAAAATTTCTTTAGAAACTCAAAGATTGTTAGGTCTCCTGTACCTCCCTGTTACTTTTTTCTCAACATCAACTTTCTTTAGCATTTCAGTATATATTTTGCTGTAATTTATTACCTCAGTTTTAACTGCAAATCATCTATACTGAATAGGACTCATGAATCTGTTATTCAGTAGATGAACTGATGAAATAGACTTTTCTGCTCTAAAATTTATCGTTTATCAATCTATGAAACAAAATAACTAGTAGGATAAGTCTTTTTTAACTTTCTTAATGTACCAGTAATACATAATAAATTATTTTAAAAAGTTCAAATAATGTAAAAATACATAGTAAAAAGTGAAAGTCCTCATCCCTTTATCTACCTCCCTCCTGCTTATCTATTCAGTTGAAACTGTGTTAAAATTTGGCATATATCCTTCCAGAACTCTTTCTAAACATTTTATGTATCTGTGCCTAAATATATATTTTTAAATAGGATCATGTGTATTGTTTTGTAGTACTTTTCTGTTTAAACAATTTATCTTAGGGTTCTGTCCACATGTCAGTCCATATAGATCTACTACATTGTTCTTAGGGGCTGTACAAAAAAGCAAAAAACAAATTACAAATCTGTAAATAATTCTTTAAACCCTATTGACAAACATTTATACCGTTTGTAGTTTTTCACTATTACAAATAGTACAACTGTGAACATCCATTTAAAAATATCTTCATGTGCATGCTCCAGTATTTCTGTAGGCTAGATAGACATAGAAATGGATTCTTCTGGTCAAATTTACTAGACATATTTAATTTTAATAGATACTGTAAGATAGCCTCCAAAAAAAAAAAGATCACTGCCAGTCTGTTTTCCCTCCAAGAGTGCTTGTTGATTCCCACCACCTAGTACATATTGGTAATTTTTACCTTTCAATCAAATGGGCTGAAAGGTAATACCTTATTTTTATTTTACTTTGTATTTCCCTCAAAATAGTGGAACATCTTTTCATAGGTTTATTAGCAATTTTGATTTTATGCCCTCTATTCATTTTTTAATTTATCATTTGTAGTAGCTCTTATATGCTATTAATATTTATTTTTTCCTGGTATAGCGTATTAGTCCACAATTGTGTAAACAACAGCCGCAGAATTTTAGTGGTGTACACCACCAAGCAAGTTGACTGGGCCAGCTCTGTTCACACTGCAGATCTGTAGGTCAGTTGAGGTGGCTCTCCTCCCTATGTGTTCCTCTGAGGCTTAAAATGAGGGAGCAACAGCTATCCAGGGAAAGCTGTCCTCATGGCAGTGCATGAGATTTATTTTCTCTGATATCATCTCCAAAATGTTGATACATGTATACCTTAAGTACTTTATTCAGCACCTGTAAAAATCTGCTCATTTACCAAGAGATTTTCTCTGAGTCCGAGTTTCCTAGATGGAGTTCTAAGTTGTTTTTGTTGTATAAACCATACTTCTAAGACATTGTCTTTCTGAAGCATTCGACTCAGTTTTTCCATGGAAACAACCTTTTCTCCCTTTTTGGTTTATGTAATATGTAAGTCAGTTACATAATTACATTAACAAGTATAACTGATAAAAATACATTTGGGACAAACACAGCTGACTTGGTAAGCATGTAACTCAACTAATGTGAACAGAAGGGTGTGTGATCATATTTGGGAGTGGTGTTATCTTTGAGCCATCAATGTGAACATTAGAATGTTTTGCAGAGAAAATAGTGAAGCTAAAATAAACTTGCCTTATTAAATGTAGTGTCTTAATGGAAATTTGATAAGAGAACTTTTACTGTAAAGAGTACATTTTTAAAATACATACTAACTTCTGACTCTATATCTTTATCTCTACTTTACTCTTCAGGCTATATCATTACTGTCCTCTTCTCCATTCTTTTAGGATTTTTTCCATGCCTTAAAGCTCTTGAGATTTGGTTCCTAACCACCCCCCTCCTTTGTAATTCATGCTAGTAGAGTAGAGCCACACCTCAAATTCTTACTGTTCCTGTAGGAACCAGGTGATATATTTGACATATATCTTGATGTTTATGTGCTTTAGCCTAAAAATAACTGAAGTTTAAGAGTTCATGGATTGTGTGTTGATTTAGTGACTTTTAAAGTTTGTTTTATATGTTGTAAAATACCCTAAAAAAAGTATCGTCCTTTAAACTGAATAATATCAATAATTAATGTTTCAGAGGAATCATAGTTTTTGGAGTAGGAAGCAAATTAGAAATTATGTAATAATACAGCACTGCCACTTTTCAAGCAAGGAAACTCAGTCTCCCAAGAGTTTGTGTGATTTCTCTAAGATAGTAACAGCAGTTGGTGGCAGAGTTAGTAGTAGAATTTTGAATAATTTGACTGTTTACTTTAAAATACCATAAATTATTCCAAAACAATTGAATATTGTTTGAAAGTTACATGAGAAGCATGGTAGAAGATTCAATATAATTTTTGTACTCTTAAATGTACAACGTGATGGAAAGCCTTTTTGAGGCGCTTTTTGAGTTTCTGTCTCACAGTCTGTCTCTCCCTCTCTTACTCTTCCTCTCCCCCTCTCTCAATTTCTCTACTTATTTTTTTTTTTTTTTGCTTTTTACCATAATATGTAATGTCAAGAAAATAACTAGTAATGTGTTATAGCACCTCACATTATGAATCCATGTCATTTTAAGTGTGACAGATGTGTGTGTGACTGACATTTTAGAATGGAATTAAATTTGTTACTGTTTTCTTATGCATTATTAGTAATTTCTTCTTAGGAGGAAGAAACTATGCTTCCTCTTTAGATTTATAATCATTTTAAATCTTTTATCATGAATTAAACTCTTCTCGCTTTATGAAATGTAAACAGATGCATATTGAAGTTGATTTGAACAACAGTCTGAACATTTTAAGAATTTCAGCTGTTTCAATCTCTACAATGTAGTTTCAACCTTAAGCTCACCGGCTATATATTAATTATCATTTAATTCAGTCTTCCAAATCTGAAATAGGGTAATTTCAACTAGGAAATCAGAAAAACCATAGCTTATACTTTCTTGTGTGTTTACTGGCTTTGAGGGCATTAATTTGTTTCTAGTATTAAAGTTCATTTGGTTGAAAAATAATTGACTAAATTTCCAAAGTGATTTATAAACAGAGATTTGTTGTTTTGTTAAAGCTATGAATTACTTGAAATTTTACAAGATGGACCTGAAATTTGGTTGTAGAATATAGGTTTTACATTCTTATTTTTCAGATCAAATTGGCCACTGTAATAATAAGCTACAATTGAAGTTTGAAACTTTTCCATAAAGCAGAAATTGGAATGTTTCTAACAGCTGTTGTCATAAAAGAGATTGACTAGAAAGTCATTGTGTCTCTAGACATTATCTTTTTATGAGTCTCCTTTTTTTTACCTACTGGGGTTCACTTCTACTCTGCTTAATCTCACTGCAACAGTTACATACTGTTTCTTCTTGTTCCACAAGTGAATTAAATACATATTATTAGTCTGATCACATCTGCATTGTATAAGATTCTGCTTTGTTTAAACTTATTTTTTTCAAACCATAATTACTCTGGATTTAAGTTTTTACTGATTAATAATGACCAGATCTGCCAGTCTGAACTTGACCTCTTCCCCTATTTGTCACACTACAAATCTAAATCTTTTCTCTAATCTTTGACTGTTGAACTTTTGTTTAAATTCAGTGTGTCTCTTCTTTTCAACACCTTCTTTTCAATTTTTTCTTCATCTGTCAGTTATGAAAGGTCAGGTGGCATATCCCCTTATCTACAAGGTAGGCCACATTTTTGACACAACATACTTTCTTTCAGTGTCCAATTTTACTTGTAGTGTAAAGTATTTTAAAAAGTGGCAATATACTCACAATAGAACCTGTCTGTATTTTCACATGAGGAGCCCTGGTGGTACAGTGGTTAAAGTACTTGGTGGTTAACAGGAACGTCAGTGGTTGAACTTAACAGCTGCTCCATGGGTGAAAGATGTGACAGTCTGCTTCTGTAAAGATTTACTGCCTTGGAAACCCTGTGGGACAATTCTACTCTGTCCTTTGGGGTCACTATGAGTCAGAATCGACTCGATGGCAGTGGGTTTGGTTTTTTGTATATTCTCACACATTTGTAACACTTTTCTGTAGGAAATGGTGCAGAGAGTCAGATTTCTAGGTATGCAACTTTAGTGGAAGAAGTTTTCAATTCTTTTGGGAAGAGTTAATGACATACCAGTAAGAGGGATGAGTATAATGAATCCAAGGTACAGATATTTATCTAAATTTTATCTACTTTGAAGGAACCTATATATTAATAAGAACTTTGCATGCAAATAGCGTATAAGCATGTTATGACTTTAAAAAATCCTCTGTACTAGTCTGTGTCACCCAGAGCTTCAGAGCCAGTTTATCTTTTTCTTGCAGCTGAAAAGTCCTCTGGAAGAATGAAACTTTGATGAGTGAAATAATAACAGCTAACTAATATTTAAGGAGCACTGGTGACACTGTGGTTAAGTGCTCAGCTGCTAACCAAAAGGCTGGCGGTTTGAACCCACCCAGTGGCTCCATGGGAGAAAAGACCTGGCGATCTGTTCCTGTAAAGATTACAACCAATAAAAGGCACAACAATTGGTCTCTACTCACCTGGAGCAACAGAGGCAGAAGGAGAGTGAGGAATAGGAGGAGAAGATGGAACGTGAACAGCTGCCTCCTTTGTCATGAGACCAGAAGAACTGGATGGTACCTGGCTACCATTACTGAACATTTTGATCAAAGATTCTGTAGATATATTCTGATCAGAAGGCAGAAAATGTAGAACAGAATTTCAAATTCTTAATGGACTTCAGACTTTATGGAGCCATGGAGGCTAGATGAACCCCTGAAACTATTGCCTTGAGATAATCTTTAAACCTTAAACCAGAAGTTTCCTTTGAAGTCTTCTTAAAACCAAACATAATTTAGCTTAACTGGTAAAAAATGTCTGCCTTGAGCATTATGCTCTTTTAAGAACTATCTATATGGGATCAAAGTGACAACAGCAACTGGAAGGATTAGATAGGAACCTTAGGGGACAGTGAGTTTATGTTAATGGGGGAGGAACAACTCAGATAAGGAGGGTGAGAATGGTTGCCCAACTCAAAGAATATGATCACTATTGCTGAATTGTACCTGTAGAAACTGTTGAAGTGAGGTATGTTTTACTGTATATATTCTCAACAATAACAAAAAAAAAAGGTTACAACCATGGAAACCCTGTGGGGCCGTTCTACTCTCTTATGTAGAGTTGCTATGAGCTGAAATCAACTCGACGGCACAGAACAGTAATAACAGTTAATATTTATTGAGTGCTTACTATATGTCAGGCACTGTGCTAATTACTTTATAAACAGTAGTTGGTTAGTTATTACCTTACCCTAGGAGAGTAGGTACTAATATTTTCTCCACTTTATGGGTAAGAAAACTGAGGCTTTGAGAAGTTAAATCACTTTCAGTGGATTGTATAACTAGAAAGAAATAGAACTTGGATTTTAATCTGGGTCTCTCTAACCTCAGAGCCTGTTCT
Source organism: Dugong dugon (assembly GCA_030035585.1). Taxonomy (NCBI): domain Eukaryota; kingdom Metazoa; phylum Chordata; class Mammalia; order Sirenia; family Dugongidae; genus Dugong; species Dugong dugon. The sequence goes on along the minus strand of CM057467.1, from coordinate 59,222,884 downwards.
CCTCATCAGTACTGGTATGGTCCACCTGACTACACCATTAGTCCTTTAATCTGTTTTACATTTTCATACATAGAAATGTTAGCACAGTATAGTGGGGAAAATGGCTAAAGTTATTCACAGCTGGAGGCAGCTGACTGGTGGTTCTGGGCACTCTAGAGGCACCCCTGCCACAACAAGTCAAGCCAGTGTAAGGAGGAGATCAGTACCTAGTCCTCCTTTGTTCAACCATTTGTGGCGGGTACACCCATTGGGATGCTCTGTTCTGTGATATAGTGCCTCTCTAGAGAAGGGGAGATCAGGAGTAAATGCCCTTTTTCATAATGCCACAATGCCTCCAGCTCCCCTCGGCATCACAGGCCAGGTAGCAGGCGTTTGGGTGGTGTGTTCTCAGTTCTGCTATGTTCTTCTTTCTTTTGCCTGATCTTCTATAGTAATAACAGCATATAATGGGTTGTTAAGTTTTGTTCATTCAGGAAATATTTATTGAGGGTTTAATATGTGCAATGCTATGTGTTTTGGTAGTTAAAAAGACTCACACTCTGCTAGAAGAGATAATATTTATACATAAATTACTTCAATATGGCATGTGAAGTGATGTAATAACACAGTGGTATTAACAAGGTACAATGAACAGGAAGGATACTGTGTTTATTTTAGCAAGGGAGTGTAGCAGATGGTTCGCTCGTAGGTAATATCTTATCCAAGGTTGGAAAAATGGATAGAATTTTAACACAGGAAGTCAGGAGGTCAGTGGTGAGGTGGATGATGCAGGTAGAATCAATAGTATTAGGAAAGACTAGAGGTTAGAAAACTTAGAACTATGTTTGGATGTTAAAAAAGAAAGGACAGGAGGAAGGGAGGGAAAGAAAGAGAACCCTTTTTTGCTCTTTTAGTCGTCCAGCCAGTACCGTTTTTCTTCTTTACAGCCAGATTTCTTAAATTAATTGTCTAGATTTGCTGTTTGGCCTTTTCATGTGCCACTGTAATCTGATTTCCCTGATAACTCCTCTGAAATTGACCTCCCTGAGGTCACCAAAAACACCCTGTAACTAAATCTAATGGCTAAATCTTAGCTTACAAGATTCCTCAACTGCTTATGGCATTGTTGACCACTTCCCATCTCTTAAAACACCCCTCCCTTAGTTTCTTTGAAATGATGCTCTCTTGATACTTTTTTCTCTCCAGTCACTCCTCCATCTCTTTTTTATATTGCTGTTTCTGGCCCATTCCTTCAGTGTTGGTATATTCAATATTCTATTCTAGGACCTCAGCTTTTCTCACTTTCTATGGATAATCATATGTTAATACATTGTTGTTGTTAGGTGCCGTCAAGCTGGTTCCTACTCATAGTGACCCTCTGGGACTACCTGATAGCGTTTCCAAGGAGCGGCTGGTGGATTTGAATTGCCGACTGTTTGCTTAGCAACTGAGCTTGTAACCACTATGCCACCAGGGCTGCACTTATACATTGCCATTTATATACTGATAACCACCCCCCCGCCGCAAATCTATATATGTATCTGGAATCTCTCTCCTCAACTTCAGATCCGTATATTAAATTGCTAACTTAGTTGTCTCACTGCCCGTTAAACTAAAATTTTTCCCAAACTGAACTTCCTATCTCTGCCTCAGCAATTCTCCTGCCCCTTTTCCCTCAAACTATTTTTCTTCTAGCATTCATTTTAGTGAATGGAAATGCCAGTCACCCATTTGGCCCAAGTTGAAAAATTGGGCATCATTCTAAATTCCTCCCTTTCAGTCACCAAGAATTACCTATTCTACCTCCTTAAATATATATTGAATCCATGAGACTCTCTCCATTCCCGCTATTGGTGCTCTACTTCATAACCAAGGCCTCCGTTAATTCATGCCCAGGTTGCAACAACAGGTCTGCACACATCTGCTCTCTCCTGTCCAATTCATTTATCAGCTATAACCAGACAGCAATTCTGTTCTTGTACTTCACGTTTAAAGCCTAAACTTTTAGCTAGTTTGCAAGGCCTTTATAAGGGTCTGGCCTCATCTAGAGGACTAGAAATGCAGGATTTGGAGTCTGTTGCCTAGATTTGAATACTACTATACTGTGTGTTCTTGAACAAGTTACTTATCTTACTTTTGCCTTAGTTCTTCGCTGTGGTAAAACGGGGTTAATAATGGGGCCTAGCATAGGAGCCCTGGTGACACAATGGTTAAGTGTTCTGCTGCTAACTGAAAGGTTGGTGGTTTGAACCCATCCAGTGGGTCCATGGGAGAAAGACCTGGTGATCTGCTCCTGTAAAGATTACAGCCAAGAAAACTCTACGGGGCTGTTCTACTCTATCACACAGGGCCGCTATGAGTCAGAATGGACTCAGTGGCACCCAACAACAATAACAGGATTATTGCTCAGATTAAATGAGTTGTTGTAACAGTGCTTGATACATAGTAAGTAGTTAATATATGTTATCTATTATTATTGTAATTGTTACCCAAATACATTATTTTAAAAAGCTCAATCGTACAACACTACAGAGTATGGTCAGTCACTGGTTAAAGCATAAGAATTTCTAAAGCTTCAGCATACATGAGGGGCATGTCCTTGTAGACACACACTAGCAAGAAATGAGTAGTGTATAAGCTGGGTACCAGCTGGATACCAAATGACGGAATAGACACTGAACACCGTGGAAGTTCTAAAGCTGAAGAGGATATTTTGTGAAGATGTGATTTTGCCTTTAAAAGGAAGCTGCAGCAGCTAACATTCATTGAGCCCTTATTATGTGCCAGGTACTGTGTTAAACACTTTATATGTGTTATTTCCTTTACATCTCTAAAACAGCCTTAAGAGATTTTGTTTGTAGCACTATTATATAGATGAGCAGATGGAGGCTTAAAAGATTAGGCAGCTCTACCAAGTGTAGGGCTAAAATTCAAATCCAGGTAAATGATAGAGTCCTCTAACTATTCATGATTTAAAATGTTTTTCCTTATCTATCACAAGTCTTTTGATGATACACACACACATACACACACACATACACACACACACACACACACACACACGGTGACATACCTAATGGTGTTTTCATTAGGAAAAAAATTCCATGTTATTTTTAAATGTACATAAAATATGGTGTATTTACCTAAATTTTCTCATGTGTAAAATATATTCAGCAAGTAAATTATAGCATCAGCCTTGTAACATGAAAGATTTTGGGGAGAATAGAATAGTAAGTGTGTTTAATTGCAAAAAAAAAAAAAAAAAAAGGATATTTTGCAAATTATAGTACCCAGGCTTCCAAAGTAAGACATTCTAAATTATGTTTCAAGGGACTTGCGTTAAATATGTCTATTTCTTTGGTGTCCCTTTGTAATTTTTTGAATGTTGATAAAGAAACAATATCCTACTGACAACTCAGAAGTTATGTTCAGGCCTGATTTAATCTAACTCTATATGCTTAGTATAGTATACTTGTGTTGAAAGTAGAGCATTTGGAATAGAACTTACACTGGACTAGATTTGTTTTTTTTTCTTTTTTCCTTTTTTTGTTTAAATATTTCATTGTGTTTTAGGTGAAAGTTTGTACAGCAAATTAGGTTTATTTAACAATTTTTATACAAATTGTTCTGTTACATTGGTTATAATTTCCATAATGTGTCAGCATTCTCATTATTTCCATTCTTTTTTTATTGTGCTTTAGATGAAGGTTTACAGAGCAAATTAGTTTCTCATTAAACAGTTAATACACATATTGTTTTGTGACATTAGTTGCCAACCCCACAACGTGTCAACTGTGTCCCCTTCTAGACCTTGGGTTCCCCATTACTAGCTTTCCTATTCCCTTCTGCCTTCTCATCCTTTACCCCTGGGTTGGTATGCCCATTTAGTCTCGTTTCGTTTTATGAGCCTGTCTAATCTTTAGCTGAAGGGTGAACCTCAGGAGTGACTTCAATACTGGGTTAAAAGGGTATCTCGGGGCCATATTCTCAGGGTTTCTCCAGTCTCTGTCCAGCCAGTAAGTCTGGTCTTTTTTTGTGAGTTAGAATTTTGTTCTACATTTTTATCCAGCTCTGTCCAGGACCCTCTGTTTTTATCCTTGTCAGAGCAGTTGGTGGTGGTAGCTGGGCACCATCTTGTTGTGCTAGACTCAGTCTGGTGGTAGCTGTGGTAGTTGTGATCCATTAGTCCTTTGGACTAATCTTTCCCTCGTGCCTTTGGTTTTCTTCATTCTCCCTTGCTCCAGATGAGGTGAGACCAGTGGAGTATCTTAAATGGCCACTCACAAGCTTTTAAGACCCCAGTTGCTACTCACCCAAGTGGGATGTAGAACATTTTCTTTATAAACTATGTTATGCCAGTTGAGCTAGATGTCCCCCAAGACTGTGGTCCCCAGCCATCAGCCCAGTAATTCGGTCCCTCAGGGAGTTTGGATGTGTCTATGAAGCTTCTAGGACCTTGCTTTGGTCAAGTTGTGCTGGTTTCCCCAGTATTGTGTACTGTCTTACCCTTCACCAAAGTTACCACTTATCTATTGTCTATTTGGTGTTTTTCCTTCCCTACACTTCCCCTCCCTCGTAAAAATCCAAGATTGTTTTTTTCTGTGTGTAAATCTTTTCCTGCTAATGGTGGCCTCATACAGTATTTGTCCTTTTGTGATTGACTTATTTCACTCAGCATAGTGCCCTCCAGATTCGTCCATGTTGTGAGATGTTTTGCACATTTATCTTTGTTCTTTATCGTTTATTTCCATTGTTTTTGTTCTGCTTCCATTGATCTAGCTTCCCTTCCTCCTTGCCTTCTCATCTTTGCTTTTGGGTAAATGTTGACTGTTTGGTCACGTGTAATTGGTTGTTTAAGGGACACATTACCTATGGGTGATACTGTTCATTTTATAAGCCAATCTGTCATTTGGCTGAATGGTGACCTCCAGGAGTGGCTTCAGTGCCAAATTCAAAGGATATCTTAGGGTGATAGTCTCAGGGGTTCCTCTAGTCTCTATTGGTCCAGTAGGTCTGAACGTTTTTAGGAATTTGAGGTTTGTTGTACAGTTTTCTCCCATTCTATCTGAGACCTTTTATCATGTCCCTGGCCAGAATGGGTTGGTAGTGGTAGCTGAACACCAGCTAGTTCTTCTGGTCTCAGTTTATTTGAATAGATTTGGAATGTTGATATTGGGTTTTTATTTTATTTGTGACAGACTTTAAATGGTGTTACACTGAGTACTGTATTTTCTAACACCAAACAGGCTAGATTCTCTTGAGAAGGTAGATTGGCTTTGGTTGTCACCTATGTGGTGATCATTTTTTTTTTTTTTCATTTTATTGGAAAAGATTATTTAACAGTAAGTGTTATTCTTTGCAAATTTAGTTTGGTGTCATGCATAATTTTGCACAGTTTACTTTTTGTTCTTTTGAAAAAATCTTTGTTAATATGATGCTGTTTTTGATAGTTTGCTCTAGCAGGCCAAAACTATGGAAATCTTGCAATTTTCAGAATACATAGTCTTTTGGTTTTTTTTTCATTTCTTTGATAAAGAGATTTTTAAACTATGTTCTTAACAGTCAAGATGTAGACAACAGAATTCACAAGTTAGTTGACTGTTTTAAGAATATATGACTTACTGCTTGTCTTAGTTTGGGTTCTCTAGAGGAGCAAAACCAGTGATATATTATATTATATATATATTATATATATATTATATATAACCAGTGTGTGCATGTATGTGTGCATGCGTGTATATATATATGCACAGAGAGGAAGAGATTGATTTACTTACTTTAAGGGATTGGCCCATGCAATTGTGGGGCTACTCCAAAGTCCATAGGTCAGACAGCAGGGCCTGATAAACGTCCCAAGATCTGTATACCAGGAGGTTTCTGTAGGTCAGGTGATGAGAATAGTGTAGGGTCAAAACAGAGGGAGAGAAGAAGATCTGCCAGAGTATCCATTTATATTCTGGAAGCAGACTACATCCCCTTTCAACTGATTGGTTGATCACATCATGGAAAGTGATTACAGTATATTACATTAAGGAACAGCAACCGGTCTGGTATCTGGCCAAACCTGTGAGAATCATAGCCTAGCCAAGTTGACACATAAAATTTAACCATTGCACTGCTTCTCATTAATGCCATATAAAAAAGGGCTTTTTCCTTTGATATTTTTTCCTGCAGATATATTAATTTGTGTTATGTAATGCATTTTTATTCTAGGTGACTTCTGACCCCCCTCCCCCCCCCACCTTTTAATAACTTCCTCTTGGAACTAAAGTATTAGGGATTGGTTCCTACTTACCACTGTTGGTCATCTGTATCAATAATGTTAGATCATCCATCCTGACATTTTATTTTGAATCAGTGGTGGGGAAAATGTGACCTTTAACTTTTTTCTTAACTGCACCTTGAACATACAGTCAACAGTCGTATAATGTGGGCAAGCACAGCTTTAGAATCAGACTAATCTGGATTCAAATTCTATGTTCACCACTTAGTAGTTGTGCAGCCTTGTGCAGTATATTTAGTCTCTTGGAGAAATTCATGTTAATTTACTTATTGTTTATACTTAAAAAAAAATGAGTCAAAATTTAGGTGCAAATGTAATAGTGGTAAGTACATAGGCTGTATAACTTGCTTAGGGTATACAGCAGGTGAGAGGTGGAACAGAATTTCACATGTGGGTGTGCCTTACTCTAAATTGTATATTATTTTTTCTTCACCATGCTTTGATCACTGGGAGCTGATGTGTTCACAAAACACATCTGAAATGATTGTTTAGGATAATATTTTCCAAAGTTTCCTAAGTAAAGAATCACCTGGAATGCTTAATAAAAATACAGATTTTTGGACCCCACTCCATACTGGTATAATGTGAATCTCTAGGTGAGGAGCCTGTGACTCTGTATTTAAGTTGACAACTTAAGTGGTTCTTAATATTAGGTTAATTTGGGAAACAGTGGCTTAGAATGCAGATAGAGTAAGGAAATGTCTTCCAGGGAGGGAGAATGACAGGTATTTGCAAATAACGAAGAAGCAGTATGCATGTCCTGTGTAGCATTGAACATATTGGGAATCATTGAACACATTGGCATTAAATATCACATGAGTTAGTAGCTGTCTTCTAAGACTTTATAGTCAGACAGAACAGAAAATGATTTTTATTCTTCCACTTCCTAGCTGTTTAATCTTGAGCAAGTTATTTAATTCTTTGATTCTGTTTTCTTGCTGGTAAAATGGGCTTCATTATGCCTACTGATAATGTAAAGATATGAGATAATGTATACTAGTTGCTGTTGAGTCAGTTTTTCAGAAGTGGATCACCAGGCCTTTCTTTCAAGATGCCTCTGGGTGGACTTGAACCTTCAACCTTTCTGTTGGTAGTCAAGCACGTTAACTGTTTGCACCACTCAGAGACTCGTTTGTATAGTATGCTGCTATTGTTAGTTGCTGTCACGTTAGTTCCAACTGATGATGACTCCATCTGTTGCAGAGAAGAACTGTGCTCCAAAGGATTTTTAAGGTTATGACCTTTTGGAAGTAGATCTCCAGGCCTGTCTTTCCACATGCCACTGGGTGGGTTCAGACCACCAACCTTTCGGCTAGTATTTGAGCACCTAACTGTTGACGTCATCCAGGGACTTCTTTGTGTAGCATGGGCCCTGTATAATTAGTAGAGTAGATTGAATTTCTTATCTAATTGTTCAACAGTGTAGTTATCATGTTCATATTTATACATATAGATTCCATATTTAATATTATAAAAATATTATTTCTTATACATAGTGACTTATCTGTATGAATAAGCGTTAGACCTGAAATCCTCTAGTGAATTAGTCAAAATCCTGTTTGCCTCATGCTCATCTGATAACTAAAAGTTGTTGATGAAGCAAATTCATTATATTGAATCCTATTTTTTCCATTGTCTTTGCATTTGAAAACTCTTCCTTTGTTTAGAGTTTCCTGAAATTGTTGCCATGTGAGATTAAAGACAGTATTCAGCTGAAATAGCAGCTGAGGTTAAAAAGCCCACTATTGCAAATTTATCCAAATCTGTGTAATGAGACTTTGCATTATTGGATCTGTACCCACTAAAGAACACTGCTGTCAAGTTGATTCCAACTCATAGAGACCCTATAGGACCGAGCAGAGCTGACCCATAGGGTTTCCAAGGCTGTAATCTTTATGGAAGCAGACTGCCACATCTTTCTTCCACGATTGGATCTGGAGCAGTGACAAAATCTATAGATTTAGTAATACCAAATTGAAACACTTGTAATAACAAATGTCAGTGTAAAAAGGTTTAAAAGAACAAACTACAGTTCAGTCTTAGAAATAGTCTGGTTTTATGTTGCAGTAGCTCTATAATATTGTTACGGATTTTATACTGTGTATAAGTGAGGCTAAGGTGCACCTGACTCAAGCTGTGGTATTTTCAGTCACCTTATATGAATGAGAAAGCTGAACGATGAATAAGGCAGACCGAAGAAGAATTGATGCCATGGAATTATGATGTTGGCAAAGAATATTGAATATACTGTGGACTTCCATAAGAACAAACAAATCTGTCTCGGAAGAAGTGCAGACAGAATGGTCCTTAGAAGCGAGGATAGTGAGACTTTGTCTCACGTACTTTGGACGTGTTATCAGGAGGAACTAATCCATGCAGAAGAACATCATGCTTGGTGAAGTAGAGGGTCGATGAAGAAGAGGGAGATCCACAACAAGATGGACTGACATAGTGGCTGTATCAGTGGGCTCCAACCTAGCAATGATTGTGAGGATGGTGTAGGACTGGCAGTGTTTCGTTCTGTTGTACATAGAGTAGCTATGAGTCGGAACCACCTGGATGGCACCTAACACCACCAGCAACAACAACATGAGTAAGAAAGTCTTATAATCCGAACTTTGAGTTTGTGAGTAATTAATCTTTTAGTTAGCATATAAAATGGCAGTGCCTTATCCAGAATTTTGATCCATCTGAAATAACATTATAGTGAAATTCTAATAACCAAGCCATTGTTTTAATTATATGTTAAACAGGATTTTCTGTAATAAGTAGAGTAAGGAGTTTGAATGACATAGATTTTAAAGGGTACCATTCTTTAAGAGGAGCCCTGGTGGCTCAGTGGTTAAGAGCTTGGCTGCTAACCAAAAGGTAGGCAGTTCGAATCTGCTAGATGCCCCTTGGAAACGCTACGGGCTGGTTCTACTCTGTCCCTTAGGGTCGCTATGAGTTGGGATCGACTCAAAGGTAACAGATTTATTCTTTAAGAAATTTATAACAGAAAACATATGCTCTTCCAGAATGGACAAATCCAAGGATTGATGAGAGATTTGCTTTATAAAGGAATTGCTAGTGTTTAAATTATAACTTCAAAGTTATAAAGTTTATTATATGTACATGAAGTTTCCTGTATTGTGTGCTTATGACTTCTGGTAATAAACAATGTCTTACAGTGGGAAAGGAAAGAAAACATTTTTTGACTGTTTTTCATATTTTAACTAGAATAAAGATAGAATATCTTCTTTATTTCCCCTTCTTTAAAAAAATATTTTTTCCTTAAAATGTGCAATTGTTTATTTTCCTCTAACATATTGGATTTTTGTTTATTTAGACTTAATTTAACATATTCACTTGTAATAGCATAATGTATAACTCAAATCTAAGCTAAATCTTATCTTCCTCAATATTAATTAAGAATGTATAACTTTACCAATTTTATCCTAAAAAAAAAAGGCATTTTTATAGTTATAAGACAGCCATGGTATTTGTCACAAATTCTCATTTATTTGAAAAATTACATTATTATTTAAAAAGAATCTAAGGTAAACATTTCTGTTATTTAGATAATAAAATATAAATATTACATTAATTGTACAGGGAAGAAAAGTATTATTGGAATTCAACAACTGCAGTTCTGAGAATCAAATTATACAGGATTTAACTGAACATCTGAATCCACATGTACTATCGGGAAAACATCCAATTGTAATGTTTGTTAACTATCCATAGAGAAAGTGTTTCACACTTAGATCAGCTCTTTTGGAAGGAAGAAATTTAGAGCTAGAACAAATAATATTTAATGCTCATTTTATAAACCAATAGTGAGAAACCCAGCCAGAAGCCAAGATTTTTAGTCCAACACATCCGGTCAGGATGATTTTGGAATCTTTATACTCTGGTGATATGTCTTTTTTATGACTTCAGAGGATTTTCTGGCAGACTCATTGAGTAGGTATGGAAGCGAATCCTCAGTCAGACCAGCTTCTTATCATCTGTGAAGAATACTGAACTCTTTTCATCCTGAAAACCAATTTTTTTGGATAGTTCCAGGGAGCCGTTTTGCCATATTGCACATAAATGGATTGTATTACTCCTTAACTTTTTCTTGTCTTCCGGAAAAAAAAGAAAAAAAAAAAAACTGTTGATTTCATCTTAATGCTACTCTTCGTTATAGTTAGACTGAATTTTGATAAGAGGTCGGAAGACTTTTGGAAAATAACTGGTGTGCATCGTTTATAAAATATTCACTTATTCTCTTAAAAAACACATTTAACCTAATCAGGTGACATTTTATTATAATAGTTAATGAAAATGAAAAGACACATTCAACTTTAAAAAATAGTTTTTAGGTGACTTGTATAATATGTCAAATAGTAATAAATTATGTCTGAGATAAAAACAAGAGGACAGGATGTCTTGTAGATCATTTCATCCCTTGGGTCATAGCTTACTATTAAACATTATGCAGAAAATATCAGTGGTGATTATTTGTATTGAAAGGGTTTATTTCTCATTAATTATCTTCCTAGTTTACTCAGAGTGTTCCTTGGGATACTGAGAATGACATTTAAGATTTCTTTACATGCATTTAATCAGGAGTAGTATCTTGAACTATCTATTGAAAATATAGACTCATAGTTAAAAGATTTTATTGAAAACTTTTCTGTTTTTGAACAAAGATTGCATATTTTTCATGACTCAGAGTAAGAAAAAAGGAAATATTTATTTTGAGGATAAGCCAATTTATATATTGTTGGACATAGCGCAGACCACCCAGGCCTGAAGCCTACTGTTTATAGTTAAGGATCTTAAATCTACATATGTTCTTGATGAGCAAGAGCTATCTTTGGTCCAACTAGAAAGTTTTATGTCTGCAAATGGTAATAATTCCACTTTTTTCCCCCGTTGGCTAGTACGATTCTGTCAAGTAGATTATTTCCTTTCCACAGGAAAACAAATTTCTTTGGACTTAGGTAATAATAATACTGCAGAACTTCATCATTCAAAAGGCTAATGTTTAATGTTGTTGAAAACACTAGTTTCTTATTATATATCTATATGTGTGTGTGTATATATATTTATATGTATACAATTTATAGCAGAATATAGCTAAATTTTCTCTAGTATAAACTTTGTGGTTTCATTTGAAGCTTCATTCTCCTTTACTCAGTCATCACATTATAGAGGTCTTCAAGGATTGCTTCTAGTCTGTCTCTTGTCTCTGTATTCTTATTGTAAATAATTTACCCCAAGCTCACAGCCTTAATTACCATCTAATGTAATAGAAGGGAAGAAAGAGAAAATGGTGTAAAATAGAAGCTATCAGACATGAATTTCCTCATCTTCCCATTAGAAAGTCATGTCTGCTAACTTCTCTGTTTCTCTGTAAGGTAAGAGGCAGGATCTTTGCTGAGACTAAAAGTAGAGAGTCAAGGGCCTGAGCAGACTTCAGAGGGTTTGAAATATTTGTTTGGCAGACTGGGTGAAGGAATAGATCAGAGTAAAATGATAGAACTTCAGGGCCCATTTGATCATGGTGATCATATTTGTTGTGTGGTGTTGTGTAGGCCCATTTGATCATGGTGATCATATTTGTTGTGTGGTGTTGTGTAGGCCCATTTGATCATGGTGATCATATTTGTTGTGTGGTGTTGTGAAGGCCCATTTGATCATGGTGATCATATTTGTTGTGTGGTGTTTCCTCAGCAGTACATAGTTGCTTCATTATAGGCACATGGAAGGTGGTTAGTTTCATTCAGAGATAGAGTTTTGTCAGACAGTTGCTATGCAAGAACTGAATGGGAAAGGAATTTAGTGTAATATAGTATTTTAAAGGGTCATGAAATTTAAGCTAGATAAGGAGCTTGATGTATCATGATAAATGGAGAAAAGATTGAAGTTGTCAAGGATTTCATTTTACTTGGCTCCACAGTCAACAACCATGGAGCAGCTGTAAAAAAATCAAAAGATGCATTGCTTTGGGCAGATCAGCTGCAAAAGACCTCTTTAAAGTGCTGAAAAGCAAAGATGTCACCTTGAAGACTGAGGTGCGCCTGATGCAAGCCATGGTGTTTTCAGTCACCTCATATACATGTGAAAGCTGGGGAGTGAATAAGGAAGACCTAAGAAGAATTGATGCCTTTGAATTGTGGTGATGAAGAATATTGAATATACCATGGAGTGCCAAAAGAACAAATAAATCTGTTTTGGAAGAAGTACAACTAGAATGCTCCTCAGAAGCAAGGATGGTGAGACTTTGTCTTGCTTACTTTGGACATATTATCCGGAGGGATCAGTCCCTGAAAAAGGACATGCTTGGTAAAGTAGAGGGTCAGCAAAAAAGGGGAAGACCCTCAAGGAGATGGATTGACACAGTGACTGCAATAGTGGGCTCAAGCTTAACAGTGATAGTGAGGATGGTGCAGAACCAGGCAGTGTTTCGTTCTGTTGTACATAGGGTCACTATGAGTCGGAACCAACTCCATGACACTTGACAACAACAAGTAGGGTTAGAATTGACTCACCGGCAACAAACAGCAACAACAAGGAGAGTAATTAAAAAAAAAAAAGCATTGATAGATTGGAAGAAATTATAGAGCTGATGAATTGGAAATCTCTTAAAGAGGTCAAAGAACCTGTGTGGTGGGAGTAGTTCAGCAAGCAAAGTAGAAGTAAAGGAGGATATGATGAGTAGGTGAGCTGCTTGAATAAATGATACAAGAACAGTTAAGGTGACAAGATTCTGGTAGTAACTATGGAAGTAGATAGCTGAAGTGAAGTGGAGTTTACTCACTGGAAATGAAAAGAATCACCCATGTGGTTATTGAAATCACCCAAAATAATGGAAGTATTTGGGATTGAGAGAAAGATTGTGAGCGAAATTCCAAAACTTTTGATTAAAAAGGGAAAATGACAGAGAGATTAGTAGATATAACAGTGATGAGGAGGCAAAGAGGGTGGTGTGGCTAAATGATATAAGCCTGAAATGAAGAGGATCTTTACTAGAGAATTGGAATTGGTATGAAACTGGAAATTGGGAGCAAAGAGGAATACGAATGTGGGATAGAAATAAACAGCCTTCATTTGAGATGGCTGTAGGCCATATGTATGTTTAGGAAACAGCCAGTTTTCACTGGACGCAAAGATGCCCAGAAAAGTTTACCAGATGGCATTGAGAATATAAAAAAACAAAACAAACCCATTGCCGTCGAATTGATTCTGACTCTTAGTGACCCTCCAGGACAGAGTAGATCTGCCCCATAGGGTTTCCAGGGAGTGCCTGGTGGATTCGAACTGCTGACCTTTTGGATAGCAGCTGTAGCACTTAACCACTATACCACCAGGGTTTCCGTTGAGAATATAGGGCAAGGTAAAACAAGTAATGGGTTATCAGTAAATGTTAACTATTCATTTATTTAACAAAAAAAAAGTTGATTGAAACACTAATATTATCCCCACGCGCTTTTGCTTTTCATGTGTATTAGTGTTTGAAATGGACTATACATGCTGTGGATGGATTTTAATGATCTCTGCATCAGTGGAATGAGGTCAAGAGTACTAAAATGGGTAAGAGACCTATGGGTGAAATCAGAGCAGATTTTGCAAGTCAAATGAATCATTTGCTGCCTAATGACTATAGCATTCTTTTTGTAACTGAAAGATCGATTATGTACCTGTTGGCATTAAGTTTCCCTAAATGTCTAGTGCTGCTTCAAGAAAATGCTTCCAAGTTTTATATTCTCTGAGTTAATATTCCTGTATCACATGAATTACCAAGATAGTATAAAAGTTACTTTTCTCTTAAAAAAAAAAAAAAGATTTACTTAATCTGTTAAGTGGTAAAACTAAATAAAAATTGATTTCTTATCGAATGATGTCACTTTCTTGGTAATGTTTTCCAAAATTTCCTAGTGGAGTATAAGTTACCTCTTATTAAATAGATGTATTTGACTACACCTTGTTCAAGTGTTAGCCCCTGTATATATTGAGATATTCTCCTTAGATTGAGTAATTTCCTCAAGTCCATTTAGTATTGAAATATAAAGTGAAGGATATTAACTATTGTTAGAAGTATTAGTAGTAATCATGATAGCTATCAAGCACTGTTCATGTATTTTACATATGTTAATTAATCCTCACAACAACTCTGTGAGGTAGGTACCATTATCAGCACTTTTTTTTAATAGATGGGTAACTGAGGTACTGAGACGATTAGATAATTCGACAAATTAATTAAATAATTTGTCACATAGCTGATAAGTGGCAGAGCCAGGACCTGGGCGCCACTGTCTTGCTCCAGAGTTTCTGCTCTTAGCTGCTATGCTGTACTACTTCATGTGATGACAAGAAGAGTATGGCCAATTAAAATAAGAATTCTCCCTTCCTCCATTCTCCTTCTTATTTTTTTCAGTTCATATATTCATATAGGGTTTGAGTGAACCCATAGGATTGGGTTCAGTACTTACAATTAAAAAAAGAAAAAATAGAGTGACTTAAGCAAGAAAGAAATTTTCATTTCTTACATAAAAGAAGGCCAGAGGTGAGCGATCTAAGGATTATATGTTATCTCCATAGTTCTTAGTGTCCTGAGACACTATCTACTCTACCACCTGACTGAATAAATTTCATTCATAAGATTACTTCCTATACTAAAATGGCTGCTGGAACTCCAGCCATCATATCTGTCTTACAGGCCATAAGGAAGCAGAATGACTAAAAGGAAAAAGGAAGCCTCTCCTATTTTAATAAGCTTTTGTTAAGCTAAGCCTCACACAACACTTCTATTCAGATCTCATTATTCAGAACTTAGTAACGTCGCCATATTAACTGGGAATTATAGTCTTTTACTCTAGATAACAGCATGCTTAACTAAAAATCAGTTTTTGTTACTAAGGTGGGAAGGGAGAATGGCTATTGGGGTAAGTATCAGTGTGTCATATATCATCCTTGATAGCTACATCTTTTCAGACTGGTCTTTTACATTGATTTATATCAGCACATTTTGAACTGAGAATTTAAATAACTGACATATATGAAGACAAGGGTAGAAAAACAGTATAATGGGATTTCTTGGCAATTATGGCATATATATATATAGCATATAGTGAGGAAGTAAATTGGACACTGGAATAATTCATATTTGCTGTAGTTACCCTTAAGATCCTAACATAAAGTGATAAACCAAAATAAACAAACAAACAAAAAAACTAACCCTTTGCTGTCGAGTCTATTCCGACTTACAGTGACCCTATAGGATAGAGTAGAACTGCCCTATAGGGTATCTAAGGAATGGCTGGCGGATTCAAACTGTTTGAGCCAGAGCTCTTAACCACTGTGCCACCAGAGCTCCATAAGTGAGGTCCAATTATACATTCACGTAAATGTGTGTTATATTATTAACAGGTTAATGAAATGCAGTATTTTTCAGTTGGACTTCTCATCTATTTGTTACATTTATTTAGGTATGTAGGAAAAAATTAAGGAGCCCTGGTAACACAAGGTTAAGGGCTTGGCCGCTAACCAAAATGTCAGTGGTTTGAACCTAGCCAGCTGCTTTACAGGAGAAAGACCTGGCTTCTGTAAAGATCTGCTTCTGTAAAAATTACAGCCTAGAAAACCCTACTGAGGCAGTTCTGCTCTATCACATGGTATCACTATGAGTCAAATATAGACTCGATGGCACCTAACAACAAAAGGAAGAGATTGATTACTGAACTGAAAAAGTCCTAACTGATCACAAGGAAGTCACTTTTTAATTCTAGCTCACCCCTTTCAAAGAATGGAGGACATGTTATATCTGATTTCACATTGTTGTGGGGGTTTTATTGTATAGAAAAAGAAGAAAAAGGGTATTATGGAGGAAGCGCGTTTTATTGGAAAGGTATTTTTTTTCCTGAAGGTAGTAAGCTTCAAATAGTTATTTAAGCTCATTTCTTGTTTTATTCACAGCGTGTATTTCAGGATTGTTTTTGGTTATGTATAAACCTTTTATGAAAATAGAGAATTTTAGGCACGATAGACAATATTTCAAAAAATAATACATGAGACTAAATATCATGATTATGTTCTTATTCCTCTATCGGCCATTGTGCTCTGTAGTAGAGGATAGCTAAGCAAAGTCTTGTTTACCTTCAGGGGAAATTAAGTACCTACTCTTTTCTAAAAATGAGGTGAATATAACTATTACATGACCTGTTCTCCATACGCTCTTTGTCAACGATCACATTTTAGATGACTTAAGTTTTTAATAAATAATTTAAGAATTTGGATTAGAATGAGACAGTCTTCTGCATCTCTATTTCAAAAGTGTTTTAGGAACAAAATTCTGACCTTAAAAGTTAAGGATATTGAATAGACTCTGAGGATGATGGATTTAACAGAGAATTCTATTCTGTCTCCTCTTTGCTATTGTAATTTTTCTCTTGCTCCACAATTAGTAAACGCAGTTTATCAGTTGTTAATGTTCTTTGTTTTTTTGCTTATGGAAACCTGATTAGAGCTTTTGAGAGTGGATTTCAGTCAGAAGTGATTTATTTTGTGTATCTTAGCTGGATTCCAGCTGTTTGAGGTTTTTCTCTTAGAAGTCTGGGGATCAGATAGCATTTACATTGAAAAGACAATTCTAGTTAAGATGCCTATCGTAGTCTTTCTTAAGCGGTTTAAATTTTTTTTTCTTTGTTTCTAATAATTTTACTTAAATGTTCATGTTAAAACCACTGTCTTTTGCTTAAATTTGTTATACTGATAGAATTATAAATTTTAAATTTTGCTTTTTAAAAATGTTTAGTTTTAAGGAAAGATTATATATGTTAAAAAACTTACTTGTACTTTTGAGATTTCAACTAGCCAAATCAATAAGATTCAGTAGGCTGTCTCTAAAAAAAGACCTACAATATATGACAAAAGGATGTGCCCTTAGTGATTCTAATTCAGCAAGTACAACCTCTGTTAATATGAAGAGACAGACTTCTGTTCATACTTACCATATGACTTGTCATATCTAAGACCTTTCCATGAATCCTTGTTTTTTTCTTATGTAAAGTGATTTTATTAATGATATAAACTAATTACTTCTCAAATACTTATTACCTGTGAGCTTTACTGCATATATGCATTTCTCTATTTTTAAAAATATACTTTACAGCCAGGGAGGACCGCTCATGATGGAACTTTTCCTGTTGTACTCTGTCTGTTGTCTGTGAGTGATTAAAATGCCTTTCACTATTGCCAGAAAAATATACTTTACTGCTGCCCAACAATATAATCCTTGCTTTTCTGTTTTACTCACCAAATTATAAGCAGTTTTACATGTAGGCTTTGACCTACATGACTTGTCAAACTTTCTTTTTATTATTAAAATTAAGTTTCATAGTCTTCATCAAATGTCATAAATTTAAAAAACTCTATGGAACAGCATTTTCTACATAAGTATCAGACATCATTATTCTTAAGCTACTACAGATTTCTGGTGACTCTTTTCCACAATTTTTTTTTAAAGAAACTTAGTTTTTCTTAGATTCAAATCATGTATACCTGAAGGAGCATCTGTAAAAATCCCATGCTAGTTCTCATGTTAGCTCTCAATTATAAAATACTTCTCATGAAACTTGCCGTATCAGGTTATCTGTCAGTTTACTGTGCTTATAGAGAGGTCATTTGCGGTTCTTCCTTCTTAACTATTATCATTGTAAGAAAAGCCCCTCTGAAAATTACATACCACCTCCAAAGAAAATGTGTGTAGTCATAGTTTTGTTTGGATTCAGGAGCTTTTCAATTTCATTAATAACCAGCTCCCTAGAGCTACAGTATGGTCAAATTAATTTACTGTGAATTCTATGAGGTTTTATATTATGCTATGCACTGTTTAAGTACTTTAATACGTTAATAATAGTCACAACAACTCTATGAGGTAAGTACCATTATTAGCATTCCTTTTTTGTAGATGGATAAATGGAAGTATAGAGAAAACTAAATAACTTGTGTAAGTCACATAGCTGATAAGTGGCAGAGCCAGGACCTGGACCCCGCTGTCTGCTCCAGAGTTTGTTTTCTTAACTAATATGCTATATGACTTTATGTGATGTCAAGAAGAATATGACCAGTGAAAATAAAACTTTTTCTTTCCTCCATTCTACTTATTTTCTCAGTTCGTATATCCATACAGAATTTGAGCGAACCCATAGGATTTGGTTTAGTACTTAATCTCAATGAAGAAAAGAAAGCTGTGTCATACATCCTGTTACCTCCCTATTAGCATGGTAGTCTTTAGAAAATCACTTAACATCTCCAGGCTGCAGTTACTTTTGTGATTATCTAGAACTGCATTGTCCAGTATGGTAGCCACTAGCCATATATGATTATTGAGCACTTTAAATGTGGCTAGTCCAAATTTAGATGTGCTGTAAGTGTAAAACACCACATTTTGAAGACTTAGTATCAAAAAAATAATATAAATATCTCATTAATACTGTCATAGTATTTGTTATCATGATAGTATCTTGGATATATCGGGTTAAGTAAAATATATTATGAAAATTAATTGTACCTCTTTTTACCTTTTTAATAAGATTGCTAGGAAATTTAAAATTACACATGTGGTTTACTTTATATTTCTATTGGAAAGTGCTGCTCTAGAAATACAAGGTTAGAGATGATCTCCACAGACCCTTCTAGCCACAGTGTTCTGATGAGTCCGCAAGCCATCATTTTATTTTTAATGTTAAGAGGTTGAGGTCTCTGTTGAGGATTTTTGCATACAAATTTAAAGTGTGCTATTTGTGGATTGTAGAGTTCTTGGGAAATCCTTTCTGTTTCTCAGGGTATGAACCAATTTAACTTAGCTGTGAAATAATTTAACCTTTAAACTTCTCATTATGCCTATTGTTGTTAGGTGTATCAAGTCAGCTCCTACTCATAGCTACCCTGCATACAACAGAACAAAACTGCCTGGTCCTGCATCATCCTCACAGCCGTTGTTATGTTTGAGCCCTTTGTTGCAGATACTACGTCAGTCCATCTCATTGACCATCTTCGTATTTTTTGCTGACCTTCTCTAGTTTACCAAGCATGATGTCCTTCCCCAGGAACTAGTCCCTCCTAATAACATGTCCAAAGTACGTGAGACGAAGTCTTGCCATCCTCGCTTCTGAGGAGCATTCTGTCTCTACTTTTTCCAAGACAGATTTATTCATTCTTCTGACAGTCCATGGTATATTTAATGTTCTTCACCAACACCATAATTCAAAGACATCAATTCTTCTTTGGCCTTTCTTATTCATTGTCCAGCTTTCACATGGATATAAGGCAATTGAAAACACCATGACTTGGGTCAGGTGCACCTTAGTCCTCAAAGTGATGTGGAGATCATCTCATTTCTAAGTTGTACTTTACAGCTATTATCCTACCTTTCTTCATCTTTCTGTCTATTCCATCCAAAGCTTTTGACTTCTTGCAGCCTGAGTTCTGTCTTCACTACGGCTAGGATGATGTAGTAGAATATAGGATTTAAAGTCACAAGACCTAGATTCTAATTATGGATCCTCTTCTTATTAGCTGAACAATCCTGGGCAAGACACCTACCTTCCTATGCCTTAATTTTTTATCTGTAAAATGGATGTTGTGAGGATCAAATAAAATACCATACAAATATTGTTATTACCTGCCCACGGTTTTATTCAGAGGTCTATTTTTTTTTTTAATCTTCTTCTTGACAGTATTTGACTTCAAGGATATTTGAAGTATCCTTTACGTCTTTCTGTTTATTTTTATTATCATTTTAAGTTTTCTCTTTCCCTCATCCATCAATATTGATGGTTCTATCATTCTTTAGTCCTTCTAACAGACTTTGGTTATAAAGAAAATAGAACAAACATTTTAGATAATATTGCTCACAAAATGGAAGTCATCATTTTCAACTTGCACCTAGATTTTTAAAAATCTTTTTTTGAGATCATAGATTCAGAAAAATGTTCCAAACACCAAGGAGGGAGGAGGGAGGAGATTGGTCAACTGATTTGAAGAATTCTACAAATTGTAGAAAACAGGACCCAAGGGAAAAGGAGAAAGGGACTTAACATATATTGAATACCCATCATTTTCTAGGTATTGCTCTTGATAGATGATTTGTATGTTTTATGCTGTCTACAACCTTTCAGGGGTCCCTGGGTGCTGTAAACCTTGGTGGTGTAGTGGTTAAGAACTACGGCTGCTAACCAAAAGATCTGCAGTTCGAATCCACCAGGCACTCCTTGGAAACTCTATGGGGCAGTTCTACTCTGTCCTGTAGGGTCACTATGAATTGAAATCGACTTGACGGCAAAGGGTTTTTTTTTAACGGGTGCTGTAAATGGTTGACATGCTCAGGTGCTAACTACAGGTTTGGAGATTTGAGTTCACTCAGAGATGCCTTGGAAGAAAAGCCTGGCAATCTACTTTTGAAAAGTCAACCATTGAAAACTGTGGAGCACTGTTCTACTCTGACACACATGGGGTTGCAATGAGTCAGTCAACTTGAGGGCAACTGGTACTGGTACAACCTTTTAAGGTAGTTGTTGTTGATATTATTATTGTTTTATAGAAGAGGAAACTGAGGACTAAACATATTAAGCAACTTGGTCTGAGAGTATTCAAGTTCTTCCTTATTGTTTATCTGCATTTTTTTCATCAAGACCATTGTTTAGTAAACACTGTTTACTTTGGGTATGTGAGTTCAGTGCTAATGATGTAGAGTTGGTTTCTAGAGTACTAGCAAAAGTAAATGAAACTTGAGTCCTTTTTTTAAATCAGAGATGCCAGATATAAGATTTATGAAATACATTTTGCATCTTTTATATGCACACTCCTTTATGAAATGATAGGTTTCCATATTTAGAGTGGGTTGAGGAGGTGATAGCAGTAATTCAGGAAGCCTTCCCTTTCCAAGCCAGAAATGTCAACAGAACTTTTTAGGTTTGAAAGCTGCAGAATGTGAAAAATGAATCTCTTCTCATGTCTGATTTTCCTTCCCACTTTCCCTTAGGGCCTGGCTCTAGCTTTTCTGCTAGCTACTCCCTTTACTGGTAGGTGAAGCTAAAATGGTAATTGTAAATTTGTGAATTGTGCCATAACTTTCAGGGCTAAGTCTAGACTTACTTGAAATGTCTTCACAGATGTCCCTTATAGCAATCTCTGCCTACTCTCCTCACAGCTTTCCTGCCTGTCTCCACTTTTCTGCTTACTAACTCCTAATACTCTACCCCCTTACATGCTTTTCTAAGGTTCCACCAGTACACTCCTGTCTTTTGACATACTTTTTAAGAAGGGCCAAAATATGTGCTGTATAACTCCTGTGCTTTAGAGGTCTTCTGATAAAAATTCTGTACTGACTCAAGTATAGAATAAGTAGCAGGAGTGAGTGAACTCTTGACAAATAAATACCATATTTTCAACTCCATGTCCTTATATTAAAGAAGGCTAGACAAGGCATTTTATAAAATATGATTTGTAAGTGCACTGGTTTCTAAAGAACTCTTTGTTCCCCTAAAGGGTGATAAGAGTCATCTGTTATATTTCAAGAGCAAATTATCTAACCTCTCCTTTATTTTTTGTTTTATTTAAATGGGTGAATATTTGGGAAGCTCTTGTTTCCATTTAGGCCACTACAGTTCTTCTATTAAAAAAAGCCTATGAAGTGTTACTATTACATCGTGTAATTTTATTCAAAGAACTAAATACAAAAACATTATTTTCTCCTACCCTTCTCTCTTTTGTTGTTTTTTGTGTTTTTGTTTGACTCTCCTCTTTAGCCTCTTGGAATTTTGCCTCTGAAACTTGAATTCCCTTCCTTTTTTCCCACAAAAATGAGATGCAGAACAACTCATGGCTTGAAGTCAAAGTGAATTCCTGTATTTAAGTGCTAGCAACCATTACAGGCTTCTTGAGGCTACTTGTTGCCATCACCATTGAGTTGATTCCTACTTATAGCGACCCTATAGGACAGAGTAGAGCTACCCATTAGGTTTCCAAGGCTGAAAATCTATACAGAAACAGACGACCACATCTTTTCTTCTGTGGAGCAGCTAGTGGATTTGAACTGCTAAACTTTTGTTAGCAGCTGAGTGCTTAAGCAATGCACCACCAGGGCTCCTTCTTGAGGCCAAGGTCTGCTTATCAGATGCTTAGCTCTTGGGCAACCATATGTTCTAGGAAAGGGCACTTGACTAAACTAGAAGAAAGTTGAGTTTTAATATACTCTTGCAAAAAAAAAAAACCAAAAAAGTAAACAAAATCAAAAATAAAAGCACATCACTGTATGTATATTAGGTATT
The DNA here is from genome assembly GCA_030035585.1 of Dugong dugon. NCBI lineage: Eukaryota > Metazoa > Chordata > Mammalia > Sirenia > Dugongidae > Dugong > Dugong dugon. The sequence goes on along the minus strand of CM057467.1, from coordinate 59,200,321 downwards.
GGTCTGGCAGTTACTGAAAACCTAAAATATAGCTCACACGTGCAAACTTGTTAAAAAACAAAGTACATTTTCCACCAAGTTATATTCTCAGAGTGATAAAAACCAAGGTAGTTTGGATTTTAAAGTTTTCCTCCCACTTTCTCCTACAGCCAGGCTCCACAGGGACCCCCTAATCATGCAGCACTGAAAAGAAGATTATTTTGTGAATTTTAAAATAATATTATTACTTTTGACTCAGCAGAATTTTAATTTACATTTGCAATGAAAATATAAAATTGCAGGGAATGGAGGATAGTATTTGAGGAGGGAAGTAAGTTGTAATTAGAATTACTTAGAAAATGCTCATGCATCAGTTTTACCCATCTTTATAAAGAAACATATATAATCATAAATGAAAATAGATTCTTATTAGCTTCTTTTAATTTATGTTTAGACATTTCTTGATGTAGGTTTATTAAATGTTCTAAGATTTTTTTGTTAAATATTAGATCATATGTACATTAAATACTCTGGTATTTTCCTATAAAATATTGTACATTATATACCACCTTTAGAATCTGATAAAGCAAGGACATGTTGGAGAAAGTCAACTTATAACAAATGTAGAAAATACTGTATAAAATGTACTCTGGTTATTTGCTATACTTATTTCTAAAGAACTCAATTTCCACATCAAAAGTATTGTAGATCAATATATATAGAAATAGATAGCTACTTTCAAAGTGAAATACAGTTTTGAATATTTGATTATTTTATTTCATTTGTATTAGAAGTTCTTTTAATTATACATTTTTTCTACCTAGAACATGTAAGGAGATATCTTCAGTGGTCCCCAGAATTGAATGTTCCTTCCCATGTCATGCAATTTAGTATTGATTCAATTATATAGTATTTTGATTTGAGACCTAAAATCAGATTTGGACCATGTCTAGTTTGAGCAAATCGAAAAGGTTTATACATAATATTTTATATCAGAATTTTGAAGTTGTGAGGAAAATTAAAGACAATTTAATTCAGTCCTTTCATTTTGTATTTGGAAAAACTAAGGCTCAGAAACAAGTTCCTTTTTCAACATTTTGTAACTTTTTAATGATAGTTCCAGAATTTAAAATCATATTCTCAGACTCTGTTTTACAGTAATCAATTACAAAGTTTAAAATGGGAGTAGACTGTTGACTAGAAGGAAGAGACCTCAGTTTATGAGGCCAGATTTGCAGATGAACCAGTCATTTCTGCTAAAAGTCTTGATAATGTTTAGACCATCCCAAGCCATTAACATTGTTGACTCTGATAAAGTAAATGAACCCTTGCTCAAGCAGGAGTAGTTTTCCCTTCTTTCTAGATTACCAGTGCCACATGATTGATATCTAAGAAATACCTTCCAGATAGCTTTACTTTTGTGTACTGAACTCCCTATTTGCAATGTTAATAGATGTCTTTAAAGCATATGGGCCTTACAGTTTTAGACGAACTTTAATTCCTCTGCTGTCCTCATTTAGGCAGGTCAGATAGGGTGTTTTTGTTAGTTTGTTTTTAAAGATAAGCATGACTATTTATATATAACCCCATCTCAGATTTTATGTGTTTATCTAAAGGATTTTTTGTTTTTTCAGATAGTCATATGAATTAAAGCCTTTTTATTCTAATTATCTGCCTCATTCTGATTTTCTGCCTCATCTTCAAGAAAGCTTGAAGGGAAATATAGCATCTTTTTTCTAAGACTTCTCTAAAAAACATCAGGATATTCCTGTAACCAGTCCTCTAGTCTCCCCCACCCAACTCCTCCCCCACCAAAAAGAAAAAGATTCACAAAAGTGAATTTGTAAAGCTGATAAAAGTCATCAAACTTAATTTGTTGGTGTTGATGGATAGCTTGTTTCCATTTTAGATCAATTTTTCACTTGATAATTTATCTTATGTGTACTATTGTCCTCAATTTAAAAATAATTGTGTATTAATATGATTATATCTATCTTTGGATGTATATAAGTATATATATATATATATATATATATATATATATATATATATATCTTTGGAGGGAGGGTGCTAATGACAGCTCTTTTAGGTAATGATGTTAATTTCATGGCAGGTACTGTCTGTACTTCCTTTTGCTGCTTGTGACTCACTTCTTTACCCCAGACTTTAAACCATGAGCTTGGTAAGGGTAGGGACTGTTACATTTTCTTTATAGACCCAGTGCTTAAGATAGTAAGTGCCCCCCTTCATCTTTGTAGTTGTGTTTGTTGTAGTAATAGCAGCAGTACTAGTAATAATAGGAAACATTATCAAGCACTTAGTCCAGTAATTATATGGGATAGGTGCAGTCCAATGATTATAAGGGATGGGTGCTATTATCTGCATTTTATGGGTGACAAAACAGGCCCAGAATTTAAGCAACTTGCTTATATGACTATTGCAGTATGATCGATTGCCTTTGAGTGGACTTTCTCCCCCTGTTCTTGTAACTCCCACTCAAGTGATTGGGTAGGATTATGCAAATAAGGCAACTGTGGCCCACCAAGGAGATTGGTCAGTTTTGCCATCCGGCTAGGCTTAAAATGAGCTGTTCCAGAGGCAAGAGGAGAAGATCTTACTACTACCAAGGAAGAAGAGCCAGGAGCGGAGAAAGTCCTTTAGACCTAGGATCCCTGCGCTGAGAATCTCTTGGAACCAGGAGACAGAGAGAGAGAGAACCATCACATATACAAGATTACATGGATCACAGCAATTAGTCCTGGAAGTGACATTCATCACTTTCTCCCACAAACCAATCGGGCACGGCTAAGAAGAGGCTGTCTTGATGGAAGAACTGTATCCTGAATGTTCCTGAACCTGAATTGTAACCTGTTACTTCCCTAATAAACTCCATAATTGTGAGTATGGTCTGTGAGTTCTGTGTGGCCATTTGCAATGAATTATCGAACTCAGCAGAGAAGTGGAGAGTGCCATGGGAGGGACGGTTGGTGTCAGAATTGGTAAAGATGGCAGAGAGAAGAGGTATGTCTGACCTCTGCCTCATAGGAATCAGCCTTGAGCTGTTGATCTTGATTCTCTTTCCTGCTTCTGAAGTTAGAGGAGGTCAGATGCCACCACCATACCATTTTTACACTATATAGCTCTTACTCTCACCTTGGCTGCCTCAGTGCTTACTAATTGCTTGTGGAACAAATGAATAAATGTATAAAAGAATAACATTTGCTTTATAGTTCTATGGAGCCCTGGTAGCACAGTGGTTAAGAGCTATGGTGAGCTACTGCTGCTAACCAAAAGATCAGCAGTTAGAATCCACCAGCTGCCCCTTGGAAACCCTATAGGGCAGTTCTACTCTATTGTACAGGTTCACTATGAGTTGAAATCGACTCGATGGCAATGTGTTTGGTTTTGGTTTTATAGTTCTGTAGGTATAGTGTTAATTATGCAAAAGATAATAACTACTCCTTCGATATGATGTCTTGGATTTCATCATCCTTCCCCATCCCCACAATAAATAAATGGTGTGAATTTATTAATCACATACACAAAGAACAATACCTAGAACTATACTATAGTTGCCTGAAATGAGGTTACTTTCTGTGGCAGAGACAGGCTAGATGAATGCTTGATTGGTTAGTGACAAGCATGAAATAGATCTAAGGCACTAAAGTTTTTGGTTTACTTGTTACAATCCAAACCAAAGCAAACCTATTGCCATCGAGTGAATTCCGAATTATAGCAACCCTATGGGACAGAGTAGAACTGCCCCATAGTGTTTCCAAGGCTGTGATCTTTACGGATGCAGCTGCCACATCTTTCTCCCCTGGAGAGGCTGGTGGTTCAAACCGCCTACCTTTTGGTTTGCAGCCAAGCGCTTAGCCACTGTGCTACCAGGACTCCTTTATTTGTTATAGCAGCTAGTATTAATTATCCCAATTTTATAGTCACATTGAGTTAAATATTTTATCTTTATGCCTTTGTTAAGTTTCAGTTTTGAAAGGAATTATTTTTTAACTAATTTGTTAATCTGTGTAAAAGGTATTAAAATCTGCGTCAAAGTTGAAGTATGGTTTAATCCATTATGTTAAAATAAAGAACAACAGAAGTTTTAAATTGTAACATCGGTTGCTTTCAACAGAATTCATTTGGTAGGTTGAAGTTTTAAAAGTTTAAACAAGTACTGCTAAGTGAGGCTACAGTTTAAAAAATAATGGGGTGGGATTCAGTGGTAGGTCATGAAAGCTACACTTGGCATATCTTTTTTTAACACAGATCTGCTCATGCAGCTCCTCTGAGGAGTAGGCTTTGCCTTAAAGGTGAAGTTCAAACTCATTATTGGCATGGGCTAGCCTGTGCCAGTATTTCTCCAGTCTTTTTCCCTATGTTTATGTTCCAGTCATATTAAACTCAAGCGAGAATTAGGCACCATTCCTTACTGCTCCTATTATACAATGCAAATTAAAGTACTTTTTATAAAGTAGTGTCATTATTTACTGTTATTTATTCGCCACTGGATTGTAAACTCCTGGAGGACATGACTACCCCAGCACTTGGCAACCTGCGTAGTACATAGTCTACTCTTAGTAATTATTTGTGAAATATGTAAGTGCAGGAATGTGAACAGTGCTCCAGCCTACAAACTTTATGGTTTCACTACTTTTACTTGATTATGAATCCTAGTAGAGTAATTGTCTTAGTTATCTAGTGCTGCTATAACAGAAATACCAAAAGTGGATGGCTTTAACAAAGAGAAATTTATTCTCTCACAGTCTAGGAGGCTAAAAGTCCAAATTCAGGGTGCCACCTCCAGGAGAAGGCTTTCTGTTTCTGTCGGCTCTTGGGGAAGGTCATTGTCATCAATCTTCCCCGGTTTTAAGAGCTTCTCAGCTCAGGGACCCCGGGTCCAAAGGACACGCTGTTCTCCTGGCTCTTGTTTCTTGGTGGTATGAGGTCCGCCTGTCTCTCTGCTCACTTCTCTCTTTTATATCTCAAAAGAGATTGATTTAAGACACAACCTAATCTTATAGATTGAGTCCTACCTTGTTAACATAACTGCCTCTAATCCTCCCTCATTAACATCATAGAGGTAGAATTTACAACACAGAGAGAAATCACTTCAGATCCCAAAATGGTGGACAACCATGAAATACCGGGAAACATGGCCTAGCCAAGCTGACACATGATATGGGGGAACACAATTCAATCCGTAACAGTGATAAATATGCCTAACAGCAGAATTCTTATTCCTGCCTTTTGGACTTAAACCACCAAAACCAAAACCATTGCCTACAAGTCAATTCCGACTCATAGAGACCCTGCAAGACAGAGTAGAACTGCTTCATAGGGTTTCCAAGTCTGTAATCTTTATAGAAGCAGACTGTCACATCTTTCTCCTGCGGAGTGTCTGGTGGGTTCAAACTGCTGACCTTTTGGTTAGCAGCCAAGTACTTAACCATTGTGCTACCAGGGCGCCTTCCATTTGGACTTAATTGTTATATATTACATGTGTTGTATTTCAGGTGGGGGACTGAAAAATTAGCTTCTCCTTAAGAAAAGATTGGCGAACTCTTGTTTAGGATATACATACTTATGTCTGAATGTGAATTCATACCAAATGATAAGTGTAAAAAAACTATGAACATTTATATTAAGGATGAACATGGGGAATTATTATAAATATTGAGGTAGCTGAATTAAAAGTAAAAATTTCTTAAGAAACTGAATATCAAAAAACCCTAGAGTTGCTGTTAAAAAAAGAATCAAGAAACTTATCACCCAATTTTAGAAATATAATTACTATAAATTTCCAGCTACTGCACAGATAAAAATTTATTTATTTCAACATATATTTCTGGAGTGACTTATGGGCTATGTACTATTCTAGGCACTTAGGATACACAATCGAGCAACAAAATTCCTGAAAGCTTTAGTGACTAGAACAAAATAGAGTTCAGTGTGTGTGTGTGTGTGTCTGTATGTATGTGTGTATGTATATTTACACACACATTTGTGTATATGTGTGCATGAATGTAAAATATTAATTGACGTAGTATAGCCAAGCCTATTTCTGAGACCAGTACCAGAAGACTTTTTAAGATTATCATACTTAAAATTGAAAAATAGAAGTTATTGTGTAAAAGACTAACTGATGGTAGGATTTTAGGACTGCACAGAGTTTAGATAACTGGGAAGTTTAGAGGGCACAGTCCCCAAGACCACCCTCACTTCTGACACCAACTGCAAGTTTGGGGGATTTCTAAAACCCCCTCAGCTTTGATAAATGTCTAGAAAGAATCACAGAATTCACTGAAAGCTATTATACTCATGGTTACAGTTTATTACAGGGAAAGGGAAAGGATACAGATTAAAGTCAGCCAAGGGAAGGAGTACACGTGGCAAAGTCCCGGAGGGTTCCAAAAGAGCAACTATTGTTGTCCTCTCCTGTGGAATCAGGATGCATTACTTTCCCATTATAAATATATGAATATGTATGGAGTATTGCCAGTCAGGTAAGCTCACTTGAGTTTCCAGAGTTTTTATTGGGACTTCATTATGTATGTATGATTGATTGCTCATGTGGCTGAACTGCGTTTCCAGGTCAACTGATACTGCATGACTCAAAGCCCCTACTCTATGTCATGTTGTTGGTCTTTCTGGCCAGCCCCCACACTAAGACTATACCCATGTGGCCAGCCCCTGCCCTAAATCACATTGCTAGACTATCTAGTATGACCCAAGACCCCCAGGCAAACAAAGACACTCCTGTGAGGCATAACATTCCAAGGGCCCAGAAGCTGAGGGCAAAGGCTAAACCTTCTCTTTGGGCAAGACCAAATTCTTTACTACACAAGGAGGAAGAATGAAATTGTGTTCTGAATTTCCTTAAGTATTATAAATAAATCTATTTGATGTTCAACAATTATCTGCTTGGCCTGTATGGCAGTTGATGTTATTGTTCAGAAACACTTACTGCTTTTCCCCAGGGGAGGCATTATACTTTCTTGACCTCTTATGCCTGGCCTTATGACTTGCTTTGGCTAAAGAAATATGAATGGAAGTAATTTATGTTCACTTTTGAGTAGAAGCTTTGAGTCTGAACATAGTTTTCTATATTCTTTTTTTTTTCTCCTCTGCACTAACAATTAGCAGTTCCCAGATACTTCTCCAACATCCTAACATCCTAAATAAAGATGACGTGTGGCTGAGCCATAAACAACCATTGTTTGACACGTAGCATATGCAAGAACTAAACATTATTGAAAACCACTGAGATTTTGTTAACTATAGCATAACCCAGCCTACTGATTCTCAAACTTTTACCATGCATTGGAATCACCTGGAAGATTTGTTAAAACACAGATTGCACAGATTGTTGGGCCGCACCCTTAGAGTTTCTGAATTCAGTAGATCTGGGGTGTGGTCCAAGAATTTGCATTTCTCACATGTTCCCATCTGATGCTGATGCAGCTAGTCCAGGGACCACCCTTTGAGAACTGCTGACCTCCCATTTCCTGACTGATGCAGCCTGCTTTTTATGTTCTTAGAGACCTAAGTTACTCAGTAAATGCTGTAACAACAAAATTCAGAATCTTCATAAACCTCATTATTAAAGATGTAAATTCTGTAAACTCCTCCTTTGATTTCTGGAACAAAGGGACAAAAAACAAAACAAAACAACCCCTAAATTTGGTAGAGCAGATTAGATAGCTATGGAAATTTCTATCATATTAACCACAGTCAAATAAAAGCCACAAAAAATAGAAAAGGACAAAGGGGATTAGAGAAGAAAACAGTCAAATCTAATTTAGATTTAGAAATTCTTTCGAAAAGGGAGAATGGTTGAAAAAAAAAATCCCGTTGCCATAGAATCGATTCCAACTCATAGTGACCCTATAGGACAGAGTAGAACTGCCCCTTAGGGTTTCCAAGGAGCGGCTGGTGGATTCGAACTTCCGACCTTTTGGTTAGCAGCCATAGTTGTTAACTACTATGCCACCAGGGCCCCAAAGCATAGCATATAGAAGCCCAGGATAACCAAAATAAGAGTTGTGAAAAAGTATGAAATGTTTCCGAAAGTCACTGCTAATACACTTTGCTACTGAAAGACAGATGAGAGAGAAGCAGTCTCATAAATTTTTATCAAAAGTCCAATTTCTTACTTGCTGTATAATATAAAACACAATGAAACTGCAATTCAGTACTGTCCTTGGTATTCATGTCTGCTTTTGAAGTGCTTTTAGAATTTAAGTTACTAAAGGCGGTATGTGATTGTCTAGGAAATTCTGGTGAGAATGATATGAAGAATGGCTATTGTGAAGGGAAGTGGAAAGGAGAAGCCATCATAGAGCCTTGACTAAGGTATATTCTCAAGCAGATCATATCTAGATAAGGGTACACATGGAAGTGAGGAACTGAAAATTGATTCCTTTAAAGCCATCCATGTAGTCTTTGCATAATACCAGTTGGAAGACCATTGTTCTCTACCCTCTTTCAAGTAATTTAGTCAGGATCCCTTATCTGTAGTATTTCTTCTCCATGATGAGACTGTGGCAGGTATATAGAGTTAACCAGTTGGGGTGTAACATGATTTTACTGCTACGTGAGAATGTCTGGGGAACAAACTCTGTTTGGGGGCTGGTCACCTAACCTCTCTCAGCCTAGGTTTCTCGATATGTAAAATACATTTCCCTCAGGTGACTGTAGTTCCAGTATTCCATTTTTGTAATACCACTCTGTAAGCTAGCAAGATTCTAATATCTGTTGATTCCCCCAGTCTCTATTATATATACTATAAATTAAGTTCATAATCTTTGAGAGGAACTAATCCTAAAATGAAGTTTTTTGTTTGTTTGTTTTTAGGGTCAGGATACTCTGTATAAAACAGAGAAACAAACGCATTGTCATCGAGTCAATTCTGACTCATAGGATACTCTACAAACCAAAAAATCTACTGCTGTCCAGTCCATTTGGGATACTCTGTAGTCCCCAGTTAATCACAAAATAGTAATATTCCAAAAGCTTTTAAAATGTTATTTTTGCTCCATTACCCAAAGATGGATATTTTACTCATTTTAGATTTGAACTTTGGTATTAAAAAAGCATAAGTTTATGAAGTATAATCTAATGTTATAGTTTAAATAGCTGCTCATTTTGTTCAACATGAAAACCAATTGCCGTATTATTTTAATGACATAGATACCAACATGCATTTAAAAATATGTTCATGTTGATTCAAAAATTATATGTAATTGAAAACATTTGTTTTTGTCTTTTTCACAACCATCATAGGAGGGAAGAAAATGAAAATACTTGCCAGTCTTGAGGCTTTTTAAAAATAGATTGGTTCAGTCTTGTGGTTATAATTTTGTTTAATGTAAATAGATTTTTTTGTCCATAGCAATGCCATGACTTTAAGACACTTGCTAAGTTTTGTTTTTTTTTTTAAATTTACATAAAACATCATTTTGATCTTATTTCTTATTTGATTGTTGCCTGTAGTGAATTTGTCAAGTTTAATTACTTGCCAGTTCCTCGGGAACTGCAAGCAAGGACTCAGTATGAGTCCACAATCTACTCCACTTACAAGTATTTTTAAATTTGACTAGTATCACTATTACCAGTTCATTTTAAGAGGAAAAGTCATCCTAATTAACAGAAAGTCTGAAGGTGATTTTTAGTTACTCAGCAATTAAAGGCAGCTTGGTGCATGACCTTCCTTAGTTTAGATTCTAAAGCAAAAACAGGTCCAGCTTCTCCGAGTTGAAGGAGAAATCTGAATCTTTTGGAGTTGTTGCTATAAGTTTGAGTCCAAATGTTTCCAATTTACATTTAGGACACACCAGAAAAAAAGCACACAATAATCATCTGAAGGCTTACAATCACGCTTGATTACCCTAACTGCTGCCTGCTTCAGCAACTTTCTGTGGGTTCTTGAGGAGAAATCCAAGCACAAGTGTTCCATTCTGTACGAAATAAGTGTACTTTAAAAATTATATCAGATTCAAATAATATTTTTAGTGCATTATGAGAATTCACTATTAAAGGAATCCTATTGAAAATTATTCTGAAGATATAACAAGGGCTCATAAAGCAAACAAAATAATCTTCCCCAAATTTCTCAATTTGTTGCTGTTTCAATTTCAGATTTTTGTATGTGAGGTTTCTTAAAATAGGAACACAATATTAGTTATTTGGTTTTCTTCTATCAAGTGCCATATGCAGGGTAAAACTGAACTCTTAGTCTGTTTTATTATTCAAACAGTAGTAGATTTAAGGGGAAAAATCTGTTGCATGTGTACATAACCGATATAATGTATTTTAATCACATACCACAAGTTCTGAATAGTAATTTCTAATAACTTATTTAACCAGTTAAAGTATGCATGTGTGATTAAGACACTGAAGATTTTTTTTTTTTCGTTTGAGCTTTGCGATTTTATTTTATTTTATTTTTTATTGTACTTCAGGTGAAGGTTTACAGAACAAATAGTTTCTTATGAAACAGTAGTACACATATTGTTTTATGACATTGGTTAACAAGCCCACGACATGTCAACCCTCTCCCTTCTCGACCTTTTTTTTTTTTTTTTTTTGATGAAAAGATACACTGCTTCAAAAATTTCTACATGCACAGTTTAGTGACATCGACTATGCTCTTCCGATTGTGCTGCTATTCTCACTTTAGATGAAGGTTTACAGAACAAAATAGTTTCTCATTAAACAGTTAGTACACATGTTGCCCTATGACAATGGTTAACAACCTCACAACACATCAACACTATCCTTACTCAACTTTGGGTTCCCTATCACCAGCTTTCCTGTCCCCTTCTGCCTTCTAGTCCTTGTCCCTGGACTGCTGTGCCTCGTTAGTCCCATTTGGTTTTATGGGGCTGTCCACTCCCCCGCTGAATGGTGAACCTCAGAAGTGACTTCACCACTGAGCTAAAAGTAAGACACTGAAGATTTTAAAAAATAAAATAAAAATAAAAGTCTGAAATTTATTCCATTTTAATCTTTTCTTGCTATTCTTACAATAAATAGATGTTAATTGAAGTCTACAGTTGATCAGGTGTGTTGTGATAAATTATAATTTAGTACTAAGTGTCTACACTTGAAAATGAGTTAGAAAAATTTAGTGCCCAAAACTGGTTTATTCTTTTATATGGGTTTTTAAAAACAAAATAAGAGTCATTTAAATAGGTATTCAGGTTATTCTAACTTTCAGATCAGTCTTCTCAGTTGTAGTCACTGTAAGTATATTTATGACTTTAGTATCAATGATATAGTAATTAGTCAAATCTAAATTTTGGAGATCCAACAATTGTCAGTAACTATTATTTAGTATTGCACACCCCTTGGTGTAGTGGTTAAGAGCTTGGCTGCTAACCCAAAGATCAGCAGTTCAAATCCACCAGCCGCTCCTAGGAAACCCTGTGGGGTAGTTCTACTCTGTTCTGTAGGGTTGCTATGAGTTGGAATCAATTCGACGGCAATGGGTTTTGGATTATTTAGAATTAAGTTCATATTTCATTCTTTTTATACTTCAATATAAGTGTTAACACTTGAACTTTAAGCCTTTTCTCTTTGAAATAATTTATTTTTTCATGTACAATAATGGATAAAGAAGTTGAACCCTAAAGTTAAGTGTTTTCCTCAAGATTGGTAGAGAAGTTATGACTAGTACCTGTATCCTCGTTCACATCAAGACTCTTTCCACTGTACCTTGAAGAAATGTTTCAAAGGAGATTTATAAACTACATCCTTTACATCCATTATATTTACCAAATGAATGAAAACAAAGTAGACAATAAAAATTTTTTTAAGAATCAAAATAGTTTCTTCTCATTGTTTTCAGCTAATTAGAGAACATACAATGAAACAGCACATTTGTATCATCAAATTTTCAGCTGGTGCCAAACAGTAGGGTGTTCTTAAACGTAACTATGGAATGATGGATTATAGTGCAGGGTCATCACTCATTATTCAAAACATAATACCATGATATTTACTTGGGGGAACTTAATGCAGTTTAAGATCAGCAGCATTCTGAATCCCTGTAAGTGTATTTTTAAAGGAAAAAACACGCAACAAAATGTTTGACATTGAAATCATGTTAAAGAGCTACGAATTCTTCCAAAACCAGTTTACTAGTGACATCTGCTGGTACAAAGTTGTAATAAAGATGTAAGTACAGTATCTCATGGAAGTAATTTCATGGAAATTAAAACATGAAAGAAAAAATTTTTGTGGGCAGAATTGTTTTCTTTTACTATAATTCACACTTCTAATTGAAAATGTTTTTTGTCTTTGTGGGTTTCTCCCCCTTTGGCATTTGACCAAGAGTAGTTGTATAGTAACAATAACATTAAGCTTATTTATATTTTCCTATATATAGTAATTCCATTCATTTACCCTCCTGAACCTCTGTAATTAGTTACGTATCAGCTAAGTTGTTTGATGTAATACTGCAAATTCTTTTTCTCCTTGTCTCTCCTGCTTCTGTTTTATATCACATTTTAACACAGAACCTTGCAAATATAGGGTTCAATAAATACAGATTGAATCCTATTAGTTATTTTATGTCCTTTGCATAGGCTAAATTTAATAGGAAAGTTTATATATACATGAAGTACATACATTGTCTTTATGCAAAATTGAAAATAAAAATGAGACTATATTAGAGGAAGATTTTTATTAGAAGGAGAAATAGAGTTTTGTTTTTCTTCTTTAAGGAGAGATTTTCTGCATTATAAGTTTTGGAGGAATAAGATATACTCAGTCCATGGATATTTTCTCTATCTAGGCTTATTTCCTAGATGATTGTGTCAGGCCCCATGGATTTAAAAATACTACATATGAACAAATTAGATCTCTTCTTTGAATACCAGGCCTGTAGAGCCAGATGCTTCTTTTGTGACATTTCAATTTAATTAGCTAATAAGCATATCAACCGTAACATGTCCAAAACCAAACTTAGGATTTTCTCCTTGAACCTGCTCCTTCCATCCCGTTACTGTCGAGTTGATTCCGACTCATAGCCACCCTATAGGATAGAGTAGAACTGCCCCATAGAGTTTCTAAGGAGCAGATGGTGGATTCGAACTGCTGACCTTTTGGTTACTAGCCGAGCTCTTAACCACTGCATACTCCTTCCATAGTCTTTCTTATTTGAATAAAGGCCATTCCATCCTTCCATTTGTTCAAACCAAAACTATTTCAATAATTTTTAAATTCTCGCTTTCCCTTGTAGCACGTATTTGATCCATCGAGAAACTCTACCAGCTCTACTTTTGAAATACATGCAGAATCTGACCACTTCTCTCCACCTCTGCCACTATGTTCTAGTCAAGCCACTATCATCTTTCCTTTCCTAATTAGCCTCCTTGCTTCTAACCTTGCCCTCCTGTAGGCTCTTCTGTACCCAGCAACAAAAGTGATTCTTTTTAAATTTAAGACAGATTTTGTCACTTCTCTGCTGAGAACCTTCCAAAGTTGTTACCATGCATAAGTGCCCTACATGAATTTTTAGACAATTTCCTTTCTCCACCCCCATTACTATTACCTCATTTCCTACCACTGCCTCCCTCCCCTATTCATTTCCAGATACGGGAATCTACACCCACTCCTCACTTATCAACGTGGTTAGGTTCCAAAGACCAAGTCATTATGCAAAAATCAGCATTATGCGAAAATGGAGGATGGCCACGTCAGATCACAAAATGGAGGATGAGTACATCGTTACATAACTGCCAAATTACATTGTTACATAACTGCCAGATTACATCATTATATAACTGCCAAATTACACCATTACATAACTGCCAAACCACTGAGAATTATGGTGCAACCAAGGTGACACATAACCATAAAAGCCAACATTACTCTTGCCTCACACCTTGGTGTTCATTACTGCCAGATATACGTCGCTAATGGGCAAAATAGTTGGATAGTAGATCTTTTACTGTTGTAAAAGTGAAATGTCAGATAACGAGATCGACTCGACAGCAACGGGTTAGTAGTGTATAGTAGTGTACTTGCTGTTCTCCTTACATGCCACGCAGACTCCTCATTAGGGACTTTGTACTTGCTATTCCTTCTAACTGAAATGTTCTTCTCCCACTTCACTGAGGTTTCTGATCAAATTATCAAATGTTATCTTCTCAGAGAGTCCCCTCTTGACCACACTATGTAAAGTAATAAGTCCCAACTCCATCACTTTCTCCTTTTATCCTGCTTGGTTTTTTGCCATAGCAGTTATCATCTCAGGACATAGTTACTATTTTGTCATCTCTCTCCCCTAACTAAAATGTCAGCTGTATGAGAGCAAGGCTCCTGTGTTGCTCACTTTTACATCCTTAGGACCTAAACCAGCGCCTTACATAAAGTTGGCACTCAGTTAATATTTGTTGAATAAGTCAGTGAGACTTAATACATAAATGGAAAATGTGGTTTGATTTACATTATGATAACTGAATCCATAGCATAGTTAGGCACCTTCTAATGAAGTCTGCTTTGTTTAAATCTTAACATTTATATTATATGTTCTCCATTTCAAACAAGTTACAGTAGTGTTCCATAGTTAGATTAATGCTCAGAGAGTACTCTCGGTGTCAAAATACAGGGCCATGTTACTATTTTAAAGATACTTTTGATGGGAATAATTACTTTTTTGTTCTTTTAACATAGACATCTGATTCTCAACTACGTTAACAGACCTTATACATATGAATGGCAAGAATACCCCCTTTTGAATCTGTGCTGAGACTTTTATCAATATGAAGTGCTTCCCACAGGGTTCTGCTGAAAGAACCAAACTTCCATCATAATGAAATTGCGGTTTCATTTGTCTATGTCTCTTTTATATTTGAAAGCTACTTTTTGATGTTTTGGTCTGCAATTAAATTTATTGTTCAAGGTCACAAATATACAATCCTAACTAGCCCAACTTGTCACAATCCTTTTCCAGCATTACACGAAGATAAGTGGCTATCTTGTGACAATAATATACCAAAGCCAAAATTTGTTCCCAGATATATATGATCTTTTAATTAATCTACTGTTTTCTATTTTCCTACCCTCTCACCACCCCACCTATCTAGAAATTACCAAATTACAGGTTTTAAATTACTGACAAATACTTTTCTTCAAATGGAAAAAGATAAGTTTAAAAATGTTTAATGCTATAATTTCTCCATACACATTTTTAGCTTAAAATATGAATTCGTTTGTGTTCACTCCCGTTCTGTGTAGGGCAGAGAATTATATAGTATGTTAGCTAAATTCTGTGGTTACATTTGCCACTGTTAACATGACCACAAAATAGATCATGTTGTGTAATTGAAATGAGTTTGTAAATCTTTTAAACATTGTTGTGCACATGAATTAAATTCTTTTTATGAGATTCTATACCGGCTTCAGTAAAAATGTATATATTTTAAATTGGTAAGATAGATTTCTTCTATTTTTATGCATTTCCTTGTGACCATACAAAAAGTGTACAGAAGGAATTGACTAATTAGATTTGAGACAGTACTTTTTATCCAAGAATATCCAGTGTCTAATATTGACATACATTAGAACATCATTGTATCACCAGTATTTATAGATTTCTCCAAGGGATTTGATAGGAAATACTCAAAAGGCCCTTTTCATAAGGTAATCATACCTATAAAGCAAGCCAAAGATACTGAACAGCATCAGGATAATGCAAGACTAGTATAGTAATGCCCCCATTTTAAGATCTTGTTTAAGTATCTTTAGCTGAGCTGAGAATCTTTTTTTCTTAATTACTATATAAATTGAGTAAAGGCACTATACTGTTTCAGTAGGTTGTATAAGATAAAACCATGATTTTTGCCCGGTAATGGTAAGCCCTCAATAAATATTATTTGGAATCCTCTCTTTCTGGTTTCGCTTTTCCCCCACCCCCAATAATGCATGAAAAGTGTTTAGAGCAGTGCTTGGATTGTGGTATCTGTTCTGATTGAGCTTAATCAGAAGTTAAAACTGATGAACTAAACTTGAAGCCTTTCTGTGCCTGCCAACTCTACATTACTCTGCACTCACTGAATTAATAAGTAGAGAGAAGTCAGGACCTTTAATTGACCTATATGTAATACCCAGCAGGTGTATGTGGCCTTTCTCTTCACAGCAAATTGCTCCCCCAGGGACTGGGGAGAATGAATAGTACTTTACTCCCAGTCCTCATTTTAAGTCCCAGTGGAGTCCTTAGAAGATTTACTTAATTCTGTCTTCAACCTACAGATCTGAGAGTTGAGCCCTAAGTTATGTTAATTTGACATAGAAAAGCATTATCATTTTAATCATTTTGTGCAAGATGGCTTGCTTCACTGCTTATTGCATGTTTGACCATTTGTAGTGCTCTGATCATTGTCCTAAAAGAGTTTCACCTTTTAAAAAAAATCTTAAATTTTGTAATAATAACTTAATGTACTACTTTATATTCCAAAATATGTTATAAATTTTTATTGTTTTAGATGTAAAGATGGTTTGAAAGGATTTACATTCTCAGCACTTAGGTAAGTAACATTTAATTTACCTTTATGTTGAGAGAGAATTTGCAAGTTAGCTTTTCTTTTTTTAAAAGTATTCTCTATAAATAATTACAATAAATATTTATTGATTCAATTTTTAAGCTGAAAGTAATTTTAGAAGTCACAAAATTATTGCCAAGCATTATGGATAGTTCTTTAAAAGGGTACTTTATCAGTTTTTTTCCCCTGAAAATTAGTCAATCAACAGCTGTTTTTTTAAGGCCTGTTATGTGCCTTATACTGTGAGGTATTAGAAAAGAAATACAAGAACTCTTTCTTCAAGGAGCTTGGGAAGACAAACCACATGAACATTTACCGAAAAATTAAGTACTTAATTGTGTGGCCCAGATTATGGACTTCTTTAGGGCAGGACTCATGCACTGTGAAACACATACTGGATTGTAAGCTTTGTTAGAATCTTCTCTTTTCACCTCATTGTCTGACTCTTGGCACACTGTAGATACTGTAGAAATATTGATTAACGTTAGTGTCGTATTTTATAGCTTACCAAGCATTTTCACATAGATTAGAAAATTAAATCTCACAGTTCTGAGACACGTATTTTTATGCCCATGTGACATGCTGAAGCCAAGGCTTAGAATGCTTGACTACTTAAACATCACGTAAATGACTGTATATCCTGACTCCAAATCCAATATTCTTTCAGTTTATGTCAAATGTTGCCTATTTTTATTCCCCTAAGTACATATAGTAGATGCTTAGTGAAGATATAGTAGTATGGAAGTATAGGAGGCAAGAATTAGGGTAGGTTCAATACTAAGAGAAGTTTTTATATGATTATCTCAAGGTTATTTTGAGGGTCAAAGAGTTAATGCATGAAAAGTGTTTAGACAGTGCCTGGGACATAGTAAGTGCTCAAGAAGTGTTGGCTGTTTTTATTGTTGTTATCCTATAGGTGGTAAGCCTTAAACGGTGCTTGAAGGATAAATTTAGATAAGTATAAGGGGAGATAGACTAGAGAACCCTAGTGACGCAGTGGTTAAGTGCTTGGCTGCTAACCAAAAGGTCAACGGTTCAAAGCCACCAGCCGCTCCATGGGAGAAAGATGTGGCAGTCTGCTTCCATAAAGATTTACAGCCTTGGAAACCCTATGGGGCCATTCTACTCTGTCCTATAGGATCATTGTGAGTTGGAACTGACTCGATGGCAGAGGGTTTAGACTAGTAAGGAGTCCCTGGGTGGCGCAAACACTTGACTATGTGCTGAAAAGTTGACAGTTCAAAACTACTCACAGGCACCTTGGAAGATAGGCTTGGCAATCTGCTTCTGAATGGTCACAGCCTTGAAAACCCTATGGAGCAGTTCTCCTCTGTACACATGGGATTGCCACGAGTTGGATTCGACTCAACGGCAGCTAACAACATCAACAACATAGACTAGTAAAAAGGTAGGGCTTACTGTACTATGAGAGCGCAGAGGAAGGACTTGGGGCAGAGACAGCTTCTCCAAGGAAGTGACTTCTAATCTGAGATGGTCAATCCTGGCCAAAATAGCAACAATGTTGTGAAAGGTGTGAGAGATATTATTGTATCTGCTCAGGCGTAATTTTATCCTTGTTGCTTATAAAGATCTTAAACTCTCCATGCACATCCATAATCAAGAAACAAATTCTTTTGGACTAACAGTTACCAAGGATACACAGCTACCATGTGGTGAGAAAGAATCCTATTGCAAACTCCCTATAATTTGGCAAGCTAGATATGTTTACCAAGTTTGTCCCAAAGGGGTCGGGTTGCAGTTGTTGATATTAACAGCTTTTTTTTCTCTCTTTTCAGACTTTTAAAATTGTCATATTATTTTGTCCAAGTCCCACATCCCAGTATTTTAGTGTAGTATTGTAAGAGCACTGACTCCTATAGTAAAAGTGCAAGCAGTATTAATAAAAAACTTTGATAGAAGATATTGCTGAAGTGATATCTAGAGGTGGTAACATTTCTTTGCTTTGCCTTTGGAAAAATACAATTCTGTTTTGATGAAAGAGAATGGTATCTTCTAGATATATGATTTTTCCAAAGAGAAATAAGTAGATTGGTGTGATACCAAGTTTATGATTTTTCTAATGAAATAATGGGAGGATACATGCAGTCTTGACTGTTTTCCAATTCCTCATTCTCTAGTTCTCCCATTTCCCTGTGTCTATACAGATGATCTTCTACTGCACTGTAGCTTTTTTATGATTCAGAGCAAAATGAAGTGTAAATTTAGAGGAAAAAGAGAGAGAGAGAAGCCCATTCAGTGTAACTATAAGAAAATTTAGGGAAAAATATAATTTTTGTGATTGACTGGTAGACCCAAGTTAATAGTTCACTTGTTTCTTTTGAAGAACTTTAAATATGGAATACATTAGGAAAGTGGTAACCTAAGTTAAAGGGTGTTTCATAAAAGTGCTATGCTATAATTTACTTGGTTAATTTGATTTTAAAATTCCCATATTGTCAAACAAATAACTACTAACATTTTGAGTATTCAGATTTTAAAGGCCTGTTTTTCTTCAGAGGATGATTCAATTTTATATAAATTATGAAGATACTATTTTAAATGATGATACTCTCCAAAATGTATTTGTCTATAAACAAAATCTTTTTTTGTTTCTTATTGATTTTTCTCTTAAAGGTGAAAAATGCCTCACATGGTGCTCTTTTCTTTAGATTCATTGTAGGGAAGGAAGAGATTCCCACACATTCTTATTCACCAGAGGCAGCCTATGCAAAGGTGGAACAAAAGAGAGAGAAACATGAGGAAAAACCAAGAAGAATGAATATAATTGCTCTAGTCAGGAAACTTGTAGATTCAATGTGAGTTCTTTATCTTAATATTTTAGCAGTTTGTCACTGTTTTATATGATGTTAGTACCGTGCCAAGGTAATTTTATTTTCTGCTCAGGTAATTATAATAATTTTTCACCAAAAACTGTACATGGGTATAAAAGGCTCATAATGGCAATGGAATGTTATTATTTCTGGCAGTACTAAAATGAGTATTGTAGACCATCATGAAGCCTTGGTGGTGCAGTGGTTAAGAGCTTGGCTGCTAACCAAGCGGTCGGTAGTTCGAATCCACCAGGCGCTCCTTGGAAGCCCTATAAGGGCAGTTCTACCCTGTCCTGTAGGGTCACTATGAGTCGAGATCAACTTGACGACAAGTTTTTTATAGACCATCATAGTCCTTTAGAATAGATTTGCATGAAATTAAAATATTTTTCTCTTTCGAACTAGACAGTTACAGGAGGCTGGATGGGGAACGTTAGGAACAGATGAACTGTACTAATTGAATATGCCAAATATAGGAAGGAGAAAGAAAAACCCCAGAAACTGATTCAAGAAGATAAAGGAACAATAAGGAGCAAGCCTTAAGTAAAGGATATTTTGCAAGAGTGGAAATTTTCAGGGCTTTAGAAGTGAAATAAAAAATATTTATTTGTATATTATAGAAAGAAGTCTTTATATTTCATACAAATAAGTCTTTATTTGTATTGCCAGTATAGATATTTAAGAAATTAATGTAATGGTTTAAAGTTAGAACACCAACCAAAAAAAATTATCTTGTAAGTGTTATTTTGGAGTAGGAGAAATGAATAAGGAATATAAAAAGTTAGGAGATCAATTATAGTAGACCGAAGTCCTATGAGAAATCAGAAGACCTGTATTTGACTCTTATTTTGCCCCTACCTGCTTCGTGACTTTGGACAAGTCATTTAACCACTCTGCACCCCAAAGTCCTCATCTGTTAACTGGGGTTAATAATCTCTATTAAGGATTTTTGTGAGCATCAAATGAGATAACAAATGTGAAATATCCTTGCAATTCATGAATACATGAATAAGTGCTCATGTTTTTACAGAATTTAAAGACTTTGTCTTCATCTTAGTATATAATGCACATGGAAAGTGAGAGGGAAGGAATAGTAAGTGGTGGGAATAATTGTAGTAGTGAGCTTATTAAAGCGAGTTCAGTAATAGTTATGGGTTGCCTCAGTGTGGAAAAAGGAGGTGGGGGTCTCCATTAATGTAAATAATTGTCAACAAGAATCAGAGGGGGATACGGAGTATTACTTTGGTGAATGATGCCTTGGGTATCAGAACTGATCAGGTCAGGCAGAACTAGTCAGAGTAGCTTCTGTGGGTCCACTGGTGTGAAAGCAGTGCAGGATAATAAATACAGAAGCAAAGTAAATAATATAGGGAATAGGCCATCTGATACCTGGGAAGCCATTTTAATGAGAGACTAAAACCTAACTACTAACCCATTGCCATCGAGTTGATTCCGACTCATAGCAACCCTATATGCAGAGTAGAACTGCCCCATAGGATTTCCAAGGAGCAGCTGGTAGATTCAAACTGCCAACCTTTTGGTTAGCAGCCGGGCTCTTAACCACTGTACCACCAGGGCTCCAAAAAATGAGAGACTAAGGAAAGATTAAATAGCTGAACAATAGAGTTTATAAAAGAATTTGACTTCACTAGAAAGTAGATTAGGAGAGTGTATTAATTTCTGTGTTGTTTTGATAATAATGACTGAGAAATATCTTTGAAGAGGACACTTAGAAGTATGAAGAGCAGTGATTTGCATGAGGCAGTTCCCAACTTTAACCACTCAACAACTTCACAAGACTAGATATGTCATATCATTCTAATGACATAAGGGTAATGGTGGGTATGAACTGTTGCTGTCACCCTTGAATAGGGAAGGTCACCTGTATACTTCAGCAGTGAAGAATTGGATTTGGGAAAAGGTCTTGCTAATCAGTTTGCAGATGGGATTGGAGAAGTGCAGAGCCAGAACATTGCTCCACAAGTTACTGTTATAAACAGGAAACAGTTCATGTGTTCCAACTATGAAAAAAATTAATTACAGCCTGAAAAGATGTTATAAAGACTGCGTATTTTGGAACATGAACTCTTCAGAGAGAAAGTGGGAGAACTAAACTCATGTTAGATTCTCCTGCTTAACTTTTTTTACATGTAGGGTGAATAAATAGTCCTGGAGTCATCCTACCAAATAATTAAAATAAGTTTTCTCTTGAATGGTAGTCCTTCCAGCAGATATGTTTATTAAACACTAGAAGGTTAAGTGGTTTACATTCAAATCACAATCCACTTTTGAATTATCAAATGGTCTACTTCTGTATTTATTTTTAAAAAGTGAACTTTTAACTCTAATTCTATATCGTGTTTCTTTTCCTTATGTTTTCTCTCAAATATAATTACGTATAAATTCCTGTAACCTGAGAACATTCTCATTATGATTTTTGCTCAAGTACTGACTTCATAGATTATTTATGACTGTTATACTCTATAACAAGGAATTTAAAGCTTCCAAAAAATTTGGCAGAGTATATAGGTAATATATACATGTTTTTAATAGTTAGTCACAAACTTACGAATATGATTTTTCTATTCCACATTCAAGTATTTTGACTGTATTCACGTTTTATACAGTGTGTTAAACAATGAGCAACAAAGAAACACAAAAATATCTCTGTCGTCCTTGCCTCTGTATGTCTGAAGAGACCAAAATATGCACACATTTAGAAATGAGAGGGTGTCATTTTCTCCTTTTTTTGGTGAGAGAGTTTTAAACAAATCTACAGATATACACACACACACGTTTTATTTATAATTAGGTTGTTTTGTTTTGTTTTGTTTTTTTCGGTTTAATTTCAGATGCAAGCATGGACCAAGGCACAGATGTTGCAAACACTATGAAGATAATTGCATCTCTTATTGCATTAAAGTAAGTGTATGAAAGTATCCACTTTCTAAACAATGGGGAGTATGTAGAGAAATAACTTATTTATTAAAAAATAATTTCAAAGTAAATGGAAAAGTTGACATTAACAGTCGCTATCATTGTTTGTATTTGACTTGAAGAATAAGAAATTTGTGAGAACTAGGTAACAATTTAGCTTTTAATATTCAGTTACCAGATCCTTAGTGAAATAATTTTAAAATTAACTTATTTAAAAATTAGTGAAAACTTTGAGGTAGGAGAGTAGATGGGTATACACGCACACACAAAGTTCAGAAAAATAGTCATTAAAATGTGTCCTTTGTGATGTATTCTCAGTAGAACTTCATTCTAGAACCAGGCCCCTGGAATGTGCTGGATCAGTAGTAGTACACTTAAACATTGCACACAGTATGGTAAAGTGGCGTTTGGTTTGGGATTTGTAAAGCTGTTACATTTTTTAAGGCATCGAGGTAGCTGGAGCTTGTCCATAGTTGCTGTGTGCTGAGAAAGTTAGTAATGCCCCACTCCCTAATATACTGGCTTACTAGTTTGTCTCTCCCTACCACACATACACACACATTGCTACCAACTGGGAGGGAGGCTAGTTTCACTGCAGTTGTTCTGGCACAGGGGCACTACCTGCTGCAAGTTCCTTAATTGTGGATGGTGCTCTGACAGACAATTCTGGTACTTTTGAAAGTTTATGTTCTTTCTTGCAAAGTCTGATCTCTACTCAGTTGATGATGAAAAGAGCAGAGTTGTTCAGCACGCCAGGAGACAGTTATGGGTTGCCTCAGTGGGGAAAAAGGACATAAAGGGGGTTCTCCATTAATTAACTCTAGACGGGAGGGACTCTCCCACATTAGTGCTTATGAATGTGAATGCCTGTGGCCAAGTGTTGATGGTGGCATTCACCCAACATAAAACACACCCTCAGAATCCCCAAGATATGACCAGGGGTAAAAGCAGTATTTTTTCAGTTGTGCAGTGGTTTCTGATACACTCCTTCCAAATCTGATTTCCTCCCCAACATTTAAAATGGTAGAAAAAAAGCAACATTGTTGGTAGCTTCAGAGTCTGCTAGCTCCTGGAGAGTGATTATTCCCTCCAGTTGGACATGATTCACTTCAAGAGAGGAACTAAAAGTAGTCTGATTAAATCAGAATTATTTGAGAAATTTTTCTTTTGGACAGGTGATATTAAAAAAAATTACATGAGAAAGTTAGGATTACTGAGCAATGAAAAATCTATGTTTTCAAATGTGTACTAGGACTAGAATAAGTAATTTATGTAAAAATTGGAATATTACCTCCATGATAATATTTGGATAATATTTGGAGGCCTACAGGTGAGGAATTTACATCATAAATTTAGTAAAAATTTCTGACAATGCACCTCATTGTTCCATGGACTCCATTACACCACGTATTAAATCATAACCCTGAGTAAATATCCATATTAATTACATTCCACTCAACTCACTATACTCCATTCACACTAACTTTTTGTTGGTTCCTAGTATCTGCCAACCTGGTTTTTGTTTTTGCTTTGTGCTTTCTGTCCAAGTTATCGGAAATCCTTTTCTCATGCTAGCTCCTTCTCCTCTTATTGGGTCTGTTTGAATGTCACATTCTCAGTGGCCTTCCCTTACCACTCAGTGTAGCCTAGGTTGACCTGTTAATTTCTGTCCTAGTGCCCTGGTTGTTTCCTTCATAACACTTAATATAATCTGTAATTATTATATCTGTTTATTTCTTTACTTATTTCCTATTCCCTCAACAAGAATGAAAACAAGAACTTTGTGCCCTCTTCCCCGTTGTATTCCTAGCATCTAGTGTAAAGCCTGGCACATAATTGACAGCCAGCAAATATTTCCTGAATACATGAAAGGTGGATGGATGGAGGGATGAATGGAAAATAGCATGAAAAAATTATAAAATATTTAATCCTTCAATCCTTGGACTAGCATTTTAAGATTATCAAAAGCAAGATAAAAGTGTGAACATTTGCTGTTCTAAACAAATACTAGATAGTTTCAGTTAAGCCAATATGGTAATTCACAATAATTGATTGGACAATTTAATTTCCATATTTTAACCAGTTATTAGGTAGTTTCAGGTAAATTAATGAATGGTACTTTCTAATAATTCAGTTTGTTTGTTTTTTTTAAAGGCAACTGCTATCTGTAAATAAAAACCTGACCTTTAGAACTTAGCAGGCAAGCACTGCTAAGAGTATACACATTGTCCCATTCCAGTGGGGGTGAGAGAGGAGGAGGAGGTTGGGAAACATGTTATTACAGTATGTTGGTTGAATCATATATAAAATACTGCTCTTTCTGTTAATGTTTTGTTTTGTGCTAATTGGCATTTTCAGTCTCCAGGTATTAAGTGACATCGAAATTTCATTTTCATAAATATTGAAATGAAATTGGCCAACATTAGTTATCCTCCCCAGATAGTTCCCTTTTGCACTATGAACAGTTTTGGGAAATCTGGGATTTGTTGGCAGCAAATAAGGATTTGTAATGGCTTTGCTTTCTCATGTTTTGTTAGTTTACCTTAAATCTGCCATTCCCTTGTGACTTTTTTTTTTTTTTTTTTTAGCCTGACCCAATTGAGCACAGAAATGAAAACCAGATATAATTATTTCTTTTTCTGGGAAGCTCTTTTAACCTTATCATTTTACAAAGTTTGTACCAAAGGTCTAAAATAATAAAATTATTTTTCTATCAGCAACATCCCTACTCATCCTTATGATTAAGAGCAGTTTTCTGTCAAAATTTCCAAAAGCATTTGGTTTTGTTAACTGCTTTTTTTTTGGAATTTCAACACTTTTGTTTTCTAAAACTCATTTGTAGTTTTGGAATTAAAAATCCTGATTATTTTCAACAAAATGTCAAGAAATGGAATTTTGGTCCATAGGCAGGCTTGGCCAGTGCTTGTGAGAATTTTTAAGTCTTTGTAAATCAAGGAAAGTATACTCACTCCAAGATTTTACCCTTATTTTTAAGGTAATTGTTTCAAAATTATTGCTTGAGGTTTTAAAACTTAATTTTGAAAATGCCTGTGATATAAACTTGTATTAATTTTTTTTGAGTCTTGATTTTGAGATGAAAAGATTCATACTTCAAAATTTGGTTGTAAATCAGATTTTCCTCCCACTTTTCTTTAGGGTTTCATCAGAATGTTTAGCGTGGGGTACTTGATCCAGTGCTGCCTCCGAATCCCCTCTGCATTCAGACATCTGTTTACACAGCCATCCCGGCTATTTTCTCTCTTCTATAATAAGGAAAACTTCCAGCTCGGAGCTTTTCTTGGTTCTTTTGTTAGTATATACAAGGTAAGTTTTTCAGAAGAGGAAAGAAAAATGGGCTATTGTTAAAATAAGATACTGCCTTAACTCATCTATTAATTTTTTCTTTTAGTGCTTCTTCTTGTAGTATTCATAAATACGTTGACCATCGCCAAATATATACAATATATTGGGAATTGAGGTTGGAGAAATTTCTCTTAAAATGTTACTTAGTAACCTTGAATGTGTAGACATATTTGCATTTATATAAATAATACTAAAGATTCTTAAAGATGCTTTTTTTTAATACATGGACACTCAGTATGAATTTTCTGATACTTGTAACATCAAAAGTGATATTAATATGCCTAGTCTCTCTCTTTTTCTTAATCACGTTTACTGCCTGGTTATTCATTTTAAAATATTCCTGACCCTTCTAGCTGATAGTAACACTTGATAGAACCACTAAGAAGTTTCTGGTTATATAAGAATTTTCTTATATAAGCAATGACTTATTTTCCCTTGTCCACTCACTCACTGTTCCCCAACACTCTCTCAGATACCCAGAGTTAACATCATTCCACCCCTTTCTCCATGTTCCTATAAATGTGCCCACATGTATATAAGCACACATCTAAAAACATGTATAGGGATTATTCTCTACACAATATTCTGTAACTTTAAGTAACAACCTTTAGTTTAGTGGAAATCACAAAATCACTAATATGAAAATCATATTACTGACATATTTTATTAAAAATCCAAAATATAAATTCTCAATGGTTAAGTGTGTTAACTAAGGTTGACCTGCATGGTTTTTTGTTTGTTTTCTGGTTAGACTAAAAATAAAATGAATCCTGAGTAAATTGAATTCTGGAATTATTCTGGGTAAAATGGTCCTGTGTCATTTTATGTAAAAGTTTTCTTATAAAAGGCAGGTATGGAGAAAGCATTTTGAAATGGAAAGGAGAAGCGGAGTGATAAACTATAGATAACTAATCATTTGTTATGAAATACTACTAATATTAAAAACATTTTCAGTATGGTTTGAGTGGGAAGAATTACTAATATTTTTGAATATATAAGAATTAATAGTACAGATTATTGGTAATTATATGTGTTCACATTCTTTTTCATTTTTCATGTCATGGTGTTTGTATTTATTCTTAACATAAACTCTTAAATGTTTACCTATGGATTATTTCCAACATTTTAGTCTCAGGTTGGTTATTCTCCACCATGCAGCACATACCAGAGCATGGTTTTTTCCATTTCAATTACTGTTTATTTGCTTAGGTAATACAAACTGATGGTATTGAACTAAGGAAAACACAACTCAGTCAGAAAATCTCTTATAGAAAATATGCAGTGTATTCCAAAGCCACCCGTATGTAATCTAAAAATAAAAAATTATCCATGCCATTGTTATTGGTTGCCTAGTGGAGTCAATTCCAAGTCATGGCAACCCCATGTGTGTTATAGAGCAGAACTGTTCCATAGGATTTTCTTGGCTTTAATCTTAATGGAAGCAGATCACCAGGCCTTTTCTTTCTCGGTACCATGGTATACTTCTCTACCATTGCTGCTCAAACTTTTAGGTTAGCAGTTGAATGCAAACTGTTTGCATCAGCTAGGGAGCTTATCCATGCCATTATCATCTTAGTAAGAGTGTAATTAAGAGTGGGGCCAGCAAATAAACCTCAGTTCTTGTGTGCCTTCTTGGTGAACTGACCCTTTTTTCATTTTGTGATGTATACCTCTCTATCCCTGGTAATATTTTCTGTTATGTCTGATAGTAATATAGCTATTCTAGTTTTCTTTTGATTAGTATTTGATGGTATATTGTTTTCATGCTTTTCCTTTTAACATTTCTTGATTTTAAAAGTTGGTTTATTTTAGACCATGTACAGTATAGTTGGTCCTTTTTTATCCAATTTGATAACTTCTGCCTTTTAATTGGCATGTTTAGACTATTTTCATTTAATGTACTTGGTGATATAAAAAAACCAAAACCAGACTCGTTGCGGTCATGTCGATTCCAACTCATAGCGAACCTATAGGACAGAGTAGAGCTGCTCCATAGGTTTCCAAGGAGCACCTGGTGGATTTGAACTGCCGATCTTTTGGTTAGCAGCCATAGCTCTTAACCACTACACCACCAGGATTTCCACTTAGTGACATGGTGGGGTTTAAATCTACGCTTTTGCTAATTATTTTCTTTTTGTTCCATGTTTTTCTTTTTCTGCTTTCCTCTGGATTGAGTATTTTTCTTTGACTCCATTTTACCTCTACTGTTGACTTATTGGAGCCCTGGTGGCACAGTGGTTAAGAGCTACAGCGAGCTATGGCTGCTAACTGAAAGGTCAGCAGTTCAAATCCACCAGCCGCTCCTTTGAAACCCTATGGAGCAGTTCTGCTCTGCCCTGTACGGTCACTATGAGTCAGAATCAACTTGACAGCATTGGGTTTGTTTTTTTTTTTTGGTATTGGCGTATTGGAGCCCTGATGCTCAGTGGTTAAGAGCTACAGCTGCTAACCAAACAGCTGGCAGTTTGAATCCACTAGCTGCTGCTTAGAAACCCTATGGGACAGTTCTGCTCTGCCCTATAGGGTGGCTGTGAGTCGGAATTGACTTGATGGCAATGGGTTTGCTTTTTTTTTTTTTTAAATTGTATTGTTACTTATACCTCTTTTTAAAAAATTCAGTGGTTGCCTTAGATTTATAATAAATATTTTTAATTTATCACATTCTATCTTCAAATAATATTATACCACTTCAGGTATAGTGTAAGAACCATACAACACTATATTTCTAATTTTTCCTTTGTATTCTTTGTACTATTGGTATCATATATTTACATTACATATGTTATAAGCCCCACAATACATTGTTACTATTTGCTTTAAGCCAAGGGTCAGCCTACTTTTTCTGTAGAGGGGCAGAGAATATTTTAGGCCTTGTGGACCATATGGTCTCTGTTACAGCTACTCAACTCTGCCGTTGTAGCATGAAAACAGCTATGGATAATATATAAATAAACGAGCATGGCTGTGTTCCAATAAAACTTTATCACACTGAAATTAGATCTTCATATAATTTTCACATGTCACAAAGTATGTCTTTTGATTTATTTTTCATCCATTTAAAATGTAAAAACCATCCTTAGTTCTTGAGCCATACAGAAACAGGTGGTGGGCCAGATTTGGCCAGTGGGCCATAGGTTGCTGATCCCTGCCTTCAACAGTTGATTTCCTTTTAGAGCAATGAAAGGTTAAAAAAAAAAAAAAAAAAAAAAAGGTCTTTTAACTTTAGCTTCATTTTTACCATTTCCAGAGCTCTTCATTTCTTTTTACAGATCTAAATTTTTGTCTGGCGTTATGTTCCTTCTGCCTAAAGAACTTTCGTTGATATTTTTTGTAGGTGGTGAATTTCCTTAGCTTTTATTTGTCTGAAAAAAGTCTTTATTTCACCTTCAGTATTGAAATATATTTTCTCTGGGTATAGAATTCTGGCTTGACAGTTTTGTGGTTTATCCAGCTTTTTCTCCTTGTGAGAGTGGGAGTGACACTCTTTTTAGCATTCTGTATCTAGGCAAAAGTGGAATTTTTGGATCCTTTTGAAAAATATTACAATAAAATATTATGGATAATTTCTTAATAGAGTCTATCCAGAGGAATAACTTTATAACAGATTATTGTTCATAATTTTCCCAATTATGAATTCAGTTTGATTTAGATAAGATCACCAATTTGCCTCCAAGGTTAGCTAGTGGAGCACTGTAATGAGAACATTACAGATGTTTTTGTCTTCATGAATTATTTTCTAGGTATGAAACCGCTCAAGTTTGTATTTTCTCTTTAATACAGGGTACTAGTTGCTTCCTGCGCTGGGTCAGAAACCTGGATGATGAACTGCATGCTATTATAGCTGGTAAAGCAATGATAAAAAAAAATGAATAATTATTATTGTATCATTGGGTGGGTAGTAGGAATGAATAGGAAATATCTTCCAAATTCACCCAATATCTGTATATCTTCCTTTCTTGGTAATAAAATCCTTCTTTAGACACTAGTCCAAACATTTTGTGTTTGCAGAATTTAACATATCAGGTTACTCTTGCTGTCTGATGTTTTGAATTGGCAGTACAATTGGTTGGCTATCTGACCTGCTACAGGCCAGAAATCTTAGGGAATATGTCTCAAAAGAACATAAAAACTTAAAATATTACATAAATGATTAATAGACGTTTAATTAGATTTCTTTAAAAATTCCATTTTTACCACCAGCAACAGAGGCATGTATTTTAATAGTATATGTTTTTTATATGTTAATATTCTTGCCTCCACCTTCTTTGATCTCCATTTACAGAAGGAAGGTAGGGCTATAGAGAGAAATGTGATCATACCACTAAAAATAATTTGAGCTGTTAGAAGAATAGATGAGTAAATGAAATTTGCATTTCAATTCAGAGATGATACCAATAGCCTTTAAAAATTATTTTTAAAAGTCATTATATTTGATAAAGCCACTGCTGGTTTTTTAGTTTAACTTATAAAGTTTCATGTAGTATGTGTATGAGGAATGTTGGTTGCTAACTCTGAAGGTCAATTTAAAATTTAAAAATATGTGATAATATGAACTCTCCCCATTTTAACATCATCAGTTATATTACTATGCTTAAATATATTTTACAAGAGACAGTGCTACAAAATGATCCCCTCCAATTTAAGTGAAGTGATTAACATTTCCAGATGATTTAATAACAAAGAAATACTTTGAGATCTGATCAGTTTTTGCCTTATTTATTGTTTCAGGATTTTTGGCGGGTATATCAATGATGTTTTATAAGAGCACAACAATTTCCATGTACTTAGCTTCTAAATTGGTGGAGGTAAGCGAAAATTTTTAAGCATGGGTCGTTCCAAAAGATATAGAGCTTTTTTAGCTGCTAACTGATTTAGCAGCAAATCTATATCCTAACTTCAGAAGCAAATTCTAATACTATGAAAGTATTTTAAAAATCAGTTCCTGTATTCTGTGTGTGTGTATATTTTTAAACATATACAAGTGTAGAAAGTATAGTGTAATTAATCCTCATTCACACATCGTCCAGCTTCAGTGATCATCAGCATTTGGCCTATGTTGTTTCTTCTATACCCCCCAGTACTGAATTATTTTAGAGCAAATCCTAGACATCACATCATCTCATTTGTAAACAACTCAGGACAAAGACTCCTTAAAGGCCTAAGGCTAAAGGATAAAGACTCCTTAAAACAACAAATCAACAATACCTCCAAAATATAACTACAATACCATTATCATACATTTAAAGAAATAGTAATTCCGTAACATGATCATATATCCAATTACAACGCAGATTTTCACATAAATATTTTTTTGCAATCTGTTTGAATCAGTATCCAAACAAAAATCTCTTTTAATTTATAGCAGCTGATAACCTCTCTCTCTCCCTCTCTTTTTCTTCCTTGGCTTTGTATTTGTTGAAGAACCAGGTCATTAGTTACATGGAATTTACCAGGTTCTGGATTTTAACATGTTTCTTTAACCCATGTACTTCTTGCAAACTGTTAAGTAGATCAAGTGGCTTAAGCAAATTCAGGTTCAGGGTTTTTTTTGTTTTTTTTTTTTGGTGGGGTGGCAGAAATACTTCACAGTTACTGTGGGGGTGAACTTTCTGTTGCATCACATTAGGAGGCATAAAAATATCTCCTTGTCTCTCTTTTTGTGATGTTAAGATTGCTCAGTGGACTCAGGTGTTGGAAGAGCCAACGTGAGATTCCCCACTGGCCTTTCACCTAAACTTTTTAGCAGCCATTAATGATCATTGTTGCTACTTGTCATCTTGTTGGGGGTTGCAAAATGGTAATAATCTAATAGTGTTGTTTCTTCTGCATTCATTAGCTGCAATTCTAAAAATAAGCACTTTTCCTTATCAACTATTTTGTTACTCTGAAATATTTTTTTTCAGAAAAGACAAAATAAATTTCCTTTATTTACCAGTGTTCAGAATGAGTTCATTCCCTAGCATCCTGCAAAGTTGACTTTTGAGTCTTTATTTTCAGATATCATTTTGAAGACTTGGATTTTAACATATTTGATTAACTTCAACCTATTGCAGTCGTTATGCTCAAATTGCCTCACTTTTGGCCATGAGAGTCTCTATAAAATGACTCCTGCTTCTTTTTGGAGCCCTGGTGGCTCAGTGGTTAAGAGCTTGGCTGCTAACCAGAAGGTTGGCAGTTTGAGTCCACCAGCCGCTCCTTGGAAACCCTGTGGGGCAGTTCTCCTCTGTCCTCTGGGGTCCCTATGAGTCAGAACTGACTCAACAGCAACGGGTTTTTTTCTTTTTTTTTTTTTGGTTCTTTTTGGTATAATCCTAGTAATCTTAGATAGCGTTCTTACTTTCTGATAAGACAAGATATTCGAGGATCATCAGGGGCATTTCCTGCCCCAGACATGGAACTAGCCTTTTCTTTAAGTTGCCCTAGTTTCTTTTAGTAGGAAATGATATTTAGAGATTTCAGTCTGGATACTAGAGGTTTTTTGCTCCCAGACTAGTATCCAAGTAAGTGTATGGGTATGTGTGTGTGTGAGAGAGAGAGAAAGAAAGAGGATTGAAAGACAGGCAGGAGATAGGTCATACAAGATTTTAAAACCTGGGGGTTAGAGTTTGATTTTGTTCTCAGTGCATTTGGAAGCCACTGGAGAGTTTCAGGCATGGAAATGAACTGTTTTAATTCATATTTTACGAAGAACATTCTAGCTATTATATGAAGAATGGATTAGAAGGAGGCAAGACTGGAAGCTAGGGAGAACAGTCAATCACAGGCAGGAGTTGGTGGCTTGGATCAGGATAGAAATTTAAGCTTACCATGTCCTTCTGTGGATTTAATGACGGTGGTGCAATAGATAGTCGTTTTTCTATGATTGAAGTTAATTTTATATTAAAATGCTATATTAATATATAATGAATATTATATAAAAATCAGCTATATAGACAATTTTTTCTAGGCACTTATGAGTCAAATGCATATATTTATTGAGTAACTGTTATATTCCCATTACTGTGCTAGGTGCTGATAAACATATAGAATAAGTATAGGATATGATCGCTGCCCTTCATTAACTTAGACTCTGGTTCAGTAGATAAGTTTTATTGTAAGAAATAATTAGGAACACAATTATTACATATATTAAGAGATAACTTTTCTCACATAGCATTTCTATGGTGCCATTCTACCACATTGAATTACATTTTCTTCAGTGGGAATCTGCTACAATATATCTGTACCTCATAGTATGCTGTTATATTATTTTCAAAATAATGTCCCATGTATGATTTTTTATCTTGTTTCCTAAGTAGACTGTAACTCTTTGTATGTATCTTACAGTTCTTATATATCCCAATCCTTAGCACCCTAGTTTGAATATATTTACTTCTCATTATACATTTTTTGAGTGATTCATATGTACTAGATTCTCCTCATCGTATCTGTTGTTGCTTTTCTCTTTGATTATGGTAGCTGTCTTAGTTATCTAGTGCTGCTATAACAGAAATACCACAAGTGGTTGGTTTTAACGAAGAGAAGTTTATTTCCTCACAGTTAAAGTAGGCTAAATGTACAAATTCAGGGCGTCAGCTCCAGGGGAAGGCTTTCTCTCTCTCCTGGCCTTCTCATCAGTGTTCCCCCGGACTAGGAGTTTCTCGGCTCAGGGACCCCAGTCCAAAGGATGCGCTCTGCTCCCAGCACTGCTTTCTTGATGGTATGAGGTCCCCAACTCTCTGCTTGCTTCCCTTTCCTTTTATCTCTTGAGAGAGAAAAGGTGGTGCAGGCCACACCCCAGGGAAACTCCCTTTACATTGGATCAGGGATATGACCTGGGTAAAGGTGGTGTTACAATCCCACCCTAATCCTCTTTAACATAAAATTACAATCACAAAATGGAGGTCAACCACACAATTCTGGGAATCATGGCCCAGACAAATTGATACACACATTTTTTTCAAACCATGACAGTAGCCTATATGGATCACTGAGGATTTTTTATGGCAAATCAGTTGGGATGTTACTAATAAACATCATATTCATTTAGCAAATATTTTAGTACTCTGGACTGGGGTAGGTGTTAAAGATAATACAAAGACGAAAAAGAGAAGGTGTTGCCACCTGTCAATGATATTTTTTCAGTTGTCACCCTTTTTATGTTATTTCTTCTTGAACGTCCTTCCACCCTGTTGTAACACCACTCTCTCTTAATCCTCTTTGACTTTTCTTACTAGCCTTACTTTAGCTTTCCCATGTTTTAGAGAACACATTTCTATGAGTTATCCCTTGTTGTAGCCATAAGAAATTGCTGGCAGTTCCCCACACATATGGTGTATTTTCATGCCTGCCTGTTACCCCTGCTTCTCTTTTATCTAGTTGTTGATCTTAGGCATCTTATAAGATAGTACTAGTAAAAGTGTGGTCAGTAGGCCAGTGCTAGTCCGTGAATTATTTGTTACCAGTCCACAACAAAATAAGTATAGAAATCGAAAGTATTTGGAAACTTTTATAACAATTGGACAGAATAATATTTTGCCCTTTGAATCTAATATTAAAAATTCAGGCTTGGATTTTGTGTGTATTTTTTTAATTCTTTGTTTTTAGTAATTTATTCTTGTTGTATTTCATAAAAGTATGAATCTGTCACAACTTGGAAATTTAAAAAAAAGAAAAATGTGCTCTTTCACCAGAGACAGTTTGAGCAGCACTGCTCAGTACAATGCAGTCTTTTCTGGAATTCTCCTTGGTTATTTGTCCTAGATGAGTAATTGCTCCCTCTTCTGGGAAGCCAAAGTGATAATAGATATTTATACAGACGCATACCACTGTTATAGCCCTCATCAGAGTGCGTTGGCGATTTCTGTTATGTGTTAACTGTGTCTTATTCATTTTTTAATCCCTAGCTGCAAGCACAGTGCCCAGCATGTAGTTGGCATTATTAAATGTTTACTGAATGAATGAATAGACCTGATAGGGAAGGGAGGACCTTGAACACTGTACAAAAGGGCATTGGGAAATAAATGACATAAAAGAGGTAGAAATAAAGTGCTATTGAATTTCACAGAATAGTAGTATCACTTTCAGCTGGGGTTAGAAGCAAGGCAATGAGGGAAGGGGAAGGGTTGACATTTAATGCTGTCATGGTAGATGTGAGGTATGATTTTTGAGCTCTCAAGGATTGTTAGGATTTGGAAAGGTAGAAAAAACAGTTGTAGGTAGGCAGCGTATTGCTCAACTATATTGTTAATGCTACTTAAAGTTGTTTTCTTTATAAACCTTGCATTATGCTTGTTTTGTAGACAATGTATTTCAAAGGCATTGAAGCAGGGAAGGTTCCCTATTTTCCCCATGCAGATATTATCATCTATTCCATCTCTACAGCAATTTGCTTCCAGGCAGTAAGTATCTTTTTGAAATGAGCTATAGAATTATTTGTTTCTAATGTACATTAAACCAATGAAAGAAGAATAAAAGCCTGAAAACATATTTTTTTTTTTTTGGTACTTTAGATGAAGGTTTACAGAACAAGTAGTTTCTCATTAAACAGTTAGTACATATATTGTTTCATGACAATGGTTAACAACCCCACGACATGTCAACACTGCCCCTTCTCAACTTCCCTATTACCAGCTTTCCTGTCCCTTCCTGCCTTCTAGTCCTTGTCCCTGGACTTTTGTGCCCCTTTAGTCTCGTTTTGTTTTACAGGGCTGTCTAATCTTTGGCTGAACGGAGAACCTCGGGAGTGACTTCATTACTGAGTTAAAAGGGTGTCCTGGAGCCATACTCTCTGGGTTTCTCTAGGTCTCTGTCAGGCGAGTAAGCCTGATCTTTTTTTGAGTTAGAATTTTGTTCTATATTTTTCTCCAGCTCTGGCTGGGACCCTCTGTTGTGATCCCTGTCAGAGCAGTCTGTGGTGGTAGCCAGGCACCATCTAGCTGTACTGGACTTGGTCTGGTGGAGGCCGTGGTAGTTGTGGTCCATTAGTCCTTTGGACTAATCTTTCCCTTGTATCCTGTTCTCTTCATTCTCCCTTGCTCCTGAAGGGGTGAGACCAGCGGAGTATCTTAGATGGCTGCTCACAGGCTTTTAAGACCCCAGACGCTACTCACCAAGGTAGAATATAGAGTATTTTCTTTATAAACTACGTTATGCCAATTGAGCTAGATGTTCCCCGAGACCATGGTCCCCACAGCCCTCCTCTCAGCAATTCAGTCCCTCAGAGAGTTTGGATGTGTCTGTGGAGCTTCCTTGACCTTCCCTTGTATAAGTTGTGCTGGCTTCCCCAGTGTTGTGTACTGTCTTACCCTTCACCAAAGTTACCACTTATCTATTGTCTATTTAGTTTTCTTCCCTCACCCCTCCTATCTCTCATAACCAACAAAGATTTTCTTTTTGTGTATAAACTTTTTCGTGAGTTTTTGCGGTACAAGTCTCATACAATATTTGTCCTTTTGTGATTGACTTATTTCACTCAGCATAATGTCCTCCAGTTTCATCCATGTTATGAGATGCATCACAGATTCATCATTTTTCTTTATCTTTGCATAGTACTCCATTGTGTGTATGTACCATAGTTTGTTCATCCATTCATCTATTGATGGGCATCTAGGTTATTTCCATCTTTTTGCTGTTGTGAACAATGCTGCAGTGAACATGGGTGTGCATATGTCTATTCATGTGACAGCTCTTATTTCTCTAGGATCTATTCCTAGGAGTGGGATTGCTGGATCATATGATTTTTCTATTTCTAGCTTCCTAAGGAAGTGCCATATCATTTTCCAAAATGGTTGTGTCATTTTGCATTCCCACCAGCAGTGCATAAGAGTTCCGATCTCCCCGCAGCCTCTCCAACATTTGTTATTTCCAGTTTTTTTGATTCTGAAAACATTTCTATTCATTACATTTTATGCTATTTTTGTTTTTTGGGTTTTTTTTAGCAAGATAGCTTGCAAGTTTCAAGCAGGGCTTTGAACTGGTTCGTTCTGATTTGAACCCCTGCTGAGAGTTTGCATTTCCACCCCAGATATACTGAATCAGAATCTACAGTTCAGCAAGATCCTCAGGTGATTCTTATTATAATAAATTTTGAGAACCACTGCTCTATCAGTGGAGCCCCGATGGCGCAGTGGTTAAGTGATACAGCTAACCAAAAGGGTGGCAGTTCGAATCCACCAGCTGGTCCTTGGAAATCGTATGGGGCAGTTCTGTTCTGTCCTATAGGGTCGCTATGAGTTGAAATCGACTCAATGGCAACAGGTTTGTTTTTTTGGTTTTTGCTGTACTAGTGGTTCTCAGAATTGGTCCCTAACCAGCAGCATTAGTTAGCATCACCTGGCAACTTGTTAGAAATGCAAATTCTCAGCAGGGGTTTCAAGCCCTGGTTTCAAATCATTGAACATGTTAACTTAATGGGCCAGGTCCTGTGTTATGAATATACCACTTTCTAGGTTTAAATAGAGTACAATTTATAAGTAAATTATTGCTACAGATCCTGAGGTAGAATGTCCCAATTTAATTATCCTTCTTCCAGAAAAAAGATACCATAGGCATAAATAAGAATAATTTCATTTCCTCAATTTTGCTAAGAGTATGGAGGAGAGGAGAGAATCTAGTTTAATAGAAGCATTGTCTATTCTCTTTAAATTTATAATCATCACTGATGTTAATGATTTGGGAGTTGTTGCAAAGTTTTTGGGACAGCTTTTATTTGCTCTTTCTCACAGTAATGCTGCCAGGTTGATAACTTATTATTACTAGCAAAGTATCTGCTATTCCATGGGTACTCAGTAAATGCATCCTGATAATAATGACTATTAATTATTATTTTATAAGCAGCATTTCTATTTGAAGGCATATTTACAAAGAGTCTTGATAATTATTGACTTAACCTAAAAACATGCATTTATCATTATTGCAATCACTGTCATTTTTAAAATGAGAAATAAAAATAGAGATAGAACTACTCTGTTGCCTAAAACTGCTGATAATATTGCTATATACTAAAAGAAGTCTCCAACTGAGTATTCTAATCTTAGGCTGTCATGGAAGTTCAGACTTTGCGGCCATCTTACTGGAAGTTCCTTTTAAGGCTCACTAAGGGCAAGTAAGTGATTAAGATGTTTCTGTTTTAGGTGGCATGCATTTCCTTATTTTTTAATCTTTATTGAAAAATAACTCAAATAAAATACAGTTCACCAATTTTAAGTTGACATTATGATGATTTTTTCCCCCCATTCCCACTTCCCCAAATTCCTTGGTAACCACCAGTTTTCTTTTGCTTCGATGAATATACCTATTCCAGATATTTCATATAAGTAGGTTCATACAATATTTGCCCTTAAGTGTCTGGTTTATTTTCACTCAGCATAATGTTTTCAAGGTTCATCCTTGTGTGGCATGCATCAGGGCTTCATTTGTCTTTCTGGCAGAGTACTATCCTATTTTATGTATGTTCCACATTTTATTTATCCATTAATCTGTTGATAGGTACTTGGGTTGTTTACACCTTTTAGCTACTGTAAATAATGCTGCAGGGAGCATTGGTGTACATGTGTCATTTTGAGTCAGTGCTTTCAATTAAGATGGTTTAACTGATCATCAATTTCCCTGATAAGTTTCATAATCCTTTCAGTTTCCATGGAAGGATTGTGAATCTTTCTGTCTTCTTGAGGGAATAATCTTTCAGTGATGAGTAGATATTGAGATATAAATCAAATATGACCAACTTAATAAAAATAAAATAGGGTTTTCTTTTAGTGAGCATTATTTTGACTGTTTTGTTCCCTGTAATACTTTAGATATTTAAAGTGTTCTAGATTAATATATTATCTTATTAATTGCTAATTAGTCACTACATATTATTTTAAGTCTAACTAATCTAAACCTAATCTTACTCTGTTGTGTCTTAGAAATTTGAAAACTTGTATGCTGTTTGCCTCTTAATCAGTAAATATTTACACGTTTGGATGTGTTTTAGTTGTGAGAAATTATTTTGACAATTATGAGAGACACTACATTTAATATTTTATTTAACTTAATGTTTTTCAGAAATCTTAGAACTACAATATGCCATCTTTGTCAACTCATTGGGATGCCATTCTCTCAGAGTTTTTGCCCCATTAGTAAATGTTAGCTCATTCATTTATTTAGCTTCCTGTGATTTCATTCATCACAGAAATTGTAATGGACTTAAGTTTCTATTTGACACAAATAACTCTAAAAGTGTTTGAAATAATGATGGTAATCTCTGGGGTTTCAGGCCTAGGGATTATATCATTAAATAATACACGGAACAGTGAATCTTTAGGAAGAGTGTCTTTGTGACTTTTGAGTCAATAATTGATTTTAGGTCTTTTACCATGTCAGCCTTTTTTCCCATCCTACGATATATACGTCAGTTAGTGTGAATTATTTTATTTTTAAAAATTTCCATTAAGTACTTGTTCACTGTGTCTTCTGTTTTACAGATTTGCCGTCATAAACAGAAAAGTTCTTGATGTTTTTGGTACTAGTGCATCTAAACACTTTCAGGATTTCATCCCCAGGTTGGATCCAAGATATACGACTGTAACACCAGAGTTGCCCATAGAACTTTCTTGAAGATAACTGTGAATTATTAATGTGACGAAATGTCTCATCATTTTATCCTGAAGAGTTAATTATTTTGAAAACAAAGAAGGGGGCCCGAGCTCAAACTTCAGTGTTATTTCAGTGAGAGATGCTCTTTTTTGTTTTGTTTGTTTTTTCTTACCAATCAGAAATACTGAAGCTTTTTAGGAAGGTCTTGCTTAATAATTAAGCTCCCTCTGTAGCCAGAATCTGATTCTGGATCACTGTAGTGGTTGGCATTATGATATATTATCGGTTAAATTATGTCCACAAGCAATTTAAAATAATCTATGTAGAATTGTAATAACAAATAAGAGTATACTTAAAATTACTTTAAAAGATGTCTTTAGTTCATTCCAATATAATTCTTGGTTAAAAGTAAGAATGTTTCTAATTTTAGGATTTTTAAGGATCACGGGTATATAGATTTGGTCTTTTTTTTTTTTTTTTACTTTTTAATTGGTAACTCTAGTGGTGAAATATTATGGATTTGAAGTTACTCTTCACAAACAATGCTGCTTTAGTATAGAGCAATTTAATTGAAGTAAGTGGCCATTTTACTTCAGGGATGCAAAAGTGAGGCTCATTTGGATGAATGCCGTGGGAGCCATGTTCTTTTTTCCACTGATAACACCATCTCCAGCTCCATGACCAGTTGGGCTGTTTGACAATGCAGTGAACCTATGCACTGGCAGGTTAGAAACAACTGGAAATTTGATAAAGTTGAAATGGCCAGTTTTAATCTTTTACAGAAGCATTACACTTGAATATTTAAAAAACAAATGACGTTACTTTTAAACCTCCTATAGATTTATTGGAGCCCTGGTAGCAAAGTGGTTACGCGCTCAGGCTGCTAACCAAAAAGGTCAGCGGTTCGAATCCACCAGCCGCTCCTTGGAAACCCTATGGGGCAGTTCTCCTCTGTCCTATAGGGTCGCTATAAGTTGGAATCGACTCAACGACACACAACAACACAGATTTATTATGTTTGTTTTCATTCATTGGGACTGAATTCTTTATAGCTAAGTTTGTATACTATTGTTTTAAGAGGGATCAAAATCCTATAGAAATAAAGTAGTTTTGGCAAGTTTGGCAGTTCTCTGTCAACTGTTTCACCAATATAATGGATGTTTTACAACTAAAAATAATGTATATATATATATATGTATATATATATGTATAAATACACTGGTTGTTAAAAAGTCTGTTGCATCACTAATTGGATTCAAGTCCTCCAGCTTCCCTTTTTTAAAAAAAATTATTGTCACCGTATTTACTGTGTTAGAATAAAGAAGTGACAAAATACAGTCACTGCTGATTATGAAAGTTCAGGACAGCTGTGACTGAAATATGATCACTTTTTAGAGTTTTTCAGGGAAAGGTTGTACTTTTCTAAGCTAATGAAAGGCTTAAGTGGTTGTGATGTCTACAGTTATGTAACATATAGGGATGATGGTATATTTTTTTAATATAATTTTATTGCTTAAAAGTTTTTAGGTCATTGTGAATTATGCAGCAGAACTTGTGTTGCAGTAGGAATTATTATGCAGACTTTAAAAATGCTTAATCCCCCATATTCAATTTCATGAAGTCCTGTATACTTCTGTTTATGTGTAATCCTATCCTTGGTTGTTATGGCAAATTGAAACCCAACAAAAGGACAAACTCTGATACCTTGGTAACAGAGAGAGCCACTCTAATTTGGCCAAAAATTTGCATTGTGATTAATGTATTAGACTTGGCCTGTACTATCAGGCAATATTGTTAAAGGGTTGATTTGGTTTCAGACTTCAAAAGGGATTAATAAATTAAATTTTAAGTTTTTATTCACTTAAATCAAAATGATGATTGGTACTGTATTTATTTTTTAAAATGAAGTATTACAGCAGTGAGGAAGCCCTGCTGCCTGTACGTCATTTTCTGTACTCAGAAATTATGTTTATGATATTTTTCCTGTCAGGTTAACAGAAAACCATTTTAATCCATCACTTACTGTGTTTAATGAAATTAAAAGACTATGAGATTGAAAGACAAATTCTAGTGAAATTTGCTGAGATTTTTTAGTAAATTTTGCTGGTCAAAGTGGTGCATTTCTATCATTTACATGTTTTTTTTTTTACAAGTTAGTCATGTTTTATTTTATATAAAATGTAAAATGAAAGCCATCATAAGGCTGAATAAAATAATGAATGTATAGCTTAACTGAATAGTTGACTGACTTGCACTGGTGAATAGAGAAGTCCAGTTTGATTTTATTGGCACAGACTGCAGAGTATTGTTCTTCAACCAAATGCAAAGAAACTGTGTTTTGGTTCTTAAAGACAATCAAAATGACTATCTTTCTACCTCTAACTAATCAGATACTGATTACAACTTCTTGGCGTCATAAATAAAGTCAAATGGATCTCTCTATGCCAAAACACGTTTTCTAGTCCATTTATACTCTGAATAAATCTTGCCCATGGTAAGTTTCCGCCAGAACTGATGACATTAAGCGTTAACATGCCCCCTAAGTCTTCTCTATATCTTTCTGGAGTCTGAAGAACAGTGCATTTAGGGCAGTAGTATTATTGTTGCTCCATTTCTTTTTCCTGTGTCATTAAAATCCTAGATCTATTGCCAACCAAGTAAAGGCCAAGGTTGCAAGGTAACAAATTATTTCAAATCTATTAGATTCTTACTAGTTTCTCAACCAGTTTCAGTGTCCATTTTATTATTCATTTCTGAAATAATAGGTATAAAATAGGATCAGTTATCTTTTTTCATAAATTCTGTGGTTGCTTCTATAATTTTTTTCCTTGATCTTTAAACATAATTGTTTTAATTTAGAATAATTTCTTTTAATTTATAGTTTTATATTTTTATTCTTTGCTCTCAGATGTTATAATTCACTTTTATCCGGATGAACATGTCTTTTTTGATAGTACCAAAGGGGCAGTTGTCACCCAGTGTTTCCTAGATGAGCCTGAGTATTCAGCTCCTTGTGGAGTATGCCTTTATTTCCAGGACAGTCTATCTTTTCTGTTTTCAGCAATCCCGTAACATCACTTGACTCTGGAATGTATTGTGGCTAGATAGAAAGGGCAAGAAATCATTTCATATTTACTGTTGCTTTCTCCATTTTCCTCTCATCTCTCCTTCTCGCAAATGTATCCTAAGTGAATAATGTATTGGGCTTTATCCCTCATCCCTGCAAACCTGAAAAGCCTGGTCATAAGCTCAGACATGTATACCATCTGGCCAACAGCAGAAGGAGGCATCAGGACCAGGTGCAATTTTTACCTTTTTCTCCAGCTCTCAAACCACTGCAGCTTGCGTGACTTCCCATCAGTTTTCT
The DNA here is from genome assembly GCA_030035585.1 of Dugong dugon. Taxonomy (NCBI): domain Eukaryota; kingdom Metazoa; phylum Chordata; class Mammalia; order Sirenia; family Dugongidae; genus Dugong; species Dugong dugon. Next base: position 59,157,734 of record CM057467.1, on the reverse strand, counting down.
GCTTAGTTTTGCTCCCCAACAAAGTACAGCATAACTTTTTAATCATGTCAGGACACCCGAGACAGCAGGTTATAGGATGTTTCCTGGTATTGACCATAGATACACAACATGCTTTTATCTGCCTTGCTTTAAATTCCTCTATGGCTCTGGAGTTCCAGGCTTCCACAAAGTGGACCTGTAGACCTGTGGGCTGAATTTACTCTGTAGTGTTACTTCCCTTGGTCCCTTCATTTGGACCAGGCCATCTCTGTGGCCTATTTCCTCTATGTTTGTTAAACTTTTTTTCAGTTATCCGTCAACTCCTTCTATGACTTTTTTTTTCAGATATTTTTTTGGTCCCCTAAGGGGACCCTAAGGCCATAGAGAGGGATTGGTGCCAAAAGTCTAAAAAGGTTTAAAGGATGGACAAGAAGAGAATGTAAACATGTATTACAAGCCTTATCTCTTCCCTATTTCTGTCTTTGCTTTCTTCAGTCTGTGCTTTCCTGTCATATCTTTTCAATTTATTTCTTCAGCTTGAGGGAAAAAAAAAGAGGTACTTACTTTCCTGTTCATTTCAAGGAAAACTGAAGGTGAGGACTAGTAACCCATGCAGCCTAGATACAAGCATCAGTTTGACTCTTAGGTAAGAGAATGAGGAAATATTAACAAGTTTATAAGAAAAAGAGATAGCTTCCCTTTCTCCAAGCTCCCTTCAGAAGTGAGCCAGAGGGTGACGATTAGGGGCAGGGCAGGTGACTGCAGAGCCCACTATGTTAACCAGGAGGCAGTCCAAGATGGTGGCATAGTTACATGCTTCATAATGTCCCTCATACAACAAAGACCTCAGAAAACAAGTGAATCAGATATAGATGACAACTTTGGAACCTTGAACATCAAAGACAAGGCTGAAGAATCAGGCCATGTGCCAAGTAGAAGGAGAAACTGTACAAAAACAGCAGACATGGAGAATTATGGATCACTGGTGCCCTATCAGCTGAACTTTGCATGGCGCAGCTATACTGAGACAAAGGAAGCACTGTTCCCAGCTGAAGATCCTGTCACCTGGTGCAGTGAAGTAGGAGCAACTCTGCACCCACAACCAGAGTCGGGCAGGAGTGCTCCTCTCCCTGCAAAAGTTAAGTGCACTCAACTCACCCACTGTGCCCCTGCCAGACCCCTGTGCCAGAGGCCCGCAAACCTGCGGTGCCTCCCCACCTCCCTCATACATCTCTCCCTGTGCACAATCACGGTCCTGTGGTACCCACCACCACCCGGCCCTCTGAGCCAAGGGCCCACAGACTGGTGGTGCCGATCCCTTCACTCAGCCACTCATGTCAGGAACCCATGGACCAGGAGCAACCACCTCACCTCCTAGCCACCGGTGCTGAGGGCCCACAGAATGGCAGCACCCACTTCTCTGCCTGACCACCTGTACTGGGGGCCTGTGAACTGGCAGAATCCTGTCTTCCGCCCACTCAACCACGCCAGAGGCTCACGATCTGTCTGCCCACTTCTCTGCCCAGCTGTCTGCACCAGAGGCCCGTGGGTGGGTTGCATCCCCTCTTCCACCCACCCATCCATGCCAGGAGCCCATGGTCTGTCCAGTGGCAGTCCTTCTTTGACCCAGCCACCCGTGCTGGGCGCCTACAGATGGGCAATGCCTGTTCCTAAGCCCAGACACCTGAGCCAGGGCCTGCAGACTGGCAGTGTTTGTTTCTCTGCCTGGCTGCCAGGCACTTGGGGACCGGTGGCATGCCCTCTTCCACCCAGCCAATTGCGTCAGGGTCCCGAGGACCAGTAGCACTTGTTCCTATGCACAGCCGCCCACACTAGGGGCCTACAGACCAGTGGCGCCCACTGCTCCCCCAAGCCACTGGTGCCAGAAGCCTGCAAACCAGACACACCCACTCCTACACCTAGCCACCTGTGCAGGGGTCTACAGGCCAGCAGTGCCTCCTACTCCCTCCAGCCACCTGCATGGGGGTATGAGGACAGGTGGCACACCCTCCCCAACATTGCACGATAACAGATAGGGGCACACCCACCTAGTGCGCACGATGGACCGGCAGCGTCCCCTGCCTTGCCCTCTGCACCACCCCTTGCAACCAGAGACTTGTGCCTGCTGTGACCACCCCTATGCAGACCTGCCCACCCAGGACAGTTGGTGAGAGTTTCCTTATCATCCACCTTGTGACCAATGACCCGGGCACCTTTGCACTGACCACCTGGCAGCCAGCAGTGCACACACACGATGCCCAGTCCAATGACCAGCGAGAACACTTCCTGCACCCATGGCCAGATGACCAGCCAGACGAACACATCACCTCAAAAGCATTGCCAGCTACATCCAGCAAACAGAGACCCAGGTTCAACAGCTGCTGCCCCAGTCACCTGGTGACAGGTGGTGAGAGCTCCAGTACAGCTAGACTAGTGACCAGAGTAGCATGCACTCCTCGCCTACTCAGATATATGAAAACAAAACCAAACAAAAAAACCAGAATGCAGCAAACAAACATACAATAAATAAATAAATATAATAACACCTTAATGCTTTGGAGACAACAAACAATATCAAACCACATAAAGAAGCAAGACAAGATGGCTCCAGCAAGTGGCCAAAATAACGAACCAGAAAACCTTTCAGAGGAAGAAATAGTAATAGAGCTAACTGATAAGGAATTCAAAAGACTATATAGAGTTCTCCAAGAGATAAGGAAATCACAGACAAAACCAAGGAAAACAGACAAAACAATAGAAAAATTCAGGAAAACAATACAAGAACAAAATGACAAATAGTTAGAAACCATACAAAAAAAAGCAACTAGAAATCCAGAAGATTAACCAATAAAATTTCAGAAATAGCTCAATAGAAGGATCAAAACCAAACCCAAACTATTGCCATCAAGTTGATGCTGGCTCATAGCGACCCCATTGGACAGAGTAGAACTGTCCCATAGGGTTTCCAAGGAGCAGCTGGTGGACTCGAACTGCTGACCTTTTGGTTAGCAGCCGAATGCTTAACCACTGTGCCACCAGGGCTCCCATAGAAGGATGTAGGAGCAGAATTGAATCAGTGGAAGACAGAATCAGTGAAATGGAGGACAAATTTCTTGACAGCAATTTGAGAAAAAATCTGGAGAAAACCTAAGAATTATGTCAGACACTGTCAAGAGGAAAAATTTGTACATGACTGGAATTCCAGAAGAGGAGTGGGAAAAAAAAAAAAAAAGACAATTGTTGAAGATTTGCTGGCAGAAAACTTCCCTAATATGAAAGATAAGAAGATATCCATCCAGTATGCTCAGTGAACCCCATACATGATAGACCCCAAAAGAAAGTCACCAAGACACACCATAATCAAACTTGCCAAAACCAAAGACAAAGAATCCTGAGAGCAGCTTAGGAAAAACAAAGTCACTTACAAAAGGGAACCAATAAGACTAAGTTCTGATTACTTGGCAGAAACCATGCAGGCAAGAAGGTAGTGGAATGACATGTAAAACCTTGAAAGAAAAAATTGCCAACCAAGAATTATATATCTAGCAAAATTGTCTCTCTCATATAATGGTAAAATTAGGACATTTCCAGATAAACAGAAATTAGCGGAATTTCTAAAAGAACACACCACATTTACAAGAAATATTAAAGAGAGTCCTTCGGACAGAGAACCAACAGCATCAGACAACAACCTGAGATGAGGACACAGGACAGCATCAGCCAGATACCAACCTAGACAAAGCACTCTCAAAAAAAAAAAAAAAAACTGGCTGAAAACAGGAGACCAGAGACATCAATCTGTAAATGACAACAACGTCAAAACAAAAAGGGGGGAATGTGGTATAGTTATAGAACTTTCATATAGAAAGGAAGTCAAGGCGATATCAAGAAGTGAAAGACTGCTTTAATCTTAGGAAGATAAAGGTAAATTTCAAGGTAACCACAAAGAAAGTTAACTAACCTACTCATCAAAATAAAAAGAAGAAAAACATACACAGTAAACACAAAATCAACAGCAGTGAAAGAAATGAAAAGAAAATCCACAAAAAAAGAAACCACAACAAAATGACAGCAGTAAACTCATACCTATCGATAATCACAGTGAATGTAAATGGCTTAAATGCTCCAGTTAAGAGAGAATGGCAGGATGGATAAAAAATCATGACCCATCAATATGCTGTCTACAAGAGACACACTTTAGACATAAATAAACTAAAACTCAAAGGATAGGAAAAATATATCAAGCAAACAATAATCAAAAAAGAACAGGAATGGCAATACTAATCTCAGATAAAATAGACTTTAAGGCAAAATCCACCATAAAAAATAAGGAAGGACATTATATAAATGATTAAAGGGTCAATCCACCAAGAGGACATAGGCATAAGAAATATCTACACACCCAATGACAGGGCTGCAAAATACATAAAATGAACTCCAACAGCACTGAAAAGAGAAATAGATAGTTCCACAATAATAATAGGAGACTTCAACACTCCACTTTCTGTGGAGGACAGAACAGCTAGAAAGAAATTAAACAAAGATACAGAAAATCTAAATGTCACAATCAACCAACTCGACCTCATAGACATATACAGAACACTATACATTCTTTTCCACACATATGGATTGTTTTCCAGAATAAACCACATTTTAGGCCACAAAAGCAAACCTCAATAAAATCCAAAACATTAATGCAAAGCATTTTCTTTCATCACAGCACTGTCTATAAGTAGAAATCAATAACAGGAAGAGCAAGGGAGAAAAATCAAATACATGGAAACTGAATAACACCTTGCTTAAAAACAATTTGGGAATAGAAGAAAAAAAGACGAAATTAAAAAATTCCTAGAATCAAATGAGAATGAAAACAAAATACCAAAACCTTTTGGGCTTAGCAAAAGAAGTGCTCAGAAATTTATCGCAATAAACACACACACACCAGAAAAGAAGAAAGGGCCAAAATCAAAACATTAACTCTACAACTCTTAACAGATAGAAAGACAGCAACAAAAGAAGCCCACAGTCACCGGAAGAAAGGCAATAATCAAGATTAGAGAAGAAATAAATGAAATAGAGAACAGAAAAATAGTAGAAAGAATCAGCAAGGCCAGAAGTTGGTTCTTTGAAAGGATCAGTAAAATCAACAAACCACTGGCCAAATTGAAAAAAGCAGGAGAAGAAGCAAATAACCCAAATAAGAAATGAGACAGGTGACATTACAACAGAAGCAACTGAAATAAAAAAGATCATAACAGAATACTATGAAAAATTGTACTCCAACAAATTTGAAAACCTAGAGAAAATGGACACATTTCTGGAAACACCACCTGCCTAAATTAATGCAAACAAAAGTAGAATGTCTGAACACAGTCACAACAAAAGAAGAGATTGATGAGGTAATAAAAATACTCCCAACTGAAAAAAGCCCTGGTGCGGACGAATTCACCAGAGAATTCTACCAAACATTCAGGGAAGAGCTCACACTAATACTACTCACACTATTTCAGAGCATAGAAAAGAAAGGAATACTCCCGAATTCATTCTGTGAAGCCAGCATAACCCTGATATCAAAGCCAGGCAAAGACACCACAAAAAAAGAAAATTGCAGACCAGTATCCTTCATGAATATAGACACAAAACTTCTCAACAAAATTCTAGCCAGTAGAATTCAACAGCATCTCAAAGAAATAATACATCATGACCAAGTAGGATTAATACCAGTTATGCAAGGATGGTTCAACATTAGAAAATCAATCAATATAATCTACCACATAAAGAAAAGAATCACATGACCATCTCAGTCATCACAGAAAAGGCATTTAATAAAGCCCAACACTCATTCTTGATAAAAATTCTCAGCAGAATAGGAATAGAAAGGAAGTCCTCAGTATAATAAAGGGCATTTATACAAAACCAACAGCCAACATTCTCAACAGAGACTGAAAGCATTTCCCTCGGGAATGGGAACTAGACAAGGATGACCTTGAACACCACTTTTATTCAGCATGGTGCTGGAGGTCCTAGCTAGAGCAATAAGGCAAGAAAAGGAAATAAAGGCATTCACATTGGTAAGGAAGAAGTAAAACTATCCCTATTCGCAGGTGATATGATCTTATACATAGAAAATCCCAAAGATTACACAAGAAAGCAACTGGAACAAATAGAAGAATTCAACAAATTAGTAGGATACAAGATAAAAATACAAAAATCAGTTGTATTCCTCTGTACCAACAAAGAGAACTTTGAAAAGGAAATCAGGAAAACAATACCATTTGTAATAGCCACCTCAAAAATAAAATATTTAGGAATAAATCTAACCAGGGATGTAAGAGACCCATCCAAAGAAAACTACAAAACACTACTGCAAGAAACCAAGAGAGACCTACATAAATGGAAAAACATACCATGCTCATGGATAGGAAGACTTAACATTGTGAAAATGTCAACACTACCCACAGCGATCTATAGATATAATGCAATCCCAATCCAAATTCCAACAGCATTCTTTAATGAGATGGAAAAACTGATCACCAACTTCATATGGAAAGAAAAGAGGCCCTGGATAAGTAAAGCATTTCTGAAGAAGAAGAACAAAGTAGGAAGCCTCAGACTACCTGATCTCAGAACCTACTATACAGCCACGGTAGTCAAAACAGCCTCATACTGGTACAATGACAGACCCATAGAACAATAGAACAGAATTGAGAATCCAGATGTAAATTTATCCACCTTTGGATGGCTTATCTTCAACAAAGAGCCAAAATCCATTAAATGAGGGAAAAGACAGTCTCTTTAACAAACGGTGCTGGCATAACTGGATGTCTATCTGTAGAAAAATGAAACAGGACCCATAACTCACACCATATGCAAAAACCAATTCAAAATGGATCAGAGACCTAAATATAAAACCTAATACAAAGATGATGAAAGAAAAATAGGTACAACACTAGGGGCCCTAATACACAGCATGATATAATACCAGACATCACTAAAAATGCACAACCAGCAGATGAGCTAGATAAATGAGATCTCCTAAAAATTAAACACTTATGCTCATCAAAAGATGTCTCCAAAAGAGTAAAAAGAAAACCTGTATACTGGGGAATAAATTTTGACTGTAACATATCCGACAAAGGCCTAATCTCTAAAATTTATGTAAACTTCAACACCTCAATAACAAAAAGACAATCCAGTTAAAAAATGGGCAAAAGACATGAACAGACACATTACCAAAGAAGACATTCAGGTGGCTAACAAACACATGAAGAAATGCTTGCAATTATTAGCCATTAGAGAGATGCAAATCAAAACTACAGTGAGATACCATCTCTCCCCGACAATAATGAAAAAATAAAAATTAAAAAACACCACAAAATAACAAGTGTTGGTGAGGTTGTGGGGCAATTGGAACTCTTATACAGTACTAGTGGGAATATAAAATTGTACAACCACTATGGAAAACGATACAGCGGTTCCATAAAAAGCTAGAAATAGAAATACCATATGATCCCCCTCTAGGTATATACCCTAAAGAAATAAGAGCCGTGACACGAGTAGACATATGCACACCCATGTTCATTACAGCATTATTCACAATAGCAAAAAGATGGAAGCAACTTAAGTGTCCATCATTGGATGAATGGATAAACCGTGGTACATACACACAGTGGAATACTACACAATAATAAAAAATAATGAGTCCATGACACAGCTCACAACACGGATGAATTTGGATGACACTATGCTGAATGAAATAATCACAAAAGGACAAATATTGTATGAGACCACAATTATAAAAAACAACAACAACAAGGGTTTACACACAGAAAAAAAAAATTATTTGAGGTCACCAGGGATGGGAGGATAAATGAGGGAAATTTACTAGCTAGGTAGAAGACGTGTTAGTACTGGTGAATGGAAAGGCAGTACTCTGTATGGGGGAAGTCAGCACAACATGACCAAGGGAAATGAAATTATAGAGAGGAATGCAAGAATAAAGGGCAACTATGGTAATTAGTATAACATAGACAATCCTCCAACAGTAGTATTAACAAACAATAATTTATGAATGGATACATACGTAGGTAGGTATGCTAAAGAGGTGTGGAAGGGTGTAAGGGAGCACACCCACCTGCAGATACAGGTTTGATTGTGAATATTTCTACATACATAATTGTAGGTGCTGCTTGTGTATTAATACAGACAGTAGAGCACACAAAGGACATAGTCATGGAAACTTCTTAGACATAACAACACCTCAAGGGATGAAGTTCCTAGGCTCTTAGGGGAAGGACCATAGACTCGGGGGATATCTACATCAATTGGCACAACATAATTCACGAAGATAATGTTCTGCATCCTACTTTGGTGAGTAGCTAGCATCTGGGGTCTTAAAAGCTTGCAAGAGGCCAACTAAGGTACAACTATTGGTCTCTTCCTGTCTGGAGCAAAGAAGAGTAAAGTAAACCAAAGACTCAAGGGAGCAGTTAGTCCATAGTACTAATGGGCCACATAAACCACAGCGTACACAACCCTGAGACAGAAGAACTAGATGGTCCCTGGCCACCACTATCGACCGCTCTGACTAGGATCACAACAGAGGGTCCCGGACAGAGCAGGAGAAAAATGCAGAACAAAAAATCAGATTCACAAAAAATACCAGACTTACTGATCTGATGGAGGCTGGAATAACCCCTAAGTCTATGGCCCTAAAACATCCTTCTGACCTGGATCTGAAGCTATTCCTGGAGACCACCTTTCAACCAGTCAGGCCCGTAAAATAATAAGACCCAAGAGGAATGTATTCCTTAGAACAATCAATTATACAAGATCAAAAGGACAACTCTTGCTCAAAAGCAAAGATGAGAATGGGTAGAAAATCCAGACAAAAGGAAATGGGGAACCCAGGGCAGAAGTGAAGAGAGTGCTGACACGTAGTGGGGAATGCAACCAATGCCAAGGAACGTTTTATGTACCAGCTATTGAATGGGAAAGTAATTTGCTCTGAACTTTCCCCTGAACAATAATAAAAATTAAAAAGGAAAAAGATGTGAGCCAGAGGGATTCAGTGAAAATGAGATAGTTTAAGGGCATGCCCCAGTGGCATGCATGACAAGTGTACACTACCAAACTTGCCATAGTGGAGAGACAGGGTCTATGAAGGGAGACGGGGGCCTTTCTGAATAGAATTACTATAGTACGGGCCATGCCTGCAAGTATTATTATAAATATAAACCTGACTGGAGGGAAGGGGTCAAATTGGGTGTTGACTAACAAAGTGCTTTGCTTGGTCAGTTCTTTGTGGCATGAATGATTGAATGGCCTTGTGATGCTTAAGAAAAGAGAACCGTTATTTCCTCATTAAGTTGAAAATGTATTAAGATAATTTTTATATAGAATTTTTAATTTCCTCTTTTTGAAATTTAATTTGTAATATAGGTAAAATCTGCAAAACTGCAGGAAGAAATTCAGTTACATATAAATCTGAGTCTAGTTTTTGCTCAGGAATAGTGCTAAGGCTGCTAAGACCGAAGAGGGCAGGGTAGATAAGTCAGCAAAACTAAAGGTATAATTGTATCATCTGGGTATCCTTTTTTGTTGTTTTTCACACTAGAACTTTTCCTCTAACTTGGACTAAACTTCAAAAATGAGATTGCAGCCATTGCTAACTGCTCACCTAATGGCTGTTTAATCCTTCTCCCTTGTTGATAGAACACAAATTTTGTTTCGGGCAGCAATATGCCCAACCCCAGGGGATAGATCACAGTTATTCTAGGTGTTCATGGCACTTATTTCTTCTTGTCTAGATACTCACTTTTTCAGGCAGCCTTTCTTCTAAAGGTGGTCATGTGACTTAGTTTTGGAGATCTGGAAAACTCTGGGAAAGATTTTCCTCTCCAATGAAAAGAAAGCTCTTTTCATTTCCTTCCTTTTTTTTTTTTTGTTCATGACGTCGTATTAGTTAATGGAGTCTGGATCTGTGGCAACAATCTTGAGATGAAAAGTATAAGGAGGAAAAGCCACCATATTAGAGATGTCAGAGCAGACAAATAGAACCTTCCTTCAGATGACATTCTTAAGCCACTGAATCAGTGCCAGTAACCATATACCTCTGAGCATTTTGGGAAAACAAACCTCTATCACTTAATGCTGTATTAATCGAGGATTCTGTTACTTTCAGCTACATATATTCTGAAGTGATACATTCCTATCCTATATAGATCAGACCTCAGTTTCATTTCCTACTATCTCTCTCTCTCCCTTGATTTAGAAATCTGTTTTCCTCCCCTCCTCTGCTTCTGCATATATCCTTAAATATTCAACCATCTCCTCTTTGAAGGTTTTGCTGATCTTTTAAATCTGCTCGCATAAAGATTACAGCCTAGGAAATCCTATCGGGCAGTTCTACTCTGCCCTATAGGGTTGATACGAGTTAGAATCGACTTGATGGCACCCAACAACAACAAAAACCTGTAGCAGTTTGCTTATACCTCCCTTAAAACACATTTCATTTGATTCTAAATAGCTTTGCGCTCATCTGTTGCTCCTTTAGGTTGTGGTATAAATTTAAAGGGTAAAGATCACAGTTTATTTTCCCATCCCAGTGCCAAAGTCAGGTCTTTTTATCTGGGGGGTGGAGTTGGGGTGGAACTGCTATTTTCAGCAACTGCCAGCTGACTTCATGCTAACTTTATATAGTCTGCAGACCAAAAATCTACTTTTAATTGTCCTTGGAAAATAATATCCTTATAAATGATTTTATAAATACCCAAAGAAATTGGCTTCTATTACTATCCCAGCAGCTCTTGGAGCCAGTTTGGCTTCAAGCCTTAGAGAAGTGATTTGTCATCTATTTTATTGTTTGCTTTTTCCTGATAGATCTGGGATTCTGGATTCTAACCCATTTAAAAAAGAAAGAAAGATAAAAGTTGCTAAATCCAAACCAGAAGTGAACAGAGAAGGGCACAGTGCTCTCCCTTGCCACGCAGCTTCACAGGGTAAAAAAAATCACAGGTAGTTTGCTCAGAATTACATTCTGTGTCTGACTTTTCAATAACATATTATGATTTAAAAAAAAAAAAAATTTCTATAACCGGATCTTAGATATTGGAAAGCAAGAGATGCTTGGGATCACTCTCAACAATGCAGTCAGGGTCATAATAACTTTCTCTAACGTTCATTTTCAGGGGGAAGAGTAGTAACAATTTACTGTAGAGTTTATAACATATGTCAAAGTAAAACATCAAACAATAATCACACTAAGTCCAGTAAAGGGCAAATGGAAGTATACTGTTATAAGGTTCTTGTTCTATACATGAAATGATATAATGTTGCTTGAACTTATCACAGTTAAAAATACTTGCTATAAACCCTAAAGTAACTCCCCTCCCCCCAAAATGAGTTAAACCTAATTAGCTAGCCAAGAGATACAATAGAATCATAAACAAATAATCCAAAGGAATGCAGAAAAAGGGTTGAGAAAAGGAGCAAAGAACAGACGGAACAAAAAGAAAACAAATAGCAAGATAATAGATTTAAGCTTAACCATATCAATAATTACACTGAATGTAAATAATCCAAATGCCCAATTAAAAGGCGGAGATTGTCAGATTGGATAAAAAAAGCCAAGACCCAATTGTATGCTACCTACCTGTCATGGATTGAATTGTGTCACCCAAAAATGTATTTATCAATTTGGCTGAGCCATGATCCCCAGTATTGTGTGATTGTTCACCATTTTGTCATCTGATGTGAATTTCCTGTGTGTTACAAATCCTACCTCTATGATGTTAATGAAGGGGGATGGGCAGCAGCTGTGTTGATGAGGCAGGACTCAATCTACGGGATTGGATTGTGTTTTGATCCAGTTTCTTTTGGGATATAAAAAAGAGAAGCAAGCAGAGAGACGGGGACCTCACACCACCAAGAAAGCAGTGCTGGGAGCAGTGCGCATCCTTTGGACCCAGGGTTGCTGTTTGGAGAAGCTCCTAGTCCAGGGAAGGATTGATGAGAAGGACCTTCCTCTAGAGCCAACAGAGAGAGAAAGCCTTCACCTGGAGCTGATGCCTTGAATTTGAACTTTTAGCCTACTTTACTGTGAGGAAATAAATTTCTCTTTGTTAAAGCCCTCCACTTGTGGTATTTCTGTTACAGCAGCACTAGATGACTAAGACACTACCCAAAGCCCACTTTAAATATAAAGACACAACTAGGTGTTAAGTAAAAGAATGGAGAAAGATAACATTTTGCTAACTCTAATCAAAAGAAAGAATGGATCTAGTAACAGTTTACAAAGTAGATTTCAGAGCTGAGACTATTATCAGGATTAAGACAGTCATTTATAGTGAAAAATGGGTCAGTTCAAGAAGAGGAAATTATATTCCTAAATGTTTATGTTGCATAATAACAACTTCTAAATGCATGAAGCAAAAACCGATAGAAGTGCAAAAAGAAATAACCAAATCCACAAATATAGTTGGAGATTTTAATACCTTCAAGAATTGATAAAATGTGTAGACAGAAAATCGGTAAGTATATAGAAGACTTGAAAAACACCATCGACCACCTTGACCTAATCAACGTTTATATTGCTCTCCATCCAACAACAGCAGTATACACCTTCTTGTCACATGAATTCAGAACATTTTCCAATAGACACTATATTCTGGGCCATCATACAAATCAAAATAAAGTGCTCAAATGGTACAAAGTATGTTCTCTGGTAAAAAAAAAAAAAAAAAAATTAGACGTCAATAACAGATATCTGGAAAAATCTCCAAATATTTGAAAACTAAATAACATACTTCTAAATAATTTATGGGTCAATGAAGAAATCAAAACAAATTGGATAATACATTAACATGAATTAAAATGAAAACAATATATCAAAATTTATTAGATACAGACAGCAATATTTTGAGGAAAATTTATAGTACTGATGGCTTATACTAGAAGAAAATTCTCAAATTGATGATCTCAAGTTCCACCATAATAAACTAGATATAAAATCAAATTAAACTCAAAAGTAGCAGGAAAAAATTTAATGAAGATAAGATTATAAATGAAGGAAATTTTAAAAAATTGTAAAAAAGAGAAACATTAATGAAAGCAAAAGCTGGTTCTTTGAGAATGTCAATAAAATTGATGAATCTCTAGCCAGACTGAAAGGGAAAAAAAAAAGCCAAGACATAAATTACCGTTATCAGTAATGAGAGAGGTCACATCACTACAGATTCTAGAGAAATTAAAACTATAATCTGGGACTATTATGAACAACTTTATACCAATAAATTTGACAATTTAGATGAAATGGTCATATTTCGTTTTTTTTTTTTCTTATTGTACTTAAGGTGAAGGCTTACAGAACAAATAGTTTCTCATGAAACAGTAGTACACATTTTGTTTTATGACATTGGTTAACAACCCCACAACATATCAACCCTCTAACTTCTCAACCTGTTTTTTTTCTGGTGAAAATACACATAGCCAAAGATACACCATTTCAAAAATTTCTACATGCACAGTTCAGTGACATTGACTACGCTCTTCCAATTGTGCTGTTATTCTCACTTAAGATGAAGGCTTACAGAACAAAATAGTTTCTCATTTAACAGTTACTACAAATGTTGCCCTACGACAATGGTTAACAATCTCCCAACACATCAACAATATCCTTACTCAACCTTGGGTTCCCTATCACCAGTTTCCTGGACCCCTTCTGCCTTCTGCCCTTGTTACTGGACTCCTGTACCTCGTTAGTCTCATTTGGTTTTACGGGGCTGCCCACTCCCAGGCTGAACAGTGAACCTCGGAGGTAACTTCACCACTGAGCTAAAAGGGTGTCTGGGGGCCATAGTCTCGAGGTTTCTCCAGTCTCCTTTAGGCCAGTAAATCTGGTCTTTTTTTTGTGAGTTAGAATTATGCTCTACATCCTCCTCCAGCTCTGTCCAGAACCCTCTGTTGTGATCCTGGTCAGAGCAGTCGGTGGTAGCCAGGCACCATCTAGCTGTACTGGACTCAGTCTGGTGGAGGCCTTGGTAGCTGTGGACAGTTAGTCCTTCGGACTAATCTTTTCCTTGTATCCTATTCTCTTCATTCTCCCTTGCTCCCGAAGGAATAAGACCAGTGGAGTATCTTGATGGCCACTCACAGGCTTTTGAGACCCCAGACACTACTCACCAAGGTAGAATATAGAGCATTGTCTTTATAAGCTGTGTCATGCCAATTGAGCTAGATGTTCCCCGAGACCATGGTCCCCAAAGCCCTCTGCCCAGCAATTCAGTCCCTCAGGGAGTTTGGATGTGTCTATGGGGCTTACATGACCTTTCCTTGTACAAGTTGTGCTAGTTTCCCCCGTATTGTGTACTGTCTCACCCTTCACCCAAGATACCTCTTATCTATTGCCTATTTAGTATTTTCCCCCCACCCCTCCCATCCATGGTAACCAACAAAGATTGTTACATTTTGTGTGTGAACTTTTTCATGGGTTTTTACAATAGAGGTCTCATACAGTATTTGTCCTTTTGTGATTGACTTATTTCACTCAGCATAATGTCCTCCAGTTTCATCCATGTTAAGAGATGCTTCACAGATTCATTGTTCTTTCTCGTTGCATAGTACTCCATTGTGTGTATGTAGCATAGTTTGTTTATCCATTCATCTGTTGATGGGCATCTAGGTTGTTTCCATCGTTTTGCTATTGTGAACAATGCTGCCATGAACATAGGTGTGCATGTATCTATTCGAGTGACGACTCTTATTTCTCTAGGATATATTCCTAGGAGTGGGATTGCTGGATCGAATGGGATGTCTATTTCTAGCTTTCTGAGGAAGCGCCATATCATTTTCCAAAATGGTTGTATCATTTTGCATTCCCACCAGCAGTGCATAAGTGTTCCAATCTCCCCGCAGCCCCTCCAACATTTGTTATTTCCAGTGTTTTTGATTCATGCCAGTAATGCCGGGGTGAGATGGTATCTCATTGTGGTTTTAATTTGCATTTCTCTAATGGCTAGTGATCGTGAACATTTCCTCATGTATTTGTTGGCCATTTGAATGTCTTCTTTGATGAAGTGTCTGTTCATTTCCTCTGCCCATTTTTTAGTAGGATTATTTGTCTTTTTGTTGTAGAGGTGTTGGATTTTCTTGTAGATTATGGAGATTAGACCTTTGTCTGACTTGTACTGTCCAAAATTTTTTTCCCAGTCTGTAGGTTCTCTTTTTACTCTTTTGGTGAAGTCTTTGGAAGAGCATAGGTGTTTGATTTTTAGAAGATCCCAGTTATCTGGTTTATCTGCTGTGGTTTGTGCATTGATGGTTATGGTTTGTATCCTGTTAATGCCATGTATTAAGGCCTGAAGTGTTGGTCCTGTTTTTTCTTCTATGAACTTTATAGTTTTAGGCTTTATAGTCACGTCTTTGATCCATTTTGAATTAGTTTTTGTATATGGTGTGAGGTATGGGTCCTGTTTCATTTTTTTGCAGATGGATATCCAGTTTTGCCAGCACCATTTGTTAAAAAGACTGTCTTTTCCCCATTTGATGGACTTTGGGCCCTTGTCGAAGATCAGGTGACCATAGGTGGACACATTTACATCTGGGTTCTCAATTCCGTTCCATTGGTCAATGTATCTGTCGTTGTACGAGTACCAGGCGGTTTTGACTACTGTAGCTGTATAGTAGGTTCTGAAGTCAGGTAGTGTGAGTCCTCCAACTTTATTCTTCTTCTTCAGTAGTGCTTTACTTATTCGGGGTTTCTTCCCTTTCCGTATAAAGTTAATGATTAGTTTTTCCATCTCTTTGAAGAATATTGTTGGTATTTGGATCGGGATTGCATTGTATTTGTCAGTTGCTTTGGGTAGAATTGTCATTTTCACAATGTTGACTCTGCCTATCCGTGAGCATGGTATGTTTTTCCATTTAAGTAGATCCCTTTGGGTTTCATGCAGTAGTGTTTTGTAGTTTTCTTTGTATAGGTCTTTTACATCCCTGGTTAGATTTCTTCGTAAGTATTTTATCTTTTTAGGGGCTATTGAAAATGGTATTGTTTTCCTGATTTCCTTTTCATTGTTCTCCTTACTGGTGTATAGGAATCCAACTGATTTTTGAATGTTTATCTTGTATCCTGCTACTCTGCTGAATCTTTCTATTAGTTCCAGTAGATTTCTTGTGGAGTCTTTAGGGTTTTCTGTGTAGAGTATCATATCATCTGCAAACAGGGACAGTTTAACTTCTTTATTACCAGTTTGGATGCCCTTTATTTCTTTTTCTTCCCTTATTGCTCTAGCTAGAACTTCCAGCACAATGTGAAATAGGAGTGGTGATAAAGGGCATCCTTGTCTTGTTCCTGTTTTCAAGGGGAATGTTTTCAGCCTCTCTCCATTACGAATGATGTTGGCCATTGGTTTTGCGTAGATGTCCTTTATTATGTTGAGAAATTTCCCTTCTATCCCTATTTTATTGAGAGTTTTTATCAGGAGTGGGTGTTGGACTTTGTCAAATGCCTTTTCTGCATCAATTGAGATGATCATGTGATTCTTTTCTTTCCTTTTATTTATGTGGTGGATTACGTTGATTGATTTTCTAATGTTGAACCATCCTTGCATACCTGGTATGAATCCTACTTGGTCGTGGTGTATTATTTTTTTGGATATGATGCTGAATTCTATTGGCTAGAATTTTGTTGAGAATTTTTGCATACATATTCATGAGAGATATTGGTCTGTAATTTTTTTTTTTTGTGACGTCTTTGCCTGGTTTTGGTATCAGTGTTATGCTGGCTTCATAGAATAAATTTGGAAGTGTTGCTTCCTCTTCTGTGCTCTGATATAGCTTGAGTAGTACTGGTACAAGCTCTTCAGTAAATGTTTTGTAGAATTCTCCAGTGAAGCCATCTGGGCCAGGGCTTTTTTTTTGGTTGGGATTTTTTTTTTTAATCACCTTCTCAATCTCTTCTCTTGTTATGGGTCTGTTCAGATTTTCAACATCACTTTGTTGTAGTTTGGGTAGGCCATGTGATTCTAGAAATTTATCCATTTCCTGTAGGTTTTCAAATTCGTTGGAGTATAGTTTTTCATAATATTCTGTTATAATCCTTTTTATTTCAGTTGGGTCTGTTGTAATGTCCCCCATTTCATTTCTTATTTGGGTTATTTGTGTCCTCTCCTGTTTTTCTTCCGTCAGTCTGGCCAGTGGTTTGTCGATTTTGTTGATTCTTTCAAAGAACCAACTTTTGGTTTTGTGGATTCTTTCTATTGTTTGTCTGTTCTCTATTTCATTTATTTTTGCTCTGATCTTTACTATTTCCTTTCTTCTGGTGGTTGTGGGCTTTTTTTGCTGTTCTCTTTCTACTTGTTTGAGTTCTGTAGTTAATGTTTTGATTTTGTCCCTTTCTTCTTTTTTGATATGTGCATCTATTGCTATAAATTGTCCTCTAAGGACTTCCTTTGCCGTGTCCCAAAGGTGTTGGTGTGATGTGTTTTCATTCTCATTTGATTCTAGGAATCTTTTGATTCCATCTCTGATTTCTTCTATTACCCAGTAATGTGTAAGCAGAGTATTATTCAGTTACCATGTAGTTGTTTTTTTTTCCCTTGATCTTTCTATTGTTAATTTCTACCTTGATGGCATTGTCATCAGAGAAGATACTTTCAATTATCTCAATGTTTTGGATCTTGTTGAGGATTTCTCTGTGGCTTAAGATGTGGTCTATTCTGGAGAACGTTCCATGTGCATTGGAAAAGAATGTGTACTTTGCCGCAGTTGGATGGAGTGTTCTATATATGTCTATGAGGTCCAGTTGGCTGATTGTGTCCTTTAGGTCTTCTGTATCTTTGCTGAGTTTCTTTTTAGTTGTTCTGTCCTTTACTGAGAGTGGTGTGTTGAAGTCTCCTACTATTATTGTGGAACCGTCAATTTCTCTTTCCAGTGTTGTTAGAGTTTGTTTTATGTATTTTGGAGCCCTGTGATTGGGTGCGTAGATGTTTATTGTGGTTATGTCTTCATGATGGATCATCCCCTTAATCATTATATAGCGTCCTTCTTTGTCTTTTATGGTAGATTTTGTTTTAAAGTCTATTTTATCTGAGATTAGAATTGCCACTCCTGCTCTTTTTTGGTAGTTGTTAGCTTGATATATTTTTTTCCAACCTTTGACTTTTAATAAATTCACATCTTTGTTTCTAAGGTGTGTCTCTTGTAGACAGAATATTGATGGATCCTGTTTTCTTATCCATTCTGTCACTCTCCGTCTCTTTATCGGTGTATTGAGTCCGTTTACATTCAGTGTAATTATTGATAGATGTGAGTTTGTTGCTGTCATTTTGTATTGCTTTTTTTTTGTGGTTCTGAAGTTTTCTTTGTTCTTCTTACTCTCTTGTGCTGAGTTACTTTTGTTTGTGGTTTTTTTTTTCATTTCTTTTGTTTTTGTAGGTTTTGTTTTTGCTGAGACTTTATGTTTTTCCTCTTTTTTAATGAATATGTTTGTTAACTTTCTTTGTGGTTACCATGAATTTTACCCTTATCTTTCTAAGTTTGAAGCAGTCTACCATTACTTGGTATCGCCTTACCTTCCTCTCCATTAGAAGGTTCTATACCTATGCCGTTTATTCCCTCTTTCATTGTTTTGATGTTGTTGTCATTTATTGATTAACTGCTCTGATTCCCTGTTGTATTTCTTTTGGTTTTGGATAGTCCTTGAGAGTTCATTTCCTAGATTGGTATCTGGCTCGTACGATCCTGCGTCCTAGGTTCTGCCTGTGAGCTGAAGCTGTTTGTCCTCAGATCGAAGAACTCCCTTTAATAATTCTTGTAAGTTTGGTTTGACTTTTACATATTCCCTTAATTTCTGTTTATCTGGAAATGACCTAATTTCACCATCAAATTTGAATGAGAGTTTTGCAGGATATATAGTATTCTTGTTTGGCAATTTTTTTCTTTCAAGATTTTATATATGTCATCCCATTGCCTTCTTGCCTGCATGGTTTCTGCCAAATAATCTGAGCTTAGTCTTATTGTTTCTCCTCTGTATGTGACTTCTTGTTTTTCATGAGCTGCTCTCAGGATTCTTTGTTTGTCTTTGGTTTTGGTGAGTGTGAATATGATATGCCTTGGTGATATTCTTTTGGGGTCTCTTCTGTATGGGGTTCATTGAGCTTTTTGGATGGCCAGCTTTTCATCTTTCATGATATTGGGGAAGTTTTCTGTCAGCAGTTCCTCAGTGATCCTCTCTCTGTTTTCTGTTTTCTCGCCCTGTTCTGGAACTCCAATCACTCGAAGATTTTTGCTTTTGATTGTGTTCCACATAATTCTCAGGGTCTCTTCATTTTTCTTTGTTTTTTTTTCTGAGTTTTTATGAAACAGTGTTGTGTCCAAGTGATTGTCTTCAATTCCACTGATCCTGTCTTCCACCATTTCAAATCTGCTTCTCAGCCCTTCTATGACATTGTCCATTTCTGAAAACTTGTTGTTTATCTTTTGGATTTCTAATTGTTGTCTTTGTATAATTTCTAGTTGTGAATTTATTTTGGCATTTTGTTCCTGCATTATTTTCCTGAATTCTTCCAATTTTTTGTCTGTATTTTCCATGAATTTGTCTATTTTTTCCTCATGTTTATCAGCTTTTTGCCTCAGTTCTTTGAGAATTCTGAGTATTAGAGCTTTGAATTCCCTATCAGGTAGTTCTAGTGCATTTTCTTCCAGAGGACAGTCATCTGACGTTTTATTTTGGATGCCTACTAGAACCTTCCTGTCCTGTTTTTGTAATTGTTTTGATATTGTCTGCTGTTTTCAGGGCATTCAGTAGTTATTTTTCTCATTTATTGATTGTAGATTTGTTTGTTTCATCCCTTTTTAAAAAAAAAAATTTGAGCAGGCAGACTGTGTGTTCTTTGTTGTTTGCTCGTCTGTTCGCACAATACTTTTCACCTCCTTCTCCAACTGGCAGGGTCAGTCACTCAGATATGGTACGGCAGGGCAGGTCTAGCTGAAGAGGAGTTACTGGGATGGGTTCTTTGTGGCACTTACTACAGCCACCAGAGCGGGTCGGTAATCAGTGCAGGGCAGGTTCCAGTAGGCCGTGCCTGTGCTGCTTGGTGGTGTGATGTCACACGCATGGTGCAGGTAGGCAGGATGCAGCGGGAAGGTTGTTACATGTGGAGCTAAGATGGATATGGGAGAGAGGAGAGAGGAACAAGAGCCCAAAACATTAAAACAAACAAAAGAGAATGCTAGGGGAGCTTGCCGTTGGAGTGGAGAGATGAGAGACTATGAAATGGAGAAAAACTGAAAGGGGAAGAGGAAGAAAAGAATGAATAAATAAAAATCAGAAAGGTTAAAGAAATGCAAAGTTCCCAGGGTTCCCACTGATGTAGCTATGAGGTCTGGGGAAGTTGCTCTTAGGTGTTGCAGTACAGCCTGGCTAGAAGGCGTAGAGGTATACAACACCAGGTATTCAGGGAACAGAAAGAGAAGGCAGATATAGAGAGATGAGAAACTGAGCAATGAAGAAACACAAAAAGGGAAAAAGAGGGAAAAGAAAACAAAACAAATTTAAAAAAAAAAGAAAAAACAAGAAAGGCGCCCCAAAAAACAGGAAAAAAAGGATCAATGAAAAAAGAAATGCCCTCAGGGATCCCTCTGCACATCTGTGGAAGCCGAAGGGGAGTCTCCTTGCCACGCAGCTCCGCCTGGCCAGAAAGGGCTCCTAACTCAAGAAAAGGAAAACAAAACAAACAATTCAAGACAGACAAACAAACAAAAGCCCCAGGATCCCACCAGCACGGTAGCCCAGACTGGGAAGCAGCTCCATACTCTAATGGAGCTCCACAGCCCCTCAGGAGGAAGCAAAGATGGCACACAGAGCCAGCTACTCGAGCGAAAGGAGGCAGAAGTGGCAAGAGATAAGTGAAAAATCAAAAGAAGCAGGAAAAAAAAAGCAACACTAGCAGCCAACAAATGGCACTCAGAGAGCTAGCTAGTGTGGGCTGGTGTTTCTGGACAAGACACTGTGCCCACGGGAGGCAGAGGGGGCTGAGTGTGTGTGAAGAAGGGTAGAGAGTGGGAAAGCGTATATCACAAATTACCGGCACTCTGTAGCCCCTTGGGAAGAAGCAAAGATGGCGCACGGAGCCAGGTACTCGAGTGAAAGGAGGGGGAGGTGGCGAGAGGCAAGGAAGAAATCAAAAGAAGCAGAAAAAAGCAACACCAGCAGCCAACAAATGGCACTCAGAGAGCCACCCGTTCGGGTGTGTGGAATCCAAGCAGCTGGTGTTTCCTGGTCAAAAGATTGTGGCTGCAGGAAGCAGAGGAGGCCGAGTCGGGGTGAAGAGGGTTGGGGGGTGGGAAAGCATATATCACAAATTACCAGTTGTTTTGTCTCCCGCTGGACGCTCCATGAGGCTGCTTTTTCATACCCTGTTTGCTGGTCTCCAACAGGAGTCGAAGATGGCAGATCCACGCTGCGTTAGCTGGTAGGGGACCTCTGCATGAATCTCTCCTCACTCTCCGTTTTCTGTCAGTTTTCTCACTCCATTTGGTGCTTGGCTGAGTTCTTTATCTCTTCATTTGATGTTTTAGGGTTTCAGGATTGTTGTATTCTCTGTTCGGCTTAGTTTTTCAGATCTTTGCTGTGGAGGGACGGTGTGGTGCTTCTGCCTAGAGCACCATTTTTTCCTCCGAAATGGTCATATTTCTTGAAAGATGCAGATTACCAAAGCTCATGTGAAAAGAAATAGATAAATCTGAATAGCACTATATCTATTTTAAAAATTGTATTTTTAGTTAAAAACCTTCCCACAAACAAAACTGTAGGTCTGGTTGTCTTCACTGGTGAGTTCTCCCTAACATCTAAGGAAGAAATAATATAAATTTTTCAAACTGTTTCAGAAAATTGAAAAGGAGGAAATATGTCCTATCTCATTCTATGAGGCCAGCATTTTCCAGATACTGAAACCAAACAGGGAAATTACAAGAATACCAAAGTCCAGTATGGGTTCCTCTTGAACATAGAGGCAAAAATTCTTAACAAAATTTTAGCAAATTGAACATAACAGCATATGAAAAGGATAATGCAGATTACTAAGCAGGGCTTATCTCAGGAATGCCAGATTTGTTTAACACTGGGAAATCAATCAGTGTGATTCATCACATTAACAAACTTAAAAGTATGTTCATCATATTAACAAACTTAAAAGTATATCGCAATAGAAGTAGGAAAAACATGTGACAAAACCTACCATCCATTTCTGATAACTCTCAGCAAACTAGGAATAGAAGAGAATTTCCTTAAAGTAGATATAGAAAGGAGCCTTGGTGGTTCAGCAGTTCAGCACTCAGTTCCTAACCAAAAGGTGGATAGTTCAAATCCACCAACTACTCCTTGGGAGACAGATGTGGCTGTCTGCTCCCGTAAAGATTACAGCCCTGGAAACTCTATGGGGCAGTTCCACTCTGTCTTATAGGGTCGCTGTGAGTCGAAATCTACTCGACAACAACGAGTTTTGTTTTGTTTTGTTTTTTTAGATATTAGGAAATAATTTCCTAATAAAGCATATCTAGAAAAACCCTACAGCTAACATGCCTAATGCTTTCCCTCTAAAGCTTTCCATCTAAAATCATCAACAAGCAAGAATGTCTGCTCTTACTACTTCTATTCAACATCATATTGGAGTTGTAGCCATCGCAATAAGCATGAAAAAAAACCATTGATATTAGAAAGTAAGAAGTTATACTGTCTTTATTGATATACAATATCATCATCTATGTAGAAAATCCTGCAGAATCTACAGAAAAGTTACTAGAATTGATAAGAGTTTTGCAAGCTGATTCTAAATGTATTTGGAAATGCAAAGGATCTAGAATAGTCAAAATTACTTTGAAAAATAAGAATAATTTAGAGGACTCATGCTACCTTATTATACTTACCATATACTTCCACCTCCTATCTGTCAGTTTGCCATACTGTAGTGGCTTGCATGTAACTATGATGCTGGAAGCTATACCACCAGTATTTCAAATACCAGCAGGGTCAACCATGGTGGGACAGGTTTTAGTGGAGCTTCCAGACTAACACAGACCAGGAAGAACGTCCTGGTGATCTACATCTGAAAATTAGCCAATGAAAACCTTATGGATCACAACAGAATTTTGTTTGATTTGCTTGCTTTGGACACATCATTAGAAGGGATCAGTCGCTGGAGGAGGACATCATGATTGGAGAAGTAGAGGGCCAATGAGGGCATTGGAGACCCTTGGTGAGATGAATTGGCAAAATAGCCACAACAATGGACTCAAACATGCTGTTGAATGTGAAGATGTTACAGGACCGGGCAACTTTTCATTATGTTGTACATAAGGTCACTATGAGTCGTAGTTAGCTCAACAGCAGCTAACATACTTATTATAAAGTTACCATAAACAAAACATTCTAGTATTGGCATAAGGATAGACAAATAGATCAATTGAACATAATGGTCCAGAAATTAAGGTAGACATACGGGATTACTAATTTTTGGCAAAGGTGTGTAGTAATCCAATGGGGGAAAGGAGCATTTTTTCAACAAATGGTGCTGAAACAATTGGAAACCCATATACAAAAAAGTGAAACTTGACTCTTATTACAAAAGTTGAGTCTTACTGTATATAACACTTTTAATTCAAAATGTATCATATAGCTAAATGTAAAACCTGTAACTATAAAAATTCCAAAAGAAAAAATAAGAGATTTTTTTTGTGACCTTGGGTTAGGCAAAGATTTCTTAGATATGGCATCAAAAGTACAATCTATAAGAGGAAAAAAATTGATAATCAGATTTCATCAAAATGTAAAACTTTGGCTCTTAAAGACACTAAGACAGAGGTCCCCAGGCTGCCGAAAATTCCACTGCCTCAAGCAGCTTCCTTGGCACACCCCATAACTTTACATTAAAATCCTGGTTCCTTGGCTTGGCACGCTCCATAGCTTTACATTAAAATCCTGCTTCCTCTCTCCTAAACTGCTGCCCAAAATAGAGGAAATTGGTAGAAACCAGTTTAGGCGCCATGTTGACATTCAGGATAACCTTTTAGACCTCATACATAGTAACCTCCCTACCTCCGGATGAAGTTTAACTGCCATTTTCTGAACACGCAGTGCATGAAGTTATATGTAAACCCCATTGGGCCTGTGTAGTATGATTAAGAATGTTGCTGATGTAACATGTATGAACTTCCCACTTGTAACTCCCTTAAAAGTAAGCTTCCCCCTCCCCTTGCTGAGCAGTCTTGACAGCTGCAGCCCCAACTGTTTCCTTTCCTTGATCAATGAAATAAAGGTACCTTTCCACTCTCCCACCTTAGTCTTTCGTTTATTGGCTGAGATGAGTCTCACCAAGCAGAACTTGGAGTTTCCATCCAGTGACTACACTGTTAAGAGAATGAAAAGATAACCCACATGTTACGAGTTGAATGTGTTGCCCAAAAAGATATCTTGAAATCCCAATCTCCAGTACTTGTGAATGTGAGTTTATTTGGATATAGGGTTCTTGCAGATATAATTAAGTTAACATGAGGTCATACTAGAGCAGGGTGGTTCCTAATCCAGTATGACTGGTGTCCTTTTAAAAGAGAAGAGGCACAAACAGACACAGAAGGAAGATGGCCAAATAAAGATGGAGGCAGAGATTGAAGTTTTGCTGCCAGAGGCTGGAAGAAGCAAGGAAGTATCCTCCCCTAGAGACTTGGGAGGGAGTATGACCTGGCTAACACCTTGATTTTGAACTTTTAGCCTCCAGTACTGTGAGAGTATAAATTTCTGTTATTTTAAGGCACTCACCTTGTAATTTTGCATGGCAGCCGTGGCTGGGAAACTAATACATCATATACTGGGAGAAAATATTTGCAAATTATATATTTAATATAGGGCTTACCCACAATATATAAACCACTGCTGTTGAGTTGATTCCAACTCAGTCATCCCATAGGTTTTCCAAGGCTGTAAATCTCTATGGAAGCAGACTGCCACATCTTTCTCCCGCGGAGCCGTTGGTGGTTTTGAACTGCCGACCTTTCAGTTAGCAGTCCATCGCTTTAACCACTGCACCACCAGGGCTCTTAATATATGGAGAAATCTATAAAGAAAATGTACAATATATAAAGAAATCTCAAAACAATAATAGGAAAAAATCCAATTTTAAAAATGGATAAGATTTGAACACATTTTACAAAAGATACATGGATGGCAAATAAGCACATGAAAAGATTAAAATAAAAACCAGCATTAGATAACACTATATAGTTTGGTTAGTGAGTATAACCAAACCAAACCAAACCCATTGCCATCAAGTTGATTCCAACTCATGGCAACCCCATGTGCTTCAGAGTAGAACTGCCTTCCACAGGGTGTTCTTGGCTATAATCTTACAGAAGTAGATCGTTAGGCCTTTTTTTCACAGCACTGCTAGGTGGATTCAAACCACCTACCTTTCAGTTAGTAGCCAAGAACAAACCATTTGTGCCACCCTGCGACCGCATACACTCACTGGAATGACTATTATTAAGAAGAATGACTATATCAAGTGTTGGTGAAGATGTGGAGCAGCTCCAATTATCATGTACAGCTGATGGGAGCAGACTGTTTGGAAAAGAATTAGGTAGTTTCTTAAGAAGTTAAACATACTGGAGCATATGGCCTGGGCATTCTGATCCTAGGTATTTACCCAAGAGAAATGAAAGCTTGTATCCATACTAAAGACTTGTATATAAATGTTCATAGCAGTTTTATTTGTAATATCCCCAAAGTAGAAACAACCCAAATGTCTTTCAGTAAGTGAATAGATAAACACATTTTAGTATATCCATACAATAAAGAACTACTCAGCAATAAAAGGAATGAACTAGTGACATATGCAACATGTTAAAGGTTTTTTAAAAACATTTTTATTGTGAAATAAAACATGGAAAAAACTGCACTCTCCCCGCTAAAAAAAGATAAGAGTTCAGTGATTTAGCACCAAACAAATTGTGTAATCACCACCAAAATCAAGAAATAGAATGTTTCTAGCACCCAGGAAGGCTATCTTGTACCCTCATGCAGTCACAGCTCTTACCTTCCCCCAGAGATAACCACTGTCCTTTTTATGTCAATCACTTAACATGTATTCCTAAGCACTAGCAATTATATTGCCTAATTATTGAACTTTATGTAAATGGAATTACACAGTATATATTCTTTTATATCTAGCTTCTTTTGCTCAGCTTTAGACTTACTATTGTGTAATTTGTTCATTTTCATTTTGTACATTATTCTGAATATACTACTCCAAACATACCTTGAATATACCTTGGTTGTTTCCTGTTTGGGACTATTACAAAAATGCTACCACTAAAATTCTCATACATGCGTCTGGATGCCTGTGCACGCACTTTTCTGTAGGTTAGATACGTAGAAGTGGAGCTACTGAGTATGTTACATCTTCAAGTTTATTAGATGTAACTGTTTTCCAAAGTGGTTATTCCAGTTTATACTACCACAGAGCACTTTGACTGCCACAGCTTTGCCCAGTCTCATAGCCTCTCAGCTAAACCAACCTCAACTGCTAGTCTCACTTCCCTGGCTTGTCTTCCCTCTGGAATCTGGTTCATTATTTTATTAGCTTTCTAATGCGTTAAAGAAGTTGTTTCTTTCGGATTTTGATGACTGTCTTCATTTGAGTGGTTAGTCTGAATTACCTATTCCACCTTTACAGGAAGCAGTTACCTCTGTTATTTATGGAAACGTTTATTGT
Organism: Dugong dugon; assembly: GCA_030035585.1. Classification (NCBI taxonomy): domain Eukaryota; kingdom Metazoa; phylum Chordata; class Mammalia; order Sirenia; family Dugongidae; genus Dugong; species Dugong dugon. Next base: position 59,130,993 of record CM057467.1, on the reverse strand, counting down.
GTGCCTATTGTCTGCAGACAATATTGGTTACTACAGGATCATCTGGTCTTAAAAGAGTGAGTCTTATAGTTACTGGGCGCTATAGGCCTAGGATAGTCTCAAGAATCCTGAATGTAGGCTTTTCAGTTGGGACCATGTAAGATTTCTTAAGGCCATATGCCTGAGCCCAGGGGAGTTTTTGCAAAGGATATAGAAAGATTGCAGATAAAGTTCATTAAAATTTACTGAGCACCCCCTGGGTGCCAGGTGGCCTCCTCAGAACTTCACATAGATATATTTCTAATAAACACCAACAGAGATGTAGAGGGGAGGCATTCGGGGACTCAGAAGGGGCACTTGCCCTGGGTGCAAGTCCAGAGGGGTGCCGGACAAGGTGTGGAATGACATTCTGAGTTGCCGCAAATATGGAAGGTGCCTGACTGGGACAGCTGGATAAGAGGGGAGAAGGTGTTTCTGCCGCCTCATCGCTGCTATCAGTCTATTCATCTTGAAATTGGGGGAGGGGCTCAATTAGAGATTGCCCCTGGGCACTCATTACCCTTGCTATGCCCCTGAACACCAAGATCACATCTCCAAGTCATCTGAGACCTGCAGAGGCACCACTAGCCTTGGTATTCTGTGATTCTATCGTTTGGATTATATCCCTAGTTGTATAATAGGCTGCTGGGAGCAGAACTTGACATTTTTAGTGAGAGAAACTGCTCCTGCTTTTCTGTGTAGGTGTACTCGGCAGGTCATTTTTGAAGTAAAACTTCTTCTAAGAAGCACCGCTTGAGAGGTCCATGTTAGTTATGTAAACGTAAGGCATTGGACACCTGTTATCCTGAAGGATAGGGATAGCTAGGATTTTTGTGGCTTTGTGAAGGCTCTGTCTCCCCTAAGACATCTTGGAACGTTGTACTTGATGAGAAGGAAGAGAATACTTTCCCAGGAATGGCTCAAGAGCAACCCAGGAAGAAAAGGAAAGCAATTACAACATTTCTTTTCTAATTTAAATTTAAGTAAACCTGTGGGAAGGATGACGGTAGACTTGACTGAGATTCATGACAGAGAAGGACATTTAGAACTCCAAAAAGGAACTCACCATGTGGGAAACGGCAGTCTGGGCTGGTGACCCCAATGCAAAAAAAGAACCTACAGTTCACAAGGGAGGGCAAGTTCCCACCATAGCATGTGGCTAAGGCCAGAGCCACTCAGGACCCAGTTAATGTGGCCTAGGGTTTGGGAATAAGGACTGAGTGTGTGAGTGTGACTAAAAGAGCTGGGACCTTGGAGCCCTCGAAGAGATCCCCACTGTACAGAGATCTGGACTCACAAGGGCATCACCCAGGACAGTGGGCAAGTGTCCATCAGTGTTCGCAGCACCAGTGTGGGCAGTGAGCCTGTTGTATGCATCTGTAAGTGAGCCTGCCTCCCTGTGGACTGAGTAAGCTGCTGGGTTCTTGGACAAATTTAGGGCCAAGAGGCCCAAGAGAGTGATACGTCCAAAAATGTTAGCAGATCCTGTTAGTTCTATCCTGAAGCTATATCTGGAATCCAGTTCCCACCACCTCCACTACTAACATCCTAGCCCAAGGCAACATTACCTCCTGTTACTGCTTCTAGTTTCTATCGGTGCCCCTCTACATTTTATTCTCAGTACAGCAGTCGAAGTGATCTTTTACCATATAAGGTAGATCATGTTACTTCTCAGCTCAAAACCCTGCAATGGCTCCCTGCTTTACTCAAGTAAAATCCAAAGCTTGTGAAGTGGCCTGCAAGGCCATTCATTTTATGGTCCCTCTCTGACTTCATTGCCTACTATTCTCGCGCTTGCTCCTTTTGTTTGTTTGTTTCTGGCTATACTGGCCTCCTTCTCATTTCTGTGAACATGCCAGACTTGCTTCCAGCTTAGAGCCAACTTAGAGGGAACTGGCTGTTCCCTCAGCTTGGAACACTGTTTCCCCAGATATCCACAAGTTGAACCTGTTGCTGTCTGCAAGACTTTGCTTTAAATGTCACTTTCTCCATCTTACCATCTCAGTCCTCCTTAACCTGCTCTATTTTTTTCTTTTTATCCATAACACTTAACACCCAGCAACATGCTATATTATTTACCGTGTCTACTGTTTGACTCTCTGCTCCTGCCAGAAATAAGCTCCAAGAGGATGGAGACCTTTGTTTCATTCACTGTCACAGCCCCACCTCCTGAAGGTTTCTGGAACATAGCATGCATTTGGTAAATGCTTACTGGACTGCTTCGCTATAAGAGTAATCAACTGCAGAAACAGGAGCAATATCACCATATTCATTCCCCAAACTGGTGAAGTGATCCATACCAATTCACACAGTTGAAAATTTTCTAGGGGCAATATTAGGGATATATAGAGTCTTCATTCTAAGGGTGTCACTCAGAGGTTTTTTTCAACATTGTTTTGAATGTTTTTATACCAATTGGACAATCTTTTCAACATGATAATAATAGTTGCAAGACTTTCCAAAGATAAGAAATTAAATTCTCCCATGTCTAAGATAAGACTGAGGAGTCTTTTATTCTGAGTCACTGGCTCAGGAGGACTCAGAGCCTTGCCTGGACACGCTTCTTCACTGGCTGCCTTCTAATTGGAGAAACTATGCAAGGGCTTTTCTGATTGGAACTGTGGTGCCAGGGTCACTCAGGCACATCTGAGAGTCTGAGCCTCTAGAAGTCACGAAGAACTCCTGTTGCTCTGCCTCATGTGTTCATACTACCACTGAAATCCAGATTTTCTTTTTTCATCTTTCCAAAAAATGAAAAACAATCATACCCTTCTTTTCCCTGTAATAGAGCCCTGGTAGCGCAATGGCTAAGAACTTGGCTGCTAATCAAGAGGTTGGCAATTCCAATCCACCAGCTGCTCCTTGGAAACCCTATGGGGCAGTTCTACTCTGTCCTATAAGGTCGCTATGAGTTGGAATTGACTCGACGGCAATGGGTTTCATTTTTTTTTTTTAACCTGTAATGCTCCCAGAGTGCAGCCTCTATTTCTCTAAGATCTGCTCTTCTTACCTCCCTACCCTGTTACCAAACAGGAAGGGGCTTGAGGCCTCTCCTAGTGAGGCTACAAGCAGAGCTGACCACCATGGGAAGATGGCTGGACTTCAAGCCAAGTCAAGAAGTGTTTATTACATACAGCCCCTGCTGAAGGAGACTGGGGAGATCCAGACTTGCCCCTTGAAGAGCTTGTGCCCTTCATGCAGATACTGCCCGGCTCTGCCCCTTGCTACTGCATGGCCTGAGGCTAGTTATTTAACCTCTCCATGCCTCAGAGTCTATAAAATGGGGTTATAGTGAGGATTAAATAAGACACTTGGGTGAAGCATTTAGAACAATGCCTCATTCTTACTAAGCACTCAGTAAGTGTTAGTTAGCAATTGTTATTTTCCATACGCAGTAGAGCAAGCATTTAATGAACACAGAGAAGGTTTTAGGCACTGCACAAGGGATTTCAGGTTGATTAGCTCATTAAATTTTCACAGCAATCCTGTGAAATAATACTATTTAGAGTTTGAAAGAATCAAAGTAACTTTTTCAGGCCATAGAGTGTTGGGAGCACACAAGCTATTAAAAAAAAAAAAAAAAAAAACCAAACCCGTTGCCGTCGAGTCAATTCTGACTCATAGCGACCCTATAGGACAGAGTACAACTACCCCACAGAGTTTTCAAGGAGCGCCTGTTGGATTTGAGCTGCCAACCTTTTGGTTAGCAGTAGCTCTTAACCACATCACCACCAGGGTTTCCATGCATAGACAAGAAGAATTAGAGGACAATATGGCCCATCAAATACATCACTTTTTCATTCTCTCATTCCTTTCTTCTTTAATGAAACATATCTCAGTGCCGTGCTAGACTGTGGGAGATAAACAGATGAAAGTTATATGTCCCTGCCCTACATTAACTTCATGGTCTCGTAGGGGAGATAGATGAAATCTCCTGGTTACTACTGCTGTGTAACAAACTGTCCCAAACTTAAAATTACCATTTTATTATGATCATATGTTTTGTTGATCAGGAATTCGGAAAGGCCACAGCAAAAAATGGATCTGTGCTCCTTGGGGCCTCTGCTGGGAAGATTCAAAACAGCTGTGGTCTCAAACAGCTGAGGTTGGTGGATGACATTCTAAGATGTCTTGTGCACTCATATGCTTGGTGCCTTGGCTGGGATAAATTAAAGACTGGCTCAACTGAGACTGTTACCCAGAACAGCTACATGTGGCCTGTCCCGGCAGTTTGGGTTTCTCCATCACAGCTGGGTTCAGAGAGGGAGTGTCCCAAAAAGACCGGATGGACAGACACTGCAAGGCTTTTTCTAGCCTTGGAAGTCACACAGTGTCACTTCTGCTCTACTCTTTTTTGCTGAAAGCTTTCACAAACCTGCTCCGATTCAAGTGGAGGGGAGATAGCCCCTACTTATCTCTTGGTGGGAGGAATTTCAAAGAATTTTAAGGCCACTTTTTAAAACCCAGGCAAACAATTGCTGTCACACAGGCAAACAATTACAGTCCAGTGTTAAAGATTCTGTGAGAGGTAAGCACCAGTTACTACTGAGAGCTGAGAAGCACCTTCCCTTTTGAATCTGCCCTTTCTCCTCTGTTCCTGTCTCTGGTGGCCTTACTCCTCCCTGTAACCCAGGCTAAATCTTTTTCTCCTCTCTCTTAACTCACAGGCCATCAAGTCCTGGAGGTTCATCTTCTGCAATATGTCACATGCAATATGTCCCCTTCTCTCCATCCCTCCTACCCATTCCATCGCTATGCTCCAGAAAGTAAGTTCCAAGAGGGAAGGGATTCTTGTATGAACATTGCCTGGCACATAATTGGCCTGTCAATGTCTGTTGAATGAATTGTCTTGTCACTGGAATGCTGCCGCCATTCTCCCTAATCAGTCTCCCTGCACACTTGCCTCTTCAGAAAGATCTTTCTAAAACCAGCTCAGTTATTCCCTTGCTTTGAACCTTTGAGTAGTTTATCTTAGCCCTGATGAGAAAGCTTCAAACCCAGCACTTGGCTCACAAGGAACAAACTATCCTTCAAGTTTCATCTCTTCCTGCATCCACCCACCCACAAAATTCTGCAGCCACATTTGCTCTTTCCTGAAACTTCTGTGGTCTGTGCCTTTGCCCTGGCCAGTTCTTCTGCTTGGAATATTTTTCACTTTGTCACCTGCCGAAATCTTACCCATTCTTCACAGCCCTGAGGATACCTCCTTTTAAAGCTCCTGATCCTCAGCAAGTTCTTGCCTCACTGTTACCTTCTGTCTTGTAGTTTGGTTAATTATAAATATCTGAGAATGTGGTTCCCTTGAAGCTTCATAATTTTTAGTTCCTTGTGCTGAGCTCAGTGCCTGGCACAAGGTAAGTGCCCAGTACACAATGAAGAGTGCTGTTATTGTTGAGGTAAATACTACCCTTGTCACTGTTAGTATGGTCGTGACGATGGAGGGACAAAGCCCAGGTGGGGCAGAGTGCAGGGTGGCCAGGAAGATACACGGTACTTTTCACCTAAAACACAATAAAATTAAAAACAAAACAAAAAAAATCCCTTGCTACTCTCTTAACCTACCATACTCTCCTCCTTTCCTTCTTTGCTGAGCCTCTCAAAAGATTAATCTGAACTAATTAATTAATCTCAACTTCCCTACTTCTTAACATATTGCAGTAGAGCCTCTAGCCCCTGCCCCTCAAGTTTATTGAAATGACTACTTTCAAGAGTCATCAAGGACGTCCTAACTGCCACATCCACTTGCCTCAGCAGCACCTGTTTTAGCAGCCTGACCTTGCCTGCCCAGTCTGCTCAGTCCTTTTGAGTACCATTGCTTTACCCTAAGTGCTTTCTAGACTTCCATGTCTTCTGCCTGCGCTGTTGCATGCCAATTGTTCGTTATAAAAGGCCTTTTCTCTCTCCCACCTCTCAGAATTATGCCCAACGTATCAAGCACTCTTTTTTTCTCATCTTGTATGCAACCTCAGAATACAAACAAAAAAGAGCACAGTCATCAACTAGCAATGTCTGTCCTGGTGTGAGACTGAGCAGTGGTGGTGCATATGCTACATATTTGTTCCTTCTGCTCTAAGATACAGGGGGGATTGGATCTCAGGGATAAAGCTGCTTGTAACTTAGGGAATGAGGCAGAAACAGCCAAGATCCCTAAGGGCCACATCTTTGGATGAAAAAGTGATAGAGATACTTGGGGAAGTATGAAAGTTTTGATTTTCAAGGGCCATAAATGCATGTCCTTCACTTGTTATTGCAAAATATACATTGTCCCTTGGCAAACACCAGTTGAAGTTCTTACATGCTATATGTTAGGAGTTAAAACAGACAACATCTTGTGAGCACCTGCTATGGGGCAAGTATGTCAGAAGTGTGGGAAATAATAAGATAAATATGATATGGACCACTGCCTTCTGAAATTGCTCATAGTCTTTTCAGCAGACAAATATATAAACATATACAATATGATGTGTGCAATAACAGAAGAATGTACAAGGTACAAAACGATTAGTTCTGCTAGTGAAGGTGGAGTGGGGAATGAAGGCTTCACAGAGGACATCATGTCTGGAAGAAACAGGCATTCACCAACTCTTGAGAAGGTAAACAAAAGAATACAACAGGGAAGGCTGGTCAGAAATTTCAACACAGGGGATATACATGACTACTGAATGAAAAATTTCTGGGTAGTAAAGTTAAAAGCTTATGGGTTTCAGATGCCAACAGAGCTGAGCTTATATCCGGTTTGCCAACTACACAGCAGTGTGTATTTGGGCAAGGCATCTGGACCTCAGTTTTCATACAGGGCTGGCGTGAGGACTAAAGTGCATAAAACCAACAGTGGGTATTATAAAATCATGTTTGATAGATATTTCAAGAAATAGAATAGAAAACAGGCATCAGAATTGGTAAAACCCAATCTGGCCAAAGGAGTGAAAATTAGTATTATATATTTAAAAAATACTTATAATGTATTGTGACCAATAAATTCCACTTCTTCAATCCTAAGGAGGGAGAGAAATTCAGCCAAATGTTCCAAGATGTACTAAAACAATATTTATTCCAGCACTATTTGTAATAAAAAGAAAACCAAACCCATTACCCTATAGGACAGAGTAGAACTGCTGCATGGGGTTTCCAAGGAGCAAGCGACTGGTGGATTCAAACTGCCGACCTTTTGGCTAGCAGCCGTAATTGCCACTAGGGCTCCGACGCTCCCCTCCATTTGTAAACCAAAAACCCCATTGCCGTCGAGTTGATTGCGACTCATAGCTACCCATTTGTAATAGAAACCGAAAATAACCTAAATGTTCATTAACAGATTTGGTTTATAAATTGTGACTTGCCCATTTAAAGAAAAAAAAAAGCATGGTGCTGACATCATCATGGTCGTTGGCGTGTTGACCATCGTGATCCCCACCACACAGATCTGTCTCTGGGTGCTGGCCACGCCGGTCACACCAGATCTGGCCACCAGGTGGCACCCGCGCTCCACAAGTGCTCCTCTGAGTGCACTGCTGGGCTCCAGCTCCATGGCAGGTGGGCGGCAGGCTGGTCTTGGGGAACGGGGGCATAGGGGACGTCGGCGCCCGCCCCACCAGATACTGGTTCATCCCTGTCCCACGCTGGCACCCCGGATTGGGCACGATCGAGGGGGCGCATAGTCAGGCTCTGGGTCTCCAAGCACGCTCAAGTCCAGACCAGTCCCTACTGCGCCTAGGCGCGGGTCCCGACTGAATCAGGCTCCACAAGCATTTATTTGTGCTTTACTGCAGGGAACGGGTGATAGCCCTCTTCCCCCGCAGCCTGTCTGACAATGAGAAGGGCTGGAGTTCCGAGTCTCAGCCTGGGCGGAACACAACTGAATTATCAGCTCCTTCAGTCATGGAGTCAGCCTTTTAGTGGTATATAAAAGGCCCAGGTCTGGAAAAACGCATTCTCTGGGCATCCTCCCATTCTCTCTACCTCCCTACACCCAACCCACCCGCAGAAATGTCACACATCTGCTTGTCCTTGTCATTTATGACCCAGCCATTGCCTGGCTTCTTCCTGAGTGACAGATGAGTTGCAGGAAGTGGGTGTCACTCGTGGGGGATGACAGTGCTTAGGAGGGAGACTCAAGTAGTCTTATGCAAAGAAGATGCCCAGTGTGCTCAGCAGGTGAGCTGGGCACCAGGCTTAAATTGCTTAACTTGTTTAATTAATTGTCTCAGGCTCATCTCCCTAGCAGAGGCTTCTTTCCTCCTGGTCTTGGACTCTGGGCACCCAGATCTTGTCCCTAAACTATCTGTGGGTGACTCAGCTCTAGGCACAGTCTGGAATGTCCAATTCCCAGTCTGAGGCCATTAGGAGGTGTTAGTTCTCATTTGGAAACCAGAGTTCTTACTAGTGTGCATGAGCTCACTGAAAGAGAGGGATTTAGTTTGCCCATTTTATCCTCAATCTAAAAGGAGTAATGATTAGAATCCTCATTTTTTCGTGTATTATATCAACCACATTTGTGAAAGGTTCTGCAAGAGATGATACCTTGAAGGTGTTTATGTGGCCAATACGATACAGGACATGAGAGGCCTAATTGTGAGCCTCCCTCCCCACGCCCCTAAACACATACACACTGACGTGTGTGGATTGTGTTATACAGGAAGAGCCACACCCTTTGGTGGTGTGTGGAAGCAGGGATGAGACTGCCGGGAAGGCAGGGTATAAAAAGCCATTTAGAGCCTTGATCATAACCAGAAAATTAACTCATCTCCCCTCATAAGCCTTAAATACTTTTCCTCCACTAAGGAAAACTCACAGGTGAGACTATAGCCCAGAGACGAACCCAAGAGCCAGAGCAAGAAAACAGAACTAGAACCTGGCATCCTGGGCCTTGGGCCAGGCCAGCCCTAGACTTCTGCAGAGCTCCCCAAAGGGAGCAAACCTTGAAAATTCTGAGGACAACAGTTGGTTCTTCAGGTGAGCCCTGAGAAATAGCATGAGTAGAGGCATGATTTCTTCTGTAAATCCCACCCAGGGAGGGTCCTGGCACTGAAAGACAGGAGAGCAGCCTGGAGCACATGAAAGACGATCAGCAACTTCAGCCTGCTGAGGAGACGGAGGGGGCCAACCTAGGGATTATTATCTTGGATGCATGAGTGTTAGGAGCTCTCCCCAGGTCTTAGTGAGGAGAAACCAGGAGCTGGCATCAGAACCCACTGTTCATTGGAGATATTTGAGCCAGGTGAGCTTTACATCAAAATATATCCTGGGAAACCACAGAAACATGAGACAGGTTGCTTCTTTCCAAACCCCAGGCAGAAGAAAGCACTTTTTAGAACTTCAGCCAAGTGGCCCCTCCACACACCTGCCCACTCTCATGCTGTTTACCTTCCAGGTCTCTTGACTTCTGTAGTCCAGCATGGTTGTCTGCTTCCTGCTCCTGGGTGAGCCTGGGGGAGAATAGCTCTTCCTGGGGAAGTTCAGGCCTCAAAGGGCCTAATAGGTGGCATCTCTTTTGCAGCTATAAAATGGGCACAGTCCTTATGCCTGGGCTGCCTCCCGGAAGTGTTGTGAAATCAAATGACACAACGTTTGAGAGAGTACTTTGCAAAGCGTGACGTGCTAATATTGCTCATGAGCAGGGTTATGCCAAGTTTCCTACAATTAGTTTCTTATCCCAACACCCTGAGTCACTTTGTTTAATTAATTGCTTAGCCTTTATTTTAACTCACATGTCAGCCTGGGCCTGCTCAAACAACAATCTTTCCCTGCAAAAATTTAAAGTTGTCCCAAGGATTTCTGCATTTCCCAGAAGGTGAGGGCAGCTCATCTTCTCACCAGTGCTTCTGCCTCCAGAACACTGACTCAGACAGGAAACGCAGCCTCTTCTTGCTCTACAAAAAGTCCTCACTCACACAAAGTGCTCGTGACTGGGATAGAATTTGTCGAAGTTTTAGGGGGAGGAGGGGCTTACACCATAGCAGTGAAACACAAGTTGGATCTTAGACATCCCTTTCTTACAATTTCCTGGCACTAAACTATCCCTAAGGACCTCTGGTGGCACACTGGGTAAGCACTCCCTGCTAACCGAAATGTCAGTGGTTCAAACCCACCAGCCATGTGGCACTATGCTTCAGTAAAGATTATAGCCTTTTTTTCTTTAAACGCCCCCTGGGTCCAGGGCCTGGGCTTGAGACTGGTGGAATTTCACTGTATAGACCCGGCCTCATCTTAGTTCTCTCTCCTCTCCTTTCAGTCTCCTTTCCTCTGTTTTATCCCCCTCGCTCTCCAGAGCAAAACGAATTCCCTTTTTCGTACTGTCCACTTTAGTCATCGATGTTGTAACCGAGGTTCCTGTCAGTCTCGCTTGCTATTTCAAGCTGCTCATCAAGGCATTTTCCCAAAACTAAGGTAGGTTCCGCCCTGAGAGAGAACAAATTTTCACCTCATGATATTTACTCAACAGAACCCAAAAAAAGTTTTCAACAGCTTAGGGGAAAGTAACCTATACAGTTAAAAATGAAATTATAAAGGAAGTTCAGAAGTGATATGGAGGAAAACCCGTTGCCGTCGAGTTGATTCCGACTCATAGAGTAGAACTGCCCCATAGCGTTTCCAAGGAGCGGCTGGTGGATTCAAATTGCCGACCTTTCCGGTCAGCAGCCCTTTGCAGTAGCTAAGACTAAAAGGGAAATAGCTGCGCACCCTCTCAAAACCGAGTTCCCAAATCCCCTCTGGGCTTGATAGTATGGGGGTGCCCCGGGACAAGGAACGGTTCCTGGAGGAAGTGGAGGTGAGGACTGACCCTGGATCTGGGGTCACTGGTTACAATGGCAGAAGCTGGAGTTGGAGGAACAGAGTGAGGCAGGTTAGGAAGGACCGTCCCCAGGCCAGCCTCGGGGCTGGGCAGAGTACCTCGCTCGACTCCTCCCCTGTGAGGCATGCCGGGAGAGGCGTAGAGTGGTGCCTCGTTCCCCGCGCAGGCGCGGTTGAGGGACATTCTTCTGCACCTCTATGCTCACTGGTGATCCGTCGGAGCACTGACATTGTCACAATGTAAGTGCATGTTGACTTGTCTCTGTCCCTACTCGACCGCAGTTCTATGCCAGCAGGCACCGGCTTCAGTTTATAGCTGTGTGCCTGGTACACGGAGCCCTGGTGGTGCAGTGGTTAAGAGCTTGGCTGCTAACCAAAGAGTCAGCAGTTCAAATCCACTGGCCGCTCTTTGGAAACCCTATGGAGGCAGTTCTACTCTGTCCTGAAGGGTCGCTATGAGTCGGAATCCACTTGATGGCAGTGGTTTCTTTTTTTTTGCCGGGGGGTGGCTGGGTGGGTGGGGACTGGTACACAGAAGGTATGCAATAAATGCTGAAAAAAAGAAAGAAGGCATGACTGGATCCCTGGCTGGGGGTCCTGGGTCTGATTTCTGCCTTCTCCACTCACTTATTCTGAGGGCCTCTGGCAAGCCTATAAACCTGTCTAAAGCTTCACTGTTCTTACAATGAAATGAGAACAGATGCCTGTCTTGAAGGGAAGATGTCATAAGGATCCAATGAAATAGGTGTGAAGGTGCTTGGAAAGTTGACAGGACAAGAAACAATGACTGTTGGGTCAGAAGCTCAGCGCTCCAGCACCATTGCCAATGTTGTACCCATGTACAGTGCTTGACACAATATCACACGTGTCCTCGTGCTTTTCCCACCAAGTCCGCAAGAGAGCAGCCCCACTTTCTTGCTGACTTTACTTGGGATACGTGGAGACACAGAAGGGTGAGTCACTTGTCCAGATGGCTCTCTACTGATGGAGCTGAGCTAGAACTAGCCTTCTAGCTCCCTGCCCCCTCCTAGCAGGGAAAGTGCTCTGGGAGATGTGGGCAGTGCCGGAGAAGGGCAGGTGTAGTGCTATTGTTAATAGGGAGAGGATGTGGCAGAAACCTCAGGGCTGTGCATGCTAATTTTAGAAGGCATTTGGAACATAAACTCTAGGGTTCCGAAATTCAATCAGTTAGAGCCTGAATGTAAAGAACAGAAAGCTTGGGATGCATTCACAATGTAATTAAATTCAGCCCACTCTTAATCTCCCTTCCTTTACTCACTTCCCACTTGTGCCATTTTCCCCTATTAGTACCACCTGTAGGCACCCAGCCCTCTCACTTGTCTCTCCCACACACAGTCAGGCTCATCAGGCCTGTCACAAGCAGGGACCAAATTTGTATTTGAGATGAAACAAGCGAATGAATGGATAAATGAATGGAGAAGTGAATGACTGGGAGGCAAGAGCATCTGACAAACTCTTAATGATTGATACATCATCTCCCTCCCTTGTGAGTATTTGTGTTTGCACAGCTCTCGTGGAAAGGCTGGTGGCATTGGGACCCTGTGCCAAGGAAGTCTTTTTTGGTGATACTCTGCCTCTCTGCCTCAGTCTCCTCACCTGAACAATTAAGACCTACCTCACAAGCTTTTGTGAGGCCCAAATAGGTGCAGAACACAAAGACACTTAGTACATTGTGAACTCTTACAATGTTAGACTCTCCATTGCAGGAAAGGTAGCACTAGCCTCCCTCACGACTCTGTTAACCACCTCTCTCTAAACTCTAACCTTTCCTACACACAGCAGGTACCCTCATATACATATATGTGTGTACAGCATACATGTTACATTGTGTACACATGGCACAAACTACATATACACACATGAAAAACACACAGATTCATGCAACATATATACACATACTACACACAGGCTGTCTCCCTTACTCAGCCCAGCAAATCTGAAAACACGGCTATTTCCTGGCTGCCAACTATATTACATGATTGATATATTTTTCCAGTATTTCTTCCAGGGTTGTTTCTTGATAAAATATGACCAGACATTTTTAATAGTAATAGCTGTCCTATACTTTTTCCACTCATAAAAAAAACACCCGGGGCCTCCTGAGAGCAAGCTTTCATTCCTGCCTCCCCTGGTCATGGAGAACTATTTGCATACCCTTAGCCCCCTGATCTGGAGCAAGTTCACCAGCAATGAGTCCCCGGTTGGGTTTCAGCCCACAGAATGTCCTCGTTTGTGGCTGGCAGTACTTCTTCCTTTAACTCTCAGGCAGCCGGTCCTTGTGTGTGTCCCTTTTTCAGTGCCCATCTCTGGCCAGATCTTCAGTTTCCTAATCTCATCCACCCCTGACCCACAGTTGCTCTATGTCCCCAGTCCCAGGAAAGAGGGCGGACACCTTGATAATGCCAGTGTCACTTCAGTGGGTGATTTGTCCAGGTTTGTTCTGGGGTGACTCCAAGGCCATCAAGCACGGGGATGGCAGGTTTAGGTGTGGAGGAAGTCGTGAAATGGCTCAATAGCCCACTGGCCAGGAGGGCCTTATATGGAAAGGGGAGGGTAGGAGATATTCATGGGGGGCTCCCAGGTATTATCTTCTCTTTCAGATCATCTCTATGCTGGAAGCTGTTCTTTTATCACCAAATACACCAAAACCAAAAACCAAAGCAAAAGTCACTGTATGTCTACCCCTCCAACCATAGAAACACTTAGGGGAAAGGAGGGCTTAGGGGAGAGGAGGGGGCTGGAGGGAGAGAGAGACAGAGGGAAGGAACACAGATATGCAGGCATTGAGAAAATACACATTTCAAAGATAAACAGACACATTTATTGCACATGTACTCTTACTGTACTCTTTACTATCTTGCTGTCATTTAATTTAATAATCAAAGGCAGGTGTTACCATCTCCATTTGACGAAGTAACTGAGGCTCAGGAAGATGAAGGGACTTGGTCAGGGCTGGTCAGTGGAAGAGTTAGGATTCTAACTCAAGTCCTTCTGACTCCAAAGTAAACGTTTTCAAGCTTTGATGCAGGCAAGGGATAGGAGGGGGAGAGAAAACAGAATATGAGTCTATCCTCATGACTGCAGCACATAGGGACGGGAAGTCAGGGGAGAAAGACGAGAATGGGGGCATGGAAACCAAGTGAAGGAAGAGAGATTCCAGCAGGCAGTTGTCAACATGATGAGTGTTAAAAGTCAAGTGAGATGAAAACAGAAAGGACAGGGAATTTGGCCTTTGACCTCCATTATACTTTAACCGTTCTCATGGCAATTATCTTTAGCTTTAAAACAGTTGCTGTCAAGTCACCTCTGACTCGTGGTGTCCCCAGATGTCAGAGTAGACTGTGTTCCATAGGGTTTTCAGTGACTGATTTTTCAGAAGTAGATCACCATGCCGTTCTTCCAGGGCATGTCTGAATGGACTCAAACTACCAGCCTCTTGGTCTGCTGCTGAGTGTGTTAACTATTTGCATCACCCAGGAACTCTTGCTTTACTACTTTACCTTACACCCTCGTTTTGTTTTTCTTTCCTGGGGGGGGGGGCTGGGGGGTAGGTGGTGAGGGGAGAGGGGTGTGGGTAGGAGAAGGGAGTGTTTTTGCAATTATTTCCTATGAGATTGTAGGCCCTTTGACTTTTCTCTGGTGTTTGGCCCTGCTGAACAATTTCTTCTTGATACTGTCCTTCAGCTGCTGGTATACATTGTCTCCTTGTTTTTCTTCCTACTACTGTCTGGTGGCTTGGTCTCTGTGTCATTGGTTGGCTCCCACTGTATCCCTGGGATCACACACTTCCAGGCTCCCTGGGTCCCAACCTTAGCAGCTCTCCAGGGCCAGCCTCAGCAGGCTGGAAGGACATGTGGTAGAAGTAGAGGAGCTTGTCCAGGTGCAGGGCTCATCTACTGAGGACTCTACTGAAGATCCTGGGACTTTTGTTGGTTTCTCATTTGGGTGCTGGGTTATAACAAGAGAGAGGAAATTGGAAAGAAAGGAAATGATTTGGGTGCTCTGATAATATAAATGTCATCACGTTATTTTCTTTTAGTTTCTCTTGAAGTGGGAGCTGCTGCAGCTCTGTGTACAGGCCCCTAAGGTAGCCTGTACCACTCTGTATTGGGTTGTCTGCTCTTGCTCCCCTGACGGTGAGTTCCTGGAAGCACACATCGTGTCTCAATCATTTGTATCCTGATACCTGGCACATACTGCGTATTCCCTGAATAAGCAAATGAAAGTGCAGCACCCAGAGCAAGCTTACTTTTCGCTGACGAGTATGGAGCTGGCAGAATAAGCACAAACCACCCTTCCTCAACTGAAAAACAGGAAAGTGACTTGTTGAGGTTTCCTTTGTTTCCCTTGTCGAGCAGGATGCACATTTTTAGTGCAGAGAGTTCTAAGCTGAAGGGTTTTCCCTTATCAGCAATATCCATTTCCAGCATCTCTTTAAATGCGAATTAGAGTCTCCCCAGGGATATCTGGCAGAATGATCCTGCTTCACTCTAAATAATTTTCATTCTCTTTGTGCAGAGAGATGCAGGTATGGAATCAGGGTGTTTCCTGGATGCCTCTAAAGTCTCCTGATCTATACTCATATTTGTCTCATTTCAATTCCCTTCACAGGAGTCCCTGGGTGGTGCAAACAGTTAATGCACTTGTCCAGTTATGAAAAGGTTGGAAGTTTGTGTCCACCCAGAGTCACCTAGGAAGAAAGATCTAGTGATTGGTTTCTGAAAAATCATCCACTGAAAACCATATCGAGCACAGTTCTACTTCGACACACATGGGGTTTCCGTGAGTCGGAATCGACTCCATGACGACCAGTTTTTGGTTACTGCCTTTGCAGGTCGCCCCCTTGTTTTGAGAAAAGCCTACCCCTGGTGCACTTCCCTGTAAAGAAGCTGAGGAAGAAATAAATAAAAGTGACTGGTGTTAACTCATTTAATCTTCATAGTCACCTCTTCATGTAGGTTTTCTCCTCTCCATTTTAACAGATGAGGAAGCTGAGTCCCAGAGTATTTCATTAACTTGCCCAAAGTAAAAAAGGCTTAAGTGGCAGAGGTAGGGTTCAAATGCAAGCCTGGTTCCAAATTCCTTCATCTTCCCTGGTATCGACCAGATAAGAAAATCAACCACTTTACAAGAGGAGCCCTGGTGGAGCAACGGTTAAGCGCTTGGCTGCTAACTGAAAGGTTGGAGGTTCAAACCCACCCAACGTCTCTGCTGGAGAAAGACCTGGCAATCTGCTTTGGTGAAGATTACAGCCAAGAAGACCCTATGGGGGAGTTCTACTCTGTCACGTGGGGTTGCTATGAGTCGAAAATTGACTCAACGGCACCCAACAACAACAACACTGTACTGAGGGCTTCTCGTGGGTAGGTTCTGTGTTAAATAATGCTGTGCACATATTAATTCATTTACTTTGAATTAATCCGCATAAAAACCCTCTAAACAATAGCCAAAAGACAGAAACAAATCATCTGCCCATCAACAGATGAATGGATTAAAAAAAAGCATGGCATATACATACAATAGCGTATTCAGTTCTAAAGAGAAATGAAGTCCTGATACATGCTACAGCATGGATGAACCTCGAAAACATTATGCTAAGTGAAGTAAGCCAGCCGCAAAAGGACAAGTATGATTCCACTTGTATGAACTATCTAGAATAGGCAAATCCATTGAGACAAAAGATTAGTGATTACCAGAGCCTGGCGGGGGTGGCAGGGAGAATGAGGAGTTAGACAAAAAACAAACAAAAAATGTTCGATGTTAAGGATTGGACTGTTCATTCCTTTGGAAAATATTCTCTGTAGACATCGCGTAGGACAGCTCAGTATCTGCCACAGTAGGGATAATACAGCGTAGCCCACAGCCAGCCACCCAGGACTCACCAAGGGGTCTTTGTGGACACTAGATTTCATGCTCCGGAAATCTCTGTCAATGAGCCAAGTGGCTCTGGTCTTGATGGACAGCACCCTATCTCCCCCAGTAGCTCTGAAAGCGCTAGTTGAACAGGATTTTTCATTGTGCATACTGTACCTCGTGGAGTCCTGAAGTTTGGGAGTACATCTAGATTATTCTAGATTACAGCAGTGCCTCCTTCCTGGCCTCCCAGAAACCTCTCTTGCTTCATATCTCCAGCCCATCCACCACACAATAGCCAGAATGATCATAAAGAATACAAATCTGATTTTGTCACTCATTCTCTGAAAAACCTTTCCTGGTTCTCCATTGCTTGTAGGATAATGGCCAAAATTTTTAACTTGACCATTGTATGGGAGTGTCCACCTCACCATGGCATCGCCGTCACTGTGCTTCAGCCACACTGAACTTTCAGTTCCTTGATTTGCTCTTTTCTACCTTAGAGACTTTTGCTCTGTTGATCTTTATTTGAAAATATTTTCTATGATGTGCCTGGAAACTCCTCCTCATTTTTTAAATGCTGGCTTAAATGTCCCTTCCTTGGAGAACCATCACTGACCCCTCAGAGCTAAAGCGATTCCTTTTATAGGTTCTTACAGTTTTTCTTGGTGGTATTTGCCATAATGTACCATCACATATTTATTAGTATAAGCAATGTTTCAGTGCTGCTCCATAATTGGAATGTAAGCTCCATGAGGCAGGGGCCTGCTTATTCTGTACTCCTACCACCCAACATGGTGCCATATGTATTGCAGGCCTCTAACAGGTATTTGTTGAATATAAGTTGGATGTTGAGGATTGGACTATTCATTCCCTTGGAAGCTATTCCCTGCAGACTCCTGAATTTTCCAAGACTGACTTTCCAGAAGCTCTTCTTGAAAGCCTTTCATCATCCAAATGAAGTTGTCCTTACACTCTGAACATCAAGGGATATGGGAAACACACAACTGGAAAGATTTTCTGCTTGTAATTAAATTATAGCCTAATGAAGTAAGTGACACATTGATCTGTCTCAGGGTTCACATATTTGGGACTATGTGTTCCATAATAATTTCTGGTTTAAACCAATTAAAGTCCTAGAGCAGATGTAAGAGAAGTGTTCAGAGAATTATGGAGGTTAGTTGGTCTCTTGCAGAGAGACTAGAAGAGAAGGAACTTGCAGGTCCCACAGCTCTGCTTTCACCCTATCATACATGGCAGAGGGAAAATCAGATAAATATCTGGATTTTGAAAGCTTAATCAACTTGCATTGTGAATTTTATTAGCCCTTAGGAGAGGCAAATAACAAGAAAACAAGCCCATACCAGGGATTTAGTCTGAACAATAGCATCTTGGAGCTGTCCTATGGGTTACTACCGCTTCAGTGCAGTTTTCTTCTTCTCCAACTAGAGTATCAGGTAGAGAGATCTGATGTTGAAGATTAGGACCTGGAGGCCTTATAGCATCCTCAAGCACCTGGGAATGGGTTGATTGTATGCAGAATGCTCTACTAACTAAAGCAGGAAAATTAAAATATATTAAGATTCATGAAAATTAAGAAGTTTTTTCTTGTTGATGTCATTCAAAAAGTTAGTGATCAGTTTATACAAAAGACAACTAGACACAGTGTCTCTCCTTGAAGCCTGTGTCTGGTGAATAGAGTAGAAAGTGCTCTAGACCAGACATAATTATGGGTTTGGAGGTGCTGTAATAAAATGTACTTCACCTGCTACTATGTATGTATTTTTTTGTGGTAGCTGGGCTTTACTGGGTTGTATTCTGCAAGGATTGGTCAATTGCCTCTGTAGGAAGAGGTCTTACATGTAGAGTGAGGGCTCTCAGAAGGGAATGGGCATCCTCCCTGTCAATCACCTGTGGAAGAAGCAGGATTCTTAGGCAGGAAACAACCTTGGAAGGTTTAGGCAGGAGGGATAGAGAACTCACATCTCTCTCAGAGTCTCTTGGTTCTACTTTTAAGGCATTATGATGTCTAGATTCGCCTGTAGGTACTTGCCATGTGTCAGGCATTGGGCTAAGTTTCTCTGTATATGTTGTTAGGTGCCTTCCTGAGCCCTGGTGGCGCAGTGGTTAAGCACTTGGCTGCCTAACCAAAAGATCGGTGGTTTGAACCTCCCAGCTGCTCCACAGGAGAAAAATGTAGCAGTCTGCTCTCATAGAGATTATACCCTTGGAAGGCCGATGGGGCAGTTCTACTCTGTTCTGTTCTGCTATGATTCAGAATCGACTCGATAGCAACAGCATGGGAGATGCCTTTGAGTTGATTTTTTTTTTTTTTTAATATTTTATTGTACTTCAGGTGGAGGCTTACAGAACAAACAGTTTCTCATGTAACAGTAGTACACATGCTGTTTTATGACTTTGGTTAACAACCCCACAACATTTTAACCCTCTGAATTCTCAGCTTTTTTTTTTTTTTTTTTTGGTGAAAATACACATAGCCAAAGATACACCATTTCAAAACTTTTTACGTACATATTTAAGTGACATTGACTATGCTTTTCCAATTGTGCTGCCATTCTCACCCAAGATGAAGGCTTACAGGACAAAATAGCCTCCCATTTAACAGTTACTACAAATGTTGCCCTATAACAATGGTTAACAATCTCACAACACATCAACAATATCCTTACTCAATCTTGGGTTCCCTATCACCAGCTTCCTTGTCCCCATCTACCTTCTGGCCCTTGTCACTGGACTCCTGTACCTCGTTAGTCTTAGTTTTACTGGGCTGTCCACTCCCAGGCTGAACAGTGAACCTCGAAGGTAACTTCACCTCTGAGCTGAAAGGGTGTCTGGGGGCCATACTCTTGAGGTTTCTCCAGTCTCCTTTAGGCCAGTAAATCTGGTCTTTATTTTATTTTATTTTTTTTTGAGTTAGAATTATGCTCTACATCCTTCTCCAGCTCTGTCCAGAACCCTCTGTTGTGATCCTGGTCAGAGCAGTCAGCGGTGGTAGCCGGGCACCATCTAGCTGTACTGGACTTAGTCCGGTGGAGGTCTTGGTAGCTGTGGACAATTAGTCCTTTGGACTAATCTTTTCATTGTATCCTGTTCTCTTCATTCTCCCTGGCTCCCAAAGGGATGAGACCAGTGGAGTATCTTAGATGGCTGCTCCCAGGCTTTTAAGACCCCAGACACTACTCATCAAGGTATAATGTAGAGCATTATCTTTATAAGTAGTGTATGCCAATTGAGCTAGATGTTCCCCGAGACCATGGTCCCCAGAGCCCTCCGTCCAACAACTCAGTCCCTTGGGGAGTTTGGATGTGTCCATGGGGCCTCCATGACCTTTCCTTGTGCAGGTTGTGTTAGTTTCCCTTGTACTGTGTACTGTCTCACCTCTCACCCAAGATACCACTTATCTATTGCCTATTTAGTATTTCCCCCCCACCCCTCCCATCCCTGGTAACCAACAAGGATTGTTACATTTTGCATGTGAATTTTTTTCATGGGTTTTTACAATAGAGGTCTCATACAATATTTGTCCTTTTGTGATTGACTTATTTCACTCAGCATAATGTCCTCCAGTTTCATCCATGTTATGAGATGGTTCACAGATTCGTTGTTGTTCTTTCTCATTGCATAGTACTCCATTGTGTGTATGTACCATAGTTTGTGTATCCATTCATCTGTTGATGGACATCGAGGTTGTTTCCATCATTTTGCTATTGTGAACAATGCTGCCATGAACATAGGTGTGCATATGTCTATTCGAGTGATGACTCTTATTTCTCTAGGATATATTCCTAGGAGTGGGATTGCTGGATCAAATGGGATGTCTATTTCTAGCTTTCTGAGGAAACACCATATCATTTTCCAAAATGGTTGTATCATTTTGCATTCCCACCAGCAGTGTATAAGAGTTCCCATCTCCCTGCAGCCCCTTCAACATTTGTTATTTCCAGTATTTTTGATTCGTGCCAGTAATGCCGGGGTGAGATGGTATCTCATTGTGGTTTTAATTTGCATTTCTCTAATGGCTAGTGAACGCGAGCATTTCCTCATGTGTCTGTTGGCCATTTGAATGTCTTCTTTGGTGAAGTGTCTGTTCATTTCCTTTGCCCATTTTTTGATAGGATTGTTTGTCTTTTTGTTGTAGAGGTGTTGGATTTTCTTGTAGATTATGGAGATTAGACCTTTGTCTGACTTGTACTGTCCAAAAATTTTTTCCCAGTCTGTAGGTTCTCTTTTGACTCTTTTAGTGAAGTCTTTTGAAGAGCCTAGGTGTTGGATTTTTAGAAGATCCCAGTTATCTAGTTTATCTGTTGGGTTTTGTGTGTTGATGTTTATGGTTTGTATCCTGTTAATGCCGTGTATTAAGGCCTGAAGTGTTGGTCCTATTTTTTCTTCTATGAACTTTATAGTTTTAGGCTTTATATTCAGGTCTTTGATCCATTTTGAAGTAGTTTTTGTATACGGTGTGAGGTATGGTCCTGTTTCATTTTTCTGCAAATGGATATCCAGTTTTGCCAGCACCATTTGTTAAAAAGACTGTCTTTTCCCCATTTGATGGACTTTGGGCCCTTGTCGAAGATCAGGTGACTGTAGGTGGATGGATTTACATCTGGGTTCTCAATTCTGTTCCATTGGTCAATGTCTCTGTTGTTGTACCAGTACCACGCTGTTTTGACTACTGTAGCTGTATAGTAGGTTCTCAAGTCAGGTAGTGTGAGTCCTCCAACTTTATTCTTCTTCTTCAGTAGTGTTTTACTTATTCGGGGCTTCTTCCCTTTCCATATAAAGTTAATAATTAGTTTTTCCATCTCTTTGAAGAATGTTGTTGGTATTTGGATCGGGATTGCATTGTATTTGTAAATTGCTTTAGGTAGAATTGCCATTTTCACAATGTTGAGTCTGCCTATCCATGAGCATGGTATGTTTTTCCATTTATGTAGATCCCTTTGGGTTTCATGCAGCAGTGTTTTGTAGTTTTCTTTGTATAGGTCTTTTATATTCCTGGTCAGATTTATTCCTAAGTATTTTATCTTTTTAGGGGCTATTGAAAATGGTATTGATTTCCTGATCTCCTTTTCATCGTTCTCTTTACTGGTGTATAGGAATCCAACTGATTTTTGAATGTTTATCTTGTATCCTGCTACTCTGCTGAATCTTTCTATTAGTTCCAGCAGATTTCTCGTGGAGTCTTTAGGGTTTTCTATGTATAGTATCATATCATCTGTAAACAGGGAGAGTTTAACTTCTTCATTACCAATTTGGATGCCCTTTATTTCTTTCTCTTGCCTTATTGCTCTAGCTAAAACTTCCAGCACAATGTTAAATAGGAGTGGTGATAAAGGGCATCGTTGTCTTGTTCCTGTTTTCAAGGGGAATGTTTTCAGCCTCTCTCCATTAAGAATGATGTTGGCTGTTGGTTTTGCATAGATGCCCTTCATTATGTTGAGAGATTTCCCTTCTATACCTATTTTATTGAGAGCTTTTATCAGGAATGGGTGTTGGACTTTGTCAAATTCCTATTCTGCATCAATTGAGATGATCATGTGATTTTTTTCTTTCCTTTTATTTATGTGGTGGATTACGTTGGTGGATTTTCTAATGTTAAACCATCCTTGCATACGTGGTATGAATCCTACTTGCTCGTGGTGTATTATTTTTTTGATATGATACTGAATTCTATTGGCTAGAATTTTGTTCAGAATTTTTGCATCTATATTCATGAGAGATATTGGTCTGTAATTTTCTTTTTTTTTTTGAGGTAAGCAGCAAGATGTTTATTATATATCGATATATAGGAGACGGAGGGGAATAGATTCATCAAAAAAACCCGTCTTCCCCACTGGAGATTGGCTGAAGTCTTTTATACAGACAGGATTATAGATCTTTTGTGGTAGTTTCTCCTTGAGGTGATGATGTCTTAGATGAGTTAACCTTCTACTGGTATTCTTAGAGGTTATCTGGTGACATCTTTGGGGATTATCTGGCGACATCCTGCTTACTCTTGTCACAAGATGGGTGCTTTGTTTGGTTTTTCATTATCACTTGTTTTCTACCCTCCAGGGAGGACCATCGGTTAATCTTAAACCTTTTTTTTTTTCTTTTTTAATATTTTATTGTACTTCAGGTGAAAGCTTACAGAGCAAATAGTTTCTCATGAAATAGTAGTACACATGTTGTTCTATGACATTGGTTAACAACCCCACAACGTATTAAGCCTCTAAATTCTCAACCTTTTTTTTTTTTTTTGATGAAAATTACAGATGGCCAAAGATACACTGTTTCAAAAATTTCTACATTCACAGTTCAGTGACATTGACTACGCTCTTCCAACTGTGCTGTTATTCTCACTTAAGATGAAGGCTTACAGAACAAAATAGTTTTTCATTTAACAGTTACTACACATGTTGCCCTATGACAATGGTTAACAATCTCACAGCACATCAAGAATATCCTTACTCCACCTTGTGTTCCCTATCACCAGGGGACTTCCTTGTCCCCTTCTGTCTTCTGGACCTTGTTATTGGACTACTGTACCTCTTTAGTCTCATCTGGCTTTTTTTTTATTTTTTATTTTTATTTTTAATTTTATTTTAACACCATTTCAAAACTTTTTACTTACACATTTAAGTGATATTGACTATGCTCTTCCAATTGTGCTGCCATTCTCGCCCAAGATGAAGGCTTACAGGACAAAACAGCCTCCCATTTAATAGTTACTACAAATGTTGCCCTATAGCAGTGGTCAACAATCTCACAATACATCGACAGTGTCCTTATTGTAATTTTCTTTTTTTGTGATGTCTTTGCTTGGTTTTGGTATCAGTGTTATGCTGGCTTCATAGAATGAATTTGGAAGGGTTGCTTCCTCTTCTGTGCTCTGAAATAGCTTGAGTAGTACTGGTACAAGCTCTTCTGTAAATGTTTTGTAGAATTCTCCAGTGAAGCCATCTGGGCCAGGGCTTTTTTTGTTGGGAGTTTCTTTATTACCTTTTCAATCTCTTCTCCTGTTATGGGTCTGTTTAGATTTTCAATATCACTTTGTTGTAGTTTGGGTAGGCCGTGTGTTTCTAGAAATTTATCCATTTCCTGTAGGTTTTCAAATTTGTTGGAATATAGTTTTTCATAATATTCTCTTAATAATCCTTTTTATTTCAGTTGGGTCTGTTGTAATGTCCCCCATTTCATTTCTTATTTGGGTTATTTGTGCCCTCTGCTGTTTTTCTTTTGTCAGTCTGGCCAGTGCTTTGTCGATTTTGTTGATTCTTTCAAAGAACCAACTTTTGGTTTGGTTGATTCTTTCTATTGTTTTTCTGTTCTCTATTTCATTTATTTCTGCTCTGATCTTTACTATCTCCTTTCTTACAGTGGTTGTAGGCTTTTTTTGGTGTTCTCTTTCTACTTGTTTGAGTTCTGTAGTTAATGTTTTGATTTTGTCCCTTTCTTCTTTTTTGATATGTGCATCTATTGCTATAAATGGTCCTCTGAGGACTGCCTTTGCTGTGTCTCAAAGGTTTTGGTATGATGTGTTTTCATTTTCATTTGATTCTAGGAATTTTTAAATTCCATCTCTGATTTCTTCTATTACCCATTGATGTGTAAGCAGAGTATTATTCAGTTTCCATTTGATTTTTTTTCCTTGCTCTTTCTAGTGCTAATTTCTACCTTGATGGCATTGTGGTCAGAGAAGATACTGTGAATTATCTCAACGTTTTGGATCTTGTTGAGGATTGCTCTGTGGCCTAAGATGTGGCCTATTCTGGAGAACGTTCCATGTGCATTGGAAAAGAATGTGTACTTTGCAGCGGTTGGATGGATTGTTCTATATATGTCTATGAGGTCCATTTTGCTGATTGTGTCCTTTAGGTCTTCTGTATCTTTGCTGAGTTTCTTTTTAGTTGTTCTGTCCTTTACTGAGAGTGGTGTGTTGAAGTCTCCTACTATTATTGTGGAACTGTCAATTTCTCTTTTCAGTGCTGTTAGAGTTTTTCTAATGTATTTTGGAGCCCTGTGATTGGGTGCGTAGATGTTTATTATGGTTATGTCTTCATGATGGATCGTCCCCTTAATCATTATATACTGTCCTTCTTTGTCTTTTATGGTAGATTTTGTTTTAAAGTCTATTTTATCTGAGATTAGAATTGCCACTCCTGCTCTTTTTTGGTAGTTGTTAGCTTGATATATTTTTTTCCAACCTTTGATTTTTAATAAATTCACATCTTTGTTTCTAAGGTGTGTCTCTTGTAGACAGCATATTGATGGATCCTGTTTTCTTATCCATTCTGCCACTCTCCATCTCTTTATGGGTGCACTGAGTCCATTTACATTCAGTGTAATTATTGATAGATGGAAGTTTGTTGCTGCCATTTTGTAGTGCTTTTTTTTTGTGGTGCTGAAGTTTTCTTTGTTCTTACTCTCTTGTGTTGAGTTACTTTTGTTTGTGGATTTTGTGTTCATTTCTTTTGTTTTTGTAGGTTTTGTTTTTGCTGAGACTTTATGTTTTTTGTCTTTATTTTTATGAGTTGGTTTGTTAACTTTCTTTGTGGTTACCATGAATTTTACCCTTATCTTTATAAGTTTGAAGCAGTCTACCCTTACTTGGTATCGCCTTGCCTTCTTCTCCGTTAGAAGGTTCTATACCTATGCCGTTTGTTCCCTCTTTCATTGTTTTGATGTTGTTGTCATCCTTTGATTGATTGCTCTGATTCCCTGTTGTATTTCTTTTGTTTTTGGATAGTCCTCGATAGTTCATTTCCTAGAATGGTATCTGGTTCGTATGTACCTGCGTCCTAGGTCCTAGGTCCTGCCTGAGGGCTGAAGCTGTTTGTCCTCAGATCGAAGAACTCCCGTTAATAATTCTTATAAGTTTGGTTTGACTTTTGCATATTCCCTTAGTTTCTGTTTATCTGGAAATGACCTTATTTCACCATCAAATTTGAACGAGAGTTTTGCAGGATATATTATTCTTGGCTGACAGTTTTTTTCTTTCAAGATTTTATATATGTCATCCCATTGCCTTCTTGCCTGCATGGTTTCTGCCGAATAATCTGAGTTTAGTCGTATTGTTTCTCCTCTGTATGTGACTTCTTATTTTTTTCGAGCTGCTCTCAGGATTCTTTGTTTGTCTTTAGTTTTGGCGAGTGTGACTATGATATGTCTTGGTGATTTTCTTTTGGGGTCTCTTCTATATGGGGTTCGTTGAGCTTCTTGGATGGCCATCTTTTCATCATTCATGATATTGTGAAAGTTTTCTGTCAGCAGTTCCTCAATGATCCTCTGTGTGTTTTCTGTTTTCTCCCCCTGTTCTGGTATGCCAATCACTTGTAAGTTTTTGCTTTTAATTGTGTCCCACATAACTCTCAGGGTCTCTTCATTTTTCTTTGTTATTTTTTCTGAGTTTTCCTGAAACAGAGTTGTATCCAAGTGTTTGTCTTCAGTTCCACTGATCCTGTCTTCCACGGTTTCAAATCTACTTCTCAGCCCTCCTATGACATCGTCCATTTCTGAAATCTTGTTGTTTATCTTTTGGATTTCTAATTGTTGTTTTTGTATAATTTCAAATTGTGAATTTATTTTGGCATTTTGTTCCTGCATCATCTTCCTGAATTCTTCCAATTTTTTGTCTGTATTTTCCATAAATTTGTCTATTTTTTCCTCATGTTTGTCAGCTTTTTGCCTCAGTTGTTGGAAAATTCCGAGAATAAGTGATTTGAGTTCCCTATCAGGTGCTTCTAGTGCATTTTCTTCCACAGGAGAGTTATCTGGTGTTTTAATTTGGACACCTATTGGAGCCATCTTGTCTTGTTTTTGTAAATGTTTTGATATTGTTTGCTGTTTTGGGGGCATTCAGTAGATATTTCTCTTGTTTATTGATTGTAGATTTTTTTTGTTTCGTCCTTGTGGTACAGCTGGGCAGGTCTAGCTGAAGAGGAGTCACTGGGACGGGTTGTTTGTGGCACTCACTGCAGCCACCGGGACGGTCGGTAGTCAGTGCTGGGCCGGTTCCAATGGGGCGTGCCTGCACAGCTTGGTGGTGTGATGTCAAGTGCATGGTGCAGGTAGGCAGGATGCAGTGGGGAGATGATTATGTGTGAAGCTAAGCTGGATATGGGAGAGAGGAGAGAGGAGCAGGAGTGAAAAGCATACAAACATAAAAGAATGCTAGGGGAGCTTGTCGTTGGAATGGACAGATGAGAGACTATGGGATGGAGAAATCCAGAAGGGGGAAGAGAAAGAAAAGGAAAGAATGAACAAATAAAAATCAGAAAAGTTAAAAAACTGCAAAGTTCCCAGGGATCCCACCGATGCAGCTATGAGGTCTGGGGGAGTCAGTCTCAGGTTTCACAGCACAGCCTGGCCAGAAGTTGCAGAGGCATACATCGCCTGGTATTCAGGGATTAGAAAGAGAAGGAAGAGATAGACAAGAAATTGAGCAATGAAGAAAGACAAAAGGGAAAAAGAGGGAAAAGAAAACAGAACTAATCAAAAAAGAAAAAAAAAATAAAATTAAAAAAAAAAAAAAAAGCAACACCAGCAGTCAATGAATGGTACTCAGAGAGCCAGCCAGTGTGGGCTGGTGTTTCTGGACAAAGAGACTGTGTCCGTGGGAAACAGAGGAGGCCGAGTGTGAGTCAAGAAGGGTGGAGAGTGGAAAGTGTATATCACAAATTGCCTGCGCTCTGGGGACCCTCAGAAAGGAGCTAAGAGGGTGCAAGGAGCCAGGCACCCGAACGAAAGGAGGGGGAGGTGGCGAGAGGCAAGCGAGAAACCAAAAGAAGCAGGAGGAAAAAAAAGAAAGAAAAAAAAAAAAAAGGCAGCACCAGCAGCCAACAAACGGCAGCCAGAGAGCCACCCGCCCGGGCGCGCAGAATCCAAGCAGCCGGCAGACCCCGGTGAAGAGACTGCGGCCACGGGAAGCAGAGGAGCAAATGAACAAAAGCCCCGGGATCTCACCAGCGCGGCTGGCCAGACCTGGAAGCAGCCACACACCCGAACGCAGCCCCACAGCCCTGCAGAAAGAGCAAAGACGGCGCTCGGAGCCAGGCACCTGAGCAAAAGGAGGGGGAGGCGGCAGAAAAAGCTACGCCAGCAGCCAACAAACGGCTCCCAGAGAGCCGCCGGTCTGGGTGCACGGAATCCAAGCACTGGCGCCCCCCGGCCCAGGGACCCTGGCCACGGGAAGCAGGGGAGCCCCAGCTGAGGCGGAGAGGGGTGGGGGGTGGGAAAGCGCACACCGCAAATTACCGGTCATTCCGTCTCCCACTGGACGCTCCGCGAGGCTGCTCTCCCGTTCTCCCATTTGCTGGTCTCCGATAGGAGTCCAAGATGGTGGATCCACGCTGCGTTAGCTGGTAGGGGATCTCTGCATGAGTCTCTCCTCGCTCTCCGTTCTCTTTCGGTATTCTCACTCCATTTGGTGTTTGGCTGAGTTCTTTATCTCTTCATTTGATGTTCTAGGGTTTCAGGATTGTTGATTCTCTGTTTGGCTTAGTTTTTCGGATCTTTGCTGTGGAGGGACGGCGTGGTGCTTCTGCCTAGAGCGCCATCTTGCTGCCAGACCTCTGAGTTCATTTTTGACTCATAGTAACCCCATGTGACAGAGTAGAACTGCCCCCATAGGGTTTTCTTGGCTGTAATCTTTACTGAAACAGACTGCCAGGTCTTTCTCCCAGGAAGCCCCTGGGTGGGTTTGAACCACCAACCTTCCAGTTAGCAGCCAAGTGCTTAACCCTTTGGCCACCAGGGCTCCTTGCTAAGTTTTTTTATATAGTACTTCCTTTAATAACCCAAGTCTTAAAATCGCAGTGGTAATTATTTCCATTTTTATAGAAGGGTGACTGGAAACTCTGAGAGATCAAGAGTTTCTTAGCTTATAAGTGATGCCTTGGGATTCAAAACAAAGTCTGTTTTAACACAAAGCCTACACTCTTTATCATGGAGCTATTATGCATTCTGGGTGGTGGCTGTGAAGTAGGGATATGCTAAATGCTCAACATCCAGCTAGCAATAAATAAATAAAGTCCTAATTTTTTCAGTTTTTTTCAGTTTCTCCAACAATGGCCAATTTCAAGCTATCGATATGATGGCACACACTGAACAACTTGGGAAGAGATAGTAGGCAGCACTTATGTGCCAGCCCCAGCACACTCATGGAGTAAAGACACCCACACCATAGAAACAAGCTAGAAGCTTCAGTGGGGAGGAATCTACACGTTTCGGAGAATAAATCCGATTATTGAGCTGGGAGAAAACTTGAGAGTCAGTTTATTTAGTTGTGTATTACTTTCACCCTATTTATTCAGTCTGTATGCTGAGTAAATCATCCGAGAAGCTGGACTATATGAAGAAGAAGGGGTATCAGGATTGGAGGAAGACTCATTAACAACCTGTGATATGCAGATGATACGAACTTGCTTGCTGAAAGTGAAGAGTACTTGAGGCACTTACTGATGAAGATCAAAGACCACAATCTTCAGTATGGATTACACCTCAACATAAAGAAAACAGCAGTCCTCACACTGGACCAATAAGCAACATCATGATAAATGGAGAAAAGATGGAAGTTGTCAAGGATTTCATTTTTCTTGGATCCACAATCAACACCCATAGAAACAGCAATCAAGAAATCAAATGATGCATTGCATCGGGCAAATCTGCTGCAATAGACCTCTTTAAAGTGTTAAAAAGTAAAGATGTCACCTTGAAGACTAAGGTGCACCTGACCCAAGCCATGGTGTTTTCATTTGCCTCATATGCATGTGAAAGATGAATGATGAATAAGAAAGACAGAAGAATTGATGCCTTTGAATTGCCGTATTGGCAAAGCATATTGACTATACCATGGACTGCCAAAAGAGGGAACAAATTTGTCATGGAAGAGGTACAGCCAGAATGCTCCTTAGAAGCAAGGATGGCGAGACTACATCTCACATACGTTGGACATGTTATCGGGAGGGACCAGTCCCTGGAGGAGGACATCATGCTCAGTAAAGTAGAGGGTCAGCGAAAAAGAGGAAGACCCTCAACGAGATAGACTGACACAGTGGCTGCAACAGTGGGCTGAAGCATAACAAGGATTTTGAGGATGGTGCAGGACTGGGCAGTGTTTCGTTATGTCATACCTAGGGTCGCTATGAGTCAGACCTGACTTGCCAGCACCTAACAACCACCACAACAACAATTATTATCTTTGTTCTTTGTTTTCTGAAAGTCTTTACTGAAGCCCTGAGTGAACATCTCTCCTTGCTCAGATCTACCTCGAGGAATTCAAGAAAGGCTGTGTCTAGAGGGTGGAAGGAGGAAAAAGCTGCCCCCACCCCACCAGTCTTGTATGGTGGTGGCAGAGATGGTTAGTGAGGCTTCTCAAGGGCACAGGAAATCTTGGGCTATAAGGGGCTATGGCTGTCCTCCCCTCATAAAAGTCGTCTTCTGTTGTCCATCTTTGATTATTTAAGGGAAACACTCATATTCTCCTAAAGAATCTTTCAGAATGTTCTCTGAGGTAACTGAGTTCTAACTCCCTATTTTCCCTCGTTGTTTGTGGCCATCTCTTGAACTTCAACCGCAAGACCATCATCACACGTGTTTTTCCATTACTGTCAGTTTTCCCTTAACGGTGTAATTGTTGGACCACTTGTATCAGAATCACCTGTGGTGCTTGGCTAAAATGCAGATTTCAGGCCCAGTGAGTTAGCTGAGGCCCAGGAATCTGCATTTAACCAGCTTTTGAGTTGATGGTTATGTTCAGTGGTTGAGAGCTGTTTCTCTATATTTTCTAAAATATGTTTTTCAGAATCAAAGATAATAGGATGTTCATAAGCATTATAAAAACAAAGGAGCAAGAGAGAGAGCTCTATGGCAGGCATTCTGGATTGAATTGTGTCCCCCCAAAATATGTATCAACTTGGTTAGGCCATGATTCCTAGTACTGTGTGGTTGACCTCCATTTTGTGATTATAATTCTTCTATGTGTTGTAAATCCTAATCTCTGCCTGTGGTTAATGAGGCAGGATTAGATTATGTTAAAGATTAAGGTGGATTCTAACACCCTCACTAAGGTCACATCCCTGATCCAATGTAAACGGAGTTTCCCTGGCACGTGGCCTGCACCGCCTGATATCTAACAAGAGGTAAAAGGAAAGGGAAGAGAGCAGAAAGGGGGGACATTATACCATCAAGAAAGCAGCCCCAGGAGCAGAGCACGTCCTTTGGATCTGGGGTTCCTGCACAGAGGAGCTCTCAGACAACAGGAAGATTGATGACAAGGACCTTCCACCAGAGCTGACAGAAAGCCTTCCCCTGGAGCTGACGCCCTAATTTTGGATTTGTAACCTACTAGACTGTGAGAGAATAAATTTCTCTTTGTTAAAGCCATCCACTTGTGGTATTTCTGTTATAGATGCACTAGATAACCAAGACAGCAGGGTCTGCAAAGGGCTAAAATCCAGCGGTAGCCTATTTCTGTATGGCCTTGAAGCTAAGAATCGTTTTTATATTTTTAAAGCATTGTACAAAAATAAAATGAAATTAAAAAAGAGATTAAAAAATTAGATAAAAATATGCAACAGTGATCCTAAAATATTTACTGAATCTTTACAGAAGTTTGAAGACCTCTGCTCTGTGGATAAATGAGTTCAGGAACTGTTGAAAAAAATTAAGCACTTCTGGGGTGCTATTTAGTAATCTAGATGCTGGTTACATGGGTGTGTTCAGTTTGTGAAAGTCCGTTAAGCAGTACCACTGTGTACCTTATACTTCAATTGGAAGTTTAAAAACTATGAAATAAGTTTCTTAACTGCAGGAAAGCTTGGCAACATTAATATGCTAATGTGCACTGGGACCCTTCAAGAGGATATAAAGCATATCTCAATCTTGTTTGAATGCAGAATCCACCCCCACCCTTTATTTTTATTTTCGTTTTTTTTTGTAGATTATATTGTGGAACATACTTTGAGAAACATCATTCTAAACAAATTAATGCCAAACTGACATTTGGCAATTAGGTTCCCTTGAATCCCTGGGTTGTTCATTGTAATATTTTCCTTTATCTTGCTTAAGAATACCATTCTGTCTCTTCTTAGACCCTGTGGATTCAATTAATTCTTCCAGGCTGTCATCTCAAGTCCTCTCTCCTCCTAGGAGCCTTCCCTCACTACACTCATCAACTGCAATCTTTCCCATCAGCAAGCATTTAGTGTTTGTTCAGTAAAACCATACTTTTGAAACTCCTAGGAAATTAAGGTTTCCAGAAAACAATACTTTTTTGAGGAGTTACCATTTTTTGCACAAAAACATTATTTACCCTAATCCTTTGAAGCATGACCTTTCAAACCATCCTGAGTAATTCACTGCCTAATTGAAAAGAGAACATTGAAAATAATTTAACTTTATTTTTATAACATGATATAGAGGGAAGATTATTTGATGGAAATATGAGGTAAGTTGTGTTTCTGGCTTAGTTCTACCACTAATAGAGGTGGGAGGCCTGAGAAATTGACTTTTCTGCCCTGGTCTCTGATAAAATAAGGTCAATGGCCTAGATGGTCTTCAAGGTTCCTCCTGGCTCTGACATACTATGATGTTTTGGGATTGCAGAATGCCAGGAAAAGAAATGAGATAAGTCTACTCAAATTCATATTAGATATGTATCTCAAATTCATATTAGATATGTATCTGATGATTTGTTGCCACACAAATTAGTACAGCTGAATTGTGCATATGATAGAGATTTAAAAAAATCCTAATTGATACTTAATTCTATTTGGTGAACAAAACTCTGTTTTTTTTTACACAACAACAGATTAGGAATCAAAGATTTTCTTAATCCTATTAAGTGGGTTTTCTTCTTCATAAGTGAGTCTGGCAAGTCTTTGATCATGGACTGGGATAGAATGTATTTTTATGCCTTTTAGAAATTCCCAGCTGTCTGAGGCACTTTGTCCCAGAGGTCTCACAAATCTGATTTATCACTCTTGATTTCCCAGATAAGGCTATTGAGTGTGGGAGAATTGGTTTTCACTTTGCAGAAAGGTCGTGGCTTCAATTTTGTGGATTTCTACCTATTAGTTGATATTACTGACACACAAACTTCAGCTAGTCTCTCACTGTGCCTCCAAATTCTTCCATCATTTCTGACTAACCACTGAGTTCCCAACAGTGGCTGCTCAGGGCAGTTCTCTTCTCTCCTCAAGCTTCATCCCTCCTGTCCCTTCTGGCCTAGCAAGGGGCTGTACTTTCCTTTTCCATCTTAAAGCTCCTAAAGCACCCAATGACTTCTCCCTTCCTCATTCATTGATTCATCTAATGTTTCTTGACTGTTTACTCTGTCAGGTACTGTAAACCGCTCATAGCCCTTCTCTCTCATTCTTACTTTGATACGGAGTCAGAAGAGATAAGTACAATAAAAGCCATCACAAGTCTGTGATTATAAGAGGAGGAAGCATTTAATTTGCTTAAATGGAAGAATCAAGAAAATTTCCCAATAAAGGTGATCTTCAAGTTGTGTCTGAAAGGACAAACCAAAGTTCAGTAGGACAGAGTTGGGGGTAGGGGGTGGGGTGGGGGCTGGTCCAGCACTCCAGGTAGAGGGAATAAAAACAACAAACAAACAAACAAAAAAACCATTGCCATGGAGTTGATTCAGACTCAAAGCAACCCCATATGACAGAGTAGAACTGCCCCATAGGGTTTCCAAGGAGTCGCTGGTGAATTTGAACTGACGACCGTTTGGTTAGCAGCCAAAGTCTTATTAACCAGTGCATCACCAGAGCTCTGGTGGAGGGAATAACGTGCAAAACCGTGAAGACATGAGAAGGTGTAGCATGAGCAGAGAAAGAGGACGGGAGTGGGAGAGGGACAGTGTCGGGAAAGTTACTGGAAATGCTGGTTGGGGCTCAATCATCGGGGATGAAAAAGTATCTTTTCTTCCTCTGTGCTCCTGATCCCATTCCCTTGAGCCTTTTGGGTTTCTCTTATATATGGCCTTTCTGGCTCTGGGTTTGTATGGTCGATTTGTGGACCTGCTGGGAGGGCATGCCTTGAGATTGCCTACAGAAGTCACTTTCACAGACATTTTTGGCAGACCTCGTGACAGTCGGAGCCCTGATGATGCAGTGGTTAAGAGCTCTGCTGCTAACCAAAGGTCAGCAGTTGGAATCCACCAGTCGCTTCTTGGAAACCGTATGGGGCAATTCTACTCTGTCTCATAGGGTTGCTATGAGTCTGACTCCATGGAAATGGTTTTTGTTTTTTTTTTGGTTCATGACCATCAAGAGCCTGGAGCAGATTGCATCCTTTGATCCTTTGGACCCAGGGTCCCTGCACTGAGAACCTCCTAGATACAGATAAAAGAGCTGTAGTACAGGTCAATGGATGTAACACTGAGTTGGTAACACTGAAACTGGAGAGAGACGAGATGGTGGGCTAGTCAGCCCTCGAGAGAAGCTGGGCACTCCTGGGCAAGAGGTAGCCATGGAGTTGGACACCCTTGTGCAGGGGTTGCTTGTAAAGTTTTGGAAGATCTTGTGCAGGGGTCTTCCTACAGCAGGGCAGTGCCAACAACATCAGGTCCAGTGAGGCCCAGCAAGGTCCAATAGCACAGCAGAGCACAGCGGGAGAAGTGTGGTGGGAGCTGAAGGCAACGTGATGTGAACACAGCATCTTACCTCAATCACGGCACTCCTGCTGAGTGACATAAGTATGGATATGGGTAATTTGGGGGAAGGGTAAGCTGAGGTTCCTTCTTTGAGACTTAAACAGGTTCCTCTCCTACAAAGTGAGCTATATGTGTGTGTGGGGGGATCAGTTCATCGTAAGTAATCTGTTCCTATTGTTTACTGTTTGCTTTCTATAAAGAATATTACTGGCTTTCACTTTTGTCAACACTGTGTGTCTTGTGTGTGACTCAGTCATACTGAGTGAACGTAGCACCCTGGGGTGGTTGATGTCACTGGATCAAGTCCTCATTTCTAGCAGTCTTAGTGTTGCTTGGAAGTCTGAGGCACAGTCTGTCTGTGTGTGCAATGCAAATAGAAAGATATCCAGACACCTTCTCCAGCATCTTACTTCTACAGTGTCTTCTTTGAGTCGCCCTCTGCTTTCTACCTTCTCTTCCAGTCTACAGACATGTACAAAACTTATCTTTCTTCACACACACTCACACAACACGCACAAACATCATCTTCACTCCACTCAGCTTTGAGCTTGCACCTCAAGGTCCTCAGTTCCCAAAGTTTTCTCGCTTTCTTTACTTCTTCACCCCCCATTCTCTCTATTCCATTGCAATCTGACTTAACCAAATATAACAAGTGGTATGTTTGGGTACACTATTCAAAGTTCAAACTTTTTAATCTAAAACCTATGAGTCAACTTTTTTGACCTGCCCCTGTGAATTTTAAAGAATGTCATTTTCTCTTCTTCCTTATGTATTTGCAGCTCATGTAGGCTCAGTTCTTCCCTGAATATATTTTAATTTACTTAAAACAGCTTTGTCTTCTTTTCCCTGCACAGTTACATAAGGTCAATGGCTGCTTTAATTTCAAGGCCATGGTGGGAAGGCAGTGAAGGCCATGGTGACGCTGTGATGCTCATTTGGTGCAAAGGCTGAAATAGGAATCTTAAGTGTCCTTTTCCTTTATTTCCACTCAGAGACAGAATGTGCAATAATAGAAAAGAAAAAGAACACAGGAGAGAGAGATGACTCACACTCTCAGGAGAAAATGCCATAAGAGCTGTGTGTGGACTTATGTGCAAAGGTCATCTCTCATTCCAGTTATTTAACAAGCATTTGTTAGGTGTTTCTATGTGCCAAGCATTGGGGAGACCGAGATGCAAGTTACATTTCCTGAATTCATGTGATCACAGCTGGAGAGACAGACCAATACATCAGAGATTGCAATTTGGCAGTTTGCTAGGGGCCAGGAGATAGTAGTGCAGAGGATGCCAAGTGAAAAAAGCGTGTGAAATGGCCTTGGATAGGGTAGGTGTCTTGAACTGTGTCTTGAAGGACAAATAGAAGCCCACCAGGCAGCTGAAGGAGGAAGGATATTCTAGGCTGAGGGAATCCTGTTGTTGCTGTCTAGTTGATCCTGAATCATAGTGATCCCATGTGTGCCAGAGTAGAACTGTGCTCCATGGGATTTTCAATGGCTGATTTTTTTGGAAGTAGATTACCAGGTCTTTCTTCTGCGGTGCCTCTGGGTGGACTTGAACCTCTTAACGTTTTGGTTAGCAGCTAAGCATGTCACTGTATCCACCACCCAGACAGAGGGAATAGGATGTTGAAACACACAGAGATTTGAGATTGCGGTGCATTCAGGGAACTGCAGTTGGTTTTATAGCTCATTTTGGCTGAAGCTTAGGGTGGAGACATGGCCAGAGGCTGTATTATAAAGGGCTTTGAGGTCCATGCGCAAGGGATTGGATTTTACCCTTTAGTAGTAGGAGCCAACAAGGGGTGTTAACCATGGCAGTAATGTGATTATAAATGTGTTTGCAGCTAGATCCCTATGAGCTATCCTTTCCCTACTTTACTTCTTGATATCTCTCCCTAATCTTCACACTCGGATACTTACTTGTTCTTTGTTAAAATATGATTCTTTTGTTCATTCCTCTCCTTTCCCCCAATCCTACCCAAACTTGCCATTCTTCTTGGTTCTCCTGGTCAATGATGGTTCTCCTGGTCAATGCTGCCCCTTTCTAGACCCCAAACCTTCTCTTCCTCTCATCTCCTGAATCTAATTTTGTAGTTCTAGTTTTTCATACTTCTCACATTCATTTCCTCCTCTCTATCTTCCCAGCTGCCACTGACTTTTTTTTTTTTTGTTGCTACTGATTTTGCATAAGCTCTCCAGGTTACTGAAACATCCGCTTAAGCAATCTCTTGGCCTTAGATATCCTTTCTAATTCTGCCATTTTGGGCCCTATGGGATGGGAATCATCTAATATCCTCAGTTAAAATTGCCACTTTTCAGGCAGTAGGTTCCCACAGGCCCTACTGAGTGGGCAGACAGGCTGATAGCTCCAGGGTTGGAGACAATCAGAACTGCTCCCTCAGGAACTTGGAACTGGGCCTCAGAGCCTTGAGCCAGCCTCTGTGGGCACCTGAGCTGATCACTGAGGAAAAACAGTGTCTGGGCAGCCATGTTTAGCCTGTTTACAAGTAGAACAAGAAAAAATACCCTGCAGAGGGATATGCAGAGGGAAGAGGGGATGAGATCCTGTGGTCCCAAAGAGAGGGGGAATCAGCGATGGTGTGTGTCTGTGGCCCAGTTTGGAGGGTGTCTGCTCTGTGCCTGGCACGAGGCCTTCCTGGGGTCTGTCTATACTTCCTGCCTTTGAGTTCTTATTGATCCTCATTTTGTCCCAAAAAATTTATTTTTTGCTTGAAGGTGCCCAAGGAGGTTCTGTGCCTTACTACTAAAGACTCATTAAGTGGGAGACTGGTGGAACACAATTCTGTCCAGGCCCTAAAATCTGTAATCTGCTCATACTCAGTAATTTGCCCAAGATGGCATGGATTCAAACGCTACCTTGAAGTGGAGCAGAATCTGGCACGTTTTCCATTGTACTTTATCACCTCTCCCGGATTGTGGCCTGGAACTGAATTTTACTGTGTGGGTCAGAATTTTAATATGTCTGGGGTTCTTTTTCATCATTGTTGGATGGTTGTTACTGCCATAAAGAGCTTTTGATGATGTCAGGGTTTTGAGTATTTCCATGCAAGCGTGGTTGTAAGTCATAATATCACAACTTTGGACTTTCATTCATTTATTCATTCTTTCAAGATTAATCTAATGCCTACTGTTTGACAAGCACTGTGTTTGGCATTGAAGATGCAGAGAAAATGAGATAATGTCCTTGGTGTTAGGCTTTTAGGGAAAAGAGAAAAGCTAAGGAAAAAAAAAATTATTGGTGATGAAACTGAGGCCTGGAAGATGGGATATGATTTAATTAAAGACTGAATGCTCATCTCACTGTTCTTTCAATGCTTAATATATATTCTGTTTGGACACAAAATTATCCTAAATCTTTTGGCCCAATTGGAATAGACAGTGTTGGTAAAATTAGAGGTTTGCATTACTGACTTGAAAGAGATTACAAAATCCAGCATTCTTGGAAATTACATTCGCATTAAGATTGCCAATCGTCTTCGTTTGGGTTCTCTAGAGGAGCAAAACCAGTGAAGTGTATATATGTATATATATATATATATATATATATAGAGAGAGAGAGAGAGAGAGAGAGAGAGACAGAGAGAGAGAGATAGATAGATAGATATAGATATATAGAGAGATTTATTTCAAATGAATTGCTTATGAAGTTGTGGAAGCTGGCAGGTCCCAAATCTGCGGGTCAGATGGCAGGCTGCTGGCTCATGGGGCTGCAGGAGCTGGTGAATCTAAAAATCTGCAGGTCAGATGGCAGGCTGCTGACTCACCTCCCAAGAGTTGAAGGTCAGAGGATGATGATTCGGATGCTGGATCCAGAGAGGGCGAGCTTTGCCAGACTATCTATCTGTCTATATATATAGGATGAGGGCCACACCCCACGAAAACCCCTCTTTCAACTGATTGGTTGCTCACATTAGATCACAAAATGGAGGATGATTACATAATATCTGTCAAACCACTGAGAATCACGGCCTAGCCAAGTTGACACATAACCTTAACCATCACACCAAACATTAGGCCTACTTTTGGAAATAACCAATTGAATTCTGCACGATCATTCTAGTTATTGAAAATGAATGAAAAAGATGCAAAATACTGCACAAGTTGCCTAATTAGTTGATTTCTGGTAACCATGAAATGCAATAAGTAGCTCAGCAAGAATGTGGTATCAATCTTAGGGAAGCCACATGAGACTATTGTACTTGTTATCCTGAACTCCTTGTTTTTTTGTAAAATCTGAAGAAATATATTGCAACATGGAAGTAAAGAGTCAGCAGAGAGAGAGTGAGAGATGTCAAAAGGGATGACTTGATTGTCTTGACAATAGCTGGACTGGATAATGAGATGACCAGGGGATGAAGGACAGACAGAAAGGAGGCCATTTGAAGGTAACTCACCTTCGCTGTGGGAGGTCAGAATGAGACTGGTGGCAGTGCTACTCACACCTTCAGAACTGGAAGGGCCGTCCAGAGGTGTCCAGTCTAGCAGGAGATACGAAATTCCTCCTGAGAGGAGGCAAGGTCAAGGTGGAGAGAGTAACTGGGTGTGTCAGACTTGAGGGAGGCAGTGAGCAGGTATGCATGGTGTAGGAAGAAGAACAATAAAGTTAGTGATGTTAAGAGCATCCCAGGGAATATTCAGGGCTAAGCCTGGGATTAGAGTATGCATTGGGTAGGTGGAGTTTAAAGAAGCCTCCCTGGGCTGGGCACCAATTAAAGACTAAGTATCATTTAGAACCAAAGATGCAGCTCTTGGAAAGATTCTATTTCTGAATATATGCTGGATGTATAGGAATTCCATTTTGTCTGTTTTATTTGCATAAAGTCGACCCATGATTTCTCAGAATTGCATAAAGCTGAAGTTAAAAAAATTAAACATACACTGAAATCCTGAAGCATGATTTTTTACCACCATCGCTGAAATTCCTGTTTTTTTTTGCCAGCCACTGGACTTTCTGTTCTACGTGTTCTACATGAGCTACTTCATTCTCCATTGGGTTTTTCAAATACTAGAAATAGAAATATTTAAGTTTGACTTGGTTAATGGGAGTTTAGATTATAAAAATTTAATATGAAAAATTCAAACTTATGCTAAATTAGAGAGACTAGTGCAACGAACCCCCATGTACCCATCACAATTCCAACATTAATTAACTCATGGCTACTCTTGTTTTATCTACACCTTCTCTCATTATCTCCTATCCTCATTTGGATTATTTTGAAGCACATCCTAGATATCATATTGTAGCAAGAATTTAAAAGATAATCCAAAATTTACTTAATATCATCAAATATCTAATCAAAGTTCAAATTGTTTGAATTAGCATCTAAAGAAGGTCCATACATTACATGGATATATTTGGTTAATATGTCTCTTAATATTTTTTTTTAGTTCCACCGGCAGTCATTTATTGAGAACTTACACCAGGCATTTTGTACATGCACTATTTCATTTAATTCTTCAAACAGCCTTGTAAAAGGGCATTAATAATGCCCTCATTTTGAAACAGAGGCTCAGTAACATAAAACAACTTGGCTAAGGTCACCCAGCTAATAAATGTCAGAGAGTCAGTTTGTCATACCTGGATTATTTAACCCTTGTTAGCTTCCTCCACCTGAGAACTGGACCCAGTCTCTGTCTGCTCTGAGCTGATTGGCTCTCTCTTACCCCGTATCCCAAACTATGAGGTTTACCCATCTGACTATGAGATTCTCCACTGCTCAGAGACGACTTCCATGGAGCTCACCTCTAGAGGATCCCCTTGGATATGGGGTCTTAATATTTTTTAATCTATAGGTTCCCCTTCTTAGTTCAGGAGGCTGTGGTTAGAGCCTGAGGTCACATGATACAAAGCATGGCAACCTAGGTAGGGAAATTTTCAGAAGAAAGATGCGTGCGAGGTTTCTCATGGTTTTGCAAGGATGGTCCAGTTAAACACTAAGAGGAAGAATTTATAATGGAATTAACACATCCATTTTAAAGATGAGGAAATCAAGGCTTAGAGAAATTAAGAAACTTTCCCAAAGTCACATGGCTTACTAGTATCAAAGCCAGATGTGTCAGAGCCAAGATTCAATCCTAGTAGTTGAGTACAGGACATTTTGAAACTGTTGTATTGACTCCCATTTAGACTCCGTGGGTGTTTTCATATGGCTGTTTTGGCTTTGAACATATTTGAACTCCATATTTTTAAAAATAAACCTCTAAGTCAGGATTATGCCTTAGTGATGAATGTCTATCGAAAAAGCCTTTTTTTTTTTTAGTTCTCTGCACTAATCCAATTTAATTCCTTATCAATTTTCTATACAGTGCTGTTAAACCAGTTCCATTTTTTGCTTTCATTTTACTTTGATCTGGATTAATTCCTTCTGTGTACGTTTTACGATAAAACTTGGACGTGGCCATTAGTTTTTATTATTGTCATTAGTTTTGTTATTGTCAAATTTTATCGATTATAGTTTCTTTCATATTTTTTCCTTTTTGACCTTTATTGCTGCTAAGTTCAATTTTCCAAGCTAAAATTTTTATTAGTAAATTTTCAAGATTTGATTCTTCTGCCAGTTTTTTATGAGTGTGGTTTTAGCCATGGATGATTTTATTTTTTTTTGTTGATAATTTCTTTTTGCATTTTACAATATGCCCAATAATACATGATTCTTCAGTTAGTTTTAGCCTGTAGAATTTTCATTGCTGTCAGATTCATTTTGTAGTAATTCTTTCAATTAGCAATGCATATTAAGACTTGGAAAAAGTACTGGTGCTTTGAACTATTTTTTTTGGAATGAAGCAAAGAGCAACACACGGCAAAGGCATAGGATTTGAGTGAGAAGTGGTTAAAGCATCCCACATGGCCAGGTGTCGGGGTTCTATAGGCAGTGCTCTTTCTTCTCTACCACAGTTACCTCCCATGATATCTGGCATTTTTCCTTTCTTCCAAGAGTGGTTTGGGAATCTCAGACCGAGAATCAGACCTTTTGCCTAAAAAGGCTGCTAGTGGAGAAGAGGAGAGGTCACCCTGAATTTGTGGGTAAGAATTTAAAAAAATGGCTGCCCAATGGAAACAAAACAGCTCCCCAGACCCTACTTGCCTCTTTCAGGGGAACAAGCTGTTCCTTCCTTGACCTTGCCTCCCAAGCCTCCCAGGCTACTTTGGGGCTGGGGCTGGGCCTGGAAAGGAATGACTTTTCATCCTCCTCTGGACCCATCCAAGTTCTTCCAGTCTTGGAAGGGCTCCCAGGCCTTTCTCCACTCCTCTTGCAGAACAAAGCCTCCCTGTGGGCTTTTCTTCTCTGAATTCCAGGGGCAGCATATCAATTAAAGTACTTAGAAGTCAAAGTCAGTTGTCTCCCTAACGCCTCTAACTTCAACTCTCCAAACAATCACATTAGGTTCAACCCAGTCCAGGAGTGGTTGCTAAGGCCATGGTGGCCAGTGGATCTGTATTATTAAAAGACCAAAGAAACATGGCCAAGAACTAGACAGAACAAATATAAATGACCATAGAGTTGCAGTCAATTTTTATTATGAACAGAGCATCCAATCCCATCTGATTCCCACCTTGAGATTCTTCTGAGATAAGGTATTCCATGGCCTTGTCCTCAAGTGAAACCTCCTTGTGAGTATGTTTAATGGGCTAAAGTCAGCAAAAGGCCAAGGCCTAAAATTCTTGACGATGCCTCACATGAGGGACTCATGGGTAGGCAGCATTTATGGTAAAACTAAGCATCTTTCTCCTTGTCATTATCCAAGGAAATGTGGTACTTCACACATTGATAATAAAAATCAACTGAAAATTGTCAGCTGCTGACTTTTTCCCAGCCTGCTTCCTCAAATTTTGAGCTCCCTTACTTTCTATTTCACAGCCTGCTCCTGATCTCCTCAGCTCAAGATCTTTTGTTTTGTATTTGAACTTAATCCATGATACGCCTTCTCAGATACTGATGTTTGCATTTACCACTGGCTATAACTCAGATTATCTCATTGGGTTATGTGTTTGGGATGGCTCCTGCTAAAGGCTTCCATGCTTCTATCTCGCTCCTGGGACCTCTTGAATGCCATTACCCTTATTGGGTTTTCCCTGGCCTTTTAATGGCAACCAGAGAAAATTGAGGGAATGTTTACTACTTACATGTCTCTCTGCATTCCACTAATGGTTTTCTGTTTTAGCCTTCTGATGTAACTAATCAAACAAACAAAACAGCAAAAAAAAAAAAACCAAAAAACAAAAAACAACAACAACAACAAAAAAAACCCCAAAACAAAAAAACCTGTTGCCGTTGAGTGGAGTCCAATGCATAGTAACCCTATAGGACAGAGTAGAACTGCCCCAGGAGCAGCTGGTGGATTCGATCTGCCGACCTTTTGTTTAGCAACCAAGCTCTTAACCACTGTGTCACCAGGGCTCCTCAGATGTATCTAGTTGGCTGTAATTCTGAATCCCACAGCCTCGGAGGAAGCAGGGTCAGTGGATCTGACTGGTCATGAGGTCTAGTAGAATCCTACAGTCTTTGAATAGACTGTTTTCTACTCTCAGGCTGTGTACCCTTAAGAAATTTATTCAAAGTCACCCAGCAAGCCAGCATTTGCTGTTCCTAAGGAAAGAGCTGCAAGGGGATCCTGTCGCATGGTCCAAATCTGAATTGAGAACGTGAGTTAGACATGCCATTGCTAAGAAAATGTTCCAGGCCAGCTGAAGCAAGAATTGAGTCTTGTTCATCCCTCTGACCACCGCAGTGCCTAGAAGCTGCTCAGCAAGTGTTGTTTGAATTTAACTGAATATGATTCATGATTTGTGTTTTCAAATCAATGTTCATGTGCTCTCATCAATAAAAAAGTTTTGTTTAAATGCAAATTATAGTGCTTACATAGCAATAAATGGCTTTTCAACCCTTTTATATCTAATATTGATCTCATAGCTATTAATTTTTCCAAGTATTCTTTAGATTGGAGTATTGTAGATTGGAAATTATATGGATTTTGTGGTCAGAAAGAGGTAAGTTTGAACCCTTCCTATTATATACTAGCTATGTGCTTAAATTTGTTACCTTTATTTTGTCTGCTTCAACAAAATAAAGGTAATAAAACCTACCCTGCAGGACAGTTATGAAGATTGAATGTAAACGTATAGAGCTTCTCTTCTCTGACAGGCAATCAATAGACATTGCCTATGATTTTTATTTTGCAGCTGTAATTCTATTTGTTCGTTACCCTATTTACATCAAGGAAGTAAAGCTATATTATTTTTCCCCCAAATGATGCATGAATAGTTCAATGACTTGCTACATTAACTTACCTTTGGAGAGGAGGAGCCAAGAGTAGAACGCCAGTCTATTGACTTCTAATCATGTTTTTTTTTTTCTTTTTTTTCCTAGCAAATATGATTTTTAGCCAGATGAGTGAAGTTTGGCCTCTCAGACATACTATTGCTTAGCTTTATGGTTGTGGATAAATCCCTTTATCTTTCTCAGTCTTGCTTTCCTAATCCTCAACATTTGGAAAATAGCAGTACATATTTCATGAGATTGTTTTGAGGATCAAATTAATTACTGTATTGTTTACACAAATAATGCATGCATTATGTGTTTTGTGCCAACTACTTTATCTCAGAACTGTTTTACTTAATTTCATCATTTCCGTGCATTGTATGTGTGGGCGTTCTTTATGTGGACACATTATTTGCAACAAATACGGTAATTTAAAGCAGTAGTTCTTATCCAGGGAATACATAAGAATCCTCTTGAGAAACTTTTTGAGCGTGCCCATACATAAACCCCACCCCTAGAGGTTTGCGGTGCAAATAGGCATACACGTTTTGGTAACACTTCCCTGAGTAATTTGGATGCACCCACCCCAAATCTCTGCGTGGAGAGGACTTCTGCTTCTAACTATCAAATTCTGTGCAAATATGTATTCTTAAAAAGTATTCTTAAAAAGTGTATATTGTCTTAGGCACTTATAATGCTTATAAAGCTGTTATGTTGTTGAGGAAAGAACAATGCTCTCTTGAGTCAAAAGATGGGACAAATTCAAGCTGTAAATTTCCAGCTACATGGCTCTGGAAAATTACACACCCTCTCTGAGAATCGTTCTTCCTGGTGGTAAAATAGGTTGGAGTGGTATTCAGGATTAAATAAAGAAGCTGCTGTAATGGCACTGTTTAAACCAAAAGGATTTCCTTCAGTTAAGGAAATGGAAGCCTAGAGTTTAAGACATCTGTTAGGAATAACACAGCTTGTAAGTGGCAGAACTAGAATATTTAAAAATTTTTACGTATTTTGTTGTCGTTGTTGTTGAAAATATACACAGGAAAACATACACCAATTCAACAGTTTCTACATGTACAGTTCAGTGACATTGATTACATTCTTTGAGTTGTACAAGCATTCTCACCCTCATTTTCTGATTGTTCCTCCCCCAGTAACATAACTCATTGCCCTCTTAAGTTTCCTGTCTAATCCTTTGAGTTGCTGTTGTCAATTTGATCCCATATTGATAGATCTTGAAAGAGCACAGTGCTCAAGGTAGA
Organism: Dugong dugon; assembly: GCA_030035585.1. NCBI lineage: Eukaryota > Metazoa > Chordata > Mammalia > Sirenia > Dugongidae > Dugong > Dugong dugon. The sequence continues at coordinate 59,086,107 of CM057467.1, read as the reverse complement.
CATTTTTACTAGTTAAGCAAACTATTTTTTAGTTTTAAGTAGACTTCAGGGGATATTTTTGGTTTAAGGTTTGAAGATTATCTTAGAGCAGTAGTTTCAAGGGTTCATCCAGCCTCCCTGGCTCCAGAAAGCCTGGAGTCCATGAGAATTTGAAATTCTGTTCTATATTTTCCCCCTTTGGATCAGGATTATTCTATAGAATCTTTGATCAAAATCAGAACTGGAATATGAATCGAAGTCTGGCTGACTCTAGCCAGAAATCTGAAATTCAACACTATCCTTCACTCATTCAACAACTATTGGGGTGAAATGGGAGCCACTGAAGGATTCTGAGCAGAGAATTGATGTGATGTAACTTATTTTTTAAAAAGATTATTCTGGCTGCTGTTTGAGGCTGCTATGTGCTAGGTACTCTTCTAGAGACTTGGGATAAACCAAGGAGTAAAAGACCTGGACTAACGATATGGTTCTTGGAATCATCTGGGTATCTGCTGTGATTGAAGTCCTGGCTATGAATCAGATCATCTGGAGAGAGTGTGCAGGTATGGTAGGTGCCCAGGACAGCACGCTGAGGATCATCAAGCTCTTGTGGACTAGCACGGAAGGGAACCTATGTCAAGGGAAGGTACTGGTGGTGCTTGGCATGGATTTTGAGCATTGGCGTCAGTGGTCTGTTGAGATGGGCTTGGCAGCACAGAAGGGGGCCAAAGTCAGGAAGGAGGAAGCTCAGAGGACACATTTGTGAGAGGTCCTTAGGGACTCCCAGAAATAGTCCTGGAAGGCTAGTAGCTACCAACCTTTTGAAGGAGGCCTGGGTGCCCAGCTTTTGCACTGGTGGGAGCAAGAGCAAAGATCTACCATTTGTTACAGTTAATATGATCCCACTTTTAATCACCACAATGTGGCTGGAGGACACTGGGGTTACCGCTGTGATTAGGTGCAAATGGTTAATGCACTTGGCTGCTAACCAAAAGATTGGAGGTTTGGTTCCACCCAGAGTTGCCTGAGAAGAAAGGCCTAATAATCTACTTCCAAAAATTCATCCATTGAAAACCCTTTGGAGCACAGCTATATTCTGACACACATGGGGTCTCCATGAGTCAGAATAGACTCAAGCAACTGGCTTTATCATGCACAGATGATGCCAGTCTCAGGTGATGCTGGGGAGGATTGACACCTATCTGTTGGAGCAGTCAGTTCCAGGTGTGGATTAAAGGCATTTATTTCCATCTGCTTGCCTGTGCTGCCAGCACACCACGGCTGCCTGATCGCTTTGATGATGTGAGGAACCAAGAAGCAAGGATGTGTGGCATGGTCAGCATCACCTGACTGGAAGGGATGCATCTAAGCAGGTATTGGTTCTGGAATGGAAAACCCACTCCTGGTGCACTGGGAATGGCCTTTGGTGCAGAGCAGACCTGGCTGTGGAGCTCATGTCTGTCTCTTATTAGCTCTGTGAAATTGGGAAAATTATTTCTGAGTTTCTATTTCATCATTCTAAAACAATGAGAATTGCTTGTAAAGATAAATACAATGTAGATGGGAATGCCTGGCACACAGTAGGTGCTCAGGAACAGCTAGTTAGCCTACACTTTCAGAATGTATTTGTTGTGATCCGTCTTTATGGGACTGATTGGAGATTGAAATAGTGACCCGGGTGCTGGCTCTAAGTTGAATTCATCTGTCCAGACATGGTCCTGGAGAGAAGCTACGGGATGGGCTTTAGAAGCCCTGTTGAATCACTCTTCAGAAACTTGTGGGCCCTCCAGGGTTTTTCAAATGTTCTGTCTTACTTCGGGGGCCCTGGTGGCGCAGTGGTTAAGAGCTCGGCTACTAACCAAAAGATTGGCAGTTCTACTCTGTCTTATAAGGTCTCTATGAAATGGAATTGACTTGACGGCAGTGGGTTAGTTTTTTTGGTGCATTACTTTGTTTCTGTCTCCCAAAAGGAACTGTGTAGGGTCTTATCTAATGGAGTTAGGCTTTCTGAGGACAGAGGCAGTATTGTGAATAAGGAAAGGCGCTGCCTTTGAGCCCTGGCTCTATCACTTTCTAACACTGTGACCCTGGGTAAGATCTCTCTTGTGGCTCAGTTTTCTCACCTGCAAAATGGACATAAATTAGGGAAAAACCCAGGTTTTTTTGGGGACCCGAAATGTGTAACAATTTGGGGGCTCTCTTTAAGAAAAAGAACATGAAATAGTGAATACAGAATTACAAAATCTTGTATTTAGAATGAGAAAAGAAATCATCACAAACTACAAATTAAAAAAAAACTGAAAAATATCGTACACATATAATTCAGAAAAATAATATACTACTTTTATTGTTTGACTGACTGGCACATTGCTGTAATATTTCTTTTCTACAGTGTTTTGGTTGCTTATTCTCTGATTACTTTTTTTTTTGGACAATGATTTTGTAATATCTATCTCTATAGAGACAATAGAGAAGTACTGCATTCTTTCCTTTTGCATACTGATCAAAATTTTCATTTTATTATCGAGAGTTTTGAAAATTTGTTTTAGCTTCATTGATATTGTGGAAATTTTTAGAATTATCTATTTTGGGAAAACCTCTAGCAAGTTTTCAAAAATATGTCTACATACATACATTTGTATGTATGAGGAGCCCTGGTGGTACAGTGGTTAAAGCACTTGGCTTCTAACTGAAAGCTTGGTGGTTCGAACCCACCAGCTGCTCCACAGGAGAAAGATGTGGCAGTTGGCTTCTTTAAAGATTTACTGCCTTGGAAACCCTGTGGGGCAGTTCTACTCTGTCCTATAGGGTCTCTATGAGTCAGAATCAACTCAACAACAATGAGTTTGGTTTTTGGTATTCAGGTAGTGTCCAGCTTACAATGGGGCTTTGTTTGGACCACTCCGTTGTAAACTGGTTCTGACATAAGTCGAATACCTCTTTTTTAGTTTTCATTATTATTGCATTTTATTATCAATATCTTTATAAATCTGATATTTGAACATCTGTGAGTGCACATCTGTGAATGATAACATCAGCAAATTACACACTACAATATTGTATGTAGTACATATTACTAAAAATGAGATGTACAAAAAGGAAAAACAAACACATGGTCCTAAGTACAGCTCATTGTAACTCAAATACCTTGTAAGTTGGGGACCTGTGTATGTATGTGTCTATATATAAACCCATCTCTATTTCTGTCTATCTATCTATCTGTCTGTCTGTCTATCTATCTATGCTGTAAGTCTTCAATTAGTTTTATGTAGTATTTGTATTAAACACTCTTAAATGACAATATTCTTTAACCAGTTTGTCATCAATGTCCTATGTTGTCACTGTCGTTTTCAGTATTCTGTGACAATCAGCAGAAAATGTTCCATTGCATTTATATGATGCCCTCCTCTAAGTTAATGAGATTATCAAATAATCCTGGAGCCTATTCATTATTTGGAATGTATCTCTTCCTTTCAACGTTAACAGCAATTAGTTATGATCTGAATTTTGGTGTTCTTACAGTTACATCTCAATGTCAGAATACTTTCTGTTAATTTCATAGATCATTTATTTCATTAATTTATTTGAATCTTCTTTCAATTCTTTAATAAATAGGTGATCTGTGTTGATCCTACTACTTCAGAGAGTTGTTGGAGAGACTCACGTGGGATAATGTAAGTGAAGAGGCCTTGTAAATGGCGAAATATTGTGTTCTTATTAGTTAATATCATTCCACTTCTGTTATACCCTCACCTCCCCTGGCCACTGTGCCTACCCCAGGTTTATGTAGGTTACAGGGTCTCCCCCAGTAACTGCACAATGAAGATCTATGCGTTGACTTATACTGCTGGGTTCCTTTTCCAAAAACTGGGAGGAAGGAAGAGGAGGGAAGTGGAGTAATAATTCTTTCTTGTCACTCTTGGTTTGCATCTTGTTTTCTCTCTAGGACAAACAGGATGAAGTATAACATGTAAAATTTTCTTCAAAAGTTGGCTTTTAGAAAAAGAAAAATCCCAGAGCATTTTTATCTCTGATAAAGTCTTTGACCAGGGCTTTGGGAGCTTACCCTATTTCTGCAGCCTGGGTCATAGGCGTCAAATTGAGGTTATCATTGCTTTCTCAAGGCCCCCCCCCACCGCCCAATTCATTAATCCTGGAAACATATCTCCCATAGCACACCGCCTCACCCCTCATTTTATCTGTCTAATTATCTCCTCCCATCAAGGCCCCTAGTCCCTGAATCTCTTGAGTACACCTCAAGGGCACAGCGTGGCCACTACTGGAGCTTGCATTTAAATGACAAATCTAAAGCAATCTACCTTTAAAGCAATATTTTTCTATTTGAAAACTCACCCCTCAGGGATAATTTTATAGGAAGAAAAATCCATAAGGGAAATTAATTTTACTTGTCATTCTTTTTAAATGAATAATGGAGCAGACATAACCTTAAAAAATGTACATTTGGCATTTTTGTTTGTTTCTCTAAATGGAATTAAATGAACAAACTCCAGTGATTCTGGAGGGGTGGCTGAGGAACAGGAAGTCCCTTCCTCCTCCAGGAAGTTTCTCCTGATGTCCCAAGCAGAGTTAGGAGCTTCTGCCTTTCTGTCCTCTCACCCCCATAACACTATGTGTTCACTTCCATCATAGGATTCATCCTATTATTACTGTTAACTTGTCTGATTGCTGTACTAAATGTCAGCTCCTTGAGGGCAGGAACTACGGTTTTTATCATCTCTCAGGCCTTACTACATGTAGATGTCACGAAATCCTCTTGCTGGACTTCCTCCTATGGTGGCCTCCGGCATGGACCCGAACCACAGCTGAGCTATAGGTGTCTTCTGCGCACTGCCCTGGAGGCTTGTCTATTCCCAGGTAGTCCATTCCTGCTGTAGGCATGAGCTCTCCAGTCCCCGAGTGTAGGCCCATGCCTGGTCCATTCCTTCTGACCTGGATGACAGTGGCTGCATCATGTTGAAGGGAGCCCTCCTAAGAGATGATCGTTGCCATCCATAGCAACAAAGGCTGGTAACCTGATTTTCCTTGTGAGGCTTTTTGGTGCTGACATGCCCCCTTGAGAGGGGCCTCACCAGGATTGCCCTGGAAGAAGAGGTCTTGGCTACCACCCAACCAATTGCTTATAGGTGGGACTCAACTTGAGGTTGAGGATGTCTAACTCCCAGGCCTATCAGTAAGGCTTTCCAGGGAAAAGATCCGAAGATGCTGGCTCTGGGCTTCTCTTGATCAGCCTAGCTCCAGAAATAAATCGCATGAAGCTGAGATGGTGATGCTTCTGAAAGCATAGGAAACTGGGTTTTGTAACAAGTCATTTGTTCACCTCCCCATCCCTACAGCCACAAATAAAAACTTTTTAATATTTCAACTAATTGAAGAAGCAGCAAAACAAACAAACAAACAAAAAACAAAAACAAAAGAACCCCAAGGAAAGGATATCTACCCTATGATGTGTGTGCACAGATCCTTTTGTCTGCTCCTTGTGGGGGCCAATCCCTCTCCCACCCAAGAGCTTTTTGCACATATTTTTCCTCCCCCTCTCTTCTTACTGGACTAACGTCCCTGCCTCTTCAGGCCTTGACCCAGACAATACTTCTCTGCCTTTCCTACTTAAATTTTTTCCTTCCCATATTTGCCCTCATAGTGCCCTGTGCTTTTTCTTCATAGCAGGTATTAACATTTGTAATTATGTATTTGAGTCCCTGGGTAGTGTGAACAGTTAGGACACTCATCTGCTAACTGCAAGATTGGAGGTTAGAGTCTATCAGGAGGTGCCTCGGAAGAAAGGCCTTGCAATTTATTTCTGAAAAATCAGTCATTGAAAACCCTATGGAGCAAATGAGGTTCTATTCTGACACACATGAGTCAGAGTCGACTGGACAGCAACTGGTAATTATGTATTTATTTGTTTACTGTTATCCCCCAACCAGACTGTAAGCTCCATGAAGACAGGCCAATGTCTATTTAATAACCATTGTACATCTAATGTTAATACTATGCCTGGTGCATAGTAAGAAAACCAAAAAACCAAACCAGTTGCTGCCAAGTGCATAGTAAGTGCTCATCAGATATTTGTTGAATGAAACAATCTGTGATAACTTCCTTTGAATATAATAACTTCAATGAGCAGGAGTTGAAGCTTAAATGCTTTGGGTGGAGAGTTAGGAGAAAACCCCACTACCTAGCTATTTTAATGTGTTGATTTACCTAAGAGTCAAGTACTGGAACTAAAAGTTATGCCCCATCTACGTTGGAGTTTAGATATCATTTCACTTCCTTTGTAGCCTTGCCTTCCTGGCCACTCTTCAAGCCCCTGATTTATGCAGAGTACAGGGTTTCCCACAGTAAGCACACAATGAAGATCTGTGAGTTGACTTATATGGGTTGGTTCCCTTTCTAAAAGCTGGGAGGAGGGAAGAGGAGGGTAGAAGGGGAGTAATAATTCTCCTTCCTGTCTCTTGCACGTTCCACTCCCCACTAGTTTGTCCTCTTTCAAGTGTCAAATCTCCTAATAGGTTTTAGCAGAAACAAACACTTGATAATGGTTTTCTGGGAGGAAAATCTCATCATGGAGAGTGAATTGTTGAGGTGTTTAACTTTTTCTGCTAAAGGCCAAGGGGTCTAGATAGTGAGATTAACATATAGATGACCTCTCTCTCTGCTCTCTGATTCAGCTTTGGTAAGCAACACCCACTGTCACTATGTTACTAGCTCCTCATGCCCCTTGGGGCAGCTGTCCTGACAGAGGAGTAGGGAAGATCTCAGGAAATAAAAGAGGTGCAGCCAATTCTCTGCTGTTTATCAGTTAACCAGAACAAGAGCATGAGCAGGTTATGCAAGGAACGCAGCGGGGGGCCAGGCACCTGCATGGCTGTTACTGGTGGGCCTGCTCCTCAGTCGCCTCTGAAGAAGACCTCTTCAAGATCTGACAGTCTTTGTCCCTAGTGGCTCATCTTAGTGAAGGAGCCCTGGTGGCGTGGTGGTTAAGTGCTCTGCTGCTAGCTGAAAGGTTGGTTTGAACCCACCAGCCCCTCCGCAGGAGAAAGATGTGGCAACCTGCTTCCGAAAAGATTACAGCCTTGGAAACCCTGTGGGGCAGTTCTGTCCTACAAGGTCACTGTGAGTTATAATCGACTGGATGGCAGTAGGTTTGGTTTGGTTTTGGGTAGTTTAGTGAAGTGAATTGTTCAATCATTCATTCATTCCATCAAAATATATTATATACCTCCATTGTGGTCAGTTTTGAGGATTGAAAAAATGGAAAGTAACATCACTGCTCTCAAAGGGTGAGACAGACAATTGGGATTGCATGCAAATGCTATGTTAAGAGTAAAGGTGAAGAATGGGGCAGGAGGCTGCTCTCTCTCCCATGCAAGGTAATTGGGTCCAAATTCATTTCAATATGTTTTACTTTTTAACAGGAAAATCTTATTTTAAGCTTAGTAGGAACTGGCACATATGCCTACGCTGTTCCATCAGACTGGTTGCCTTGTCCCAGTGGTTTGTCCAGCAAAGCCTATGCATTTTTCAAGGCTTAGCTCAAATGCTGCAACCTCAGTCCTCTATGAAGCTTCCTTGCTCTTTCTCCTACATGTTCATGGCATTGGGTTCTTCATCTCAGCACTTTCTTACCAGGTTATAGTAATAATGACATGTTTCCTGTGAGCTCTTGAGGGCAGGGGAGCACAGAACCTGGCACACAGTAGGTGCTCATTAAATTCATGATTGAATAAGAATGAACAAAAGTGGCTGTGTGAGCCCATTAGTTTGGGTGGATGTACACCTCATATTCCATGTTACTGGGCAAGTTCAGAGACCTGGCAGGCAGGGAGGAGGTGAGGTGGGAAGAACACTTAGGAACGGTGGTGTTGAATCTTCAGAGGAAAAGTTCCGAAAGGCAGATGGGAACCATACCGAGGGCCAAGAATCCTAAAGGCCTTGGGAGAGACTGCACTTAATCTGGTTGCAGATTTAAGGATGGGGGTTTAAGGTAGGACAGTGACACCTAGTGGTGGAAGAAGGACCATTCAGGTGTCAGGCTGTCCGTCCAACTCAACTCCCATGGAGGATTAGAGCTCTGAGATGATGCTAGAGGACACCTGCAGCAGGGTGTGTGCTGTCCCAGACTCTGACGACGTGGTCTGCTGCCTCCAAGGCAAATGGAGAGTGGATGGACCGACTGGAAAAACACAAGCAAACCCAGTCTCTGATTTTGTAATAGGGCCAGACCAGATCATCCTAGAGGCCTGCTCATCAACCCTCTCTGAGCCCAGGACTTGTCCAAGGATACATAGAAAGTTAGCCACAGAGCCAAGACCAGAAGCCAGGTTTCCTGATGTTCAGAGAGAAGACTTTTCCTCTACATCAACCTTCTTCTCCTGATGGCAGGACAAACCAACTTTGTTAGGGTGGAATTATGTTAAAATGAACACCAAAGCAACCTTGGAGAGTGTTCTCCAAAAAGATATGTTGAAGTCCTAACCCCTGTACCTGTGATTGTGACCCTATTTAGAAATAGGATCTTTGAAGATATTATCAGTTAGGTTAACGTGAGGTTATACTGGAGCAGGCTGGATCCTAATCCTATATGACTGGTGTCCTTATAAAAAAAGAAGATATACACTGACAGGGAGACAGAGGAAGGATGGTCATGTGATGTCTAGAGAGATGAAGCCACAATTTGAGGAAGTCCAAGGATTGCCAGGAGCCACCAGGAGATAGGAGAGAGGCATAAATCAGTTCCATTCTCAGAGACCTCAGAAAGAAGCAACATGGCTGATATCCTGATTTGGACTTCCAGCCTCCAAAACCGGGAGACCATCAATTTATGTTCTTATAAGCCACCCAGTTTGTGGCATTTTATTATAGCAGTTCTAGAAAACTAATGCAGAGTGGAACAAAACAACAGTAATGTAAGCTTGAGGATTGTGTACAAAGGGAGTCACAACTTCTCTGCCTCAAAAATGGAAGTTGGGGTAGGATCAGGCCCCCTGGAGAAGCCTCTCCTTCTCTCCATGCCATCTAGCACCTACATCTTCCCCCTGACTGCTCAGGGCCAAGTGTGACTGTCTGTTTTCCCACCTGATTGAATGACTGATTTGACGGTTCATGCTAACAACATGGGCTTGGTCTGTTGCAAGTTATTCTTAACAAGGGCAATAGTGGAAAGCCTGGGATGTAGTCGAATCATCTGAGGGGCTCAGGCACTTACAGGCAATTGTCCCACTCCCAGCTGTGAAGACTGCAACAATGGAATGGACCAGAACGATGTGTAATGTAGGGGAGCCTGTGCTAGGTGCTGGAGGAGATTCACCGAGGTGGTCTCCTGTCAAGGGGCTCTGGCCAGGAGAGCCTGTTCTCATGCTGTGTTGCCCTGTGAAGTTGTCCCAGGAGAGTTGTCCTCAGTGACTTCCTGGCTGCTTGCCATGGAGGTCAGGCTTTCTTACAAAGTCCAGGCAGCTCCCCTCTTTGATTCCACATTTCCACAGTTTCTGCTCTTCTGCTGAACATGTGTATTTTCCCTGTCAGCCTAGATGCTTTGTCTCTTTGGCTTTTCACCTGACTTCTCCCTGAGACGCGGAGGCTCCCTGAGATGCTGTCTCCTGGAGGCAGTGAAGCTCCTTGCCTCATTTGCCAACTCTTCCATTCCCCACAGGCTGTCCTAGGCTCTACCATGGCCCAGACAGGTAGGGAGCTGCTACCTCTTGTTTCCAGCAAAACTTGTCACCGCCAACACAAAATGGAAGACAGAGCAAAGAGCTTGCTGTACACGTGCTGAAAGTGCTGGCTGGAAAGAAGATGTAATATCAGGTGCTCTGGGGATGTGCACTTGTGTTTCTCTAGAGTCCTTCTCTTCAGGTGTTTGTGTACTCATTTTAGCAGTTGATAAAATTCTGACTTTACTGGTGATTTCCCCTGCAGCTCCTGAACATATAGGTATTTCAAAGACAGAGGAAAGCATGTAGAAAGTGACAAAATGCAAGATGGCTTGTTAGTCATCCTAATTAACAAAAGGACCTATATTTAGCAAATTCGTATAACGCTAATTGCAAATCTTTAGGGGGCGTTTACTGTGCACCTTGCACTGTGCAAAGTATGTGCATTTTATCATTTCATCCTCACAATGTCCCAAGGTAGATAATTTTGTTTTCCTAATTTTGCAGTTGAGGAAATTGAGGCTCAGTGACTTGACTCAAATTCTATGTCAGATTTTAAGATCCTTGAGGGCAGGGACCTTGTCTTATTTCCTGCTGTCTCTTTTTCTAGTACAGAATTCTAGTCATAGTAGGTTGAAACAAATGTTGGTTAATGATGGTGGTGAAGATGATGATGGCAAGGATGACCTTTGACTAAGATGTGAGGTCTCCCTTAGTCTCATCATTCACTCCTTTACTCTGTCTCCAGATGTAATCTGAATGGGGTTCTTCTCATTGCAAACTCTTGGAATATACCCTACACTCTGTTGCTGTCTGGGAAGATCATGGCGCCTTAATTCTATTGTTGCCTCAGTTTTCTTATTTCTAAAATGGGAATAAAAATATATGTCTTTTGGGGAAGCAAGACATAAATGCACATCATGGATGTGAAAACGCTTTGTAAATTGTTAATCGTTATACATACGGAAGATATTATTTCTATTAATACTCTGATATTGAATAGTAATAATAATGTTTACACCTAGCTGAAAGGCTCCTTACTCTGAGCATAAAGCAACACTGTGTACTCACCTTCCATGTTTGCATCTTGTTATTTTAAAGGTGAAAAGAAAGAGGAAAAAGAACTGTTTTCGTCTCTTGACTAAGCCTGGCTTTCAAGGGCATTTTCTTGCTCCGCAGCAAGGAAGTTCTATTTTGAATGTCAGAAGCGGAATATTGTCACAGATTGATACCATGGGCTGGTTATGGCAATTCCCCCCTTATATCTGAAACTGGTGCTAATCAAAGTGTGTTTCTTGGACAGGTGCATGTCTATGAGCTTTTTGTTACTAGTCTGCAAGAAGATAAATTTACAAACTGACAGTAAGCATTTAGAAATTTTTTGCAGCAATTTGACAGAGTTATTTTTATGTCTGTTGAATCTAATAATAAAAAAAAATTTGGGCTTGCATTTTGTTTGTCTTTTTAAATTTCATTTTTAAAATAATACATTTTTATTGTATGCTCCAAAAATATGAGTCTATGGAGGATTGGAAAGTTTTAAAAAACGCCATTTGCCACCGGTAGTTTGAGAAGCTCTGCTTTAAACCTCAGAAAGAGTGGTTTGATAGTTCCTAGCCTTTTATGCTAAAGATGAAAATATGCTTACCTCCTTCTCAAGGCCACGTTATGCGATATGGTGAAGGACTTGACTTTGACAGGCCACAAAAGTCCTCTCCCCCCTTTCCTCAGGGAAATAGGTGCCAACTCACTTTGCATTTGCAAACTCAAGGAGGCCATCCAAGTGATTATTTTCCCCATACTAATAAAGTCTGCCTCTTGGTGATTTATGGCTTTCATAAAATGAGGAAACTGAGGCTCAGAGCGGTTAAGTAACTTGCCTGAGACACACAGCAAGAACAGCTTAGAACCAAGATTTAAAGCAAGTCTTTTCCTAGAGCTTGTGATCTTTCCGGTTTATCATGATTAGTTATTTTGGTGCACTGAGGCAGCTTCCCAAGCTTTCTCAGATCACATCGCACAGTCTCTGCACAAAGAGTTGAGGGGTCTGGAAGGTGTGAAGGAGAAGACAAAGGTTATCAGGCCTTTGAGGGGAGGTGGAGAAATGAGGGTGAGTTGATAGAGCAAGACATAATTGTCAGACATCCTGGACTGAAAAGAACTCTGATGGTGAACAGTGGCCCAGAGCCACAGCTTTCAGAATGTGATAACATCATTAAGAGTCCAGAGATGGATGGTTTTCCCCCAGTGGGAAAGAGAGAGGACTTCATGCCCGCTCCGACTGCCTGCCGATATGCCTCACACCATTAACATTTACTTACCAGCCTGTCAGGTTGGAGAGAATGAGGATGTTCTTTTCAAGCCTGTCAACTTTCTGATCTAGTTCCACCCCCACTGGCTGGATTCCTAATAAATTCTGGCCGTCAGTCATTCTTTCAGGCCAGAACTCTGTAGCCATCTTACAAAGACATTTTTTGTCAGACACAACTCTACCAGCCTTACATGTATTTTATATGTTGTTTTCAGTGATACATATTTTAAAATAATTATCCCAGGCCCCAGTCCCCCTCCTTCAGGAAGCAAGCTGACACCCTGCATCCTCCACCACAAAATCTCCTCAAGGACTTTTGGAAGGAAAAGCTGCCAAGAATGAGCAAGCCTCCAGGGAAGGAGGCACCTGTTCGTTGGAGGTTGAGGAGCAGAGCTCTGCTGGCCGTGGGAGGCCATAGGGCTAGGAAACCAAGGCAGGATCAAATGCTCTGGTTGGAGAGGAGTATTTTCTTCAATGTCGTGTGCCATTCTAGGTCCCTCTGACTATAAGCAGAGGCCTGCATCATCCTCCCGATTACCTGCATGTTCCAGTCCACCATTAAGGATGTTGTGCCAGTCCATTTCATCAAAGGTCTCTCTCACCCTTGCTAGCCCTCTGCTTCATTGAACATGATGTCTTCTGGTGACTGATCCCTCCTGATGATATGTCGAAAGTAAGTGAGTGGGACGATGTTCTGTTTTAACCCATAAGGTTTTGGCTGGCTAATTTTCAGAAGTAGATCATCAGGCCTTTTTCCCTATTCTGTTTTAGTCTGGAAGCTCTGCTGAAATCCATCCAGCATGGGTGACGCTGCTGGTATTTGAAATCTTGGTGGCATAGCTTCCAGGATCATAGCAACACACAAACCACCACAATATGACGAACTGACAGGTGGTGAAAAGGACACGTTGTTGTGTGCTGTTGAGTCAATTCCAACCCACAATGATCCTACAGGACAGAATAGAACTGCTTCATAGGGTTTCCAAGGCTGTAGTCTTTGCAGAAGCAGACTGCCACATCTTTCTCTCGTGGACCTGCTGGTGGGTTCGAACTGCTGACCTTCCAGTTAGTAACCTAGTGCTTAACCACTGCACCACCAAATCAACCAACCAACCAACCAGCCAGCCAGCCAGCCAGCCAGCCAACCAACCAACCAACCAACCAACCAAATAAACCTATTGCTGTTGAGTTGATTCCAACTCATAGTGACTCTATAGGGTAGGGTAGAACTGCCCCATAGGGTTTCTAGGGCTGTAGTCTTTATGGAAGCAGATTGCCACATCTTTCTCCCACAGAGCTGCTGGCGGATTTGAACTGTTGACCTTTTGGTTAGCAACCGAGTTCTTAACCAGGGCTCTTTAAATATCAGCAAGGATCAGTGGCGTCACTAGGGTTGGTATCACCCAGTGCAGTTCGTGGTGTCGCTCCCCCATGCTAATTACCGCAATGCTGTAACTAAAATATCAGATGACTGTAAAATCAGTGACTATAAAAACACTGGCAGCAACAAATATAATAGCGCATGCTTGTAGTGGAGTGCAGATGAAACTACATGATTTGAAGTGTCTAATTGGGTAATAATGACAGCTCTGACCAGTGTGCATTAGAAGGTTCACAAAGTAAATTAGCATAGAATTTTTGTTTTAACTGACTGCAGGGATATTTTTATAAAAAACAATAAATTTCTACTGAAACACTGCACAAAATTTTATTAACCGTCATTTTGGTGTCATCCCCTCTGACAGTGTCAGCTGGTGCTGTCCACACCCCCTAGTGAGGCCACTGTAAGAATCACCTCCAGTGTGTATTAAAACGTAGATTCCCTGGGTGTCGTAATAGAACTAGACTCTTTGAGATTGGGGCTTGGAGATCTGCATTTTAAACAAACTTCACAGTTCATCCTTCTGCATCCTGAAGATTGAGAGTTGCTGCTTTCTACCCATCTTCAAGCAGCCCCAATCTAGATCTCTGCCTTTGGCTTTCTCAGAGTGTGGGTAGGGTGGATAAGGATGCCTGGTCTGTCCACCCCTCAGGTCTCTTACAAAGACTGAATGAACTCAAGGAGGGAAAGCACATTCATGAAGCTCGCACCATCTTTGGCCAATCGTGGCCCTCTTCCCCACTGAATATTCAGAGCCCCCCAGTTCTCACTGCTGTGCTCTGGGCAGCCATAACACTGTACTGGAGCTGCTCTGTGGGTCAAACCTATTAGCTTGCCCATAGGAAAGGGATGTGAAAACATACACAAGATAAATATAAAAAGTTACTTGATCAACAACATTGTGCGTCTCCTGAAATGACTCACTGAGAAGGACAAACACCACTCCTGTGGTATTCCTGCCCAAAATGGATGTTCTGCATATAATCACGAGGAAACATCAGGCAATCCTGAATTGAGGGACAGTCTACAAAAGAACTGGCTTGTACTCTTCAAAACTATGAAGGTCACAAAAGACAGTAAAGACTGAAGAACTGAGCATTGTTAGAGGTTGATGAAAGCATCATCTCTCTCCAACATTTCTATCTTCATGGGAATACTCCCAGAGGGCATCATTTTCGTTGTTATCACTTATCAAGATTCTCTGAAGATTTGTTTCTTGGACTCCTCATGAATCAAGGGCTATCTGGGGGATGGAGAGGACAGGGAGAGAGATCTGGAGAATGAACTGTCACCCTGGGAAGCCACCAGGTCTCGTGGGACATCTTGAGATCTCTGAGCAGACAGAGGGTCATGTGAAGACCATGGCTGCAGCTGGGAGGGAGATGATGTTGCCTGAATCTTCTCTGAGCAGGGTTTCTTTGAAGCAGACTCTCATAGGCTCCCTTGCTGAGTGGCAGATGGTGAAGCCCTGGATGCTGGAGGCGGTGGCGTATCTAGGGTGTTGTGCCGGCCCTGGGGTGTGGGCCACTGAGCAGTTTCTATTAACCCCATATGTCCTAACATCCTTCCTCAAGCATGGTAATGTGTTAATTAAAAGATTCAGAAACGTGACTTGTACTTTTGAGCTGATACTATGGTAAAGTTATCTAAAAGACGGGTGTCAGATGTTTGGACAGGGGCACAATTTCAGTGCTTGCCACTGGAGCTATTTTCCACAGATACGCCGCTGGCCATACTGGGTTAATAGAAACTGCTTAGTGGCGCCATGTGCCCAGGGCCGGTGCAATACCTGCCATACCTGCTATACCTATGTCTCTGGCTGAAGGTGAGAGGGAATGATGACAGGCTACTTTTGGCCCAGTTGGCAAGCTGCGGGGCCTGATTATAACCCACCAGGACACTCCTATTCAGAGTGAGCTTTCCACACAAGAAATCAAGAATGACGAATTGTCACAACATGACTCAGGAGAGGCATCCACAGGCAGACATTGTGACAAGTCAGGAGAGAGGCAGTATTACCTAAAGCTGGGGAGCTTGGGTTTGGAGACAGAGCCACCTGGGCCCCTAACTTCTCTAAGCCTTAGTTTTCTCATCTATAAAGTGGGGGTTTTGATAGCTCTTGTCTTAGAGGATTATTGTGAGATTCAGTGAAATAATGTAGATTTTAGCATTCTCTTTAGCACCTAATAAACACTCAAGCAATGTTAGCCCTTTTTGTAACAATACTTATTATTTATTAAATACCTGTTCTGTTCCAAGCACTGTAATAGGCTTTCTTAGTTTCTTAATGCTGCTACAACATAAATACCTCAAGTGGATGATTTTAAAGAACAGAAATATATTTTCTCACAGTTTTGGAGGCTAGGGCACTGGCTTTAGAGGAAGGCTCTTTCTCTGTCTGCTCTGGCAGGAAATTTTTGTCTCAGCTTCTCAGACCTGGCATTCTTCAGTTCTTGGTGATCTCCATGTGACATCTAGCTCCCCTCCTCCCCAATTGTGCTTGCTTCTCTGTGTCTAATCTGTTCTTTTTGTATCTCGAAAGTCATTAGGTTTAAAACACATCCTACACTGATATGGCCTCATTAGCACAACAAAGAAAACCCTATTCCTAAATGGGATTATATCTACAAGTATACCGGTTAGGACTCCAACACACACACACACACACACACACACACACACACATTAGTTTTGTTTTTGTTGTTGAGAATATACACAGTAAAACATACACTAATTCAACTGTTTCTACATGTACAAATTCAATGACATTCATTACATTCTTTTGAGTTGTGCATCCATTTTCATCCTCCTTTTCTAAGTTGTTCCTCCCCCAGTAACATAAACTCACTTAAGGTTCCTATCTAATCTTTCCAGTTGCTGTTGTCACATTGATCCCGTATAGAGAGTTCTTAAAAGAGCATAATGCTCAAGGCAGACAGTTTTACTAGTTAAGCTAGACTATTGTTTGGTTTTTAAGAAGACTTCAGGGGTTATTTTTGGTTAAAGGTTTAAAGATTATCCCAGGGCTATAGTTCCAGAGGTTCATCTAGCCTCCATGGCTCCAGAAAGGCTGGAGTCCATGAGAATTTGAAATCCTGTTCTGCATTTATCTCCATTTGATCAGGACTCTTCTACAGAATCTTTGATCAAAAGTAATGGTAGTGGGGCACCATCCAGTTCTTCTGGTCTCATGGGAAAGAAAGCCGTTTGTTCATGGAGGCAGTTAGCCACACATTCCATTTCTCCTTCTGTTCCTGACTCTCTTTCTTCCTCTGTTAATCCAGGTGAATAGAAATCAGTTGGCATGCCTTGAATGGCTGCTTGCAAGATTTGAAGACCCCAGGCACTACACAACGAACTAAGAGGTAGAACAGAAGCATTAAACATGTCATTAGGCCAATTAACTGTGATGTCTCATGAAACCATGACGCTAAGCCTCCAAACCAGGGAACCAAATCCCATGAGATTTTTGGTTATACATAAGCAGCCTCAGCTGCTACTCTTTTTTTTTTTTTTGTCATTGTTGTAAATATATCTAACACAAAACTTTTGCCAATTCAGCTTTTTATAGGTGTACAACTTATTGACAGCTGTTACAATAATCAACTGTCTAACACATATTTTTGAGGGACACAATTCAGTCCATAACCCAAGCTGACATTCAGAAAGTTCCTAAGGATGAGCAGTGCCAGTTAAACACACAGCGCATCTATCTAGAACAGTTACAAACCAAAAAGACCTGCCAAGATCATGTAATCTGAGCCTCAGTTTCCCCACCTGCACATTGGGGAACCCTGCCCCACAAGGTCGCAGTGAGAATTAACTAAAAAGTGGTGCCTCTCCCAGAGACCATGGGGACCCAGCAGTCTCCCAATGGCCGAAGGCCAGGTTCTATGCAGGCAAACAGCTCTTCCCTAAAAGCCAGTGTCTGGGATGTGGGGGAAATGTCAGACGTAGGAAAGGAATGCAGTTGGAAGGGGTGCAAGGGGGTGCGGGTGGAGGGAGGCTGTTTAAGGATGAGTCCCCCTGGCTCGATGCTGCTGCTCCTGGAATGTGGGGCAGCTGCAAGAGGTTATTCCCTCTCATCTCACCCAGACAGAAACTCAGAGTCTCCTTTTCTTTGATCATGTGCCATTAATTGGGGTTATATATTATCTTTTCATAACCCACACTTATCCTGCATTGTCTACGGTGTCCAGTATTGATTCCTTCAGAGTCAGAATCTAAGGATACCCACACATCAATCAGTCTGAGTTCATCAGCCCTCTGGATTGTTATGATTTCTCCCTGTATCTTTTACAGTTGTCTCTCCCACACTCTTACCAAGTTTTTACAAAGTGTTTCACTTAGTTTCTAGAGAAACAACAACTCTCTTCTTTCCATACTGGAGGTATATAATTGTACCTTGTTGTTGTGTTGTTGGGTGCCGTCAAGTCGATTACAACTCCTGGCGACCCCATATGACAGAGTAGAACCACCCCTTAGGGATTTCTTGGCTGTAATTTTTACAGAAACAGATGGCCAGGTCTTTCTCCCACAGAGCTGCTGGGTGAGTTTGAACCACCAACCTTTTTAGTTAGCAGTGGAGTGCTTACCCATTGAGCCACTAGGACTACTTATAGTTTTACCCAGGATTTAATAAATGATTTAATTACAATAGCAAGCACTGCTGGAATGGACTGATGTAGGTATAAACAAAACTGATTCTTGGTATGTACACAGCGCAGCTAGAGGGAGCAGAAGCCAGCAGCACACTTGAGAGTAACCGACCAGCCCTGGGCCAAGGCCATAGGTGTGCCATGGGCATCAGTAAGTATATTTTACCAGGAATGGACAGCATTATGTAAACCAATTAGTTGGTTAAGCAAAGGTGATTAAAACAGCTTCTACTGTATTTGCAAACATTGGTGGCGCAGTGGTTAAGCTCTCGACTGCTAATCGGAAGGTCTGCAGTTTGAACCTACCAACCGCTCCGTGGGAGAAAGATGTGTCAGTCTGTTTCTGTAAAGATTACAGCCTTGGAAACCCTATGGGCATTCTACTCTGTCCTATAGGGTCATTATGAGTTGGAATGAACTCGGCAGAGACAGTTTTACTGTATTTGCAGATTCCATAATGCATCATCCATTCTCTTAGTCTGAGTCTTTTATGTAATAACTGGTGGCGCAGTGGTTAAGAATTACGGCTGCTAACCAAAAGGTTGGCAGTTTGAATCCACCAGTCACTCTTTGGAAATCCTGTGGGGCAATTCTACTCTGTTCTATAGGGTCGCTATGAGTCAAAATCGACTAGATGGCAATGGGTTTGGTTTTTTTTTTTTGGTTCTCTTTGTCAGGAAAGCCTTTCTCATCTCTTTCTATATCTCCATTTTTTTCCAGGTCAATACGGGTAGTCCCTGACTTACGATGTATTTGAGTTACCACAAGCTGCACTTACCACTGTCCTTTTTTTTATTTTTGTACATCTTATCATTAGTAATGTGTACTATATACAATGTCGCAGCATGTAATTTGGTGATGTTATCATTATATGTAAGTTTATATGTAATATTTCTGTCTTAGTCATCTAGTGTTGCTATAACAGAAATACCACAAGTGGATGGTTTTAACAAAGAGAAGTTTATTTCCTCACAGTCAAAGTAGGCTAAAAGTTCAAATTCAGGGTGTCAGCTCCAGAGGAAGGCTTTTTGTCTCTGTTGGCCTCCTTGTCTTCAGTGTTCCCCTAGACTAGGAGCTTCTCTGTGCAGGGACCCCTGTCCAAAGGACGCGCTGTGCTCCCAGCACTGCTTTCTTGATGGTATGAGGTCCCCAACTCTCTGCTTGCTTCCCTTTCCTTTTATCTCTTAAGAGATAAAAGGTGGTGCAGGCCACACCCAGGGAAACTCCCTTTACATTGGATCAGGGATGTGACCTGGGTAAAGGTGGTATTACAATCCCACCCTAATCCTCTTTAACATAAAATTACAATCACAAAATGGAGGTCAACCACACAATTCTCGGAATCATGGCCCAGCCAGATTGATACACACATTCTTTGGGGGACACAATTCAAACCATGACAGTTTCCAACCCCCAAAGACAAAAAAAGATTGGATTTATAAAGATACTGATAATAAAAGGCAATAATAATGAAAATTTAAAAAAAAAAATGAAGTATTCAACTTAAGTTAGAACCAATTTACGAAGGAGTCCACAGAAGGGAACCATGTCGTAAGTCAGGGACTACCTGTACTTAGTTTTCTTCATGACTCACTTTAAGGAATCTTCCCTTTCACCCTATTCCTCTCTCATATCTCATATTAAACAAACAAACAAAAAAAACCCCCAAACCCATTGCCGTTGAGTCTATTCTGACTTACAGCAACCCTATAGGACAGAGTAGAACTGCCTGATAGAGTTTCCAAGGAGCACCTAGTGGTGCAGTGGTTAAGAGCTATGGCTGCTAACCAAAAGGCAGGCGGTTTGAATCCACCAGCCGTTCCTTGGAAACCCGATGGGGCAGTTCTACTCTGTCTTATAGGGTTGCTATGTGTTGGAATCGACTCGATGGCAATGGTTTTGTTTTTGTTTTTGTTTTTTTAATCTCACATTTCTCTCCCGAAAACGTTTTGCCAGTCCCCCTGTACACTTCCAGTCCACCTCACCTAGGCTGTGGAGATGGCTGAGCCACAGGGTCTGAGCAAGGATTGATGAAAAATTTTAAACTAGGTGAGTTGTTGAAACAGCATCATTAACTTTGGAACACTTGAGTCTGTGAGGAGTTTCTATCATTTTATCTTGGAAAATATGGTTCCAGGAGTAAGCATTAAAGCAGTTTGCACTGGGATGGTTTGTGTGGCATGTCATGATTTGGTAGTGTTTATCTGTTAACGGGAATCCTAGTACAATCTGTTTTGCAAATTTCAGTTTTTGATTCATTTCTGAAGGGACATACAGGGCTTCTGGGCTATAGGCAATGTTTAATTTCTTCACCTGGGTGGTTCACCTTTGATTCATTTCATTGTACGTTTGCATTTTTTCACTTTTCTGTATGTATACTATATTTCAAATTAAAAATTATACATGTATTATATAAATATTTGTACAGATACAAATAAAATACCAAAAGGACATGTGCCAAAATGGAAACATGGCTAGTTCTGCATAACAGGATTATGATTTTCAATTTCTTCCTTTGTGCTTGAATTGACCTTGAGAGACTGTTTGCTTAAACAGTAGATTATAAAGTTACTTATAATTTATATAATTATACAGTCACTTTCAGTGGTTAAAATTTGTTTTCAATTTAAATCAGATAATGACTTTTCAATTCAGTTAGATGCAGTTCCAACATCACTTATCTAACCATCATTTATTGACTACTATGCAAAGATACTATGTTAAATGCTGGGAAAACAAAGATGAAAGATCCTTGAGGACCTTGTGGGGGGAAAAGAAATCCACATACACAATTAGTTATAAAACATACAACAATGTGATATTTGCAAGACAGAAATATAAATAGAGCTCTATGTGAACATGAAAACAGGCATAAGTAACCCTGGTAATGGGGTGGGGGCATTGGTGTTTCAGTGATAGAATTCTCACCTTCCATGTGGGAGACCCAGGTTCGATTTCTAGCCAGTGCACCTCTTGCGCAGCCACCACTTGTCTGTCAGTGGAGGCTTGTGTGTTGTTGTGATACTGAACAGATTTTGGTAGAGCTTCCAGACTAAGACAGACTAAGAAGAAAGATCTGGAGACCTACTTCTGAAAAATCAGCCAGTGAAAACCCTATAAATCACAATGGCCTGATTCCATTGTTCAAGGGGTCACTATAAGTCAGGGGCTGACTTGATGGCTGCTAATAACAACAACAATGCTGATTTGGGAGATCTGAGAGCCTCACAGAAGAGGACCTTGAGAAATGAAGAGAATTTTGATAGGTAGAGTAGGAGTGGAGAGGATTAAGGGCAAAAAGAGCATTAGAAATAAAGCCCTGGAATCATGGACAAGTGGGATGTGGATATGAGGGATGGGGAATGGAGGGCAGGGTCTGGAGGACCTGGGGTGTGTTTGAAGGAGAAGACACAGGAGGACAAATGGAAGGAGGTAAGGTTGGACAGGGAGGCAGGACTCAGATCATAAAAGACTTGAAAGGCATGTAAGCAACTCTGAATTCTCTCTCTCCCTCTCACTTTCTCCCTCCCTCCCTCCAAGTAACAGAGTGCCCTTAATGAATTTTAAGCAAAGAAGCAACTTGGTCATAACTGCTTCAGAAGGGTGAATCAGGCAGGAGGTAGAAGAGAAGAGCCTGGATGGAGGAAAACCATTAAAAGGTTGTTACAGTGAGCTCCCCAACTCCATCCCCCCCCCCCCCACCAAAAAAAGCCTGAAGAAAAAACTAGGGCTTATATCCTTGGGTAGCCCAAATGGTTTACACTTGACTACTGACCTAAAGGTTGGCAGTTCGAACACACCAAGTGGTGCTTTGGAAGAAAGCCCTGGTGATCTACTTTTGCAATGATTACAGCCAAGAAGTCCCTACAGGGCACAGTTCTACTCTGTAACACATAGGGTCATCATAAGTTGGAATCGGCTTGATGGCAGTGAGCTAGCCAGGGAGGTGTCCTTGGGTAATACAAAATTGAAAGATTGGATGTTTGAGTCCACCCAGCAGCACCTTGGAAGAAAAGCCTGGCCATCTATGTTCAAAAGATCACAGCCACTGAAAACCCTTTGAGGCATAGTTCTACTCTAATACACATGGAGTCACCATGACTTCAAGTTGACTTGATGGCAGCTGGTTATAGCCATGTGAATGAAGAAAAGGGGACCGGGTGACATGTTTAATTGTTCGGTTGATGTGGAATGAGTGGGAGGGAGGAACACAGGATGGCATGGAGGGCTCAGCCTGTGTGGCTTGGTAAAAGGTGTGGCTCTTTTGTGAATGCAAAGGGTGCATCCCATCTCTGATTTAAATTTGGTAAAACCTTGAAGGAAAAGAGAAGAGGCCCCAATGCTCAAAGCATGTATCCTTGCTAACTTGACAGAAATTTTGAGCCTCCCAGACTCTAGGATAGACTCACAGTTCCCAAGCAGTGCTGTACTATAGGCCATTTGTATGAAAATGATTGCATGACCTTTTGATGATTCCTAGCAAGTTTCCCTTTCCTAAGGAGCCCTGGTGGTGCAAAGGTTAAGCATCTGGCTGTTAATGGAAAGGTTGGTGGTTCATACCCACCCAGAGGCACCACAGGAGAAAGACGTGGCAATCTGCTCCTGCAAGGATTACAGCCTAAAAAATCTCATGAGGCAGTTCTACTCTGTCACTTGGGGTCACTGTGAGTTGAAAATCAACTCGATACCACCTAACAGCATCAACATCCCTTTCCTAGTCTTGTAGATAAAAACCTGGTTTCCACTTAACTTAAAACCCTAGTTTGGAGCCAATTGTATCATCTTCCAGGGTGAGACTACTGTGCAGGGAGCTGACAAGCTGGCCTCATCCTCTCAGGGGAAGCCGTACCAGAATTAGGGGTTGAGGTAAATTGAGGTATGGCTGCCCACATTCATTCTCCTGTAACCTTGTTGTGCTGTCCAAGTTATTCCATATATCTGCACATTCTCTTGAATCAGGGCTTATGATCTAATAACACCTTTGATGGGAAATTTTGTCCATTGCTTGAACGTTTAAATTTAACTTCCCAAACTCAAAGATTAAATATCACTGTGCGAAATGTTTCCATTAATCACTGCAGATACCATGTCATAGAAGGGAATGACAAAAACTTCTGGAGGCTCTTAGGCCTTCATCTATTATCATCACCCTTTTTTCTTGCCAAATGCAAACAATTTATCTTCCTGTGGCCAGACTGGAATGATTCCCTGGTACCCACAAATTTATTGCTGACTACCACGGACAAGCGTATTCCTTACATGAAATTTATTTCCACTCCCTATATTTCTGCACTCCTTCTAAACTAAGGAGACAACATCCTTACTTTCCTTTAAAAAATACCCCTTAGAAAAGTTATGGATGAGGAAAAAAATTGAGATGTCTGGATACTTAAGACTTGGCTTCCATCTTGTTTTAAACTTGATCAAGTCTCTTAACATCTCTGAGCCTCAGTTTGATTATTTATAAATTGTAACAACAATCATGAAAGCAGCCCTGCCTACCCACCTCATGGTATTGTTCGATTAACTGCAATAACATATGAGAACATGTCTGTCAGTCTGTCATACTGTGGTAGCTTGCGTGTTGCTGTGATACTGGAAGATTTGCCACCAGTATTTCAAATACCAGCAGGGTCACTCTTGGTGGACAGGTTTCAGCAGAGCTTCCCGACTATCACAGACTAGGAAGAAGGACTTGGCAGTCTGCTTCTGAAAAATTGGCCAGGGAGAACCTTATGAATAGCAGCAGAACACTGTCTGATATAGTGCCAGAAGATAAGCCCCTCAGGTCGGAAGGCATTCAAAAAACGACTGAGGAAGAGCTGTCTCCTCAAAGTAGAGTCAGCCTTAATGACATGGATGGATTCAAACTTTCAGGACCTTCATTTGCTGATATGAGAAGAAGTAGCTGCAAATATCCAGTGATAATAGGAACATGGAACGTATGAAGTATGAATCTAGGAAAATTGGAAGTCATCAAAAATGAAATGGACCACATAAAGATTGATATCCTGGACATTGGAGAGCTGAAATGGACTGATATTGGCCATTTTGAGTCGGGCAATCATATGGTCTACTATGCCGGGAGTGACAAATTGAAGAGGAATGGCCTCGTGTTCATTGTCAGAAAGAACATTTCAAGATCTTTACTGAAGTACAATGCTGTCAGTGATAGAATAATATCCATATGCCTACAAGGAAGACCAGTTAATACAATTATTATTCAAATTTACGTACCAACCACTAATGCCAAAAATGAGGAAACTGAAGATTTTTACTAACTTCTGCCATCTGAAATTGATCAAACATGCAATCAAGATGCATTGATAATTACAGGTCATTGGAATGCGAAAGTTGGAAATGAAGAAGAAGGATCCCTAATTGGAAAATATGGCCTTGGTGATGGGAATGATCCCGGAGATTCCATGATAGAATTTGCAAGACCAATGACTTATTCATTGCAAATACCTTTTTTTTCAACAACATAAACAGCAACTATACAAGCGGACCTCACCAGATGGAAAACATAGGAATCAAATTGACTACATTTGTGGAAGGAGATGATAGAAAAGCTCAATATTATCTGTCAGAACAAGGCCAGGGGCTTTTTTTCCAAACTTGATTGGACAGTGAAATCATCCAGGAGGCCCGTAGAAAGCACAGGTTCCTATTGAATTAGAATGTGTGGAATAGATGACCCAGAAATATGTTTCTTTAGTTCTTTTCTAGCAAACTCCCTTGAAGAATTCTCAGACACCCAGCTTAGTCAAGCCCTTACTAGAACCACAGTCATAGATAACAAAAACTGTAGGAATACAATGGAGACAGTTCTCTGTGAGAGTGGAAGTGGTTGGTGAGGGTAGGCGTTGGTTTCCTGGAAGAGGGATGCCTGGAAGTGGGAAGTGTGATGAGAAGGACTTGCACCCAACACTCTCTTCCTGTTTCCTGGCCCTGGCTAAATCCTACTGCTTCCCAGGATCCAGCTCATATGCCACTTCCTCCAGTAAGGGTTTTCTGACTCCATGAGATGGTGCTGGGGGTCCCTCTGGGCTCCCAGTGCATCCTGTACTTATCTTATATCACCACACATCACACTGATTAATAATTGTTTGTTCCCTTACTTGCCTCCTCTCTAGACTGTGAGACAGAAGGGACTGTGTTGTATCTGTGCTTGGCACAGTGCCTGGCACATAGCAGGCACTCAAAAAAAAAAATTGTTGAAGGAATAAAAAGTGAGGGCATTCCAGGCAAGGGCAAAAATTTACATCAAGGTTAGAAAGTGAGATTGAGTTTGACTTGTTTGAGGGTATGTGGGGAGACTGTTTAGAGGATAGCCCGGTTGGTGAGTAGAGGGGGTAAGATTGGTTTATAATAGAGCTTTGGATTCATTCTTTGACCAAACACAGGTTCAGCACCTACAAAGCAGCAGGAAGGTATTTGCTGACAAGAAAACACCATCCTCTCCCTATTAGAAGAGGCAGGCTGTAAACAAAAAATTATGTGCTAGACACTATTGGGAAACCGTGCTGGAGAAATAGTATTGGACCGATCAGGGTGCTGTAGCATCCCAGAGTGTGGATAACAAACATTGCTGCAAAGTATCAGGATAAATATAACTGAGGACATGAGGACAGGACATTCGAACTTGCTCCTTATTGGGGGGATGTGGTGTTGAGGGTAGGGGTTCATCAGGTATCAGAAGTGGGGAAAGGGCAGGAATTTTAGAAGCTTTTCTGTCTAAAATCATACTTGAAGTTAGAATCTTCTACCCATGGTCAATCAACTTATACTTGAACACCTTCAGTGATGGGGAATGTTCTGCTCCCTTTGCAGCGCATTCTGCTTTGAATGATTCTGAACGTTAGAGCTAAGGTTTGTCAGGCAGGCCATGATCATGTTTTGAGGTGTATATTGAAGTGTATGAGGTGGTTGCTCTGATCCACCATCCTCCATATTTGCATATCTCTGTCAACTTTCACTGGGGCCTTGACCATACCCATTGCAAGAGGCCATATGTATCTTGCTCACCACTTTATACCCACATTGCTTGAACAGAGCAGACACCCAATAAAGATTTGGTGAATGAATGAATAAATGCCAAGACAGAAGGATGAACAGTGTTCCCAGAACATTCTTCTGCTGCATTGGTGGGCTAGAACCCTGGTGAATAGAAAAGTGAAGGCAGATTTTTTTTTTTTTTTAATTGGCCTTTAGGTGAAAGTTTAGAACTCAGTTTAATTTCTCATGTGACAGCACATTCCCCCTTTCCACCCTGGGTTTCCTGTGTCTATCCAACCAGCTCCTGTGGCTTTCTGCCTTCTCACCCTGCCTCCAGATGGGAGCTGCCCATTTAGTCTCCTGTATCTGTTTGAAGTAAGAAGCAGACTCTTCACTAGTATTATTTTATGTTTATAGTCCAGTTTAATCTTTGTCTGAAGAGTTGGCTTGAGGAATGCTTTTAGTTCTGGGTCAACAGAGCGTCTGGGGTCCATGTCTTTGAGGGTTTCTCCAGGCTCAGTCAGACTATTAAGTCTGATCTTTTTATGTGAATTTGAGTTCTGCACCATACTTTTCTCCTGCTCTGTCAGGGACTCTCTGTTATGTTCCCTGTCAGGGTGGTCAGTGGTGGTAGCAGGCACCATCTAGTTCTTCTGGTCTCAGGCTGATGCAGTCTTTGGTTTATGTGGCCCTTTTGTCTCTTGGGCTAGTATTTTCCTTTTGTCTTTGGTATTCTTCATTCTCCTTTGTTCCAGGTGGGTTGGGACCAATTGATGCGTCTTAGATGGCTGCTCGAAAGCTTTTAAGACCTCAGATGCCACTCACCAAAGTGGAATGCAGAACATTTTCTTAATAAACTTTGTTATGCCAATTGACCAAGACATTCCCTGAAACCATGGTCCCCAGACACTAGCACCTGCTACTCTGTCCCTTGAAGTGTTTGGTTGTGTTCAGGAAACTTCTTAGCTTTTGGTTTAGTTCAGTTGTGCTGACTTTTCCTGTATTGTGTGTTGTCCTTACCTTCACCTAGGATAGTTCTTGTCTACTATCTGTTGTTGTTGTTAGGTGCCACCCAGTCGGTTCTAACTCACAGTGACCCTATGCACTACAGAACAAAACACTGCATGGTCCTGCACCATGCTCACAATCGTTGATATGCTTGAGCCCATTGTTGCAGCCACTGTGTCAATCCATCTCCTTGAGGGTCTTGTCTTTTTTGCTGACCCTGTACTTTACCAAGCATGATATCCTTCTCCAGGGACTAATCCCTCCTGACAACATGTCCCAAGTATGTAAGATGCAGTCTCGACATCCTTCCTTCTAAGGAGTATTCTGGTTGTACTTCTTCCAAGACAGATTTGTTCTTTTTTTTGGCAGTCCATGGTATATTCAGTATTCTTTGCTGACACCACCATTCAAAAGCGTCAGTTCTTCTTTTGTCTTCCTTATTTATTGTACAGCTTTCACATGCATACGATGTGACTGAAAATACCATGGCTTGGGTCAGGTGCACCTTAGTCTTCAAGGTGACATCTTTGCTTTTCGACACTTTAAAGAGGTCTTTTGTAGCAGATTTGCCCAAAGCAATGTGTCTTTTGGTTTCCTGACTGCTGCTTCCATGGGTGTCAATTGTGGATCCAAGTAAAATGAAATCCTTGACAATGTCAATCTTTTCTATGTTTATCATGATGTTGCTTATTGGTCCAGTTGTAAGGATTTTTGTTTTCTTTATGTTGTGGTGTAATCCATACTGAAGGCTGTGGTCTTTAATCTTCACCAGTAAGTGCTTCATGTCCTCTTCACTTTCAGCAAGCAAGGTTGTGTAATCTGCATATTGCAGGTTGTTAATGAGTCTTCCACCAATCCTGATGCCACTTTCTTCTTCATATAGTCCAGCTTCTCAGATTATTTGCTCAGCATACAGATTGAATAAGTATGGTGAAAGGATGCAACCCTGATGCACACCTTTCCTGACTTTAAAGCACACAGTATCCCCTTCCTCTGTTGTAACAACTGCCTCTTGATCTGTGTACAGGTTCCTCATAAGCACAATTAAGTATTCTGGAATTCCCATTCTTCTCAATGTTATCCATAATTTGTTGTGATTCACACAACCGAATGCCTTTGCATAGTCAATAAACAGGTAAACATCTTTATGGTATTCTCTGTTTTCAGCCAGGATCCATCTGACATCAGCAATGATATCCCTGGATCCACATCCTCTTCTGAATTCGGCCTGAAATTCTGGCAGTTCCCTGTCGACATACTGCTGCAGCTGTCTACAATCTAATTAGTGAATACCCCTCTCCCTCCCTCCCACCCTCCCCACCTTCATAACCATCAAAGAATGTTTTCTTCTGTGTTTAAGCCTTTTCATGAGTTCTCATAATAGTGGTCTCATACAATATTTGTCCTTTTGCGACAGACTAATTTCACTCAGCATAATGCCTTCTAGATTCACCCATGTTTTGAGATGTTTTGCAGATTCATCATTGTTCTTTATTGTTGCATAGTATTCCATTGTGTGAATATACCGGAATTTGTTTATCCGTTTGTCTGTGGATGAGCACCTCGGTTGTTTCCATCTTTTTAATATCATGAACAGTGCTGCAGTGAACATGGGTGTGCATGTATCTATTCGTATGATGGCTCTTACTCCTCTAGAATATATTATATTCCAAGGAGTGGGATTGCTGGATTGTATGTTACTTCTATTTCTAGCTTTTTATGGAAGAACCAAATCGATTTCCAAAGTGGTTGTACCATTTTACATTCCCACCAGCAGTGTATAAGTGTTCCAGTCTCTCCACAACCTCTCCAACATTTATTATTCTGTATTTTTTGGATTAATGCTAGCCTTGTTGGGGTGAGATGGTATCTCATTGTAGTTTTGATTTGCATTTCCCTAATGGCTAATGATCGTGAGCACTTCCTCATGTATCTGTCAGCTGCCTGAATGTCTTCTTTGGTGAAGTGTCTGTTCATATCCTTTGCCCGTTTTTTAATTGGGTTCATCTTTTTTTTTTTTTGTTGTTGATGTTTTACAGTATGTTATAGATTTTAGAGATTAGAACCTGAATGGATATGTCATAGTCAGAAATTTTTTCCCAATATGTTTTAAGATGTCTTTTTACTCTTTTGGTGAAGTCTTTTGGTGAGCATGAGTATTTGATTTTTAGGAGCTCCCAGTTATCTAGTTTATCTTCTGGTGTTTGTGCATTGTTACGTATAGTTTATATTCTGTTTATGCCATATATTAGGGATCCTAGCATTGTCCCTGTTTTTTCTTCCATGATCTTTATCATTTTAGATTTTATATTTAGATCTTTGATCCATTTTGAGTTAGGTTTTGTGCATGGTGTGAGGTATGGGTCTTATTTCAGTTTTTTTGCAGATGGATATCCAGCTGTGCCAGCGCCATCTGTTAAAGAGACTGTCTTTTCCCCAATTAACGGACTTTGGGTCTTTGTCAAATATCAGCTGCTCATAGGCATATGAATTTACATCTGGATTCTCAATTCTGTTCCATTGGTCTATGTATCTGTTGTTGTACCAGTACCAGGCTCTTTTGACTACTGTGGCAATATAATAGCTTCTAAAATCAGGTAGTGTGAGGCCTTCCACTCTGTTCTTCTTCTTGAGTAATGCTTTACTTATCCGAGGCCTCTTCCTTTTCCATATGAGTTGGTGATTTGTTTCTCCATCTGCTTAAAAAATGCCATTGGAATTTGGATCGGGATTGCATTGTATCTGTAGACTGCTTTGGGTAGAACTGACATTTTCTCAATGTTGAGTCTTCCTATCCATGAACAAGGTATGCGTTTCCACTTATGCAGGTCTCTTTTGGTTTCTTGCAGTAGTGTCATGTAGTTTTCACTGTATAGGTTTTTACATCTCTGGCTAGATTTATTCGTAAGTATTTTGTCTTCTTGGGGGCTATTGTAAATGGTATTGATTCGGTGATTTCCTCTTGGAAGTTCTTTTTGTTGGTGTAGAGGAATCCAACTGATTTTTGTATGTTTATCTTGTATCCTGAAACTTTGTTGGAATCTTCTATTAGTTCCAGTAGTTTTCTTGTGGATTCTTTGTGGTTTTCTGTGTATAAGGTCATATCATCTGCAAACAGAGATACTCTTAGTTCTTCCTTACCAATTTGGATGCCCTTTATTTCTTTTTCTAGCCAAATTGCTCTGGCTAGGACCTCCAGCACAATGTTGAACAAGAGTGGTGATAAAGGGCATTCTTGTCTGGTTCCCACTCTCAAGGGGGAATGCTTTCAGACTCTCTATTTAGGATGATGTTGGCTGTTGGCTTTGTATAAATGCGAAGGCAGATGTTCTGAGCTGGCTTGAGGCAATGAATCTTGGGCTCTGAGGTTCAGGGGCCACTTGTTTTCATTCTGTTTCTTATAAGTGGCCATTATTTCATGCCTTGTTCAACTGGGAATATGGAAGGATAAATCCCACAGCAAGGCAAGAGCCTACACAGGGTCAAAGAACACCTTGTGGTGGCTTATTCCAGTTCCTGGAGTCTCTTTGTTGCTTTTAAAAGAAATTTATCAAAGGAATAAACCTTGGTCTGTATTTAATGCTCAATGGATATCTTAAGTAAGTTTGAGCTATTGGGATTGAGCCCATGTTTTCATTGGGAATTTTACATAACTTGTGATTTCAAAACACAGATCACTGTAAAATGAAAACAGGAGATATATTCCTGTTGTTTGGAGTGGCAGTGGAAGGGGCGGTAAGTGGGAAAACAGAAAACCTAGGTTCTTTCAGGGCTTACATCTGACTTGATTAACAAATGTGGGCAATTCGGTTCACCTCTCTTGGATTCAGTTTACTCATTGAAAAGTGAGGAATTCACTTAGGTTCTTAAAACTCTTGAGTGTCCTGAGAGACAACTGGGAGTCAGTGAAGTGTTTAAGAGGGAGAAGGGCATGGGTCTTAGGTCACTCCAGCAACTGAGTATGGCAAGTCAGAATGGAATGTTTTGTATTGCTAAGTAGTGTACTTGGATTAAATTGACTTTCTTGGATAACTTTTTTTCTTGGAATGATTAATTGCTTTCTTTTTTTTTAAATCTCTTGCCTACATTTCTATGAAGCTATTATTAATTATTTAAAACTTTTCAACTTAGTTAATTTTAAAAAAAACCCATTGAGATACTGTTTGCCACATTCAAACTCAGCAGATATTTTACCTACCAATTTTTCTTTTTCCTGGCCATCTCCCACGTGGAATCCTTTGTCTTTCTGATACAGTCTGGACCAGTGGCTCTCCAGGCTCACTTCACAGCTGTCATCCTGGGACTTCCCTCTATCCCTCTCCTCTGTGGGATCTCCTGTTTCCTGAATCTCATTTTTTTCCCCTCTCTCTTTCTTTTAAATTCTTTTATTGTACTTTAGATGAAGGTTTACAGAACAAACTAGTTTCTCATTAAACAATTAGTACACATATTGTTTTATGACATTGACTAACAACCCCACGACATGTCAATACCTCCCTTCTTGACTTCTGTTCCCTATTACCAGCTTTCTTGTCCCCTTCTGCCTTCTAGTCCTTGTCCCTGGGCTGTTGTGTCCCTTTAGTCTCATTTTGTTTTATGGGCCTCTCTAATCTTTGGCTGAAGGGTGAACCTTGGGGTGACTTCATTACTGGGCTAAAAGGATATCCAGGGGGCCATACCATCAGGGTTTCTCCAGTCTCTGTCAGGCCAGTAAGTCTGGTCTTTTTTTGTGAGCTAGAATTTTGTTCTACATTTTTCTCCAGCTCTGTCTGGGACCCTCTATTGTGATCCCTATCAGAGCAGTCAGTGGTGGTAGCCGGGCACTATCTAGTACTGGATCAGTCTGGTGGAGGCCATGGTAGATGTGGTCCATTAGTCCTTTGGACTGATATATCCTTTGTGTCCTTAGTTTACTTAATTCTCCCTTGCTCCCGAAGGGGTGAGATCAGTGGAGTATCTTAGATGGCCACTCACAGGCTTTTAAGACCCCAGATGCTACTCACCAAAGTAAGATGTAGAACATTTTCTTTTTTTCTTTATAAACTATGTTATGCCAATTGAGCCAGATGTTTCCTGAGACCATGGTCCCCACAGCCCTCTGCCCAGCAGTTCAGTCCCTCAGGGAGTTTGGATGTGTCTTTGGAGCTTTTATGACCTTTCCTTGTTCAAGTTTTGCTGGCTTTCCTGTTATCGTATACTGTCTTACTCTTCACCAAAGTTACCACTTATCTCTTGTCTATTTAGTGTTTTTCCATTCCTACCCCTCCCCTCCCTCATAGCCATCAAACATCGTTTCTTTCTGTGTGTAAACCTTTTCATGAGTTTTTACAGTAGTGGTCTCATACAATATTTGTCCTTTTGTGATTGATTTATTTCACTCAGCATAATGCCCTCCAGATTCATCCATGTTGTGAGATGCTTCACAGATTCATCATTGTTCTTTATCGTTGTGTAATAGTACATTGTGTGTATGTACCATAGTTTGTTTATCCATTCATTTGTTGATGGGCATATAGGTTGTTTCCATCTTTTTGCTATTGTGAACAATGCTGCAATGAACATGGGCATGTATATGTCTATTCGTGTGGAGGCTCTTATTTCTCTAGGATATGTTCCTAGCAGTGGGATTGCTGGATCATATGGTAGTTCTACTTCTAGCTTTCTATGGAAGCACCATATCATTTTCCAAAATGGTTGTACCATTTTGCCTTCCCACCAGCAGTGCATAAGAGTTCCAATCTCCCCGTAGCCTCTCCAACATCTGTTATTTTCTGTTTTAGTTTTTATTTTTTATTCATGCCAGTAATGCCGGGATGAGATGGTATCTTATTGTGGTTTTGATTTGCTTTTCTCTAATGGCTAGTGATTGGGAGCATTTCCTCATGTGTCTATTGGCTGCTTGAATGTCTTCTTTGGTGAAGTATCTATTCATTTCCTTTGCCTATTGTTTAATTGGATTATTTGTCTTTTTGTTGTAGAGGTGTTGGATTTTCTTCAGATTTCAGAGATTAGAACTCCGTCTGATTTGTAATAGCCAATTTTTTCCCCCAGTCTTGAAAGGGGCTGCATGGGCATTTCACATTTATTGTTTATTGTCAGCAGTGTAGGCCTAGCATCCTGACTATTGTGGTATTGTTAATGCATAGCTTGCATAGTTCACTTTTGCATGCTCCCATGATTCTGATTTACTTTCCTCCTCTCTTGCCTCTTCTTTTCCCATTATTTTAAAAGTTTAAATTTAACCTAAGCTCCTCTTTGAGATGTAGAAATACAAGTGCTGAACAAGGAAAATCATCTTGTGGCCGAAACCAGGATGGTGTCAGAAGGTCAACGTGTCTGTAGTGTGGTTAATGTGGCCGGCCATCCTAGAGGCTATCCAACATTCCACAGATTCCTTGGACTTTGATTTCTTCCTATATGACCCTCTGATGGACCTCCAGACTGGGAGGCAGATTTTGGAGGAGCTCATTCCCCTCTGTCTCCTGTGTATTGGTATACAATAAAAACTCTCTTGCTACTCACATCACCCCTGTCTCAGTATTGCCTTCGGCGGCAGGCAGCTCAGACCTGCCATTGCAGTAACAGTCTGTAGGTTCTCTTTTTACTCTTTCAGTGAAGTTTTTTGATGAGCATGTGTTTAATTTTTAGAAGACCCCAGTTATCTAACTTATCTTCTGGAGTTTGTGTGTTGTTGGTTGTGGGTTGTATCCTGTTCATGCCATGTATTAGGGCCTCTAGTGTTGATCCTATTTTTCCTTCTATGAAGTTTGTAATTTTTGGCTTTATATTTAGGTCTTTGATCCATTTTGAATTAGTTTTTGTGTATGATTGTGAAGTATGGGTCCTGTTTCATTTTTTTGCAGATTGACATCCAGTTATGCCAGCACCGTTTGTTAAAAAGGCTGCCTTTTCCCCATTTGATGGACTTTCGGCCCTTGACGAAGATCAGATGACTGTAGATTGATGGATTTACATCTGGGTTCTCAGTTCTGTTCCATTAGTCAATGTATCTGTCATTGTACCAGTACCAGACTGTTTTGACTACTGTAGCTGAATAGTAGGTTCTGAGGTCAGGTAGCATGAGTCCTCCTACTTTAATCTTCTTCTTCAGTAGTGCCTTACTTATCTAGGGCCTCTTCCCTTTCCACGTAAAGTTAATGATTAGTTTTCCATCTCTTTAAAGAATGTTATTGGTATTTGGATCATGATTGCATTGTATTTGTAGATTGCTTTGGGTAGAATTGTCATTTTCACAATGTTGAGTCTACCTATCCATGAGCATGGTATGTTTTTCAATTTATGTAGGTCTGTCTTGGTTTCTTGCAGTAGTGCTTTGTAGTTTTCTTTGTATAGGTCTTTTACATCCCTGGTCAGATTTATTCCTGAGTATTGTATCCTTTCAGGGGCTATTGAAAATGGTATTGTTTTCCTGATTTCCTTTTCATCGTTCTCCTTATTGATGTATGGGAATCCAACTGATTTTTGAATGTTTATCTTGTATCCTGCAGCTCTGCTGAATCTTTCTGTTAGTTCCAGTAGTTTTCTCGTGGAGTCTTTAGGGTTTTCTATGTATAGTATCATATTATCCGCAAATAGGGACAGTTTAACTTCTTCATTACCAACTTGGGTGCCCTTTATTTGTTTTTCTTGCCTTGTTGCTCTAGCTAGGACTTCCAGCACAATGTTAAATAAGAGTGGTGATAAAGGGCATCCTTGTCTTGTTCTTGTTCTCACGGGGAATGTTTTCAGCCTGTCTCCATTAAGAATGATGTTGGCCATTGGTTTTGCATAGATGCCCTTTATTATGTTGAGAAATTTCCCTTCTATCCCTATTTTATTGAGAGTTTTTATCAGGAATGGATGATGGACTTTGTCGAATGCCTTTTCTGCGTTGACTGAGAAGATCATGTGATTCTTTTCTTTCCTTTTATTTATGTAGTGGATTACGTTGATTAATTTTCTAACGTTGAACCAATCTTGCATACCTGGTATGAATCCCACTTGGTTGTGGTGTGTTTTTTTTTTTTTTATATGATGCTGAATTCTATTGGCTAGAATTTTGCTGAGAATTTTTGCATACATATTCATGAGAGATATTGGTCTGTAATTTTCTTTTTTTGTGGCGTCTTTGCCTGGTTTTGGTATCAGGTTTATGCTGGCTTCATAGAATGAATTTGGAAGTGTAGCTTCCATTTCTACTTTCTGAAATATTTTGAGCAGTACTGGTGTAAGCTCTACTCTGAATGTTTGGTAGAATTCTCCAGTGAAGCCATCTGGGCCAGGGCTTTTTTTTTTTTATTGGAAGTATTTTTTATTACCTTTTCAATCTCTTCTCTTGTTATGGGTCTGTTCAGCTTTTCAACATCATTTTGTGTTAGTGTGGGTAGGTGGTGTGTTTCTGTAAATTTGTCCATTTCCTCTAGGTTTTCAAATTTGTTGGAGTATAGTTTTTCATAGTACTCTGTTTTGATCATTTTTATGTCAGTTGGGTCTGTTGTAATGTCCCCCATTGTTTTTCTATTCCCTATTTCATTTATTTCTGTTCTGATCTTTATTATTTCCTTTCTTCTGGTGGTTGTGGGCTTTTTTTTTTTTTTTTTTTGAAGTTCTCTTTCTGTTTGTTCAAGTTGTATAGGTAATGTTTTGATTTTGTCCCTTGCTTTTTTTTTTTTTTTTGGTGTGTGCATCTAGTGCTATAAATTGTCCTCTGAGGACTGCCTTTGCTGTGTCCCAAAGGTTTTGGTATGATGTATTTTCATTCTCATTTGATGCTAGGAATTTTTTGATTCCATTTCAATTTCTTCTGTTGCACAGTGTTTTTTAAGCAGGGTGTTATTCAGTTTCTGTGTAATTGATTTTTTTCCCTTCACTTCCTATTGTTAATTTCTACCTTGATGATGTTGTGGTCAGAGAAGATACTTTGTATTATCTCGGTGTTTTCGATTTTGTTGATGGTTGCTCTGTAGCCTAAGATGTGGTCTATTCTGGAGAATGTTCCATGTGTCTTGGAAAAGAATGTGTATTTTGCAGCTGTTGGGTGAAGTGTTCTATATATGTCTATGAGGTCAGGTTGGCTGATTGTGCTCATTAGCTCTTCTGTATCTTTGCTGAGTTTCTTTCTAGATGTTCTGTCCTTTACCAAGAGTGGTGTGTTGAAGTCTCCTACTATTATTGTGGAACTGTCAATTTCTCTTTTCAGTGCTGTTAGAGTTTGTTTTATGTATTTTGGAATCCTGTCATTGGGTGCGTAGATGTTTATTATGGTTATGTCTTCATTATGGATTGTCCTTTTAATCATTATGAAGTGTTCTTCTTTGTCTTTTATGGTGGATTTTGTTTTAAAGTCTATTTTATCTGAAATTAGTATTGCCACTCCTGCTCTTTTTTGGTAGCTGTTTGCTTATTTTTTTCCAATCCTTTGATTTTTAATAAATTTACATCTTTATTTCTAAGGTGTGTCTCTTGTAGACAGCATATTGATGGACCCTTTTTTTTTTTTTTGTCCATTCTGTCACTCTCTTTCTCTTTATGGGTGCCTTTAAGCCATTTACATTCAGTGTAATTATTGATAGGTATGAGCTTATGGCTGTCATTTTGTAGTGCTTTTTTTGTGGTGCTGACATTTGCTTTGTTCCTCTTATTCTACTGTGCTGAATTCCTTTTGTTTATAGATTTTTTTTTCATTTATTCTGTTTTTGTAGATTTTGTTTTTACTGAGACTTTATGTTTTTCTTCTTTATTTTGATGAGCAGGTTTGTTAACTTTCCTTGTGGTTACCTTGAAATTTACTCTTATCTTCCTAGGTTTGAACCAGTCTATTGTTACTTGGTATCACCTTGCCTTCCTCTGCATTAGAAAATTCTATACCTACACCGTTCATGCCCTCTTTTATTGTTTTGATACTGTTGTCATTTACAGATTAACCTCTCTGGTTCCCTGTTGTAATTCTTTTGGTTTTGGATAGTCCTTGAGAGTCCATTTCCTAGGTTGGTATCTGGCTGTTATGATCTTGCGTCCTAGATTAAGGCTGTGGTCTGATGTTGTTTTTTCTCAAACCAAAGGACTCCCTTTAATAATTCTTGTAAGTTTGGTTTGGTTTTTACATAGTCCCTTAATTTCTGTTTATCTGGAAATGTCCTAATTCACCATCATATTTGAATGAGAGTTTTGCAGGATATATTATTCTCGGCTGGCAATTTTTTTCTTTCAAGTTTTTATATATGTCAACCCATTGCCTTCTTGCCTGCATGGTTTCTTCCAAATAATCAGAGCTTAGTTTTATTGTTTCACCTCTGTATGTGACTTTTTGTTTTTCTCGAGCTGCTCTCAGGATTCTTTGTCTTTGGTTTTAGTGAGTGTGATTATGATATGCCTTAGTTATTTTCTTTTGGGGTTTATCCTATATGGGGTTCCTTCTTGGATGGTCAGCTTTTCATCTTTCATGATATTAGGAAAGTTTTCTGTGAGCAATTGTTCAATTATCCTTTGTGTTTTCCATTTTCTCCCCCTGTTCTGGAACCCCGATGACTTGAAAATTTTTGCTTTTGATTGTATACTACATAATTCTCAGGATTTCTCCATTTTTCTTTGTTATTTTTTCTAATTTTTCCTCAGAGTTGTATCCAAGTGTTTGTCTTAAATTTTACTGATCCTGTCTTCCATCATTTCAAATCTGTTCCTCAGTCTTTCTATGACACTGCCCATTTCTGAAATCTTGTTGTTTATCTTTTGGATTTCTAACTGTTGTTTTTGTATGATTTCTAGTTGTGAATTTATTTTGGAATTTTGTTCCTGTATTATTTTCCTGAATTCTTCCATTTTTTTAATCTGTATTTTCCATGAATTTGTCTACCTTTCCATGAATTTTCTATTTTTCCTCATTTTTTCCTGCTTTTTGCTTCAACTCTTGGATATCTCTGAATATTGGAGATTTGAATTACCTATCAGGTAGTTCTAGTGCCTTTTCTTCTACCAGAAGGTCATCTGGTGTTTTATTTTGGATGCCTACTGGAACCATCCTGTCCTGTTTTTTTTTTATTTTATTTTTTTTTTATATTGCCTGCTGTCTTTGGGACATTCTTTGTTTCATCCTGCTTTTTTGTTTTATTTGGTTATGTCTGAGTAGGTGGGCTGCACATTCTTTGTTGTTTGCTCATCTGTGGGCATGATACTTTTCACCTCCTTGTCCAATGGGCAGGGCCAGTTACTCAGCTATGGTGCAGCAGGACAGGTAGCTGAAGGGGAGGAGCTGGGATGAGTTGTTCGTGCCATGTACTAAGGACCACAGGGCTGGCCAGGAATCAGTGTAGGGCAGGTTCTTGTGGGCAATACCTGTGCTGCTTGAGGGTGTGATGTTCAGTGCACAGTGCAGGTAGGTAGGAAGGGGGAAATTGTGATGTGTGGAGCTAAGATGGGTATGGAAAAGAGGAGAGAGGGAGGAGAGAGAAACAGGAGACAAAACCAAAAATAAAAATAAAAAAAGAAACGAAGAGTGCTAAGGGAAATTACCGTTGGAGTGGAGAAATGAGAAACTGAGAAATGTAGAAAAAGAAAAAGAAAAATAATTAGTGAAAATTAGAAAAAGAAAAGAAAAGCCCCCTGGGGGTCCCTCTAGTGTGGCTGTGAACATCTGGTAAGTGACTCCCAGGCCGCAAATTACAGCCTGGCTAGAAGGGTTAGAGATGTCACAGAGCACCAGGTATTCGGAAGACAAAAAAAGAAGGTGAGTATAGAGAGATGAGAAACTGAGAAATGAAGAGAGACAAAAAAGAAAAAAGAAAGAGAAAAAAAAAAAAAACCAGAAAAAAAGAAATGTCCCCAGGGATCCCACCAGCATGGCTGTGCAGACTGGAGTGGTGGCTCCCAAGCCTCACAGTACAGCCCAGCTAGAAGGTACTCCCAAGCTGTGAAAAGAAAGGCAAACAAACAAATATACAAACAGAACAAAACAAAACAAAACAAAAGCCCCGAGTATCCCACCAGTGTGTCGTCAAGGACTAAGGAAGTAGTTCCCCAGTCGAGTGGCACTTCACAGCCTTTCAAGAAGACGCAAAGATGGCACACAGAGCCTGGTGTTGGAGAGAAAGGAGGGGGAGGTGTTGAGAGGCATGGAAGAAACTAAAAGTAGCAGAAAAAAGCAACACCAACAACAAACAAATGGCACTCAGGGAGCCGGCCAGTGTGGCAGGGCAAATCCAAGTGGCATGGGGCCAAAGCCAGTTCCTCTTGGCCAAGAGACTGCAGCTAGCAGGAAACAGAGGAGGCCGAGTGGGGGGAAAGAAAGGTAGGGGGTGGGAAAGTGTATATCAGTGGTTATAGCTTGTTCTGTCTCCTGCTGGGAGCTCCATGATGCTGCTTTCCCATACTCCCTGTCTCCCACTCTCCAATGTGAGCAGGGTGAATCCAAGTGGCATGGACTCTACACTTCCTGGCCGGCTAAGTGACCGCAGCCAGCTATGAAGCAGCAAAGACTGAGCAGGAGGAAAAGGATAGGGGTGGGAAAGCGTATATCGCTGGTTACCAGGTGCTCTGTCTCCTGCTGGGAGCTCCATGAAGCTGCTTTCCTGTACTCCTTGTCTTCCAATCTCTGACAGGAGTCCAAAATGGTGAATTCATGCTGCGTTAGCTGATAGGGGACCTTTGCACATATCTCTCCTCACTCTCTGCTCTCTTGCAGTTTCTTATTCCATTCAGTACTTGGCTGAGTTCTTTTTCTCTTCATTTGACACTTAGGGTTCCAGGATTGACATTTGTCTCTGTTTTACTTAGTTTTTCAGGTCTTTGCTGTGGAGGAATGGTGTGGTGCTTCCATCTACAGTGCCATGTTGGCTCTGCCTCCCTCCCTTTCTTTCTTGATTTATTTTATCACTTTGGTGGAGAACATGATCTCCTCACTCCCTGTGAAGGGGTTTAAGGAAGGAAATTTTGTGAGATCTTGTATGTATGAAAATGTCTTCTTTTCCATACACTTGTAAATGAACGTATGTCTGGTTAGATGACTTTGGGTTAAAAACCACAGAAATGGGGAAAGTTTTGTTGCATTGATTTCTGGCTTTCAGTGTTGCCATATCTGACAATGCTAATTCTTAGTCTTTAGTATATCACTTCTGTTTTTTTTCCCCCCTCTGTAGATTTTAGAGTATTCTTTGTTCCCAAAGTTCTAAATTTTGACTGTAATATGCCCTTTTCCATTAATTTTGCTGGACAGTGAGTGGGCATACCCATTTTGAAAACTCAGATCCTTTTGTTCTGAAAAATTTTCTAGTATTATTTCTAATATTTCCTCTCATTTGTTTTTTTCTTTTCCTGGTTCTGACTTCTTTCCTTGGTGCTAGAATGTAGTTGAACCTCCTGGATTGATCCTCTAATTACCTTATTATTTTTTCCTATGTTCTATCAGTTGGCCTACTTTCTGAGAGATAGCTTCAACTTTCTCTTTCAACCGTTCCATTGAATTTGTTTTTCTATCATGCTTTTAATTTACAAAAACTCTTTTATTTTAATATACAAATGTTGTTTTCCAAATGGTTTTGCAAAATAGCATCCTATTCTTCTTTCCCTGGATATCTAAGGATAACAAGTATAGTTTTCTAAATTTTTTTTTCTGTATTTTTCTCAGTTTCTTCTGAGTTGAGTTGCTTTTTTTTAATGTTTATTTTGGTCTCTGTCTTTCATGATGAAGACTTTATGCAAATATATACTGATCCTTAGCTGCCCACTCATGGTTGAGAGAGACATCCTGAAGAGTTAACTTGAAGTCCTAAGTATCCATGGGAAGAATTTGACAACTGGAGGGTGCATTTCACTGTATGTTTATTTCATAGGGATCAGGCCTTTCTATTGAGGAACTCTCTGAAATATCTTTATGGTTTTATAGATATTTTCACTGGGCTATTTGGTTTCTTAGTAAAGAAATCTCACTACTTTGCCTGAGGAGAACACACCTGGCTGACAACATTTCTGCAGTCAGGTGGTAAAAGTGGGGTGGGGAATCTCATACTGCAATATGTGGACTTTGACTTAACTAGTGGCCTTGAGTGGATTCTGACTCGTGACAACCACCTCAGTTTTAGAGTAGAACTGTGCTGCATAGGGTTTTCAATGACTGTGGTCTTTCAGAATTAAATCACCAGACTTTTCTTCTGAGATGCCGCTGGGTGCATTTGTACTGCCAACCTTTTGGTTAGTAACCAAGTGCTTCACCATTTGCGCCATCCAGGAACTCCAGACTTACACTTAATTCCCCTGTTTTCAATATAGCCCTCTTCTACTATATCTGGTGACCCAGAGTCAGTAGCTACTCCACATCAATTTCTCACATTAACAATCCTCTAGTTTCCTGCCCGAGTGGCAGCAGTTAGTTGTCTGGCTTCAAAGTATGGAGATAGGGCTGTGGGATTCTAATTGCTTGTTATGAAGACTTTCACCTAACCCACTAGCCTCACACTCATCCTTGGTGGAATCTGCCATCTCAAAGCATCAGCCTCTCTAGAGTTATTCAGCACAAACAGGCCATGTCTTATTGACATCCTTTTCAGTAGGCACCTGATAATCAGCTTTCTCAGCTCTGCTAATGCCTTCTTGCACTTTCCATCTTCCAAAAATTTGTTGACATCTTTCTCTTGCTCTTGTCTCTCTCTCATTTATTGCCCTTGCAGGTTTATACTTTTTAAATTTCTGTAAATGTCATTGTAGAAGGGTTTAGAGGGAGATAACAGTGATAAACACGTGGTTTCAATCCATCATTTTAGATCAGAAGCCCAGATGGACATTTTATTAAAGTGATTTTATCCTGCTATGCCTGAGATAAATTTTCTACTATCTGTCACTTTACGACAATCTAAAATCATGCTAAAATAGAATAGAACTGGTTTTTCTGTTAACTAAATCTCTCTTTTAAATGCAGATTTTCCATTAAAAGACAAGTCTTGAATTTGAAATAGAAATCCAACTTGTTCAATCTGAGGTGCTCAAATTTGGCTGACCCAAGCATGTTTTCTGATTCTAGGAATCCATTGCTGCTCTATTAGACTATGAATTGGAACTTTTCCTTCACACACAATATCTTATTCTTTTGAGATTGGCCAACTCTGAATTAGTCTGTAAAATGTTGCCCCACCCCCACCCCACCTTTGCCAGCTTTTTGTTTCAGTCCTGTGGCTGATTACAGATGACTTGGCTGATTACAGATAACTTGGGAAGGCTGCTCTTCTTCACAAATGACTGTGTATCAAATATGAGTTTGGAACAGAATGAGGAGATAGCCCTTGCATAAAAAAAGAGGTAAATTAAGGAAAAATAAGAAACTAAACGCTCTACGCAGCATGTAGCAACCCAGTGAGCTTTAGCTTCAGGCTTCTTATTGATTGAAACAAGATGTAAAGTTTAGGCACACTAATGCATGCGTAGGAGTCCCTGGGTGGTGCAAAGAGTTAATGAGCTCAGCTGCTAATGGGAAGATTGGGCGTTCAAATACACCCAGAGGTGCCCTGGAAGAAAGTCCTGGCTATCTACTTCAGAAAAATCAGTCATTAAAAACCCTAGGAGCACAATTCTATTCTGACACATATAGGGTTGCCATGAGTTGGAGTTGACTGTAATTACTAGATTCTTTTCTCCTATATTTTATAGTAATTAATAGCACTGTAATGAACCTCATTTAACATAAATTTTTTGCACATTTTCTCACATTTTATAATTGTCTATATCCTCCTGTACTGTAAGTTTCATGAAGGCAGGGCCCTGCCAACAAATTGTTATGTTCTTAGGACCTAGTACAATGAAAGACACCCAATAGATACTTACTATGTATTTATTAAGTAAATGCACTTTTATTTCTTCATGTAAAGTGACTCCATAGAATTTTAAATTGGTCTCTATAGCAGAAATGCTGTGTGATGTTACGAAATTTTATATTTAAGTTAACACACACACACACACGCACAAACATGCACACACATATACACATCATGGTCTTTGAAGGCCAAACATGTCTGAGAGGAAGTGTAGCGCTCACTTATTTATACATTTATCTAATGAAACTTAGATCCTGGAATATAGCCAAAGAAATTAGGTATACAAGTTGGTTGCCACTTTGAAGTCCACACTTATTTTTTTTCCCTTTTTTTCTACTTAAGAAGGCTGCACAAATTATCCTGTGTTAAGAGCATATGACCTGGATAAACCACTTGCTGATGAGTTGATTCTGATTCATGGTGACCCCGTGTGTGTCAGAGTAGAACTATGCTCCTTACGGTTTTCAGTGGGTGATTTTTTGGAAGTAGATCACCAAGCATTTCTTCTGAGTTGCCTCTGGGTGGATTCAAACCACCAACATTTTGATTAGCAGCCGAGCACTGTTTGCCCCACCCAGGACTCCATATGAGCTGGAGATAAGCCTTAAATAAGAACCCGTGCCAGAGACGAATTCACTGAATTGCTGATGCATGGAAGCAGAGTTGGAACACATGTTAGAGGGTCATCTTGTCTAGCCCTTGCCTCACTATATAAATCCCCTCAAATTGGGCACTCCCTGCTGTGAGATTTTGCTTGTTAGAACATTTCTTCTGATGAATTCCATTCTACAAATAGTTATGGAATGTGTATTGGATATTGGGAATATAGATGAATAACATCCTCCCCCTTCTCTGAAGAATTTCAATATTTTAAGTTCTTCACATAGACAAATATATTCAGTGAGATCTTTTAAAGGCCAAGCTCATCTGGGCTCAAGAGAAGAAGTTGACAGACTTTTCTGAGGAGGTCAGAGGAGACTT
This sequence comes from Dugong dugon, assembly GCA_030035585.1. Taxonomy (NCBI): domain Eukaryota; kingdom Metazoa; phylum Chordata; class Mammalia; order Sirenia; family Dugongidae; genus Dugong; species Dugong dugon. Next base: position 59,042,326 of record CM057467.1, on the reverse strand, counting down.
CCCAGAGCCTATGTCTGCCTCTCCACACTTTTCCTCTCTTATTCCCTGTTATGGGCCTTGATGCAAAACAGAGTAGAACTTTTTCACTCATCATAGCTCTCCAGGTACTCAAATGAACCATACCCCTCCTTGTTTTCTTCTTCTCTGGCTACACATCTCAGAGCCTTCAATAATTTCTTATCTGGCTTAGTTTCAGGTCCCGTCAGCATCTTAGTCATTCTCCATTAGCTATGTTCTTGTTCACTGAAGCCTAGCGTTTTTGGTGTTTTCTCAACGGCATAAAGGACTGTTAATTTCCTTGATCACTAGAGACTACAGTTTCTATGAATGCAGACTACCAATGAGTTCGGTTATTTTTTGCAGCCAAAGTACAGTATTGATTTATACTGAACTTATGGGTCATATAAACCTTTCCCCTTATGAACTTCTATTGATTTTTTAAACTTAAGTACAGGAATTTACACTTGCTCTCTTAAATTATATCTTGTTAGACACATTTAGCTTTTAATCCCAGCCTGTTGGAATGTTTTTTTCACCCTGAATCAGGCATCTATTATATTGACTGTCTCTCTCAGCTTTGTTTTATACTCACAAATTTCTTTAGTGTAAGAGTCAGGTAGGATAGGCTTGCTTACACAGAAGGACAAAAAATCCCTAAATCCTGGTGGCTAATAAATCCAAAGGTTTGTTTCTTGCTTATACTACCTGTCCATCATGGATTGGCTGGGACTTTGCTCCGTGTGGCCTAACTCTGGAAGCCATGTAGAGAGAAGCCAACACCATGAACATTACCGGTCAACATGGCTGAAGGAAGGAGACTCTGGAAGGCTTTATACCAGTAATCAGATGCTCCAGCCTGGAAGTAACACTCACCACTTTTGATCATTAGCTAGAATTAGTTTCATGGCCTCACTCACCACATGGAGGTCAGGAATAGCAATTCTATCATGTGCTTAGAGATATTTTGTGAACAATACTAATGACTATCACAGTATGATCTTTATGTTCTTGACATAGTAATTACTAAAAATATTGGCTAGGAAAAGACCTAAACAATATCCCTACACTATACTCCTAGAGACTTCAAGAGGGTATGGATATTATACTAATCAGTATACTACAGATATGTTTTTTCAACAATTCCTCTTGGATATACTATCTTCTGAATCATATTTTTCCATCTCCTTCACAGTTATAAAAGACAAAGGCAAAACCCTTGCCAAAGTTTGTCTGCAGCAAAAGGGTGCATTGGGGTGATAGAAAGAGTCTTAATTTTTAAAAATCTGAGTTGATGTCTTCGCTCTATTAGTCTCCAGCCTTATGAGCACTAGGAAATAATTATACCTCTCAGGACCTCAACTTTAGCTTTTTTTTTTTTTTTAGTTTAAAAATTCAGTTTAAATAATTAAAAAAATTCCTTCCATCTATAAAATTGTAATAAAACTTATCCTGTTCTAATTCAATAACTTTTTATAAAATAATAAGGTAGGTCTGCATGGTTAGCTTTTAGGAAATGCTTATAGGTGCCCAGTGATCACATTTCCAGTTCTAGATCATCACTCCCAGATTCCACAGGGAAAGGGAGGGACCAAGATACAGAGCTGAGTGGGCCTCCGAGGTGGGGCACACATGGCAGAAGACCCAGTTTAGGGCTGAGAACACACACAGGAAGGAAAATGGAATACTGTCTCTGGAGAGCACCATAGACTTCTCAGCAGTGAATCTTAGCAAGTCATTCCAAGTATAGTAGGTTGTGTTACTGTCCCCAATTATTTGATGCCTTTCCTCTAAGATGATTATACTTTCATGTTTTTTTGACGATAGTCTGGGCTTTGTGATTTGCTTTGACAATAAATGTGGACAGGAATCATGTATACTGAACAGAAGCACTGAGCGCCATCACATGCTTCTGCCATGCACCTTCCCCCACTGTACAAGAATGACATGACCCAGATAGGTCTTCTCCATTGGCCTGGGTCCCAAAGAGAAGAAGACATATGGAGCATATCAACAGGTAACCTGCATCTGATATGTAATGTGACTGAGAAATAAAATATTTGTTATAAGCCGCTGAGGTAGTGGGATTGCTTATTACTACATGATTATCCAGTAGAAGCTGACTGATACACAAGGTGGGTGGCCCTGAGGACCCAAGATAAGGAACTACTAAAAAATCCCAAGAGAAGGGGAATTTTAAAGGTTACCGGGATTGTCAAATGCAGTGGAGAAATCCAGAAATGTATTAACTGAGAACATAAGAGGCTGTTTGATTTTGGGGCCAGATAATGCACGTAGAAGAGTTTTGTAAATAGTAAAGAGGAATATAATAATGTTGCTATTATTAAAACACCATTAGATTTTAGCAAGTGAATCCAGTGTTAGCTACAGACATAGCAATGTCTGTGAAATAGTAAGACAAACACCAAATCAAAGAGGTAAGGAGGGAAGCAGGTATTAAAAAATTATATAGTCAGATGAGGGGCTTTTAGGAAAATTCCTCTTCTCAGATAAATAGCTTTGTTGATGTAAGTCTTTGTGTTGTACTTTGAAGAAGCGGGATGTCTTGATGCCAGAATAGGCCCAAAGCTGACTCGTTGGCTCCTTTATCACAGATAAGAATATTGAAGCCTTGCTCTTAATAGATAGCCCTGTCATGCAAAGTCTTTTTTATTCGTGTAGAGGGAAGACACAGGCACACCATCCAGAATTCAAGCACCATCTCCTTGATTGATTGCAAACTACTCCCTGAAACAGTGGTGGAAAGGGCCTGTAGGGCAGGAGACCAGGCTTTCTCTTTCTGATAATAATGCAGGATGATGAAATGTGTTCTGCCAAGTGCCTTGATATTTCCCTTTCTAAAAAGGGACAAAAAAAAAAAAAAAAAAAGCCTTCACAGCTTTCATCACCACTTTATCACATTCCTCCATGTAATTGGGGCCATGGTTTGGACTACATTAAGGCAAGACTGGGTCCCCACCAACATGTGAGAGGCCAAAAGTCACAGAAATCTCAAAACGGGTGTTGGGAGAAAAGGCATTTTAATGAATGTGTTGGAAGACATAGAATAACTCAGGGTGGTAGGAGGGATTTAAGAAGCCCTGTAGGGTCTCTATGAGTTGGAATTGACCTGATGGCAATGGGTTTGGTGGCTGGACTATATGAAGAAGGATGGGGCAGTAGGATTGGAGGAAAACTCGTTAATGACCTGCGATATGCAGATGATACAGCTTTGCTTGCTGAAAGTGAAGAGGACGTGAAACACTTACTGATGAAGATAAAAGACCATAGCCTTCAGTATGGATTACACCTCAACTTGAAGAAAACAAAAATCCTTACAACTGGACCAATAAACTACATCATGATAAACAGAGGAAAGATTGAAGTTGTGAAGGATTTCATTTTACTTGGATCCACAATCAAGCAGCAGTCAAGAAATCGAAAGATGCATTGCAAAAAAAGCAAAGATGTCACCTTGAAGACTAAGGTGCGCCTGACCCAAGCCATGGTGTTTTCAGTCACCTCATATGCATGTGAAAGCTGGACAAGGAATAAGGAAGACCGAAGAAGAATTGATGCCTTTGACTTGTGATGCTGGCAAAGAATATTGAATATACCATGGACTGCCAAAAGAATGAACAAATCTGTCTTGGAATAACTATAGCCAGAATCCACCTTACAAGCAAGGATAGTGAGACTATGTCTCATTTACTTTGGACACATTATCGGACAGGATCAGTCCCTGGAGAAGGACATCAGGCTTGGTAAAGTAGAGGGTCAGCGAAAAAGAGGAAGACCCTTGATAACATGGTTTGACACAGTGCCTGCAACAAAGGGCTTGATCATAACAAGATTGTTAGAATGGCTCAGGACCGTGCAATGTTTCCTTCTATTGTACACGGGGTCACTATGAGTGGGTATCACTCGACGGCACCCAACAACAACAACGGCTCTGTGGGAGAAAGACCTGGTGATCTTTTTCCATAAGGATTACAGCTAAGAAAACCCTATGAGGCAGTTCTACTCTGGCATATGGGTTTGCTGTGAGTTGAAATTGACTGGACAGCACCCAACACCACCACCACAAGGGATATGGCGCTTGTCTAGAGTGCAAATCTCCCTCCATTACTCATTGCTCTCTTGCTTACGTTCCTCCAGGGGCTCTCACATCTTTTAGGATAAAGGCATGGTGCTCAGCTTACCACATACCCAGTTTGTGGAAAACACCCAGGTCAACCTGCAGTTTCTCAAACATGCCATTCCACTTCACGCCTTATGCTTGGATCACCCTTCGCTTTTCTTGGCAAACTCTTGTCTGTCTTCCAAAGTGCAGTCCAAGAATCCTGCCTCGGTCTTCTCTTACCCACAGTGTGATTTCACACTTACCACCCTGAAAGTTAATCAGTGATTGCTTTGTCTTCTCCACTAGCATTTAACTGCATGAGGACAGAGACCACACAGTATTCAACATTGTTTCCTCGGTGCCTGGCCCACTAAATGTTGAATGCATAATCGTACATTTGTTCTACAATCCCTTTTATATATTGGGAAAGTGTTCCCCATCTCTTCCTGCACCTTGCTTTTACCTCCCAATACCTTCCTGGCCTTAAAGGAGGAGTAGAGTTTTGCCAAGTGAATGAGGAAATAGAAAATCATGTGCAAAGACATACAGGCATGAAACAATTTTTAAAATAATTTTTCCACTTACTGAGCGCATATCTTGTGATACTCCTGTTGGGTGTTTATATATAGTATCTCTATGTCTCTCAACAGATTTACAGTGATAGTACCACATTTCCAGAATTAAAAAAAATGGAACATTCACTTAAACAACAAATTATTGCTCAGAAAGGATCAGTGATATGCCCAAGGCCATGCACCTTCTGAAGACAGAACTTAAAAACCTGAGCTCTTTTCAGCACTGGGGTTGTAGGTGTAGTTTAGAATTACTTGTGTCTCATATTTATCAGCGGTAAAATATGCATGCTTGACTCTATAAATGTCTAAGTTTACTTCCAACTATGAATTTTATGTTTGCTGAGCTCTCTTCTCAGAGAACAGTGAGGCCTAGTGATTAACACAGTAGGCCCCAGAGACTGAGAGTCTGGGTTCAAGTCTCAGCTCAGCCACTTATGTCTGGTATATCCTGGGTTAGTCTATTAATCTCCTTTTGTTTCCATTTCCTCATCTGTAGAATGGGACTGATAATAATACTCATCTCAAGAGGCCTCTGTGAGGGTTTCACATATTATACTAAGAATTTTACATATGTTAATTCATTATTTCCTGTTATTCCTATGGAGTAGGCACTATTATTATATCTATTTTAAATATGAGAAAATTGATGGTAACTGAGATTTTAAGTAATTCTTCCAGATCATACAGCCTATAAATGATAAAGCAGGGGTTCAAACGCAGGCTGTGCAGCTCCAGAGACCAAACTCTTGACCGATAATACCTCTCCATATTTGTTTGAATTCAACTCAATTCGAGATTAACAAGTTTGTCCTGTCAGAGGCCTCAAGAGAAAGAAACATAATCCAGTTTAGACAAGTAGGAGGCAGTGAGATGGGCACAGCCAGGAGATAGGACAAGTAGGCTCCCTGAGAACAGGGACATCTGGAAGGGAGGTGGGGGAAGTACCACCTCCCCCTTGATGCAGGAGTTTAAACTCAAGTGCGGTGTCCTTGTGTTGAAGCAATGAGCACGTAGTCAGGGTTTATACTTTAAGACCTGAATGCTTTAGGAGTCTATGATGGGTTTAGTGGTGGTAGGATGATAATCCCAGTCATATGGTGTCTTAGTGCTGCTGCAACAGAAATACCATGAGTCAGTGTCTTTAAAGAACAGAGATTTATGTTCTCATAGTTTAAACCAAAACCAAACCTGTTGCTGTTGAGTCAATTCTGACTCACAGCAACCCTATAGGACAGAGTAGAACTGCCCCATAGGGTTTCCAAGGAGCAGCTGGTGGATTCAAACTGCTGACCTTTTGGTTAGCAGCCATAGCTCTTAACCATTGTGCCACCAGGGCTCCTCTCATAGTTTAGGAGGCCAGAAATTTGAATTCAAGGCAGTGGTTATAGGGAAAGGTTTTCTTTCTGTCGGCTCTGGGGGAAGATCCTTGTCTCCTTCAGCTTCTGTAGCCCTGGTTTTCCTGGGTTTCTTGGCAATCTTCATGTTGCATCTCTCTTCCCCCATTAGTGCTCTGTTGTCTATGCTGCTCCTTATACAGGTAGTCCCCGATTTATGACGTATTTGAGCTATGACGAATCACATTTACCGCAGTCTTGTTTTTTTTGTACCTCTTATCGCTAGTAATGTGTACTACATAAAATGCTGCAGCGCATAGTTTGCTGATGTTATCATTCTCATGCCAACCCCCAAAGACATAAAGATCTGATTTATAAAGATACTGATAATAGAAGGCAATAATAATGAAAACTTAAAAAATGAGGTGTTCAACCTACATCAGAACTGACTTACATCGGATTTGTCAGAACGGAACCTTTCATAAGTCCCAAATGGGATTACATCCGCAGATATAGGGGTTAGGATTACAACACATATTTTAGGGGACACAGTTCAATCCATAACACATAGGGTCAGTTTATCATAGTGGTTAAGAGCAAGTATTTGAAGGCAGACAGCCTGGCTTAGCACAATGCCTGGCACATGGTAAATAATCAGTGATAGGTATCCATATCACCTGTCACTTGAGAGTATTTGAAGTATTCAGAGCAAAGACTATGAGTCCATCAAGACCAGGACGCTAGTGTCTGTACACTCGCACAGAACTCAAATCCTGCAGAACCAAGAACCCCAGCAGAAGAGTCCAATTCTGTCTTGGAGCTAACTGCTCCTTTCTCCCTCCAGCTTGGGCCATTGAGCTTCATGACTGTAGAAATTTGGCTCCCAGAGAAAGATGAGAGCTGTCTGGCAGAGTGCTGCATCCTTTCCCACACTGCTCGTGGCCATTTCTATTAAGAAGTTATGTCTGTTTCCATTTCTCTTATACATTAACCCACGCAAGGTGCTGTCTGGCTAATTGAATTCTCTAGAAGACTGCCTTCTGTGATTAGGCATCCTGCAGCCTGAGCTGAGAGGAAGAAGGGAATCAGCAGAAGCAAACGTCTTAGCGCGATTCAATCTGCTGCTAAATTTAATCTGTACGTTTCTGGTTTATGTTCTCCTTCAACCACCTGCAGTGATGTGTTTAAAGTGCTCATGACACATCAGCCAGATGGGCAGTGCGCCAAGACCCAGGCTGCCCATTTTCTCTTCATTTTACATATAACCTTAGTGAATATCAGGTAGTGTTTCTCCTTTTCTCTCCATATCTGCTATTCCACATTGCTGAAGAAAGTACCGCTGTATCTGCTCCCAGATGTGGCCTCTGAAATGAGTTTTAACAACATCCAACCAAAAAAAGCCCATTGCCCTCGAGTCGATTGTGACTCATAGTGACCCTATGGGACAGAGTAGGACTGCCTCATAGGGTTTCCAAGGCTGTAAATCTTTATGGAAGCAGACTGCCACATCTTTCTCCCATGGAGCAGCTGGTGGGTTCGAATTGCTGACCTTTAACAACATCAGGCTTCCCCAGATTTTCTTCTGTCTGGAAGAAGATTGATAGGCTCTAGGCAGTCTTAGTTTTGGAGCTTTCATCTCACATTATATCAAATGCAGTTATCCGTCTAAATCTTGCAAGATAGAAACTTTATTTAAAAGTTCAGGTAGTGAGCTGTAGTTGTGTGGAGGATTTGTAGACAGATGACTAAATGTGTGTTAGTTTTGATTTTCAGTTTTATTTTTGTATTTTGGAACTGAAATACGTATCTATCATCTGTTTCTGTATCTATCTACTATATATCTTACATATATATGTATTTTTTGGGGGGAGGCCAAGTCTCATACCCCTTTTTTAGGTCCTATGCCGATAGTGACTGATAGATGACACCGTCAAGTCTGGACCAAACTGGGGGCTAAAGAGATTGAGGTGTTTTACTGTCTGTCCACCATTTTGAAATTTACTGAAGTAGAAGCAAAGCGTGCTGCTGTGTGAAGGCTAAGAGCACAGACTTTGCATCAGACAGGTCTGAGAGTCTGTCTAATCAGAGAATCAGTTTCTGAGATCAGACCCTCAGTGTCTGCCTTTGTTAAAATTTGGATGCTGAGAGTAGCTAGTCATTATTGCTGTTTAAATCATATCTGTGCTGACTTTGCAATGTGTTTACTTGCCTAAGCTGAACTACATTTCCAAGACTTCCCTTCCTTGTACGTCTCTGGTTAGGGAGGGCCACAAGAGATGACTGTGGAAGATTTGAGGGTGCAAGTGAAGCAGTAGCCATTTTACAGTTCACGTACATTGTCACTTATCTACTGACCCATCTTGTTGGTGGGAGGTAGCGGCCAGGCAAGCAACAGCTCCTCCCCTGGATCCTCCTTCAGCCTCCCTGACTCCTAGCTCCAGGACAAAAGACTTGGGCTTTTGAAGGACATTCATATCAACAACATCAGAAACCAAAAACTGACATGAGTTTTAGTCCATGCTTGTGGGTTTCAGCTCGTTCTTGCCTTCCACCCCTTATATCTATCTTCCTTTCCTGATTGCCCCCCTGTGGACTTCAAGCTCCAGCACTGGAGATGTGAAGACAACAGTCTTTTAGAGAGTGCTCAACCAGTTGCCACAACTGTGTAAGATCAGATATCTGTAACAAATCTTTTTCTGTGTATATATAATGTTTCTTTCTCTAATTAACCCCAACTGAAAGACTACTTACTCATTATTGTTGTTTGAAATGACATAATGCTTGTAAATTGAATATATAATATTGGGCATGACCTATAATAAGTGCTTCATAAAACAAAACCAGTTGTTCATGAGTCAGTTCCAACTCATGGCAAGCCCATGTTTGTCAGAGCAAAACTGTGCTCTGTAGGTTTTCAGTGACTGATCTTTCAGAAGCAGATCATGAGGCCTTTCTTCCAGGGTGCCTCTGGGTGGACTCGAACCTCCATCTTTTCAGTTAGCAGCCTGATGCTTAACCTTCTATACCATCCAGGGACTCAAAGTGCTTGATAAACTTCTCCATTACAATCTCACAAGCTGGACATTCTTTGGCTAACAAAAATCTAAGCCCAGTGCCAAACACAGAACCTGGCACATAGCAGATGCTCAATACAAACTTGTTGAATATTTTTCATTACAAAAGAGAGAACCAGGACTATATCTGGCAATACATGGGAGTTGAGGGGGAGGTGGTAGAATCAGTTGAGTAATAAGAAATCTATATTTAAGAATACCATTTTAAAGAAATTCAATTTATCATTTTCAAGTTTGTAAAGTGATTGCCTAGGGCAACATTATGCACTCTAAATTTAAATGGTTGCTGAGTATATTCCTTAGGACCAGTTTACATGAACAGTTAGATGATATCTCATAAGTGTGTTCAAATAAAAGTAGATGTTTCTGTGGTGCTTGAGAATAAAGCTATTTTCTTAATGATTTTGTAGTCTGACAAATTTTTCCCCATTCCCTCTCTCTAATCTAGTTTCCCCTGTGTCCTGAGTGAGGTTTACTTTCAGTGACTTTTAGTTTCATCTTCTGCAGCCACTCATATCCTGGCCATTCCCTGGCTTGTGTCCTCAGCCTGGACTATGCCACCTCTGAAAACTTAACTTGGCCAGGCATCTATGTCTTCTTATGCTCACAGTATCTCTCCTTATAGTTTCTCCAGCATGGTGGCCTCAGAATACCTATACCTCTTAGAAGACTGCCCAGGGCTTGAAAAGCAAGTGTTCCAAGAGATCAGGGCAGAAGCTACAAGGCTTCTTGTGACCTGCCTTCTTATGAAGCACCAGAACGTCATTTCTACCACATTCTATTGGTCAAGCTGAGAGAACCCTGAACAATACAAGATGGATCCTGCCTGCAAAGGCCTCTGGGAGAGAACCAGAATACCTTACTGAGCAGTGACCTGGGCCAGGAAAAAACACATTTAGTAGTGACTTCCAGGTAAAGTCAATTAAAATCCTTCAACTAGTAAATATTGAACGATGCAGGAAGCATCAAAAAAAGATGGAAGGAATACATAGAGTCACTGTACCAAAGAAAATTAGTTGACATTCAACCATTTCAGGAAGTAGCATGTAATTAGGAACCAATAGTATTGGAGGAAGAAGTTGAAGCTGCACTGAAGGCATTGGTGAAAAACAAGGCTCCAGGAATTGACGAATACCAATTGAGATGTTTCAACAAATGTACGCAATACTGGAAGTGCTCACTTGTCTATGCCAAGAAATTTGGAAGACAGCTATCTGGCCAACTGTCTGGAAGAGATCCATATTTGTGCCCATTCCTAAGAAAGGTGATCCAACAGAATGTGGAAATTATCAAACAATATCATGAATATCACACACAAATAAAATAATTCAAAAATGATTGCAGCAGTATATAGACAGGGAACTGCCAGAAATTCAAGCTAGATTCAGAGGAGGACATAGAATAAGGGGTGTCATTGCTGATGTCAGTTGGCTCTTGGCTGAAAGCAGAGAATACCAGAAAGATGTTTACCTTTTTTTAATTGACTATACAAAGGCATTCAGCTATGTGGATCATTAGCAAATTATGGGTAGCATTGCAAAGAACGGGAATTCCAGAACACTTAATTGTGCTCATGCGGAACCTGCACATGGCCAAGAGGCAGTTGTTCGAACAGAATAAGGGGATACTGCGTGGTTTAAAATCAAGAAAGGTGTGCATCAGGGTTGTTTCCTTTCACCATATTTATTCAGTCTGCATGCTGAGCAAATAATCCGAGACACTAGGCTACATGAAGAAGAACATGACATCATGATTGGAGGAAGATTGCTTAACAACCTGCAATATTCAGGTGATACAAACTTGCTTGCTGAAAGTGAAGAGGACTTGAAGCACTTACTGATGAAGATCAAAGACTACAGCCTTCAGTATGGATTGCACCTCTACATAAAGATAACAAAAATCCTTGTAACTGGACCAGTAAGCAACATCATGATTAGTGGAGAAAATATTGAAGTTGTCAAGGATTTCATTTTACTTGGATCCACAATCAACACCAATGGAAGCAGCAGTTAAGAAATCAAAAGACACATTGCATTGGGCAAATATGCTGCAAAAGGCCTCTTTAAAGTGTTGAAAAGCAAAGATGTCACCTTGAAGACTAAGGTGTGCCTCACCCAAGCCATGGTGTTTTCAGTCGCCTCATATGCATGTGAAAGCCGGACAATGAGTAAGGAAGACTAAAGAAAAATTGATGCCTTTGAACTGTGGTATTGGCAAAGAATACTGAATATACCATGGACTGCCAGAAGAATGAACAAATCTGTCTTGGAAGAGGTACAGCCAGAATGCTCCTTAGAGGCAAGGATGGTGAGACTTCATCTCACGTATGTACTTTGAACATGTTATCAGGAGGGGCCAGTCCCTGGAGAAGGACATCATCCTTGGTAAAGTAGAGGGTCAATGAAAAAGAGGAAGACCATTGATGAGATAGGTTGACCCAGTGGCTCAAACATAGCAACGATTGTGATGATGGAACAGAACTGGGCAGTTTTGTTCTGTTGTACATAGGGTCGCTTTAAGTCGGGATCAACTCAACGGCACCTAACAACAACAACAAGTAGTACAAAAACAACTCCATTAACTAGTACAAAAACAACTTCACTATCTAGTACAAACCAACCCCACCTGTCATAGATTACACATGTTTTTTCCTGGTTCCCCTGCACATATCCTTGCAGGTAGGCACATTGTTTTTCCTACATGTTAGAAGGTATATAAACCCACACTACACTGCCCTGTTTGGACCTGTACCCGGGTGACTTGGCAGGTTGCTGCCTGTCACGGGAATCTTGGCACCGACTTGTCTGTAAGTTCCCTAATAAAAGCTAGATCTGATCAACCTGGCCTTTTCCACCTCTTTTTTCAGAATCTGACCAGTGCCCCCACTCCTGCCGCTGGTCCAGTGGGGTGTGACACAAGCTAATCACCATTCCCTACACAGATTCAAGGGGAAATAAACTAGACTCCATCTCTCAGTGGGAGGAATAGCAAGGAGTTTAATCCACTACATCAGTTTTTTGACTCCTGACCACCAGCTTCTTTCCTCTCAGCTGTCGTTCTCTTACTCTAATATGCCTACTTGTTGAGGCCTTGGATCCATTGATGCCTCTGTTTTCTTCCATTTTCTCAGTCCTCTCCTAGTTTTAATCTTCCCCTTCCAGGGAACCTCCTGGTCCACTGCTTTACCACTCTCAATGTCCTTGCCTCTTCAACTTCCTGTCACAGCCTCTCAGCTAAATCTCCACCCCAAAGTAATCCAACCAATAGTTATCTCCTCTGCTCCACAGACTCTTGAGAGCTCCAGGAGAAATTCTTGCTTTGGTGCTCTGGGGGGGTCTTAGCTCCTCCCCAGAACCACTGCTCAGCACTGTGTGCTCTGTGTTCACTCTGCATAGTAACAACATCAGAAATTCCCCACTCTTCTGACACTACCCCCTCACCATCTCACCACTTCCTTCTTCATTCCCAGGAGATAGCCTTGTTTCCTACTTCACAGGGTGAAATAGAGGCTCTCTCAACTTTCTGTCCTCCCGCTTCCTTAAGATAAATACATTTGAATCTGAACCCTGTTCATGTTCTCCTCTGAACTTGTCTTGGGAAAATAAAGGAAGGTGGTCCTTCCTCCTGTCTAGGGCTAACCCACCCCTCAGTGCTCTGGCTCCATCTCTTTCTGCCTCCTCAGGAACTTTACTCCATCACTAACTCCTTACCTTTTCTGTATCTTTGGTGTCTTCCTGTTAATGCCCTTTTCCTATTAGCTAATAGTAGTGTCAACAACAAGAGAAACATCTATTATTTGTTGAGTGTTTTCAATGTGCCAGATATTTTCTAAGCATGTTATATCTCATAACTTATTTAGTACTCACAACAACCCTATATAGTTAGTATTGCTATTTTCTCCACCTTACAGATGATCAAAATGTGATCCTGAGAAGTTAGAGAACGTAACATACTTGGTCACTTTTTCCAGCTCTTCTCCCTCTATCTTGCTCTTCCCTTATGAGTCTTGCTCTCTAGGCTTCCATCCATGCCCAAGTTGTCTTAGCTTTCATGGTTTCCCTGGTGATCTCATCTGTTCTTGTTGCTGCACTTATACCTGTACGCTGACCACGCTCGAATTTATGCTTCTAGCTTGAACCTCTGCTCTGAGCTTCAGCTCCATTCATGAAACTGCTGACTGGGGACTTAGTTGCCTAATAGTCTGAGTCCCCTTTTGGAGTGGGTTGGGGGTGTCTGAGAAAGCTCAGGAAGGTAGGAATCTTGAACAAGTAACAAAATCCTTGGGGAGTTGGAGAGAACTAATAGCAATGCTGGGTCAAAATGTGAATTTGGCAGGGATAGAAGGCAAACACCTGGGATAACTGCGTGAACTTGAAAGTGGCCTGGGAACAGAATTTGACATAGGTGCATAGAAGTCCCAGATGAAGTATGTACAAAACCAAGCTGGCCCTTTCTCCTTTGCAAATTCCCTGCTCTTTTTTTTTTTTTGAATTACTGAATGGCTCCATTATCCACCTGATCACCCAGGCCAAACTGGTGATCATTTGCTCTTTTTTTGCTTCCCACATCAAATTAGTGTATAAGTGATGTTGATTCTACCTCTTAAATATCTAAACTCAGGCCTCTCATCCACTTCTTCTGCCTTAAGTCAGACCATCATCATTGCCTGTCTGGGCTCTTTCAAAAATCTCTTGACTACTAGTAGTTATCAGGGGTGGGAGAGAGGGGGAAAGAGAGAGTCATTGCTTAAGTGCCACTGAGCTTCTGTTAAGAGTGATGGAAACATTTGGAAATGGATAGTGGTGATAGTTGCACAGTAGGATGAATGTAATTAATATCACTGAATTGTACGTGCAAAAAATGTTGAAATGGCAAATATTTTGTTATGTATCTTTATTACAATGAAAAAATTAAAAAACAAACCATAAAACCTTCTTGACTAATTACCCAGCTACCTTCTGAATATCCTTCTAGAATAGCCTATCTAAAATGCAGGTATGATCACATTACCCCTCCCCACCCTTAGCAGCTCCCCATTGCTTACAGAATAAAATCCAGATTCCTTAGCCTGGTTTGCAAGGCTCTTCATTATCTAGCTCCTGACTTTTCTCTCCACCTCCAGTCTTTCCAATATTGCCCACATCATCCAAGCCTGAACTAAAGGGAACAATTAGCAGATCCCCAGCCATTCACACTCTCACATGCTATTCCTTCTACTTGAAACATCCTTTGGTTTACAGCCTGGATAACTTGACACTGTTCTCATGTCCCACCTCCTGCTGGAATCCTCTCTGGCCTGGCATTCTCTCATAGGCTCTCCTCTGTGTGCTCAAAGAACTCTGGACTATGGGAGAAGATGTTCTCCTCTACAAGATAGTTTCTGGAGGTCAGGGACTGTGTTATGTTTATCTGTTTATATTCGGAACTGAGCACAGAGCTTTGTATTTTGTGGGGACCTACAAAGGTCTGTCAACTGATGGAGTCTGCTTGACTAACTAGGAGCCCTGGTGGCCCTGTGGTTAAGCACTTGGCTGCTAACTGAAAGGTCAGTAGTTTGAACCCACTCACCACTCTGCAGGAGAAAGATGTGGCAGTCTGCTTCCATAAAGAGTCCAAAATCCAAACCTACTGCCATTGAGTTGATTTCAACACATGGACACCCTACAGGACAGAGTAGAACTGCCCCAAAAGGTTTTCAAGGCTGTAAATCTTTACAGAAGCAGACTCCTACATGTTTCTTCCACCTAGCAGCTCGTAGGTTCTAACCACCCACCTTTTGGTTAACAGCCCAGCGCTTTAACCACTGTACCACCAGTGCTCCTCTGTAAAGATTATAGCCTTGGAAACCCTATGGGGTGGTTCTACTTTGTTCTGTAGGGTTGCTATGAGTCAGAATTGACTCGACAGCAATGGTTTCTTTGGGGGGAGGTTTTGCTTTACTGACTCTTTTTATCCTTTAAGCCCTGCTCAGGCATTCCTTCCCTAGGCGAGGCCTTCCCTGTCCTTGGGCAAAATTAATTACTACTTTTTCTATATTACTATGGACATGGCATTTACTTCATTAATTACATTAATACTAATAATAACATCAATTGTGCACTTACCTATGTGCCCGGCTCTATGCTGACTGCTTTACAGCTCACTGGGGATATTATCATCTTGAAACTTTCTAACAACTCTAGAGAGTAGGTACTATTATTATTTTCATTTTTTAGAAGAAAAAAATGATAATGCAGGCTTAGAGGTGCTATGTTCGGCATGAAGGATATGACATGAACAAAATCAATGGGGTCTGTGCCTTCTTGAAGTTAATCGTCTGGTTGTTGTTCTTGTTATTAGTTGGTGATGAGTAGATTATGACTCATGACAACCCCATGTGTGCAGAGTAGAAGTGCTCCATAGTGTTTTCAAGGCTGTGACCTTTCAGAAGCAGATCGCCAGGCTTCATTTTCTGAGGCACTTCTGGGTGGGTTTGAATGCTAACCTTTCAGTCAGTAGTTGAATACTTAATTATTTGTGCCACCCAGGGATTCCTATAATAGTCTGGTAGGAGGGATGAACGTTAAACTACTAATTTCATAAGCAATAGCGCAAACTATCATTTACTGAGAGTTTATATTTTGTCTGGTACTCTTCTAAATGCTTTACATGTGCCATTTTATTTGATCCTTGTAACAACCTTAGGAAGTAGGGTTTATTATTGTCCCCATTTTATAGAAGATGATGCCAAGGCTTGGTGATGCTCACTAAGTTGCCCAGGGTCCCACAGCTAGTGAGTAGGGGTGCTAGGATTTGAACCCCGTCAGTCACTTGACTCCAGTCTCTGTGTTACTGTGCTCATGAGCGTGCGAGAATGTAACAAGGGGTCTGGTTTGATTGGAGGTGAGCATGGAAGGAAGACTTTGCTCAGGAAGTGACATGTGAGCTGAGACTTGAAGTATAAGCTGAGGGAAGAGAAGAGTTTCTGGTAAAGGAACAGGATTCCTTAGTTCACATGTATGTCTTTACTTCTAGATTGGAACTGTGGTTTACTCATTTATGCCTTGCCAGTATTATGCATATATGTATTATGTATCTATGTATGTGTATATATGTATCAGCATTAGTATATTATTTAGTGCATGGTAGGTACTCAGAAGGAGCCCTGGTGGCGCATCGGTTAAGAGCTTGGCTGCTAACCAAAAGGTTGGCAGTTCAAATCCACCAGCTGCTCCTTGGAAACCCTATGGGGCAGTTCTACTCTGTCCTATAGGGTTGCTATGAGTTGGAATCGACTCAAGGGCAACGAGTTTGGTTTTTTTTTCCACTATGACACTAGGGCTCCTTTTTGGTTTTAGGTGCTCAAAAAAAAGACATTTAGTTTTTCAACAAGCATATCTTATTTGATTTCTTGAACAATAAAACTGTAAGGTAGGTAGAATAAAGATAATTCATTAAAAAAAAGATAATAAACTCATTAAAAAAAAAAAAAGAATAGCAACAACAAAACAGAAGAGATTTGACTAGAGGTAGAGGCAGAACCTGAACTCAGGTCTCTGTGTGTGGCCCATTCTCTGTGACACTGTCCTATCATTGTGATTCACCCTCTGGTCACTCCCATATGCTTCTCTGAGAAGTTGCAGCCAGCAACCTAGAAACAGTTGAGGTCATGGGAAGCTGAATGGCATGTGACTACAGAACCTCGAAGACTCACAATATTTCATTTGCTAAGAACCTAGCCCATCTGGAAGCGAAGGTTAAACACAAAAGTTAAGCACTTAGCTGCTAGTCAAAAGGTTGGCAGTTCGAACCCACCAGTGGCTCTGTGGGAGAAAGATCTGGCAATCTGTTTCCGTTAAGATTACTGCCAAGAAAACCGTATGGGGCAGTTCCACTCTGTCACACCGGGTTGCTATGAGTCAAAAATGGACCCGAAGGTACCTAATAACAACAGTAACAGGCAACTTTGTACTGAAGTCTGAAGTTTGGGCTTTCTCCATTATAAACCAGCAGGTGTCACAATTTACCCAAGAAGACCACAACTAGGGCTACACAGCAGCAGCTGATACTCCGTAGGAGTTCTGCCTTGAGGATGATTGTGGCTTATCCTTTCATCCTTCAGTGTTTATCTGGGCAACCACTAGGTAATTCATCTCCCTTGAACTGAGGGGTTGTGGCAGGTAGGGATGAAGTTTTCCAAAGCTTTGGCCAGTTCATTTCCTTATCTCCTTGGCCAGGGATTTGTAGTGTGTCTGTGGCCATCACCTGCATTGTGCTTCCTGTCTGTCTCCTGGGTTCCCTGGGTCTCTTCTCATTACCTCTCAGGCAGCACCGAGGTGACCTTGGTTCTCCAGTTCTTTTGCTTCATGACTAGTGAAACCAAAGAAAAGTCCTAATGACGGTTGCTCTAAAGCTGTGCTGTAGGGCTTTGTCTTCTATTATTGTATTCTTCCTTTACGAAGTCTCCCTCAACTAGTCACGCTTTCCTCTCTGCCCACCATCATTGCTCAAGTCATGTTTGTACCACGTGACTCTCTTCCTTCTCCTGGCTGTGGCTGACCATATCAGAGAAGGAAGACAGTGAGTCTGTAGCTAGGAATTGGAGGACGGAGAAGACCCAGGCAGGCTGAAAGGGAGGGGGGGGGGGAGAACATGAAGGAAAGCAAGGAATGGAGGGTAGAATAGTTGGAAATAGAACAAGCATGACTCATGTATAACCAACTGGTTTAACTGACATTGCCTGGGATTCTGACAGCAGTGTGCAGGGGAAGAGGAAATGAATTACAGAAGCCCGAAAAGCCAGTCTGGACTCTAAATATGAATTATTCAATGGTGTAGATTAGGACTTGATATATTTTGAGGAGAAGACACATGGGGCCCAGGGAGGATAACAGAACTAATATATATTGAATACTAGTGACTATTGTTTTTTCTGTTGTTAGCTGTGTCGAGTTGGCTTCAATTCACAGTGACCTTATGTATAACAGAATGAAACGTTGCCTGGTCCTGTGCCATCTTTATAATTGTTGATATGTCTGAGTCCATTGTTTTGCTACTGTGTCAATCCATCTCATTGAGGGTTTTCACGGGCCATGACTATTGTAGCCATTATGTCTGTGTTACTTACGCACATCAATTAGGAATGTGTTTGCTGGCAAGAAGGAGAAAACCTAACTTTCAGTGGCTTAAATAAAGGGCACTATTTTTCTTGTGTTGAGAAATCTATAAGTTGATAGTTCACTATCTTGCAGAAATCAGAGTAGGGACTCTGAGATTCTCTTGGTCACAAGATGGCTCCTGCGGTTCCAGACATTACATCTGTGTTTAAGGCGGGAAGAAGGGGAAAGAGGGAATTGTCAGCCTCATCTGTCCTTTTTATTAGGAAAGCAGAAACATTTCCAGGAACTCCCATCAGACTTCTGCTTATATCACAATGCCCAGAACTGTATTATCTGGCCACCCCTCACCGTAGGGAGTCTGGGAAAGTGAGTAATAAGTTCTTCCCGGCTCTGAGGCGAAGGCGTCAAGGGATAATGGAATTGAGAATGACAACCAACAAATATCTGCCACCATTACTGTATTTATTTCTCACACTGAAACTACAGATGTTAATATCATTTCCATATTATAGGAGCAAAAATTGAGGTTGCATTGACAGGTGATAAAACTGAGGTTTCATAGGTAAAATAAACTGCTCAACATGACACAGCTGGTATCTCAAAGAATTTGAATATAAATCCTGGTCATTCTGCTTCCAAAGCCCCTGCTCCTCATGTGAGACCTAGTAGGCTCAGCCTTGTCTTTGAACATGTACATCTCCAAGCTATCTGTGGGAAACTGTCTCTGCTACCCCAAAATCAGGCTTCTGAAAATCCTGTAAGCCAGAAGAGAGAAAATATCAGAACCTCAGAAAATTAGTTGCTTCTATTAGAAAGCCTGGGGTTCCCCGTGGTGTTGCTGGGAGGAGGAGGTGGGCAGAGGAAGTGCAGAGAGGGAAAAGAGAAAATTAAGCTCTTACTCTTTGTTCTAAATGGTACTTAAATATGGTTGGGCATGCAGCTCTGGGAGGGGTATCTTTCTGTGTAGGCAGAACAAAGAGATGTGGAAATTTGATCTGTTAGGCTGCAGGAATTGCTCTATGAAAACTACCTCAGGACACTCAGGCTCTCTGCTGTTTCTGGAATGAGCGGCTGACAGGCCCTGCTTCATGGGGGAACAAATATGGGAAATAAAAGGTTTAGTTAAGTTTGACTGAAAGACATTTCTTATGGAGCCGGAAATGACAAGTAGTGATTTTGTATCAATCACAACTCAGGTAACTATTTTAAAAGCTAATTGTCCCCGTTGACATTAAAGGAAGAAAAAAAATTTTTTTTGGGATGTGGGTTTTTGCTCTTAAACTAAGTCTGCACGGGGCTATTTGGAAGACAATAGAAATGCCAGATCTGGGTAGGGAAGCAGGCAGTAGGGAAGTTAGCTCCCTGTCAGTTGAGATTCCCAGGGGGAGGGAGGGATGCAGTTAGTGACTCCCAGCCTCTGCCATCTGGCAGGAAAACGAGGCAGCTCTTGGACCTCAGCTGGCACAGGAGTGACGACTCTGGTCCAGGCAGTCTCCCGTCTGCTCAGGCTTTCTAGAGGGTCAAGAAATGACTCCTTGTTCCTTGCCTCCCTCCCTCTGTGTGGAGGTTCTCAGCTCTGGGAGCTGACAGATCTTGAAGTGCTTTTCAATTCTCCTTCCTGTGAGTGGCATTGACTTTAATGAGCTCTGGGCCCTCTGTCTCTACTTTGTTCCAACAGTTGTGTCAGATGAGCAGTTCCTTTGAAATTCTGGAGGCCTTCCATGAGACAGGGCAATGGCCCAAAAAGTGAATTCTGGAGAAATGGTATTAAATGAAACTACAACTCAGAGAAAACTGGCTTAAAGAGTGCGTTGAGCCTTCTTGTTTTAAGCCTTGCGTCCTTGACCCTTCCTGATCTGGTTCCAGTCTCATATCCTGCCACTCACTCTTTCTACAAATGCTTGATGTTCCAGTCAGGTGGGTCTATTCACTGCCCCTCAGCCTACCATGATTTTCATCCTGCTGGGCTCTTGCTTTTTACTATGCCTCGAGTCTGTCTTCCCCATTCTTTTTGGTAAACACATTTGAGGCTCAAGTCAAATGTCATTTCTTGAAAAAGTCTTCTCCAACTGCTTCAGGCAGGAAGTCACGCTTCTCTGTAGCCACCGCTACTTGGTCTCAATTCTGACATGTCTTATGAGCTAGAGCTGTGGTTGTCAAACACTGCAGGCATAGAAATTACCTGGGAAAGGGCATGCTAAAATTCAGATTCCTGGGGTCCATCTCCAGAACTTCGGGCTCAGTGTAACTAGGGTGAGACCTAGGAATCTGCATTTTAAATAGGGCACCTAGGAATAGGACATTCTTATGTGTCCCCTAATGTTGGCTTCCCATTGCTCTATCATGTGACACAGATATACTTTACTTTGACTATACTTTGATAACCACTGTGGTAGAATAACTACTTGTTTTAACTGATCTATTAGCCCTGCAATTATACTAGTTCCTCTGGGTACTGACTATGTCTCTAGTGCTGAGTATAGTGCCTCTATACAATACCGTATATATATCAGTTGATGTTGAGTTGGTTCCAATTCATGGTGATCCCATGTGTGTCAGAGTAGAACCTTGCTCCATAGGGTTTTCAGTGGCTGATTTTTCAGAAGTAGGTAGCCGGGCCTTTCTTCTAAGGTGCCTCTGGGTGGACCCAAACCTCCAAACTTTTGGTTAGCAACTGAGTGTGTTAACTGGTTGCACCACCCAGGGATTCTGGCATATAGTAGGCATATGGTAGGCCCTCATCATTCTAGGGAGTCAGGGAGAAAGGCTGTCACTATACTGATTTTACCACCCCTCATTTTACTGATAAAGACACAGAGGCCCATGGGACACACAGCTGGCATTAAAACTCAGGTTTGAGTCTGAGAGTTGTGGAATGAGAACTATATTTTATACATAATGATAGTTTGCACAGAAGAGAACAATTGCAGAATAGAAACACTGGAGGGGGTACTAGGACTTTATTTTTTCTGTTCTGTTTATCCTCTACGGTTTTAGGCTAGATTCTCTCCAGGTTATTTCCATTCCCCCTTTATCCCCCAGACGTGTAGATATGTTTTAAGAGTCTGCTAAGGTCATTTTCCTTTCTTTGACAATGTCTCCCCATAGCCCCAGACTCCAGAAAGGATAGAATGGTGTTTATACAAGATGCCTTCAACTTTCAGTCATAATTGACCTTGAACTCAATATCAGATTCTCTCTTCAGAGCTCAAACCAAGAGATCTAGATGTCGCCAGATGTCAGGGGAAGTTGTAAGGTCATGTTGCAACTAGAGTCAGCACCATGGCAACACAGAGCTCCATGCAAATTGATGCTGTGAGGTTTCAGGAAGGAAGGGCCTTGCAGAGAAAGTAGACCAGAGAGAGAGAAGAATGTAGTAAATTTCTAACAGCAACAAGATACCAGGTGGCCATAGATAGAGACAGCTAGGTAGACAAAGAGGTTAGCTGCTCACAGATTTTCTAGTTCCCATGTGGCTCAGCTGTATTTCTTATCATTGCATTCTGTGAAGTATTCCTGATTTCTTATAATTAATCCTCCTTGTCTTAAACTAGCTTGATTCTGTTTCTTGAAACCTGAAGTGAGCAAATAAAATGAAAGACCTATACACAGTCTTGGTATAAATAAGGCCATCAGCTGCCCCATTTTCCCCTGCCATTGAGAAGTCCCACAACAAGCTGCCATCTTGCATCTAACTTTGTCAAATCCTGTCTTATTTATTTTCCATTCAGTACTGGCTTAAAGTTGTCCTCTTTCCCTTTGCTGGTTTGTATGTTAATATCTAGTCTCAGAATGTACTGAGACTCAAATTTGAGAAACGTTCAGAATAAAAGGCACTCCAAGCCAACAACCAGAATCCCTGTCTTTGGCAGCCAAACCCAACAAAGAATACAAGCTTAACAGAAGTCCAAGGGTGCAAAACTCAGTGAAATCTAGGCTCTGAGTACAGTTCTCTTATTGCACAAAACAAACTGGCCCAAGATCAGAAGTCCATCCAATTATAGGCAGACTTGAACCCATTGAAGTCAGCTAGGAAACTGTGGACTAACTTGTCCAAAAGATTCCTTGACCCACACCAGCTGATAAATCAGTCAACCATCAAATTCTTACAACTTCACTGACTGACATAGCACATCAGTAAAACACTATGCCTGGAGGAAAGAGGTGTCATAAGCAGAAACTATAGGTTTAAAGTCAGATAAGCTCACCTTAAGCCTGCTCCACCACTTCTGTCTGATGAGTTTGGGCAAGTTTACTTAACCTCCTTGAACCTCAGTTTTCTCCTCTGTAAAACGAGGTTAATAGCATGTGCCTTAGAATGTCTTCAGAGTATTAAAATGTACCATGCAGGAAAAGCACATAGCAGAATGCTCAAACCAAAAAAAAAAAAAAATCAAACCAGTTGCCATTGAGTCGATTCCGACTCATAGCGACAGATAGAACTGCCACATAGGGTTTCCAAGGAGCGACTGGTGGATTTGAACTGTCAAATTTTTGTTTAACAGCTGAGCTCCTAACCACTGCACCACCAGGGCTCCACCTAGCACATAGGAAATACTCAGTGTATGTATGAGGTTAATGTTGGCTAGGCTACAATTCTCAGTGGTTTGGCAGACATTGGGCTGATTGCTCTTTCATAATGTAATATAATGTAATCACCTCCATGATGAGATCTGATATGATCAGCCAGTCAGCTGAAAGGGGAGTTTCTTTGTGCGTGTGGCCTACCTCCAGTATATAAATGGATATTCTAGCAAGGCATGCTCTCTCTTGACTTTGCGCTTCTTGTCTCCTGACCTCCGATTCTTGGTACATACGCCCGCAGAAGTCTTCAGCCTGCCACCTGTCACTTGTCTGGCAGTTGATATTGGTCATCAGTTGGTACTGTAGCTGATGCTGTTGACCAGAACACTTACACTTGGCCTCTCCATGTGGCCTGGACTTTCCAACAGCATGGCGGCCTCAAGAAAGTCAGATTTCTTTCATGGTGGCTCAGGGCTTCAAAAGTGAACAAGGCAGAGGCTGTATTGTCTTTCCTGACTAAGCCTAAGAGGACATATACTCTCTGTTCCACCAGTCTTATTGTTTACAGGCCCATCCAGATTCAAGGGGAGGGTAAAAGGACTCCATCTCTTGATGGGAGGAGTGTCAAAAAACTTGTGGCCATTTTTCTTTAAGTGCCCTTTAGTTCGATGGGCCCCTTGTGGAGTACACTCTGACGGGAGATGGTGGGCTATTTGGATCAAATTCTCCACTTTCCACTGTTGTCCAGACCCAGCTGTATTTACTAGTGAAACAGCAGGTAGGGTCATAGGCCAGGCCACATCTGAAGGCACAGGCTGAATTGCTGACATCTTCTAGCTGTCTTTTTGGCTTTGCCAAAGTAAATAGAACTTCTGAGTTTTGAGATATCTTGGCAGGAGCCAGAAACAGAGCTGGAAGTCTCAGTTAGAGCTGCCAATGAGGATCAAAAGAAGCAAGGTGGGGTCTTGTGTCATCTGGAAGGAAAGTTCAGCTCTTGGAAGGTGGATGTAGGGCCACTGATAACCGGCAGAGGTGTGGAAAGACACTGGTGTTTTCCCATTCTTAGGATTCCTTGCTCTTTGTACTTTCTTGAGCTGATTTGCTTTGACAAGAAAGATTTCTGTTTTCCAAGATATTGTTGCTTCTCGGTGTATTAGAGTTCAATGTTAGGGAAGAAATAGAAGAGAAAACTTGTGAACTGCTAGGGACCTGGACGGGAGAAAGCCCTAGATGGGTATAAATAGTCTCCTTAGCTTGATTCTGCACCACCCATCTGTCAGTTTGTCATACTGTGGTGGCCTGAGTGTTGCTATGATGCTGGATGCTATGCCACCAGTATTTTACATATTAGCAGGGTTACCCATGGTGGACAGGTTTCAGCAGAGCTTCCAGACTAAGACTAGGAAGAAAGGCCTGGTGATCTACTTCTGAAAATTAGCCAATGAAGCTCATAGATCACAACAGAATATTGTCTAATATAGTGCTGAAAGATGAGCTCCTAGGTTGGAAGGCACTACATGATAGCTGTAACAGTGGACTCAAACATACCAATGATCATGACAATGGCACAGGAGTAGGCAGCATTTCATTCTGTTGTATGGAAGGCCACCCTGAGTCAGAGCCAACTTGATGGCAACTAACAACGAAGCTGGATTCTGAGGGATCATAGTTATGCTCTGAACAGTTTCTCCGGTCAGTGTTTGGGAGACCTAAAAACCAGTTTTAAGTGGTTCACTGAGTCTGGAAGCAAGCGTCTTATCTAGCATAGTGTTCCATGTTGTAAAGATCCTTACTGTCAGCCTCCAATGAGAATACTCTGTTGCACGAGAATAGGGAAGAGCATGGCAGAGCTGACAATAAGAGTAGTGAGTGTAGTAGTAATAAGAGTTGTTAACATCTGGGGAGCAGTTCCTATATGTCACTCTGTGCTAGACATCCAAAGCACCTCACTCCCAGTAACTAGGACCACTTCTGTTTTCTGAAGGCAGTCATTCAGCAAGTTTGTCAAATGACTGAAGGATAATGTAGAATTTGGTGCGTTACTTGGAACTGTCTCTGTGGTACAAATTGCCAGTTTGCAGGTATACGAGTAAATACCCAATCCCCAAATCTGTTGCCATCCCTCACTCCCACTGAAAACCAGCAAGCTAAAATCAAACCGTTTCTGAATTATCCTTTTCCACTCTAGGGTTTTCCAGCATGTGATACTGCAGTACCCCAGAGAGAGATTTTCAGCTGCCGCCCGAAGAAGAGGGGAAGGAAAGTGACATTTGTTCCCCATCTACTATGTCCTCATAGTTAGTGATTAAGCAAGTTAGGGAGGGCAGGGCAGTAATAGGATTTGTTGAGAACTTCCTGGGCCCGAAGGAAGGCAAATAGATCAGGCTGGGGACTGAGCTAACCCATGAGTGCCCAGACTGAAAGAGACAATGGCTTTCTGCGGCATATTGCCCCCAGTGAGCACGTTCTGAGTTACAATCTGAAGTATTCTGACACAGCAGCCACCGAGAATTACCGCAGAGGCAAAATTCTGTCGAAAGCAGTCTTGACTCTCTGCCCGGCTCTGCTAGGCTGCCTGTCGGCTTCAGTGTTGATGGAGATGATTTTCCCGAATAAATGTGCTTTAGTCATCAGAAGCAGGGAGAAAGGGCGGTGAACTCTGAAGTGAGTGTGGAGAAAACGCTTGCTGAGGTAATGATGAATCACAGCCCTGGGTTTCAGGTTTATGAAGATCCTGGCACAGACACAGGCAGCAGTGCTGTCCCCAGTGCTCGCTCAAGATGAAACTGGATGAGGTCCCAGACTCCATCCTGGACTCTTTTTTCCACACCTCTCTCTTCAGGTGCAGAGAAATGATGATTGGTCTGTTTTCTTCAAGTGATGAATACTGTATACATCCCTATAATGGTGGCCCTCAGAAAGTGATCAGGAACTTTTTTTTTTTTTTTTTTTTTATATATATTTTATTGTACTTCAGGTGAAAGCTTACAGAGCAAATAGTTTCTCATGAAATAGTAGTACACATGTTGTTTTTTTTGACATTGGTTAACAACCCCACAACGTATTAAGCCTCTAAATTCTCAACCTTTTTTTTTGATGAAAATTACAGATGGCCAAAGATACACTGTTTCAAAATTTTCTACATTCACAGTTCAGTGACATTGACTACGCTCTTCCAACTGTGCTGTTATTCTCACTTAAGATGAAGGCTTACAGAACAAAATAGTTTTTCATTTAACAGTTACTACACATGTTGCCCTATAACAATGGTTAACAATCTCACAGCACATCAAGAATATCCTTACTCCACCTTGTGTTCCCTATCACCAGGGGGCTTCCTTGTCCCCTTCTGTCTTCTGGACCTTGTCAGTGGACTATTGTACCTCTTTAGTCTCATTTGTTTGTTTATTTATTTATTTATTTTTATTTTATTTAAACACCATTTCAAAACTTTTTACTTACACATTTAAGTGACATTGACTATGCTCTTCCAATTGTGCTGCCATTCTCGCCCAAGATGAAGGCTTACAGGACAAAACAGCCTCCCATTTAATAGTTACTACAAATGTTGCCCTATAGCAGTGGTCAACAATCTCACAATACATCGACAGTGTCCTTATTCAATTTGTGTTCCTTATCATCAGTTTCCTACTCTCCCTCTGCCTTCTGGCCCTTGTCACCGGACTCCTGTACATCGTTAGTCCCATTTAGTTTTACTGGGGTGTCCATTCCCAGGCTTAACATCGAACCTTGAAGGTAACTTCCCCTCTGAGCTGAAAGGGTGTCTGGGGGCCACACTCTCGAGGTTTCTCTAGTATTCTTTAGGCCAGTATATCTGGTCTTCTTTTTTTTTTTTTTTTTGGGAGTTAAAATTATGCTCTACATCCTACTCCAGCTCTGCCCAGAACCCTCTGTTGTGATCCTGGTCAGAGGAGTCATTGGTGGTAGCCGGGCACCATCCAGCTGTACTGGGCTCAGTCCCGTGGAGGCCTTGGTAGCTGTGGACCATTAGTCCTTCGGACTAATCTTTTCCTTGTATCCTGTTCTCTTCGTTCTCCCTTGTTCCCGAAGGGATGAGATCAGTGGAGTATCTTAGATGGCCGCTCATAGGCTTTTAAGACCCCAGACACTACTCACCAAGGTAGAATGTAGAGCATTATCTTTATAAGTAGTGTCATGCCAATTGAGCTAGATGTTCCCCGAGATCATGGTCCCCAGAGCCCTCCGTCCAACAACTCAGTCCCTCGGGGGGTTTGGATGTGTCTATAGGGCCTCCATGACCTTTCCTTGTGCAGGTTGTGTTAGTTTCCCCTGTACTATGTACTATCTCATCTCTCACCCAAGTTACCACTTACCTATTACCTATTTAGTATCCCCCCCCCCTCCCATCCCTGGTAACCAACAAGGATTGTTACATTTTGCATGTGAATTTTTTCATGGGTTTTTACAATAGAGGTCTCATACAATATTTGTCCTTTTGTGATTGACTTATTTCACTCAGCATGATGTCCTCCAGTTTCATCCATGTTATGAGATGGTTCACCGATTCATTGTTCTTTCTCGTTGCATAGTACTCCATTGTGTGTATGTACCATAGTTTGTGTATCCATTCGTCTGTTGATGGACATCGAGGTTGTTTCCATCGTTTTGCTATTGTGAATAATGCTGCCATGAACATAGGTGTGCATATGTCTATTCGAGTGATGACTCTTATTTCTCTAGGATATATTCCTAGGAGTGGGATTGCTGGATCGAATGGTACGTCTATTTCTAGCTTTCTGAGGAAACGCCATATCATTTTCCAAAATGGCTGTATCATTTTGCATTCCCACCAGCAGTGTATAAGAGTTCCCGTCTCCCCGCAGCCCCTCCAACATTTGTTATTTCCAGTGTTTTTGATTCGTGCCAGTAATGCCGGGGTGAGATGGTATCTCATTGTGGTTTTAATTTGCATTTCTCTAATGGCTAGTGATCGCGAGCATTTCCTCATGTGTCTGTTGGCCATTTGAATGTCTTCCTTGGTGAAGTGTCTGTTCATTTCCTTTGCCCATTTTTTGATAGGATTGGTTGTCTTTTTGTTGTAGAGGTGTTGGATTTTCTTGTAGATTATGGAGATTAGACCTTTGTCTGACTTGTACTGTCCAAAAATTTTTTCCCAGTCTGTAGGTTCTCTTTTAACTCTTTTGGTGAAATCTTTTGAAGAGCATAGATGTTTGATTTTTAGAAGATCCCAATTATCTAGTTTATCTGTTGGGTTTTTTGTGTTGATGTTTATGGTTTGTATCCTGTTAATGCCATGTATTAAGGTCTGAAGTGTTGGTCCTATTTTTTCTTCTATGAATTTTATAGTTTTAGGCTTTATATTCAGGTCTTTGATCCATTTTGAAGTAGTTTTTGTATATGGTGTGAGGTATGGGTCCTGTTTCATTTTTCTACAAATGGATATCCAGTTTTGCC
The DNA here is from genome assembly GCA_030035585.1 of Dugong dugon. Lineage (NCBI taxonomy): Eukaryota > Metazoa > Chordata > Mammalia > Sirenia > Dugongidae > Dugong > Dugong dugon. The sequence goes on along the minus strand of CM057467.1, from coordinate 59,014,144 downwards.
AGCACCATTTGTTAAAAAGACTGTCTTTTCCCCATTTGATGTATTTTGGGCCCTTGTCAAAAATCAGGTGACCGTAGGTGGATGGATTTACATCTGAGTTCTCAATTCTGTTCCATTGGTCAATGTCTCTGTTGTTGTACCAGTACCAGGCTGTTTTGAGTACTGTAGCTGTATAGTAGGTTCTCAAGTCAGGTAGTGTGAGTCCTCCAACTTTATTCTTCTTCTTCAGTAGTGCTTTACTTATTCGAGGTTTCTTCCCTTTCCATATAAAGTTAATAATTAGTTTTTCCATCTCTTTGAAGAATGTTGTTGGTATTTGTATCGGAATTGCATTGTATTTGTAGATTGCTTTAGGTAGAATTGCCATTTTCACAATGTTGAGTCTGCCTATCCATGAGCATGGTATGTTTTTCCATTTATGTAGATCCCTTTGGGTTTCATGCAGCAGTGTTTTGTAGTTTTCTTTGTATAGGTCTTTTATATTCCTGGTCAGATTTATTCCTAAGTATTTTATCTTTTTAGGGGCTATTGAAAATGGTATTGATTTCCTGATCTCCTTTTCATCGTTCTCTTTACCGGTGTATAGGAATCCAACTGATTTTTGAATGTTTATCTTGTATCCTGCTACTCTGCTGAATCTTTCTATTACTTCCAGTAAATTTCTCGTGGAGTCTTTAGGGTTTTCTATGTATAGTATCATATCATCTGCAAACAGGGAGAGTTTAACTTCTTCATTACCAACTTGGATGCCCTTTATTTCTTTTTCTTGCCTTACTGCTCTAGCTAGAACTTCCAGCACAATGTTAAATAGGAGTGGTGATAAAGGGCATCCTTGTCTTGTTCCTGTTTTCAGGGGGAATGTTTTCAGCCTTTCTCCATTAAGAATGATGTTGGCTGTTGGTTTTGCATAGATGCCCTTTATTATGTTGAGAAATTTCCCTTCTATACCTATTTTATTGAGAGCTTTTATCAGGAATGGGTGTTGGACTTTGTCAAATGCCTTTTCTGCATCAATTGAGATAATCATGTGATTTTTTTCTTTCCTTTTATTTATGTGGTGGATTACGTTGATGGATTTTCTAATGTTAAACCATCCTTGCATACCTGGTATGAATCCTACTTGGTCGTGGTGTATTATTTTTTTGATATGATACTGAATTCTATTGGCTAGAATTTTGTTCAGAATTTTTGCATCTATATTCATGAGAGATATTGGTCTGTAATTTTCTTTTTTTGTGATGTCTTTGCCTGGTTTTGGTATCAGCGTTATGCTGGCTTCATAGAATGAATTTGGAAGTGTTGCTTCCTCTTCTATGCTCTGAAATAACTTGAGTAGAACTGGTACGAGCTCTTCTGTAAATGTTTTGTAGAATTCTCCAGTGAAGCCATCTGGGCCAGGGCTTTTTTTGGTTGGGAGTTTTTTTATTACCTTTTCAATCTCTTCTCTTGTTATGGGTCTGTTCAGATTTTCAATATCACTTTGTTGTAGTTTGGGTAGGCCGTATGTTTCTAGAAATTTATCCATTTCCTCTAGGTTTTCAAATTTGTTGGAATATAGTTTTTCATAATATTCTGTTATAATCCTTTTTATTTCAGTTGGGTCTGTTGTAATGTCCCCCATTTCATTTCTTATTTGGGTTATTTGTGCCCTCTGCTGTTTTTCTTTTGTCAGTCTGGCCAGTGGTTTGTCGATTTTGTTGATTCTTTCAAAGAACCAACTTTTGGTTTTGTTGATTCTTTCTATTGTTTTTCTGTTCTCTATTTCATTGATTTCTGCTCTGATCTTTACTATTTCCTTTCTTCCGGTGGTTGTAGGCTTTTTTTGTTGTTCTCTTTCTATTTGTTTGAGTTCTGTAGTTAATGTTTTGATTTTGTCCCTTTCTTCTTTTTTGATATGTGCATCTATTGCTATAAATTGTCCTCTGAGGACTGCCTTTGCTGTGTCCCAAAGGTTTTGGTATGATGTGTTTTCATTTTCATTTGATTCTAGGAATTTTTTAATTCCATCTCTGATTTCTTCTATTACCCATTGATGTGTAAGCAGATTATTATTCAGTTTCCATGTGTTTGATTTTTTTTCCTTGCTCTTTCTAGTGTTAATTTCTACCTTGATGGCATTGTGGTCAGAGAAGATACTGTGAATTATCTCAGCATTTTGGATCTTGTTGAGGATTGCTCTGTGGCCTAAGATGTGGTCTATTCTGGAGAACGTTCCATGTGCATTGGAAAAGAATGTGTACTTTGCAGCGTTTGGATGGATTGTTCTATATATGTCTATGAGGTCCAGTTGGCTGATTGTGTCCTTTAGGTCTTCTGTATCTTTGCTGAGTTTCTTTTTAGTTGTTCTGTCCTTTACTGAGAGTGGTGTGTTGAAGTCTCCTACTATTATTGTGGAACTGTCAATTTCTCTTTTCAGTGCTGTTAGAGTTTTTTTTATGTATTTTGGAGCCCTGTCATTGGGTGCATAGATATTTATTATGGTTATGTCTTCATGATGGATCATCCCCTTAATCATTATATAGTGTCCTTCTTTGTCTTTTATGGTAGATTTTGTTTTAAAGTCTATTTTATCTGAGATTAGAATTGCCACTCCTGCTCTTTTTTGATAGTTGTTAGCTTGATATATTTTTTTCCAACCTTTGATTTTTAATAAATTCACATCTTTGTTTCTAAGATGTGTCTCTTGTAGACAGCAAATAGATGGATCCTGTTTTCTTATCCATTCTGCCACTCTCCGTCGCTTTATGGGTGCATTGAGTCCATTTACGTTCAGTGTAATTATTGATAGATGTGAATTTGTTGCTGTCATTTTGTAGTGCTTTTTTTTGTGATGTTGAAGTTTTCTTTGTTCTTCTTACTCTCTTGTGCTGAGTTCCTTTTGCTTGTGGATTTTGTGTTCATTTCTTTTGTTTTTGTAGGTTTTGTTTTTGTTGAGACTTTATGTTTTTCGTCTTTATTTTTATGAGTTGGTTTGTTAACTTTTTTTGTGGTTACCATGAATTTTACCCTTATCTTTATAATTTTGAAGCAGTCTACCGTTACTTGGTATCGCCTTGCCTTCTTCTCCTTTAGAAGGTTCTATACCTATGCCGTTTGTTCCCTCTTTCATTGTTTTGATGTTGTTGTCATCCTTTGATTGATTTCTCTGATTCCCTGTTGTATATCTTTTGTTTTTGGAAAGTCGTCTGTAGTTCAGTTCCTAGAATGGTATCTGGTTCATGTTAACCTGCGTCCTAGGTCCTAGGTCCTATCTGAGGGCTTAAGCTGTTTGTCCTCAGATCGAAGAACTCCCTTTAATAATTCTTGTAAGTTTGGTTTGACTTTTGCATATTCCTTTAGTTTCTGTTTATCTGGAAATGACCTAATTTCACCATCAAATCTGAATGAGAGTTTTGCAGGATATATTATTCTTGGCTGACAATTTTTTTCTTTCAAGATTTTATATATGTCATCCCATTGCCTTCTTGCCTGCATGGTTTCTGCTGAATAATCTGAGCTTAGTCTTATTGTTTCTCCTCTGTATGTGACTTCTTGTTTTTCACGAGCTGCTCTCAGGATTCTTTGTTTGTCTTTAGTTTTAGCGAGTGTGAATATGATATGTCTTGGTGATTTTCTTTTGGGGTCTCTTCTATATGGGGTTCGTTGAGCTTCTTGGATGACCAGCTTTTCATCTTTCATGATATTGGGAAAGTTTTCTGTCAGCAGTTCCTCAATGATCCTCTCTGTGTTTTCTGTTTTCTCCCCCTGTTCTGGTATGCCAATCACTCGTAAGTTTTTGCTTTTAATTGTGTCCCACATAACTCTCAGGGTCTCTTCATTTTTCTTTGTTATTTTTTCTGAGTTTTCCTGAAACAGAGTTGTATCCAAGTGTTTGTCTTCAGTTCCACTGATCCTGTCTTCCATGGTTTCAAATCTACTTCTCAGCCCTTCTATGACACCGTCCATTTCTGAAATCTTGTTGTTTATCTTTTGGATTTCTAATTGTTGTTTTTGTATAATTTCGAGTTGTGAATTTATTTTGGCATTTTGTTCTTGCATCATCTTCCTGAATTCTTCCAATTTTTTGTCTGTATTTTCCATAAATTTGTCTATTTTTTCCTCATGTTTGTCAGCTTTTTGCCTCAGTTCTTGGAAAATTCCGAGTATTAGTGATTTGAGTTCCGTATCAGGTACTTCTAGCGCATTTTCTTCCACAGGAGAGTTATCTGGTGTTTTAATTTGGATGCCTATTGGAGCCATCTTGTCTTGTTTTTGTAAATGTTTTGATATTGTTTGCTGTTTTCGGGGCATTCAGTAGATATTTCTCTCGTTTATCGATTGTAGATTTTTTTTTTTTTTTTGTTCTTGTGGTACAGCTGGGCAGATCTAGTTGAGGAGGAGCCACTGGGATGGGTTGCTTGTGGCACTCACCGCAGCCACCAGGACGGTCGGTAGTCAGTGCTGGGCAGGTTCAAATAGGGCGTGCCTGCACCGCTTGGTGATGTGATGTCTAGTGCACGGTGCAGGTAGGTAGGGTGCAGCGGGAAGATGGTTATGTGTGAAGCTAAGCTGGATATGGGAGAGAGGAGAGAGGAGGAGGAGCAAAAAGCGTACAAACATAAAAGAATGCTAGGGGAGCTTGTCGTTGGAATGTACAGATGAGAGACTATGGGATGGAGGAAACCAGAAGGGGGAAGAGAAAGAAAAGGAAAGAATGACCAAATAAAAATCAGAAAAGTTAAAGAACTGCAAAGTTCCCAGGGATCCCACCGATGCAGCTATGAGGTCTGGGGGAGTCGGTCTCAATTTTCACAGCTCAGCCTGGCTAGAAGGTACAGAGGCATACATTGCCTGGAATTCAGGGATCAGAAAGAGAAGGAAGAGATAGAGAGACAAGAAATTAAGCAATGAAGAAAGACAAAAGAGAAAAAGAGGTAAAAGATGACAAAACTAATCAAAAAAGGAAGAAAAATAAAATTGAGAGGAAAAAAAAAAAAAAAAAGGGCAACACCAGCAGTCAGTGCCTACAAATGGGACCCAGAGAGCCCCCACTCAGGGGCGCGAATTCCAAGAAGCCGGTAGTCTCGGGGTTAAGTGACCGTGGCCACGGGAAGCAGAGGGGCCAACGAACAAAGGCCCCAGGATCCCACCCGCGCGGGAGCCCAGACCTGGAAACAGCCACACGCCCGAACGCAGCCCTACTGCCCCGCAGGAGAGAGCAGAGATGGCACTCGGAACCAGGCACCCAGGCAAAAGGAGGGGGAGGCGGCAGAAAAAGGCTTGCTAGCGGCCGGCAAACGGCTCCCAGAAAGCCCCCCGCCCGGGCGCGCGGAATCCAAGCACCGGCGCCCCCCAGCTCAGGGACTCCGGCCACGGAAAGCAGAGGGGCGAACGAACAAAGGCCCCGGGATCCCACCCACGCGGGAGCCCAGACCTAGAAACAGCCACACGCCCGCACGCAGCCCTACAGCCCCGCAGGAGAGAGCAGAGACGGCACTCGGAACCAGGCACCCAGGCAAAAGGAGGGGGAGGCGGCAGAGAAAGGTTCGCTAGCTGCCAGCAAACGGCTCCCAGAAAGCCGCCAGCCCAGGCGCGCGGAATCCAAGCACCAGCACCCCCCAGCCCAGGGACCCTGGCCACGGAAAGCAGGGGATCCCCAGCTGAGGCGGAGAGGGGTGGGTGGTGGGAGAGCGCGCACCGCAGTTTACCGGTCGTTCTGTCTCCGACCAGATGCTCTGCAAGGCTGCTCTCCCGTTTGCTGGTCTCCGATAGGAATCCAAGATGGTGGATCCGCGCTGCGTTAGCTGGTAAGGAATCTCTGCCTGAGTCTCTCCTCGCTCTCCGTTCTCTTTTAGTATTCTCACTCCGTTTGGTGTTTGGCTGAGTTCTTTATCTCTTCATTTGGTGTTCTAGGGTTTCAGGATTGTTGATTCTCTGTTAGGCTTAGTTTTTCGGATCTTTGCTGTGGAGGGACGGCGTGGTGTTTCTGCCTAGAGCGCCATCTTGCCCCCAATCAGGAACTTTTTTTTTGGCATGTGGAAAGCAAGCTGAAAATCTGATGCCATTCTAATTCCGGTTTGTGTTTCTGCGGGTGAGGCATTATAACAGGTTCTGCATTTCACCAAATTATATCTGGTGTTATTTTTTAAATAAAAAATGATAAATTGAACTTGATCATTTTAAAAACTTTTGCTTGTTGAAAGGCATTGTTAAGAGAATAAACGAGAAATCACAGACTGGGAAAAGATATTTGTAAATCGTATACCTAATAAAGAATTTTTATCCTGAATATGTAAAGCACATTTAAAACTCAATATTAAGAAAAAAAGCAACCAAATAAAAAACTGTGAAAGAGTTGAACAGACACTTTACCAAAGAAGACATATGGATAGTAAGTAAGCATATGACAAGATCTTCAAAGCTATTCATCACTAGGGAAAGCAAATTAAAACTGCAATGAGATACCAGTACATATCTATTCGGATAGTTAACATAAAAAAGACGGGCCATACCAAGTGTTGGCAAGGATACCAAGAAAGGAGGAAACGGAACTCTCTCATAACACTGCTGGCGGTGATATACAATATAACTAGTTTGAAAAACAGTGTGGCAGTTTCTTAAAAACTATACATAAACCTACTGTTTAATTCTGTCATTTCACTTCTAAGTATTTACTTGAGAGAATGAAAGCATACGTCCATACAAAGACTTATACATGAATGTTCAGAGCAGCTTTATTTGTAATTGCCTTAAACTGGAAAAAACCCAACTGTTCATCTACAATTGAATGGATGAACAACTTGTGGTATCTCCATACAATGGAATACTACTCAGAAGTTAAATGAACTGTTTTTATATACAACAACATGGATGAATCTCAAAATAATTATACTGAATGAAAGAAGTCAGATCAAAAAAGAATATATAATGCATGATTCTATTTATATAAACTTCTAGAGAATGCAAATGAATCTAGAGTAACAGAACACAGATCAGTGGTTGCCTAGAGATGGGGGGATAGTGGGAGGAGAGATTACAAAGACATACAAAGAATCTTCAAGGGTGGTGAATATGTTTATTATTTTGATTGTGGTTATGGTTTTACAGTTGCATACATGTGACAAAATTTATCAAACTTTACGCTGTAAAATATGTGTCACTTATTATATTTCTAACACTTTTTAAGAAACTATTGATTTTGTTCAACCTTCGTAACAAATTCATTATCTATATCTCTGTTTAAGATGAGTGATATCTGCTAGGCAAAACAAAATTTTAACTATGTCTAGAAAAAAGTTCATTTTTAAAATATCTACATGGAGATAAGGCTAAATTATAGAGCACAATTTCAGGCCCAAAGATGGAAAACAGAAAAATGTAGGTTCAAGAACCTGAAACCTTGGCTCTCACTGTCACTTTGTTAGCATGTTTAGTTGGAGTCATGAATTTTCATAATGTTAATGAAGAACATAATTGCTGAGTTGAATTTTAAGTCTGGAAACTAAAATAGCTATCACTGGGAGCTATGTGGAGCCCAATTATAAATGAATTGAATTGTAATTGTAAATTGCTGAATATAGTAATTATTGTGGCACATGTACAGTAATTAGTTTGTAGCACCAAGACTTTCCATTTTGTGATTTTTGCAATACCTTCCAAAAGAGAAGTATCTGTGGATGGGCAAAATTTGGCAGGAGGAAAGCAGGCTGAAAATCTGATACGTTTATGATTCTAGTTTGTGTTTCCATGGGTGAGGCATTATAACAGGTTTGGACTCTGCAGTGCCTTTAGAATTTATTTTCCTCCAGCAAACCAGGGCTTGCAGGCCAGCGGGCAATGCCGGTGACAGAAGATTTTTGGCTCAGAAATAAGAGAGTACATGGTAGTGAAAGAGCTGGATGATAAAACTTATAGTCTATGGTGGAATGTCAACACATAAAAGAGCAGTACTACTGATTTGCTGGTAATAGCCAACTTATAAGTTATCATAACAGATAAACCAAACTTGAAATCAAGTTTTCCCAGATTGCTCATAGTTCGAAGGAATAGACTATAGAGTAGTGCTAAGAAGAGGAACTTGGGAGTTGGCCAGGTTAGGTTGGAATCCCAGCTTTACCACATACCAGCTGTATGAGCATTAGCAAGGTGCTTGATTTCCTCAACTATAAAATGGAAATAATAATACCTTCTTCACAACATAATAGAGATAGTAGAAATAAGGAATGTGAAGTACCTAGTACTACAGTCTACTTCATTTTGTCCCCTACCGTGGTAATTTGCTTAATGCTGTAAAAATTCTTCCAAGGTGAACAATATTTCCAACAAAACATATTTTTTGTAAGAATTAGAGATATTCTGTATAATGTGTCTAATGCTTTGCACATAGCACATAGTAGGGGTTCAATAAATGAAATACAGCCAGAATGCTTCTTAGAAGTGAGAATGGCAAGACTTACAGCTTGCTTACTTTGGACATGTCATCAAGAAAGTCCAATCACTAGAAAAGGGCATTGTGTTTGGCAAAGTAGAAGGTCAGTGAAAATGAGGGAAACCCTCCGTGAGACGGATGACCACAGTTAGCTGCAACAACGGGCTCAAACATGTGAAGGATAGTGAATATAGCATAGATGGGGCAGTGTTTCGTTCTGTAATACATAAGGTTGCAGAGAGTCAGAGCTGACTTGATGGCAACTAACAGCAACAAAGAAGGCATATTATTAAAGAAGCTTGGGTAAGGACCTTGAACTAGGAGTCGGAGACCTGGTCTAATTGCAGTTCTACCACCAAAGAGCTGTGTGCTCCCGGGCAGTTCATTTGCCACTTCTCCTTTCTGAGTTAATGACTACTAATGCCCCTTCTACCTTTGCAATTCTATGATAACTTGCTTCCCTTTTTTGCTATTAACTTTCTCATTATGATAATGAAAATAATATGGGCACAGAAGTAAAATTCAAATAGTGGGCTGACAAAAGAAGGTGGATTTCTCTGATCCAGATCCCTAGTCTCATTCCCAAAGTTAACTCCTAATCAACTGTTTCTTGTATATTCTTTCAGGAAATTTCCATGTTATCTGTGTATGTGTGTGCATGCACATGTATAATATATATACACACACATACATATATATATTTTACTTTTACACAATAAGATACCTACTGTTCTGTATCTTATTTGTTTGTGTTGTTGGAAGTATCAATTTATCTTGGAGATTTTTCCATGTCAGTGCATATATATATATCTGTTACATTTTGCTTCACGTTAATGACATCATAATGACTGTGTTGTATTCCAAATACATGCAAGTAATATAATTTACTTAGTTGTTCTGCTTATTTTCTTTTGCTTATTAAAAACAATGCAGCACAATTTATCTATGCACCCTTTTTTGCATAAGAGTAAATTTATCTGTAGGATAGATTTTCAGGAGGTGAATTGCTGGGTCAAAGGGTGTATGTAGTAAAATATTGATAAATATTCTAAAATTGTTCTCCAATGAACATGAACAAATTTATATGGCCACCAATCATGTATATGTAATTTTCCCCTGTACACTTACGGACACTGTGGTAACTTGCTTTTTTGCAGAGTAAATTTTTCAATGGAAGACTTGAGTTCATCTTGTACTGGCCATTTTCTTTCTTTTTTAGTAGAAAAGACTCAATTCACCAAATATTTAATCTCTTAAAACTTTATTGTATTGGAAGTGTGGTGTTAGATGTTGAGAAAAGTCAAAATTCATTAGATACGGTCCCTGCCTCTGACCAGACAGTAACAATATTGGAGGAGGCAGACATATTTTGGCCTCAGATTACCTTTCCTACCTTTTCTATTTGTAATAACTTTTGTGACCACTATGTAGCTGAAAATGAGCAAGTTTCACGAATATTTTCAATGAGTAGGAGAAGTTTCATGAATATGTTAAGTAGGTGTAAGAATTTCCATGAATATACTAAGCAGGTGAATGACCAGCATGGACACTGCAGCCATGTCTCACTAACCCCTCCCTTGTACACACTCATTTGCCACCATTTGCATGCTTTTTCACTGCTGCGAGCTAGTGCCAAGAGATGTGATTGGGGATCTAAGACTTCCTATGCCTCATTTGGGGGCAGTGATGGTTTAGTGATAGAATTCTCACCTTCCATACGGGAGACCCAGGATCAATTCCCAGCCAATGCACCTTATGCACAGCCACCACCCATCTGTCACTGGAGGCTTGTGTTTTGCTATGGTGCTGAACGGGTTTTAGCAGAGCTTCTAGACTAAGATAGATTAGGAAGAAAGACCTGGGGATCTACTTCCAAAAATTAGCCAATGAAAACTCTATAGATCACAATGGCACAATCTGTGACCAATCACAGGGATGGCGCAGGACCGGGCAGCTTTTTGTTCCATTGTACATGGGATCACCATGAGTTGGGGCCAACTGGACGGCAGCTAATAACAACAAGAATAACAAAATGCTCATTTCATGGCTCTTCTAGGGTAGTTGACCCACTATCCTAACTGCCTATAACTAAATTATAATGCTTCTGCATCACCACGGCAAAGAGATCTCCACTGGAAAACGATATTATAATGAGGAGCAATACACCATAATTGGTACAATAAGCAAAGAGAAAATGAATGACAGGAGGGGTGGGGAGGCATGTTGGGAGTTGGGAGAAATGAATCCATTTGCTCACAGCTGATATCCGTGAGAGTGATTACAACAACAACAATAACAAAAAACCAATGTGAAGACAAATAATGGTCAAGTTTAAGTTCCTCTAGGCCTTGTGTTAGGTTTTTAATATTCATCTTTAATTATTTTACCCTGAATGTGCACACAAGATGTTTTGGATCAGGGACAGATTCCTTATTAAATACTTTCAAGTAAATAATAAGTGCACCTGCCTCCCCTTTGCCTTAATCCTGGCAACTTGATTATAAACGGATCAATCATCTTATGCTTGAGTAGCTAGACACCCCATAGGCAAGGGAAGAAGAAAAAAGGAATTTTCTCGCTTACAAAGGGGAAAGAATCCTAAGATGGTGCAAGTAGTTAATGTGCTGGGTTGCTAACCTAAACCTTGGAGGTATGAGTCCACCCAGAGGCACCTCAGAAGAAAAATACAGTTGTCGTTGAATCGACTCTGACTCATGGCTACCCCATGTGTGTTAGAGCAGAACTGTGCACTATAGGGTTTTCAATGGCTGATTTTCCAGAAGTAAATTGCCAGGACTTTCTTTTGAGGTGCCTCTGGGTGGACTCAAACTTCTAAATTTTCAGTTAGCAGCTGAGCATGTTAAATGTTTCTACCACCCAAGGATTCCTATACTCTCCTTAGGAAATAATGCTTATTAATTCTAAATAAAATAAAGTATGTGAGATTACATCTCACATACTTTGGATATGTTATCAAGAGGGATCAGTCCCTGGAGAAGGACATCATGCTTGGTAAAGTGGAGGGTCATCGAAAAAGAGGAAATTCCTCAATGAGATGGACTGACACAATGGCTGCAACAATGGGCTCAGGCATAACAACGATTGTGAGGATGATGCAGGACTGGGCAGTGTTTCGTTCTGTTGTACGTAAGGTTGCTATGAGTCGGAACTGACTTGACGGTACCTACCTAACAATTCTAAATGAGTGTTGTGTCTACTCTTACTGGGGCATAATTGTAAAAGTAATACATGCTCATTGTAATTAAATTCAAGTTGAAGTTCTCATGTCAAAAATTCCCTGCCCCCTCAACAAATCCATTCCAAGTTACAGCTGTTCATAGTAGTTTGGGGTGTGTTTCTTTGGACTTTTAATATTTCTACGTATACATATAATGTGTAATGTATATAGTCTTTAAAAAGAAACATGGGTATTGTTGTACATAATTTTCTACTTCTAGTCTTTTTCAATCAATAATATCCCATGGATATTCTGCATAGCAGAACAGACAGATATATCTCTCAATCTTTTTATTGTTGATATACATCTCATAGTATGGACGAACCATAATTTATTTAACTCCTCCCTTTATGATAGACATTTAGGTTGTTGACAAGAAACTCTGCATTTAAAATAGGCATCAGCTACTGGGATGCTAGTCATGGTGCAAATTAACTCACCTGATGAGTGAAAAATGAATCCACTTCAAATGTCTATTTTGAAAACCTTGCTTAAATTTGTTGTTTAAAATGGTCGTTCACATGATAAAACTAGTGATAGCAATAAAAAAAAAAAACAAAACCCAAAACAAAACCCGTTGCTGTCGAGTCGATTTCGACTCATAGTGATCCTATAGGACCAAGTAGAACTGCCCCATAAGGTTTCCAAGAAGCATCTGGTGGATTCAAACTGCTGACCTTTTGGTTAGCAGCCAAGCTGGGGAATTGATCACTCTCAGATTCTGCTAGGGGAGTAAAAATTAATGCACCCTTGCTGGGAGGGAATTTGGTAGTATATATTGTCATGGTTTGAATTATGCCCTCCAAAAAATGTGTGTATCAGTTTGGCTAGGCCATGATTCCTGGTACTGTGTGATTTTCCTGTATGTTGTAAACCTGCCTCTATGATGTTAATGAGGTAGGATGGGTGGCAGTTGTGTTAGAAAGGCAGGGCCTGATCTACAAGACTGGATTGTGTCCTGAGGCAATCTCTTGAGATATAAAAGACAGAAGTGAGCAGTGAGACAGGGGGACCTCATACCATCAAGAAAGCAGTGCCAGGAGCAGAGCACGTCCTTTGGACCGGGGTCCCTGCACTGAGAAGCTCCTAGTCTGGGGGAACACTGATGCGAAGGCCGACAGAGAGAAAGCCTTCCCCTGGAGCTGACACCCTGAATTTGGACTTTTAGCCTACTTTACTGTAAGGAAATAAACTTCTCTTCGTTAAAATCATCCACTTGTGGTATTTCTGTTACGGCAGCACTAGATGACTAAGACATGTATCAAGAGTTTTAAAATGATTCATCTCCTTTGATGCAGTAATTCTATTTCTAGGAATTAATCCCAAAGTAATAATCAACGCTATAGACAAAGATTTATGACTCTTTGATAGTCTGATTTATAATATAAAAATCTGGGAACAAATATCAAACAACAGTGATTAAATAAAATATGGCACATTAATATGACTGAATTGTAGTTTATAGCCAGTATAATGTTTTCAAAGAATATTAATTACATGAAAAATGCATACAGTATTTGATATTTCAAATGGAAAAAAGCTGACATACATTACATCTCATGAAATTAAAAAAATTTGAATACACTATTTTTTTGAACAGTTTTAGGTTTATAAAACAATTGCACAGAAAATACGGATGGGTCCCATATGCGCCCCCTCCTCCCTGCCATAGTTTCTCCTATTATTAACATCTTGTATTGGTGTGATACATTTGTTACAATTAATGAACCAATGCTGATAGGTTATTATTAAGTATAGTCCATAGTTTACATTAAGATTTACTCTTTCTGTTGTACAGTTCATCTCATAAAATTTTGTCTTCATATTTTCTGTATTTTTCAGTTTTTCCACAAGAAACATGTATTTCTTTTTACATAACAAATAAACATTACTAATTTGTGCTGGAAGAGATACAAGGTGTTTATGAGAAAAACATCTGCAGCTCCTTCCTGCCGACATAGCATACAGAAGTTAAGGTATCCTAGAGAGATATTGAAACTGGAGGAGCATCATTTTGTTTTAGTTTTTGTGGGGAGCTAGGGCAGCAGCTACTATGTGTATGCCTGGGGAAGGAGTTCTCACTTTGAGATGAGAGGGGATGGACCTATTAGAAGACTTCAGCTCATATAACAGTGCTAGCTGAGCAGGGGTTTCTAAAAAATTTTCAAGTGCAGAGGACAATTTCCTTTCACTCCCTGACAGCATTGCTCCTACACCCAAGGCAGACATGACAAAGCCCAGATTCACCAGTTTGAAGAACGTCTTATGGATTTGCACTCTAGGTGACAGCACAGTTTGCAAATTGCTATTCAAACCCCAAAGTTTTGAGACTTAAATGCAAATATGACAGAAGAAGCTGTTTTACTCTTTGAAGTTATAGTGAAAAAAAGGCAGAAAAGCCTAAAATTCTAACAGTTAAGAAGTAGTAAGAGAGGTAGCAATTTTTAGGTAAAGCTTATTTTATTTGAAAAATAAATTCTAATATAAAAAACCAAAAAAACAAACCCATTGCCATCGAGCTGATTCCGACTCATAGTGACCCTGTAGGACAGAGTAGAACTGCCTCATAGAGTTTCCAAGGAGCAGCTGGTGGATTTTGGTTAGCAGCCAGTCTCTTAACCACTGTACCACCAGGGCTCCTAATCCATCATAATTCTTGCTATTATCAGTTTTTAACTTAAAAATGATTAGAGAGAAAATGTTGATCTGTAGCCCAAACACCACCACCAATAGTTTAAGTCTATTTGTTCGGACCATATAATCCAGACAGCTACCACTGCTTGATGGCAATATGCTCACATATCAGTGTCACCTTTTGTGGTGGTGAAAAACCTCTGTAAGCTGAATAAGCATAACTAACTAACATAAATAATGTTTGTGTGTTTTCAGGATATAAGTGATTTTACCAGTCAATCAAGTGGAAGATGAATGACTGTAGTAGACTGGTTTCCTGATTTCTAACTATTCACCTAGTAGTCTTATGTATGCTAACTTCCTCCCTCTCCTCCTTCCTTTTTCTCCTTTACCTTATGTATACCTTCTGCTATAACAGAAATACCACAAGTGGATGGCTTTAACAAAGAGAAGTTTATTCTCTCACAGTCTAGTAGGCTATAAATCCAAATTGGGTGTCAGCTCCAGGGGAATGCTTCCTCCGTTGGCTCTGGAGGAAGGTTCGTACCATCAATCTTCCCTTGTTGTGGAAGCTTCTCTGGGCAGGAAACTCAGGTCCAAAGGACATGCTCTGCTCCTGGCACTGCTTTCTTGGTGGTATGATGTCTCCATGTCTCTGCTCACTTCTCTCCTTTATATCTCAAAAGAAACTGGCTTAAGACACTATCTAATCTTGTAGACCTCTTCAATATAACTGCCACTAATCCATCTTATTACATCATAGTGTTAGAATATACAACACGTAGGGAAATCACAGCAGATTACAAAATGGTAGACAATCATGTAATACTGGGAATCATGACCTAGCCAAGTTGACAGATATTTTGGGGGGACATAATTCAATCCATGATACCTTATTTTCCGCCTTCTTCTTTTTCATGTTCGTTTTGTTTTTAATTACTCTTTCCTCACCCAAACTTGTGGTTTTAGTGGAGGCTGAAAATCACAATGCCTCAGTTTGGGAGCAGAGTAGTTAGAGCCCTGGCAGTTTTTTGAATGGCATGTGGATGGGAAGCTTTCTTGCTTTTCTGGTTAGTTGGAAGGATATATGTCTGGAATTACTTATGGCTATATTCAAAAGCTTGTAGAAAAAGCCCCCTAAGTAATAGGGAACATTAGTGACAAAACAGAGAAAAATAAAGATGAGTAAGACAGAGAGAAAAAATGAGAGAGAGAGAGAGATTGAGAGTTGAATCCAGCCATTCCTGAGGGCAGCCACCCTTTTCCTTTCTTCAGTTTTATTAGGTCTCCCTTTTTGCTTAGTTAATTTGGGTTGAATTTCTATCACCTGCAATCAAAGATTTGTGACTATTTCAATGACCATATTGGGGTTAGCAGTCAGAATCAGATTCAGTGGTATGTATATGAAGTTATCCTTGGACATACTAACTTTACTTGCTTCTTATTTAACGCCAAAGTAAGCATGGGTGTTTAAGGAGTAAGCAGTACAGACACTTTGTAAAAGAAATGCCAGACTTCAGTTTCTTTGAAACCGTACAGCTTTGGGGAAGAGTCGGAGATGATTAGGACAGGGAATTTGACTTATAAATAACAAATGAGAAGGAAGCAGTGATAACCTTCTACAGCAAAGAAAGCTGTGTCTTGAAAAGGAATGAAAGGAATTAATTTAGAATCCCAGACTTCCCACTTTTCATCTGTTCTCAGAAACAGCAATGTGATTGAATACATTATATAGTGATAATACGGAATTTGCCCTTTCAGATTCTAAGTAAGATGAGCTTTTTACATAGATTTCTTGCTTATCAGTTCAGATAAAGAAAAGCCTTTTCCTGCCTTATATTTGTTATATTAGGGAGGGGCCAAGGACTCAATGGGATACCCCTTTCCTTTGCCCCACAAACATCATTCAAGTTTTTTCTTCTTTCCTAGCAGATGGTAGTGTCAAAATCCAGACATTCATTGTCTTGGTATCAATAAGATAGACTTCTGGATTTTAAAAACACGTTGAGCATATTTCATGCTTCACATCAAGATCTAAGTGCTATCCATTTTAAAGGTAAATAAATTTGGGGACAATCAAGATACAAAGGGGACTCAATGGAATTCTGAATTCCTGGAATGATCAGCTTCTCAGTTCCTAGTTTGAGAGCTTGGTCTAGTCTTCCTCTGACTAACATGTAAGTGGTATTGTAACAATTGACTCATCACCTGGAGATGTATGAAGTATTACCTCCTATGTGTACAGTACCTATTATAGAATGTGGGTGTAGTATTTGTTGATAGAATGGATTTTCCAGGTTCTACACAGAGGGAAGCACGGATAAAGTAATATATAAGAGTAAAGACATTTATAAATCCTACCATAATTTCCTTAATTTATACATTGTTCCTCTTCTTGCTTGGAAGTAGGTTGATTAAAAACTAAAATGATAATTGGTTTTATTGTTGTTTTTTTAAAGAGCTTTTTTTCAATATTCTTATTGGATATTTTGAATCTTTTTTGATACAACCTGAATTATTGCATGGGAAAAAAGTCTTTACATAATCTAACTTTGACGATCAGAGGTTGGCAACTTTTTAAGGCTGTGGATAGCTCTTCTTGTAGTGTCTGGTAGGGTTTGGTGTTGACAGAGAGAGTTGCCCTAGAAAGATGCCTGTGGATGAGGAGTTCTTCCTCTCACCACTCTCCTGAGATGGGTAGAACAGCAGCTGTGTGAGAGTTCACAGGAAGCGAAATTATGTTTAGAACCAACTTGTTTCAGGCACTAGAAGGAGCTCTGTAGCGGACAGTGGGGGGGCCCAGGAGGCATGGAGAGCTGGTGGGTCCATGCCTCTCTGCAGACCCCCAGCAGCTATGTTTTGCGGGCCCTCCCTTGTCGCTTTTGACTGACCTTGACATAAACCAGTGATTACCTCCTTAGATTTTTTTTTTTTTGGTATAATTGAGGTATAATTGATGTGTGATAAACTGCATGTAAAATGTACAGTTTGATGTTTTGACATTGTATATATCTGCAAAACCATCACCACAGTCAAGACAATGAACATAAATATAACCCCTAGAAGTGTCTTGTGCAGCTTTGTAATCCTTCTCACCAGTCCTTCCCAGCTTTTCCCCAAACCCTGTCCCTAGGCAACCACTGATCTACTTTCTGTCTCTATAGATTAGTTTACATTTAATAGAAATTTTTATGAATGGAATCATATAGTTTGTAGTCTTTTTTTGTCTTCTTTCACTTAGCATAATTATTATTTTTTTATTGTGCTTTAGATGAAGGTTTACAGAGCAAATTAGTTTCTTACTAAATGAGTAATATACATATTGTTTTGTGACATTGGTTGCCAACCCAATGACTTGTCAACACTTTCCCCTTCTCGACCTTGGGTTCCCCATTACCAGCTTTCCTGTCCCCTCTTGCCTTCACTTAACATAATTATTTTGAGATTCATACATATTTTAGCCTGTACCAATAGTTCATTCTTTTTCATTGCTGAATAGTATTCCATTGTATAGCTATACCATAGATTGTGTGTCCATTTTATCAATGGACATTTGAGTTGTTTCCAGTTTTTGGCAGATAAAGGTACTATGAACATTCATATACAAGCCTTTGTATGGATATACATCTTTCATTTCTTCTGGGTAAATACCTAGGAGTGGAATATTGAATGATATAGTAAGTGCATGTTTAACTTTTTGAGAAACTGCCAAATTGTTTTCCAAAGTGGTTGTACCATTTTACATTCCTACCAGCAGTGTATGAGAGTTTCAGTTCCTCCATATTTTTGCCAACTCTTAGGATGATCATGGTCGTAATTTAACCATTCTAATAGGTGTGTGGTGGTATCTTACTGTGGTTTTAAGTTGAATTTTCCTAAATTTCTGGTGGTAATTTTGGACCTGTCTATTTTTCCCTTCATTTTTATCAGATTTTGCTTTATGTATTCTGAAGCTCTGTTATTGGTTGTATAAATGTTTAGGATTATTGTGTGCGTATGATGAGCTAACCCCTTTATCATTATAAAATGACCTTCTTTATTCCTGATAATATTCTTTGCTCTGAAATCTCCCTTGTCTGATGTGATATAGCCACTTTGTCTTTCCTTTGAGTAGTGTTAGCATGGTATATCATTTTCCATTCTTTTACTTTTAGCCTAGCCTAGTAATATCTTTGTATTTAAAATACATTTCTTTGGCAGTACATTGTTGGATCTTGCTTTTTTAAATCCTTTCTGATCATATCTGTCTTTAATTGAAGTATTTAGACCATTTACAATTAATGTAATTATTAATATGGTTATGTATAATCCTATCTTCTTGTTCTTTGTTGTACCATTTGTTCTTTGTTTCCTTTTTCTTTCATTTCATGTCTTCTTTTAGATTAATTGAATATATTTTATGGTTCTATTTTATCTTCTTTGTTGGTTTGTTAGTTATAATTCTTTGTTTTGTTAATTTAGTGGTTGTTTTAGGAATTATAGTATATATCTTTAACCTATCACACCTACATTCAAGTAATATTATACTATTTTGCAAATGACATAGGAATCTTACAGTAGCGTACTCCCGTTTGTCCCCTCCCTGACCTTTCTGTTATTTTTATTGTAAAACATTTCACTTTTACATAAGGTATAAACACCATGACTACATTATTATTATTTTTGTTCAAACGAGATATTGGCAAACTTTTTTTTGAAATGGCCAGATAGTTAATATTTTAGGCTTTGCATGTCATATGGTCTCTGTTGCAACAACTCATTTCTGCCAGTGTATCTCAAAAGCAGCCATAAAATATGTAAATTAACGAGCATGACTATGCTCCAGTGATATTTTATTTAAAAAATACTCAGCAGGAAAGTACGATCTATGAGCTATAGTTTGTTCACCCTTGGTTTAAATAGTCAATTATCTTTTAAAGAGATTTAAATAATAAGGAAAAATCTTATATATCTACCTATGCAATTACTAGGCCCGGTGTTCTTCATTCCTTTGTGTAGATCCATATTTTTCTCTGGTATTATTTTCCTTCTTTCCAAAGGACTTGCTTTAACATTTCTTGCCAGGTTGGTCTGCTTTTGTATGTCTGAAAAAGTCTTAATTTCACCTCATTTTTGAAAGATATTTTTCTGGGTAACGAATTCTAAGTTGATAGTTATTTTCTTTCTGTCTTTTAAAAATGTCATTTCACTGTTTTCTTGCTTGTGTTGTTTCCACCCCAAAATCTGCTGTTATTCTTTTCTTTATTCCTGTGTACACATAACTTGTCCTTTTTCTCTGGCTGCTTTTATGATTTTTCTCTTTAATCATTGGTTTTGAGCAATTTGACTATGATGTGCCTTGGGTGTAGTTTTGTTCATGTTTCTTGCCCCTGGGATTCACTGAGACTCTTGGCTCTGTGAATTTATATTTTTCATTAAATATGGAAAATTTTTGACCGTTATTCTTCAAATGTTTCCCCACTACCCCACCCTCCTTTGAGGACTCCATTTACTTGTATATTAGGCTGTTTGTTGACGCTTCTCCTCCTTTTTTTTCTTCCTCTTCCTCTCCTTCTTTTTTGTCAACTTAATACTTTCTTTTCTGTGTTTCATTTTGAGGAGTTTCTAATGCTATGTCTTCGAGTTCGTTAATCTTTCCTTCTCCAATGTCTAACTGACTGTTAATCCCAACTGGTGTATTTTCCATATTGCACATTGTAGTTTTTGGTTTCTAGAAGTACAATTTGACTCTTTTTAAAAATATCTTCTAAATCTCTACTTAACTTTTTGAATATATGTAATACATCCAACCATTGGGTTATGAACATCCAACTTACAGACAACTCATACGTAAGAATGGACTGCCATAATATATTAAAAATTTGAGTTAAATACATACAATGGTTCATAATAACTAACACATGTACTACTTTGTGATGCTCGTGAAAACATTGCACAGTTTCTTAAGTGTTTTATATGCATAAAAAGGTAAAATATATATTATAGACTAAGACAAACATTTGACTGATGTTAAATAAGAACTATATGTACCTGTTCTGACTTACCTACGAATTCGACTTATAGCCAGATTTAGGATCGGATCTTGTTCATAAACTGGGGACTGCCTGTACAGTTATAGTATCTTCTTAAATTTCCTTCTCTTTTAATTGTCAATTCTGAGTGGGTTTTGATTGATTGATTTTTCTCCCCATTATGGGTTGTATTTTCTTGCTTCTTTGCATGAGAGGGAGAGAGAGAGAGTGAGGTCAGCTCCTTTCAAATAAAACAAAGTTTGAGAAAATAGTTAAGTTTGTCAGTGGGCTCACTAGCATTTCACCTTGATTTGGACAGACTTACCGATCTGGTCACAGGTAGTCCTAGACAAGCACAGGTGCACCCCAGCGGTCAACCCAGGTAAAGGCTTCTCAAGATAGGTGGGAAAATATATAAAGAAAAAGAGATAGGGCCTGAGTGGGGCTCCTTCTCCCAAACTCTACAGATAGGCAACTCCTACTCTCTTGGGGAGGTTGAGTATGGCCTCGGAAAGTAGCCCTGATTGTCATTCTAGGGAAGATAACTTTCTGTGGAAACTAGAGGGTAGAGACAAATGGTCTCACTAAGAGAGGAGCATATGGCTCTTGGCTCTTCTGAGTGATCATGGAAGAATTAACCTTTAACCTTATTTCTTCCTCTGTTAAATAGGTGTCTCACCAATTTTTTGGTTCCGTCTCTTTGCACGGAACCATATGATGTGAAATTCAGTAGCGTCTGCTTAAAATTGGCATTTATGTCTTGTTCATTTCAATGATTATGTTTTCTGTGATGATACCACAGTTTACGTGTCTCTCTTCCTCACTAACCTCTGAGCCCCGTAAAGACAGAGAAGTTTTTACTTTCGTATCCGCTGGTACATCAATCATTTATGTTGAATAAATGAATGTGTTCATGAATCAGTATTTACCAGGATGTACATTTCCTCAACTCAAAAATGAAAACATTTAATGCCTTTCAGGAAGGAGTTGATTAATGCTGCATAGATGCTCAGAAGCTGTCCCACACCTTCAAAAGATTCACCCAGTTCTCTCACTCTCTCTGTTTCTCTCGCTGTTATGATAACAGTTTATAAAGCATATAGGAGTCCCTGGGTGGCACAAATGGTTAAACAATGGACTACTAACCAAAAGGTCAGCAGTTCGACCCCACTTAGAGGTGCCTTGGAAGAAAGTCCTTGTGGTCTACTTCTGAAAGATTAGTGCCTTGAAAATCCTATGGAGCACTGTTCTACTCTGCACATATGTGGTCATCATGAGCTGGAATTGAGTCAGTGCCAACTGGTATGCAGTATATGGGATTGTGGTAGCCTCATTGCTTCCCAGTTCTGCAGAATCATAACCAGCTCCATAACTGCATTAATGGGAATTATGATAAAAACTTCCTCCTCCCCCGCAGAGCAATCTTGTCCTACCCTGACATTGAGTTTCTCAAAGCTATTCAATTCAGAGACACAGACAAGATGTCTCCAATGTGAGATTTGGGCTCAGATTCTGCTCCAACACTGCCAGTTCCCGGAGCGTTTTCCCTGTATCACTGCAGTATTTACTAAGGGATTTGAGAAATATCCACCTGGGCTGGGGCACTGCAGCTCCATGATACCTCCCTTGCTGTCTGTCACCTGCCCATTGCCAACTCCAGATTCAAGGAGGGTGAAACACACATTCCTCCTGACAAGCGCTTGGTAATATAATCTAAGCAGAGGGCTTTGGAAAGCTCAATAACAATAAGCCCCCATTCATGTCAGCTTAGTTAATTAGACATCAGCCAGCAGGCTGACGAGGCTTGGGCTGAAATTTACCTCTGCTTTGAAAAGGCTTTCTTCATACACAGTGAAAATTAATTGGGTAAACAGAATGTCAGATGAATGCTGGGGGGAAAAACAGCAAAAGGAGAAAGATGCATTTAATTGCTCTCATGATATAAACAGCCTTTCATAAACAAATAAATGCAATCTCAGAGCAGTGGACAGAGTGGAAAGGGCACTGGCAGGAGAATTTGTTGCTCTGAGTGCCTGTCCTGGCTCTACCCTAACAACTGGCTCACTTTAAAAACACTGCTTTCCCTCCCTGGGCTTCAGTTGATTACTCTATGTATTAGTTATCTAGTGCTGCTGTAACAGAAGCAGCACCAGCTGGGTGGCTTTGACAAACAGAAATTTATTATCTCACTGTTTAGGAGGCTGGAAGTTCCAATTCAGGGTGCTGGCTTTAGGGCAAGATTTACTTTCTCTGTCTGCTCTGGGGGGAGGTCCTTGTCTCTTCTTGACCCTTGATGATCTTCATGTGCCTTGGCATCTATCTTACCCCATTTCTGCTCATTTAATCTGATCCTTTTACATTTCAAAAGAGATTGACTCAAGACACACCCTACATTAATACTGCCTCATTAACATAACAAATAAAACCCATTTCCAAATGGGATTATAACCACAGGTACTGTATAGGGGTTAGGATTTACAACACATATTTTTAGGGGATGTAATTTAATCCATAACACTCTATAAAATCAGAAATTGTTCTCCTGATTCTCCATGGCCTCTAATAACTTTACACAATGATAGCAATTAATGTGCTCAATTCGAGACAAACCCTAGATCTTCCCTAAGCCAGGCAGCCCAAGCATTGTAGTAGGAAGCACTGTTCCCTGCTAGGAAATGCAATCACCTTAACCTCAGAATGCCAGTCTTTCCCACTTCCAGTCTGCCCTTCTCATTTTTGCCAGAGTAATCCTTCCAAAAGGCAGTTCTGACCTTGCCTCTTCCCTTATAGTGGCAAACTCCTTAAAGTCCAAACTCCCTAGCAAGGCACACGAGGCTTTTCACAATACCTCCTGCCCCAGCTTTGCTCATTGCCTACCCAAACCCTGGGTGCCAGCCCTGCTGAATTCTGCACAATTTCCAGAATGCTTACCACACTTCAGACTCAGTTTGTTTGCATATGCTGTTCCTCTGTTTTGCCTGGGAACTGCTACACACCCTCCAAGCTTCCTGAGCCTCCAGGGCTTTTCTCTGTTGCAGTCAAAAGGTGGCCTGTTTGCTGCCTCCACTAGACTGTGGATTCTTTAAGTACATGGGTTTAGTCCTATTCTCTTAGTGTTTCTAAAGTCCACATGGGGGATCCTAAACGGTTATTGCATAGATGAATGAAAACAGCATTTAAAAGCAATAAAAAGGCAATTTTATAGCTACTTAATTTTGAAATTTCCTGTTTTGAGATTAGCTTTCCCTTGCTATTCTGAATTAGTGAACGGTGCTGACATTTTTGAGGATTCTCTAAGAGCCATTAGTCGGGAAGATTCTGTTTTGAGAATTGCAATTAAGATGCAGAAAGGGTTTAGTTAGTGAACTGAGACTAGGTGTTTAAGAAAAGTCATTTGGAAAATGTCACGGGCAATTTTTTTTAATAATACTTTTCTCATCCCATGATAGAAGAGGTTGGCTTATTTGATATTCTGTTAAGCAGAATCATAGCCATGTTTCTGCATGCCCATTAGGAATCATAATTGATGGTTCTAGAGATGGGTGGGTTTCCCCAGAGGGTATAAATTTTTGACCCCTGGAGATGTTCAGGTAGAAGCTGGAAGGCCATCAGATGTGCTTGCCGAAAAGGGACTTGCATGTATCCATTTCAATTTAGAGATTTCTTTTTTTGGACATTATGAATTTCCAGATTTATAGATGAGAAAAGTGAGACTCAGAAAGGTTCTTTATAGTTATTGAATTAATTCAGTACTATTGCCATTTTGGACTGGACAATTCTTTACTGTTGAGGGCTGGCCTGTGCACTGTAGGGTGTTTAGCAATCTCAATCTCTGCACTATTGACATTTTGGACTGGATGATTCTCTGTTGTCAGGAGCTGGCCTGTGCATTGTAGGATGTCCAGCAGCATTCCTGGCCTTTACCCATTAGATGCAAGTAGCACCCCTCAGTTGTGAAAACTAAAAATGTCTGCAAACATTGCCAAATGTCTCCTGGGGCGACACAATTGCCACCACTGAGAACCGCTGAATTAAAAGAATGAATGAATAATCATTACCTGAGGTAAGCTGAAAGCCTGAATTTAGTCTATACTTGAATTTTGTTTTTTATTTTTGTGTTACTGTTAACTAGATTCAATAAGCATGCATTGCAGAGCTGCCTGTGAGGCCATACAGAAGACACTGTGCTAGGCACTATGGAATTATGGAGAGGTAAAGAATTCCACAGTCTCTTTAAATAACATACAAGTAGCTCATGCAGACATATTGAGACAGGAGGGTCAGTGTGGATAAAGCTGATGTGCAACAGTGTTAAAGAATGTGACCCTAAAAAATGGAAGGTAGAGAGGCAGGGCCAAGATGGCCCACTGGTCAGACACTTCTGGAGGACCCTCTTACAACAAAGACCCAAAAAAAAACAGGTGATTTGATTATATATGGCAATCTGGGAGCCCTGAACATCAAAGGCAGATTTGAGGAACCAGACTGAGTGGCAGGGGAAAGGAGAGATGGTTTGGAAGCAGTGAGGAGTTGCCAGACCTCACCAGGCGAGAACCTGAGCCCTTCAGGCCTGAGCAGCTTGGAGGTGAGTGGTGAGGCAGAAAAGCGACAGTGCTCAGGAGGCACGTTTTCCACACCAGGAGAAACCCAGGGCCAGAGAGTCTACACAGCCACCCAGAACCAGTGAGAAGCAGTCCTCATCAGTGAAAGATAAGTACTTGTGTATGGCTAACCATGCGAATCAAAAACACCCTCCTTAGGGAAAAGCCTCCCTCCCATTTACCTCCCTACTCCCTGCTCTGCACTGGGTCCCAGACTGGCTTCAGCAATTGCCGAGTCCTCTGGGCCAGAAGTAGGATTTGTCACACACCCAGAGCCATTCTCCCTGCCTTGGAGAGTAAACAAATTAACAAACGGGAAAAAAATAAACTGCCGGCTCCCCTAAGCCAGGAACACAGAGTAGGTACAGCTCCTTAGCCTAGACAGAGGCATAAGGGATCCACGGACTTTGAGTGCCTTCCCCCCTGCATAGACTTGTGTGGGCCCATCTCAACAGTGTAGACCCTCATTACTGCAGTACAACAGGGTATATACCAGAACTCTAACTTTAACTGTTTCAGCTGTGAAGTGGCAGGTTTTTGACATTTGACACTGCTCTGCCCATTAAGCAGGGTCTTCACTTACCCACATCAGGGGACTGAGGACTGGTGGCTCCACCCATGCCACCTAGTCACCTGCGATAGAGGACCATGAATAAGAGGTGCTCCCTAGTCCTTACAGCCAACGGCATCAGTCCAGCTGCAAAACCCACCCACCTACGTGCTCTAGGGAACTGGACACGCCTTCCTCCTGGACACTTGGGGGCAGCCCTCAGCCCTTGCCTTGCTCAGAGTGTGTCCCCATGCTGCAGTCAGATGCCTGTGCCTACACCAATCACCCGTGCCTGTCTAGGACTGTGAGAGCCTACACCACACACTTGGTGGCTATCTACCTGGACACCTGAGCTGAATCCATATAGGAAGAGCCGGCAGACTCCTGAGCTCACATACCGAGTAACAGATCTAACCACCTGGTGACAGGACATTAGAGCTTCAAAGCTGCCAATAATCAAATTAGCTCATACGAGCAGCCTATCTGGGCATAGCAAAACAAAACAAGAAGCTAGGACACAGTAAGCAAACATAAAATAAATAAATATAGTAACTTATTGATGACTTGGAGACAACAATCAATATCAAATCACATAAAGAGGCAATCCATGATGGCTTCAGCAAGCTCCCAAAATAAAGAATCTAGAAATTTTCCGGAGTAGGAAAATTTCTTGGACTTACCAGAGGCAGAATACAAAAGATTAATATACAAAATTCTTCAAGAAATTAGGAAGGAAATTAAGCAAAACACAGAACACACAATAGAGGAAATTAAAAAGATTAGACAAGAGCATAAGGACAAATTTAACAGGCTGCAAGAATCCATAGAGAGGCAGCAATCAGAAATTCGTAAGATTAACAATAAAATTTCAGAATTAGACAACTCAATAGAAAGTCATAGGAGCAGAATTGAGACAATGGAAGCCAGAATTACTGAGATTGAAGATAAAGCACTTGACCCCAACTTACTTGAGGAAAAATCATATAAAAGATTTAAAAAATAAAGAAACCCTAAGAATTATGTGGGACTCTATCAAGAGGAATAACCTACGAGTGATTGGAGTACCAGAACAGGGGGCAATAACAGAAAATACAGAGAGAATTGTTGAAGATTTGTTGGCAGAAAACTTCCCTGATATTGTGAAAGATGAAAAGATACCTATCCAAGATGCTCATCGAACCCCACATAAGGTAGATCCCAAAAGAAAGTCACCAAGATATATTATAATAAAACTTGCCACAGCCAAAGATAAAGAGAGAATTTTAAGAGAGGCTAGGGATAAATGAAAAGTTATCTACCAACGAGAATCAATAAGAATAAACTCGGGCTACTCAGCGGAAACCATGCAGGCAAGCAGGCAATGAGGTGGCATATATAAAGCCTTGAAGGAAAAACACGTCTTGCCAAGAGTTACATATCCAGCAAAACTGTCTCTCAAATATGATGATGAAATTAGGGCATTTCCAGATAAACAGAAGTTTAGGGAATTTGCAAAAACCAAACCAAAATTACAAGAAATACTAAAGGGAGTCCTTTGGTTAAAATCAGTAACATCAGATAACAACTCAAGACTAGAACACAGGACTGAGCAACCAGATATCAACCCAGATAGGGAAGTCACAAAAGTAAATCAAAGCTAAAACACTGAGAATAGGGAAACAGATGTCAATATGTAAAAGATGACAATATTAAAACAAAAAGAGGGACTTATAAAATGTAGACATAGATTTTTCATATGGAGAGGAAGTCAAGGCGGTATAAAGAAATAAAAGACTGGTATAAACTTAGAAAAATAGGGGTAAATATTAAGGTAACCACAAAGGAAACTAAAATCCTACAAGTCAAAATAAAAAACTAGAAAAATATAAAGCTTCAGCAAACACAAAATCAACAACAATGAAAAAGATGAAAAGAAAATACGTAAAGAAAAATGACTCAGCACAGAAAATTAAGTGGAACAAAGAAACTGTGAACAACACACACAAAAACACATCAGAATGACAGCACTAAACTCATACCTATAATAATTATGGTGAATGTAAATGGACTAAATGCACCAATAAAGAGACAGAGTGGCAGACTGGATAAACATGATCCGTCTATATGCTGCCTGCAAGAGACACATCTTAGACTTAAAGACACAAGCAAACTAAAACTCAAAGGATGGAAAAAATATATCAAACAAACAACACTCGAAAAAGAGCAGGAGTGGCAATATTAATCTCTGACAAAATAGACTTTAAAGTAAAATCCACCACAAAGGATAAGGAAGGACACTATGTAATGATTAAAGGGTCAGGAGGACATAACTATAATAAATATTTACGCACCCAACGTCAGGGCTCCAAAATACATAAAACAAACTCTAACAGCACTGAAAAGAGACATAGCTCCACAATAGTAGTAGGAGACTTTAACACACCACTTCCGGTGAAGGACAGAACATCCATAAAGAAGCTCAACAAAGACATAGAAGATCTAAATGCTACAATCAACCAACATGATCTCATAGACATATATCAAACACTCTACCCAACAGCAGCAAAGTATACTTTCTTTTCCAATGCACATGGAACATTATCCAGAATAGACCACATATTAGGCCATAAAGCAAGCCTTAACAAAATCCAAAGCATTGAAATATTACAAAGCCTCTTTTCTGACCATAAAGCTGTAAAAGTAGAAATCAACAACAGAAAAAGCAAGGAAAAAAATCAAACACATGGAAACTGAAAAACCCATTGCTCACAAACTACTGGCTTATAGAAGAAATTAAGGATGGAATAAAGAAATTCATAGACTCAAACGAGAATGAGAACACATCCTACCAGAACCTTTGGGTCAGAGCAAAGGCAGTGCTCAGAAGTCAGTTTATGGTGATAAATGCACACATCCAAAAGAAGAAAGGGCCATAATCAAAACATTAACCCTACAACTGAAACAAGTAGAAAAAGAGAAGCAAAAGAAGCCCTCAGGCACCAGAAGAAAGGAAATAATAAGAATTAGAGCAGAATTAAATGAAATAGAGAATAGAAAAAAATTGAAAGAGTTGAAAAGACCAAAAGCTGGTTCTTTGAAAAGATCAACAAAATTGATAAACCATTGGCCAAAATGACAAAAGAAAAACAGGAGAGGAAGCAGATAACCCGTATAAGAAATGAGATGGGTGGTATCACAACAAACCCAACTGAAATTGAAAGAATCATAACAGAATACTATGAAAAATTGTACTCTAACAAGTTTGAAAACCTAGAGGAAATGAACAAATTTCTAAAAACTCACTACCTACCTAAACTAACACAAACAGAGGTAGAACAACTAAATAAACCCATAACAAAAGAAGAGATTGAAAAGGTAATTTAAAAACTCCCAACAAAAAAAAGCCCTGGCCCGGATGGCTTCACTGGAGAATTCTACCAAACTTTCAGAGACGTTAACACCACTACTACTAAGGGTATTTCAGAGCATAGAAAAGGATGGAATACTCCCAAACTCATTCTATGAAGCCAGCATAACCTTTACCTGCTACCAAAACCAGGTAAAGACACCACAAAAAAAGACAATTAGACCAATATCCCTCATGAACATTGACGCAAAAATCCTCAACAAAATTCTAGCCGATAGAATTCAGCAACATATCAAAAAAATAATTCACTATGACCAAGTGGGATTTATACCAGGTATGCATGGATGGTTCAACATTAGAAAAACAATCAATGTAATCCAGCAGATAAATAAAAAAAAAAAGATAAGAACCACATGATCTTATCAATCGATGCAGAAAAGGCATTTGACAAAGTCCAATACCCATTCATGATAAAAACTCAACAAAATAGGAATAGAAGAGAAATTCCTCAATATAATTAAGGGCATTTATACAAAACTAACAGCCAGCATCATCCTAAATGGAGAGACTTTGAAAGCATTCCCCTTGAGAACAGGAACCAGACAAGGATGCCCTTTATCACCACTCTTATTCAACATTGTGCAAGGTCCTAGCCAGAGCAATTAGGCTACAAAAAGAAATAAAGGGCATCCAGATTGGTAGGGAAGAAGTCAAAATATGTCTATTTGCAGATGATATGATCTTATATACAGAAAACCCCAAAGAATCTACAAGAAAACTACTGGAACTAATAGAAGATTTCAGCAAAGTTTCAGGATACAAGATAAACATACAAAAATCAGTTAGATTCCTTTACACTAACAAAGAGAACCTTGAAGAGGAAATCACCAAATCAATACCATTTACAATAGCCCCCAAGAAGATAAAATACTTAGGAATAAATCTAACCAGAGACATAAAAGACCTATACAATGAAAACTACAAGACACTACTGCAAGAAACCAGAAGAGACCTGCATAAGTGGAAAAGCATACCTTGCTCATGGATAGGAAGACTCAACATTATGAACATGTCAGTTCTAGCCAAAACGATCTACAGATGCAATGTAATCCTGATCCAAATTCCATGGGCATTTTTTAATGAGACAGAGAAACAAATCACCAACTTCTTATGGAAAGGGAAGAGGCCCTGAGTAAGTAAAGCATTACTCAAGAAGAACAAAGTGGGAAGCCTCACACTACCTGATTTTAGAAGCTATTCTGTCACCATGGTAGTCAAAACATCTTGGTAGTGGTACAACAACAGATACATAGACCAGTGGAACAGAATTGAGAATCCAGACATAAATTCATCCATCTCTGAGCAGCTGATATTTGACAAAGACCCAAAGTCTGTTAATTGGGGAAAAGACAATCTCTTTAACAAATGGTGCTGGCATAACTGGATATCCATCTGCAAAAAACTGAAACAAGACCCATACCTTACACCATGCACAAACACTAAAAATAGATCAAAGACTTAAATATAAAATTGAAAATGATAAAGATCATGGAAGAAAAAATAGCGAAAATGCTAGGAGCCCTAATACATGGCATAAACACAATACAAATCATAAGTAACAATGCACAAGCACTAGAAAAGAGACTAGATAACTGGGAACTCCTAAAAATCAAACACTTATGCTCATCAAAAGACTTCACCAAAAAAGTCAAAAGACAACCTACAGACTGGGAAAAAAATTTTGGCTTTGACAAATCCAATCAGCATCTAATCTCTAAAATCTACAAGATACTGCAAAACTTCAACAACAAAAAGACAAATAACCTAATTAAAAAATGGGCAAAGGATATGAACAGGCACTTCGCCAAAGAAGATATTCAGGCTGCTAACAGACACGTGAAGAAATGCTCAGAATCATTAGCCATTAGAGAATGCAGATCAAAACTACAATGAGATAACATCTCACCCCAACAAAGCTATCATTAATCCAAAAAACAGAAAATAATAAATGCTGGAGAGCTTGTGGAGAGACTGTAACACTTATACAATGTTGGTGGGAATGTAAAATGGTACAACCACTGTAGAAATTGATTTGGTGCTTCCTTAAAAAGCTAGAAATAGAATTACCATACCATCCAGCCATCCTAGTCCTTGGAATATATCCTAGAGAAATAAGAGTTGTCACATGAATAGATATATGCGTCCCCACGTTCATTGCAGCAGTGTTCATGATAGCAAAAAGATGGAAACAACCTAGGTGCCCATCAACGGATGAATGGATAAACAAATTATGGTATATTCACACAATGGAGTACTACGAAACGATAAAGAACAATGGAGCCGTGAAACATAACATGGAGGAATCTGGAGGTCATTATGCTGAGTGAATTTAGTCAGTCACAGAAGGACAAATATTATATAAGACCACTATTATAAGAACTCAGGAAAAGTTTTAAACACAGAAAAAAACATTCTTTGGTGGTTACAGGGGTGGGGAGGGAGGGTGAGGGTTATTTACCAACTAGATAGTAGATAATAATCATCTTAGATGAAGGGACAACAGCACACACTACAGGGGAAGCCCGCACAACTGGACTAAACCAAAATTAAGATGTTTCCTGAATACAATCAAACACTTTGAGGGACAGTAGCAGGGGTAGGGGTCTGAGGCCATGCTTTCAGGGGACATCTAGGTCAATTAGCATAACAAAGCTTATTAAGAAAATGTTCTACATCCTACTTTGGTGAGTGGCGTCTGGGGTCTTAAAAGCTTGCAAGCGGCCATCTAAGATGCATCAATTAGTCCCAACCACCTAGAGTAAAGGAGAATGAAGAACACCAAAGACACAAGGAAAGTAGTAGCCCAAGAGACAGAAAGGGCCACATAAACCAGAGACTTCATCAGCCTGAGACCGGAAGAACTAGATGGTGCCCAGCTACCTCCAATGACCGCCCTGACAGGAAACACAACAGAGAGTCCCGGATGGAGCAGGAGAAAGGTGGGGTGCGGAACTGAAATTCTAGTAAGAAGACCAGGCTTAATTGTCTGACTGAGACTGGAGAAACCCCAGAAAACATGGCCCCTGGATTCTCTATCATCCCAGAATTAAAACAATTTCCGAGGCCAACTCTTCAGACAGGGATTGGAATGGACTGTGGGACATAAAGTGATACTCGTGAGGAATGTGCCTCTTAGCTCAAGTAGATGCAAGAGACTAAACAGGCAGCTTGTGTCCGGAGGTGAGATGGGAAGGCGTAGAGGGTTAGGAGCTGGTTGAATGGACATGGGGAATGAGGGGTGGAAAGGAGGAGTGTGCTGTCACAGTATGGGGAGAGCAATTAGAGTCATATAACAATGTATGTATAAATTTTTGTATGGGAAAAAAAAAAGAATGTAGTAGTTATAATCTTAGACTCTAGAATCAGAATGCCTGAGTTTGAAATATTGGTGTTAACATTCTCCAGCTGTTTTACCAGTGGGCAAGTTACTTCACAGCTCCATGCCTCAGTCTTCTTATCTGTTTGATGGGAATGATAATAATAGTCTATATCAAGGTTTGTTGTGAGGATTAGATGGTTAATATATGTAACATGTTTGGAATGGTGCCTGCCACATAAAGAGTGCTATTAACATATGTTGTTGAATAAAATATACCAGGGACTAAGAAATGCACATTTTTAAGGACCACTAAGATAGAAAAAATGCTGACAATTGTAATTAAAACAAACAATCAATTATAAGACTCATCCTGATTTCAGGGGTTAAAATATGAAAAAAGTACATCTTAGATTTGATGTAGTATGAGTGCACTATCACGGCTTTGTAGTCAGGCTTGTATTTGAATTCTTGAGCCACTATTTTCTAGCTGGGTCAACTTGAAAGAATTATTTAAATTCTCTGAACTTGTTTCCTTTAATAGTCATCTCATAGGGTTGTGGTGGATATTAAAGGAGACCATTTATGTAAACTGCCTTAGCAAAAAGTGGGTGTTCAACACATGGTAGCTATTAACATGGGTACATAAAAAAGTATCGCTACCAGCATTCCATGCATGGGTTTATTCCAAACAAAACGTCTTTAAACATGTCACAGGGATCAGTGAGTAGCTGCAGACAAGTTCTCTCAGTAACACACTTGTCTTTACTCTTGTTAGGGTGCCTTCAAAAAAAAAAAAAAAAAAAGATACTTTTAGTGCCATGGAAAAAAACAATTTTGAGGTCAGGGCTAACATCAAATTTTTAACAAAACTCAAGTGGACGTCTTCCCAAATCATTGAAGCTTTGCAACACGTTTATGGGAGTGCTGCCCCGCAAAAAAGAAGTTTTTGGATGGAGTAAGCGTTTTAAAGGTTGAGAAAACCTCAAAGATGAGCCAAGAGAGGGAAGATCGCATGGAAGTTTATGGCAGCTGTTTCTTGGGATTTCAAAGGGTTAGTCTTTTTTTTAAAATTGTGATTTAGGTGCAAGTTTATAGAGAAAATTAATTTCTCATTAAACTGTTAATACACAAATTGATTTGTAACATTGATTCCCAACCCTGTGATATATCAGTACTCTCCCCTTCTCCACCCTCGGCTCCCTGCTTCCATTCATCCAGTTTTCCTGTCCCTTCCTGCCTTCTCGTCTTTGCTTTTGGGCTGGTGTGCCCATTAGTCTCAAATACGTGATTGAACTATGAAGCACGTCCCTCATGTGTGTTATTGTTGGCCCTACAGACCTGTCTAATCTTTGGCCAAAGGGTGAACCTCAGGAGTGACTTCAGTACTGAGTTAAAAGGATGTCCTGGGACCATGCTCTCAGGGCTTCTCCAGTCTTTGTCAGAATAGCAAGCCTGGTCTTTTTGTGTGTGTGTGTGTGAATTTGAATTTTGTTCTACACCTTTCTCCCACTCTGTCCGTGACCCTCCACGGTGATCCCTGCCATAACAGTCGGTGGTGGTAACCAGGCACCATCTATTTGTTCTGGGCTCAGTCTGGTGGATGTTGTGGGAGTGATGGTCTATTTGTCCTTTGGACTAATCTTTCCCTTGCGTCTTTGGTTTTATTCATTCTCCCCAAAGGGGTAATCTTGATAGATTTTCTCAAAGGACACAGGATGATCAGGAGGGCTTACTATGAAGAAGTTTTAAGAAAATTGAAAACTGCTTTGGTGAGAAAAAGGCCAGGAAAGTTGCACTGAGGAATTTGTTTTCATTACAACAATCCACCTGCTCATTCTTCGAGGTTAGCAAGGGCTGTCCTACGAGAATTTCGTTGGATTTTACCCCATTGATCCTAAAGCCCTGACCTTGCCCCTTCAGACTTCTTTTTTCCCCCCAAACTCAAAGAACATTTAAAAGGAACATGATTTGAGTACCTTGAGGTAGTAGTCTGTGTCCATGCTTTTAGCCATTATTCTATACTGCCTCTAACTGAAAATGTTTATGTAAGATGTGTCTCTCCAGGGGAATGAATATTTTTTTAATATACGTTTTTTGTTTCTCAGAGCAGTTTTAGGTTTACAGAAAAATTGTGCGGAAATACAGAGTTCCCATATACCCCCTCTACTCCCTACACAGTTTCTACTATTATTAACACCTTGCATTCATGTGGTACATTTGTTACTATTGATGAACCAATGTTGATACATTATTATTAACTAAGGTCCATAGTTTACATTAGGATTTTGTGTTGTATCGTCCCATGGGTTTTGACAAATGCATAACAACATGTATCCACCATAACAGTATCACACAGAATAGGATAATCTGCATTGTTATTCC
The DNA here is from genome assembly GCA_030035585.1 of Dugong dugon. Taxonomy (NCBI): domain Eukaryota; kingdom Metazoa; phylum Chordata; class Mammalia; order Sirenia; family Dugongidae; genus Dugong; species Dugong dugon. Next base: position 58,979,596 of record CM057467.1, on the reverse strand, counting down.
TAGTTTCCTGGTAGTTCCTAACCCCCATTTACTACTTTCTAATGTCCCCTCAGATGCAGCCCATCTTATGGTTGTGGATCTTTGTAGTGCCTTCTTTAGCATTCCTGTGCATCAAATGTCAATATTTGTTTGCCTTTACCTGGGAAAATGAACAATTTACTTCAACTGTAATGCCCGAGGGGTTCACTGAACCCCCTACATATTTCTCTCAGATTTTGCATGCAGATCTGCAGCACTTACAGTGTGCCAATAAGTCCACACTGCAGCAATACATTGATGATTTTATAGTGTGTTCTGCCTCCCAGCAGGCTTGCCTTGAAGATAGTGTAATCTTGTTAAAACATTTAGCTACTGGAGAACATAAAATTTCCAAAGAAAAACTGCAATTGGCTCAGCCTTCTGTCAAGTATTTAGGTCATTTAATTTCTGCAGAAGTCATTTCTATTTATGCTACACAGAAAGCAGCAGCAAGGGTTCCTAGGACTTTGTGGCTACTGCTGAACCTGGATTCCAAATTTTTCTCTTTTATTTCAGCCTTTATACAAATATTAAAAAGGCCACTGAGCCAGATTTTTTATTCCAAATTACCTCAGAAGATCAGAAAACTATAGTTAAATTAAGGAAGCATTAATGAATACACCTGCCTTAGTTTTCTCTATCATCTAGATTTTTCTCTGTACATGAAATATCTGGAAATGCTTCAGATGTGTTGACTCAGGAACATAGGGACAACAGAGACCCATAGGCTACTATAGTCTGCAACATGACCCATAGCTCGAGGTTACCCTCCTTGCCTTAGAGGTGTAGCTGCCACTGCCAAGTTAATAGAACAACTGCTGATACAGTGTTGGATAATTTTCTGATGGTTATGTGCCCCATATTGTATCTGCCTTACTTAATTTAAGTCTGCTTTAACTCACTTCTTATGAAGTCCTTCTTCTATCTGCCTCCAATGTTAGTCTCCATTCTATGGCCCATTTGAATCCAGCTACCCTTCTCTCCATAGTTAATGAAAATGACGTCCTTCTCATGACTGTTTAGATTTAACTGAAAATTGTTGATTCCTTGAAAGGACTAAAAGAGACTCCTTCAACTAACCCTTATATAGTTTTATTTCTAGACAGCTCCTATTTAAAGCCTGACCAAATTACTTGTAATGATCAGGCTACAACTTTCACTGTTACAACTTTTACAGAAGTGCTTGAATGTCAAGTGCTCCTGAGGCCACTTCAGCCCAACAGGTTAAATTAATAGCACTCACTGGAGCTTGCAAAATTGCTGCTGGAAAATCCATCACCATATACCTGGATTCTAGATAGCATTTTGGGATTGTACATGATCTTATTATGCTTCTAAAACAGAGGCTTCTAACCTCCTCTGGCAATACTATTAAAAATGGAAACTTAGTAGCTGAACTTTTAGAAACTCTGCTACTTCCCTCTGAAATTGCTATAATAAAAATACAAGCACACCAACCTAAAGGAGTACCCCAAACTGAAGAAATTAGAGGAAATAACCTTGCTAACAAGGCAGCCAAACATGTTGCCTCTCAGGTTGTCTCGGCCCTTATGAGAACTGAAGATGGATACAATCCTGACTTAGTCCTTATTTATTATAATATTCCTGAATTAACCTCAGAAAAACATTTAAAACACTGACAATTAGCTCAAGCAGATGAAACAGAAAAATGGAAAAAGGCTACTACAAAGAAACTAACACTAAATTATGGACTGGACCTAATTGGAAATTTCTGTTATTAGGTATCATTGAGTCAGGTCCAACTGATAGCAACTCTATGAACAACAGAATGAAATTCTGCCCCATTCTGCACCATCATCACAATCGTTGCTATGTTTTAGCCCATTGTTGCAGCCACTGTGTTAATCCATCTCGTTGAGGGTCTTCCTCTTTTTCACTTACCCTCTACTTTACCGAGTATGATATCCTTCACCAGGGACTGGTCCCTCATGATAATATGTCCCAAGTAAAAAGAAATTAGTCTTACTCAAATGTATGCAGGTTCCTATGACGCCTTACGTGAAAATTCTCACTTACAACATGATAAAATGATTGAAACCATGAAAAAATATTGGGGGGGAAAATTTTTTTGAGGCTAGTTTATATGTAACTACCTACTGCTCCATTTGCCCCTGCTACAATTCTGGAAAATCTCTCAAAGTCCAGCCCGGACAATATCCTTTTCCATCTTGACCTATGTTCAAATGGCATCTAGATTTTATTAAATTCCCACCTTCCACTAGTTATAAATATATATTAATAATGATTTGTAGGTTTTCACATTGGGTAGAAGCCTTTTCCTACTGTTGTGCTACTGCAACTTTTGTAGCAAAGAAGCTTCTGGAAACTACTATTCCTACTTGGCGGGGGGGGCCTCCAAAAATTCTTTGTAGTGATCAGGGAACTCACTTTATTGGCCAAACTATTAAAGAATTATGGTGATCTTTCCCTATATATCAAAGATTGTATTCTGAGTTCTGGCAAAATGGCGCTCTAGGCAGAAGCACCACAACGTCCCTCCACAGCAAAGATCTGAAAAACTAAGCCGAACAGAGAATACAACAATCCTGAAACCCTAAAACATCAAATGAAGAGATAAAGAACTCAGCCAAGCACCAAATGGAGTTAGAAAACTGACAGAGAATGGAGAGCAAGGAGAGATACATGCAGAGGTCCCCTACCAGCTAACGCAGTGCAGATCCGCCATCTTAGACTCCTATCGGAGACCAGCAAACGGGGTACGAGAAAGCAGCCTCACGGAGCATCCAGCGGGAGACAAAAAACTGGTAATTTGTGATATACACTTTCCCACCCCCCACACTTATTCACGCCCACTTGGCCTCCTCTGCTTCCCCGGGCCACAATCTCTTGACCGGGAAACACTGGCTGCTTGGATTCCACACACCCAAACGGGCTGGCTCTCTGAGTGCCATTTGCTGGCTGCTGGTGTTGCTTTCTTTCCACTTCTTTTGATTTCTTCCTTACCTCTCACCACCTCACCCTCCTTTCACTCAAATCCCTGGCTCCGTGCACCATCTTTGCTTCTTCCTGAGGGGCTGCAGAGCTCTGGTAATTTGTGACATACGCTTTCCCATTCCCTACCCTTCTTCACCCACACTTGGCCCCCTCTGCTTCCCATGGACACAGTCTCGTCTGAGAAACACCAGCCCACACTAGCTGGCTCTCTGAGTGCCATTTGTTGGCTACTAGTGTTGCTTTTTCTTCTGCTTCTTTTGATTTCTTCCTTACCTCTCACCACCTCCCCCTCCTTTCGCTCAAATACCTGGCTCCATGCAACATCTTTGCTTCTTCCTGAGGGGCTGTGAAGCTCTGTTCGAGTGTGGACCTACTTCCCAGTCTGGGTTGCCATGCTGCGGGGATCCTGAGGCTTTTATTCTTTTGTTTGTTTTGAATTATTTGTTTGTTTTGTTTTCCTTTTCTTAAGCTGGGAGCCCCTTCTGGCCAGACGGTGCTGCGTGGCAAGGAGACTTCCCCCTCGGCTTGCACAGACGAGCAGAGGGATCCCTGAGGGCATTTCTTTTTTTGCTGGGTTTTTTTTTTTTTCTGTTTTTTTGGGGGGCCTTTCTTATTCTTTTTTTTTTAATTTGTTTTGTTTTCTTCTCCCTCTTTTTACCTTTTTGTCTTTCTTCATTGCTCAGTTTCTCGTCTCTCTATATCTTCCTTCTCTTCCTGTTCCCTGAATACCTGGTTTTTACAAACCTCTACGCCTCCTAGCCTGGCAGTACTGCAACACCTGAGAGCTACTTCCCCAGACCTCATAGCTGCACTTGTGGGATCCCTGGGAACTTTGTGGTTCTTTAACCTTTCTGATTTTTATTTATTCATTCATTTCTTCCTCTTCCCGTTTCTGGTTTTCTCCATTTCATAGTCTCTCATCTCTCCACTCCAAAGGCAAGCTCCCCTAGCATTCTGTTTTTGTTTGTTTGTATGTTTTTGGCTCCTGTTCCTCTCTCATCTCTCCCATATCCATCTTACATCCACACATAACAATCTCCCTGATGCATCCTGCCTACCTGCACTGTGTGCTTGACATCACACCACCAAGCAGCACAGGCACAGCCTACTAGAACCTGCCCTGCACTGATTACCGACCCACTCTGGTGCCGGTAGTAACTGCCAAAAACAACCCATCCCAGTAACTCCTCTTCAGCTACACCTGCCATGCCGTACCATATCTGAGTGACTGACCCTGCCAATTGGAGAAGGAGGCAAAAGTATTGTGCCCACAGATGAGAAAATAACAAAGAACACACAGTCCAGCATAGTCAATTTTTTTTAAAAAAAAGGGACGAAGCAAACAAATCTACAGTCAATAAACGAGAAAAATAATCCATGAATGCCCCGAAGACAGCAGAAAATAACACAACATCTACAAAAACAGGACAGGATGGTTCCACTAGTCGTCCAAAATAAAACACGAGATGACTCTCCTCTGGAAGAAAATGCACTAGAACTACCTGATAGGGAATTCAAATCTCTAATACTCAGAATTTTCCAAGACCTGAGGCAAAAAGCTGACAAACATTAGGAAAAACTAGACAGCTTCATAGAAAATACAGACAAAAAATTGGAAGAATTCCAGGAAATAATGCAAGAACAAAGTGCCAAAATAAATTTACAACTAGAAATTATACAAATACAACAAAGAAATCCAAAAGATAAACAACAAGATTTCAGAAATGGATGGTGTCATAGAAGGGCTGAGAAGCAGATTTGAAAAGGTGGAAGACAGGATCAGTGGAATTCAAGACAAACACCTAGATACAACTCTGTTTCAGGAAAACTCAGAAAAAAGAACAAAGAAAAATGAAGAGACCCTGAGAGTTATGTGGGACACAATTAAAAGCAAAAACTTAAGAGTGATTGGCATCCCAGAACAGGGGGAGAAAACAGAAAACACAGCGAGGATCATTGAGGAACTGCTGACAGACAACTTCCCCAGTATCATGAAAGATGAAAAGCTGGCCATCCAAGAAGCTCAACGAACCCCATATAGAAGAGACCCCAAAAGAAAATCACCAAGGCATATCATATTCACACTCACCAACACCAAAGACAAACAAAGAATCCTGAGAGCAGCTCGTCAAAAACAAGAATCACATACAGAAGAAAAACAATAAGACTAAGCTCAGATTATTCAGCAGAAACCATGCAGGCAAGAAGGCAATGGGATGACATATATAAATTCTTGAAAGAAGAAACTTGTCAGCCAAGAATAATATATCCTGCAAAACTCTCGTTCAAATTTGATGGTGACATTAGGTCATTTCCAGATAAGCAGAAATTAAGGGAATATGTAAAAGTAAAACCAAACTTACAAGAATTATTAAACGGAGTTCTTTGATCTGAGGACAAACAGCTTCAGCTCACAGGCAGAACCTAGAACGCAGGATCGTACAACCCAGATATCAAACTAGGAAATGAACTCTCGAGGACTATGCAAAACCAAAAGAAATACAACATGGAATCAGAGCAGTTAATCAATAAATGACAACAGCATCAAAACAATAAAAGAGGGAATAAACGGCATAGGTATGGAACCTTCTAATGGAGAGGAAGGCAAGGTGATACCAAGTAATGGTAGACTGCTTCAAACTTAGAAAGATAAGGGTAAAATTCATGGTAACCACAAAGAAAGTTAACAAACATACTCATAGAAAAAAGAAGAAAAACATAAAGACTCAGCAAAAACAAAACCTACCAAAACAAAAGAAATGAACACAAAATCCACAAACAAAAGTAACTCAGCACAAGAGAGTAATAAGAACAAAGAAAACTTCAGCACCACAAAAAAAAAGCACTACAAAATGACAGCAACAAACTCACACCTATCAATAATTACACTGAATGTAAATGGACTCAATGCACCCATAAAGAAACGGAGAGTGACAGAATGGATAAGAAAACAGGATCCATCAATATGCTGTCTACAAGAGACACACCTTAGAAACAAAGATGTGAATTTATTAAAAGTCAAAGGTTGGAAAAAATATATCAAGCTAACAACTACCAAAAAAGAGCAGGAGTGGCAATTCTAATCTCAGATAAAATAGACTTTAAAACAAAATCTACCATAAAAGACAAAGAAGGACACTATATAATGATTAAGGGGATGATCCATCATGAAGACATAACCATAATAAACATCTACGCACCCAATGACAGGGCTCCAAAATACATAAAACAAACTCTAACAACACTGAAAAGAGAAATGAACAGTTCCACATAATAGTAGGAGACTTCAACACATCACTCTCAGTAAAGGACAGAACAACTAAGAAGAAACTCAGCAAAGATACAGAAGACCTAAAGGGCACAATCAGCCAACTTGACCTCATAGACATATATAGAACACTCCATCCAACCGCGGCAAAGTACACGTACTTTTCCAATGCAGATGGAACATTCTCCAGAATAGACCACATCTTAGGCCACAGAGCAATCCTCAACAAGATCCAAAACACTGAGATAATTAAAAGTATATTCTCTGACCACAATGCCATCAAGGCAGAAATTAACAGCAGAAAGAGCAAGGGAAAAAAATCAACTACATGGAAACTGAATAATACCCTGCTTACACATCACTGGGTAATAGAAGAAATCAGAGATGGAATCAAAAAATTCCTAGAATCAAATGAGAATGAAAACACATCATACCAAAACCTTTGGGACACAGCAAAGGCAGTCCTCAGAGGACAATTTATAGCAAAAGATGCACATATCAAAAAAGAAGAAAGGGACAAAATCAAATCATTAACTACAGAACTCAAACAATAGAGAAGAGCAAAAAAAGCCCACAACCACCAGAAGAAAGGAAATAGTAAAGATCAGAGCAGAAATAAATCAAATAGGGAACAGAAAAACAATAGAAAGAATCCACAAAACCAAAACTTGGTTCTTTGAAAGAATCAACAAAATCGACAAACCATGGGCCAGACTGATGAAAGAAAAACAGGAGAGGAAACAAATAGCCCAGATAAGAAACGAAATGGGGGACATTAAACAGACCTAACTGAAATAAAAAGGATTATAACAGAATATTATGAAAAACTATATTCCAACAAATTTGAAAACCTAGAGGAAATGGATTAGTTTATAGAAACACATGGCCTACCCAAACTACAACAAAGTGACGTTGAAAATCTGAAGAGACCCATAACAAGAGAAGAGATTGAAAAGGTAATAAAAAAAACTCCCAACCAAAAAAAGCCCTGGCCCAGATGGTTCACTGGAGAATTCTACAAAACATTCAGGGAAGAGCTTACACCGGTACTACTCAAACTATTTCAGAGCATAGAAAAGGAAGCAACACTTCCGAATTCATTCTATGAAGCCAGCATAACTCTGATACCCAACCCAGGCAAAGACGTCACAAAAAAAAAAAATTACAGACCAATATCTCTCACGAATATAGATGCAAAAATTGTTAACAAAATTCTAGCCAATAGAATTCAACATCATACCAAAAAAATAATACACCACAACCAAGTAGGATTAATACCAGGTATGCAAGGATGGTTCAACACTAGAAAATCAAACAACGTAATCCACCACATAGATAAAAGGAAAGAAAAGAATCCCATGATCATCTCAATTGATGCAGAAAAGGCATTTGACAAAGTCCAACACCCATTCCTGATAAAAACTCTCAATAAAATAGGGATAGAAGGGAAATTTCTCAACATAATAAAGGGCATCTATGCAAAACCAATGACCAACATCATTCCTAATGGAGAGAGGCTGAAAACATTCCCCTTGAAAACAGAAACAAGACAGGATGCCCTTTATCACCACTCCTATTTCACATTGTGCTGGAAGTTCTAGCTAGAGCAATAAGGCAAGAAAAAGAAATAAAGGGCATCCAAACTGGTAATGAAGAAGTTAAACTGTCCCTGTTTGCAGATGATATGATACTGTACATAGAAAACCCTAAAGACTCCACGAGAAATCTGCTGGAACTAATAGAAAGATTCAGCAGAGTAGCAGGATACAAAATAAACATTCAAAAATCAGTTGGATTCCTATACACCAGTAAGGAGAACGATGAAAAGGAAATCAGGAAAACAATGCCATTTTCAATAGCCCCTAAAAAGATAAAATACTTAGGAATAAATCTGACCACGGATGTAAAAGACCTATGCAAAGAAAACTACAAAACACTACTGCATGAAACCCAAAGGGATCTACATAAGTGGAAAAACATACTATGCTCGTGGATAGGCAGACTCAACATTGTGAAAATGTCAATTCTACCCAAAGCAATTTACAAATACAACGCAATCCTGATCCAAATACCAACAACATTCTTCAAAGAGGTAGAAAAACTAATCATTAACTTTATATGGAAATGGAAGAAGCCCCGAATAAGTAAAGTACTACTGAAGAAGAAGAATAAAGTTGGAAGACTCACACTACCTGACTTCAGAAACTACCATACACCTACAGTAGTCAAAACAGCCTGGTACTGGTACAACGACAGATACATTGACCAATGGAACAGAATTGAGAACCCAGATGTAAATCCATCCACCTACGGTCACCTGATCTTCAACAAGGACCCAAAGTCCATCAAATGGGGAAAAGACAGTCTTTTCAACAAATGGTGCTGGCAAAACTGGATATCCATTTGCAAAAAAATGAAACAGGACCCATTCCTCACACCGTATACAAAAACTACTTCAAAATGGATCAAAGACCTGAATATAAAACCTAAAACTATAAAGTTCATAGAAGAAAAAATAGGACCAACACTTCAGGCCTTAATACATGGCATTAACAGGATACAAACCATAACCATCATCGTAGAAACCCCAAAAGATAAGCTAGATAACTGGGATCTTCTAAAAATCAAACACCTATGCTCTTCAAAAGACTTCACCAGAAGAGTAAAAAGAGAACCTACAGACTGGGAAAAAAATTTTGGACAGTACAAGTCAGACAAAGGTCTAATCTCCATAATCTACAAGAAAATCCAACACCTCTACAACAAAAAGACAAATAATCCTACTAAAAAATGGGCAGAGGAAATGAACAGACACTTCACCAAAGAAGACATTCAAATGGCCAACAGACACATGAGGAAATGCTCGCGATCACTAGCCATTAGAGAAATGCAAATTAAAACCACAATGAGATACCATCTCACCCCGGCATTACCAGCACGAATCAAAAACACTGGAAATAACAAATGTTGGAGGGGCTGTGGGGAGATCGAAACACTTATGCACTGCTGGTGGGAATGCAAAATGTTACAACCATTTTGGAAAATGATGTGGCGCTTCCTCAGAAAGCTAGAAATAGACATACCATTCGATCCAGCAATCCCACTCCTAGGAATATATCCTAGAGAAATAAGAGTCGTCACTTGAATAGACATATGCACACCTATGTTCCTGGCAGCATTGTTCACAATAGCAAAAGGATGGAAACAACCTAGATGCACATCAACAGATGAATGGATAAACAACTATGGTACATACACACAATGGAGTAGTATGCAACAAGAAAGAACAACAATGAATCTGTGAAGCATCTCATAACATGGATGAAACTGGAGGACATTATGCTGAGTGAAATAAGTCAATCACAAAAGGACAAATACTGTATGAGACCTCTATTGTAAAAACCCAGGAAAAAGTTCACACACAAAATGTAACAATCTTTGTTGGTTACCAGGGATGGGAGGGGTGGGGGGGGGGAATACTAAATACGCAATAGATAAGTGGTATCTTGGGTGAAGGGTGAGACAGTTCACAATACAGGGGAAACTAGCACAACCTGTACAAGGAAAGGTCATGGAAGCCCCATAGACACATCCAAACTCCCTGAGGGACTGAATTGCTGGGCGGAGGTCTCTGGGGAACATGGTCTCAGGGAGCATCTAGCTCAATTGGCATGACACAGCTTATACAGACAATGCTCTACATTCTACCTTGGTCAGTAGTGTCTGGGGTCTTAAAAGCCTGTGAGCAGTCATCTAAGTTACTCCACTGGTCTCATCCCTTCGGGAGCAAGGGAGAATGAAGAGAACAGGATACAAGGAAAAGATTAGTCCGAAGGACTAATTGTCCACAGTTACCAAGGCCTCCACCAGACTGAGTCCAGTACAGCTAGATGGTGCCTGGCTACCACCACTGACTGCTCTGACCAGGATCACAAGAGAGGGTTCAGGACAGAGCTGGAGAAGGACGTAGAGCATAATTCTAACTCACAAAAAAAAGACCAGATTTACTGGTCTAAAGGAGACTGGAGAAACCCTGAGAGTATGGCCCCCAGACACCCTTTTAGCTCAGTGGTGAATTTATCTCCAAGGTTCACCGTTCAGCCTGGAAGTGGACAGCCCCGTAAAACCAAATGAGACTAATGAGGTCCAGTAGTCCAGTGACAAGGGCCAGAAGGCTGAAGGGGACAAGGAAGCTGGTGACAGGAAACCCAAGGTTGAGTAAGGATATTGTTGATGTGTTGGGAGATTGTTAAACACTGTCATAGGGCAACATTTGTAGTAACTGTTAAATGAGAAACTATTTTGTTCTATAAGCCTTCGTCTTAAGTGAGAATAACAGCACAATTGGAAGAGCGTAGTCAATGTCACTGAACTGTGCATGTAGAAATTTTTGAAATGGTGTATCTTTGGCTATGTGTATTTTCACCTTAAAATAAAGGTTGAGAAGTTAGAGGGTTGACATGTTGTGGGGTTGTTAACCAATTTAATAAAACAAAATGTGTACTACTGTTTCATGAGAAACTATTTGTTCTGTAAGCCTTCACCTGAAGTACAATTAAAAAAAAAAAAAAAAAAAGATTGTATTGCCCCTACCACCCTCCATCTTCTGGTTTAGTAGAAAGAACTAATGGAATAATAAAAGCTCATCTTGCAAAGCTTTTTGAAACTTTAATTTCACCTTAAGCTAAACTTCTCCCTTTAGTCCCTTTAAATCTAAAGTCCACACCACTTGAACCCCATAACTTACTCCTTATGAAATAATTACTGGAAGACCTATAGTCTTTCCTTATATTGCTTACACTGATCCTAACAATATATAAACTGATTTACTGAAATATTTTCAGTCCTTAATGCAATACTCTAAGAAGTATCTTTCACAGGTTAAACAGTCTTTTAATGACCAGGAAACAAGTGCCCCAGACCTACCCGATATTGCCCCTGGAGAATACGTATTGGAGAAGACATCAACTGAAAGACTCATTAGACCCCTGTTGGAAAGGACTCCATTTAGTCCTTCTTACTAACTGCAAAGCTAGGAGTCAGACCCTGGATTCATTTATCACAATTTAAAAGAGCTAAAATACTTGTTTGGACTTGTCAACCATCTGGGGACTTAAAATTAAAGCTGAAATACCCTAGCAGCCATAAGCAGACAACCTCAGAGGTAGACAGCTAGTCTCTAGATCACAGAACAAGTCTACATGCAATTATTGAAATTTTTGGACTTTGTTTATAATCATAGCTATTCTCATGCTAGTTGCCATATTACAAACCTGTGGTCTTATTTCTTGGTAATTCTTCTTATGCAGGTGACTGAAATTTGTGGAGCTTACTTTGTTGTTGCTGTTATTTTTATACTGTTTACCTTGTTATATTATTTCTAGGTAATTTCTTTTTCATTATGAAGCCCTTCTTAGTTTATTTGTACAGCTTTCAATCACTTCCATTAACGCTTCGAAGGAAAATGCCTTTGTTAACAACTAGCTAGTCAGTAGCCAGTGCAGGTAATTTAACCAAGTGTTGGATTTGCCATCCTTCCCCCACAAACTGTGCACAAAAATTCAGATTCATTAGCATCCCCTGTATTGAATTATAGTCTTGTACCTAATACTACAATCAACTGCAATATCACGTTTAACTGATTTACTGAAATATTGCCAATCTTTCACAGGTTAAAGGGTCTTTTAACAATCAGGAAACAAGTGCCCCAGACCTACCTGATATTGCCCCTATAAAATACAATCAACTTCAGTATCACCTTTAAATGAACCATACATGTTAAATTATGGCATACCCTAAGACTGTTAACTAAACCTCAGGTATCATGCTTTAACTTAACTCAGTACACACAAGTCAATGATACCATCAAAGGTTTACAAAATTGTATTAATCCAAACCAACCAAATGTGTTTTACTTATGCCCGGACCAGCTGCTCCTACACCCAAAGCCCCTAGACATCTTCCAACTTTTAAAAGACAATTAGACTGCTCAAGGAGCAAATCTTCCCTTTGCCATAAAATTTACTACTCTACATGTTGGGGACTATTGTCCATTTGTAATAATTCTTTAACTGTAAACTGTGAACAAATCAATAGACCAGTCCCTATTCCACAACATTATACTAGGAATAATGTGATTTGTGCTCCTATTGGATATGTATTTTTATGTAGAGGATCAAAGTATCTCCCTAAAAAGGAACTTAACCCAGATAATGGACCCTATGCCTGGGCATTACCCTGACTAGTTAGTTGGCATATGTTAGGTCAATGCACCTTAAGATTTCTAGTAGTTCCCCTTAATATCCATTCCTACAATTAAAATGTACATTGGACTAATGATTTAAAAATCCTTGCCCAATAAAAGAGAGAACTTACAGAATCTAAGGAAAACTCTCCAACAGATATGCCAGGAGATGGATAGGCGTTCCTCTGAGCCCTTTTACCTGTTTATGGCATCCCAGAACTTGAGAGGACAATTTTCAATTTGTCTGCTACTATGATTCAAATTGCTGACAGCATTGCAGATGCAATGACTGTCCAACAGAAATCTCTAAGATCCCTTGTTAAAGTTGTTTTAGATAATAGAATCACTCTTGGTTTCCTTTTGGCCCAACAAAGAGGGGTCTGTGCTAATACCCCCTGTTGTATAAATTGTTCAGGGGAGGTAGAACCCTCCCCTGGTAGAGGTAGAATGGGACATTCGACAAGTCCACCAAAAAGTCAGCAGGCTTCATTCCATACCCCCCATGCCTAATTCCCCTTTTTTCTATCTCTCTTTAGTTGGTTACCTAATAGTATTTTTTCCTGATTATGCTTGATATTACAAACTGGTTTAATTATTCTAATCATTATAATAATAGCTTTAGGATTAATCAAATGTGCTATGAAATGCTTTTCTAATGCCTGTAATCAAACTGCGGCTCCCCTTGCTATGCAAAGAATTATATATCTTGAAGAAACTATGTCCTTAAAGGAAACCAACTTCACACCTTGAGTTGGGCTTTTGGGATGTCAAAGTTCCTCCAAAAGCAGTTTTGCCCCACCCTCTATACTCCAACCCAAGGATCACAGAGGCAGAATGTATAAGCTATAGCATGGTGAAGAGCTGGGTGGTTCTTGGTTACTATAAGATAACATCTGGGGTCTTAAAAGCTCACTATAGAGTGACCATCCAGAGTAAAAAGCTCATGCAGAAGAAACATTTTTATAACAGTGATCAAAGAATCTCTAAGGAGATTCATGATCAGAAGGGGGGAATGTGTGAGAGGACCCTAAAAACTGAGGCACTTGGCATGACAGAATGACTAAATCAGGTTCAAATCAAACTCCATTTTGTCCCCAGTCTCTGTTTCTGTCTTCAAATGAATGTTAAAACCTTGTAAAACTTTAAATGAAAATAAGGCAAGGAAGTGTTTCTGAAAGTTCAGGAAATATTTCTCAGAGTTGTTCATCAAGAGTGTTTGTGCAGCACGCCCAGGGAGAATGTGTGTTAAAATAAGATTGCTGATGTTAAGAAACTGGTCATTCTACCACCTTGTGACTGCAATCATGTGCTCACCTTGTGACTATGATCATGTACACCCTTCCCTGTTACCTCTTTTTCCAATGAACTGGAGTGTTTTGTTCTCTAGTATTGTGCTGCCCAGTTCTAACTGTACTATTCCTCAGTAAAACTCTCTGCTTTATTCTATACAGAGTAAAGTTGTGATTTCTGTGCTACAACAATGTTATCTGTCAACTTGGCTAGGCCACGATCCTCAGTGTCTTGGAAGACACTATATGTCATAATTATCTAGTGCTGCTGTAACACAAATACAAGTGGATGTCTTCAACAAAGAGAAATTTATTCTCTCACAGGCTAGGAGCCTACAATTACAAATTCAGGGTGACAACTCGAGAGCAACGCTTTCTCTTTATGTCAGCTCTGGGGGAAGGTCCTTGTCATCAATCTTCCCCTTGTCAAGTAGCTTCTCAGCACAGGGACTCCGGGTCCAAAGGATGTGCTATGCTCGCAGTGCTTCTTTCTTCGTGGTATGAGGTCCTTCTGTCTCTCTGCTCGCTTCTCTCTTTTATGTCTCAAAAAAGATTGACTTAAGACACAATCTAATCTTATAGATTGAGTTCTGCCTCATTAACACAGCTGCCTCTAATCCTGCCTCATTAACATCACAGAAGTAGGATTTACAACACATAGGAAAATCACTTCAGATCACAAAATGGTGGAAAACCACACAATACTGGGAATCACAGCCTAGCCAAGTTGACACACATTTTGGGGGGACATAATTCAATCCTTGACACTATATATCATCCTCCATTTTTTGACCTGATGTGAGCAGCCAATCAGTTGGAAGGGGAGTTTCCTTGGGGGTGTGGCCTACATCCAACATATAAATGGATGTTCTGGCAAAGCTCTTTCTCTCTCTCTGTCTCTCTCTCTCTCAATGTTTCTTGATCCTGCACTTGCCCAGTCTGACCCTCTGGTTCTTGGGATGTAAGAAGCCTGAAGCCTGCCACCTAACCTGATTTTCGATTTGACAGCTCCTGCAACCCCATGAGCCAGCAGCCTGCCACCTAACCCATGGATTTAGGACTTTCCAGCCTCCATAACTGCATGAGCCATTTCCTTGAAGTAAATCTCTCTCCATATATTATATATATGCTTCACTGGTTTTGTTCCTCTAGAGAACTCAACCTAAAACAGCCGGCAACTATCTTTAATGTTTCATATTTTACTTTTATTCTTTATCAAAATTACCACATAAGTTATATTCTTATATCACTCAAACACTGAATGACCTCATGCATTAGTACTATGATTCACAAATTATAGATGGAGAAGCTGAGGCTTATGGCACCTAAACGGCCTCAAAGATAATCTTAAGAATGACAGTTACCGAAGATGGTAAATGTAGAGAAATGGAGAACAGGGCAGATAAATATCCCAGGTATAGGGAACAGGCATTCAAACATAAGTGAAAGTGCAGAGCTGAGAAAAGTGCCAGCTGGCCCAGTATTTTAATATGGGGGAAATTCTCCTTTGTCACCAGATGCTATCTAGCTTCAAAACGCTATCCTGTAGCTTTTTCCTTGAATAATATATTCAGAAGACTACCTTACATCTGGTGAAATATAATAGGCATTTGTTTATAACATTTTATAGAGGAAATATATAAAACCCACATTTACAATATGATACTTGTATTCCATGGACCCTGACCCAAGTTTCAAACTTACTCCATTATACACAGACTCAGCAGATACTGAGTTTGTATCTTGTATCTGGCCACAAGTAAGCTATGTAATTTTGCCAAGACTCATTGTCAAAGTGGGGATAATAACACCTACTCCATATGGTTGTTGTGAAGACTGAACAAGATAATGTGTGAAGGCACCTAGTAAGCGTCTGACACAAAGAAGTGTATTTTACTAGTTATCAATGAATTTGGCTGTATTTGGATAGTTTCGCCCATTCTTGATGTCCTTCTGCCTCTCGACTATTCACAGGTCTGCTAATGACTTTGACATCAAGAAATGATTAATGGCATTCCAGCCTAAAAAAGAGAAGAAAAAGAAGCAACTAGAGATTTTATGCACCAATTTTCAATAATCTTGTCTTAAAAGCCATAACTAGGAATCTAAATTCTACCAGATGTTTTAAAAAAGATGTAAAATGTTTTATATTTCTCTCCAGAATCGTGCTGATGCCCAAATAATGCATTAAAAATTCTGTAAAGACACTTGTATTGGAGTAAATGGCTTAAATTTTTAATACTTTCCCCCTGGTGTATCAGCTAAGCCATCAGCACAAAGGGCAAATCTAGACTTATTTCTAGGAGCCCATCTGCTCTCTGGGGCTTATTTAAACCATACTGTACTTTAAAAGAGGAGATATTTGTATAACATTAAGATTAGAGATCCTAAACAGTTTGAATTTTGTGTGAAAGCTTAATAGCTAGGATAGTTTCAGCTACATGAGCCTGTGCTGGGAGTTGAGATGAGTAGAAACAACCTGGGAGTGGATATCAGTCCACACAAAAGGTGAGTTATGAGTCACTAGTGGTCTAAAGGGGAGTCCCTGAATGATGCAAACAGTTAATGCACTATACTGCTAACCAAAATGTTGGTAGTTCAAGTCCACCCAGAAGCATCTCAGAAGAGAGAGCTAGTGATCTACTTCTAAAAAGTCACATCCATTGAAAACCATATGGAGTACAGTTTACTCTGGCATATGTAGTATCACTATGAGTTGGAATTGCCTCAATGGCAACTAGAAAGTGGTCTGAAGAAGGGAACACACAAAGGAGCAGGAAAAGGGTGAGACAGGAAGCAGAAGCCAGCAACCAACACGCAAGTCAAAAACCAAGAAATTATAGAGACTGAGAGAGGCAAAACAGACATAAAAAGCCAGGGCCAATAGAACATGGTAAAGGGAACAATTGTTGGCATAAGTTCTACAATCGAAGACAATAGCCTGAGGTAGTTCTTAGGTGAGGCCCCTGGCCAAATCACCAGCGGTCTATTGTTGTTGTTAGGTGCCGTTGAGTTGATTTCGACTCAGAGTGGAACTGCTCCAAAGGGTTTCCTAGGCTATAATCTTTATGGAAGCAGATAGCCAGGTCATTTCTTCTGCAGAGCCACTGGGTGGGCTCAAATCACCGACCACTTGGTTAGACGCCAAGCACTTAACCGTTGCGCCACCAGGGCTCCTTATCTACAGACTATTATATATAAGGGAATATTTTCAGTTTTTGTCTCTGTTAACCTTTCTTTGTCATCTTACCACATTAACCTAAGACCTTAAAACACTTGTTTTTTGGCTTCTGGGACACTGAGGTTCTTGAGCTAAATATTAGTCGGCCAGCTTCTAAATTTTCGTGTTTCGTTCTTACTCTCTCTGGATAATCTATCCCTTCTGCTCTTCATTTTCCACCTATTTAGAGATGCCCTGCATATTAGTATCCCTAGTATCCATCCCTAGATCTCATTCCTGAACTCTAGCCCCATGTGTCAAACATTCAAAGAACATCGCCTGGGCATCTCATTACCTCCAGCCCAATCAACCAACCAGTCAGTCATATCCTCTCTCTCTGTCTCTCTCTGACACACATACAAATACACCTGCAAATACTTATGCAAGCAAAAATACAACGTAATATAAAGCAGTGCTTCTTAAATCTTAATGTGCATACATCACCTGGGGATCTTGTTAAAATCAGATTCTGATTCAGTAAGCCTGGGATGAGGTCCTAAATGCTACATTTCTAACAACTCTTAAGTTTCACTGATGTTGCTGGACCCTGGATCACACTTAAAATAACAAGGGTAACCGGGAGCCAGGTCATCTGAGTTAGATTCTCGCCTCTGCCATCATGCCCCTTCAGACCCTGAGTTATTCTGCTCCACTGTCTGGGCCTTAGTACCTCCATCTGCAAAATGAGTCCCCTGGACTCAATAATCCCTGAGGCTTTTGACCAGTTCTAGGTAGAGAGCTGAAATCTCTGAACTGTAGCTACCAATATACAGCCCACATCTGTGCAGTAAATGCTACAAAAAACAAACCAGGATTTAGTAGTAATGCTGAACTAAGATTTAGCAGTGATGCTAAACTAAAGAACACTTTCTGTGATAGATGTGGGTCCAGAAAGTACACATACTTAAAGGCATTGGGCCAGTGGCAAAATTGGCACAGTTAAAACACAGTGCAATTTTGTGAAATAATAAGTTTAAAATTACTTCTTTTCTCAGGTTCTCTGTAAATCAAATGATAGCCATCAGGAAGACACTTAGAGAACAACCACTGAATAAATGTCACTGAAACAAAACTCAAAGATCACATTATTCTGGGCCTAATGGTTATTTTTATGACCTGGAAGCAAAGTGTTTAGGGTTGTTCTGTATTTTTCCCTGGAGCAGTGCCTGGTGGGTAGATGACACATAGATTCCATTTTGGTTTTTATTTTCCTATTATGGCAGTGGGCTATAGGAGAAAGAGAACAGGACTTACAGTACTAAGATTTGGGTTCTGTGTCTTACCACCTGTGTAATTTTGGGCAAACTGTGAGTTTCTATTTCCTTATTGGTAAAATGCAGATAGAAATAATACGCGTCCAGTATGTTGCTTTGGGGAGCAAATTAACTAAAGAGAACAAAAGTGCTACATACATTTTAGAATATTAAAGAAGGGGTGGGTAAGAAGAGAGAGTGGAGGAGGGAGAAGGAAAAGTGATATTAGTATGTAAGTTGAAAAATGGATCACTTTCTGCCACTTCCTTCCTAAAAACCTTCAGTGCCTCCCCCCTCTCTCCGTCCCCCTCCCCCCCATTGTCTATGGAAAAGATTCTACACTTTCAGCATGCTCTTCAAGGACTACCATGATCTGGCATCTGTCTACATTTCTAGCGCAACTTCCAGTACAGTATGTTTGCCTATCTGTTGGCAAGTGTCTGTGGATTCTCCATGCTGGGAGAGTAAGTGAGTTATTACTTTAAAAAAAAAAAAATTGTAGTCAAGTTGATTCTGACTCATCACGACTCCATGTGTTTCAGAGTAGAACTGCACTCCGTAGGGTTTTCAGTGGCTATGATCTTTCAAAAGTAGATCACCAGGACTTTCTTCCGAGGCACCTCTGGGTGAATTCTAACTGCCAACCTTTTGATTATTAGCCAAGCACTTAACCATTTGTGCCACAGGGACTCCTGAGTTACTTCTTAATCCAAAACCCATTGCCGTCCAGTTGATTCCAACTCACAGCGATGATGATGATAAGCTACTTCTTAGATTGTTGTAAATGTGTTCTGGGCTAAGAGTATTAATTGCTTAATTCTTACAATCACCCTGTGAGAGGTTGAGTAGCCAGTCCAGCACAAACTTGGGCCCCATGGCTAATAAGCAGCAGACTTGGGATTTGAACCCTTGAATCATGTTACCTCTGGTGGGCCCTTTTGATTGCACTGGCTCTGCCAGTTAATGGTAAAATGGCAGAATCTGCTCGCTGATACCGTTCATGCCCCATTTTTGCACTCTGCCTTGTCCTGCTGGTTTAAAAAGATTTTTCAAACCTTTCAAAAATTGAAAATGAAATATATTCTCTTTTTATTATGTACCAATGAAAACAGAATTTCTGTAATGCTTCTCTGTGAAACATTGATACAATATTTTCCCAAATAACAACTAATAGTAGTAGTAACAGTTATGTGTATGTACCAATTTATTGAGTGGCTAGTATATAATGATCTAATTTTGATTCATTGAATCCCCCCAACTCTATGGGGTACTTATGATTTTTATTTCCATTGACCAAATGAGGAAACCAAGAGTCAGAGAGATGAAGTGACTTGCCCAAGGTCAAACAGCCAGTAGACACAGGAGGTAGCATTTTACATCGAGGTCTTCTAAATCTAAACCCCTAATCCTTTTTGTGATACTCCTCATTCATTCAAGGAATAAGATGGAGCACCAGCTAAGGACCAGGCACAGTTCTACTCACCATGCACCCTCTAGGAGCTTGGCTCCTGTTCTTCCAATGAAGACCAACACCTAGTTCCCACTATTTACAATAATGTATGGCCTCAGAATTTAGTTTTCTTTTGGACACAGAAATTTAGCAATATTTAAATACCATCATTGTAAAAGATAAGATTGACATTTCTGTAGCCTTCTCATGTTTTAAATATTCTCTGTGATCACTAATTAGCTAACAAAGGCACAAAGATGATTAAGAAGGTGGTAGTTACTTCTTTGCCCTCCCTGTTCCTGTCTGACACAAAGAGAATCACTTGGAGCAGGAGTAGGGAGTGGGAACAACACATTTGAGACAGGAATTTAAAAAATGTTGTAACTTTTTAACCCCATGTCTTGCCTTAAGTACTCCTTCACAGATTCATAGGCTACAAAGAGGACCTGAAAAATGGTCCCCCAGAGGTTTGAGGGAACAGGGGAGGGAGGAGAGATGAATAGGAGAAGCATAGGGGATTTTTAGGACATAACAACATGTATTTTCATCCTTGTATTGCATGCAAGAGTGAATTTTTGTCCCATCTATTATTGGGGAAAAAGCCTTAGAGATGGCTTCAAGTAATCTTTTTCCTATTATTCAAGTGTCTTCAGGCAGTGTGGCACCTCTTTTATTCATGCTTAAAGCTAAACTATTTTTAGGATCTTTCCATTTAGCATGTTCTAGCCATAATTGGGCTTCTCCGTGTCCTGTTATCATATGGACTAACTGGTATAAGTCTGGAAGCCCAGATTGATAAGCTTCAATAAGAATTTTAAATTTCTTGGCAAATATGTAAGGATCCTCATATAATTTTGGGAAATCCTTTACAATATTAAGTAGTTCTATGTGACTCTAAGCAATGAAACTGTACCAGTGTCATCAGGAGACTCCTTGGAATCCATGGGACAAATTTTAAAAGGTATTTCAGAAATGGATTTAGCCTCTTTAGCAGGTTCCTTAGGAAAAAAGGGAAGTTCAGACAAAGTATCAGCAGAGGAATAGGGAGGCAAAAAGGAATATAGAGAGGTGGGTGCTGGAGCTGGTGGTGGAGCAGAAGGGGTAGGTGCAGAACTCTGACATTGTAGTTCTTTACTTTACTTAGTTAATTTTGAAACAGTGTCCTGAAGGAAAACTATCTTACTGTCCTGATATCTCTTAGAAGCTTCTAGGTACCAAACAAAATAGATATCTCATCGAGGTTGCTTAATTCAGGAGCCCTTATTTTCTAATTTGCTGTGCAGAAAAGTCAGTTTAGAAAGATCAAAAGTACCTCAAAGTGACCACTGATTTTCCAAACTGTCTCTGGTGAGGATATACCAGACAGAAAGGAGCACACATTTTGAAGGACCAAAACACTTGTTCACATAGTAGACAAGCATCCCGGAGGGTGGCTCTGAGCTGTGTATTGATGTGGCATTACCCATATTTCCAGAAGACAGATCAAATGCATGGACAAAAGCAGAAACAGATAGTATATGCACAAACCAAAACAGATAGGCTGAAACTTTGGTGTCTCAGAGTCAGATAAAATTCTTATGAGGGGTTTGCTGTTTTGGTCCATGTTTTATTTCACAGAGTACCTTTGTTGCATAAGAATTGTATTGTAGCTGATGGGCAGCCTAGTGCATCTGGCTCATCTCATGTTCCAGCTTATCCTTTCACGGGTGTCTTTCAGTTGGTGGTGAGTAGCCTAATGTCTTTTAAATGCTTGAACCATGCCCACATATTTTTGCAGCTTTATTTTTGATTCTAGGATTCCTCAGTAACAACCATACAAAACTTGGTTAATCACAAATCCAAACCAGCATCTCAGTAAAGGAAATCTAGGTTCTCTTATGAGAAAGAACAGAAGTGAAACCAACTCGCAGGCATAGATTGAAATCAATTACAGCAATAAAACTCCAAGAGCTGCAATGGAAGGGCCCGGAGCTTGGATTCCAGAGGTTATTTACCTTGAGGAAACTCTTGAGAAGCCTTGGAGATGGAGAGCCCAAAAATGCTTGGCTGGTGCCTGAGACCAGTCCTCAGTGCTTTGGAGGCACCGAAGATAACGTACCTTTGAAATTCCCACTTCTAACACCAGAAATGTGATAGCACAGAAATCACGATTTTACTCTGTATAGAATAATGCAGAGAGTTTTACTGAGGAATAGTACAGTTCACACTGGGCAGCACAATGCTGGAGAACAGAGTGCACTAGCTCATTGGAAAAAGGGGTAAGCTTTTTATACAGTAAGATGGGGAAGCAGTCACAGGGTGGGCAAGTGATTGCAGTCACAAGGTGATTGCATGACCACAGTCTTTCTTAACATCAGCAATCTTATTTTAAACATACATTATTCCTGGGGCATGCTGCACAAGCACTTTTAATGAACTTCTCTGACAAGTATCTCTTGAACTTTCACAAACCACATTCTTGCCTTATCTTCATTTAAAGTTTTACAAGGTTACAACATTCATTTTAAGACAGAAACGGGCTGGGGACAAAATGGAGTTTGATTCAAACTGGAGTTAGCCATTCTGTCATGCTAAGTGCCTCAGTTTTTAGAGTGCTCTTACACAACATTAACCAATACACTGCCTAGAAATCTAACCAGGAAACTAAACAAATTTGTGTTAGGTGAATTCAGTGACCAAAAATGACAAGAACATGGCTGAAACTAAAGAATAAACTAGGTTTCTAAAAGAAATGTAGAAAAACATGTTTCAAACTCTTTAAAAACGATTAGTCCACTGAGCTTCATAACTATTTGTCACATTTGAGTAGAAACTATTCTTTAAGTATAAATGAGGCATCTCAATGATCAGAGATGTTTGAGATATTTTAGGTACCCAGCTGCTGGTGGCATAGTGGTTAAGAGCTCAGCTGCTAACCAAAATGTAAGCAGTTCAAATCCACCATCTTCTGCTTGGAAACTCTATGGGGAAATTCTGTTCTGTCCTTTAGGGTCACTATGAGTCAGAACTGTCTTTACAGCACCTAACAAAAACAATAACAAGCTACACTTTAGATCTTACCATCATTTCTCTTCTCTGTGCTCATATACAGCTTGTGTTTCTCCCATGTTGTTGTTGATAAGTGCCATCGAGTAGGTTCCAACTCATAGTGACCCTATGTACAACATAAGGAAACACTTCCCTGTCCTTTGCCATCCTCGCAATGGTTGTTATGCTTGATCCCATTGTTGCAGCCACTGTGTCAGTCCATCTTGTTGAAGGTCTTCCTCTTTTTCAATGACCCTCTACTCTACCAAGCATAATATCCTTCTCCAGGGGCTGGTCCCTCCTGATAACATGTCCAGAATATGTGAGACGAAGTCTCACCATCATTGCTTCTATTGAGCATTCTGACTGTGCTTCTTACGGGACAGATTTGTTTGTTCTTCTGGCGGTACATGGTATATTCAAAATTCTTCACCAACACTGTAATTCAATGGCATCGATTCTTCTTCGGTCTCCCTTATTTATTGTCCAGCTTTCACATGCATATGAGGCAATTGAAAACACCATGGCTTGGGTCAGGTGCACCTTACTCCTCAAAGTGACATCTTTGCTTTATAACACTTTATAACACTTTAAAGAGGTCTTTTCCAGCAGATTTGCCCGATGCAATGCATTGTTTAATTTCTTGACTGCTGCTTCCATAGGTGTTGACTGTGTGTGGATCCAAGTAAAACGAAATCCTTGACAGCTTCGATCTTTTCTCCCTTTATCATGATGTTGCTTTTTGGTCCAGTTGTGAGGATTTTTGTTTTCTTTATGTTGAAGTGTAATTCATACTGAGGGTTGTGGTCTTTCATCTTCATCAGTAAGTGCTTCAAGTCCTCTTCACTTTCAGCAAGCAAGGTTGTGTCATCTGCAAAACACAGGTTGTTAATGAGTCTCCTCCAATCCTGATGCTGCGTTCTTCTTCATACAGTCCAGCTTCTTGGATTATTTGCTGAGCATACAGATTGAATAAGTATGGTGAAATGATACAACCCTGATGCACACCTTTCCTTACTTTAAACCATGCAATATCCCCTTATTTTGTTTGAACAACTGCCTCTTGGTCTAAATACAGGTTCCTCATGAACACAATTAAGTGTTCTGGAATTTCCATTCTTTGCAATGTTATCTATAATTTTTTTATGATTCACACAGTTGAATACATTGGCATAGTAAATAAAACACAAGAAGACATCTTTCTGGTATTCTCTGCTTTCAGCCGTGATCCATCTGACATAAGCCATGATATCCCCGGTTCCACATCCTCCTCTGAATCTGGCTTGAACTTCTGGCAGTTCCCTGTTGATGTACTGTTGCAACCGCTTTTGAATTATCTTCAGCTAAAATTTACTTGTGTGTGTTATTAATGATATTGTTTGATAGTTTCCGCGTTCTGTTGGATCATCTTTCTTTGGAATAGGTATAAATATGGAGCTTTTCCAGTTGGTTGGCCAGGTAGCTGTCTTCCAGATTTCTTGGCATAGACAAGTGAGCACCTCCAGTGCTGAATCTGTTTGTTGAAACATCTCATTTGGTATTCTGTCAGTTCCTGGAGCCTTGTTTTTCGACAATGCCTTCAGTGCAGCTTGGACCTCTTCCTTCAGTACCATCAATTCTTAATCATCTGCTACCTCCTGAAATGGCTGAACATTGACTAGTTCTGTTTGGTACAGTGACTCTGTGTATTCCTTCCATCTTCTTTCAATGCTTCCTGCGTCATTAGTATTTTTCCCATAGAGTCCTTCAGTATTGCAACTCGAGGCTTGAATTTTTTCTTCAGTTATTTCAGCTTGAGAAATGCCGAGCATATTTTTCCCTTTTAGTTTTCTATCTCCAGGTCTTTGCACATTTGGTTATAATACTTTACTTTGTCTTCTCAAGTCACCGTTTGAAATCTTCTGTGCAGTTCTTTTACTTCACCATTTCTTCCTTTCACTTTAGCTACTCAGTGTTCAAGAGCAAGTTTCAGAGTCTCTTCTGACATCCATTTTGGTCTTTTCTTTCTTTCGTGTCTTTTTAATGATCTCTTGCTTTCTTCATGTATGATGTCCTCGATGTCATTCCACAACTTGTCTGGTCTTTGGTCATTAGTGTTCAATGCATCAAATCTATTCTCAGGATGATCTCTAAATTCAGGTGGGATAACTCAAGGTTGTACTTTGGCTCTCATGGACTTGTTCTAATTTTCTTCAGCTTCAACTTGAACTTGCATATATATGAGCAATTGATGGTCTGTTCCACAGTTGTCCCCTGGCCTTGTTCTGACTGTTGATATTGAGCTTTTCCATTGTCTCTTTCCGCAGATATAGTCACTTTGATTCTTGTGTATTCCATCTGGAGAGGTCCATGTCTATAGTCGCTGTTTATGTTGTTGAAAAAGATATTTGTAATGAAGAAGTTATTGGCCTTGAAAAATTCTATCATACAGTCTCCAGCATCTTTTCTATCACCAAGGCTATATTGTCCAACTACCAATCCTTCCTTGTTTCCAATTTTAAAACGCCAATCACCAGTAATTATCAATGCATCTTGATTGCATGTTTGATTAATTTCAGACTGCAGAAGTTGGTAGAAAGCTTCAGGTTCTTCATCTTTGGGCCTAGTGGTTGGTGCATAAATTTGAATAATAGTCATATTAGCTGGTCTTCCTTTTAGGCGTATGGATATTATTCTATCACTGACAGGGTTGTCCTTCAGGAAAGATCTTGAAATGTTCTTTTTGATGATGAATGCAACGCCACTCATCTTCAATTTGTCATTCCTGGTATAGTAGACCATATGATTGTCCGATTCAGAATGGTCAATACTAGTCCATTTCAGCTCTCTACTGCCTAGGATATCGATGTTTATGTGTTACATTTCATTTTTGACAATATCCAATTTTCCTAGATTCAACTTCATACATTCCACGATCTGATTATTAATGGATGTTTGCAGCTGTTTCTTCTTATTTTGAGTCATGCCACATCAGCAAATGAAGGTCCCCAAAGCTGGACTCCATCCACGTCATTAATTTTGACTCCACTTTGAGGAGGTAGCTCTTCCCCAGTTGTGTTTTGAGTGCCTTCCAACCTGAGGGGTTCATCTTCTGGCAGTATATCAATGTTCCATTGTGACTGATAAGATTTTCACTGGCTACTTTTTTTCAGAAGTGGACCACCAGCCCCTTCTTCCTAGTCTGTCTTAGTCTGGAAGCTCAACTGAAACCTGTCCATCATGGGTGACCCTGCTATTATTTGAATACTGGTGGCATATCTTCCAGCATCGCAGCAACATGCAAGCCTCCACAATAGGTCAGACTGATGGTGATTCTCCCATAGCAGTGATTCTAAAAACACTTGTATAGGAATGCTTATATCTGCCTCTTTCCATAAGTGCAATTCAATGTAATAAGTACTTATTGAGTGCCTTGAAAATACAGGGCACAGTGCTTGGCAGTGTGTAGGCTAAGATAATTTACATAAAATTCGTCTTTCTTGTGCATTCAGCTTCAAATATAAGTCTCATAAAGACAGGACTTGTCTTACCTATATGTAGATGTGGTGGTGTTGGTGGTTTGTTGTTGTTCTTTGCTGAGTAGATTCTGACTTCAGAAATAATGTCCTAAGTAATTTTAGATTACTTAGAGACTCTGTGTTAAGTAAGATACAAGTAAGGAATTAAGTAAGGACTGTGAAATTTCTGTATTTTGAGGGTATTGTGTTGCAAATAGAGAAAGCTGTTAGCACAGGAGGGATGATGGATGGAGATTTAGGTTTTTCTCCAGGGCCATAATAAACTCCTCTTGACTAATAACTGAAATGTTGGAGGGTTGAGTCCACCCAGAGGCTCCTTAGAAGACAGGCCTGGATATCTACTTCTGAGACATCATCCAGTGAAAACCCTATGGAGCACAGTTCTACTCTGACACACATGGGGTTGCCATGAGTTGGAACTGACTCTACGGCAACTGGTTATAGTAGACTCTGGCTTTAATTTCTTCCAAAGTAGGTGAAAGCTTCTGTAGGTGTATTAGTTTCCTAGGGATGCCACAACAAATTACCACAAAGTGGGTGACTTAAAATGATAGAAATTTATTGTCTCTCAGTTCTAGAGGCTAGAAGTCCAAATTCAGGCTGTCAGCAGGACCATGCTCTCTCCGACAATTTTGGGGGAAGATCCTTTATTTTTTCTCCCAGCTTTTGGTAGCCCCACATGTTACTTGGCTTGTAGATGCAGCAAAACTCCATCTCTGCCTGCTTCGTCATATGGCCATCTTCCCTGTGTCTCTCCATGTTTCTATGTTTCTTCTCCTTTTATAAGGACACCACTCATGTTGGAGTAGGACCCACTCTATTCCAGGATGATCTCACGTTAACTAATAAGATCTTCAAAGACCTTATTTCCTAACAAGGTTACATTCACTGGTACTAGGGGGTAGGACTTAAACATATCTTTTTGGACAACACCATTCCATTCATGACAGTAGCCTTCTCATTTTATGATACACTTTTGCCTTTGCTAAAGGATAAAACCCATCACTGGACCATAACAAGTAGGAAATTGGTAAAATTCTTGTAAACTGAAGGCAACTAAAACAGAGGATTTGATGGAAAAGTGGAGGAGGAAGTGTTGGTATAAGAGACAGACTTGGGCAGTGATAGACAAGGCCTTCCCTTTGTAAATCATACAGCTTTGAGCTTGGTAGGGCTGGGAGTCTTGCTGAATACTCTCCATGGGCAAGGTGGCTAAGAAGGTACTAAAAGTGAAAATATATGATGTACTGATTTGTCTCCTAATTGAGAAGTAGTCAGCATCTTTCCCAAAACCCTTGACGATGTCAAAGGTGGGGGACCTGGAAAGGGATTGCCTTGGACCCTTCCTGGGTGACTGGCAGGGTCAGGTGCTCATCTTTTTGAAGTGAATACAGTACAGATCAGTTTGAGGGGCAGTGGGAAGAGCATACATTTATAATCAGAAGACTGAAGATAGTAGGCCTGACTCCCTCACTGATTAGCTATGTGATCTTAGGGAAATAATGCTTGAGTTCAGCTTCCTAGTTACCTAAATGGAGGTAAGAATACCTTACCTGCCTGATGTGATAATCCAACAAGTGATTTCTGTGAAGGCAACCTGTAATTCACAAATTGTCTTATAAAGTTAGCTGTATTGGTGAACAAGTGGGTTTTATTATAGGGCAGGATGGGATGAGAACATTCCATTGCTAGTTATAGTTTTCTTTTGAAGTATGATTTATATCCACTGGTGAATAGGCAAGAGATTCCTTTTAATATTTTCTCTTAAATGATCCTGGGCTTTGTCCTAAAGTCTTGTCCAAGTGTGGTCTGAGCAGAAGAGTTTGGAGACTGAATTGTCAGAGCTGCATCATATTTCTATTTTGTTGGAGTATAATTTCTGTTTCTATAATCCCATGTCTTTCTTGCTTTTATTCAAGTTGATCAAGCATTAAAAATGGATCTGCCTGATAGTGCTTCTTAAATACCTATCAGGAAATAGAAGAAGAACTTCATAGAATAAACATTAGACATTGGGGTAAGAGGACAATGAACTTTCTTCCCTAGATTTCTACCTGTCTCTGTTGGGTTAATTAAAAGTTGAACACTCTGCTGATAAGAAAGAAAAATGAACATAGAAGAGAGAAAGACTGAGGGAGCAGGCATTTAGTAGCTCTTAGTCATTAGCTGAACTAGAACAGTCTGCTTACTTCTGGGAGTCTGTGTAACAAGGCACTTAAAATGGAAAGCTTGAAAAAGTTACCTCAGAAAGAAGTTCATTGCAGTAATACAAGACGGAAATGCCTGGCCCAGTAAAGTGAGAAGTATCTGTTGTGTTGGGCGACTGAACAGGAAATCTTCAAGAAGCCCTGAAGAGTGATTTATTTGTGCGTCTAGCATTATGGGAAATAACTTGTTGATGAAGCAGGATTTGTAACTTCAGCTGATTCTACAAGCAGGATCTAAATTGTTAGAAACCAAACAAGGGTGTGCAGACTAATTAATAAGCTCAATCATTCCCTAAACTGTTGCCTGTGTCTATGCAGGTTGTTAAGAAAGTTTGAAAGTGTGTGAAGTTTTTGATTTACTGGTCATTAAAGTGCTGAAAGCATTCTGTTCCAGCCAGCTTTCAGGTGCAGTGAGAAACCCAAACCAATCTGAACAGGTTTTTCTCCCCTCATTTTGCCTCTTCTGCTTGTTTCCTGATTGGAAGATGGACAGATGTGTGAGTGTAAATGCAAACAACTTTGACAACTATTGTAAAGAGTTGCTTATGGTGATAAAGTATTTACACTAAGCAAGCTTCTACTGTGCCTATGTTATATAGCAGGTGGCTATATAATGCATATAATATGGTTCCCGTCTTAATGAATAAAAACCCTGTGTTCACATAGCATAAACTCACATGCAGGTGGTTTAGTGGTAGAATTCTTGCCTTCCATGTGGGAGACCTGGTTCAATTTCCAACCAATGCAACTTATTGGCAGCCACCATCTGTCTGTCAGTGAAGGCTTGTGTGTTGCTATGATGCTGAACAGGTTTCAGCAGAGCTTCCAGATTAAGACAGACTAGGAAGAAAGGTCTGGTGATCTACTTCTGAAAATTAGCCAGTGAAAACCCTGTGGCTCACAATGGTCTGATGTCCAGCCAATCATGGGGATGATGCAGGACCAGGCAGCATTTTGTTCCATTGTGTGTGGGGTCACTATGAGTTAGTGGCTAACTTGATGGCAGCTAACAACAACAATATGAAATATTTCCAGACAGGCTTCAGTTGAGGATGCATATGGGAATGTTCTTTAATCATTCCAAAAGGCTTAGCTTTAATAAATCCAAATATGTCAAGCCCTGGGGTAGGCTAGAGAAAGAGCTCAGTGGCTGGTCCTATGGACCCAGCTTCCAATGACTGAGCACAAGGTCTTTGCCTAGTGACAGCTACAGTGCCAGCATAACACTCAAGATATGAGTGGAGAGTTTCTTCTCTTAATTATGTTAAGACTGAGCTGCTAATTCTTGAATTACTCCCCTAATATGAGCTTGAAAATCTAAAGCAATGACCTTCTAGCTCTGCTTTAAAGAAGCCTTGGTTTGTTCTGATATTATTCCAAAGGCCAGGATCCTGCAGTGCTTGTGCCTCTGCACATGTTATTCCTCTTGTTTCGTCTTGTGAATGCCTCTTTAGAATTCTGAAATGGACCTTTGTCATTCTTTTTGGATGCCTGGGAACTTTAAGTGCTCTTGCTATTTTCAAGGCATTCCCACTTTCTAAGTTCTAAATTAAAAACAAAAAACCAAAACAAACAAACAAACAAAAAAGCAACAGCAAAAATGGGTTTAACCAATCTTGCTTGCAACTAAAGCACAGGCATGTGACTCAGGCTTCACTGTCCACACGTGTCTTGGAATCAGAAGCTAGAGCTGCGAGAAAGCGGGTGCAGCACCTACTATTCTGGTGAGGACTCAGCAGGATCATCCAGCTTCCAGAGGCAGTAGTCGTCCAACTCCTGGGGTCAAGTGGCTGGATCTGTGCCCAGTGGTGGTCCAGTGGTCTCTGCACTGGAACAGTTCCATGCTGAGATTTGAGGCATTATTCCTGGCTTCATAGCCCTCCAGAAAACCTGTGAGCTTCCCTCTGATAAATTTGTTTGTTGTAAAAATAGGC
Source organism: Dugong dugon (assembly GCA_030035585.1). Taxonomy (NCBI): domain Eukaryota; kingdom Metazoa; phylum Chordata; class Mammalia; order Sirenia; family Dugongidae; genus Dugong; species Dugong dugon. Next base: position 58,949,192 of record CM057467.1, on the reverse strand, counting down.
AAATGTGATTTCTGTTGTTTGCAATGAAGACCTCTGTGTGATATACTTAAAACCCGGTTCAAAGACATTGCTTTTGTGAAGCTGTCCCTCGTTTTTCTAGAATGAGTTTATTTTATTTGCACTCGGCTCCTGTAAGTACATTCATTACAGGATGTGTTATGCTTATTTAAGGTTCTGTGCTCCTAAACTAGAAGCTCCTTTTGGGTAGGACCTTCTCCCATGCCTGGCACAGTGCCCAACACATGGTGGTCACTCAGTAAATGTTAAGTTATGCTCCAATCTAGGTCCTATGGCTTTGTTGGGAGAGTGGCCATTGTAATCTTCAAATCAGGTTGCACACCCTTGTGTTGATGATCTGAAACAGGTATGGCATGATTGTGAAGGATTCTTGGCCCAACTGTCCAAGAAACTCTCTGTCTCATGCTTTGTTTAGCACTTCTTATTTAAAAACCACGCCCTGATTTGAGTTGTACCAGATTCTTTCCTAATCGCCAATAGTGTACACTCACAGTTCATTTGAATTTTTTTTTTTTTTAACATTTACTATTCCCAGGCTTTCCAGCTGCAATACTCTTCTAGAAACAGGCCTGAATGAACTTGGACTCTATTGTGTCTATTGTTATTCTTTTCAGTTTCTCAGCTAATAGCAGTGAGTTGATAACTCAGATGAGGATCATGATATGAAAGCAAAGAGATGAATATTTTTAACTTCATCATCCTCACATCCCCTTACATGCAAGTGTACCCAGTTGCTTCCCTTCTCCTGTAGTTGTGGAATTATCTTCTTGGTTTCCTGCTCTCTCTGTAGGTGCAGGGATTTTATTTACTACCTTCCCTTGTTTTGTGATGACATCAAGCTCTTTTAGTGGGGTGCAGGATCTATCGTTTCCCTCAAACACTTTCCAAAACCTCTCTTCAATTATTACCCAAAGTCAACACTCCCTCATCTCATGAACATCTATTTTTGTTTTAAAATCTATTTCTGCTTTGTGGTGGTTGACAATTTAATCATATAAATATAGTTCCATACAGTATGAGCAAATAAATTGAGGAGGGGGTTGTAGCCACCGATGACCAAGGAATTCTGTTTCAGGCGATGACCCTTATACTGCTTACATATTTCTGAAAAATCTTCGCCCTTTAGGAGCTAACAATAAATGAAGCAGTGTACCACCGAGATGAAATGGTGCAATTTCACCTCACTGTCTTCTCTTAATTAATTTCAAGGTGAAACTCAGAGGGACCATGAAAAGGTGAAATGAAAATGAGGCAGTTCAAGCCTGTTCCATTTTCATTTTCTGAGCTCAATGTCTTTTAAAATTGGAAGGCAGAATCCGGGTGTTAGCATGGTACAAGCATGGGGAGATGAGGGAGTGGAGGTCATGCAGGAAAAGGGCACTAAAGTGTGCATATTGCCTGAGGGATTAATTACCAGGAGCATGTGAGAGAATTATGGCAGTTAATATCCAGAGCCTAAGCAAATATCTTCATGGGAAAAGGGTCACATATCTGTAAACATAGGTGGATTCTAAACCAATGGATAAAGAAGAGATTAGCTTCTCTCTTCATAAATGACGGTAGATGCTCTGGGGAAAAATCTCGAAAGATGAGCTGCATTGTGTTGATTAGCTTAAATATTTCAAATTTACATTCCGAACAATGCTCATGATAATAGAGACCCAGGTAAAAAATAGGGGATGGGAGGGGGTCTTGCAGTGTTTCTTGGCTTTGTGGTACACCTTCCAATTATTTTGTAGATCTGTAGCTATAGTGCTGTATACTGAAGATTTAACTTTATCATCTAAAGCCCAAGGCACTATCAGATCCTAAGCACTAAATGGGAATTCAATTATGTTCTTTCCATCCTATTTACTAAAGTAGAAAATCGGAGTTATTCGTCTTAGAGCAGTGTTTCTCACTTGTGTGAGGGGAGGGGGCAGAGACACCCCTCCCCCAGGAGAACAGATCTGACCTTCCTAGGGGGTATACAAACTAGAATATGGAAACACCATAAAAGCCATTATTTTTTGTAATGTAAACTACATTACAAAATATGCAAAGAATATTGAACATACCATGGACTGCCAGAAGAACAAACAAGTCTGTCTTGAAAGAAGTATAGCCAGAATGCTCCTTAGAAGTGAGTTCAATGACACTTTGTCTCACTTGCTTTGAACATGTTATCAGGAGGGACTAGTTCATGGAGAAGGACATCATGCTTGGTAAAGTAGAGGGTGAACAAAAAAGAGGAAGACCCTTGACCAGATGGAGTGACACAGAGGCTGCAACTATAGGCTCAAACATAGCAACAATGGTGAGGATGGTGAGAGATCAGGCAGTGTTTCATTCTATTGTACACAGGGTCGCTACTAGTTGGAAATGACTCGAGGGCACCTAACAACAACATAACAACAAACTATATAAGAAAGGTAGAGGCAACTTCTTATTTTTTTATTGTGGTAAATGTATATATATGTAACGAAACGTTTGACCTTTCAACATTCTTCACATGTATGGATCAGTGACTTTAATTATGTTCATCATGTTGTTCAGTTATCACCCTTATCCATTCCCAAATTCCATGTCCCCTAAGCATTGAGTTCTCCTTAACAGGAACTTCTTGGCTCATGAGTATACATAGAAAATAAGCTTACCTCTGCTGCTCAGTGATTCTCGCTATGAATAGGAAACCAAGGCCTCTGGACACATGCAGGGAGAAGAAACTCTGGTAAGGGAGGAAGTTTTTATATTTATCAAGAAACAAGTTACTGCTGAGTTGATTCCGACTCCTGGCAAACCTAAGTATGTCAGAATAGAACTGAGCTCCATAGGGGTTGCAAGTCTGTGACCTTTTGGCAACAGATCACCGGGCCTTTTTTCCGAGGAACCTTTGAAAGAGTTTGAACCGCCAACCTTTTAGTTAGTAATGGAGCACTTAACTGATGGCTACACCCAGGCCTCGTCAAGAAAAGGTATAGGTTAAAAAAAAGATTGAGAGACATGGCACCAGGCTTTCAACAACAAGGAGGTTATGCTCACCTTTCACTTAACTAGAAAATTCAATCTACCAAAGACATCCGGAGCATTTTGATTAATAGAAGATTGACTATCGCTATTTGATTTCCTTCTTTCTTTTGCGTGAACTTCTTTTGATAGTCTGTAGACTTGCCCTTCATCCAATTGTCTATTGGAAGCCAGAAGGGCTCTTTATGGCACTGCAGAGTTCTTTCTGTTCTGGGGGCAGTTTGCTGGTACAGGAGAAAGAGAAATTATTGAGGACAGATGGCCCTTTCGATTTGATTCTTAGCAAAATGGAATGCTCACTAATGCATGGAATCTGTCACATTTATTCTCTGGCTTTGCTTGGAGGAAGCATGAAAGTAAGAAATGTCTTGTTCTTCATCTTTTCATTTCTCACTAAGCTTGTTAGGAGAAGAAATGACATTAAGGAATTCTGTGTAAGTGTCAAATTTGTCCTCACTTTCAAATCTAGCACTGTTAAAGTTTACAAAGCCATCAAGGGAATTTGAGAAAAGGAAGGAAAGGATGTAAGCTGTATAATTATCAGGGAGTTTGAAGAATAGTGGTTTCAACCATGCTTTTCTTAAGATTCCAAGATCTCATGCCAAAATAAAAATGCAGAATCCTTAATGTAGGGTTAATCATTCAAGAATTTTTATTAATCGGGTTTGTAGGCAAAATGTTACATTAGTTTTAAGAATCATGCTTTGCTTTACTTTTTACCTTTTTATTTTACTTTCTAAACTTCCTTTCAATGACTTTATCAGTTGTGAGTAATTGGCAGAAATGTGTGCTCTGATATGCATGAGGAAACATAGGGTAATCCTTCTACTGTATGCAGCAGGGATATTATATATGCTTAGGGGTGGTTGGTGGTCTGTCCTGGGTTTCTCAACTTAGAAAGAATTTGGAGTAATACACAGGCCAAAAATATCAATTAAAAAGTTAAAGGAACTAAACTCAAGTTCTGAGGACAAAAATTATCTTGCATGTATACTTGGGAGACAGCAGGAAGCTAAAGTTGCCATATGAGGGATCTAGACGAGTATTTTTCAAAGTAAGTTCCCCAGGACACTGGTATTCTCAGGGATGCTAATAGGTCTTTCATGAAAAGAGTTCACATCCATGAATAGTTAAGTTATTGTTAACTGTTCTGGCATAGGAATAGCTTCTTGGAATGTTCCTAACACCGACTGTGAAGATGCAGGGCTAGAGGTCATGTCACAGTATGAATGTGTCCTACTGACCCTGGCACTGGAAGTATGTGGGGGTAGAAACAAGACTTGCTGGAAGGATCCAGATGCTAGTCCATAGAATGTTCTGTAATCATCAGACATGCAAATTTAAAGCAGAAGAATCTATTCTCACTGATACCTACTCAACACCATCAATAAAATAAAACAATATTTGTTTAACCATACTAGAAAAATCATCTTTTTTCCTATTTTTTCTGTAGAGAATGTTGTTTGTTGTTGTTGTTAGGTGCCATCGAGTCAGTTCCAACTCATAGCGACCCTATGTACAACAGAAGGAAACATTGCCCGGTCCTGCACCATCCTCACAATCTTTGTTATGCTTGAACCCATTGTTGCAGCCACTGTGTCAGTCCATCTCGTTGAGAGTCTTCCTCTTTTTTGCTGACCCTCCACTTTACAAAGCATGATGTCCTTCTTCAGGTACTGGTCCCTGGAAGGCTCACCATCCTTGCTTCTAATGAGCATGCTGGCTGTCCTTCTTCCAGGACAGATTTGTTTGTTCTTTTGGCAGTCCATGGTATATTCAATATTCTTCACCAACACAATAATTCAGAGGTGTCAATTCTTCTTCAGTCTTCCTTATTCATTGCCCAGCTTTCGCATGCATATGAGACGATTGAAAACAACATGGCGTGGGTCAGGAGACCTTACTCCTCAAAGTGACATCTTTGCTTTTTAACACTTTAGAGAGATCTTTTCCAGCAGATTTGCCCAATGCAATACGTTCTCTGATTTCTTGACTGATGCTTCCATGGGAACTGATTGTGGGCCCAAGTGAAGTGAAATCTTTCAAAACTTCAATATTTTATCTACGTATCATGATGTTGCTTACTGGTCCAGTTGTGAGGATTTTTCTTTTCTTTATGTTGAGGTGTAATCCATACTAAAGGTGGTGGTCTTTGATCTTCATCAGTAAATGCTTCAAGTCCTCTTCACTTTCAGCAACCAAGGTTGTGTCATTGGCATATCACAGGTCGTTAATGAGTCTTCCTCCAATCCTGATGCCCTGTTCTTCTTCATATAGTTCAGCTTCTTAGATTATTTGCTCAGCAAACAGATTGAGTAAGTATGGTGAAAGCATACAACACTGACTTTAAACTATGCAGTATCCCCTTGTTATGTTCGAAAAACTGCCTCTTGTTCTTTGTACAGGTTACTCATGAGCAATATCAAGTGTTCTAGAATTCCCATTCTTTGCAATGTTATCCATAATTTGTTATGATCCACATAGTTTAATGCCTTTGCATAGTCAATAAAACACAGGTAATCATCTTTCTGGTATTCTCTGCTCTCAGCCAAGATCTATCTGACATCAGCAGTGATACCCCTTGTTCCACGTCCTCCTCTGAATCTTGCTTGAACTTCTGGCAGTTCCCTGTTGATGTACTGCTGCAACCGTTTTTGAATGATCTTCAGCAAAATTTTACTTGTGAGATATTCATGATATTGTTCGATAATTTCTGCATTTGATTGGATCACCTTTCTTTGGAATGGGCACAAATATGGATCTCTTCCAGTCGGTTGGCCAAGAAGCTGTCTTCCAAATTTCTTGGCATAGACAAGTGAGCACCTCTAGCACTGCATCTGTTTGTTGAAACATCTCAGTTGGTATTCCATCAATTCCTAGAACCTTGTTTTTCGCCACTGCCTTTAGTGCAGCTTGGACCTCTTCCTTCAGTACCATCAGTTCCTGATCATATGCTACCTCCTGAAATGGTTGAGTGTTGACCAATTTTTTTTGGTACAGCGACTCTGTATATTCCTCCCTTCTTCTTTTGAAGCTTCCTGTGTCGTTCAATATTTTCCCCATAGAATCCTTCGGTATTGCAACTCGAAGCTTGACTTTTTCTTCAGTTCTTACAGCTTGCAAAATGCCAAGTGTATTCTTCCCTTTTGGTTTTCTAACTCCAGGTCTTTGCACATTTCGCTATAATACTTTACTTTGTCTTCTCAAGCAGCCCTTTGAAATTTTCTTTTCAGCTCTTTTACTTCATTATTTCTTCCATTCATTTTAGCTACTCTGCATTCAAGAGCAGGTTTCAGAGTCTCTTCTGACATTCAGTTTGGTTTTTTCTTTCTTTCCTGTCTTTTTAATGACCTTTTGCTTTCTTCATGTATAATGTCCTTGACGTCATTCCACAACTTGTCTGGTCTTTGGTCATTAGTGTTCAATGTATCAAGTTTATTCTTGAGATGGTCTCCAAATTCAGGTGGGATATACTCAATGTCATATTTTGGCTCTTGTGGACTTGTTTTAGTTTTCTTCAGCTTCTACTTGAACTTGCATATGAGCAATTGATGGTCTGTTCCACAGTTTGCCCCTAGCCTTGTTCTATGTGATAATATTGAGCTTCTCTATCCACAGATGTAGTCAGTTTGATTCTTGTGTGTTCCATCCAGAGAGGTCCACGTGTATAGTCGCTGTTTATGTCAGTGAAAACATGTATTTGCAATGAAGAAGTGGTTGATCTTGCAAAGTTCTATCGTGGTCTCCAGGGTCTTTTCTATCACCAAGGCCATGTTTTCTAACTACCAATCCTTGTTCTTTGTTTCCAACTTTCATATTCCAATCACCAATAATTATCAATGCATCTTGATTGCGTGTTTGTTCAATTTCAGACTGCAGAAACTGGTAAAAATATTGAATTTCCTCATCTTTGGTCTTAGTGGTTGGTGCGTAAATTTGAATAATAATATTAACTGGTCTTCCTTGTAGGTCTATGGATATTATCTTATCATTGACAGCATTGTATTTCAGGATAGATCTAGAAATGTTCTTTTTGATGATGAATGCAATGCCATTCCTCTTCAGTTTCTCATTCCTGGCATAGTAGACCATATGATTGTCTGATTCAAAATGGCCAATACCAGTCCCTTTCAGCTCAGTAATGCCTAGGATATCGATCTTCATGCATTCCAATTCATTTTTGACTATTTCCAATTTTCCTAGATTCATACTTCACACAGCTCATATTCTAATTATTAATGTATGTTTGCAGCTGCTTTTTCTCATTTTGAGTCATGCCACATCATTAAATGAACATCCTGAAAGGTTGACTCCATCTACGTTATTAAGGTCTACTTTGAGGAGGCAGCTCTTCCTCAGTTGTCTTTTGAGCGCCTTCCATCCTGAGGTGCTCATCTTCTGGCACTATACCAGACAATGTTCTGCTGTTATTCAGAAGGTTTTCACTGGCTCATTTTTTCAGAAGTAGACTGCCAGGTCCTTCTTCCTAGTCTGTCTTGGGTTGGAAGCTCCACTGAAGCCTACCCACCATGGGTGACCCTGCTCGTATGTCTAATACTGGTGGCATAACTTCCAGCATCACAGCAACATGCAAGCCACCATAGTATGACAGACACTTGGGGCTGTAGAGAATGATAGTACAAAATTTTTGTCATACGAAAAAGTAATCAAAGAATAAACTACAAAATATGTATGAAGAAATTATACCTACTCTTCATTTATCAACTCTCTTGTTTTCCGACATTTTGCATTTATGGCAATAGTAAGAAATATACTATCTGACTATTTTGTGCATTAACAATGTACGTCTGGCAGTAACAAATGCCAGTATGTGAGGCGAGAGTAATGCTAGCTGTGATGGTTAAAGTTATGTGTCTGGGCTATGATTCTCAGTGGTTTAGCAGTTATGTAATGATGTAATTTGGCAATTATGTAATGATTTAGTGATCTTCAGTTTTGTGATCTGATGTGGTCCTCCACCGTTTTTGCATACTGCTGATTTTCGCATAATAACCTGGTGTTTGGCACCTAATCATGTTGATAAATGAGGAGTCAGTGTATTGTAGAAATGGATAAGACAGTTGATTAGTAAACATTTTGTGTTATTTTTCTGGATTTGGTGGTGGTTGTGGTATCTGTCAAGTTTTTTTTAATATAAATTTTATTTATTTTGTTGTTGAGCATATACACAGAAAAACATACACCAATTCAACAATTTCTACATGTACCATTTAGTGATACTGACATGAAGCCATGCACAACAGAACAAAACAGTGCCCTGTCCTGTATCATCCTTACCATCATTGCTGTGTTTGAGCCCATTGTTGCAGCCACTGTGTCAGTTGTTCTTGTTAAGGATATTCCTCTGTTTTGCTCACCCTCTACTTTACCAAGCATGATGTCCTTCTCCAGGGACTGGTAACATTTTGGGTAGAAATCCTAAACTACCATTGTAAGACCCTGTTTAAGTCTAACCTTGGAGGTGGGGGACTGGATGAAACCGAACATAAAACTGTTAGGTCATCACAGAGGACAAGAGCAAATAAAAACAAAGAGAAAATAGTAAAAACAAAACCCACAATAACCTCATATGTGAATGGTTATAATATCTGAGATAATAATAAAACAGATCATATCAATACTCAGATCATAAACATACTAAGAACCAGGAAGAATCAATGCAAATATATCAATATCTAGACATAGTAGTAATAATTGAAAAATGTCAAGGATAAAGAGATAATATTAAAAGCTGTTAGTGAGAAAAGAAAGGTTGCCTGTTGCTTAGATAAACAGATTTATATGAGGAAGAATGGATTTGAGAAGACAATAGAGCAATATTGTCCAAATACTGGGGGAAATGAACTCTTAGCTTGGAATTTTATACCTAGTTAAATTATCATTACAGAAAGAGTAAAAATGAAGACATTTTCACGCATACGAAGACCAAACGCACAAATCTGCAAGTATTTTTACACAAATAATGTGTGCATACTACATTTGTTTGCTAACCATGCCCTCCCCTGGCTAGGTATTTTCATAAACGTGCTATACTAATTGTGTTTTTAGCACAACGTGCAAAAAAATTGACATAACATGCTTATGAAAATACCTTGGGGCAGGGGAGGTATGGTTGGCAAACACTTAGAATATGTGTGTTATTTGCATAAAAACACAGTACTAAGGGATAAATTTCACCAAAGGGAAAGGATGTGATGTAAGAATAATGATGAACACAGATACTTATAAACTGTAACTACTCACCATAAATATGTTAACTTGCTTACACCCTATTTGCATTAAAAGATAATTATAAAACTTTAAGCAAAAATAAATGGGGAATGTGAAAGCTTGGTAATATTCTTGTAATATTTTGGAGGAGGATAAGAATACTGAAGAACTTTAGATTTTTGTTAACCAAACTCCAGCAAATATCCACGTTACTTTAAATCAGTTGGTCTTTACCTTGTGATCATAGTTAATGTGACCATATAGCTTATCATTGAAAATGGGACACTTTTGAGAGTGAAAGATGGTATAGTGAGTAACAAAAGTTAGAAAATAGACATATACTTTGTCCCAGGCAAATCATCATGTGAGCTATTATGAATCCAATATTTTTTCCTCCAATAACATCATAAAGCTTTTTGGGCCTTCATGCATATTGTTACCCCTCTTTTTTCCATACCCCAATCTTCCATATCCCATCTTCTAATTCATATCTGGAATATCTGAATTTGCAGAAGATTCACAGCTTAAGTATTTTTCTAGGTCCTTTGTTACAACATCAAAACCCTACTTTCACATCTATGGTTTCCTAGAAACCTTATTTTAAAAAAAAATATGAATAAATGACTGAGGAAATCAGGTCCAGATGGCCTAGCCAAGTTTACATAGCCAACTAAAAAGAAAATCAGATTGCAACAAAGATTTCCCAGTTCCTCTGACACAGTGGTTTTCAAACATTTTCTAGGCAACAGCCTTGCCTATACAAATGAAAATAAGCAGCTATTTTAATGAATGTAAGTTTATAATAACCTTACAATACTAGTACCCGTCACCTTCTGATTAGCTCCAACCTGTATCTCCTCATTCAACTGAGAAAAAAAAGAGGGTGGGGAGGGGGAGAAGAGTAGTTAACCACTCATTGTCCAGTCAGCTTTGGTCATGTTGAGGGTAGCAGCCAAAGCGGGGGATGTCATTACACAGCCCACTGTTCCCTTCAGAAGTTGAATTGTACATCTCCTACCATCTTACTGTATAAGACCTAGACTTATTTTCTTCCTAAATTTTGGATCTGATTCATACTGTATGAATTTGACTTGGAGTGAAATCTTAAGCTATTCTGAAATAAGGAGTCTGAAATCATTTCATTTCTGGCTGGGAGAGATTCCTTATTTTGAACCATCAGATTAAATTCTGAGCACTTTGGTTGACAATAGGTCTTACAATTGTATACTAGCTATCCAAATAAGTTTTATTCCTTTTCAGTGTGACTCTAATAATAATAATGATAATAATAAAATTCATCTCTCTAGGTGGGGATTCTGAAACTTGTGGTTTTCATCCACTGTCTTCCCACTGCTATATAAACTGGGTTAGCATTTCACCTTCTCTGTTTTTCTTAAGTTTACTAAGTTCCTATGGTTTGGAAAGAGGAGAAACATTTCTCTGTGTGAGTGCCATGGAGACAAAATTCACTTTCATTTTTTATTGTGTTATGTTTCTGGAACTTAGTTTGGCAAAACCCCCAAAGTTCCTAGGACCTGCTGAGTCCAGTAGGGCAGAGATCTGGGGTGGATAATGACAATTTTTTCAGTTCCGTTAAAGGTATTATTATTTCCCATCTCCGCTGAAGAGCTTCCAAGAATGAGGCTGAATATAGTTTCTTGACTTTTCCTGTGCTGTCAAGCTTCAGTAAGTAGTCGCTGCCTGGGAGATGAAGCAAACCCTAAAAAGAAGAATTGCGAAACCAGTAATTGGTAATTTATCGTTAAGGAGGCAGAAGTAAGAAATAGTTATAAGAAACTTAGTGTGGCTTCATAATACCTTAGATATATAGATTGAGGAAGTATTTTTGATTTTTATCATCATATCCATGGAAAAGTGCTCAAGTCAGTGGAGAAACTTCATTTACTCTTTTGAATATTTTTTCTTACCAATGCTCCCACTCAAGGCTCCTACGGGAAGAAGGCGTTTTTCTTTGCTTGTTATGAAAGGAAATTATCAGCCCTCACTTTTCAGCTTTCAGAATGTTCATAAAGAAGTGGTGACATATTCAGGTTGCCTTGTGTAGCCTTGTATCCTTTCACCATACTTATTCAATCTATACGCTGAGCAAATACTCTGAGAAGCTGGACTATATGATGAAGAACGTGACATCAAGATTAGAGGAAGACTCAGTAACAACCTGTGATATGCAGATGATACAACCTTGCTTGCTGAAAGTGAAGAGGACTTCAAGTGCTTATTGATGAAGATCAAAGACTACAGCCTCCAGTATGGATTACATTTTAACATAAAGAAAACAAAAATCTTCACAACTGGACCAATAAGCAACATCATGATCAATGGAGAAAAGATTGAAGTTGTCAAGGATTTCATTTTACTTGGATCCACAATCAGTGTCCATAGAAGCAGTCAAGAAATCAAACAATGTATTGCACTGGGCAAATCTGCTGCAAAAGACCTTTTTAAAGTGTTAACAAGCAAAGATGTTACTTTGAGGAGTAAGGTGTGCCTGACCCAAGCCATGGTGTTCTCAATCGCCTCATATTCATGCGGAAGCTGCCCAACGAATAAGGAAGACCAAAGAAGAATTGACACTTTAAATTATGGTATTGGCCAAGAATATTGACTATACCATGGACTACCAGCAGAATGAATAAATCTGTCTTGGAAGAAGTACAGCCAGAGTGCTCCTTAGAAGCTAGGATGGCAAGACTTCATCTCACGTACTTTGGACATGTTATCAGGAGGAACTAGTCCCTGGAGAAGTACATCATGCCTGGTAAAGTAGAGGGTCAGCAAAAAACAGGAAGACCCTTAATGAGACGGACTGACACAGTGGCTGCAACAATGGGCTCAAGCATAACAAGGATTGTGAGGATGGCACAGGACAGGGCACTGTTTCTTTCTATTATGTATAGGGTCGCTATGAGTCAGAACCAACTCGACTGCCCTTACCAACAATGACAATATGTAGCCTTTGAGTTTTAATTCTCGGGAGGCAGTCCCCAAAGTGCCTGGGCCAGCAAAAAGTACAAACCTGAAATTTTTTCCTTGTCATAGGTCTCAACCTCTCACTTCTGCTTCTGTTACTGGATGGTCTTAGACTAATATAGCTATTTGGTTGATGTGGGGGGCCCAGAGGCCAACACATTTGAGCTTCCCCTCATTCCCTGAAACTGACTCGGGGTAGTTTTGTTGAACCCTAGCTTCTGAGTCAGAAAACCTAAGGAATAAAGCCAAACATAAAGTCCTTAGTGGCTTACTCCAAATTTCCAGGGTTAAAAGAAGGAAAATTTATGCCATCAAATTCCAGGAAACCCAAGAGAAAACAGACTGACCAACCTTTTAGGCTGCCCACTAACAGAGAGGTACTTGGGATGGAACTGAAATTCACATTCCAAATACTGTCTATGGCAGGAAGTGAATCTCAAGAGTACGAGTTTGGGAAAGCAGAAGAAAGAACTGTGGAGGTTATAGAAGCCTGTAAAATTAGGATGCAATTCCTTTCCTATGACACTCCCAAATCTTCCATAAAATTACTACATTCATAGTATGAAGGCTTAAGGAATGGAGTAGAACCACAATGATAGGCAAAGAAACAAAAGCATAGGCAGAGATAACAAAGGGAAGAAAGGCTGAACATTTTTTGAAGGATGTAGGTAGGGTTTTACTGAATATTAATTATGTCTCTGTGGAATAGGAGAGCCTAAGTTATCATAAGATTTACATTTGGGTCCACCAAGGATCTTTGAACTATAGTATAAATACACAACAGCTTATTGTATTTGATTGTCTCTCTAGGACTGAGTCAGATGTGTGCACTCCCACCATATCTACCACATGCCGAACACAGGGATCTGAGGAGTGGAAGCTGGCTCAGCCTTGCCTAGGGAATATCACTCTGAAGTCAGGAGAAAGACATGGAAACCATTCTGTAGTCAGCAAAGAAAGTCCTTGTTTAAGACTTGATATTTCAGAAGGAGAGCTCAATGTATATCATATTATGGGAACGTAACTCAGGTATGTCTAGAAACTTCGTTTTAAAAGTCAGGCTGAAAGTTGGTGTGCAACTTAGCCTCTGTAAATAGAAATTAGGCCTGAGTGAAGGATTTTGAGTCATGACTACACATGCTACAGAAAGGTGCAGGGCAGAAGCAACTATACTACATAAAAATAACATGGACGAATAGGAGTGAGAGAAGAATGTCAGTCAGAGTCCTAAGGTCCTTGTATCGTTTAAGAGATGGTAAGGGCTATTGATTAACTTTGGACTTTGCTAGGGCAATCATTAAAAAGAGGAGACATAGAATGTTTAACTTCCAAACTTGGAGAAGGGGGAAGTAAATACAGAAAATACTATTAATTTAACAGAAGGCAGGAATGGAGAAGACAGAAGCAAAAGTCTGAGGGACAATTTGCCATAGAGAGTAGTTTGGAAAACCATGGTTTCCTGGATCAAATTACTACCCAAGTAATTTATAGTAAAACTTTCATGGAGGCACTTGACTTCACCTGCAGTGGAGGAGGTATTTGCGTTTTTCATTGTTAATGTAGCAGATTCATGTGAGGAGGAGAAGCAAGAACCATTGTCTATTCTCTCAAAGTAGGATTGAACTAGAGATACAGAAAGTAATTCAGTCAGGAGGCTGAGGGTGATGCAGCTATGACTCAACTTTGAAGTCACATGTCTGGCCAAATGTCCCTTAGACCAGTCCTTGGGCTCTGGTAAGAGGCTATACTTACTAATTTTGGAGGGGATAATTCACCTGTATTATTTGAGACACATTTTTTCTCCAGTTATTCAGGTAGGTTGGGCTAAGACCGTTAAGGACTTGGAAGTTTGGATTTTATCCTTAGTCTTAATGAAAAAAAAAAAAAAACACGTGCTGCCTGTAACTCCATTAAGTGAAAATGTCCACCATTTTGTTTTGGTTGCTGAAAGGACAGGTGTCTTGTAATAGACTGATAGTCTAGAAATTAAGATCTTAAAAGGAGGAGAAGATGGAGTGATGAGCTGTTCACTCTGAGCAAGAAAAAAAAGATATCTGAAATACTTATTTCCCTTTCTTTACAAATGGCAGAGTTGCTGGAGGGTGGGGCGAGAGAAAAGAGAGCATCCACTTGCTACTGCTACTGCCTAGGGAATGGGAGTTGGAGCCACAGGTTAGACCTTTTTTTTTTCTTTTTTCGTTATAATTTAGATGAAGGTTTACAGAACAAATAGTTTCTCATTAAACAGTTAGTACTCATATTGTTTTATGACAATGGTTAACAACCCCACAACATGTCAATACTGTCCCTTCTCAACCTTGGATTCCCTGTTACCAGCTTTCCTGTCCCCTCCTGCTTTCTAGTCCTTGTCCCTAGACTGTTGTGTCCCATCAGTCTTGTTTTGTTTTATGGGGCTGTCTAATCTTTGGCTGAAGGGTGAACCTCAGGAGTGACTTCATTACCTACTCTCGGGGTTTCTTCAGTCTCTGTCAGGTCAGTAAGTCTAGTCTTTTTTTTTTGTGAGTTAGAATTTTGTTCTACATTTTTCTCCAGCTCTGTCTGGGACCCTCTGTTGTGATCCCAGTCAGAGCGGTCAGTGGTGGAAGCCAGGCACCATCTAGTTGTACTGGACTCAGTCTTGTGGAGGCTGTGGTAGTTGTGGTCCATTAGTCCTTTGGACTAATCTTTTCCTTGTATCTTGTTTTCTTCGTTCTCCCCAGGGTGGACCATTGATGTAAGGGTGGAGGAAGCAGGACCCCTTCTGAGAATTTAGCCTACCTCCTGGTGACTTTGCAACCCCAGTGCTGCCAAGTAGAATCCAATAACAGCTGAAAATTCCCCAGCCTCATAGAACCCTCAGGGGCTCCTGCTGCAGGCAGGTTCTGCATGGCTGGGCTAGACCTGAAGGTGAGGGCAAGAGACTCTTTTTGCCTCTAAGCCAGAAAGTAGCAGCCCTAAAACTGAACTATCGCTTATTAAATGCTTCCTATATTCCAGGCCTGGTACTCAGTGCTTTAGGTATATTATCATTTATTGAATCCCAGTGATAACCTTATGAGTTAGGTAACATTATATCCATTGCATAGATGAAAAAATTCGGGGAAGAGCTGGAATTTGCACCTGTGTCTGTGTGGCTCTAATCCTAGTACTGAAAGATTACTCTTAATCTGTTTAACCACGTATCAGCTAACCAAGGGAAGGGGGGCTAGTATATTTAGACCCCAGGGCTTAGTCCTTTGTCCTTGTCTCTTCTCTATCTATACCCAACCCATTGTCATTGAGTCGATTCCAGTTCATAGCAACCATAAAGAGCAGACTCTTTAGAATTGCCCCATAGGGTTTCTAAAGCTATAATCTTTACGGAAGAAGACTGTCACATCTTTCTCCCACAGAGTGGCTGGCGGGTTTGAACTGGCAACGTTTTGGTTAGCAACTGAGCACTTAACCACTGTGCCACCAGGGCTCCCTAAATGATCTCTTTCTGTCTCATGGTTTATACCTCTGGCCTGGCCTCCCTGGAGCTCCAGACTCAAATCTCATTTTACACTGAGGTTAAATAACTTGGATAAGTTGTTGTATCTAGAGCTAGAACTCAAATCTGGGTTTATCTGACATTCACATCTATGCTCTTTCTACTGCTTCCAGGTGCCACCTGGGGTCTACATCACATTTTTTTATTGTACTTACTAGTCCAAGAATCCAATGATAATTGGGTAAAGTTGAATGAATGAAGCAATCCATGAAGAAAATGGTTTTAACCTGAGGAAGCCCAAATCAACCAAAAAACCAAATCCATTGCTGTTGAGTCAATTCCAACTCATAACGACTCTGTAGGACAGAGTAGAACTGCCTCATGGGGTTTCACAGGCTGTGAAGCAGACTGCCACATCTTTCTTCCATGGAGGGGCTGGTGGGTTTGAATCATCTATCTTTCAGTTAGCACCTGAATGCTTTAACCACTGCCCAGGGCTCCTTGAGGAAGTACATCAGCCAAAAAAGAGGGGACATGAAAAAGATAAAACTTTCACAAATTTCCTTCTAACAATGCATTTCCTTGATGAGGGTTATGAACTCCAATATTTTGTCCATATGCAGTCAACCCTCTATATCCATGGGTTCCGAATCTGCAGATTCAACCCACCAAGGATCGCAAATATTCGGGGAAAAAAAATGATGTGTAGGCCTACCCTGCTGTAGCCTTCCTCCTTTTCACAGATCCTCAGTCTCTCTCCAGCACTCATTTGGGCATTGTTTGCCTTGTGTTTGACGTGTACTATGTAGTTAGGCCTAAGATGGTTGCATTTGTACTGAACACGTACGACTTTTTTTCTTGTCATTATTCCCTAAACGATTAAGCATAACAACTGTTTACGTAGCATTTACATTGTATTAGGTATTATAAGTAATCTAGAGTTGATTTAAAGTATACGGGAGGACGTGTGTAGGTTATAAGCAAATACTATGCCATTTTTATAAGGGACTTGAGCATCCGAGGATTTTAGTATGGGTGGAGGGGTGGCCTTGGAACCAATGCCCTGTGGATACTGAGGGATGACTGTACAGCTTTATTGTTATGGATGGACTCTTGTACATACTGAGAATATTAGCTTCTGTGCTTCCTGAGCTGAATTCACCATTTGGAGGTCTGACCACATTGGCAGAGTCGTGTGTCCAGTTCTTGGTTGGCCATCTTCACCTCTGTGCCCTGGCTAATGCAGCATGCCCTGAGCTGAATTCCTCATCTTTCTTCTTAAGTCTCGGCCTGTCCCCTGGCTGTCTCTAGTGACTTCAGTTACCCAGCTTGAGGTCCTGCCTTATTTTGTGGACTTCTCCCTTTTCTTTGCCCTCCACATTCACTAGTTGCTAAGTCGTTTCTGTCCACCATCCCATTCCTGTTGCCTCTTCTCTCATTCAGATTTCATTACCTCTTAGCTGAAGAACTCTCAGTGGCTCTCTATACTGTACAGAATAAATATGAAACATGTAACCTGGAATTCCAGGCTGTTCTCATCTGATCCAAACCTCCTATTTCTAGCAAACCCTCTATTGCACACACTTTGCTTCAGAGTAGTGCTTTATAAATTTTATTCCAGAGAGCCATAGAAGATTCTCAGATCATTCCTTCATGCCCCACTGCTCAGAAGATGCCATCAGGGAGAGAAAGCTGAGTACGTGGGCCTCTGGATCCCCACCCTATCTCAAATAGAGCAGTTCTATTTTGTTTGTTGGTATTCCACATACAATTTTTATTTAAACTAAACATGGATTTGTAAAACTTGAAAACAATTGCTCTTCCAGAAAATTAGACTCCCCTGCTGTTTCCAGTCCATGCTCCAAGACTTCTGATGTCTGGGCTTGTGTTTATGCTCCTCAATATGGGGATTTTGAAGTCATTATAGCTGAGGAAATAGTCAAAGCTATTAAAGCAAGGCAGGTGTGTGCTGTGCACAGAGGGCATTTGCCAAGAGAAAGAAGGCTGAAGATAGAGCTTTGATGGGCCTGCACAGCAGGCCTTTGCCATCTGGCCCCTAACTACTACCCAGTTGTATTTTTTCAGAACTTTCTTGAAAATACACTTTAGCCATGTAGAGTTTATTGCTCTTCCACATACATATCCTTTTATCTCTCTTCTATGTCTTTGCTTATGCTGTGTCCTGTTCATCTTCACATTAAACAAAACAAAAAAACAAACAAGTTGTTGTGAACTCCAATTCATGAAGACCTCCTGTGTGTCACAGTAGAACTGTACTCCATAGAGTTTTCAGCGACTGCTTTTTCAGAAATAGATTACCAGGTCATTCTTCCAAGTTGTCTCTGAGTGGACTTGAACCTCCAACCTTTCAGGTTAGCAGCTGAATGAATTAACTGTTTGCATCACCAAGAGACTCCACATAGCCAACTCAAATTCCCCTCTCGCAGAAAGCCTTCTCCTAAAGCCAAAGCTGAATATAATCTCTCTCTCTAACCATATCCTTATATTTCTTCCTGTTATTTTATTTAGCACTTCCCACATGTTCTAGGAGTTACTTACATAGTTATTATGTTCAAGGCTCATTGCCTCTATAATCATGTGGCCTCTGAAAGGCATCATCTGACTTTGAGTTTGAGTATCCAGTGCCAGTTGTTGTGGCTGTCTTCAAATAGACTGATTTAAACAGCCATTCTGATCAATTATTTTCACTTATTATAGCTGAAAATGCCAGACTGACTACATCAATTGTATCACATAATATGGGCACAATAGTGCATTTCAGTTTTATGAGGACCCTTGGAACAGCTAATTTAATTCCCTCTGGTTGTGAGGACAACCTTATGCAGTGAGCCACACATTCATTCAGAGGCAATAAAACTCCTTCCCCGGCCAGCTATATTTATAGCATGGTCAGTGAGAAGCGTTCTTCCCTATCAGTGTTGATAGGGCTTTAAAGACGATATGGGAATTATTAATATGCTTTTTCAAGGCTTATGCCAGTCCCTTTTGGAGATAATGATTTGTACTTCATTCTAAGCATGTAGTTTCTCTCTTTCTATTATCTATTTATTTATTCTTTTATTGTACTTCAGGTGAAGGCTTACAGAACAAATAGTTTCTCATGAAACACTAGTACACATATTGTTTTATGACATTGGTTAACAACCCCACAACATGTCAACCCTCTAACTTCTCAACCTTTTTTTTTGGTGAAAATACACATAGCCAAAGATATACCATTTCAAAAATTTCTACATGCGCAGTTCAGTGACATTGACTACGCTCTTCCAATTGTGCTGCTATTCTCACTTAAGATGAAGGCTTACAGAACAAAATAGTTTCTCATTTAACAGTTACTACACATGTTGCCCTATGACATGGTTAACAATCTCCCAACACATCAACAATATCCGTACTTAGCCTTGGGTTCCCTATCACCAGCTTCCTTGTCCCCTTCTGCCTTCTGGCCCTTGTCACTGGACTACTGTACCTCATTAGTCCCATTTGGTTTCACGGGGCTGACCACTCCCAGGCTGAACGGTGAACCTCGGAGGTAACTTCACCACTGAGCTAAAAGGGTGTCTGGGGGCCATACCCTTGGGGTTTCTCCAGTCTCCTTTAGGCTAGTAAATCTGGTCTTTTTTTTGTGAGTTAGAGTTCTGTTCTATATCCTTCTCCAGCTCTGTCTAGAACCCTCTGTTGTGATCCTGGTCAGAGCAGTCAGCAGTGGTAGCCAGGCACCATCTAGCTGTACTGGACTCAGTCCGGTGGAGGCCTTGGTAGCTGTGGACCATTAGTCCTTTGGACTAATCTTTTCCTTGTATCCTGTTCTCTTCATTCTCCCTTGCTCCCGAAGGGATGAGACCAGTGGAGTATCTTAGATGGCCGCTCACAGGCTTTTAAGACTCCAGACACTACTCACCAAGGCAGAATGTAGAGCATTGTCTTTATAAGCTGTGTTATGCCAGAAGAGCTAGATGTTCCCCGAGACCATGGTCCCCACAGCCGTCTGCCCAGCAATTCAGTCCCTCAGGGAGTTTGGATGTGTCTGTGGGGCTTCCATGACCTTTCCTTGCACAAGTTGTGCTGGTTTCCCCTGTATTGTGTACTGTCTCACCCTTCACCCAAGATAACCACTTATCTATTGCCTATTTAGTATTCCCCCCCACCCGCCCAACCCTGGTAACCAACAAAGATTGCTACATTTTGTGTGTGAATTTTTTCATGGGTTTTTACAATAGAGGTCTCATACAGTATTTGTCCTTTGGTGATTGACTTATTTCACTCAGTATAATGTCCTCAAGTTTCATCCATGTTATGAGATGGTTCACAGATTCATTGTTGTTCTTTCTCGTTGCATAGTACTCCATTGTGTGTATGTACCATAGTTTGTTTATCCATTTAGCTGTTGATGGGCATCTAGGTTGTTTCCATCCTTTTGCTATTGTGAACAATGCTGCCATGAACATAGGTGTGCATCTGTCTATTCGAGTGATGACTTATTTCTTTAGGATATATTCCTATGAGTGGGATTGCTGGATCAAATGGTATGTCTATTTCTAGCTTTCTGAGGAAGCGCCATATCGTTTTCCAAATTGGTTGTAACATTTTGCATTCCCACCAGCAGTGCATAAGTGTTTCGATCTCCCCGCAGCCCCTCCAACATTTGTTATTTCCAGTGTTTTTGATTCGTGCTGGTAATGCCAGGGTGAGATGGTATCTCACTGTGGTTTTAATTTGCATTTCTCTAATGGCTGGTGATCGCGAGCATTTCCTCACGTGTCTGTTGGCCATTTGAATGTCTTCTTTGGTGAAGTGTCTGTTCATTTCCTTTGCCCATTTTTTAATAGGATTATTTGTGTTTTTGTTGTAGAGGTGTTGGATTTTCTTGTAGATTATGGAGATTAGACCTTTGTCTGACTTGTACTGTCCAAAAATTTTTTTCCCAGTCTGTAGGTTCTCTTTTTACTCTTTTGGTGAAGTCTTTTGAAGAGCATAGGTGTTTGATTTTTAGAAGATCCCGGTTATCTAGCTTATCTATTGAGGTTTGAGCATTGATGGTTATGGTTTGTATCCTGTTAATGCCGTGTAATAAGGCCTGTAGTGTTGGTCCTTTTTTTTCTTCTATGAACTTTATAGTTTTAGGCTTTATATTCAGGTCTTTGATCCATTTTGAAGTAGTTGTTGTATACGGCGTGAGGTATGGGTCCTGTTTCATGTTTTTGCAGATGTATATCCAGTTTTGCCAGTACCATTTGATAAAAAGACCGTCATTTCCCCATTTGATGGACTTTGGGCCCTTATCGAAGATCAGGTGACCGTAGGTGGATGGATTTACATCTGGGTTCTCAATTCTGTTCCATTGGTCAATGTATCTGTCGTTGTACCAGTACCAGGCTGTTTTGACTACTGTAGGTGTATGGTAGGTTCTGAAGTCAGGTAGTGTGAGTCCTCCAACTTTATTCTTCTTCTTCAGTAGTGCTTTACTTATTCGGGGCTTCTTCCATTTCCATATAAAGTTAGAGATTAGTTTTTCCATCTCTTTGAAGAATGTTGTTGGTAGTTGGATCGGGATTGTGTTGTATTTGTAAATTGCTTTGGGTAGAATTGTCCTTTTCACAATGTTGAGTCTGCCTATCCATGAGCATGGTATGTTTTTCCATTTATGTAGATCCCTTTGGGTTTCATGCAGTAGTGTTTTGTAGTTTTCTTTGTATAGGTCTTTTACATCCCTGGTCAGATTTATTCCTGAGTATTTTATCCTTTTAGGGGCTACTGAAAATGGTATTGTTTTCCTGATTTCCTTTTCATCATTCTCCTTACTGGTGTATAGGAATCCAACTGATTTTTGAACGTTTATCTTGTATCCTGCTACTCTGCTGAATCTTTCTATTAGTTCCAGCAGATTTCTCGTGGAGTCTTTAGGGTTTTCTATGTATAGTATCATATCATCTGCAAACAGGGACAGTTTAACTTCTTCATTACCAATTTGGATGCCCTTGGTTTCTTTTTCTTGCCTTATGGCTCTAGCTAGAACTTCCAGCACAATGTGAAATAGGAGTGGTGATAAAGGGCATCCTTGTCTTGTTCCTGTTTTCAAGGGGAATGTTTTCAGCCTTTCTCCATTAGGAATGATGTTGGCTGTTGGTTTTGCATAGATGCCCTTTGTTACGTTGAGAAAGTTCCCTTCTATCCCTATTTTATTGAGAGTTTTTATCAGGAATGGGTGTTGGACTTTGTCAAATGCCTTTTCTGCATCAATTGAGATGATCATGTGGTTCTTTTCTTTCCTTTTATTTATGTGGTGGATTACGTTGTTTGATTTTCTAATGTTAAACCATCTTTGCATAGCTGGTATGAATCCTACTTGGTCCTGGTGTATTATTTTTTTGGTATGATGCTGAATTCTATTGGCTAGAATTTTGTTCAGAATTTTTGGATCTATATTCATGAGAGATATGGGTCTGTAATTTTTTTTTTTTTTGTGATGTCTTTGCCTGGGTTGGGTATCAGCATTATGGTGGCTTCATAGAATGAATTTGGAAGTGTTGCTTCCTCTTCTATGCTCTGAAATAGCTTGAGTAGTACTGGTACAAGCTCTTCTGTAAATGTTTTGTCGAATTCTCTAGTGAAGCCGTCTGGGCCGGGGCTATTTTTGATTGGGAGTTTTTTTTATTACCTTTTCAATCTCTCCTCTTGTTATGGGTCTGTTCAGATTTTCAACGTCACTTTATTGTAGTTTGGGTAGGCCGTGTGTTTCTATAAACTAATCCATTTCCTTTAGGTTTTCAAATTCGTTGGAGTATAGTTTTTCATAGTATTCTGTTATAATCCTTTTTATTTCAGTTGGGTCTGTTGTAATGTCCCCCATTCCATTGCTTATTTGGGTTATTTGTGTCCTCTCCTGTTTTTCTTTCGTCAGTCTGGCCAGTGGTTTGTTGATTTTGTTGATTGTTTTGAACAACCAACTTTTGGTTTTGTGGATTCTTTCTATTGTTTTTCTGTTCTCTATTTGATTTATTTCTGCTCTGATCTTTACTATTTCCTTTCTTCTGGTGGCTGTGGGCTTTTTTTGCTGTTCTCTTTCTATTTGCTCGAGTTCTGTAGTTAGTGTTTTGATTTTGTCCCTTTCTTCTTTTTTGATATGTGCATCTATTGCTATAAATTGTCCTCTGAGGACTGCCTTTGCTGTGTCCCAAAGGTTTTGGTATGATGTGTTTTCATTCTCATTTGATTCTAGGAAGTTTTTGATTGCATCTCTGATTTCTTCTATTACCCATTGATGTGTAAGCAGGGTATTATTCAGTTTCCATGTAGTTGATTTTTTTTCCTTGCTCTTTCAATTGTTAATTTCTACCTTGGTGGCATTGTGGTCAGAGAATATACTTTTAATTATCTCAGTGTTTTGGATCTTGTTGAGGATTGCTCTGTGGCCTAAGATGTGGTCTATTCTGGAGAACGTTCCATGTGCATTGGAAAAGTACGTGTACTTTGCCGCGGTTGGATGGAGTGTTCTATATATGTCTATGAGGTCAAGTTGGCTGATTGTGCCCTTTAGGTCTTCTGTATCTTTGCTGAGTTTCTTCTTAGTTGTTCTGTCCTTTACTGAGAGTGGTGTGTTGAAGTCTCCTACTATTATTGTGGAACTGTCCATTTCTCTTTTCAGTGCTGTTAGAGTTTGTTTTATGTATTTTGGAGCGCTGTCATTGGGTGCGTAGATGTTTATTATGGTTATGTCTTCATGATGGATCATCCCCTTAATCATTATATAGTGTCCTTCTTTGTCTTTTATGGTAGATTTTGTTTTAAAGTCTATTTTATCTGAGATTAGAATTGCCACTCCTGCTCTTTTTTGGTAGTTGTTAGCTTGATATATTTTTTTCCAACCTTTGACTTTTAATAAAGTCACATCTTTGTTTCTAAGGTGTGTCTCTTGTAGACAGCATATTGATGGATCCTGTTTTCTTATCCATTCTGTCACTCTCCGTTTCTTTATGGGTGCATTGAGTCCATTTACATTCAGTGTAATTATTGATAGGTGTGAGTTTGTTGCTGTTATTTTGTAGTGCTTTTTTTTGTGGTGCTGAAGTTTTCTTTGTTCTTATTACTCTCTTGTGCTGAGTTACTTTTGTTTGTGGATTTTGTGTTCATTTCTTTTGTTTTTGTAGGTTTTGTTTTTGCTGAGACTTTATGTTTTTCGTCTTTTTTCTATAAGTATGTTTGTTAACTTTCTTTGTGGTTACCATGAATTTTACCCTTATCTTTCTAAGTTTGAAGCAGCCTTACCATTACTTGGTATCGCCTTGCCTTCCTCTCCATCAGGAGGTTCTATACCTATGCCGTTTATTCCCTTTTATTGTTTTGATGTTGTTGTCATTTACTGATTAACTGCTCTGATTCCCTGTTGTATTTCTTTTCGTTTTGGATAGTCCTCAAGAGTTCATTTCCTAGATTGGTATCTGGGTCATACGATCCTGCGTCCTAGGTTCTGCCTGTGAGCTGAAGCTGTTTGCCCTCAGATTGAAGAACTCCCTTTAATAATTCTTGTAAGTTTGGTTTGAGTTTTACATATTCCCTTTATTTCTGTTTATCTGGAAATGACCTAATTTCACCATCAAATTTGAACGAGAGTTTTGCAGGATATATTATTCCTGGCTGGCAATCTTTTTCTTTCAAGATTGTATGTATGTCATCCCATTGCCTTCTTGCCTGCATGGTTTCTGCCAAATAATCTGAGCTTAGTCTAATTGTTTCTCCTCTGTATGTGACTTCTTGTTTTTCACGATCTGCTCTCAGGATTCTTTGTTTGTCTTTGGTTTTGGCGAGTGTGAATATGATATGCCTTGGTGATTTTCTTTTGGGGTCTCTCCTATATAGGGTTCATTGAGCTTCTTGGATGGCCAACTTTTCATCTTTCATGATATTGGGGATGTTTTCTGTCAGCAGTTCTTCAAAGATCCTCTCTGTGTTTTCTGTTTTCTCCCCCTATTCTGGAATTCCAATCATTCGAAAATTTTTGCTTTTGATTGTATCCCACATAACTCTCAGGGTCTCTTCATTTTTCTTTGTTCTTTTTTCTGTGTTTTCCTGAAAGAGAGTTGTATCCAAGTGTTTGTCTTCAATTCCACTGATCCTGTCTTCCACTGTTTCAAATCTGCTTCTCAGCCTTTCTATGACACCATCCATTTCTGAAATCTTGTTGTTTATCTTTTGGATTTCTAATTGTTGTCTTTGTGTAATTTCTAGTTGTGAATTTATTTTGGCATTTTGTTCCTGCATTATTTTCCTGAATTCTTCCAATTTTTTGTCTGTATTTTCCATGAATTTGTCTATTTTTTCCTCATGTTTGTCAGCATTTTGCCTCAGCTCTTGGAGAATTCTGAGTATTAGAGCTTTGAATTCCCTATCAGGTAGTTCTAGTGCCTTTTCTTCCACTGGAGAGTCATCTGGTGTTTTATTTTGGATGCCTACTGGAACCGTCCTGTCTTGTTTTTGTAAATGTTTTGATATTGTCTGCTGTCTTCAGTGCATTCAGTAGTTAATTTTCTCATTTATTAATTGTAGATTTGTTTGTTTCATCCCTTTTTAAAAAAAAATTTTGAGTATGTCTGAGCAGGTGGACTGTGTGTTCTTTGTTGTTTGCTCACCAGTGGGCACAATAGTTTCCGCCTCCTTCTCCAATTGGCAGGGTCAGTCACTCACATATGGTACGGCAGGGCATGTCTAGCTGAAGAGGAGTTACTGGGCTGGGTTGTTTGTGGCACTTACTACAGGCACCAGAGCGGGTCACTAATCAGTAGAGGTCAGGTTCCAGTAGGCCATGCCTGTGCTGCTTGGTGGTGTGATGTTAAGCGCACAATGCAGGTAGGCAGGATGTAGCAGGGAGATGGTTATGTGTGGAGCTAAGATGGATATGGGAGAGAAGAGAGAGGAACGGGAGTCAAAAACATACAAACAAACAAAAAAGAATGCCAGGGGAGCTTACCATTGGAGTGTAGAGATGAGAGACTATGAAATGGAGAAAAACAAAAAGGGGAAGAGGAAGTAAAGAAAAGAAAAGAATGAATAAATAAAAATCAGAAAGGTTAAAGAACCCCATAGTTCCCAGGGATCCCACAAGTGCAGGTATGAGGTCTGGGGAAGTCACTCTCTGGTGTTGCAGTACAGCCTGGCTAGAAGGGGTAGAGGTATACAACGCCAGGTATTCAGGTAACAGAAAGAGAAGGAAGATAGAAAGATAAGAAACTGAGTATTGAAGAAAGACAAAAAGGGAAAAAGAGGGAAAAGAAAACAAAACAAATTTTTAAAAAAGGAACAAGAAAAGCCCCCCAAAAAACAGAAAAAAAAAAACAACAACAAACCAACGAAAAAAGAAATGCCTTCAGGGATCACTCTGCAAGTCTGTGCAAGCCGAGGGGGTAGTCTGCTTGCCACACAGCACCCCCCAGCCAGAAAGGGCTCCCAACTCAAGAATAGGAAAAGAAAACAGACAAACAATTCAAAAGAAACAAACGAATAAAAGCCCCGGGTTTCCAGCAGCACGGCAGCCCAGACCGGGAAGAAGCTCCACACTCGAACGGAGCTCCACAGCCCCTCAGGAAGGAGCAAAGATGGCGCACGGAGCCAGGTATTTGAGCAAAAGGAGGGGGAGGTGGTGAGAGGTAAGGAAGAAATCAAAAGAAGTGGAAAAAAAAGCAACACCAGTAGCCAACAAATGGCTCTCAGAGAGCTGGCCCATTCGGGTGTGTGGAATCCAAGTAGCTAGTGTTTCCTGGACAAGAGATTGTGGCCGCGGGAAGCAGAAGAGGCCGAGTGGGGGTGAAGAATGTTGGGGGGTGGGAAAGCATATATTGCAGATTACTGTTGTTTTGTCTCCCTCTGGAAGCTCCGTGAAGCTGCTTTCTCGTACCCCCGTTTGCTGGTCTCCAATAGGAGTCCAAGATGGTGGATCTGGGCTGCGTTAGCTGGTAGGGGACCTCTGCATGAATTTCTCCTCGCTCTCCATTCTCTGTCAGTTTTCTCACTCAATTTGGTGCTTGGCTGAGTTCTTTATCTCTTCCTTCGATGTTTTAGGGTTTCAGGATTGTTGTTTTCTCTGTTCAGGTTAGTTTTTTGGATCTTTGCTGTGGAAGGACGGCGTGGTGCTTCTGCCTAGAGCACCATTTTGCCGGAAGCCTCTCTTTCTATTTTTTGAGGTAAGATTTATATCTGATTCTATCTACTAAATTATCTTTGCCAGGCTTAAATTTTTCTTACTCTGCTAAGAGACTAAAAAATATGTAACATAACTCTTATTATCCATTTTAAGAAAGAAACTTGAAAATCATATTGTTGTTAATTTCAGTATCTGTGAGGCAGAGGCTCTGTTAAAACATGTTCTGACAAACAAAAATAATCACAAGGTGTTTGGTGTAACAACAATTGCATAAAAATATTACTAGTGGAACAAGGATGATATCAACTCCTGAAAATAAAGGCAAAGATTACTCCCCCGAGTAAGAAAAAGTTAACTCAAATAATCAAGAGAACAACTTCTCTGCTATGGGACTCCAATCGTTTAAGAAGAGATATTAAAAGTTCAGTGTTCCAATGATTGCTTCACTTACTTAGTGAGGTAATTCATCTGAAGAGACTCTAATATTTCTATTGGGTTTTTACATCCGCCATCCCTTAGAAGTCAGTCAGCAGATGTTTGTTATGTGTCTGTTAAGTGCCAGGCATAGGGCAAACCTAGATTGTGGACCTTCGTATGAATAACAAAATCATTAGCCTGCAAGCCCTTCAAAGCAGTCTGTATATTTGTGTCATTCAACAAACATTTGTCAAGTGTCTACAACATACCAAGTACTGTCTGGTCTCTAGTCGGTAGGTCTTTACAAGAGCAAAAATTACTACACTATGAACTCCTCTTAACCCTTCCTTTTCTCATCAAATCTTTGGAGTTTTTCTAGGTTTCTGATCTCAGCCTTCTTCCCATTCCACATTCCCTTTACAAGTCTGTGTTGATGACTTCCATACATATAGCTGGCCTATCTAACTCCATCCGATTATCCTACAGGTATCTTCAACACACCTTATCCAATGTTTAACTTGTCCCCCTCCTGCTCAAACTTGCTTTTTCTCTATCCCTAATCTTTTAATATCACCACCTAGTCTTTAGGCTAAAAATATTTTTCTTCTACTTCAACTCCAACTAATCAATAATAAGGCGTGTCATTTCTATCTCCTAAATTTTGCAAAATCCAACGCCTTTCTTCCAACCTCACCACCGCTGGCGCAGTTGATGTTCTTGCCATCTCCTCCCTGTAGTTTCCCCATCCGTCTGTATTTTCTCCTTGCCACATTTTCTCTTCAAGCTCCATTATTCCTGCTGTTTTCTTTCTAAAAAAAAAAAAAAAAAAAATGAGTTAATGTCGTAACCTCCTTCCTTTTTCTTAAAAGCCCCTCCTTTCTCCACATTGCATATACAGGTGCACCTTTCCCTCCATTTCCCAACTGCACCATTGTCTCTGACAAGGTTTTGGCTTTGTAATGTTATTCCTATTGGCAAGAAAGGTCATCAGCCCTCCTCTGTATGGAAAATTCCTTCTCATTTTTTAGAATGCACCTAACGCACTGTGCTCGTCTACCAGTAATTTCTTAATACCTTTAGGACCAGTCAGCTGCCTCTTCCCTCTGTTCCTTTCTTTCTGTTATAACACTGATAGCATCACCTTTTTCTGCAATACTTAGCACCTTGATGGCAGAATTTTTAAAACTTATTTTTATAAATTCTTTGTATTCCCACTACCTTGGCACAGTAGCAAAAAGGAACTATTCCTACTTGTGTGTCAAATGAATGCATGTATGACAAATAAAATACCTTTAGTTGAGAACTTAAACATTTTCACCCTCTTATCAGCAAGTAAATCATGGTAAATTTTCAATTGCATGATTTAGGTACTTTTATACACGAATAGGAAAAAAAAAACCCTTTATTTATTATGTACATTTTACCAGGCACTGTGATGGCATAGTGGTTAAGAGTTTGGCTGCTAACCAAAAGATCAACAGTTTGAATCCACCAGGTACTCCTTGGAAACCCTGTGGGGCATTTCTACTCTGTCATAGAAGGTCACTATGAGTCAGAATTGACCCGATGGCAACAGGTTTGGTTTTTTGGTTTTGGTGCTAAGTTAAAAACATTTCATTATCTCAATTATTTCACCACAATAATCTTAAGGAGATATTTCTATACCAATTTTACAAAGGATGACGCTAAACCTCAGAGAGGTTAATTTTGACTGCAGGGCCTGTTCTCCTAATCACTGCAATTTACCTTCATGTTTAAATTCTACAGGCTATGCCCGATGATTCGTTATTGGTGTGTGAATGGTTATGATTGAGAAGAGTGATGAACGTATATGAAATGTTGACAGAGTGGAAGATGTATGTTAAGCTCAATACCACCAATAAAATGCAGGAAGACTGAGTGTGAAGGCCTCAGTCCTTAAATTACGTGGAGGAAACATTGGAGGAAACAAAATGGAGACTTGGAAACACATTTTAGACCCAGGGAAACAGTAAAGGTGGAGTCGGAGTATTTTTCACTCGTAATAAACCTGTGCTCCGGCAGTGCTTTTCTTTGCTCATGATTTTTCATGAAAAAGCTTAGGATTCTCAGACGGCCCTTTATATTCTTCTTCGATCACCTGAGGTAGGTTCCCCATAGCACAATATCTGTGGTTTAATTACTCAAGCAATGGGGTTCCTCTAATTTCCCTTGGAAGATAGTTTCCCAATCTAATTGTCTTCTGTGCTTTGCCATTTCCCCTGGTGGTCAGTCTGCAGTCTTCTTGGCTTAATTTTGTTTCCTTACACTGGTTGCTTTCATTTCTGTTATAATTATCCCCATTTGGGCAGTGGCATTCTCTACTTGCACTTTGTCTCCAAAAACCATAGGGAAAGGTAAGCAGATCACATTCTGGTTTTTATCATTTGGCTGAGCAAGTGTTGTACACCTTAGCCAATCTTATCTCTGGAGTCAGTTCTTCCTGTATCTTCCTTACTTAGTTTTTCCTTACTTTGCTTTTACCCACACAAGAAAGCAAAGAGAACAAACCTCTGCATAGTTATGTTTGAATTTATTAGAAATAACCAAGCATAACATCAATAAAGTCTCCAAATCACCCTTTTTTTAGATTTTAAATGACCAAGTTATGAAATAAAACTATTAACTTCTTTTAGCCTCCCCTTTCCTCTGAGACTCCATTCAGGAGGCAGAAATGTTTGGTTTAAAAGCCTTCTCTATTGTTTGCTTTTTTTCTCTTTTTCAATTTTAGGCTGTTTAGGTGAAGACTCAGAAGGATTGTTGTTGTCAGTGCTCGTTGAGCCAGCCCCATGCCCAACGACATCAAATACTGCCTGGTCCCGCACCATCCTCATAATCGGTTGCAGATTGGACTGTTGTGAGCCATAAAGTTTTCATTGACTGATTTTTGGAAGTAGAGCTCCAGGCCTTTCTTTGTAGTCTGTCTTAGTCTGGAAGCTCTGCTGAAACATATTCGCATCACAGCAACATGCAAGCCTTCAATGATGACAGGTGGTGGCTGCACATGAGGTGCTTTGGCCGGGAATCAATCCTGGGTTTCCCTCATGGAAGGTGAGAAGTCTACCACTGAGTCACCACTGAACCATCACTGTCTTTTCCCTTCTCCCCAGAAGTGTCGGGCCCTACTTTTTGTTAGGGCTTTTCTGTTTGATCAGAGATAAATCACTAAATCTCTCTGTACCTGAACTTCATCATCATATGGGTAACATTATACCTTTTAACTTAAAATGGGAAAATCTAATTGTCCTTGAGTAGCTCTCCTGGACTGTGGGTAGCTTCCTGTCCTCACTCAAGATAGATCTTTAGCCACTTGTCCACCTTTAGATGACATGTTTGTTTTTCTCATTGCCTTCCACATAAACTTCTGCTCCCCTATTGATTTGAGAACAGATTTCTGGACACATGCCCCTGTTTACACTGCTCTTCACACAGGTTCTCCTAATGTATTCCTTTAGCGTCTATCACTCAGCTCACCTGATGCACCTTAACTGCTCCAGATCAATAGCAATTGTACACAAATCATCCTGATGTGCACTGTGCAGAATAAAGTCTTTTATTAACGCCGACTGCTTCTAAAGACACCGAGTTTTCTCCACTTGCAGTTGGAAGATATGGATTCAAGCTTCATCCCTACTTTTTATGCCTTTAATTGTTTAAGCAACTGTCGTAGCTTCTAGCAAGCTCAGTCTCTGCAAAAGTAAAATGGGAATTATAACAATGCCTGCCTCAGATATTTTATTGGAGGGTAATTGGAGCCAAAATGCTTCCTAAACTGTGAAAGGGTTATGTAATTATTTGAAAGTACATTTCCTGGGGAAAAAGCATTGATCCATTAAGAATGGCATATAAACAATTCCTTATCGTCTAAAACAAATCTATGATTCTTAGTTGGCAGGGATTCCATAAGGGTTTAGGGCCAAAATCCTATCCTAATGGTATATAGGATTTGGACACATCCCATATTCATGTACCCCTTGAGGACAAATGGAGTTGATTGTAATTTTGGTACTTGATAGTTCGGGATTCTAGTTGTTTCTTCCTCAGATCCCCATCTATCAAAAATATGTTTTGGGATTTATTTCTTCTTCCTAGATATTTTGGCTTTTCATTCTTTTACATGGCTGCACAGTCTGAGATAAGACAGATCTTCAACATAAAAACATTTGTGTTGTTGCTTTTGCCTCCATGAAGTTGCACAATAATGACAACTATGTTTCTTCATTTCTTCATTAATTAGTATATAAAACACACCACAGCAAGTTTACTCTATTGCTTTTTTTATTACAGGTTGGCAGTTGATAATTTATTTTAGGATAATTTATTTTTCTCAACAAATTTACTCTAAAATGTGCAAACATTTGGCATGTGATGCTGCAGTATTATTTATTATTGTAGCTGACTGTCCAATTTTTTTTGCTATTGTAATTCGTTTGGTGTTTATTTTAGATAGAGATCTACTTATCTTTATATATGATGGATATTTTCTCCAATACAATCCATCTTTCAAAAGGATATTCTTTCTCAGATTTATATCTGCTAAAAATATGACCTTCTACCCTAGAAGAGTTGGTATATTTGATCTTAACTGGTTATGTTCTATCTGTTTTGTTGTGATCACAGATAGGAGGAACTTTGAAAAGCCATTTAATCAGTTGCTCTGCCTTTAGGCAAGAAGGAACAAACGGAACGATTTACAGGATCGATGCAGAGATAGTTGCAAAAAAGGGTGATTCCACTCTTTTTGGACCATCACTTTTTGAAGATGCAATTTGCAACTGTGTTGCAGTTTTCTTCTTTTTAAAAAAAGTATGCTTTTACATTAATCAAATTAGATATGCTCATTGAATTGCATTTAATATCATAACTGAGGTTTGACACTGCCTTCTAATTTTATGCTTTAGGTGCTTTCTTACAGTTCCTTTTGATTTCAGTATTTTGTTTGCTTTTATTCTACAGTGATTCACAAAACACCACTTATCTTAGTCAGGGTTCTCTAGAGAAATAGAACCTGTAAAAAAAAAAAAATGTATATATGGCATATATACATGCTAAACAAAAGGTTGAAAGTTCAGATCTACCCAGAGGTACCTGAGAAGAAAGGCCTGGTGATCTACTTTTGAAAAATCAACCAATGAAAATCCTGTGGAGCACAGTTCTACTCTGATACACACGAGGTCACCATGAGTTGGAGTCAACTTGATGACGAATGATTTTTGTTTACTATGTTCCAAGTACTGTTATAATCATCTTTATCCTTTATTTTTCTAAGCATAGTTGCCCTTTCCCAACAATTCTATGAGACATTATTATTATTATCTCCTTTTTTTGCAGGTGAGGAATTTAAGATTCAAAGAGGTTAAGTCAACTGTACAAGGTTACACACAGTTAGTAAGGGGCAGAGCCAGGATTTGAGTACAGGCTTTCAGCTGTAGAGCCCATGTTCTTAACTGCTGTATTAAACTAAATTTGAGAACATAATGGACAGGGCACTCTTTGAAGCTACTGGTCATGTCTTACAATTTTTTCGGTACCACTTTAGCCCCCTTTCCGTCCCTGAAATACTGAGCACAGAGTAAGGCACCTGGAAGGATTCCAAGAAATGTCTAATAATTAATTGGTGAGAAGACAAAGGCTGTCCTCAGGAGGGCCAGATCCCAGGATGGGTAACTTCTCCTGCCTAGTCACTGCCCAGTGTATGGTAAATTGGCCAAAAGCCCAGCGTGAGCAGAATCACTCTCCAGAAAATCTGTCATGCAGGAAAGCCACATGCTGTGTGTGAGGAAAATGTAAGTGCCAATCAAACGGAAACGAGCTGTGTTAAGGACAGAAAACTTTGCAACTAAGAAAAAAAAGTGTTTTTTTGTGAAAATTTCTTCGAACTGTGTTTTTTATTAGACTGTGAGCTTCTTGAAGAAAGGGGCCATGTTTTAACAATTTCTTTGAGCACTATATTCAGACACTCTTCAAGCCCTTATATACTTTTATTCATTTCATCTATATTTATCGAGCAGCCACTGAGAGCTAGGACCCACTCCAGGAACTTGGGATACATCTGTGAATTAAACAGACAAAAAATTTCTGCCCCCATGGAAAGGAAAGGTAGATAATGAGGGGATGGGAAATAAATTTAATAAATGACTGAATTATATGGTATGCTGAGAGGGATAAGTGCTATGTTAAGACATAAAGTGGGGGGACATGGGAACAGGGTACCAGAGTGGGAGAAAGGGCAGCTGTAATTTTCTGACCATTGTTGACTTCCTTGAGAGGTAACATTTCAGTAAAGACACGAAGGAGATGAGAGAGTTATCCATGTATATGGATCGAGGAGTAGGGGTGACCCAACAGCCCCACTGTGGCCAAACAGTGTGAAGAAGAGAATGGTAGAACTGGGCTCATTTAGGGCCTTATCAGCCATTGTAAGGATTTGTTCTCATTTGATTTTTGATTCTTGGGACAACCCCAAGGGATAATAAAGTAATATTATTGTCTCTGGTTTAGAGATGAAGAAAGGAGCCCTGGTGGCACAATGTTTAAGCACTCAGCTGCTAACCAAAAGGCTGGCAGTTTGAACCTACCAGTGGCTCCGCAGGAGGAAAGACCTGGCGATCTTTTCTTGTAAAGATTACAGCCTAGGAAACCCTATGGGGCAGTTTTACTCTGTCCCATAGCATCACAATGAGTTGGAATTGACTTGACGGCAGATAACAACAATAGAGATGAAGGAACTGCAGCCCGGGGGTGGGGGGGCGAAGTGGTTTGCTCACAGTTACACAGTGTGCAAGCTGGGGAGCTAGAATTCTGATTTCAGAATCTGAGTGATCTCAAAAAGCAGCACCCCCATCCCCGCCGCCCAGTTCTCATTACCTAAAAAAGTGCCTGACACATAGTAGGGATTCAAGCAGTGTTTGATGAATGAAAAGTAAACTTTTAAGCATTCTCTTTAAGTGGCCTTCTTCCACGCTAAGCCCTTTACTCAGATTCACTCTGTAACAGTCTTGTATTTGAAACCTAACATTGATCCAGGGAAGAATAAAACTAGTAATGACCAATCTCGTATGATAGAGGGAATTGTATTCAGTTCCTTTGGTTTCAAATTCTAGTTGTAACACTTATTAGCTGTGTGACATTGGACACTTTCCTTATCTGAAAAGTAATGTTAAACTATATATATATATGTGTGTATATATATGTATATATGTACATATACATATATGTCTATATCGGAGTGGTGTTGTTAATTGTGTTAACACATCTAAAAGACTTAGAACAATGTGTGACATGCAGTAAGCGCTTAAAAAACGATGCTGACGCCAATGATGATGATACAGCATGGTGAGAAGAAAAACAGGAAGGGGCTTTGCTGTCACGTCTCAAATCAATCTACATAAGGATATTTCTTATTAATTTCTGACTTTTTTGGAAAAAGATTCAGAAAGGGAAGGGCTATTCTGAAGGTGGCTGTTTCAGCCCAAAGTCTGCCTTTTAATGAATGACAGTTGGTCTAGGGCTTGGGGCTGGGGTCACAGGAAGGGATTACTGTGGGATTGCTGCTCATTGCTTGTCTTAACCTATCTCTGGGGTTGTCAGTCTTTTGCCATTTGGTGTTATTATGGTCTCTCTAAGGTAAAAGGAATGAAAGGAGGGAAAGAATGAGGGCAGCTGACATCCAGAGCAGGTCTCAAAAAACACAGAAGTGGCAAGAGTTTTATCTGAGATTACACTGAAGCATGAACTAACACAGAAAGTAAATCCAGTAAATATCCAACCAATATTTATTGAGCACTGAGCCTAGGCCAGTCCCTGTTTAGGCTTTAGAGTTTTAGACACTAACAAAATGAGATCCCTGAACTTCGGAACTCATAACCTTGTGGCAGAGGCAAACACATAAACATAATTACAACCCAGAGGGCTGGATTCAAACCGTGAACAGGTACAGGCGTGGAACAAAACAAGGCTTGGTTCAGTCAGCTTGGTTGTGATGATTATAAAAAGGACATCAAGGAGCACTTCCCAGCTGTAACTCTCAGACACCACCCTTTTCACTAATGGCTTTAGGGACCAAGTCAGAAATTTGAATAGTAAAATGTCCCTGATGCTCTTCTGGTTTTCTAGAGTAAATTGAACTTTAAGAAATTTCTAGCATCAAAATCTAGATTTGGTCAAATCTTTTTCAGTTTACAGCTTGAATCTATGTATTTGGAAAAAGGGACAATAGCAAAGCCAGTCTCTGTGGTTAATAAGGGATCAGCCTCTTAGATTTGTGATTTTCTTCGAGAAAATCGCTTAGGTTTCCTATGTTGGCTACTCAACTGATATACAGAAAAAGCAACAATTTCCCAGTACGACAGGAAAAAGGACAACTCAGAGGCCCAGTTTAGCTTTGAGTATCTTTTTCAGAAACTCAGTAATTTATTCCACAGACATTTACTGAATTTTTACTATGTGTCAGGCACAGTGTTGGATGATGGGTCCCTAATTCTTATCTTGAAGGGAGCCACAGCTCATGAGGACTGCTGGTTTGTCTTGAGCTATTATAGACAGCAAATGTGATTCTCTCTTATCTACTGCACGCTTCAGCCAAATTAAGCTTTCTTTACTCCAGCTATTAATAAGAATAGTGAGTCAACTGTTAATGTCATAAAATATGAAAGTAAAACCAGCTTTCCTTCCCCAGACCAATACTCTTGGTGCCTGGGCTGGAAACTTTATGGTCTAGTTCTTTTCCTTAGGAAATTGTGACTAATGACAGTTAGGGTCTTTTAGTCCCTGTCTAGAATGTACTGATCCTTTAGCAGAACTGAATCTCAGGCATATATACAAGTTGGAAGCTGTATTTCTTCTTATGTGACAACTCATTAATTTTTCTTGTTGAGTTGGGGTTCCTGGAAACCCAGGTTGTGAAATAACAGATAAGAAGAAACATCCTCTTTCT
Source organism: Dugong dugon (assembly GCA_030035585.1). Taxonomy (NCBI): domain Eukaryota; kingdom Metazoa; phylum Chordata; class Mammalia; order Sirenia; family Dugongidae; genus Dugong; species Dugong dugon. The sequence goes on along the minus strand of CM057467.1, from coordinate 58,912,949 downwards.
GTATTCAGAGGCTTGGACAGGTTGACATTTTCTGCTAATGTCCTACTGACTAAACTATCTGTTTTGGGAGTACAATCTTTAGACTTAATTGCTTCCTTCTTAAAAATCTGTGGATTTGTTATATGGTCAAAATTTAGTTCCTCTCTACTTGTACCTGTTGCTTCAAATCAATTCCAACTCATAATGACCTTACAGAACAGAGTAGAACTGCCCAATTGGGTTCGAAGGAGTGGCTGGTGGATTCGAACTGTTGACTTTTTGGTTAGCAGCCTAGCTCTTAACCACCAGGGCTCTAGCTCAGGTCAGTAAGAGCCGCCATCTGTTCAACCAAAGTCTTGAAAGGGTTGCAAAACATGCCTTTTTAACATGATCATTATTCTGAGAACAGTTATATTACCGATAAGCTACTTTTATTAAGTGCTATCTTACGCTAGGTGGTTCGAACACACCTGGGGGTGCCTCAGAACACAGGCCTGGTGATCTGCTTCTGAAAGGTCATATCCTTGAAAACCCTTTGGAGCTGTTCCATTCTGCACACATGGGGTCACCATGAGTCAGAATCGACTTGATGGCAACCAACAACAGCAAATTCTGTGCTAGGTTTACACATGTTAAGTTGTGTGTAGATAACCATGCTAGTGGTGGTCTACAGTTTTAAGTATGAAGGCCTGTTTTTCATGTAAAATATATCATGCATTAGCATATTATAAGGAGCCCTTGTGGCACGATGGTTAAGTGCTCTGCTGCTAACCAAACGTTTGGCAATTTGAACCCGCCTAGCGGCCCTGTGGGACAAAGACCTGGCGATCTGCTCCCATAAAAATTATAGCCTAGAAAATCCTATGGGGCAGCTTTAATCTGTCACATGGGGTTGCTATGAGTCAAAATCAAGTCTATGGCACCTAACGAGAACAATAGCCGTATTATACTTAATGGCAGGAAGAGCCACTTTGAAATTAATTACAGTATCACTTTGAAATTAATTTATGCTTTATTCATCACATGTATGTCAGATGTAAATATATATATGAAACATGCAATCAGACTATGGACAATGGTTGGTGCACAGAAGATGGATTCTGTGGAGTAGCTCTGCAGCTCCCTGAAATTCTTAGCCCTCAGGCTGGGAGCTGCAGCACCACTGCCACACTTCCTCCAGCTTTGTTTGACTTTCTTTCTTTCTAGAGCTTTTAACAGTCAACAGGGCCTTACTGTTACAGTTACAGATTGTATGCCAAGGAAAGCATGACTAGCCATTAAGAGGAAATAAAAAATCTAATAAAGTAAGAAATGCAACTGGACCACTTTGATAACAAGCAAAGCAATAACTATTTAATGGCCAGTAAATTTAATTGAGGAGATGACCTTTTTAAAAAGATTTTATAGCAGGACATGTGATTAGACCTTGACTCTGTGTTTCTCCAGCCACCTGTGAAAAGTCGTTTGTAACCTGCCGGCTGTCTGGGCCTCCTTCTGTACCCTTGCTGACTGAGGCACAGCTAACCTGCCCAGAACCAAGCATGCTTAGTTGAGCCCAGCAGTGCTCTAGCTGGTCACCTTCTCCCCAGCTGCTTTATGGGAAGAGAAACCCATGAAGCTTATTTAAACTTTGGGTACTTAGGTTGCACTGATTCAAAAAATGCTACTGTCTTAATTTAGTTTCAAACAATAGGAAGCCTTGACTTTTCAGCCTGGCGTACACATGGCCTTGAGGTAGTTGAGTTAGCTAGACGCCAGTGCCTACCCGAATGCTGAACATCCCAGAGTAAGAATTCTTTTTCAGACAGCCTGGGAGATTCAGTTTTGTTAAACTGTGAATATTCCCGTTCTGGGTCATGCACTCAAGGTAATCATTCACTTCCATTTTAGTCTGAATGAGTTTGCTGGACTCTTGGCTGAGAGCTGAGTTTAATTGGGGGAGGGAGGCTGAGCACAGTGAGTGTTGAGATGCCAGAGGAAGAAAGAGATGACAAAGATAAAGGGGTAAGATCAATGAGAGGTAAGTGTAGCCACTGACAACAGGGCATGTGACATTGCTATGAATGCTGCTTTACACTACCAGGATCACTTAGTTATATCTCTGGACACTGTATCTTTCGTCTTTTTAGGAGGAAGCAGAAGGAATGTGATAATTAGACTGAAGTTTAAATCCCATCTCCTTCACTTTATACCTGTGCAGGAGTCCACATATATAAAATGGTGGTGATGCTATTTCATGGGACATAGTATGTATAAATAATATTGGTCATCATTTTTTGGAGAAATGATTATGGTTAATACTTTCTAAGTGTGACAAGATGGGAGTTTCTGAATCTCTCATCCCCATTTGTTCCTCCTTCTTCCAACTTCTCTGGTAGAAAGAAGCTCTATTAGCATACTTGTTAGCTGCTGTGGAGTCAGCCCCCATCTCACGGTGACCCCATGCACAGTGCAACAAAACGCGACCTGGTCCTTCACCATCCCCATGATCAGTTGCAAATCTGACCATTGTGATCCACAGGGTTTTCACTGGTTGCTTTTCAGAAGTAGATTGCCAGGCCTTTCTTACTAGTCTGTCTTAATCTGGAAGCTCTGCTGAAACTTGTTCAGCAAGATAGCAATATGCAAGCCTCCACTGACACAGGGATGGTGGCTACACATAAGGTGGATTGGTTGGGAATTGAACCTGGGTCTCCTGCATACCCCTATTGCCGTGGAGTCAATTCTGACTCATAGCAACCCTACAGGACACAGTAGAATTGCCCCATAGAGGTTCCAAGGAGAGCCTGGTGGATTCGAACTACCGACATTTTGTTTAGCAGCCGTAGCACTTAACCACTATGCCACCAAGGTTTCTGATCTCCTGCATGGAAGGTGAGAATTTTACCACTGAACCATCACTGCCTGCAGGTACTATAATAGAACAGGGAAATTCTGTTATTAGAGGCAGTCAATATAAGCCAGATAAGGGCATGACTGTCTTGTAGATGCTCCACTCTGAAGATTTTGCAAGAGTTGAATCTACCAGGGCAGGGGATTTAACTGAGGGAAAAGATTTTAGTGTCAGGTTAACTGGGTGTGAATCTCAGCTGGTAAGAAGAAGAAGGAACAAAAGAGAGACAGAAAACCCCATCTTGTCACACTTAGAAAGTATTAACCATAATCATTTCTCCCATACTAGCTCTGTGATCTTGGGCCAGTTACCTGCCCTCTCTGAAACTAAGTTTCTATAAAATGGAGATAATAATAGTATGTCCTTCTCCTTGTTCTGGTCTGCACCATGTGAAATTAGGCGCCTGGAAAGTGGTGAGAAATAGAAAGACCAAGAGGAGGACGGAAGAGGGAGAAAAACCCGAGAGAAAAAGGACTCTGGATGGCCATCTCTGGCTAACTCTGTATGAACAGGAAGTGACTTGATGATAATCTAAAGAAATGTTATATCCATCTTCTGGAGTTTGTGTGACTACAATTGGACCTCTGTTTGGAGGAGACTTGGGTAAACGTTTATGCTGCTGGTTGGAGTGCTTGTGGAGTAGAGACTATCTTGTACCACCCTCCACTCATTCACTGTGCTCCAAGGATGAGTTATTTCTGCTCTTTGAACACAGGGTAATTACTCAGGTTGTCTACACTGTCTGTTTGTTCTGTCTTCCAGGTCCACTCTTCCATTAAAAACCAAAACCAAACTCATTGCCATCAAGTCAATTCCGACTCATAGCGAGCCTATAGGACAGAGTAGAACTGCCCCACAGGGCTTCCAAGGAGCAGGTGGTGGATCTGAACCGCTGATCTTTTGGTTAGCAGCCAAGCTCTTAACCACTGGGCAACCAGGGCTCTACTCTTCTATTAACTCTTCAGAATAACTGGTTTTCTCTCATTACTCATGTCTTGCCTCAAATGCTAGTCCTTCTCACAGGCCTTCTGTAAATAACTACGTCAGGCAAAAATTAAGTTGATGTAGCAATGAGATTCAAAGATGTAATATTCTCTCACAAGTCCAGGCTAGTGAAGCATCTTGGCTCCCTGAGGTAATACAAGGACCTGGTTTCTTTCCATCTTGTTTTTCTGCCATCTCCCAGGACACTGTCTTTGTCCGCAGTCAAGCTGGACAAGCAACTTTAAACAACTGAGTCATAAGTTGTACATGTTAGTTTCACTCATAATTGGTTAAGTACTGAATCATGTAATCACACTCAGCTGCAAAGCAGGCTGAGAAATAAAAATCTCCGGTTGGGCAACAATGTACTTTTATTCACATGTTATCATTTGCACTTCAGGTGGCCATACTGCATACCAAAGGAGACTCCTATGCAGTTAGAAGCATGAACCTTATTCCTCAGGAATTATGCCCTCTTGGGCTTCTATGTTATCTGTATTCATTTTTCAATTCTGATTAATACTGATAGCAATATTTCTGGTGCAGGATTCCAGAATACCAACTGACACATTAGAGCTCCAAATCAAATTTCCTACATATCTTTAAACTACAAGTCTGGTCAGATCTTATAAAATCCAGAGGATCATGCACTTGCCTTTGTCTTCCAGAATTCTGGCTCTTTGGTTAACCATATCTATAACTCAAGATTACAATTCTCATGCATGTATGTTATTGTTCTTTACCTCCTCCAACCAATCACAGAAGAGGCTACACAGCGCTTCTTAACCTGCTATTTCTAGCAACCTTTATAAACTGACCTGAGTTGGCTCTTTGCCATCTGGAACTAACAACCTAAGCTTTTAGTGACTTTTTACGAAGAATATGTCTTTTGTGGCAGGAGGATTCCTGTTCATTCAGAAGAATTCCAATGCCAGGAGTTACTAGTCCATCTTAGTTTTGCAGGTTTTGAGGTTAGTTTCAGTTATTTTAGACAACTCATGCTAAAGCACATCACAAATATTTCCATAAATATTAGCTCAACGTCTCACATATTGCCTGGCATATAATAGGAGCTCAATAACTACTTGTTGAATGAATTAATACATGAATGAACTTCATAGACATATTCCTTCCAACAACATTTTTGATAAATGTTATGTATATTTCATAATTGAGTTGGCCATAATAATAAGAGAGCTATATAGCCATCACCTGTATGACAAAGTCACCTGGGAAAAATCATCAAGCCACACTCTGACAACTTGGAACCATTAAATGTTGGCCCTGCCTTCTGAGCAGCAGGGAAAGCAGCTCTCCTCACAAGAAGATACTATAATTTATCTCCTTCTATGCTCTTCTAATTCTTTAAAATTAAAATTTAAAAACCTGTCTCCCAGAGGCTTCCTAATGGTTCTTGGAGTTTTCTGTGATCTCTTTATTGTTCAGAGCACAGGATATTTCATGTCATAAATGGCTTGCAGGCTCTCTTAAAAATAGCAACATTTTGTTAGATATTGAATGGCCTTTAGTACTTTGTCTTTGTCTTTGGATGGGAGTAATTGGCTTACTTGCATCTGGTTTCCAAATAAAACTGAAATCTATATATGAAGAGATAGAAGGCTGTTTGAACCTATGATTAAGATTCAGGCAAGAGTTATTAAGCACATATTAGGGGCCGTGCAAGAGTTGTATAATGCCAGATACTTTCATACACACTATCTAGTTTAATTATACCAAAGACAATCTCAGTGTATTTCCTCTTCTATAAATTATCCAGTTTTTGGAGAAAATTTACAGAATTAACCTTTTACTTTGGGGCTGAGTAAATCTGTCTAAGGACATACTTGTAATTTTAGCAATTACTTACAATTGACTGGCTATTTTCCATGAACAGCTTGCTAAAAGCAGGAGCTGTCTTACCCATTTCCTCTATCACATAGGGCCTGACATGACTATTTTCCATGAATATCTTACTAAAAACAGGGGCTGTGTTATCCATTTCATCTATCACATAGGGCCTGACACAGGGCATTGACTCAAAACATGTCTGTTGAAAGAATGAATGAGTGCATGCAAGAAAACAGTCACATCGTGTACTTTATGACTTTCTCCTTATTTTACTAAATTTAGGGAACACCATGTGCTTCCTTGTATTGCCATCTGTTGGGATTCTACCCTACTTAAATAAGTGTGACATTGGAGAGAAGAGCTAGAAGTAGAAGAACTGCATAAACTAACAAGCTTGCCTACCACAGTTCCTTGGGTGCTGATAAAAGACACAAGACTCCTGGGTCAGAAACAAAGCACTTTATTACTCACTACAAAAGCATTAGTAGGAGTATCAGCATAGTTGCACTGGTTCCACAATCTCTAAATCCAGAGGGCCAGGTAGAGCATTCATGCACAGTGGGGTGTACAACAAGATTAGGGAATTCATTGCTTTTATAGCAAGCAGTAAGCAAGCCTGTTCTTTGATGAGAGGGAGAACACCTCACAGCACAGATCCACATAGTGTATTTCTATACTGAATTATCTCACTTTTCAGAATTGTCAGCTACATAAACAATCCTGAGAAGTGGCACAGTTGAAAGAATGGTCAGAGCCTTGTAACTTTGGCCTACTTGGCAAGATATGTAGGAGTTCAAGATCTCCATGGCAGACTGACTCCAACATCATGGAGCTGGAAGATACTTTAGTGTGATGTAAATACTTTGCAGAGGAGACAGGTTCTAAGAGACAAGATGACTTGCCCAAGTTATACTGATGGTTTGTGATATTCCCAGGACAGAAACCCATTTTTTCCATCCTTTAAATCTAGCTTTCTTTCCATGACATCATCCTTTCCTCTCTGTTATTTTTGTTACTCATTATAACTATTCTATAATTTTCAACTGCTAAACAGGATTCTCTTACCTTTTTCTTTGCTGTATAGTCACAACAATTAGTTACGATTCTGTGTTGAAGCACTTAACAAAGAGTGCTCTGTTGAAGGCCAGTGCAGGAAAAAAGGCTCATTCGAAAAACAGTTAATCCTCAAATATATTTAGGAAATCGTTCATAGTCTGTCCCACTTCTGGAGATTTACAGCGCAGATAGAGTATTGTATAGAGTTTAAGAGCACAGGCTCTGGAGTCAGGAAGTTTGAGTTCAAATTCTGTTGCAGTCACTCATTGGGTTTGTGATCCCGGCAAGTTATTTAAAGTTTGTGAGCTTTAGTTTCATCCTCAGAAAAATATTGAAGATAAAAATAATATCTATTTTACAAATTTTATTGAAAAGATTAAATAAGTTAACACATTTAAAGTGCCTGGCATATTGTCTGAAATGTAAGCTTAATGTCTTAGGCTGGGTTCTCTAGAGAAGGAAAACCAGTAAAGCATATATAAAGTTTTATATATATATATAAAGAGATATCAAGGAAATGGCTCACGTGGTTGTAGAGGTTGGAATATCCCAAGTCCGTGGGTCAAGATAAAGGTTTCTCCTGATTCACATAGCCGCGGGGGCTGGCGGATTCAAGATCATCAGGTTAGAGAGGAGGACTCCTGCTCACAGGCTGTGAAGATCAATGAATCCCAAGACTGGCAGGCAAGATCAAAGGTAAGCTACTAGCTCAAGTGCCAAGAACTGGAGGTCAGATGGACAGGAGCCAGCTGCAGGATCCAGTATGAGCAAAAAGCCCCCAAGCTTTGCCAGAATGTCCGCTTATATTTGACAGGCCACACACACAAGGAAACTCCCTTTCAACTGATTGGCTACTCACAGCAGATCCCATCAAGGGGGTGATCACATATCAGATCTCAACAGGGAAGTGATCACAACATTACACGACTGCCAAAACACTGAGAATCATGGCCCAGCCAAGTTGACACACAATTTCAACCATCACACTCAATATGGCTCAATAAAAGTAGCCATAATGAATGTAGAGTACATGCTCTGAGAAATCTTGCACTAAAGAAGCCCACCTGATATTAAATCAAAATGTCTCAAATGCTTTGTCCATGGAACTGTACATTTATTTATTTTTTGCATTACTCATCTAATATCACATGAGCCTGTTTCTCTGAAAAGAACACTTAAGAAGAAAGAACCAAAGAAGCAGAAAGGCTCTATCTCATTTAGAAATTGGTAGACAAAGGAATCAAGTTCCACACACACAAACTAAATTTCATGAACAACTTCCCTAATATCCTTGGATTGCTATATAAAATGGGAAAAGTTCGGCTTTTGTAATGGTCTTAAACTCAAGTCAGGTTTCTTGGCAATTTCTGAGATGTGTTAAAACATCACTACTGTACTTATTGATTTAACTGTATTCCACCAAAGTGGCTGATTTCATTCTGCCACCACAGGGGAAATTCTTCTTACAGTAGGTGCACTGAATCTTTATGCCAAGAGCAAACATACCACCCCAGAATGCTAAATACTCTTCCAGACACAAACAAACATGGGTGGAACCCAGCCATCAGGCAGCTCTGCCCTCAGTGATGAAAGAACATCTGAATTTAGGCTAGTCCAGAATCCCTGCCTAATAATTAACAAATACTGTAGGCCCTGTGCTTTCAGCTTTTTGGGAGAATCTTTCCGTTTAGAAAACTCTTAGTTGGAAGGTCAAACACACAAGAAAGCCTTTATATGTGCTTCTGAGAATCAGTCTCGTTCTGCCAGTGGTGTGCTGGAGTCAGCTTGTACTGAAAAAAAAAAAAAAAGTTGTCATCAAGTCGATTCTGACTCATAGCCACCCTATAGGACAGAGTAGAGCTGCCCCACAGAGTTTCCAAGGAGTGCCTGGTGGATTAGAACTGCTGAGTTTTTGGTTAGCAGCTATAGTACTTAACCACTATGCCACCAATACTGGCTTGGAAAAAAAATGCCGTTGAGTTGACTCTGACTTATGGTGATCCCACGTGTGTCAGAGTAGAACTGTGCTCCATAGGGTTTTCAATGGTCAATCTTTCAGAAGTCAATTGCCAGGCTTGAATTCTGAGGCACCTCTGGGTGTATTTGAACCTCCAACCTTTCTGTTAGCAGCCAGGCCTGTTGACTGTTTGCGTGACCCAGGGACTCCTGTACTAGCTTACAAGGACTAATTGTGCATATATCTTCCACTCAATGATATCTTGTTGGTATCTTGAAATTGGCCTTGGTGGAAGTTTTTGCATCATAGAAATAAGCAAATGCTGCAAATCAGAACCTCCCCCGTCACAGAGCTGGCTTATCAGCACATTGCTGCCTTACTCCCTCAGATGTGTTTGGCTGCTTTCATGATATTCCTATCACCTTACCACACTAATATCACATTGTTTGCCTCTCCCACTAGACTGTAGGACAAAGACTGTATTTTTATATGTGACATATGTTTAGCATCTAGTGTATCACTAGGCATTCAGTAAAGGTGATTTTGTCCGTAAATGAATGAATGATTCTCTAAATCAATCACTTCCATGTGATTGATTTTTCTATGAGAACTAAAAAAAAATTATCTTGGGATACACTCTACACTATTAAACAGAATATGGTCAGCCCAGTTGGAGTATTTATTCTTGGATTATGTTACAGTGTCTGCAATTCCTCTAAGGATAATTAGTGTGTGTCTTTATCCCGAGAGTGAGATTCACCTGATTGCCATGGCATCGCTCTGTGTGACTATTTGGTGGGAGGAAATCAGAGCTAAGTCTAATTGCTTTCCTGGACTACTAACCCCTCCCCTTCCCTCGGGATCTGGATGGGAATTCTTCCTCCTTAGAAGGAAATTGAGGTTACAGCTTTTGACAGAATAACAGATTGCTTATTTAGCCAGAAATGTCTTGTGTCAGAACAATTTTAACTAAGATTACCCATTGAGGACTGTGTGATCAAGAATCACTGTCCCAGGGACATGGTTTCATGGGACATCCTAGTTAATTGGGCTAATATCATTTTTAGTACTTCTGTTCTAACCTCCTAGTTTGTTGCATAGTGCCTGGGGCCTTCAAAGCTTGCAAGTGGCCATCTAAGGTACAGTTGGTCTTTGTTCACCTGGAGCAACAGAGGAAGGAGAGTCAGGAATGGAAGGAATTAGAACGTGTGGTTAATTGCCTTCATGAACAACTGCTTCCTTTTCCATGAGACCAGAAGAACTGGATGGTGCCTGGATACCATTATCGAACTTTTTGATCTAAGATTCTATGGCAGAATCCTGACTGAACGGGGGAAAAATGTGGAACAGAATTTCAAATACTCATTGACTCCAGACTTTCTGAAGCCATTGAGGCTGGCTGAACCCTTGAAACCATTGCACTGAGATTATATTTAAACCTTAAACCAAAAATGTCCCCTGAAGTCTTCTTTACACCAAAAAATAGTTTAGCTTAATTAGTAAAGAATGTCTGCCTTGAGCATTGAGCTCTTTTAAAGAATTATCTATATGGGATCAAATTGATAAAAACAACTAAAAAGGTTAGACAGGAAGCTTAGGGAGCAGTGAGTTTATGTTAATGGAGGAGAAACAATTCTGAAAAGGAGGGTAAACAACCTGAAGAATGTATCAATGCCACTGAATTGTATGTGTAGAAATCATTGAGTTGGTGTATACAGCATTATATGTTTTGCTGTGTATATTTTCAAAAACAACAATAAAACAAGAAATCACTGTCCTTAAGATTTAAAGATGATGCTGTTGACTTTCTCTATGACCAGGAACTGGCATTTTAGAGCCAGAACTGAACATAGACCCCATTGCTTAACCTGTAATTCTACTCTATTTTAGATTGAAAAAATGAAGGCCCAAAGAAGGAAGTGACTTATCCAGTTATATCATTAAGATAGATGGGTGACCTGATGGCCCTAGGATTCATGATCCTTTACATGCTGCAGGCCAATGATTGTGATCATTGCTTTCTGTGATTGGTACCTGACGGCTTAGTCAATTCTGATGAAATGGAAGAGTTGCTGATAATAATTTACAAGTAATAAAAGCAATCTTTTATTCTGTGCTCACTATGGTGCCAGGCCTGTGCTAAGTAGTTTACATATATTATTTAATCGGCACAACAACTCTGCTAGGGAAGTAATTGCTTTTGTTTTTCAGATAAGAAAACTGAGGGACAGAGTAGTTGAGTTAGATGCCTGTGATTACATAGTTACTGAGAGGCAGACTGGTGCTTACATCCAGATGTTTCTTCTTCCAAAGTCAAAGCTGTTAACCAATCTAGAGTATGGACCTCCATTTTACTACAAGACAAACAAAGGCAAAGACCTAAAACTTGTTAAATATACGTACCTTCATTTTGAGGAAAGTGAAGTTCAAAGCTAAATATCAGTGACATTCTAGAGAAGTTCTTTTGAAAATCTAGAATTTCCTTACTTTTTGTTAAGCGTTCTGAGAGTACGTATAGTATGAGTATTAGAGGAGATGTAGGTGAGAAGGGGAGACATAATGGACTGAAGACAGAACTGGGAGCACAACTGAGGCAGGAACACACACTAGATGACTCTGTCCACAAGTGCTTATGCCGTGTGGTTTGGTTGCTGTATCAGTCAAGGTTATCCAGAGAAATTGAACAAATAGGAGATATGTGTGTGTGTAAATATATATACAGAGAGAGAGAGAGAAAGGCAGAAAGAGATTTTTAAGGAATTGGCTCACGTGACTGTGGGGGCTGGCAAATTTGAAATCTGTAGATCAGGCTGGCAGGCTGGAAATTCAGGCAGGAGTCCTATGTTACAGTCTTGAGGCAGAATTCTTTCCTTGGGAAACCTCAACTTTCACTCTTAAGGCCTTCAAATGATTGGATGACACCTACTAGTATTATTGAGGGTAATCTCCTTTACTTAATGTCAACTGATTGTAAATATTAATCATATCTAAAAAATACCTTCACAGTAACATCTAGACTAATGTTTGACCAAACAGTTGGGCACCATAGCCTAGCTAAGTTGACACATAACATTAGCCATCACATTAGCACAAGCAGAAGCAGGAAGGGGTCTGCTACACTTGGGTACAGTAAGTAAAAAGGAAAATGGCAGTCTCCACTTCAGTCCAGTGCAGGAAGTGGAACAAAAGACACTGTGCTAATCACAGCTGCCCATCATGTGTGCCCTTTCCCACAGAGAAATACGGCCAAATGTACTTGGGTGATGACCAGTCCGAACTCTGGAAAGGGGTTCGAAAGGGGATGAGTAGAAGTGCAATGTGGATAGAGGTTCTCTACTCTGTATCTTAGGGTAGATATCAGAAGTGAGGGAATCATTAACTTCCTCTCTGGCAAATACAAGTTAACAAGATGAAGCAGGAAAGTTGTGCATGGAGGGGAATATTCTAGGCTCACAGGGAGCAGGGACAGATTACTCAATAAGCAAGGTAGGCATGGGCTTAATTGTGCTTATTTACTAATCTGTAATGCACGATTTCACCTGGGTTTCATGTGGTGAAGCCCAAGAGAAATTGTACACTACAGATTAGTTTAAGTAAGCACAATTACCTACCTTGCTTACTGTAAGCCAGTACATACTATGCTTACTGGTTATCCCGCCCCTGCTAGGCTGCTATGCAAAACGAAAAAACATGTACAAAAGGCTGAGGTGGGAGGATGTACGGCCATCCAGGAGCTGAGAGAAAACCAGTGAGGCTGGAGTGCAGAGGCTGAGAGTGGGCGTGGCAGCGGCAGTCACAGGGCTGGAGAACAGGCAGAGCTAGACCATGCAGGGCCTTGAAGTTCGTGCTAAGCAGTCTGGTATTCTATCACCAATGGGAAGCTCTTGGTGGATTTGTCTCAGTTTTCACATCTTTTAAAAGCAGATGATCATCTCTAAGATCCCCAGTAATATCTAAGATCCATTTATGCTATAAAAGACTATTACAAAAGAGCATTAATGATTATTGTTATTTTTGTGCATTTTTCTATTTTATCTTACTCCAATGGTGTTTGGAATAAGCACCTTGTAAGTTTGTACTGCAGCTCACTGTGTTTACATTTTACAGTAGGGATGGTGGGGTTGGTCCAGGCTTGTAGAGGGAAAATGTCAGTTAATACAAGCCATCATCATTTTAGTGCATACAGTGTGTCAGCCCTTATGCTAACAGGTTCACATCATTGCATCATTGGTTTAGTTTATGAGGAACCAGGTCAGAGGGGTTAAGAATTCACCCAGCGTAACAAAGCATCCGCATGGAGATGTGACCTCTGTTCTCAGATCCATGATCCATGGTCTACACCATCACATTCTACGCCCCTCTGATGCCGACCTCAAGGCGAGACAGTGCTTACTCCTGTTAGGAGCCAGTTCACCCTCCTAATTCCATTTGTCCAAACTCCCCCCCCCCCGCCCCATTTAGATTTTTAGTCTGTCTCATTCCCTGGAGCAAGAGGAGAGAAATACATTCTTTAAGTCAGCCATCCACTTACAGTAGGCCTGAAAATTTTTCCTCTTATTCCCCTAAATGGTCTTCTTGTCTTCTTCTGTCAGAACTGGGTGTTCTGTTTATGCAGGATATTCACAATGTTACAGGTTTTAAGCATGTCCTCTCTCCACCTTCCCTTTTCCTTACCAAAGAGCTTTACCCTTTTCCTTCTTTCTTCTTAGGCCAGTCCCAGCTTCTTAACTCTTATTTGTGTTCGTGTTGAAAGTATAAAGGTTATAGTGTATAAAGTACAAGACTGAATAGATGCACTTCATGTTCTGTACTTCAAAGGTTACGTGCAAGAGAATATAAAAAGGTTACACCGTATGTACTGAAGTTGAGAATTATAAAACCACATTTCTTTTTCAATGGTTTTTACATCTATGGTTTGTACTGATATAAAGGGGCAGGCTTTTATCGTCCTTTGAGCCAAGCAGAGCTGGGGTGAAATTTTGGTTCCACCAATTATTTACTGTGTGTCCTTAGACTAGTCATTCCACTTCCCTGAGCCTTAGTTTCCCCATCTGGAAATCCCCAGGAGGGACACGAATGCCTTGACTCTGTGAAGTGTCATTTAAAGCCACTTCACAGTCACTCTTTCCTTGGGACCCCTCAGCAGCCCAGAGCTGTGGGAAGTTTGGTAGCAGAGTTGGGAAGCTAACTCAGAGTTTCCATTTCCATGTCTAGAAGCAGCTAGTACAAAGAACATGGGTTTTACAACAACAGCAACAACCTGTGTTTGGAACTCAGCTCTAGCACCTTTAACTTTGTGTAACCCCTCCAAGTCTCAGTTTCTTACCTGTAAAATATCTACCTGCTGGGAGATGTGGTAGACAGAATAATGGCCCCAAAATATGTCCATATCTTAACTCCCAGAACCTGTAAGTATGTTACCTTATGTGGCAAAAGGGACTTTGCAGATGTGATTAGATTAACGATTTCGCGATGGAAGATTATCCTGGATTATCCCATTGTGCCTGATGTAATCATAATCTTCCTTACAAGAAGGAGGTAGGAGGAAAGAGTCAGTGAAGGAGATGTAATGACAGAAACAGAGGTTGAAGTGATGTGAGGAAGGGGCTATAAGCTAAGGGATACCGGTGGCCTCTAGAAGGTGAAAAAGGCATGGGAATGAATTCTCTCCGGGAGCCTCCAGAAGGAACGCAGCCCTATCGACACCTTGATTTTAGGACTTCTGACCTTTAGTACTGTAAGACAGTAGATTTGTGTGATTTTAAGTCACTAAATTTGTGGTAACCTGTTACAGCAGCAATAGGAAAATTATGTTCCAAGCATTTTTCTAAGTTCATATGTTTATATAATTTTACATATTACATAGTATATATTTTATACACATATATTTTGTAGTTATGTATTTTTATATGTTATATACTCATAGAATCCTCAGAACAATCCTCAAAAACAGCACTTGCAGATGAGGAAACCGAGACACAGAGAGGCTAAGTAGCATTCTCAAGACCACACAGCTAGCAATGGACAAAGTGAAGATTTGAATCTAGGTAATTTGTAAAGCGTCTAGACAGTGCCTGGCACATAGTACTTCCTCAATAAATGGAGGACATTATAATCGTTAATCCTACTGCATCACACTGCTTCTTAATCCCTGTGTCTCTAGTTTTCTCTGAGTGCTCATATTGAAGGAGTGACCAGCCCTACAAAAGCTTTGTTCTCATGTTTGCAGACACAGACTCCACAGCTATGGGCCTTCCTGATGCCAGGATGAGGTGCACCCAGTCCTGCCGTCCTCCGTGGGGCCCAGCCAGGACACAGAAGATGAGGGAAAGAGGCTGTGTTGGCCTGTGCCAGCTATTGTATTGCTCTTGCATTCCCACCCCAGCCTCCTTCTCCTTTGGGAATCACAAATTACCCAGAAGAGGCCTGGTGACAGAATGATGGAGCTGGGCTGGTGCCTGCAGCTGGGCTCAGTCAATAAAGGTGATAATGAACACTAAGCAGAATTTGAAGAATGACTGGAAAAATTGCTCCTATTGATATTTCTGGCAGCCATCGGCTGCAAAACCAGACTGAAGTGGCTTGTTTCTAATGGCAAACCCTTGGAGACAAATGATGGCAGCAGTGATGAGAAGTTCACATTTGTGCAGCTTTGACAAGTGTTTAACATGTATTATCTAATTTTATTTCTACGAAGGCTCGGTGAAAACCCGTTACACTTTGCCGTTGAGTCGATTCTGACTCATAGAGACCGTATAGGACAGAGTAGAACTGCCCCACAGGGTTTCCAAGGAGTGGCTGCTGGATTTAAACTGCTGACTTTTTGGTTAGCAGCTGTAGTTCTTAACCACTGTGCTCCCAGTTCACAGATGAAATAAAAGAAATTCAGAGGGGGAGAGGTTAATGTCATTGACTCTGACTTCCTAGCCTGGTTGTGGTTTCAGAAACAGAGAGTAACGTTGGCATTTAGGAAAGGAAAATCTTCGGGTTACCTTTATCAGTGTGCTTAGTTCAGGGCTGTGTGGCCAATACCCCCCAACCAGGATAAAGGCCGAGGTGGCTTCGGCTTCACTCCCAGCAACCCAGGCCTGAGAGGAGGAGAGCTGTGCTCATCTGGAATTGCTCCATCTAGTAAATATTAGACATCAACATAGATCTCTACACCGTTAACCTTCTCTCAATGTTTAGGCTCTCTCTCTGAATCTGAGCTTCAAGTTCTCTGCTTCAGCTATGACAAGAATACTCTCAACTCTTCAGAGTTCTCCCAGAACACATGTCCCTCGCCTGGCCATGCCCTGCTACATTCCCAGCTCCTAGACCTGTGCTGTGCACTTAATGTTGTTGCTGGTAGCTGCCATTGAGCTGGTCCCCAACTCATGGTGATCCTGTGCACAACGGAATGAAATGCTACCCAGTCCTGTGCAACCCCCACGATCGGTTGCAGATGGGAAAATGTTCCCTTGTGATACATAGTTTTCACTGGCTGATTCTGAGAAGTAGGTCGCCTGGCCTTTCTTCCTAGTGCATCTGAGTCGGAAAGCTCTACTAGAACCTGTTCAACATCATAGCAACATGCAAGCCTCCACTGATAGGTGGTGGTTATGTCTGAGGTGTGTTGGGAAGGAATCTCCTACATGGAAAGCTAGAATTCTACCACCGAACCACCACTGCCCTCCTGCACGTTTGTTGAATGACTGAATGGTCTGGAAGAGAAAGATTCAGATGCAAAGTTCCATTTATGAGCCTGTGTGAGACTTTTATGGAGAGCCATTTTCAAATCGACTGCTTTCTAAGTCTTGATCTGTATATTTTATTTCACAGTTACATAAGAAACTTAATTTATTTATCAGCCTTGTGAAAGAGTCACAATGCTCATTATTTTAGAACCATAGCAAGTTAGAAGAGAGGAACGTCCTAGCATTTGGGGGGAAAACAGGGTCCTAAGAAAGGGTGAGTTCAAGGTCACACAGTGAGTTACTGGTAGAGCCAGGACTAGAAATGGTAGTGTACATATCTTGTATAAAAAGCACTATAGTAGGTCGTATATACAGACTTCATTTCATTTAATCCTTCAGCAAATCTATGAGGCTTAGAAAGATTAAGTAGCTTGCCTAAGATATGCCGTCAGTGAAAGAAAGATGATATGGGAGTCAGACTCAGGCCTTTGTGAGAGTTCAGAGCCCTGTGTTAGAGGGAACCAGCTCTCCCAACTTTTCCCCATACCTTGAATTATTTATAATTTGTCCTAGTTTGCTCCTACATCTTCAGGAATCATTCTTTAATTTATACATCCTGTTGGCACAGAACTTCCTCATTATTTTTTGTTAAAATAAATATAATTTCTAGCCAGTAGGATAGTCAATTTTATTTTCTGGATATTCACCAGTTGAAAATAAATGGCTGAAACATTTGTCTGAGGCAATAAATGGCAAGAGTGACTTTTATAACCCTCGACTGTCAGAGCATATTATCGGTTGCTAGTCCATCTATTTGTTTTGCATTTTACATGCTACAGAACCCTCAGACGCTGGTGTCACTGTTCCTATTGTTCAGATAATAACCGAGGTTTATAGAGCTTCACTGCCCAAAGTCATGATGCCCAAGGTCACGATGCTAGGAAACTGCAGGGCCGGATCCATGCTCCATCCTACTTTCTAAGGTACTAGCTCCTGATGCAGGAGTATGCAGGATGGAAGCAGGGGAGGGAGGCAGGTACATATTCTAGGTGTGGAGAACAGGATGTGCAGGCTTCAGATATGCATCTTGATGCCTCTAGGTGTAGCACCAAAAAACTTATTGCTGTTGAGTAGATTCTGACTCATAGTGACCCTACAGGACAGAGTAGAACTGCCCCACAGGGTTTCCAAGGATAATCTTTATGGAAGCAGATTGCTACATCTTTCTCCTGCAGAGTAGCTGGTGGGTTCGAACCACCAACCTTTGGGTTAGCAGCCAGTGCTTAACCACTGCACCACCAGGGCTCCTTCACTGTAGCACAGTACTCCTCAAAGAGCACTGAGCAAATGGGCCACACATGACTGAAAGTCACCATGTTCAGAGAGAGTGTGTCCTTTCTTAATGCCCATTTAAACATCTTCTACAGCTGCCAACTGTATGGGAATGGATGAGTTGTTTTTGAAGCTACTAAGTCACATTGCCTTTCTTCTCTAAATATTGTGCTTGACATCATACTATTTATGAACTGAAAGGAGAGAGCCTGAAGAAGGAAATGATGCCATAAACTTTTAAAGCAGGAAAAAAAAAAAAAAAAAAAGACTGTGGAGAAATGAAAATAAGTAAACTGAGAATCCTCTTGGAGCTGGAAAAATCAATTGTTACCACAATGCCCCTGACAATGATCTAGGTGAGATCAATTCAGTTAAAGTTAATAACACCTGTGTGAGTTCTGCTGCAACATATTGTCAATTTTATGGCTGTCCCATGAGCTATGGGTGCCAGCTTCCAAAATGAATATGAATGAATGCTGGGATTTCAACTATTACAAGAGGATTTGTTAAAAAAAAAAAAAAAAAAGAGAGTTCTCTTATTCTTTAAACTGCCTGACAGCAGTGAGAACTACAAGTAAAATCATTCCACGGAGGTGGTTAGTCAGAATCCACACCAGACATACTGCTCAGCCCGGAGCTTTGACACGCAGCATAGAGAAAGGGCTCTGCTTCCAGACTGTCTGACTTTGATGAAAGACTACAGCATTGTTTCACTGACGTCTTGTTATTTATTTAGTTATTCCTTTTTGTAGTCTGCTGAGGGCTTGTTTCAGTAGCATAACTTATGATGAACCTGTTTTGGCAGGTGTTTTAAGTTATGCTCTGTACCCGATGTCTGGGGTCAGTGTTCCAGATCTACCTCCTTTGCAGGAATTTCTCTCATGATGCCTGCACACTCTGGCTTGGAAACTACCCTCTTCTCTATTGCGATGCAACACAAAAACCACATGATAATCTCTCAATAGATGCAGAAAAGCATTTTACAAAACCCAACACCTTTTCATAGTAAAAACATTCAGCAAACTAGGAACAGAAGGGAACTTCTCAAACCGATAAAGAATATCTCCAAAACCCACAGGTGACTTTATACTTCATGGTGAAAGACTAGATGCGTTTCCCCTAAGATCAGATATAAGGCAAGGATGTCCATTCTTGCCACTGTGGAAAACAGTTTGGCAATCCCTCAAAACATTAACCATAAGGTTACTATATGAACCAGAGAAGTAAAAACATATATCCACACAACTATACATGAAAATTCATATCAGCCTCAATGATAATAGTTAAAAGGTAGAAACAACCCAAATATCCCTCACCTGGTGAATGGATAAACAAAATATCATACATCCTTCTCCTTTGTAATAGTAACTCTTAACTTTCTATTACTCATCACTTTTGGAATAACTTGTTCAGTGTACACCATGCTCGCTACATTGTAAATTCTAAGAGCAAGCATATTTCTCCTTTTAGTGTTATATTCACAGTAACTAATTCTCTGTTCCTGGTATAGAGATGATAGTTAAGATATGTCTATAGGTTGAACGACTGGAGAGAGCACATTGATCTGACCATTTGTAGAACTTTGAGAACCACGATGTGATACATGTTTGGATATAAAAATAGCTATCAATTATTAAGTGATTACTATGTGCTATGCAAGGAGCCCTGGTGGTACAGTCGTTAAGTGCTTAGTTCTTCACTGAAAGGTCAATGGTTTGCATCCACCAGCTGCTTTGTGGGAGAAAGATACAGGAGTCTGCTTCTGCTTTTCAGCCTTGAAAACCCTATGTGGCAATTCTACTCTGTCCTACCGGGTCGCTGTGAGTCAGAATCAACTTGATGGTAATGGGTACATGTGCCATGTACTTTTCTATATGCTTTTCATGCCCTAACTTATTTAATTATTACAAAATTATAAGGAGTAGGTATATTGTTTTCATCCCTATTTCACAGAGAAGAAAACTGAGGGTCAGAGTAGTTGAGAATCTTGTCTGAGGTTGCATGGGTAATGAGTAGCAGAACCAGAATTTAAACCCAGGCAGACTGCCCCGTAGCTTGTTACCCTTAACCCTATGCTTTATTGCTTATAGTCTTGTTGGATGGTAGGCAAGAGATTAAGGAGTTATCTGACAGCCTGACTTTTCATTATCTTAGTTCATTTATTCATTCAACAAGTATTTGTTAAGTGCCAGCTTCTACGTTAGGCATAGGGATATGGTGGTAAACCAAGCAGCTGTGATCTGTGCCCTCACCAGTATACTTCAGTACTGTGTTGTGATTCTCAAACTTGGCTCACAGTAAAACCACCTGGATAGCTCTAATTGACTTCATTTAATTAGCTGGGCTTGGGCCTGGGCATCTGTGTTTTTTAAACTCTGTAATTGATTTTAACCTGCAGTCAGGGTTGAGAACCACCTGTTTAGAGCTTGGT
This sequence comes from Dugong dugon, assembly GCA_030035585.1. Classification (NCBI taxonomy): domain Eukaryota; kingdom Metazoa; phylum Chordata; class Mammalia; order Sirenia; family Dugongidae; genus Dugong; species Dugong dugon. Next base: position 58,892,793 of record CM057467.1, on the reverse strand, counting down.
GCCAAACTAATTCAACATCACAATCACCCAGGGAAGTTTTTAAAAATACAGACTCCAGGTCTGCCCTTTGCCTCCTCTCTCACTGACCTATTGATCCAGGGTCTTTAGCTTATACTCTAGGAATCTATGTTTTAGAAAGCTCCCTCTATGATTCTGGTTCAGCTGGCCAACAGGCTCACATCTGAGGACCATCAGAGCGGTTGCCAACAGTAAGACAACTGTTTTGAAGAAAGAGCTTGCAGAGGGCTGGGGTAGTTGAACTGTATTGCCTGAACTGGGCTTCAAGGGAGAGTAGGCTCTAGACATGTGGGGAGAATAAGGGCTTTCATTCGAAGCGTGTATCCCTTGTGTACTTTATTATATAGTGTCTTTTTAAAACATATTTGTTTTACAGTCTTTCTACTCAAAATATGGTCTGGGGGGCCATCAGCCTCTGTCTGGGAGTGTGTTAGAAATGCAACAGCTTGGTTCCACACCAGAATCTGCATTCTAACAAGATCTCTAGGAGATCCCTATGGATATTAATGCTTGAGAACCATTGTTCTCTAAGTCAGCTTTGGCCCCTCCCGCCCACCTAATAAGCTGTAAGGCCCTCAGGGCAGGGAGTATGACTTATCAGAAGAATTAAAGAATAGTTTAGACACATATTACTTGATTTAATCCACTCAATAACACTGTAAAGTACATTATTGTTCCCATTTTTCAGAAATGGAAGTCAAGTCTTTGGAAAGTCAAATACTACTTGTTGCTTTCCAGTATAAGATCAGGACTTCTTTTATTCTTCTGTATTTTCCCCAACATTCAACACCATAATAAACGTAAGGCTTCAGGTTCAGAAAATTCCTAAAAATCATAGCTTCTTGTAATAAGATGGAAGTAATATTAAAAAGAATATTGCCAAACTCTTTTCATTTAAAATTGAAGAAACTCTGGACCAGGAAATTTAAGGATCTTGTTTGAAGTCACAGAGCTGGGTTGTGATAATCTAATGAAATTAGCATTCAGGTGTCCTGGCTCTGCGTCTAGGACTCTACACCTTGGCGTCTACCTTTTTGTCTTTCTTACTCTTGCTGATGCCTTGTCTAGCCCATTACAAAGATAGCTACTTAGAACGCCTGATTTTCAAGCCCAGTCTATCTAAAACAGAGCCAAATAAGCACTTTGGGCAGAAAACAGTTTTAAAACATACCTGGGTGAAAATTACCTTCAAAGAACTGTCCTTAAAGTCTCTGTATGACTTCCAGTTATTCTACAAATGCAAGAGGACAGGGGCTTCTTTGATATAAGCACTTCCTCTTTGGAGCCACCTGCTAAGCCCAGGTGTTCAATGAGCTCAACCACCTGGATTCCTACCTGCCTTTTCACTTCTCATCAGAATATCTTCCTGCCCTGAACACGTAGCAAGTCGTTGGCCTCTTCCTGGCATGTAGAAAATTGTGGTAATGACTATTTTTTTCAGGGAACAAGCAGTGCTGTCATTTTGTTCACCTTTGGATCTGTCCTGTCATTAACATCACATATGCATCAAAGGGAGGTAATTGCCTAATATAACAAAGGCCACTCCAGCTGGCTGTCCAAGGCCAAGTGTTAGATCAAGTCTTCACAGTCTTTCAAGGAGTTGTCCTCTAAATCAGACCCTGATTTTCAGCTTTTAAGAACACTTTCATGCCAAATTTGTTTTTTCCATCTTCCTTGATTTTCCTGTCAGCCTTAAGGCAAGCAATCAACTTGAAAAAGCCAAGTGCTCAAAGTCAAGATGGAGATGAGAACTGTTGCTCTCATTTGCTCTGTACTTATGAAGTTCCCTAAATCAATCTCTTTGCTTTGGTGTCCCTTCCACACCCAGTAAAACTCTTCCCAGGCTTATAATTAGTATTTGACTCCCCACTGCTTCCCTTTGACTCAGGGTGGAAGTAATTAATAATATTCTAATTGGATAGAAAGAAAAAAACAAGTGATGATTTTTGTAATTAAAGAGGGAATGAGGTCATTATCACTGATACTCAGGCTTGGTAGGTCTGCTAAACGTGCCACCTGCTTCAAACAACCATTCGATGTCTTTGGTATCACTTTGTTTAGAGTAAAAGCCTATGTATTCAAGGAAAGCTCTTCCAAGTCCCCAAAGCTTCTGTGTGGAACTGGAAGAGAGGTAGACTCTTACATTTCTCAGTACCTACAAATGTTGAAAACTGATGGGGGTATCCAAAACCTGAAGATTAAGTCCACCATATTGGTTGGACTTTTGCTGCTCAGGGGAAGAGGAAAATTCCATAGAAGGCCAAACTTGCCAGACACAAGATATAAAGGAGGAGAAAAAGGGGAGAGAAAACAAAACAAAAAGCAGAAAAGCAGTGAGCAGCGTGGGATGAGGGTGGCTGGTCTTAGGAATGCAGGGGGCAATGGGAGGCCATTAGCTTTAGCTTAGAGGAACCCCTCTGGGGCTCTCTTGGAATGTGTCACTCTATCTTCGCACTCAATCCAACCCGCTTGATTATCTAGTTCCCCAGTCTCCAGGAGATTCAAAGCAACAAATTAGAAAGCACGAAAGAAGCTGTTAGAGGCAGAAACACTACAGTAACCAGATAGGACACTGCCAGCTCTGAAGGCAGAAAGCAGAAATCTGTGACATGCAGACTGAAGAATTTAAGAGGCACAGGAGTCAATAGCCAACCAGTGTCAGAAGTACAATAACTAAGGTTTCTAGTAATGACTCGGTGTCATCAGTAAATACTATTTATTGAATAATTATTATTATTGAATAATTCAATATTATTTAATTATTTCTAGTGTACTTTAAGAAGACAGAGAAAAATGTACCATTTTAAGAAATATTTTAAAAGAGAGTATTTTGATGCTCAGTGGATAGCTTTTTATTTATCTGGATGTAAACCCAATTCTGACTCGTAGTGACACTATAGGATAGAGTAGAACTATTCCATTGGATTTCCAAGGAGTAGCAGGTGGATTCAAACTGCCGACCTTTTAATTAGCAGCTGAACTCTTAACAACTGCTCCACCAGGGCTCCTATCTGGATGAGTCACTGCCATTTTTTCTTCCTAGAATTTTGTTCCCATTTTAATAAATATTTTTTGAGCTCATCATTCATGCCAAGCCCTGGGGTATGTGCTAAGGATACATTGGTGAACAGAACAAGACGTGGTCCCTGCCCTCATGTTTCTAACAGTTTAATGTGGAGGCTATATAATTAATGCTTAATAAATAAAGTTAAATGAATAATCCTCATTCTATTAGAATAATCCTACAGACAAAGGTAACCTTGTGCTTTGAAAGAGAGAGATGCAATGTGATGGAAGCCCATAGCATGGGAGTGTGATCTAGTCTGGGAGGTTGGACAAGCCCTCTCCAAGGAACTGATGCTTGATATCTGAAGGATGAGTTAAAATAATTGGGTGAAGAGGAGGGGAGGCAAGAACTTTATAGGCAGAGGAAACAGACTGTGTGGAAATGGGTCCTGTGTTGGGAGAGAGCATGAGCAGTAAGCAGGAGTCTGAAAGAAGGCTAGTGAAAGGAATACAGCGATGAGGGCGAAGGCAGGAAGAAGGAGAAGGGGTGAAGTACTGGATAGGATGTCCCATCGTGAGACCAGGAAGGGAGGCACCAAACCACATAGGCAGTGGTGGGCCTCGTTAATGATTGCTGTCTTTAAAAGCAAAGGGAAGCCATTGAAGGCTGATTTTCATCTTACAAAGATCACTTTGACTGCCCTATAGAGGATGCATTGGTGGTAGAGAAAGAGTGGTGGTGGGGGGGAGTCATACAGATAGAGACATTGTAATACAACACTTGGTAGTAGTCTGTCTAGATCTTAGGCGAGACTGAAAGAGCTGAAACGATTCTAAGGATATTTTAGGAGGTAATTGTGAAAATTTGGTGATTGATTTCATATGGGCAGTGAGGGAGAAGGAGAGCCTAAAAATGACTCCTAGTTTTTTGGCCTGCACAAGTGGGTGGTGGTAATACTCATTTACAGGGAAAGGAACTCTTAGAAGAGAGCTAAATTTGGGGATTTGGGCAGTTTAAATGGGTTTTTAGACACCTTTCTCAGCTCTAAGGCCTCATATTGATTACCCCCACTTCTGAATGCTTTCTCTAAGTGCTCACCATCTCCGTTCTGGGCCAGGTGCCGAGGACCTTAGAGACCCTTGCATACCTCTATTATTACATATGTCCCAACTGAAGGGGGAACTCTCCAGGCAGTGGGGCAGGCACCACAGTTTTTTTTCTCTCTCTTTGCTTTGTGCACCAAAGGAGCTGTACATAGTGGAGACTTCGTAAGTATACCTTCCACGCATGACTAGGAATGAATAACTCCTGGTGAGCTCTCCTAGCTGTGTTTCAGAGATGAGGATCTCAGCCACAGAGAAGCTGATAGCCTCTCTCAGAGCACACAGCTGGCGTGGTAGGATTTGTACTCAAGTCTGTCAAATCAACTCTAACAGTCTTTATTCAAGCTCATGGAGAAGCTGTATCAGTCAGAGACCAAACAGGAGAAGAGTACTTTCAAATTAGGGTATAAATAGGCACTTTTTACAAAGATATGGGTGGGGTGTAAGAAAGTATAGAGGATAGTGCAGGGAACAGGTGAATGCCAGTAGACCTGTTTCCTCTCTTAGGTCTGAAAAGTCTAGGGGAGTTTAGTAGAGATGATTACCTTGAGAGGAGCCCTGACCTTTGGGCATGGGAGCAACTGGTCTGAGGTGGCCTCTCAGGGAGTCAGGAAGACCCAACCTCACTCTTCTCTCTCCCTTTTGCTTTCCTACTGGGGCTCCCCACTTGGACTGAATCCAATAGGAAGTCAGAGGGACCCTTTGAAGTAGTTCATATATGTTGGCCTCCTGGGTAGAGTGAAGGGCAGAGAAGGGTAGAGAGTGGCTCTGGAAGGGCAAATGGAGGATGTCCATTTAAGCTCACCCTTGAAGGCTGAATATAATGTTTGCCAAATAAGTCCAGACAAGAAATTTGGGGATGGGGTTTAAAAGCTTACTACCATGCTAAGGAGTTTAGATAAGGGTTCATAGATGAGAAATAGCAAATTGTTAAGGATAGAGCGCTGGAGTCAAACAATATCTTTCATCACCTGCTAGCTCTGGGCTTCAGTCTCCTCATGTGTCAGGTGGGAATACTATTTGCCTACTTCACAGGGATAGGGAAAGGATCAAAGTGGAAAATGTACATGAAAATCCTTTGTAAATTGTAAAGAAAGCACTATGCACAATTCATTTGTCAAGCAGACGAGAGGATAGAAATTAGTTAATAGCCAATTGTGCAAATTACATAATCTTCTGCACATTAGTTTCCTTATTAGTAAAATGCGGATAATAATACATAAGGGTTTTATAAGGATTAAATGAGATACCACATACAGCACAGAGTATGACGTGTAATACCCAATTAAAAAAAAAATGCCACTGAGTTGATCAGGACTCATAGTGACTCTATGGACAGAGTAGAACTGCCCAGTAGGTTTTCCAAGGAGTGGCTGGTGGATTTGAATTGCCAACTTTTTGGTTAGCAGCCGAGCTCTTAACCACTGCGCCTCCAGGGCTCCCACCCAATAAAGTAATTATTTCTCATCCCACCCCTTCAGTAGCTCATTTGCCTAAAGGCAACTGTACTTTCACATCTCTATGAAATGAACCTATTGTAGATCTCTAGAACCTATTGTAAGACTCCCTCCACCCCACCATGGACTTCCAGAGGGAAAGTGATCTTACTTGGCACTTCCAGAGGGAAAGAGACCCTACTTGGCAAAAAATGCTGAGGGCTAAGGGACACTTAGATATTACATGTAAGCACCCAAGACATTCTTGGAAATATCTTATAGGGAAACTCTAGAAAAACCAGGACTTCCTATTGTTCAAGCTGGGGCAGGACCATCAGATTTAGGGCATTCTTGCATCTGTGGTCCCTAATGGTTAGATAGCTGGAGGCATGCTCTTACCATTCAGGGTGCTAAGTAGAGAACAAGTTAGAGAGGGATTTGAGGGGAAGGAAGAGAGAGAGCATATGGATATTCTCACTGAGACAGAAAATGGTAAATAATAAATCACTAAGAAATGGGGAAGCAGAACAAGAGACCAGACTAGGAGGAAGCTATTGAGGAACTCACCTCAGGCAAAAAATTTAAGGGAGGAGGGGCAAAAACAAAAAACTCAGTAATCAATGTAAATAATATTTAAAGCAATATTTAAAAAAATCACATTGGACAAACTATGGTCCACTGGCTGACACCTGTTTTTATGAATTAAATTTTATTTGAACGAGGGCCAGTATTAGGGTGAGGTGAGTGAGGTAAGATTGTACTTGTGCAGGATCAGGTTCTGTTTTTATTTTAAAATGTGATGCTTTGTTTATTATAGATTTTCTGCGTTAACTTTGATTTTTGCTATATTGGATTAAAGTATTATTTATCTTAATTACTTAGTTTTTTGGCACCCTCTTAGATTTTGTACCTGAGATGAGTGGCTCGCCCAACTCACTCCAATCCTGGCCCTGAACAGAACTATCCTTTTTTAAGCATCTTTCATGTGCAAAGAATTAAGCATCTTTCATGAGCAAAGAATTTAACATACACTATCTCGCTTAGTCCTCTCTATATTCCTATGAGGTAGCTATTATTATTTTCATTTTCTACACAAGAAAACAAGCTAAGATAGAAGAGTAACTTGCCAAAAGCTTCACAGCTGAATGGTATGTCTGACTCCAAAGCTCATTCTTCCTACTCTTAAGGAAGTGCCTAAGGCACCCATACCAGAGTTTGCTGCTCTGCATGGGTGGCATCAGTAACTAGTAATGTTCAGTCTCTTCCCTGCCTGCCCCTGCCAGACATTACCACATGGCCAGAGAAAAATTCATATGCCTTGCACTGCTTCCATATTGTAGTAAGTAGAAGGAAAAAAGCAGATCTTTTTAGCTGCAACATCCTGGCTGTCAAAGGATGAAAAGAGAGGCAGCTGTTCTGCAAGCACATGTGGGGCCTGTTATGCAAATGGGCATCAACAGGCTCTGGGCTGAACTCAGTACAAATATTGGTTTTATAGTTTAAAACAAGATTTCATTCTGAGGAGGCTGATCTTACAGTTGATCCATCTAACCATTTCAGAGTTCAGTGAGTGCGTGGGTGCACTCTTTATTCCCCCAACCATTAGAATGTGGCTGAGAGATCTGCCTTTGCCTTGCAGTGAAGATATTCAGAGAAGCGTGAGTGACTTTCAGTTTAAAAATGACTTGACTTAACTCTTAAAACAACAGCAAACCAAAACAAAGGCACTGGAAAAACTAAGTCTGTGAGCCACCCTATGGCAAAAATCTGGGAGCAACTCTAATTTCTGCTACTTCTCATATTGATGAAGATGGATTGGTAACAATAATTGGTGTCATAATCATGTGTCACTTCATAAAACAGAGCAGTGTCTCTGGCCTGAAAGAAGGCAAGGCTGCTCTTCTTCCTTTATTTTCTGTTTCATTCTGGATCAGAGATCCAGGTCTGTTTCAACCCCAAAATTATGTTCCCACTCATCTTCTAAATGGGTGCGACTTTTGAGGCAGTGCAAATACTATGGCCCTCTGCTCACATGTTTTGACCACTATTTGCAGTCTAACAAGACTCAGAAAATAGCTCTCAGAAAATAAGAAGAGGCAGATGCTGGGAGCAGTACTTTACACACAATAGATGTTCAGCAAATATTTGTTGAATGACCAAATAAATGATTCCAAGAGATGTTGGTCCTGCAAGTAAAGTGCTGTAGATGGGGACTGAGACTGACAAAATACTCATAATGCAAGTCAAATATATTAATTTATCTTTTTAAAAATATATCTACACTCTGAGTTTTGAGTACAGAAGGAATGTGTTCATACAATCCTATCTTATCCAGCAGAAACCAGTTGCCATTGCATCAATTCTGACTCATGACGACCCTTTGTGTTTCAGAGTAGAACTGTGCGCCATAGGGTTTTCAATGGCTGATTTTTCAGAAGTAGATTACCAGGCCTTTCTTCCAGGGCATTTCTGGGTAGACTTGAACTGCCAAACTTTCAGTTAGCAGCCTAGCCTGTTAATCGTTTGTTAACCCAGGGACTCCATCTAGCAGAACACTAAAATAGCAGTCTGGAAATAATAAATTGTGATTGGAACTGTGTTCCTAATGACGGTACAAGAAGGGGATTCCACTAGTACTTAGATGGATGTGAATGAAACCAAGAACCATTTATGCATCCTGTCCAATGGCAAACAAGATCCTATGCAGTAAAACAAACAAGGTAAAAATTTCTATGTCTCATACTGTTTTTCATATTGTAGCAGCTAGGGAAAAAAAGAGGCAGATCCTTTTAGATGTAGCATCCTGGCTGTCAAAGGAGGAAAAGAGAGGTAGCTGTTCCTGCAAGCACAGGCAAGCAGAACGCCTAAATTTTTAACAATAGAGAAGGGAGCAATTGACCTGAAGACCAGAAGAAGACTTCTAAAAAAATCTCTGAGGCGGGGCCAAGATGGCGCTTCCGCTGGACCCTCTTACAACAAAGACCCGAAAAAAACAAGTCAATCAATTATATATGACAATCTAGGTGTCCTGAACATCTAAGGCATAGTTGAGGAACCGGACTGAGTGGCAGGGGGAGGGAGAGATGGTTCAGAAGCAGCGAGGAGTTGCCAGATCTGACCCAGAAAGAACCTGAGCCCTTCAGGCCTGAGTAGCTCATGGGTGAGTGGCGAGGCAGGCAAGCAGCACTGCTTGGGAGGCATGTTTTCTGCACCGGGACAGACCTAGCACCAGAGAGTCCACTCAACCACCCAGAACCAGTGAGAAGTAGCTCTCGAATGGTGAAAGGTAAGTACTTGCATATAGCTTACCTCATGGATCAAAAACACCCACCTTAGGGAAAAACCTCTCTCTCATTTACCTCCCCGCTCCCTGCTCTGCACTGGGTCTCAGACTGGCTTCAGCAATTGCTGAGTCCCCTGGGCTGGAAGTAGGATCCGTCACATGCCTGGGGCCATTCTCCCTGCCTTGGAGAGTGAACAAATTAACAAACGGGAAAAAATAAACTGCCAGCTCCCCTAAGCCAGGAACCCAGGGTAGGCACAGCTCCTTTACCTAGGCACAGGCATAAGGGATCCAGAGACTTTGAGTGCCTCTCCCCTGCATAGACTTGTATGGGCCCCTCTCAACAGCGTAGGCCCTCATTACCACAGTACAACAGGGTATATACCGGAACTCTTAATTTCAACTGTTTCAGCTGTGAAGTGCCAGGTTTGTTACATTTGACACTGCTCTGCCCATTAAGCAGGGTCTTCACTTACCCATATCAGGCGCCTGAAGACTGGTGGCTATACCCATGCCACCTAGCCACCTGTGATAGGGGCCCATGAATAAGAGGTGCCCCCCAGTCCTTACAGTCAACAGCATTAGGTGTTCATAGTCCGGCTACAAAACCCACCCACCTATGTGCTGTAGGGAACAGGGACAGGTCTTCCTTCTGGACACTTGGGGGTGGCCATCAGCCCCCTGCCTTGCTCGGAGTGTGTCCCCCTGCTGCAGCCAGATGCCTGTGCTTACACCAATCACCCATGCCTGTCTAGGACTGTAAGTGAGAGCCTACACCATACACTTGGTGGCTATCTACCTGGGCACCTGAGCTGAATCCTTACAGGACGAGTGGGTGGACTCCTGAACTCACATACCCAGTAACAGATCTAACCACCTGGTGACAGGACGTTAGAGCTTCAAAGTTACCAATAATCAAACTAGCTCATACGCACAGCCTATTTGAGCATATCTAAACAAAACAAGAAGCTAGGACACAGTAAGCAAACATACAATGAATAAATATAGTAACTTATTGATGGCTCAGAGACAACAATCAATATCAAATCACATAAAGAGGCAATCCATGATGGCTTCAGCAAGCTCCCAAAATAAAGAATCTAGAAATTTTCCAGAGGTGGAAAATTTCTTGGAATTACCAGAGGCAGAATACAAAAGATTAATATACAGAACTCTTCAAGAAATTAGGAAGGAAATTAAGCAAAACACAGAACACGCAATAGAGGAAAAAGATTAGAGAAGAGAATAATGACAAATTTAACAGGCTGCAAGAATCCATAGAGAGAGAGCAATCAGAAATCCAGAAGATTAACAATAAAATTTCAGAAATAGACAACTCAATAGAAAGTCATAGGAGCAGAATTGAGGCAATTAAAGTCAGAACTAGTGAGACTGAAGATAAAGCACTTGACACCAACTTATTTGAGGAAAAATCAGATAAAGGGATAAAAAAAAGAAGAAACCCTAAGAATTACATGGGACTCTATCAAGAGGAATCAACTGTGTGTGACTGGAATACCAGAATGGGGGGGATAACAGAAAATACAGAGAGAATTGTTGAAGATTTGTTAGCAGAAAACTTCCCTGATATTGTGAAAGATGACAAGTTATCTATCCAAGATGCTCATCGGTAAATCCCAAAAGAAAGTCTCCATGACATTATAATCAAACTTGCCAAAACCAAAGATAAAGAGGGAATTTTAAGAGTGGCTAGGGATAAACGAAAAGTCATCCACAAAGGAGAGTCAATAAGAATAAGCTTGGACTACTCAGCAGAAACCATGCCGGCAAGAAAGCAATGGGATGACATATATAAAGGCTTGAAGGAAAAAAACTGCCAGCCAAGAGTTATATATCCAGCAAAACTGTCTCTCAAATATGATGACAAAATTAGGGCATTTCTAGATAAACAGAAGTTTAGGGAATTTGCAAAAACCAAGCCAAAATTACAAGAAATACTAAAGGGAGTCCTCTGGTTAGAAAATCAGTAACATCAGATAACAACCAAGACAAGAACACAGGACAGAACAACCAGATATCCACCCAGATAGGGAAGTCACAAAAGTAAATCAAAGCTAAAATGCTGAAAATAGGGAAACAGATGTCAATATGTAAAAGATGACAAAATTAAAACAAAAAAGAGGGACTTAAAAAATGTAGACATAGATTTTTCATATGGAGAGGAAGTCAAGGTGATATAAAGAAATAAGAGACTGTTATAAACTTAGAAAAATCAGGGTAAATATTAAGGTAACCACAAAGGAAACAAACAATCCTACAAGTCAAAATAAAAAACTTGAAAAATATAAAGACTCAGCAAACACAAAATCAACAACAATGAAAAAGATGAAAAGAAAATACATAAAGAAAAACAACTCAGCACATAAAATTAAGTGGAGCAAAGAAACTGTGAACAACACACAAAAAAATACATCAAAATGACAGCATTAAACTCATACCTATCAATAATTTTGCTGAACGTAAATTGAGTAAACACACCAATAAAGAGACAGATAGTGGCAGATTGGATAAAAAAACACAATCCATATATATGCTGCCTATAAGAGACACACCTCAGACTTAAAGACACAAACAAACTAAAACTCAAAGGATGGAAAAAAAAATATCAAGCGAACAACACTCAAAAAAGAGGAGAAGTGGCAATCTCTGACAAAATAGACATTAAAGTAAAATCGACCACAAAGGATAAGGGACATTGTATACTGATTAAAGGGTCAATACACCAGAAGGACATGACTGTAATGAATATTTATGCACCCAAAGACAGGGCTCCAAAATACATAAAACAAACCCTAACAGCACTGAAAAGAGAGATAGCGCCACAGTTGTAGTAGGAGACTTCAACATACCACTTCCGGTGAAGGACAGAACATCCAGAAAGAAGTTCAACAAAGACACGGAAGATCTAAATGCCACAATCAACCGACCTGATCTCATAGACATATACCGAACACTGCACCCAACAGCGGCCAAGTATACTTTCTTTTCCAACTCACATGGAACATTCTCCAGAATAGACCACATATTAGGCCATAAAGCAAGCCTTAACAAAATCCAAAGCATCAAAATATTGCAAAACATCTTTTCTGACCATAAAGCCATAAAAGTATAAATCAACAACAGAAAAAGCAAGGAAAAAAAATCAAACACATGGAAATTAACAACACTTGCTCAAAAACTACTGGGTTATAGAAGAAATTAAGGATGGAATAAAGAAATTCATAGACTCAAACAAGCATGAAAACACATCCTGCCAGAATCTTTGGGATACAGCAAAAGCAGTGCTCAGAGGTCAGTTTGCAGCAATAAATGCACAAAAAGAAGAAAGGGCCATAAACAAAACTTTAACCCTACAACTGGAACAAGTAGAAAGAGAGCAGTGAAAGAAGCCCTCAGGTGCCAGAAGAAAGGAAATAATAAAAATTAGAGCAGAATTAAATGAAATATAGAACAGAAAAACAACTGAAAGAGTTAACAAGACCAAAATCTGGTTCTTTGAAAAGATCAACAATATTGATAAACCATTGGCCAAACTGATAAAAGACAAACCGGAGAGGAAGCAGATAACCCATATAAGAAATGAGATGGGTGATATCACAACAGACCCAACTGAAATTAAAAGAATCATAACAGGAAACTATGAAAAATTGTACTCTAACAAATCTGAAAACCTAGAGGAAATGGACAAATTTCTAGAAACTCACTATCTACCTAAACTAACACAAACAGAGGGAGAACAACCAAATAAACCCATAATAAAAGAAGAGATTGAAAAGGTAATTTGAAAACTCTCAACAAAAAAAAAAAGCCCTGGCCTGGATGGCTTCACTGGAGAATTCTACCAAACTTTCAGAGAAGAGTTAACACCACTACTACTAAAGGTATTTCAGAGCATAGAAGAGGATGGAATACTCCCAAATTCATTCTATGAAGCCAGCATAACTGTTACCTGCTACCAAAAACAGGTAAAGACACCACAAGAAAAAAAAGAAAAGAAAATTACAGACCGATATCCCTCAGGAACATTGACGCAACAATCCTCAACAAAATTCTAGCCAATAGAATTCAGCAACATATCAAAAAAATAATTCACCATGATCAAGTGGGATTTATACCAGGCATGCAGGGATGGTTCAACATTAGAAAAACAATCAAGGTAATCCAGCACATAAACAAAACAAAAGACAAGAACCACATGATCTTATCAATCGATGCATAAAAGGCATTTGACAAAGTCCAGTACCCATTCATGATAAAAATTCTCAACAAAATAGGAATAGAAGGGAAATTCCTCAATATAATTAAGGGCATTTATACAAAACCAACAGACAACATCATCCTAAATGGAGAGACTTTGAAAACATTCCCCCTGAGAACGGGAACCAGACAAGGATGCCCTTTATCACCACTCTTATTCAACTTTGTGCTGGAGGTCCTAGCCAGAGCAGTTAGGCTAGGAAAAGAAATAAAGGGCACCCAGATTGGTAGGGAAGAAGTCAAAGTATCTCTATTTGCAGATGATATGATCTTATACACAGAAAACCACAAAGAATCCACAAGAAAACTACTGGAACTAATAGAAGATTTCAGCAAAGTTTCAGGATACAAGATAAACATACAAGAATCAGTTGGATTCCTTTACACCAACAAAGAGAACCTTGAAGAGGAAATCACCAAATCAATACCATTTACAATAGCCCCCAAGAAGATAAAAATACTTAGGAATAAATCTAACCAGAGACATAAAAGATCTATACAATGAAAACTATAAGACTCTACTGCAAGAAACCGAAAGAGATCTGTGTAAGTGGAAAAACATACCTTACTCATGGATAGGTAGACTCAACATTGTGAAAATGTCAATTCTACCCAAAACGATCTACAGACACAATGCAAATCCAATCCAAATCCCACTGGCATTTTTTAATGAGAGGGAGAAAAAAAAAATCACCAACTTCATATGGAAAAGGAAGAGGCCCTGAATAAGTAAAGCATTACTCAAGAAGAAGAACAAAGTGAGAGGCCTCACACTACCTGATTTTGGAAACTATTATACTGCCATGGTAGTCAAAACAGCTTGGTACTGGCACAACAACAAATACATAGATCAGTGGAACAGAATTGAGAATCCAGACATAAATTCATCCACCTATGAGCAGCTGATATTTGACAAAGTCCCAAAGTCCATTAATTGGTGAAAAGACAATCTCTTTAACAAATGGTGCTGGCATAACTGGATATCCATCTGCAAAAAACTGAAACAAGACCATACCTCACACAATGCACAAAAACTAATTCAAAATGGATCAAAGGCTTAAATATAAAACTGAAAATGATAAAGATCTTGGAAGAAAAAGTAGGGACAAAGCTAGGAGCCCTAATACATGGCATAAAGACAATAAGAACCATAAATAACAATGCACAAGCATCATAAGAGAGACCAGATAAATGGGAGCTCCTAAAAATCAAACACTTATGCTTATCAAAAGACTTCACCAAAAGAGTAAAAAGACAACCTACAGACTGGGAAAATTTTTTTGCCTATGACAAATCTGATCAGCGTCTAATCTCTAAAAATCTCCAAGATACTGCAAAACCTCAACAACAAAAAGACAAATAACCCAGTTAAAAAATGGGCAAAGGACATGAACAGGCACTTCACCAAAGAAGATATTCAGGCGGCTAAAAGACATATGAAGAAATGCTCACGATCATTAGCCATTAGAGAAATGGAGATCAAAACTACAGTGACATATCATCTCACCCCAGCAAGGCTAGCATTAATCCAAAAAACACAAAATAATAAATACTGGTGAGGTTTTGGAGAGACTGGAACACTTATACACTGCTGGTTGGAATGTAAAATGGTACAACCACTTTGGAAATCGATTTGGCGCTTCCTTAAAAGGCTAGAAATAGAAGTACCATATGATCCAGCTATCCCACTCCTTGGAATAGATCCTAGAGAAATAAGAGCTGTCACATGAATAGATATATGCACACCCATGTTCATTGCAGCAGTGTTCACGATAGCAAAAAGATGGGAACAACCTAGGTGCCCATCAACGGAAGAATGGATAAACAAATTATGGTACATCCACACAACGGAATGTTACTCAACAATAAAGAACAACAATGAAGCTGTGAAACATCTTATAGCATGGAGGAAGCTGGAGGTCATTATGCTAAGTGAATTTAGTCTGTCACAGAAGGACAAATATTGTATAAGACTACTATTATAAGAACTCAAGAAAAGATTTAAACACAGAAGAAAACATTCTTTGATGGTTACAAGGTGGGGGGGAGGGTTATTTACTAACTAGATAGTAGATAAGAATTATCTTAGGTGAAGGGAATGACAGCACACACTACAGGGGAAGTCAGCACAACTGGACTAAACCAAAGATAAGAAGTTTCCTGAATACAATCAAACACTTTGAGGGACAGAGTAGCAGGGGTAGGGGTCTGGGTACCATGCTTTCAGTGGGCATCTAGGTCAATTGGCATAACAAAGCTTATTAAGAAAATGTTCTGCATCCTACTTTGGTGAGTGGTGTCTGGGGTCTTAAAAACTTACAAGTGGCCATCTAAGATGCATCAATTAGTCCCAACCACCTAGAGTAAAGGAGAATGAAGAACACCAAAGACACAAGGAAAGTAGTAGCCCAAGAGACAGAAATGGCCACATAAATCAGAGACTTCATCAGCCTGAGACCAGAAGAACTAGATGGTACCTGGATATCACCAATGACCACCCTGACAGGGAACGCAACAGAGAGTCCCAGATGGAGCAGGAGAAAGGTGGGGTGCAGAACTCAAATTCTAGTAAGAAGACCAGACTTAATGTTCTGAGACTGGAGGAACCCTGGAAAGCATGGCGCCTGGATTCTCTATCAGCCCAGAACTAAAACAGTTTCCAAGGCTAACTCTTCAGACAGGGATTGGACTGGACTGTGGGACATAAAGTGATACTCGTGAGGAGTGTGCCTCTTAGCTCAAGTGGATATAAGAGACTAAACAGGCAGCTTCTGTCTGGAGGTGAGCTGGGAAGGCAGAGAGGGTTAGGAACTGGCTGAATGGACATGGGGAATCAGGGGTGGAAAGGAGGAGTGCGCTGTCACAGTATGGGGAGAGCAATTAGGGTCACATAACAATGTATGTATAAATTTTTGTATGGGAGACTAACTTGAAATGTAAACATTATCTAAACTACAACAATAATGATAAAAAAAAACAAAACCCAAATCATTGTTATTTACTATGGTAAAACAAGGCATCCTCATATGGAGCATAGAGAAACATAAACAGAAGAGAAAACAGTCACCCTTTGTTCCACCACCGAAAATAACTACTCTTAAAAGTTGAAACTGTTGAATGAAAAAAACTAAAGACACAAGGGAAAGATTAGTCCAAACGACTAATGGACCACAAGTACCACAGACTGCACCAAACTGAGTCCGGTACAACTAGACGGTGCTCGGCTACCACCACTGACTGCCCTGACAGGGATCACAATAGAGGGTCCCAGACAGAGCTGGAGAAAAATGCAGAACAAAATTCTAACTTAAGAAAAGACTAGACTTACTGGCCTGACAGAGACTGGAGAAACCCCGAGAGTATGGTCCCTGGACACCCTTTTAGCTCAGTAATGAGGTCACTCCTGAGGTTCACCCTTCAGCCAAAGATTAGACAGGCCCATAAAACAAAACAAGACTAAAGGGGCACACCAGCCCAGGGGCAAGGACTAGAAGGCAGAAAGGGACAGGAAAGGGAGCCCAAGGTTGAGAAGGGAGAGTGTTGACATGTTGTAGGGTTGTTAATCAATGTCATAAAACAATATGGATACTAACTGTTTGATGAGAAGCTAGTTTGTTCTGTAAACCATCTAAAGTACAACAATACAAATAAAATAAATAAGCCTAATAAAAGTTACAGCAAAAGTTAGGGGGTTAGGAACTTTATAATATACCAAAAAAAGAAAAGATCTGTGAGATGCAGTATGACAAGACTCTGAAACAGCAGCAGCTAGCTAGAGGGGAGAATCTTTAAGATGCCCCTCAGAAGAGGCTGATTTGTAATGACAACAGATAGAGAAGAGGCTGAGATGAGGAAGCATTATAAGAAAAGTAAAATGAGGTAGCAGAGTGAAAACGCACTCTGGAGGAGTGTGTGCATCTTAAAGAAAGAACCATGAGAAAAAAAGATGAAAGCAAACTTAGGGAATTGCATAACAGAATGGACTTGAATCAAAGAGCTATTTCTTTAAAGAAAAAAAAATTAAAGCCAAACTTTTGAAAGTCTGAGAAAGAAAGGGAGAAACTCAAATGGATGAGAGTAGAAATTAGAAAGGGTTTATAACAACAGAGACAGAAGAGTTTGAATTTTGAAAAAACACCATATAAAACTCCATGCCAATAATCTGAAAGCACTGATGAAATGAATGAACTTTGTCTGAAAAAATGTCTTAGCAAATTGACTCCAAACAAGTAGAAAGCTTGAATAGATTAATAACATGAAGACTGAATTGACCAGAGTTAGCAAAGAATTACCTCCAAAAGGTTTATACAGTTTAAAACTTTGGGGAACAAATGTTTCTTTTGCAATATACCTTTATTACATAAACTGCTTAAAAGCATAGAAAAGTATGAAAAGCTAGCCAATTCATTTTATAAAGGTAGCAAGTTCTTATTCATCGCATTTTGAAAGGACTTGAATAACAACTAGCAGACTGAATTTGAAAACTTATTTAACAAATCATCTACTGTCAGGTTTATCTCAAGAATGAAAGATAGTTTAAAAGTAGGACATTTATAAGCAAACTCTTCATATTTGTAGTTGATGGAACAAAGTATGTGATACTCTCAATATATGGAACAATGACATTGATAAAAATTAATACCCAAAATTTTTAGAAAACAGGAATATCAGGAAACTTCCTATCAGTAATAAGACCTATCTACCTTAAACCAACAAGAGGTATCATACCTTCATAAATTAGTTTATTAAACAAATATTTATTGACTGCCTAATATGTACTAGGTACTTTTTAGCCACTGGGGATTTACCAGTGAAAGAGACAGACAAAAATCTCTGCCTTCCTGGAGCTTAAATTCTAATGAGGTGATGTTTAATATAAAAGACAAATAAGTAATATGTTGATAATTGTAAGTGTTAAGAGGGAAAATAAAGCATGAAATGTGACTAGGGAATTTCTGGAGAGGGAGGCACTGTGGTTTTAGATTTGGTGGCCAGGGAAGGCCTCACTGAAAGCTGACACTGGAGTATTAGAGGCAGAGGGACTAGAAAGTATGAAGAAGGCCCTGAAGTAGGAGCGTTCCTGGTGTGCCTCCTAGGAAGTGAGGAGGTTAATGTAGGTGGAGTGGACAACCTGGGTTGAGCATCATAAAGTGAGATCAGCAGGGAGATGGCAGTAGAACAGATCATGTATGGCTTTGCAGGCCATTGTTAGGATTTTGTCTCCTACATTGCGTTAAATGGGCCTCTGGAGGGTGAGACAGGATCACTCGGACCGCTGTGTTGAGATTGGACTAAAAGTGAGCACGAGCAAAGAAGGAAATCTAGAAAGGACTTTTGCAGAGATCTAAAGCAATCTAGCCCCCATGTGTCTGTCAGTTTGTTGTGCTGTGAGGGCTTGTGTGTTGCTGTGATGCTGGAAGCTATGCCACGGGTTTTCAGACATCAGGAGGGTCACCCATGGTGAACAGGTTTCAGCTGAGCTTCCAGACTAAGACAGACTAGGAAAAAGGACCTGGCAGTCTGCTTCTGAAAAGAATTAGCCAGTGAAAACCTTATGAATAGCAGCGGAACATTGTCTGATATAGTGCTGGAAGATGAGCCCTCCAAGTTGGAAGGCACTCAAAAGACCACTGGGGAAGAGCTGCCTCCTCAAAGTAAAAGAATACACGGAGTCATTATACCAAAAAGAATTGGTCAACGTTCAACCTTTTCAGGAGGTAGCATATGATCAGGAACCCAAGAAACGTGATCCAACCAAATGTGGAAATTATCGAACAATATTAATATCACATGCAAGTAAAATTTTGCTGGAGATCATTCAAAAGCGGCTGCAGCAGTACATCGACAGGGAACTGCCAGAAATTCAGGCTGGATTCAGAAGAGGATGTGGAACAAGGGATATCACTGCTGATGTCAGATGGATCCTGGTTGAAAGCAGAGAATACCAGAAAGATGTTTACCTGTGCTTTATTGACTCTGCAAAGACATTCGACTGTGTAGATCATAACAAATTATGGATAACATTGGGAAGAATGGGAATTCCAAAACACTTAGTAGTGCTCATAAGGAACCTGTACATAGACCAAGAGGCAGTTTTTCAAACAGAACAAGGGGATACTGTGAGGTTTAATGTCAGGAAAGGTGTGTGTCAGGCTTGTATCCTGTCACCATACCTATTCAATCTGTGTGCTGAGCAAATAATCCAAGAAGCTGGAGTATGTGAAGAAGAACGGGGCATCAGGATTGGAGGAAGACTCGTTAACAACCTGCATTGTGCAGATGACACAATCTAGCTTGCTGAGAGTGAAGAGGACTTGAAGCACTAATTAATGAAGATCAAAGACCACAGCCTTCAGTATGGATTACATCTCAACATAAAGAAACAAAAATCCTCACAACTGGATGAATAAGCAACATCATGATAAACGGAGAAAAGATTGAAATTGTCAAGGATTTCATTTTACTTCAGTACACGATCAACACCCATGGAAGCTGCAGTCAAGAAATCAAAAGACGCACTGCATTGGGCAAATCTGCTGCAAAAGACCTCTTTAAAGTGTTGAAAAGCAAAGACGTCACGTTGAAGACTAAGGTGCACCTGACCCAAGCCATGGTATTTTTGATCACATCATATACATGACAAAGCTGGACAATGAATAAGGAAGACTGAAGAAGAATTGATGCCTTTGAATTATGGTATTGGTGAAGAATGTTGAATATACCATGGACTGCCAAAAGAATGAAAAAGTCTGTCTTGGAAGAAGTACAACCAGAATGCTCCTTAGAAGCAAGGATGGCAAGACTACGTCTTACATACTTTGAACATGTCAGGAGGGATCAGTCCCTGGAGAAGGACATCATGCTTGGTAAAGTACAGGGTCAGCGAATAAAAGGAAGACCCTCAATGAGATGGATTGACACAGTGGCTACAACAATGGACTCAAACATAACAACGATTGTGGGGATGGCACAGGACTGGGCAGTGTTTCGTTCTGTAGTACGCAGGGTCGCTATGAGTTGGAACCAACTTGATGGCACCCAACAACAACAGGTAATCTGTTATAGGGGCTTATCCCTGGGTAGTAGCAATGGAGATGGTGAGGAGGCATAAGATTCTGGGTATATTTTGAAGGTAACATCAACAAGATTTTCTGAAGGATGGGATGTGGGGTATGGAAGGAAAAGAGTTGTCAAGGATGATTCTAAAGTTTTGCACTGTTGGAATGATGGAATTGCTGTTTCCTGAGATGGGGAATGCAATGGGTAGAGCTTGTTTAGGGATGGATATAAAGATCTCCATTTTGGAAATATTAAGTTTGATACGGTTTTTAGACCTGAGGTGGAGATGTTTGTAGTTAGTTTGTTATTCAAGTCTACAGTTCAGAAGAGAGGTCTGGAATAGAGACAAAAATTTCATGAATTATCAGCATATTGATGCCACTTAAACTATGAAATGATACAGCATGGTAGGATGAAACTCTAGAGAAATTTCTATTTAAATCAGAAACGAGTAAGTGTACCCTATCAATTTTTTGGAGCCCTGGTGGCACAGCTGCTAACCAGAAGGTTGACAGTTCAAATCCACCAGCTGCTCCTTGGAAACCTTGTGGGGCAGTGCTATTCTGTCCTGTAGGGTCGCTGTGAGTTGGAATCTACTCAACGGCAGTGAGTTTGGTTTGATTGGTTTTGGACCAACTTTTTAGTGAGTAGATTTCTGGATGTAGACTTTACAAATATAGTAAATTCTGAAAAATGTCAAAGATATAATTATTGGTTTGCAATCAAATATTTTAAATGATATTATTTGGCTCTGTGACATCCTGTACTCTTGATTTTTCTTTTACCTCTCTGGTTATTTCTCCTTCTCCTTTGAGGCTCGTCTTTCTCCAGAAATGATAAATGTTGGATTTTCTCAAGGCCTGGATCTTGGTCCCTTCTCATTTCTAATTGTGAATGCTCCCCCTTCCTTTTACTCTTCCCCATGCCTCATAGCTGAGGATGCCTAAATTTAAATCTCAAGGCCACATCTCTCCCTTGAGATTCAGATTGCTTTTACCAACCTAAGACTACATTCCCTTGGGAATGTCTCAAAATCAGCATGTCCAAAGAGGAAGTAAATAATTTCCCCCTATTTTTCACCCCTGGGAATTTGTTTCTTTCTGAGTATGGAATTCATGTTCTGAGTGCCTGACTTTCCATCAAACCTAGTTGCACAAGTCAGAACCTCTTCTTCGCTATCAAATCCAATTTATTCCATTGTCAGGCACATCCTACTGTTGTATATTTTAATATGTTTTATCCATTCAGCTTTCTATATACTTACTGCTCCCAGCCTATTCCAGGCCACCATTTCTTACTTAAATGATTGTGGTAGACTCTCAACTGGTCCCTTTGAATGCACCCAGCTCCTTTTCTACACTGCAGCAAGAGTGGTAATTCTTTGCTAATTAGTTTTTAAGTAAGTAATCCAGGTATGTGGTACAAAGTTCGAAGACTGCTAGTCTTATGGATGACTACTACTCCTGTCCCCCAGCCATCTAATATAGTTTCCCTTCCTTAAAAATTATTCTTAATTGTCTAGTGTATCCTTGTAGAAATTATACATATATATGTATATAAAAACCCGAACTGATTGCTGTCAAGTCATTTCTGACTCATAGAGATCTTGTAAGACAGAGTAGAACTTCCCCATAGAGTTTAAAGAAGTGGCTGGTGGATTTGAACTGCTGACCTTTTGGTTAGCAGCTATAGCTCTTAACCACTGCACTATATACATATAAATATATATATATAAATTATATATGTATAATTTATATATGTGTGTGTTCTGTGGTATGCATGTGCATACAAAACATGTACATATACTATCTATTTATATCATGTTTTAGTTTTACAAATACAGCTTAATATATTCTGCCCTTTACTGTTTTTAACTTAACACTATCTTGAAATTTATCTATTAGTACATACAAGACTCCCTCATTTAAAAGAAATGCTAATGTTGCACTGTAAGGATGTACTTTAATTTATTTAACCAGTTACCTCTTGTTCTACCTTTAGGTAGTTTTCAATCTTTCGTTGTTGCAAAAATCCTGTAATAATAACCATGTACACGTGGTATTTGGTACAGGTACAACTATATCTACAAGAAATGAATAGAAGAGAAATTGCCAGGTTAAAGTGTATGTTCATTGAAAATGTTTATAGTGTTGCCAAATTGCCTTCTGAAGAAGTTGTAGCAATTTATACTTCCACTTAAAACGTTCAGAAATGTCTGTTTCTTCACACCTTTTCCAACACAGAGGATTGACCAATTTTTGACTGTTGCCAATCATAAAAGTAAAAAATGATATCTATAGAAGTTTTAATTTTCATTTTTCTTATTATGAGTGAAATTAAGTATATTCCATATGTTTAAGAACTGTTACTATTTCCATTTGTATGAACTGTCTTTTTTGTACTTTGCCTACTTTTCTGGAATTTATATAGTTTTATTTTTATGGTTAAAGTTTTGATACATTTGGAATTTTTTTTGGTGTGAGATAGCTTCCTAATTGTCCTAACATCTTTCCCTGAATAATTCTATTTTCTTCTCTAACATGCAATACCCCCTTTCACATATAATAACTTCTCAGTAATTGTTCTATTCTGAAATCCTATTCCAGTCCAGTCAGCTCTTTTCCTGGTCATGCAAGAATGTAGCACAATTTTAATTTCTATAGGTCTATAATATTCTTTTAATATCTCTATGTTCCAGTGTACATTCACTTGTTAAATAGAATTTTCTCAGTGTGATTATATAGAAACACAAATCTGGTCATATCATTTCTCCAATTACAACTCTTCAGGGACTTTTCGTGGCTCTTAAGATAAAGATAAGCATTCTTAAGGTGGACCCCAAGGCCCTGCATGATCTGGCTCCTGTTACTGTTACTTTGACAGCTTCATGCTCTCTCTTTTTGCCTATCCTCCAGACACAGTGGCCTTTTCCATTTTCTCTGACATGCCATGCTCCCTCCTATTCATAGCTAATCCGTAGCCATGACCTAGAATGCTCTCTTCCCTTTTCTACCCCTCCTTCTTATAACCAACTTTTATTCAACTTTTATAGCTCAGCTCAAAATGTCATGTCCATGGGGAAACATCTCCTAACTCTGCACCCTCCAGCAAAAACAAAAGAAAACAGTACAAATACACACAACAAAACAAAAACACGTGTCCAAAGATTACAGATCTTACCTTCACGTGATCTTTTGTTGTTGTTGTGTGTCATCGCGTCTATCCCATCATACCGACCCTATTGGGCAGAGTAGAACCACCCCATAGGGTTTCTAAGGCTGTAATCTTTATGGAAGCAGACTGCCACATCTTTCTCCCATGGAGCAGCTGGTGGGTTGGAACAGCCAACTTTTGAGTTAATGTCCTAGCACTTAACCACTGTACCACCAGGACTCCTTATATGATCTCTTAGCACTCTATTTTTCTTCTTGTTTGCATTTAACCATATTTTAAGGTAAATAATTGTGTAATTGGTTTAATACTAGTCTGAAAACTAAGGGCAGGGACCATGTCTTCATTTCTTTTTAGCATTGTAGTTCCATCTCTTAGCACAGTTTCCAGCTCATAGGAAGTGCTCAAATAAACACTGGTGGATTGAACGTATGTGCAGTGGTTCCACAGCACAACCTTTTAATTTTCTTTGTTTTCTGGTATGTATAGAAGGGCGGCATTGAAGCCAGGGTATAGTCATTATTGTTTCCACACAAGGGAATATGAACCTTAACTTTAGACAGTTGCAGGCCCAAACGCAGACCTGCAATTTGTGAGTTTTGACTTCAGTTACTCTCTCAGCACCATTTTCCTAATCTGAACTATAATATGCCCCGAGAAATTTACCACCCGTCTGCCGATTTGTCATACTGTGATGGCTTGCATGTTGCTGTTATACTGACAGCTATACCACTGATATTTCAAATGCCAGAAAGTTTACTTATGATGAAGAGGATTCATCAGTGCCTCCAGACTAAGACAAACTAGGAAGAAAGGCCTAGTGATCTACTTCTGAAAATTAGCCAATCAAAAGCCTATGGATCACAACAGAATATTGTTCAATATAGTACAGGAAGGCACTCAAAATATACAGTGGCCTCAATAATAGACTTGAGCATATCGAGGATTGTGAAGATGGTGCAGGACCGGGCAATGTTTCATTCTGTTGTACATGTGGTCGCCATGAATCACAACTGACTTGATAGCAACAACCCACAAGTGACAGTAATACTTTTGATCTTTCAAAGGTGTTTTGAAGATTACATGGGGCAGTGTATGACAGTAATAGCTAGGTTCTTAGTAGGTAATAATAGATTAATATATGGTTATTAAGTAAATGCATAAATTATTCTAGGACTTGAAGGATACAGTCCTACTGTTACATAGTGATGTGTTCTCAGGATGACAACAAAGTACATTATTTAAGATATAATATGGAAAATCCCCAGGCTGTATTCTGCCTGAGATAAGATTTCCTTTTTCTTTCCCCCGGAGCAGCTGCCTTCCTTCTTTGAAGCTTAGTGCTTGCTTCCTTAGAGGGGGCTTCCCAGACATCCCCCTCTGCAGGGGTAGACAGTCAAAGCTCTTGAAACAGAAGAAGAAATGTCTGTGGAGAAAAAGAGCTATCAAGCCTGCTGCCTGAGGAAAACCTTCCCTTTTGCTTGGTATTTTATGGCTTAAAATGCCTGTGGGTCTCATCTCATATTATGAGTCTCCTGAGCAGACTCGATATCTCTTTCAATTTTTCAGTATTTAAATTAGGCTGTCTGCACCACATGGTTTATAGATGCGTCCACGGTTTATCACACAAAGGCATCACTGGAAACAGAACATTTTGAATCTTATTGGTAGGCTATTTGCCCAGGCTCTTTCAGTGTCCGAGACAGAGAAGGCATTAGGCAAGTAGCAGAATCCTACTGATAATGGATGATGCAATTCATTCATTCAACAAATATTTACAAAGCATCATGTTGCCAAGGCTAGGTCACCAAACTACTACTATCAACACAGCTTGTGGCTCCAAAGGTTTTAAAAAACAGATTTGCATTCCACACATCCAACCCCATGCTGTTGGCTGGGGGATAGAGGAGGTGTTTGCTATTCTCCAGCATTGCTGCCTCACTTCTGCCTGTGAGCTGGCAATGGGACAGCCAGCCCCTGCTTACCACCTGCCTCTCATCCTCATTCATGCAACTCCAAGTAGAAACATTAGAAAGTTTACCAGTATAGGAGAAACCCCGAGACTATGGCCCCCAGACACCCTTTTCACTAAGTAATGAAGTCACTCCCAAGGTTCACACTTCAGCCAAAGATTAGACAGCCCTATAAAACAAAACAAGACTAATGGGGCACAACAGCCCAGGGACAAGGACTAGAAGGCAGGAGGGGACAGGAAAACTGGTAATAGGGAACACAAGGTCGAGAAGGGAGAGTGTTGACATGTCATGGTGTTGTTAACCAATGTCATAAAACATGCAGACTAACTGTTTAATGAGAAACTATTTGTTCTGTAAACCTTCATCTAAAGTAAAATAAAAAAAAATTAAAAATAAAATAAAAAAAGAATGTTTACCAGTATAGAGTGTCTCTGTTATCCAGCTCACAGTATACAGTGTATAGTTGTGTTTCTATGTTTTAATACTCTTTTAGTGTGCTAATACTAGTGAGTTGGGTTGGAGCACTGATGAATTTGCTAAAGAAAAATGAGGCATTTGCCTCCGTGTGTTCATGTGTGTGTGGGGGGGTATGGGTGAATCTTTGAATGATTGCATGGTTCTTTTTCTTTCTTTCTTTTTTTCAATTTTCACTTAAGAATGTCTCTGTAATTCCAGCTAGAGATTGATTCTCTTCGTGAACCTGGATTGTACCCTTTAAACTTTTGGTACCCGTCCTCCTACAGCTACGTACCATGTTCAGAGTACATTTAGCAGCATGCTTCATACACAGTTGATTCTCATTTAATGCATAAATCAAAGATTGATAAATAAAAGAGAGAAAGAAAAGACAGAGAGAAGGATGTAAGATGGGTCTATATATAAGGTGGATGGGGGAACATGAGGGGAGGAAGTGATGGCAGGAGCTATCAATTAGATGAGAGGGTAGGGAAAGAGAAAGACTCGCCTAATGTTTCTAAGTCATATCTCAGATTGCAAAGGTTATAAATCTCAGCTGTATGGAAAATAAATATAGTCTCAAGGAGCGTCATCCTTACATCCTGATAATTACCAGTCAGAGGTTAGGATTCTAGGCGTCTTAGGTCTTAAGAAGCCATGTTGTATAATTTTAAGATGTGACTTCCTAAAGGGCATTGCCTGTTCCTATTAGTGCACAAAATGCAGAATGCTACACAGCTGGAGAGAGCTTGCAAGTCTTAGCCCCTGATGCATGATTACTGTTCAAGTCGTTCTTTTTAAATGGGTGGATCAGAGGTGCTGAAGTAGGGGGTGGGTGAATGGATATAAAAGTGCTCTAAAAGCAAGTTTCAGTTTTACCTTGAGCCGGCTGCCTTGGGCAGTTACTAGTACCTAATGGTAGTCCACCACAATTTACTCAGTCCTCAATACTGTCAAATAACTATCCCTTTTAATTGCTACAACAATCTGATGTGAGGTAGTTTTTAGATGAGAAAAATGAGGTTTAGTAAGGTGTAGTGGCCAAGATGACACACTTGGCAGGTTGTAGAGCTGAGAAGACTCTTATATACTATGCTACCTTATACATTTACTTTGGGAATCACATTGAACTGCCTCTGTGTTTATTAATCAAGAATGGACTATGGATTAGGGGTAGAATTGAAAATATTCACATGAACGCTTCCACTGTTGCATTAAACTGGTTACCACTGATGTCCTAGGCAGTGTGCTGAGCACTTAATGTGAGTTATTGCATTTTATCCTTGTGTCATAAATGCTAGTGTTACCTGAATTATATAGAAAAAAGAACTCAAAAGGAAGTAAAATGTTTTTCTTGTTCACAGTAAGTGACAGAGCCTGTGGGGAGACAGTTCTCCTTGGTTCTTTCATGTTTCCATTCATCTCCTGAAACTGATTGCCTTTGTCCTGGATTCAGGGTTTTGAACGAGTTCGTTCATGTTCGAACCCCTGCTGAGAATTTGCATTTTTAACAAGTTCCGGGAGCCCTGGTGGTGAATTGATTAAGAGCTAGGCTGCTAAGGAAAAAGTTGGCAGTTTGAATCCACAAGCTGCTTCTTGGAAACCGTATGGGACAGTTCTACTCTGTCCTATAGGGTCGCTATGAATTGGAATTGATTCAATGGCAACCTTACTGGTAACAAAGTCCCAGACAATGCTAATGCTGCTGGTTAGGGACTGATTCTGAGAACGACTAGTAGAGCAGTGGTTCTCAAAACTTATTATGCATAAGAATCATCTGGGGATCTTGTTAAAATGTACATTCCGATTCAGTATACAGGCATTCCCTTACAAATGTTCTGCCCTTTAACGTTATGTAAAGTTGCCCTCACTTTGAAAAGATCGAACCAACCCCTACTTGCAACAAATTATTCATCATAATCACCTTCACTTGCTGCACTTGCACCTTTGAAATCATTGAAAAGGCTTTGAGCCTTTTCTTGCACTAAAGTAAGGCTTTTCAATATTTTCCAACCCTGGGCTACACATGCCAGATGCCAAGGCCCTACCTGACCACCTGTCCCAGCCTCCTTGTGGGCACCAGCTGGGCAGGGAAGGTCTCAGTGTTGGAGACGCAGGTGATCATCCTGTGCTATGGGAAGAGCTGGCGCCAGGGAGGGGTCCTGTTGGTGGAGGGCAGCAGCCTTCGCCCCATCAGGTGTTTGTGAGCCCCAGAACTGCCAGACACAGGCATAGCCCAATCCCTCCAAGATGACAGTGGATGACTTTCCCTGTTAGGCCTTTTCCAGCATCCTCCTGAGCATTTGGGTTCCTTCTTTACCTCTCTATGAAGACCTTGTGGAACAGCTAGAGAGGTGGGCGAGCTGAGAGTTCTTGTGCACATGTGTCTATGTCTGTGACCTGTATTTCTCTGGACAGCAGGTGCTCCAACCCCACCTGCCAGACTGCTTTTCTGTTCTCCTCCCCCTGACAAGGACTTAGGGGTTGGCAGTGACCTCCAAGTCCCTCAAAAAGGGGACACAGAGTATCTTTACCACCCACACCACCAGACTGTCATCAGCCTGCGGCAGCCCCTCCTGCCCATTCCTGGTCTTTAGGGTAAAGTCTGTGGAGACCACTTCCAGAAAGTATCCAGCTCTTGGGTTATAAAGTCATTCTCAGGTCCTGACAGTCATGTAGGTCCCCCCTCTCCCTGGCTTCTGCCTCTCTGAGGAGGAGTCTGGGATCAGAAAATAATGAAGTTGTCAAGGATTTCATTTTATCTGGATCCACAATCAATGCCCATGAAAGCAGCAGTCAATTTACAGAGAATCAAATGACGTATTGCAGTGGACAAATCTGCTGCAAAAGACTTCTTTAAAGTGTTAAAATGCAAAGATGTCACTTTGAGGACTAAAGTGTGCCTGACCCAAGCTACAGTATTTTAAAAATTGCCTCATATGCATGCAAGGGACCCTGGTGGCACAATAGTTAAGAGCCCGGCTGCTAACCAAAAGGTCAACAGTTTGAATCCACTATCCACTCCTTAGAAACCCTATGGGGCAGTTCTACTCTGTCCTCTAGGGTCACTATGAGTTGGAATCCACTCTATGGCAATGGGTTTGTTTGTTTGTTTTTTTCCCTTGGGATATGCATGCAAAAGCTGGACAATGAATAAGGAAGACCAAAGAAAAATTGATGCCTTTGAATTATGATGTTGGTGAAGACTATTGAGTATACCATGAACTTCCAGAAGAACAAGCCAATCTGTCTTGGAAGAAGTACAGCCAGAGTGCTCCTTAAAAGCAAGGATAGTGAGAATTTGTCTCACATACTTTGGACATGTTATTAGAAGGGACCAGTCCCTGGAGAAGGACATCATGCTTGGTAAGGTAGAGCATCAGTGAAAAAGAGAAAGACCCTCAATGAGATGAATTGACACAGTGGCTGCAACAATGGGCTCAAGCATAGCAATGATTGTGAGAATGGCGCAGGACAGGGCAGCATTTCATTCTGTTGTACATAGGGTCCCTATGAGTCAGAACCAACCTGACAGGCACCTAACAATGACAACAACAAAGTAAGGCTGAAGAGGCACCATTTGCACCTGTTCCAATTTACCTACAAATTCTTAAAGACACGCTTAGGAATGGATCTCCTTTGTAACCAGGGGACTGCCTATAACTGAGGTTGAAATGCAAATTCTCAGCAGAGGTTTGAACTGGAACAAACCAGTTCAAAGCCCTGCCTAGATTTATCTTTTCAAGGATGCATGTAGAGAAAGAGCCTTGAAATACAACAATATTGTCTCCCTATGGAGCAAAGTTAGACATGCTTAATGTCCAGTATAATAAAGACAGTGAGGTAGTGTCTCCTTCTGGAGCATAGGAAAGGCATGCTTACTGCCTATTATAAAATATTTGGGTTTCCTAAGCTCAGAGTTACTCTCCTGTAACACAGCCTACTGTTTGTGAAGGTGTCATCTGGCCCTCTTTACATCATCACATGTGAATCGGGCTGGGAAAACTGACACAAATGCTGATATTCTGTCTCCTGCAATTGCTGTGAGTAATAAAATGTCCTTTGTCTCTGATTCAGCAGTCTTGTGTCTTCTACTAGCACCCATGAAACTGTGGCATAATAACTTGTTAGCTTGCAGGAGATAAAACATCTCCCCTTTCACGGCTCTTGACCAAGCCTAGAATCAAATTCTAAAACCCATATTCTTTGCTATTGAACTTTTGTGATAGAAGTTATGAATTTGGCCTGTCTGAACTTGTTCCTGGTAGCTGTACTTACCAACAATACCTTGCATATGTATAGCTTTTTACAGTATATAAATTACTACCACAGCAATAGTTACCTATTTGATCATAGTAACAATTTTGAAAGATAGAAAGCTAAGGTTCAGAGAGGTAAGTGACTTTCTTAGAGTTACAGAGTTCCAGAGGTAGAACTTGAATCCAGATCTACCGACTTCCTGTCCAGTGTCTTCTCTGCAACAATCTCATCACTTTTTTTAGAACTAGCCCTCATGCCCTTTGTAAGGATGTCTATGTTTTAACAAGAAATCAGCACTCAGCTAACCTTAAGTGGGTAGAAATCACTAGACAGGAGTAATTGAGACCTTACCTCTTCCATAGCCCAGACTAAAAGAGAGTATGGAGGTGCAGTTGGGAAGGCAGGACACACACAGTAAGCATTCTGTAAGTATTGATAGATCCATGAATTGATTGAATTTTTCTCTATAGAATAATACTTAGTATCTCTGTCTTATTAGATAGGTGCATATTAATTAGCAATTTTATTCCTACCACATGAGGAATTTTGGCAGATAATTTTCAGAATAAAAGTATCTCTAAATGTACCAGTGTCCTGAGAAGTTTTCTTTCTTTCTAATTTCCTCAAACCTTCATTATATGTGAAAAATACTACACTTGATATTGAGAGGACTACAGTGATGACTAATAAGTAATCCCTCTCCTCGAGTGCTTTGCATTTCAAAAGTGATTTTGCTACATACATAACCAGCTCTAACACTGTGAGAATAAAATAGTGCTGTTGTACAGAAAAGGACAAATCACTGTACCTGGGCAGAGATATGGTAAATGATGTCTAATTAGTGCTATTGGTAACAACTTTATGAAACAAACACACTTGAACTGAGTCTTCCTAGATGAATAGGATGTTGGTAGGTAGAGACATTCTGGGCAGAAGGAATAACATGGATGTAGGGATGGGTAAATGAAAGTAAACATTGTGTTTGAGGGAAAGGCAGAAGTATAGTGTGCATGGAAGAGTACAATAAACCATAAAGATGGAGAAGTAGGATAGGGCTAGACTGAAGAGCCTTGAATGTCATGTTAAGAACACTAGACATTAATTTGTAGGCAATGAGGAGCCATTGAAGTTTTCTGGGAAGAAGTACAGTATGATTCATACTTTTTACTTCATGTCTTCCTCTCAACACTGTGACGTTACTAATTACATGTATTGGCCCCATTTTGCAGAAGCACAAACTGAAAATTAGAAAATGTAAGTAATTTTCTCCATAAATTTGGTGATAGAGGGAAGCTTCCAGCCCAAGTCCTTCTCCTACACCACAGCTACCCAGCATGAAAAATGACAATCTTAGTAGGGCTTTCCATTACTATTAAGGAATAAAAAGAGTGCTTAGAGTAAATGGCCCGCTATAATTGCAGTAGGGATAATTGGCAGTATCATCTTATTTCCTAATTCAGAGCTTCTCAAACTTTAGAGTACATACAAATCACCTAGTATTCTGATTCAGTATGTCTGAGAAGGCACCTGAGATTCTGAATTTCTAATAAGCTTCAAGGTGATCCTGATGCTTTTGAGCCACATTTTGCACAGCAAGGCTCTATGACACGCCCCTTGCCTCCTAGCCTTACTTTGAAGACATACGTGCACTTGAAATTTAATATGGTGTGTCCAAATGAGCTCTGTAACACCTTCCCTCTGTGTGCTCCTCTACCTGGGCTCTGTCTCTAGCTTGTGAAGGAGAATTGAAATTGAATATGTAAAAGCTCATAACAGTATCTAAGCCATTCCAGCAGTCCAGAAAGATTAGCTAAGTTTGTTCTTATTGATGATTACTCTTTTCCTCTACAACCCACCCTCTTCCCCCTTTGACTCCTTCCAAATGAAAATATGAATTAAATATTTTAGTAACAGAGCTAGTAAGAGATTAAATTTGTCTTATTCTTTCAAGAAAGTTAAATTTTAAAGAACTATTTGAATTACCATTTCTAAACTAAGCTCAGTTGATGATTTGGAAGTTCAGAAATTAAGCTATGATGCTTCAGGGAGTTTACTGCCTTGTAAGATCTGAGCTCTGCACAAAGCAGACCCTAGCCCCTACAGGTTTCTCTCCTCCTGTATCATCTCTATGAATTCTGATGAGCAGGGGTGTCTGCTGACAGTGCTAACAGCATTCTGGCTCTTAGCCTTGGTTCGCTCTTAATCGTTAACTTCCCACCCCTTTTCCAGTTCCCTGTCTTTTCTCTTCCTTCCTCTCTCTCTGTGCTTTGAAGCCTGCCTCATTATTTTCTTTGATCTTTTATTTTTCTAACTTCATTCTATTCTTTTTGTTAGCTGTCATAGGAATGGTATTAGCTGGGGCGGGGTGGGGGGGGGGGCTGAGTATAAGCTGTAGGCTGTGAGGCTCACGGATTCATGGAATGTTTGTTGCACCTGGAGAAACCTTAGTGATCCTGTTAGTCAATTTCTCATGAGGAATAAAAAACAAACAGTCCTAAGACTCAGAGAGTGGTAGTAAGTTTTCCAGAGAAATCAAGCCTCTTAACCCTATTAGACAAATAAAGCTTTCCCGACATGTGTCCCTTTTTACTCCCTGATATGGAGAAGGGAAAGAGCTGACAACAATTGAGCCTTTACTGTGTTCCAGACACTGTACCAGGTAATTCACATATGTAATACATTTAAGCGGGACAAACAGTGTAAAAAGTGGAGTTACTACCCCTATTTTAAAGATGAAGAAACCAAGTTTCAGAGAGGGTAAGTAAATTTATTAGGCCCATTCAGTTAATCTCTGGCGGAACCAAAATTAAAAATCAAGGCTATCTGATAGCAAATGCATGCCCTTTCCATCTCAGGATTCTACAAAGCAGGATTATTTCCAGTAGCCAGAGCGTTTTTGTTTTCTATATTAAAATAAACCAGTCCCTTCAATTCTGTACCTTTTGACAAACTGGGCTTTGGGTTTTGTTATTCTCCATCTTTGTTACCCATCAGGATGTCCCAACAGTCAAATCCATAGCAGTGTTTATTCTCTTTCCTCTGTCACACTGCAACCCAAGTCAACACATTTGGTCAAGGCACTCACTGTGAGCCAGAAGAGGGTGATGTGCTGAATGGTAACTTGGTGTTGGTTGGAGAAGACTCTTCTCTCAAACAACATGGACTTTACTTGAGTTAAGAAAAATAAAAAACATAAGGAGGTGCATGTTTGTATTCTTATATAATTTGATGAGAAAACTCTTTGTGCTTGAGAGGCAATAAGATGTCTGGAAGGCCAACAATGATCTCCTAATGAGTCTTTCAAGGAGCCCTGGTGGCGTAGTGATTAAGCCCTTGGCTGCTAACCGAAAGTTTGTCGGTTAAAACCCACCAGTGGCTCTGTGGGAGAAAAAGCCTGATGATCTCCTTCTGTAAAGATTACAGCCTAAGAAACCCTATGGGGCAATTCTACTCTGTTCTGCAGAGTCACTATGAGTCAGAATCGACTCAGTGGCAAACAATAACAACAAATGGTCTTTGTTCTAGCTAGGGTTAAGACTCTAAGGCCTAGTAGAGAACAGCTATCCGGGGGCTGTGAGATGACTAGAGCTTCTGTAGGTCACACAATGTTAGTAGAGTTCCCAACAGATATTTAGTTGAAACTCCAGGAAAACCACACCTTAAGAATAGGACCACTCTAGACTTACCCTAACAAAGCCTAAAAACAAGTTTTGCCAGGATAAAACTGATTCCACAGTAAAATAACTACTTACCAAAACAAAACTTATCATTCGTTAAGAGAATACAAAAAAATTTAGACCTTCAGCAACTTAGCATCTATAATGTCCAGCAAACAAATGAACAAAAATTACTTTGTATGTGAAGAAGAAGGAAAATGTGCACCCAAACTAGGAAAAAAAGTCGATAGAAAGAGACTGAGATATGACACAAATATTCAAAAAAGCAAATGCAGCTTTAAAACAACTATTATAAATATGTTCAAAAACTTAAAGGAAAATATAGATAGAGTGAGTGAATTATGAGAATCTCAGTAGAAATGGAAACTATGTAAAAGAAACCAAATGAAAATTCTATATCTGAAAAAATACAATATTTGAAATGAAAAAAAAAAAAATCACTGAATGGGTAAGGAGCGGAGGGAGCCCTCGTGGTGCAGTGTTTAAGAGCTTGGCTGCTAACCAAAAGGTTGGCAGTTCGAATCCACTAGCCACTTTTTGGGAACCCTGTGGGGCAGTTCTACTCTGTCCTACAGGGTCACTATGAGTTGGAATCAACTTGCCGCAAAGGGGTTTTGTTTTTTTCGGGTAAAAGGGGGAGGGATCAATGAACTTGAAGAGCAAATTAAACACAAAGTGTGCAGAAAGAAGGAAAGGATAAGAGTGGAGGTCAATGAAGGAGAAAATGAACAAACAATTGAAAATAGCAACCAAATCAAAAGTTGGTCCACCAAAAATATCAGTATGATTGATAAGCTTCAAGTTAGATAGATCATGAAGAAGTGAGAAAAAATACATTAAAATATCTAAATGAAAGTGCAGGCAACACGAGAGAGTCTACAGTCATTGAACTGATAATAAGGGACTAACATAAATCGAATGTACAACTGTATGCTGAAAAACTACATGCCAATACACTAGATAAACTGGATGACTTTGAAAAATTCCTTGAGAGACACAAATTACCAAAACTGACACAATAAGAAATAAAATTCTCTATATTTGTTAAAGAAATTGATTTTGCAGTTAAACTTCCCACCAAGAAAAGTCTAGGCCCAGGTGTGTTTTCTGGTGAACTCTATCAAACATATAAGGAAGAAACAATACCAATCTTATACAAATTCTTTCAGAAGATAGATGAGGCCTGCACTAACTTATTACCAAAACTAGACAAAGATTGTTGTTGTTTTTAGTTGCCATCAAGTTGATTCCAACTCATGGCAACTCCAAGTGTGTAGAGTAGAACTGTTCCATGGGGTTTTCAAGGCTGGGACATTGTGGAAGTAGATTACCAGGCCTGTCTTTTGAGACATCTCTGGATGAGTTTGAACTGCCAAACTTTTGGCTAGTAGTCAAGCACTTAAATGCACCACCCAGAAACTCCTAGACGAAGATTAGAAGAACAGAAAACTACAGATCAATATCCCTTATGAACAGAGATATGAACATCCTTAACAATGTATTATCAAATAAATATAGCAATATATGAAAAGGATAATGTATCGAGACCAAATGGGATTTATTCCTGGAATTCAGGTTGGTTTAACATTCAAAAATACATAATTGTCATTTAACATATTAATAGGATAAAGGAAAAAAACTTTATGAATATTTATAGATGAAGAAAAATTATTAAAAATATTTAACACTCAATTTTGATAAAAACTTTCAGCAAAGTAGGAATTCAAGGACGCCTCCTCAATCTGATAAAAGTCATATATTAAAAACCTATAGCTAACATAATACTTGATGGTGAAATAATGCATACTTTCTTCTAAAATAGTAAAAAATGTAAAGATGTTCAGTCTTACCACTATTGGTAAACATTTTACTTAAAGTAATAGTGCAATAAACCACAAAAAGAAATAAAAGGTATAAAGAGAATAGAGGAAAAGAAAAATCTAGATAACATGTGTGTTGAAATTTCCAAGGAATTTAGAAAAAGTAGTAGGATTAATCAATTTAACAAAGACACAATACACAACATCAATAACAGAAAGCAACTTTACTTCTAAATATCAGCAACAATTAGAATATGAAATTAAAAACAATGTAATTTCCTATAGCATCAAAAATATGAAATATTTAATGAAAGATATGCAAGTGCTTTACAATGAAAACTGCAAAACATTGCTAAAAACTTTAAGAAAGATCTAAGTAATTGGAAAGATATATCCTGTACTTGGATTGGAAACCTTACTTTTGTTAAGATGGCAACTCTCCCCAAATTGATCTACAGATTCAATGCAACCACAGTCAAAATTCTGTGTGGGGTTTTTGGTAAAAATTGCCAAGCTGATCCTAAAATTTATATAGAAATGCAAACCATCCAGAATAGACAAAAATAAATACATAAAATTGAAAAAAAAGGAAAAAATTTGAAAGTTGTAAACTCACTGATTTCAAGATTTACTATAAAGCAATAGTAATCAGTGTTATTAAATACAAAACCCCCATTTATATTGATTTTCAACAAAGATGGCAAGGTAAATCAGTGGGGATAAAGAAATTCTCTTCAACAAATGTTTCTGAAACAATAGGATATTTACATGGGAAGAAAAAAGAACCTCGGCTTTTACCTCATACATCACACAATATTTGTTCAAAATGGATTACAGACTTTAATGTAAATGCTAAAACTATGAAACTTCTAGGAGAACTCATAGAACATATTTATTACCTTGGGATGGCAAGTTTCTTATGTGGGATTCAAAAACATGAAAAGTCAGTGAAAAAACTGATAAATCGGGCTTTATCAAAATTGAAACTCAGACACCATTAAGAAATAAAAAGACAAGTTAACTCACGTAGAATATATTCACAATTCATATATTTTTTAAAAACCTAGTTTTCAGAAATTATAAAGAATTCCTATAACTCAGTAATAAAAAGGAAAGAAAAGGCAAGAAAATTGTATGAGAGACTTAAATCAATACTTCACACAGGAATATTTTTAAACGGCCAATAAGATCATGATAAGGTGATGAACATGAAGTGTCATCAGAAAAAGGTAAAATAAAACTATAATGAGAAATTAGCACATACCCACTAAAATGGCTAAAATTA
Organism: Dugong dugon; assembly: GCA_030035585.1. Classification (NCBI taxonomy): domain Eukaryota; kingdom Metazoa; phylum Chordata; class Mammalia; order Sirenia; family Dugongidae; genus Dugong; species Dugong dugon. Next base: position 58,855,964 of record CM057467.1, on the reverse strand, counting down.
AAAAGACTAACACCACCCGATGTTAATGGTTATATGGAGCAACCTGAACTTTCATATACTGCTATAAACCTGTTTGGCAGTTGTTTATAAAGTTAAATTTACACATACCCTATGACCCAATAATTTCACTTCTAGGTATTTATTGAAGATTAAAAAAAATTACATATTCATAGAAATATTTTCTCCATGAACCACAGTCTCCTCTACCTTGAGACCAGAAGAACTAGATGGTGCCCAGCTACCACTACCAAACGTTCTGATCAGAGTCACAACAGATAGACCCTCGTAGAAGGGGAAAAAAATGTGGAACAGAACTTCAAATTCTCAAGGAAGCCAGACTTACTGGACCCTTAGAAATCCCTGAGACGATTGCCCTGAGATCCTCTTTAAATTGAAATGATCCCCTGAAATCACTTTTAACTAAATAGCAGCTTAGCTCAAAAAGTAAAGAATTTCACTATTGAGAACTGTGCTCTTTTAAAAATTATCCATATGAGACAAAATGGGCAACAGTTACTCTAAAACGTAGATGATAAGTTTGGAGGGCAGCGAATTTAAATTAATGGGAGTGGAATGACTTAGAACAGAAGTGAGAATGTTGACACAAACTGAAGAATGTAACCAGTGTCACTGAACATTATGTGTACAAATTGTTGAAAGGAAACCTGTTTTGCTGTGTACACTTTCACCAAAAGTACAATAAAATATTTTTAAAAAATGATCTGTATATACACACAAAAGATTTGTATACCCATGTTCAAATCAGTCCATCAATAGGTAAATGGACATATTGTGATACAGTGATGTGAAGGAATATTACTGAGCAATAAAATGAAGCAATTACTGATAAATCCAACAACATGGATGAATCTTAAAAATTAGCTGAACAAGAGAAACCAGACCAAAAAAAAAAAAAAATCCATTTATGTAAATCTCATGAGTAGGCAAAACTAATTTATGTTGATAAATTAAAAACAGTAGTTGCTTCTGGGGATGTACAGGCATTTGCTGAAAAGGGACATGAGAGGCCATTCCGAGGTGATGGAAATATTTTATGTCTTGATCGGTGTGAGTGTTACACAAGTGTGTATCTCTATCAAAAAACTTTCCACCTGTACACTTATGATGGGTGTATTTTACTCTTTGTAATTTACATGACAATAAAAAATTGAATTCTGTTATTGTAAGCTTAAATATCTCTGCTGATCTGGCAGAGAGCATCAAACCAGTGAAAGAGAGCTCTTTACTTGCTAAAGGAATGAAACATGAAATAGACTCACTGTTACTGTAGTCTGTTGAGACTACTACTTCTCAAAGTAATGAGAAATGTGGATTGAAAGGGAAAAATCAAGGCAGTGGGGGAAAGTAGACATGGTAAGAGGCATATGATGAGACGGTGAATGTTGTGACAGATTAGGGGTGAACATAGCTTTGGAGGAATTTAATATTCTCAAATGTGTGTCTAGTTTCCTCTCGTTTGGGCTCAGAGCCCTTTCTGTAAAAATAGGTTGTTGGACCAGGTGAATATTTTCTCTCTCTCATTTATCTTGTGGTGAGGAAGGAAAAGATTTATCCATGTAATGTCTGTTGCATTACGGCTTTGGGGGTTCTTTCCCCAGATTTTTGTTCACTGGTCAAAACATATAGAAGACCGTGTATTCAGTCAATAAATATCTATTTTTCTTCTGTTTCATTTACTGGATTTTTCAAGATGCTAAGGATATGCCAGAATAAAATTAGGCAAAGTCCGTGTTCTCACTGGGATAACATTTCAATTCAAATGTAAAGACAACAATCAGTAAACACCCTAATGTATAACGTATGCATACTGATACTGCTGTGCAGAAAAATAAACCAGAGTAAGCGGAATAGGAAGCAGTGGGGTAGAGGGAAGTGGCTTTGAAAAATTAATTGTGGTTAAAAAATATATATATACATATACTTTTTTTTTTTTATTGCAAGTACAATTCGATGACATTAACTATGTTCAAGGTGTTGTGAAACAATCACCACTGTCCATTTACAATTCTTTCCATCATCCTTAACAGAAGCTTAGTGCCCCTATCTTTGCTGAACCTATGAGAAGAGATCTTAAGAAAATGAAAAAGTAACTGACATAAGCATCTGGTGGGGAAGTATTCCAGGGGGAGAGAATAAAAACTGCAAAGGCCCTGAGGCAGAAGCCTGCTTGTGGTATAAGGAATAGCCAGGAGACCGGTGTGTTTGGAGCAGAGTGAGGAAGAGTCCTAAGAGGTGAGATCAGAGAAGTAGTTGAGGCCAGATCATGTCAGGCCTAGGCCATGGGAAGGACTTTAGCTTTAACTGAGTGTGATGGGGAGCCCTGGTGGTGCAATGGTTAAGAGCCTGGCTACTAACCAAAAGGTTAGCAGTTCATAATCCACCAGCTGCTCCTTGGAAACCCTACAGGGCAGTTCTACTCTGTCTTATAGGTTGCTATGAGTTGGAATTGACTTGAGGGCAATGTTTTTTTTTTTTTTTTCTTTTGACTGAGATGGGGAGCCTTTGTTCGTTTTTATTGCAACAGACAAAATTTGTGCAGGCGGCAAAACAACAAAACAGAAAATAACAAAAGTTGGAGAGGCTGCGGGGAGGTTATGCACTGCTGATGTGAATGCAAAATGATACAACCATTTTGGAAAACAATATGGCACTTCCTTAGAAAGCTAGAAATAGAAATACCAGATGATCCAGCAATCGTACTCCCAGGAATATGTCCTAGAGAAATAAGAGTTGTCACATGAATAGACATATGCCACCCATGTTAATTGCAGCATTGTTCACAATAGCAAAAAAGATGGAAACAACGTAGATACCCATCGACAGATGAATGGATAAACAAACTATGGAACATACACGCAATGGAGTACCATGCAATGAAAAAGAACAATGATGAATCTGCAAAGCATCTCACAACATGAATGAATCTGGAAGCCATCATGCTGAGTGAAATAAGTCAATCACAAAAGGACAAATATTGTATGAGACCACTACTCTAAAAACTCATGAAAATGTTTACACACAAAAAGAAATAATCTTTGATGGTTATGAGGGACGGGAGAGGTAGTGATGGAAAAACACTAAACAGACGAGATAAGTGGTAACTTTGGTGAAGGGTAAGACAGTACACAGTACTGGGGAAGCCAGCACAACTTATACAAGGCAAAGTCATGGAAGCTCCATAGACACATCCAAACTCCCTGAGGGACTGAACTGCTGGGCTGAGCGCTGTGGGGACCATTGTCTTGGGGAACATCTAGCTCAATTGGCATAACATAGTTTATAAAGAAAATGTTCTACATTCTATTCTGGTCAGTAGTGTATGGGGTCTTAAAAGCCTGTGAGCAGCCATTTAAGATACACCACTGGTCTCACTCCTTTGGGAGCAAGGGAGAATGAAGAAAACTAAAGATACAAGGGAAAGATTAGGCCAAAGGACTAATGAACTATAACTACCATGGCCTCCATCAGACTGAGTCCAGTACAGCTAGATGGTGCCTGGCTACAACCACTGACTGCTCTGACAGGGATCACAATAGAAGGTCCCAGACAGAGCTGGAGAAAAATGTAGACCAAAATTCTAACTCACAGAAAAAATCCAGACTTACTAGCCTGACAGAGACTGGAAAAACCCGAGAGTATGGCCCCTGGACACCCTTTTAGCTCAGTAATGAAGTCACTCCTGAGTTTCACCCTTCAGCCAAAGATCAGACAGCCCCATAAAACAAAATGAGACTAATGGGGCACAACAGCCCAGGGACAAGAACTAGAAGTCAGGAAGGGAGAGGAAAGCTGGTAATAGTGAGCCCAAGGTTGAGAAGGGAGAGTGTTGACATGTTGTGGGGTTGTTAACCAATGTCATAAAACAATATGTATACAAACTGTTTAATGAGAAACTAGTTTGTTCTGTAAACCTTCATCTAAAGTACCATAAAAAATAAAATTAAAGCAAAATGAAACAAAATTTGTGCCGGTAGAGGAGGTCAGGAGTATATCAGGCTCTTGGTTTAATGAGTACCTTGTTGAGTGTCATTTAGCCCCGGTGATTTCCCTGATCAAAGCAATCTTTCTTTTTTTATACAAGGACAACTTCCATTGTAGATGGGCTCTGAGGACCTCACTCATCTACTTCAGAAGATCCAGGGTGCAACAGCCATCCTCAGCACAAGGAGGGTCCAGGTACTGGGGAGGAGGCTAGACTTCAGGGCACAAGAGTTCCTTAGACGGTTTCTCTTCTTACTAGGCTTCTGCTTTGTAACTTGGTGGCACTCAAACTGTTGAAAATTTTTTTATTTTCTCCAAAATAAATTTGATGACTTCTCCTTGTGATAGCTCAGCCTCATTTTCCTGAAAGAGGATGGTTAGAGTGAGAGAGAAGTAAAAGGATCCACAAAAAATTTATTGATCCTCTGAAATGCAATGGATGATAAGCTTCTAAAGGAGCCTTCGGGATTGAAATGAAACCTACATATGAAATAGTCTGAACCTGGTGAGATACAAACAGAATGGCTTTATTTTTCACTAGTTGCTATCTTGAATATACTCAGTCTAATCTTTCTTCCGAATCCTCTTGATACCGTCTTGAGAAGTTATGAAGTTTCTTGATCATATTCAGCTATAAGAATAGATACACTTTGAGAAGACTTCAGGGGATATTTTTGGTTTACAGTTTAAATATTACCTCAGGGCAATGGTTTCAAGGATTCATCCAGCCTCCATGGCTCCAGAAAGTCTAGAGTCTGTGAGAATTTCAAATTCTGTTCTGCATTTTCCCCCTTTTGATCAGGATTCTTTTATAGCATCTTTAATCAAATTGTTCAGTAGTGGTAGCTGGACACCATCCAGTTCTTCAGGTCTCATGGCAAGGAGGCAGTTTTTCATGGAGGCAGTTAGCCACACATTCCATTTCCTCCTCCTGTTCCTGACTCTCCTTCCTCTCTTGCTCCAGGTGAATAGAGACCAATTGTTGGGCCTTGGATGGCTGCTTGAAAGCTTTTAAGACTACAAGAACTATGCAACAAACTAGGTTTAGCTTAGTGTTGTAGGCTGGGTTCTCTAGAGAAGCAAAATCAGTGAAGTGTGTGTATATGTATGTATATACATGTGTGTATATATATATATATAGTTGTTGTTTGTTGTTAGGTGCCATCGAGTTGGTTCCAACTTATAGTGACCCTATGTATAACAGAATGAAACACTGCCTGGTCCTGTGCCATGCCCACAATAATTGTTATGCTTGAGCCAATTGCTGCAGCCATTGTGTCAATCCATCTCGTTGAGTGTCTTCCTCTTTTTTTTGCTGACCCTGTACTTTACCAAGCATGATGTCCTTCTCCAGGGACTGATCCCTCCTGACAACATGTCCAAAGTATGTAAGACATAGTCTCCCCATCCTTGTTTCTAAGGAAAATTCTGGTTGCACTTATATGTAAATATATATACATATATATGTGTATATATATATATATACTTAAATATATGTGTGTACGTGTGTTTTATATATATATATAGAGAGAGATTTATCTCAAGGAAATGGCTTACATGGTTGTAGAGACTGGCAAGTCCCAAAATCGTGGCTGAAGGCTTCTCCTGATTCACCTAGCTGCAGGGGCTGACGAACTCAAGATCAACAGGCCAGATGGCAGGCCGCTGGCTAATGGGCTGCTGAAGTGGATGGATCCAAGATTGGCAGGTAATACAGCAGGCTGTTGGCTCAAGACTCAAGAACCAGAGGTCAGACGATGATGAGCCAGATGCAGAACCCACAGCAAGTGAGCAAGCTTTGCCAGAACATCCATATATATACATTGGATGCAGGCCACACCTCCGAGGACACTCCCCTTACAACTGATTGGCTGACCACATAAGATCACATCATGGAGGATGACGACCTCATTACATAACTGCCAAATGACATCATTACATAACTGCCAAACTACATCATTACAGGACTGGCAAACCACTGAGAATCATGGCCCAGCCAAGCTGACATACAACCTTAACCATCATAACTATAGTAAAAAAGTCTGCCTTGAGCATTATGCTTTTTTAAGAACTATTTATATGGAATCAAACTGACAATAGCAACTCAAAAGATTAGATGGGAAGCTTAGGAGGCAGTGAGTTTATGTTAATGCAGGAGGAACAACTGAGAAAACGAGGGTGACAATGGTTGCACAACTTGAAGAATGTAATCAATGTCACTGAATCGTACATGTAGAAACTGTTGAACTGGTGTATGTTTTGCTGTGTATCTTCTCAACAACAGCAACAAAATAAATAAAATTAAAAAAATACATCCTCTTTGGTTATTAAGCTTCACTTTCAGTTATTAATAAATCTTCTCTAGTCTAAATACAAATTTCAGTCTCAAGCCCAATTTAAATCTCCCCTGTTTGCTCACCCCTTCCCCACCCCTCCCACTCCAGCTCAGGCCTGATCTGTGGCTCAGCTGCAACAGTGTGCTAAACATGCTAACAATTGTCTCTCGCTGAGACTTTGTTCAAGATAATTTAAGTACGTTGGAGTATGTCGCCTCAGCCAGCCTTCCCTTCTCACCTCTTACTACTCTGAGCACCCAGGTCTCTTTGCTTTTCTTCAAACTCAAACTTTGAGTATGTTCAAGATAACAATTAGTGTCTCAGTGAGAGACAATTGTTGGAATCTCCTCACCACAATGCCATGTTGGTAGATTGACATCATCCATGGTGGGAGTATTTACCGTATTTTTACGTGCACCTTCTACATTGATTTGCCAATCATGCCCTCCCCCTGCGAGGAATACTGTGCTATTAAAAAAAAAAAAAAGTTAGCAAAGTGCGCTTACAAAATTACCTTGGGTGGGGGAGAGGGTGTGGTTGGCAAACAAACATAGAAGGTGAGCATTATTTGTGCAAAATATGGTACCATAGAAATTGGCAACCACTATGAGACTGTCCCCACCGAAAGAGTTGGTTGTTAAAATTTACCAGCACACCACTGTTCAGGGGTTTGTAGTAGGGAACAGCACATGGTTTTTATGTTTTACTTTGCTCTCCTTCCTTCCCTCTTTTTCTGGTTCTTTCTTGTTCTGAGCACAGAGGGGTTGGGATTTAGAAGACAAAGAGGGAAGGTTTCATTTAACCATTGCTACCTGGCTGTTGATGCCGTCTGAGCGGCAGACACCCTTGGCTGGCTTTCTCTTGGAGTACCAGTGCGAGCTCTTGGAAAGATTCTGAAAGATTTCCACAGTGCAGAGTTCTCTGGCATGGGTGATGGATACTTTGGTTGACCTTTTGAGATCCTCCCTAGATTTTGATCCCTTACAGTAAAACATGAAGCCTTCTTCTGAGGGAGTCCCCTTGCCTAAAATGTTTTCCTCTTAGGGGTGGGGTAGAGTAAATTAAAGATCTTCCAAGCTGGGCTGCCTTCTATAGCAGCAACCTGGACTCCTTCTATAGCAGTAAGCTCGACTATGAGAAATTCATCCAGCCTGGCTACAACAAAAGGTGGTAGCCCAGGCTGCTCCAGTATTACCCTCTCTATTTTCTTCCTGTCATCCAGACTGAACCAGCCAGCCTTCCACATTTAACACTTTCCAGGCAAAAACAGTCATCATCTCCATGCTCTGGTATATCATCAGTGTCATGGAACTTTGTCAGGCTCCCATGAACTTCCTCACTGTGGTTCTTTCCGCTCTGGGGATAGCCTCAGGGTGGGTCCACAGATCTTACAGCTTAGTGGGCTTTCAGGTGAGGCGTGCAATGCACCTCAGTTTCTATGGATGTTTGTCTTACAGTTTGCCTCACTTGATCTGGGCTGTATGGAATGCCACAGTGTTCCCAACCCACTAGTCTAACAATACACTACTAAAATTCATTTTTTTTTTATTCTTCTGCTGTTTATACTGGCTCCAGGAGTGGATTAGTAGCCTTTTGCTAGCCCTGAAGGGGCTTTCTAGAAGTTTCCTGGTGGTGTTCTCTTTGGAATGTGCTTGTTACAGACATGTGCCTTGGGATTTGAGGGTGTTTCCATAAACAGACATATTCCTCTCTTCCACCACCACTAGGGAAGATAATAAAATGAGAAATAGAATGAGAATCAGAAAGACAGATATTAAAATGTTTGTGTTACTATAAATAAAAGCTTGTTTGGGGGATGAAAAAGCCACAACATTCAGTCTAAACTAGGAGTTGATACAGGATGTGCCTGAGTCCGTGATCAGCAGTTCAGGCAGAAAACATGTGGTCTGCAAAGAGAAATAGTCTAGAACCTTGATCACAACAGATACAGCCAGCAGTGATGGCCACCATGGGGACAGACACTGACCCTCCAAGGACCAGTGAGGAGGAAGCACCTCCAGAGGAGGCCAGTGAGCACCAGAGGCACCCACTGCAACACTGTACCATTACCCAGGCCTCCCTGCTCCCAGAAGCGTTCAGAGAGGAGAGAAAAACTCTGATAAGGAGATTGAGCTTTAAATTGACTGAGTATAACTCTTGAATTTGACTGATAAAGTATACCCTGCAAGGAGTATGTTTTAAACTGAAAATAACAAAGTTACCTCGAGGAAGAAAGATTAAAAGTATTCTATCTTCAGTGAAAATGGGGGTTCCAGAGCTACGTCTGGCTGACCCCAAGTGTGTGGTTGCTCCCTATGGCAGCCTTACCTCTCAAGATAGCTTACCAGCAGCCATGTCTGAGGGGAGCAGAATAGTCCATCATAACCAAGATGACCAAAGAGGCTCAACTCCAAGTCATGCTGGGACTTCTGTGGTCCAGGCTGTGCAGAGGAGAAGGGAGACTAAACAGGGGAAGTGGAACAGACTCCCCTTGGAGTGGTACATGGGAGGTATCTGGTAGTTTGTGTGTGCTTTCCAAAGAGGCAGGGTGGGCCATTTACTATCCAAATGGGTCCAATGCAGGGTGTCATGGATTGAATTGTGTCCTCCAAAAATGTCTGTCAACTTGGCTAGGTCATGATTCCCAGTATTGTGTAATTGTACAGCATTTTGTCATCTGATGTGATTTTCCTATGTGTTGTAAATCCTATCTCTATGATGTTAATGAGATAAGATTAGTGGCAGTTATGTAGACTCAATCTACAAGGTTAATCTACAACTTGAGCCAATCTCTTTTGAGATATAGAAGAGAGAAGCAAGCAGAGAGACAGGTGGCCTCAAACCACCAAGAAAGCAGCTCTGGGAGCAGAGTGTGTCTTTTGGACCTGGTGTTCTTACGCAGAGAAGCTCCTAGACCAGGCAAAGACTGATGACAAGGACCTTCCTCCAGAGCTGACAGAAAAAGAAAACCTTCCTCTGGAGCTGGCACCCTGAATTTGGACTTCTAGCCTCCTAAACTGTGAGAGAATAAATTTCTGTTTGTTAAAGCCATCCACTTGTGGTATTTCTGTTATAGCAGCACTAGATGACTAAGACACAAGGGTAGGTGGAGCAAGAGGAGGGTTCAGGGGTAGGAATCTTGACGTTACCAGTACCAATTACCGAAAAGTTGACTCCGATTCATGGTGACCCCATGTGATTCAGAGTAGAACTGTGTTCCATAGGGTTTTTGGTGGCTGATTTTTTTCAGAAAAGGATCTCCAGGCCTTTATTCTGAGGCACTTCTAAGTGGACTTGAACCTCTAACCTTTCAGTTAGCAGTCAAGCACATTGACTGTTCTGTCTGGTGCAGTCTGTGGTAGCAGATTTATCAGTTACCAGCAGATATCTGGAGCATCTTGCCATGCTCTAGGCAGCAGAATAAACTCTTTCCTGCATTGTCTTATCTAACCTACTCATTATCTCTATGGTTCAGGCACTATTACTATCTTTGTTTTACAGAGGAGGAAGCTGAGGCACAGTGACTTTAAATGACTTGCCCAAGGTTACACAGATAGGAGGTGTCATTATGGGAATTCAGCCCCATGTGATTCTGGCTCCACTGTCCATGCTCTGAACCACTCAGCTCTACTTCCTCTCTGGCCAAGTGATTAATTTAAGAGTATACATTTTGAGTTCAGGTCAGACCTGTGTTTCTGGGTGACCAGAGGCAAGTTGCTTAAAGTATAAATGTTAGTTGTAATTATTATCACCACAGGAAAGAAATGAGCATGATAACTAATTTCAAGCCCTATGTTAGACTATTAATCATTCATTCATTTATTTATCTCTGTACTTATTTATATGTCAAGTTGTTTACTTACAAAAATTTGTTGAGTACTTACTATGTCCCAGGCCTACACTGAGCACTTTACAAATTATCTCATTAATAATCACAATTCTATGAGGTAGGACTATGACTCAACCAATTTTACAGCTAAGAAAAATGCAGAGGTTATATTGTTCCCTATGCCCAATTCTAAAGTCAATGTGATTTTTATAATAATATGATGTTCATATATAAGACTTTGATTCATTTTTGTTGTTTTTATGACTGTAGGGGCTTGTGCTGGAGGGAGGGTGGAAACTAGAAGGGACTTCTAGCAGGTAAGGACTGTATTAGCACTGACAAGATAGGAAAACATCCAGGAAGACTGTTTGGAAATCGAGAGGTGAGTATGATGGATGATAAGCTCCTGAGACTTCGTCCAACAGCATCGAGAGGTTGCTGCAAAAGTCAGGGGAAGGTGAGTTCCCCAAGCCATCCATGTCTCAGTTAAATAAATATTTGTCAGGTCCCAGCAAGAGGAAGAGAAATGTTGCAAGCAGGTCAGACTTCTCAGGTCCCCTGAAGTCAGTAGGCAGACTTCAATTGGCAAGGACATGTTTTACAAGGACTCCTAAGTGCTGTAGGGTGGGGACAGGTAAAATTATGGCTGTCTTTCTACTTCCATGGTTCCTGGGTGGCACAAACAGTTTGTGCTCAATTACAAACCAAAAGGTTGGCAGTTTGTACCCACCCAGGGATGCCATGGAAGAAAGGCCTGGAAATCTGCTTCATTAAAGGTTAGTCAAGAAAACCCTATGGAGCAGCTCTACTCTGTAACACATGGGGTCGCCATGAGTCAGAATTGAAGACGGGTTTATTTTCGTTGTTGTTTTGGTTTCCTACTTCCTCAGGGGGGTTTCAATGAAAAGTAATGGGAAGAGTGCCCAGGACAATTGCTTCTCCTGGCATAAAGTGTGCAGTCTGAGAAGGGTGCTGCGTGAAGGCAAGGAGACTCAAGTCTGCAGTGAGGATTTTTTACAGAGTCACAAAGATTCTCAGTCATGGTGAGGGTGCTTTATCATGACACAGGGGACTAGACCATGTAACCCCCTCACTCTCTTAGGAGCTGGGCCCCTTGGCCAGAGTCTCACACAGGAAAGCGGCTCCTCTGCCTTCCCACCCTGGTTTCACTCTCTCTCTCTCCTCTCCTGGCCATTCTCCCAGCCAAGACCTTCTTAACACACTGTTCCCCAGCTATTCTCTGCAAGTTGTTGTTGTTGGGTGTCATCAAGTCTACTATGACTCATAGCAACCCCATGGAACAGAGTAAAACTGCCCCGTAAGATTTTCTTGGCTATAATCTTTATTGAATCAGAATGCCAGGTCTTTCTCCCACAGAGCCACTGGGTGGGTTCCAACTGCCAAGTTGGCAGCCAAGTGTTTACCAGTTGTGCCACCAGGGCACCAAAGCTAAAAACGGACAAATGAAGGGAGGAGGAGGAGATGCTATAAGGGCCCAACCACCATCCACCAACTGGCTCAACAGAGAAGCTCCATATTTTTTCTGTTTTCCATGTTGGGTTTTGGTTAAAGGTTTTGTTTCAAAAAAGGCTTTTACTCTCCAACACTCCTCCCTCAGCACATCCATGCCAATTGTATGTTTTTTTGTGTGTGTGCGTGCCTTACCTGGGCTTGGTACCTAGTAGGTACTCAATAAATAATAGCCGTTATTAGTAATTATATAATCAGGCTCCTATTTTCAGGGAGGTGGCTGATGTTGGAGGACATAGGTGCGTTCCTCTTGCTATTGCATGAGAAACTCTGCTAGGATGGGTATGTTCACTCTCCACACCCCTGACTCTCCTTCTGAAAGGCATTGTACCTCCCTGCTTTTCCTCTGGAATTTGGGTTCCAAATGGAGTCTCTCTTAGCTAAAGAGCGAACAGCCTATGATAAAGATGAAACAATGGATGTCAAAGTGCTTTGTCAATTGTAAAAGACTGGAAAAATATTTGGTGTTGTTACTGTTATTGTAGTTTTATAAGGAAAACAGAGTCACAGTGAATATTGCTAGTGAGAATTTGGAAGAATTCCCTGGAGCAGACTGACTCTGCGTCTCAAGAACAGCACATGTTCCTGAGCACTTAGCTCTGGAGCACTGATGGAGATGCCCAGAAGCTTGTGTGACCGGCTTTCTGCCTACAGGCGCTTACCCTAAAGCCTCAATTAACCAGAGTCAACCTGCTCATGGCTTCAATTACATAGAATGACTTCATTTTTTTTCCCCTTTAACCTTATATAAGGAAGAGGCAAATGGCAAGAAGATAAGATTATATCATATACATCTATTATTTTTATTTTTGAAAGTATTCATTTCACAGGGAAGTTACGGTATGTCCTGTGGTGGTGCAAATGGTTAAGTGCTCAGCTACTAACCAAAAAGGCTAGCAGTCTGAACCCACCTGGTGACCTGGGTGAAGACCTGGCGATCTGCTTCCATAAAGATTATAGCCAAGAAAACCCTATAAGGGTAAGAAAATGCTCCAACAACAATAACAATTCAGTGTGTGCACATTTATGAGATTGTGTCATCATCTAGGCACTGTCAGGCCATGGGCTGGGGGCGAGGAGGGTGAAGAGAGAAAGAACGGGGAAAGAGTGAACTCAGACCTGAATGCTCTCGTAGGGGCAATCAGAAACATGAGGAAGATGACTTCAATGCAAAGTGAGAACAAAGTGGCATATGGGAGGTTCAGAGCTCCCAGGAAAGCTGGAGGAAGCAGTTTATTCCTGGCTGGGGGATGTTGGGGAGCCCTGGTGGTGTAGTGATTAAGAGCTTGGCTGCTAACCAAAAGGGTGGCAGTTAGAATCCACCAGCTACTCCTTGGAAACCCTATGGGGCAGTTCTACTCTATGAGTTGGAATCAACTCTACGGCAATGGGTTTGGGGTATGTCGGAGCACTGCAGTCCTGCATTTACAAGATGCCTGATTGAAAACCTATATTTCCAATGGTGCCAGTTGCAGCCCTGGGCAAAATTGTGAAGTGAGAAAAGTTTTCATAGTTTTTAAAATATTTCTCCCCTTTCTTCTCGTCAATTGCCGAGTACATCAGTCCCTCGCTTCCCTCTACTCACAGATACTCTTGGGTCCTTTGGGCACATGCCATTGAGTAATTAATTAATTGGACTAATAATGGTGGAGTACCTGCTGTGTGCCAGGTATGTTCTCAATACTGGGGAAACAGCAGTGAATGAGGCAGGTAAGTTCCCCACCTTCTTGAAACTTACACTACAATAGGAGAGATGGAAAATAAATTACTAAAGAAACAAATTACATTAAAACTTTTAAGTAGAAATAAGCCATACAGAGAATGGCTTTAGGATGATGTGATCAGGAGAGACAAGATGACTGCTTTTGAGAAGTGGGTCAGGAGAGGCTTCTCTGAAAAGGGAACAGTAGAGCAAAGACCTGATTACAAGGATCTAGGAACCCAGTGTTCCAGAAACAGAAAATGTATAAAGGCCTCAAGGCAGAAGTGAGATTGAACTGTTTGAGGAGTAGAAAGAAAGACAATGTGTTGGAGAAGCATGAATGAGAGAGAAAGAATTAGGGGATGAAGTTAGAGAGGCAGGCCTGAATTTGAATTTTGATCTAAGTGGGATGGGAAGCCATAGGAAGGGTCAGTGACTACCGTAATGGAAACTGTTTCCCTCCCAGGACATTTGTCTTTCCATATGTATACGTCTTATCTCCAAAACAAAGTGTGTGCCTCAGTCCTCTTTGAATCCTATCTCAGATCCTAGTATACTACAGGTACATAGCAAGTGCTCAATAAATAGTTGTTCATTGGTTGAGACGGATTGGATCATAAACCAAAGCCACAAAGCCCTGATGGTAGAAAACCAGACATCTCAGCCCAGAGATGGGAGAACACCTGCGAGTGCCCAGAAGTCTTCCAGTGTCCTGAGAGCATACCGTGAAATGGCCGCTGTCCCTGGCTCACAAAGAGATTCATCTTCACCCTGTCTCCTTTTTCCTTTTTCATAGTCCCTATAATTCAGTCTTCTGAATCTGCCTCCATCAGTTGGAGTCTCCTCACCCTAGACCTGGCTGCAGTCTCCGCAGCTCCTCCACACTTTTGCTGGACTTCTTCATTTAAGAGCAGAACTGTTCAGCGCTAGAGAGAAAATAACACAAAGAAAATTGGAAACGTTGTTAGGAGTCTTTCCTAAGCTTTTTTCCTACATTCTCCTGGTAGATTTAAGGAGCTTGATTTTTCTGCTTCTGCCATTGCCTTGGCCACACAAAGACAATAAACCAGGGAATTGTTCAACCTCGTAATTTCCAATGCTAATTAGTATCATACCATCATTGAGGGAGATTGACAAAAGGCTTAGGCTGTTCTTGACCCTCATTTCTGAGAGCGTCGCTACATATGCTGTTGAAGTTTGCTCTTACATAATTACGTGAGAACAATTTACTTTTTCATTCCTCAAACCTGGAGAAAGCTCATCTGGGAGACTTCTGGGCTACAAAGAGTTGTCATAAAATTTACCCTTTAATTCCCCTCTTCCTGTCAGTGGGAAAATGGTGGGTAGGCATTTGGGATGCTGTGATGGTGAGCTTTCTCTCAGGCTAAAGTGTAGGTCCCTTAGACACACAGTCTGGAGGTGGGTGTAGGCTCACACATCTGATCTTTCCACCTAGGCAGGAGTTCAAAGCTTCAGTGCTCTCACAGAGTTCTTACTGCAGCGGCCCAAGTAATACATAATTCCCTTCTAGAACAACTTGTAGAAATCATACTGAATAGATGTTGTCTGCTTTATTTGCTAAAGTGGAGTGACAAAGTCTCGTCGTTCCTTCTGCACTTCTCTCCCAATTTGGGAGAAGAATCAGATGGTTTCTTCTAGGAAATTCCCTTCTTCCAATCACAGAATTACACAGGTGGCGCAAATGGTTTGCGTTCCACTGCTAACCTAAAGGTTGGTGGTTCCAAACCATCCAGTAGTACTGTGGAAGATAGTCCTGTCTGTTTCTGTAAAGATTACAGCCAAGAAAATCCTATGGAGCAGTTCTACTCTGTAACACATGGGGTCACCGTGAGTTGGAATCAGTGCAATGGCAGTTAACAACAACAAACTGATAAGCAATGCTGAGTCTCGTACGGGAATTTTTGAGTATCTGGACTAGACAAAAAGAAGATCTGGATCTGAATTCTGTCTCTTCCCTTAGTAGTGGAGTATTTGTTGGGGCTCCACTTGCATCATATGTCAAAAAGAGATAATAATGGCCTGTCCCTCAAACTTACCCCATTTTTGGCTAGATAATTCCTGTTCATTGTACAGGCATTGCTGAAGGCTTTCTGTCATAATGCCATGTCTTAAGGTCATTGCACCTGCAGCTATTAAGGAGTTAAAAGAATTTGTGGAATGCTTGAATGAACCTATTTTATTGGGTGGTCATAAGAATGGAATGTGATAACAGTAGTAAAGTTGCTGGCACTCACATTCCCTACTCTTGGCCCTTCTTTGGGAGCTGAACAAAATCCATGGAACTGAGTTTCTTTCCACCACAAAAATAGCCTTGGAGCATTTTTTCACCCTCAGCCATCCCCTTATATCTCAGATTATGAATGATGCTATGACATAGTAGTTTCTTCCAAAACATTTGACAATGATTCAAACCCCATATATAGATGGGAAACTGGGCTATCTCTTTGGAAAGATGTTTTTCACCATAGACTTGAAGTCTAAAAGGATTTCTGCTTATTCTTCTATTAACCAAACTATCAAATTAACATCCTGTTCTGGGAACATTTCATTTAGTCAAAGTTTTATTCCAGTTTGGAAAGAAAAAAAGAGCACCAGAAGACAGTTTGGGTAAATTCTTTTCTCAGTCTCCAACGTTTTCCTGGATAAGATTGTTCCAGTCTACCGCTCACTGGGGTGGCAGGGAAAGAGGCTCAATGGGGGTGAATTTGACACTTGGCAATGACTCAAGAGAACCATGTTTCCACTGGGAGACCTACTCTGTTTGGAAGCTGAGTTACCGATCATTCTGATATTGTAAAAACTGTTTCCCCACTTCCTTCTGCGCTATAGGTTAATGCCCACTCACTTTAAACATTAGTAGGAATCTGAATTCTGGCAAAGAGGCTGTTGGTTCCACAGGAGGTTCAAGACTTCAAAGGAACAGAGGAGCATTTGCATAACTCTCCATGTGGAAGACAGTAGCCAGCATTAATTGTTAATTTATTTGCCCCCAGAGTAAATATCTCCTGGTAACTCTTGGTCAGGCAGACAAGGCGGGCTCAGGAAACTCATGTAGGAGTCTGGAGAAAAAGATAGAAAGTCCTGAAGGTGAAGGGGAACATAAAATAAAGAAACACCAAAGAAAGCATCTTTTCCCACTTAAGCTTAAGTAAATGAATGGTATAGCAGTAGAAGTTTGCATTGTAGAATTTATCTAATGGCATTAGCATATTTGAATTTGCCAAGTTGCCTTTCTTACCTAGATATAACACTATTTCACTGTCCATGTAATTAAAAAAAAATGTAATAATAATTCTTTAATTATTTGAAGAGATATTGTCAGTGATCTTTCCTATCTCTAGTTATGGAAATTATTTTAGTTTTTAAAAATAGATTAATTAAACATAAGACTATTCCACAGTTTTTTTTATTTTGGCTCTGTGCAAATTACTTTTCTGGAGACGATATTACACCTCAGCATTTACCCTAGAAAATTTCAATGCACTATTATCTCATTGTCAACAGGGTCATGAAATATTAACAACTAATGTTTACATAATGCTTTATAATTAGGATATATATTTACATATTTATTGTATCTAACCCTCTTAGCAACACTATAAGAAAAATATTATTACACACTGAGGGAACAATCTTACAATCTTAGAGAAGATAATGACTTGCCCAGGGTCAACATACCTGAGGGCAGAGCTGGGATGTAAATCCTTCTGGTTCCAAATTTAATGCTCTTTCCATCGTATTTGTTGTTGTAGAGTTGAAGATAAAGGGGTGTGATTGTCTCCAAATGAGAAGATTTCTATAAATGTGAATTGCAGAGTTGGAAGAAGCCTAAGGGATCTCCACACCAAAACTCCCTTAGAGAGATGAAGATGAAATGTGTACAGATCATTAGCAGGAGAGCCTGGTCTTAAAGCAAAGCTTCTTAACATCTATGTTAGTGTTCTTCCTTATTGCACTGCTTCTCTTGCATCCGGACTTAGTCATGGTAATAAATGGTATGTATGTAGGTATGTGAAGGAGCGCAGGTGGCGCAGTGGTTAAAGCACTCGGCGGCTAACCGAAAGATTGGCAGTCCAAACCCACCAGCTGCTCCATGGGAGAAAGATGTGGCAGTCTGCTTCCGTAAAGATTTATAGCCTTGGAAATCCTAGGGTTGCTATGAGTCAGAATCTACTCGAGGGCAGTGGGTTTGTTTGTTTGTTTGTTTTTTAATTGACTCCACAGCAACTGGTACTAGACGTAGGTATGTATTATTTATTTTTATTCTTTCTTGCTTTACTTCTCAATCCATTATCTTCTAGAAAGCCAAGAAAATATTTTTCAGTAGAAGAGACAGCTTTGAAAAATTGCCTCGTAAATACTTAGAATACCATAAACTTAGGTTTTATATTGTAAAAATCATCATTTTTCTATCTTGGCTAAAAAATAAAATGAGGTGTCAGAGTTCTCAATAGATGGCACACTTTTTTCCTTCCACCTCTTTCTTCCTCCTGCATCCCTTCTCAACTTTTCAAATTTTCAACTTATTTTTTCCTAAGGTTTCCAGTATTTTCATATAAATTGTGCAGGGTGCCAAATGTGGGTCCATGGACATTATTGTAAAAATAAGAAGTAAAAGAAAGAAACTGACTAATTTGTGGGATTATTGTTGTTAGGTGCCGTAGAGTCGGTTCTGACTCATAGCGATCCTCTGTACAAAGAACTAAACACTGCTTGGTCCTGGGCCATCCTCACAATTGTTGCTGTTTGAGACCATTGTTGCAGCTACTGTGTCAACCCATCTCTTTGAGGGTCTTCCTCTTTTTCACTGACTCTCTACTTTACCAAGCATGATGTCCTTCTCCAAGGATTGGTCTCTCCTGGTAACATGTCCAAAGTATTGAGACGAAATCTCTCCATACTTGCTTCTAGGGAGCAGTTTAGCTGTACTTCTTCCAAGACAGCAGTGCATGAGATAGTCAATATCCGTCTCCAACACCATAATTCAAAAGCATCAATTCTTATTTGGTCTTCTTTGTTCATTGTCCAGCTTTCGCATGCGCATAAGGCAATTGAAAATACCATGGCTTTAGTCAGTGCACCTTAGTCCTCAAAGTGATATTTTTGATTTTTAGCACTTTAAAGAAGTCTTTTGCAGCAGGTTTGCCCAATGCAGTACGTTGTTTCATTTCTTGACTGCTGCTTCCATGTGCGTTGATTGTGGATCCAAATAAAATGAAACCCTTGACGATTTCAATATTTTCTCCATTGATCACGATGTTGCTTATTGGTCCAGTTATGAGGATTTTTGTTTTCTTTACCTTAAGATGTTATCCATACAGAAGACTGTAATCTTTGATCGTCATTGGTAAGTACTTCAAGTCCTCTTCACTTTCAGCAAGCAAAGTTATGTCATTTGCATATCACATGCTGTTAATGCGTCTTCCTCCAATCTTGATGTCGTGTTCTTCATATAATTCATCTTCTCAGATTATTTGCTCAGCGTACAGATTGAATAAGTATGATGAAAAGGATATAACACTGATCCACACCTTTTCTGATTTTAAAACATGTAATATCCCCTTGTTCTGTTTGAACAACTGCCACTTGGTTTATATACAGGTTCCTTATGAGCACAATTAAGTATTCTGGAATTCCCATTCTTCACAATTTTATCCATAATTTGTTATGATCCACACTGTCGAATGCCTTTGCATAGTCAATAAATCACAGGTAAACATCTTTCTGGTATTATCTGCTTTCAGCCAAGATCCATCTGACATCGGCAATGATATTCCTCGTTCCACGTCCTCTTCTGAATCTGGCTTGAATTTCTGGCAGTTCCCTGTCTCTGTACTGCTGCAATCGTTTCTGAATTATCTTCAGCAAGATTTTACTTGCATGTGATATTAATGATATTGTTCATTAATTTCTACATTCTGTTGGATCACCTATCTTTGGAATAGGCACATATATGGATCTCTTCCAGTCAGATGGCCAGGTAGCTGTCTTCCAAATTTCTTGGCGTAGATGAATGACCACTTCCAGCGTTACATCCATTTGTTGAAACATCTCAATTGTTATTCCATCAATTCCTGGAGCCTTGTTTTTCACCAATGCCTTCAGTGCAGCTTGGACTTCTTCCTGCTTATATGGTACCTCCTGAAATGGTTGAACGTCGACCAATTCTTTCTGGTACAGTGACTGTGAATTCCTTCCGTCTTCTTTTGATGCTTCCTGTATCATTCAATTTTTTGTCCATAGAATCTTTCAATATTGCAACTCGAGGCTTGACTATTTTCTTCATTTCTTTCAGCTTGAGAAATGTTGAGCATGTTCTTCCCTCTTCATTTTTTAACTCCAGGAAAACCTGGAAAATTTTTGGGTAAACCAACAAAATGCTTTCTATTTTTTGGGTCAACTTGGACTCACTCAAACAATAGCATGTGACCTTCTTTTCTCAGCCAAGTGACTCATTAAGTTAGTCAAGGTGGGAACATTGATTTATTGGAGTGGACATATTTCAACATCAGTTTGGATTTAGAAAGTTTTGCTGCCCTGTACTGTCATAAAACACACTCTGCTGGGTCTTGCAGACGTTGCAAGGAGTATAAGATGAGGCAGTGCTTCCCAATAAAGGCCATGGACCTTGGTGGTGCTAAGGAGTTACTGCAAATCCTTAACATTTGCAGCAACTAAAAAAAAGGAGTCACATATTTATATGATGGATATGCAATATGTTCATGCAGTTTTTTTCTTCCTCAGCTTTCTCTAATAAGAATTCTTTTGTTTCGGGCAGCTGTTGATCCTGGGTCTTTGTGATGCTCCTCAGAAAAGTGAGTAGAACTATGCCCTGGGAAGGGGCCATTCAGAGAAAATAATAAATCTCTAAGGTTGGGAGAAGGGAAAAAGAGTGAGAGAAACAGAGAGTGGGATGGAGAGGCAGGGACAGAGACAGAAACAGCAACTTAGGCTGAGCTTGGAGCAAGTTCAGAATAGTTAAAACAATAAGACTAGAAAGTTAAGGCAATAGCGGGATATGAAGGATGTGAGGACAAAATCAAGGAAAAGAAGATTTTAAGAAGGCTTGCTGAATGTTATCAATGGCTCTCCTTTGACTCCTCTCATGGAGTCTTTAAAATGATTTAAATTGTTTTGTAATAGGGTTTTATATTTTTCCAGGTCTGGTATCACCCTTGAATGAGCTACTTAATGTACACGTCATGGTACATTCAACCACTTTTCCAAAGTATGTAATACTCTAGTGATCAAAAACAGTTGCAGCAGTACATTGACAGGTAACTGGCAGAAATTCAGGTGGATTCAGAAGAGGACGGGGAACGAGGGATAGATATCATTACTGATGTCAGATGCATCTTAGCTAAAAGCAGAGAATACCAGAAAGATGTTTACTTGTGTTTTATTGACTATGCAAAGACATTCGACTGTGTGGAGCATAACAAATTATGGATAACATTGCGCAGAATGGGAATTCCAGAACACTTAATCGTGCTCATGTGAAACCTGTACATAGACCAAAAGGCAGTTGTTCGAACAGAACAAGGGGACACTCCATGTTTTAAAATCAGGAAAAGTGTGTGTCAGGGTTGTATGATTTCACCATACTTATTCTATCTGTATGCTGAGCAAATAATCCGAGAAGCTGGACTATATGAAGAAGAACACAGCATTAGGGTGGTAGGAAAACTCATTAACAACCTGTGATATGGAGATGACACAACCTTGCTTACTGAAAGTGAAGAGAACTTGAAGCACTTACTGATGAAGATCAAAGACGATAGCCTTCCGTATGGATTACATCTTAACATAAAACAAAAATCCTCACAACTGGATCAATAAGCAATATCATGATCAATGGAAACAATATTGAAATTGTCAAGGATTTCATTTTACTTGGATCCACAATCAATGCCCACGGAAGCAGCAGTGAAGACATCACATGACGTACTGCACTGGGCAAAATTTTTGCAAAAGACCTCTCTAAAGTTTTTAAAAGCAAATATGTCACTTTGAGGACTAAAGGTGCATCTGACCCAAGCCATAGTATTTTCAATAGCCTCATATGCATGTTAAAAATGGACAGTGAATAAGCAAGAACAAAGAAGAATTGATGCCTTTGAATTATGGTGATGGTGAAGAATATTGAACGTGCCATGGACAGTCAGAAGAGTGAACAAATCTGTCTTAAAAGAAGTATAGCCCGCATGCTCCTTAGAAGTGAGGATGATGAGACTTTTTGTCATGTACTTTGGACATGTTATCAGGAGGAACCAATCCTTGGAAAAGGACATCATGCTTGGTAAAGTAAAGGGTCAGCGAAAAAGAGGAAGACCCTCAACAAGATGGATTGACACAGTGGCTGCAACAATGGCCTCAAGCATAACAACGATTGTGAGGACGGCACAGGACCAGGCAGCGTTTTGTTCTGTTGTACATAGGGTCGCAAAAAGTCAGAACTGAGTGGACAGCACCTAACAATAACAACAACAGTGATTAATAAAGTGCATTTAAAAGTGCTATTAAAACATCAATAGTTTTATATCATTTTTTGCTGAATCAAAGTATACTATATTTCTATCATAAGGAGAGGGCAATGATTATTTTTTTGAAAAGAGTCCTCATACTCAGATATGGTTAAAAGCAACTGTATTAGTGGCCATGGAATAAATCTGTAAATCTGCATTGATTATGTAAATGCAAAGATTTCATATTATCAATCTTGATAATATGAGGCTTGTTTAGAGTAAAGTTGAGGTGACAAGACACATATTTAGGAAACGTTGTTTCATTATTTCTAGATAGCAAATTAAATATATGAGGAAGGAAAGAGTCATTCTGTCAGAGGTGGTCAGGGCAGACTTCAGTGAAGCGGGGGGGTTTGATGTACAGGTACTGTAAGCGGTAGGTTCAGAAAGCAGAGAGAATGGAGCAGGACAGTCTAGGAAGAAAGACGTGACTAAAGGTAGAGGCATTTACCCAGAAGGAACATCAACTTTGCCATTTGAAGCATTTTGGCCCTGGACAAAGTTGCAACATCCTCAGTAGAAAAGATTGCCGTGATGAGGCCAATGTAGGTTTTTACTCTTGAGAAGTCGATGCTGTCAACGTGGAGCCTGGGGTCTTGGTTAGGACTGGAGCAACTGGAATTCTCATCCACATCTTGGGCTGGGGAAAAGGATGTGAGCTGGTGAAATAACTGTGAAGAGCTCATTTGGTCACAACTAGTAAAGTTTGAAGTACTCAGGCCCTATGCCATTCATTTCCATTCCATTTCCTGGGGACGTACACAAGAGTGGCCATTGCTGTATTAATGGTACTAATAAAAAGCTAGAAACAGTTTAAATGTACAACAATAGGAGAAAAGTCATATAAATTGTGTTATCTTCCTTCAATTAAATATATACAGTAGTTAAAATGAACTAAAACTGTGTATCAGCATGGTTAAACCTCAGAAACACAGTATGAAGTAAACAAAGCAAATTGCAGAATGCTGTGTACAGTAGGCTACCATTTGTATAAAGCGTGAAAGCATGGAAACAACGCAACATACTGTTTGGGGAGGTAAACCTATGCAGTGATGGTATAAAAACACGAAAGCTACAGAAACATAGCAACTTCTCCAGGGCAGGAGAGACAGGGAATGAGATCAGGGAGGAGTACTCAGAAAACTTCAACTTTAGCCTTTAAAAAATCTACTATAAGTATGTTCATTTGATATATGGATTCTCTATACTTTTATATGGTTGAAAAAATTTACAGTACAAAATTAGAAAAAAATTAAATAAAATATAAAATTCTTATTAAAAATAAGCAGTCCCTGTTTCTCTCCTTCATACCTCTATTTTGATCCCTCAGAGGCAAATGCTCTGAAATTCTTTTGGTATTTATGGGCAGATTTTTGAATAATATACTTTTTTTTCTTTATGAATTTTAGTCATTATCTACCTATACCTAACTGTCATTGAAGCTCAGCCTCTCTCACCCCACGGATGTTCCTCCCATCCTCTTAAAACAGATGTCTTATAGTTTGAGATTAAACATTTAGTGGTTATTATGACCATATAAATATTATTTATGGCTGAGATAAGAAATATTTCTTCCTGGTACAACCCTTTATTTTTCCTGTAGTTTCTCATTGAGTTATGTTCTCCTTTACTGATTTTCTATATACCTACTGGCATTTTCCCCAGTTTTTCTCAACAGGTTAATAGAGTACCAATTTAAAAATTCTCCAAATCATCTGACAGACAAAATAATTAGTTTCCTTATTTCTCTGGAGACCTCCCTCCTGCAAGCTTGGATTCTCCAGCTTGTTTATTCTATTGATGAGTTCATTGTGTAGAGAATTCTAGTGGGAAATCATTTTCCTCAGAGTTTTTGAACACATTGCTCAATAATCTTGCAGTTTTCTATGTTCATTGCTGAAAAGTCTCTTGCAGTTCTGATCTCTGATTTTTTTTTTTTTTTTTTTTTTTGGTGCTTGTGTCAGTTGCTTTTCTTTCCTGAAGATTATTGAGATCTTTTCCTTACTCCTGGTGTCCTAAACATTCATGGTGATGTGTCTTGATGTGGACACCTTTCATTTATGTCTTAGACACTAGCAGATCCCTTTCTGCTGGAGATAGTAAAACTTCTTTGTATTTTTTCTTTGATAATTTTTTCCCCTCCATTTTCTATTTCCTTATCTTCTGGAACTCCCATTGCATACGTATATACTGGATCAATTCTCTGACTTTCTTAACTTTTCTATTGTACAATACTTTATAATTTAACTTCCAATCCTTTTGTTGGATTTTTATTTCTGATATTTTATTATTATTATTTCCAAGAAGAATCTTTTATTCTCTAACAATTTTTGTGGTATCTTTTGCTTGTTTCATGGATGTAGTATTTTCTTTTATCTCTCTGAAAGGTAATTTTTCTTATTCTTCCCTTATTATTTTCTTTTCCAATGAGTTCAGTTCCTTTATTTTTCATATTAATAACTGGTGACACCAAAACTAAGCTTGCTATTTTTTAAAAATTTTTTATTGTACTTCAGATGAAGGTTTACAGAACAAATAGTTTCTCATTAAACAGTCAGTACACATATTGTTTTATGACATTGGTTAACAACCTCACAACATGTCAACGCTCTCCCTTCTCAACCCTGAGGACCTGTTGTTTTGGTGAAAATATACATAGCCAAAGTTACACCATTTTGAAAGTTTCTACATGTACAATTCAGTGACATTGATTACATTCTTCCAGTTGTGCTGCTATTCTCGCTATCCTTTTCCAAATTATTCCATCACCATTATCTTCAACTCACTGTCCCCTAGGCTTCTCATCAAACCTTTTGAGTTGCTGTTGTCAATTCGATCTCACATAGATAATTCTTTTTTTTTTTTTTTTGGTACCTTAGATGAAGGTTTGCAGAACAAATAGTTTCTCATTAAACAGTTAGTACACTTATTGCCCTATGACAATGGTTAACAACACCATGACATGTCAATACTGTCCCTTCTCAGCCTTGGGTTCCCTATCACCAGCTTTCCTGTCCCCTCCTGCCTTCTAGTTCCTGTCCCTGGACTCTTGTGCCTCATTAGTCCCATTTTGTTTTATGGGGCTGTCCAATCCCCGGCTGAACTGTGAGCTTCAGGAGTGGATTCACCACTGAGCTAAAAGGGTGTCCGGGGGCCATACTCTCAGGGTTTCTCCAGTCAGTCAGGCCAGTAAATCTGGTCTTCTTTTTTTGTGAGTTAGAATTCTGTTCTACAATCTTTTCCAGCTCTGTCCAGGACCCTTTATTGTGATCCTGGTCAGAGCAGTCAGTGGTGGTAGCCAGGCACCATCTAGCTGTACTGGACTCAGTCCGGTGGAGGCCATGGTAGCTGTGGTCCATTAGTCCTTTGGACTAATCTTTTCCTTGTATCTTGTTCTCTTCCTTCTCCCTTGCTCCAGAAGGGGTGAGACCAGTGAAGTATCTTAGATGGCTGCTCACAGGCTTTTAAGACCCCAGATGCTACTCACCAAGGTAGAATGTAGAACATTGCCTTTATAAACTGTGTTATGACAATTGAGCTAGATGTTCCCCAAGACCATGGTCCCCACAGCCTTCTTCTCAGCAGTTCAGTCCCTCAGGGAGTTTGGAAGTGTCTATGGAGCTTCCATGACCTTTCCTTGTACAAGTTGTGCTGGCTTCCCCAGTAATGTGTACTGTCTTACCCTTCGCCAAAGTTACCACTTATCTATTTAGTTTCCCCCCACTCCTCCCATCCCTTGTAACCAACAAAGATTTTTTTTTGTGTGTGTAAACTTCTACATGAGTTACACAATAGAGGTCTCATACAATATTTGTCCTTTTGTGATTGACTTATTTCACTCAGCATAATGTCCTCCAGTTTTGTTCCTCTTACTCTCCTGTGCCGAGTTCCTTTTGTTTGTGGATTTTTTTCTTTTGATTTTGTAGGTTTTGTTTTTACTGGGACTTTATGCTTTTCTTCTTTATTTTGATGAGTAGGTTTGTTAACTTTCTTTGTGGTTACTGTGAAGTTTACCCTGATCTTCCTAGATTTGAACCAGTCTATTATTACTTGGCATCACTTGACTTCCTCTCCGTTAGAAGGTTCTATACCTACACCATTTATTCCCTCTTTTATTGTTCTGATACTGTTGTCATTTACAGACTAACCTCTCTGGTTCCCTTTTGTAATTCTTTTGGTTTTGCATAGTCCTTAAGAGTTCATTTCCTAGGTTGGTATCTCGCTAGTACAATCCTGTGTCTTATATTCAGCCTGTGGTCTGATATTGTTTGTTCTCAGATCGAAGGACTTCCTTTAATAAGTCTCGTGACTTTGGCTTGGTTTTTACATAGTCACTTAATTTCTGTTTATCTGGAAATGACCTAATTTCACCATCATATTTGAATGAGAGTTTTGCAGGATATATTATTCTTGGCTGGCAAATTTTTTCTTTCAAGGTTTTATATATGTCATCCCATTGCCTTCTTGCCTGCATGGTTTCTGCTGAATAATCTGAGCTTAGTTTTATTGTTTCTCCTCTGTATGTGACTTTTTGTTTTTCTCGAGCTGCTCTCAGGATTCTTTGTTTGTCTTTGGTTTTAGCGAGTGTGATTATGATATGCCTTGGTGATTTTCTTTTGGCGTCTATCCTATATGGGGTTCGTTAAGCTTCTTGGATGGCCAGCTTTTCATCTTTCATGATATTGGGGAAGTTTTCTGTCAGCAATTCTTCAATAATCCTACTTCTCTTTTCTACCCCTGTTCTGGAACTCTGATCACTCACAGATTCTTGCTTTTGACTGTCTCCCACATAATTCTCAGGGTCTCTTCACTTTTCTTCATTCTTTTTTCTGATTTTTCCTCAAACAGAGTTATATCCAAGTGTTTGTCTTCAATTCCACTGATCCTGTCTTCCACTGTTTCAGATCTGCTCCTTAGCCCTTCTATGACACTGTCCATTTCTGAAATCTTGTTTATCTTTTGGATTTCTAATTGTTGTTTTTGTATAATTTCTAGTTGTGAATTTATTTTGGCATTTTGTTCCTGCATTATTTTCCTGAATTCTTCCAATTTTTTGTCTGTATTTTCCATGAGTTTGTCTGCCTTTTACATGAATTTGTCTATTTTTTCCTCATTTTTGTCTGCTTTTTGCTTCAACTCTTGGATAATTCTGAGTATGAGAGATTTGAATGCCCTATCAGGTAGTTCTAGTGTCTTTTCTTCTACTGGAAAGTCATCTGGTGTTTTATTTTGGATGCCTACTGGAACCATCCTGTCTTGTTTTTGTAAATGTTTTGATATTATCTGCTGTCTTTGGGGCATTCAGTAGTTGTTTTTCTCGTTTATTGATTGTAGATTTGTTTGTTTTATCCCTTTTTTTTTAAAATTTGGCTATGTCAGAGTAGGTGGGCTGTGTATTCTTTGTTGTTTACTCATCTGTGAGCACGATACTTTTCGCCTCCTTCTCCCATTGGCAGGGTAAGTCGCTCAGATATGGTACAGCATGGCAGGTCTAGCTGAAAAGGAGTTGCTGGGATGCGTTGTTTGTGGCACTTACTACAGCCACCAGGGCAGGTCAGTAATCAGTGCAGGGCAGGTTCCGGTAAGCCGTGCCTGTGCTGCTTGGTGGTGTGATGTTAAGGGCACGGTGCAGGTAGGCAGGATGGAGGGGGAAGATTGTGATGTGTGGAGCTAAGATGGGTATGGGAGAGAAGAACAGGAGCCAAAGACATACAACCAAACAAAAAAGAGTGCTAGGGCAGCTTGCCGTTGGAGTGGAGAGATGAGAGACCATGAAATTGAAAAAAACAAGAAGCAGAAGAAGAGAGGGGAAAAAAAAAAAAAAAGAACAAGAAAATCCCCCAAAAAACAGGAAAAAAAAAAACCCACCAAAAAGAAATGCTCTCAGGGATCCTTCTGCACGTCCGCACAAGCCGAGGGGGTAGGTCCCAAGCTGCATAGCACTGCCCGGCCAGAAAGGGCTGCCAACTTGAGAAAAGAAAAAGAAAACAAACAAACAATTCAAAACAAGCAAATAAACAAACAAAAAAGCCCTGGGATCCCACCAGTGTGGCAGCACAGACCGGGAAGCAGTTCCACACTTGAACAGAGCCCTGCAGCCCCTTAGGAAGAAGCAAAGATGGTGCCCAGAGCCAGGTATTTGAGCAAAAGGAGGGGTAGGTGGTTAGAGGTAATGAAGAAATCAAAAGAAGTGGAAAAAAGCAACACCAGCAGCAAACAAATGGCACTCAGTGAGTCAGCCAGTGTGGGCGGGTGGAATCCAAGCAGCCGGTGCTTCCCGGGCAAGAGACTGTGGTCGCAGGAAGCAGAGGAGGCCGAATGGGGGTGAAGAAGGGTGGGTGGTGGGAAAGCATATATTGCTGTTTACCAGTTGTTCTGTCTCCTGCTGGAAGCTTTGTGAAGCTACTTTCTCAATCCCCTTATTTGCTGGTCTCTGATAGGAGTCCAAAATGGCGGAACCACACTGAGTTAGCTGATAGATGACCTCTGCATGAATCTATCCTCACTCTTCATTCTCTGTCAGTTTCTCACTCCATTTGGTGCTTGGCTGAGTTCTTTATCTCTTCATTTGATGTTTTAGGGTTTCAGGATTGCTATTTTCTCTGTTTTGCTTAGTTTTTTGGATCTTTGCTATGGAGGGACAGTGTGGTGCTTCTGCCTAGAGTGCTATGTTGCCGGAAGTCTAAGCTTCCTATATAAGAGCAAGGCACTCAGAAGTTGTTTAGAAGGTATCTGTGTGTGGGGAAGACTTGTACACTAGTGAGCTTTCCATGCAAAGAACAGAAGAGGAGCCAGTCTTTTCAGTCGAAGGCTTCCAAACGTCTGGATCTGCAGAGCTTCTCTCTGGGTTGCTCAGGTTCTCCAATATCTTGCTTAGAGGAAATAGTCTGGTTGCATGTCTTCTGGCATCAGAACATCAGTGGGACCTGGAGACCTCACTGTTCTGTGTGCTAACTTTCATTTCATTTCCTTGATTCAGTCAATCCCCTCATCTCTGCTTGTTGCTTGTGTCCCCAAGTTGAGCCATTCTGGCTCAGTTTCTCCAGACCATGAAACCCCTTCTCCTCCCTTGGTTTGGGAGACTTACTAGCCTAGCTGAGAAAGGATGGGAAGGGATACTGTGTGTCCTTTTTTCAGGTTCATGCCTTACCACAGACCTTCAAAAGTACTTGGTGTTTAGTTCCTGATCCTCCTGGATTTTGCTGGGAGTTTCAGATTGCTTCTTACTGCAATACATTTAGGATTCCATATCCTATGTCTCTTAGTCAGCCCCCATTTCTATATCAGCTTTTCTATTAAAAAAAAAAGTTGACATCTTTCATCAACTCTTCTCGCTTCCCACTTCTCTTTGTCCTTAGGGCTTTATACATTTTTCTTCTTTTATTTTTATTTCAGTGGGGTTTCTGGAGGAACTGAAGATAAACTCATATGTTTAATGAGAGCTGTGACTAGGGCAAATTACCTAATCACTCTATTCCTCAGTTTCCCTGTCTAGATGATGGGGACAATAATAGCACCCATCTTACAGAATTATTGTTACATGTAAAGTGCTTAGAACAATGTTAGCACATGGAAAGCTCTCAGTAAGTGTTTGCTATTGTTATTTATTACTACATTATTCAATTTTACATG
Organism: Dugong dugon; assembly: GCA_030035585.1. Taxonomy (NCBI): domain Eukaryota; kingdom Metazoa; phylum Chordata; class Mammalia; order Sirenia; family Dugongidae; genus Dugong; species Dugong dugon. The sequence goes on along the minus strand of CM057467.1, from coordinate 58,826,387 downwards.
TTTCATCAACAGTTTTCTACTTGGCTCTTTGTACTTCTCTTATAACACATAGTTAAAAAAATCTATCTCAAATTAGAGCATTAGAAAGAAACTAAAACAGTGCAGGACACATGATAGGTTCTCAACAAATGCATTTGCTAGTTCTGAATCTGTGTCCTTATTTTCTCTTCCCAAGTAGACACCAAGCACTTTGTGTATCTCATAGGGCCCAGTCCAGTGCTTATACATACTGGTTGCTCCAGAAGTTATGTCGAGTTGAACCAAGCTGAATTTGTATTGGCATCTCTTTTTGGAAACAGGGCTGTACTACAAACCTTGATTTGTTGTTGTTGTTAGGTGCCATTGAGTCCGTTCTGACTCATAGCCACCCTGTGTACAATAGAACGAAACACTGCCTGGTGCTGTGCCATCTTCACAATCTTTGCTATGCTTGAGCCCATTGTTGCAGCCATGGTGTCAATCCACCTCGTTGAGGGTCTTCCTCTTTTTCACTGACCTTCCCCTTTACCAAGCATGATGTCCTTCTCCAGGGACTGGTCCCTCCTGATAACATGTCCATAGGACATGAAACAAATTCTTGCCATCTTTGCTTTTAAAGAGCATTCTGGCTGTACTTCTTCCAAGGCAGATTTGTTCATTCTTCTGGCAGTCCATGTTATACTAAGTATTCTTCACCAACACCATAATTCACAGGTGTCATTCGACTATGTGGATCATACCAAATTATGGACAACATTATGAAGAATGAGAATTCCAGAACACTTAATTGCACTCATGAGGAACCTGTACATAGACCAAGAGGCAGTCGTTCGAACAGAACAAGGCAATAGTGTGTGGTTTAAAGTCAGAAAAGTTTGTATCATGATTGTATCCTTTCACTATACTTATTCAATCTGTATGCTGAGCAAATAATCAGAGAAGGTGAACTATATGAAGAAGAACATGGCATCAGGATTGGAGGAAGACTTATTAACAACTTGCGATATGCAGATAATACAACCTTGCTTGCTGAAAGTGAAGAGGACTTGAACCACTTAAACTGATGAAGATCAGAGACTACAGCCTTCAGTATGGATTGCACCTCAACATAAAGAAAATAAAAATCCTCACAACTGAACCAGTAAGCAATGCCATTATAAAAGGAGAAAAGATCGAAGTTGTCAAGGATTTCATTTTACTTGGATCCACAATCAACACCCATAGAAGTAACAGTCAAGAAATCAGATGACATATTGCGTTGGGCAAATCTGCTACTAAAGACCTCTTTAAAGTGTTGAAAAGTAAGAATGTCACTTTGAGTACTAAGGTGGCCCTGACCCAAGCCATGATATTTTCAATTGCCTCATATGCATACAAAAGCTGGACAATGAGTAAGGAAACCTTGATTTAGGTATCAATAAATTGAGTTAAAAATATAGAATATCTTTGACCAAAGCTATGGTAATGCTGCTTCAAAACCAAAATATTTTGAAGGAACATTTTTTACCACTTTATTTCTGCTCGATGAACGTCATAACAGAATTCAGCCAGAAAGGCATTGCATTGTGTATGCTGCTATTCTTTTATGTTTCATGCATCTCTTTAGATGAATTTGTTTCAGTTCAGCTTGCTCACCATGCTATTGAATTTTTTCTACTATATGAATCTCCTTAGCAAATTCGAGTCTGTGGAAATGCTGAAATGTTTACTTCTAAGCTTTCCTGATTTGGGGTATTAAATCAGAACTCCTTCTTCAGTTATTCTTAGGGGATGGATGCCATGTTAAATCCTAGCTCAGTACCCAGGAAGAATGGTACTTTCTTATGACTGTTTGGCACAGCAAGCCCTGTAGATACGTATCTAGTATTCAGGATGTGCAAACTGATGTAGCCCAGGTTCAAGATGGTCCCTACTCTATAAGCTTCCACCAGGTATTCTCTGCTATAAGATCAGGAAACCCAAAAGTAATCATTTGGGATACAGGCCCTGACACCTCAAGAATCCCTAAAGGAAGGGTACCTAAGGCTGTGTGCCAACCCATGAGGAGGTCATCATAATGGAATCAGAGGAAGTTTCTGGACTAGACTCTGTCTTCCTTACTGAATATCAAACATGGTATGGATGGCAGGATATGTGCATATGCTTCTTTCCAAAGTATGTAAAACATAAATGAAGACATAAATTTCTGTTTCTATAGTCAATTCTAAAATGTCTGAACAAACTTGCACAACCTTGCCCAAGTTTTCATGTGAAATTATATATAAAAGACATTTTAAATTGCTTTAGGACATAGTCCTTTTATGGACGTAGTCCATAGTCCTTACTTGACTACTTTTCAAGTCAAATAAGGTTTAGGGCAGGTTGACTGATGCTGCAGAGGCTCATATTTGGGAGAGAATTAAATTAGATTATAGAGGCTAAATTCTGCAATTTGCAAAAATAGCCCAATCCCACCTTTTCCCCACTAGCCTTCAAAAATTTTCTAAACTGTGTATGTTCTTCTGTGTAGGTGATCTTTTTGTTTCTGGGCTCAAGCCTGCATGAGCAAGCCGACTACATGAAATAGGAGGCAAAGCTGTCCTAGATGCTCTTGTAACAGACATACCCCCTTTCCTTTGCTCTAAGGGATAAATTAAGCCTGAAATCACATACTTAAAACATTGATTATAAGACTGTTTGTTCTAGTCAAGTGCATTCTGAGTCTAAAGAAACTACTCAGGTTGATTTAAATTAGTAGGGCCTAACGCTCCTTACTGAGTCCAAACAGTGGGACACTAGAAATGAGTTTCTAGTATTTTCTAGAACTTGAGTTTCTGGACTCAATCCTGACTTTAAGACACACTTGTCAGCATTATAGAAAGAAACTTCTAGCCAGCTAAGAGTGAGTGTGTTTTTAGCTTCCTGGAGAAGCCCATGGAGACTGTTGGCAACTTTAACAGAGCAAACTATAAATCTGAGAAACTAGGAGGAGCTCACAAAACTATAAATATTTATTTATAGGCCTGGCCAGTTATGCAAGTATTTGGCACATATGCTTACTCCTACAACAGACATCAAAAATAAGTCGTGGTGCCTCTCAAACCAATACTTCCATCAGACACTGCCAATGGAGTGGAGATGGCATGTAACAAGAAGAAACATTTGGCCATCAGAAGGTCAGCTGGCCATAGCTGACAGAGCTTATGTGCTCAGGGGGAACACGAGACTGCTTTTATTGTTCACAGCGAAATAATTGTCAGTCTTTGCAGATGTATATTTTAAAGGGATCTGAGGAGAGTGACAAGCCTATGCATGGGGACAGAGGTAACATGCCATGGCCTCAATGAAGGATATTCTATAGCCTGAGAATTATTCTTCACTCTGCTGTCCTTGAATGGAAAGATGGAGAAGATTGTTGGTGATTCCCTTTGCAACAATGGCCATGGACACTGGGTACCTTTGTGGAGTTTAAGAGCCATAAAATTTAGATGAAAGATAAGGCCAAATGAACCCTCATTTGTTTTCTGGATTTCGTTTTCTCTGAGGTTGAGTAACCTCAAAATTAGAAATTACATTAACATTCCTGATCAGATAATGTTAACAATCAACAACTGATTGTTGTGTGGGATTCGCACATATTTTTCTATGATCAAAAGGAGCTGAACATTCCATCTGAAGTGCAAACTATTAAAAAGTAAGACAGAATTATCCAAACAATACAATGTCTGATCAAGATTATGCATTGCATTTCAGATTAATACTGATGTCCAAGCAACCAGTTTGTAGGCTTGTAATATTTCCGAATCCCACTAAACGCTAAGCAATTCCTCACTTTCTAGAATGCCTGGGATTTTTTCTTATTTACCGTATTTTCAATAAGAAATGCTTCATTCTTTATGCTTCAAACAGTATTTGTGGTTATTAAAAAAAAAAAGACATTTTCTTGATACTGATTAATGAGGTCCACACTCTAGAACTCAAGAAAGACCAGCAACAATAATGTTCTTGCTCTGAAGAGGCATTTTATGCCAATATCGAAAGATAGACTCAACTATTCCATGAACAAACCAAGCTCTGGGAGGATATGTGTATATGCTTAGTATCCCTAATAAATGTGACACTTGAATTAAGCTAATTTATTCAGTGCAAACTTGAACTTGAATTACTGAGTAATATTTTAATGTTGTTCTGAGGAACTTTACCTAGTAGATTGAATTCTAATTAGAGTATGATGAGCAAAGGCACTTAATTTGGCTCATTGACTAGTCACGGTTCAGAAAATAATTGGCATTGTTTGGAAGTCGCACAGAGGGCTTCACATTAAAGAATCATTTCAACAAACAGATAATCAGGTGTGCTTTGGAGTGAGAGTAAGTGAGGACTGAAGGCCCTATTTCTCTTGCTCATCCATGAATGAAATTAAACACTGCTGGAGGTATTTAAAAAAAAAAAAAAAAAAACTCTACTTGCAAAGCACATCTTTGGTAGAGCTCCAAGCTCTTGCTCCCCTACACTCCCAACATCATCCTCTGGGCATTCACATGCAATAAGAAACTATTTAAAACGTAGTATAATAGTCTCCCTGTTATTTTTAGCCTATCCATTAACTAAAAAAGATTTATTTAGGTTTTACCAGTTGCTCATTCGAGTTTTGATTTTTGGGACACAGTTGGCATGAGTCAGAAGTGATTCGATGGCAACTAATAAAAACAACAGTTAAGAAGCCACAGCCCTGTTCTCTGGAGGCTTTCAGTCAATTGGGAGAGATTGACATATAAACTCAATTAAAACGTAGTGTGATGACTGCGTTAACAGGTAGGCCAGAGGGCTGTGGTCACCTCCTACATCCCAAATGAGGTAAACTAGTATACCCAAGGTGATTTCACATATCTCATTTATTGTGTTTTCTCTAATTATAAAAACTATGCTTAGAATATAATGTGAATTTGAAAAATACAGTGAAGCTGCATCAGAAATGTAGTTTGCTCATATAAATTCAACTATTTCCTTTTAACACCTTTTTAGTCTTCACAGAAATTTTCTTTGACTTCCAATCTAGGGAAGAAAAAAAAAACCCTCTTCAATGGCCCTCACTCACAACACTATAAATGTGTCCTTCAGAGCTCTTGTTACTGAGACACTTTTACATTAGTGTGTGAGATTATCCAATTAACATCTGTCCCCCACACTATTCTATAGCCTCCATCAGGGCAGGGAACTCAGTCTCTTTTTAATTAACTTTTGCATCCAGAGTGCCTTGCAAAGTGCTTGTCCCACAGTAGATATTTAATGAATATATGCTGGATGGACAGATGAATAGATAAATGAAATAGAGATACTAGATAGAAACCTGTGGCGTAAGTGATGGTGGCTTGGATTAGGGAAGTGACATTGGAGAAAAGTAGATGGATTTAAAAGATGGGAAAGCAGTGGGTGGAACTTGGTTATTGATTACATGTATGGTGTGAGGGAAAGAAAGGAGACAAGGATGACACCGAGATATCTGGTCTGAGTAACTGGGTAGATGGTAACACCATTCCTTGAGACAGATTGATAAATTATATCCCAGTGCACTAAAAGGACTTGCAGATATAATCAAAGAACAACTGTCACTAACTGGTGAGAAATGAAAGAAAAAGAGAGAGGCACTAAAACTCGGGAGATCAGATATGTTCCAAATAGTCTTCAGGAGAATTAGAAAGAAACTTTGCACCTTGATTTAGTAAGACATTTCATAAATCCACTGGTATTAGTTTCCTGTGGCTGCCATCACAAATTGCCTCAAATGTGAGGGCCTAATCCAACAGAATTTTATTCTCTCACAGTTCTGGAAGGTAGAAGTCTAAAATGAAGATGTCAACAGGGACATGCTTCCTCTGAAGTCTCCAAAGAAGATCTTTCCTTGCCTCTTCCAGATCCTGGCATTGCTTGGCTTGTTAAAGTAGAACTCAGTCCCTGCCTCCATTTTCACATGGCATTCTCCTCTCCACATGTGTCTTCTTATAAGGACACCAGTCACTGATGTTAGGGCCACTCTAATCAAATCTGACTTCATTTCAATTATAAGATCTTATTTCCAAATAAGGTCACATTCTGAGGTTTTGGGTAGGCATGAATTTTGGGGGAACACTATTCAGCCCACTACACTGTTCAAGATATTCCTGTGGACAAGATGGAGAATTATGACTGGAATGAAAAATTTTACCAAATGTATTGACTAATGGATTTGTGTCAATTTTTTTACTGCTAAATTGAGGAGCCCTTGAACCACTAGTGTATATTATTTTCATCTATGATTTGCATGTGGAAAAAGAATGTAAGTGTGGCAGATTCCTTAAAGACCTGGGTCAAGCATTTATTGGCTGTTTGGCTTGAACAAGTCACACATTCACAGTTCAGACTAGGTAACTACCAACCTCTGGGTTCAAATATTTATAACTGAATATAACAAACTTTCTTTCAGCTAAATAGCTGAATTCATAAACAAGAGAAATAGTGGGGAGCCAGAAATGAAGAGGAAAGTATAAAAATGTTAAGCATGTGGCCTAGTAGCCCAAGATATGGCTGTTTTGGGGATGAGACTCTCAGGCATAAAAGGTAGTGTGCTGAAATTTATCCCTCTACATACATCATAGGTCAACAAAGCCACTAAACGCTAAGTGAAAATGTGGGTCCAAAAAATCTCCCAAAAAAGAAGCTAGTCTGTCACTAACTAGTCTCTGGGTAGGAAAAACAACTCCTTTAGAAAGAATTCACAATCATGATTCTGCATCTCTTGTGGATTGGGAGTGGTCTGAGAAATGGAAATAAGAATTGGTTATAGGCCAGTGACAGCCCTGAGGTGCCTAGAAGAAGCAAATGTAAAAACTGTCCCGGAGAGATACTATTTCACCACAGGCTGTAAAGGAGACTCAGAGATAAACTTATTGAAGACACATTCTTGGTAAAAAATATAAAACTACCAAGGAAAAAATCTACCACGAACAAGAGACACACACACACACACACACACACACACACACACACACACACATACACACACACACGCACGCACACACAAATGGCAGCATTAGATTCCCAAGCCCTTTAGAAAATTATATAATTAATAAAAGATATAAATAAATATTTTATATTTAATTTTTTATTTTAGAATGATATTATATTTACAGAAAAATTGTGAATATAGTACAGAGCCCCCACATACCCTGTGTTCAGTTTCTCCTATTGTTAACATCTCATATCAGTGTGATACGTTTGTTACAATTCATGAACCAATGCTGATACATTATTATTAACTAAAGTCCATATTTTAGTCAGTTTTTCTTTCTTTTTCTTTCTTTTTTTTTTTTTTTTACTTTTTACCTAACGTCCTTTTTCTGTTCTAGGATCCCATTGTGGATGCCACATTACATTTATTGTCATGTCTCCTTATGTTCCTCTTGGCTGTGACAGTTTCTCAGACTCTCCTTGTTTTTGATGACCTTGACAGTTTTGAAGGGTACTGGTCAGGTAGTTTGTAAAATACTGCTCAACTGGAATTTGTCCAATGTTTTGATTAGACTGAGGTTATGTGGTTTGGGGAAGACGATCATAGAGGTAAAGCATTATTTTCATCACATCATATCAAGGTGCATATTAACAATATGATATCAATATTGATGTTAATCTTGGTCACCTGACTGAGATAGCATTTGTCATGCTTCTCTATTGCAAAGTTACTCTTTTTTTCCCTCCCCTTTTCCCACAGTGAAATCTCAGGAAAGAAGCCACTATGCGCATCCCACGCTTAAGGAGTAGAGAGTTCGGGTAGAGTAGTTACATAAATTATTTGGAATTCTCCTGGGCAAAAGATTTGTCTATTCTCCATTTATTTATCTACTTGCTTTTTTCATTCATTCATTTGTATCAGTATGGACACATGTATGTTTATTTTATATATTGTGTTATACATCTAATACTACTTTATATACTTTGTTGCTCAAATTGTTTATTGTTTCAGCTTTGGCCGTTGGAAGCTCTTTCAGTTGGCTTTTGTGTCCTTTTGACATACCCCAACATTGTGAGTTTTTTTTGTTCGTTTGTATGTTTGTTTTGTTTCTGTTTTTTTGAGCATGTTGTTGCTTTCTGGCACTGCAAGATGCTCCAGGCTCGTTCAGTAATAGAAACTAAAAAGCAGTGGAAAGAAAATTTATAGTGTAGAGATAAAATAACTGTCAATCTAGACCTCAAGTCTGAGCTCAAAACAAATACAGCACAAAACAAGATGGTAGCATGAAATCCAAGTACAAGTGATCACACTAAAATTAAATTAAAATTAAATAGACTTAAATTGCCAGTTAAAAGATATAGATGATCAGAATAAATTTAAAGAAATATTGCTCCATGCAGTTTACAAGAGACCTGCCTAAATCACAGGGATATAAAGAAATTTAAAGGATAGAAGATCTAGGATTTGATCTAAAAAATATATGCAAGGCCTTTATACAGAAAAGTACAGAACTACAGAGAGAGATAAAGGTAAACTATATTAAACTTAGAGATTGATCTATTCAATGTGAAGAGGCAATATTATTAACCACATGATTATGCCTAAAATTAAACTAGAATATTAAATTCAATTCTAATAAAAAATACTGAAAGAAATTGATTTGCTTGGAACAAAATCAGTAAATATAAAGAAAAACAAGTGTAAAGACCAGTCAGAGCATATTTGATAAGTCTTTCTAAAGTAATTTAGTCAATAAGACAGTGTGATTTGGGTTCATGAAAAGATAAATACATGACTTACTAGAAAAAAGATCACAGAAACAGATCTACTCATATATGAAAACTTGGTTTGTAACAGGTTGCATCAAAAGCAGTGGGAAGACGACGAGTTGTTCAATAAATGGTCAGGGAAAAACTGCATTCTCTGGGAGAGAGACAGTGTGGTGTGGTGCTGAAGAACAAGGTTTTTCAAATCAGAGGGAAGGCTTAGTTCTTGGCCCAGGTCTACTGTTTCCTAGCTATAGGTAACCTTACGCAACAGTTTTCTCATCTTTAAAATGATAATAATAATAGTATTGCTCTCACAGGATTGCTTGAATATTTAATAAGAAGAGCACAACACCTGGCCTCTAGTACTTTATCCATAGATGGCTGCCAGTACTGTGGTGGAGGGCAGGTAAAAGTGTACGAAAGAGGCGGCAAAGGCAACTTGGCACCAGATTTTCACAGGCCTTGGACATCTTCAGACTTTATCCTGAAGACTGTGAAAAGCCACTGGTGGCATTTGAATAAGAAAATAAGCTGAGGAGGCCACTGGGGAATTGCAGGTGTGAGGGGATAAGGGTAAATGTGAGAGACCTTACTAAAGGGGCTTAGTCAGTGTTTGATGATTAACTACAGAAAGAGAGGGAGGGAGGTCAGCAGATGACACTGGGATTTCAAGTTTGAGTGAATCAAAGGGGAAGGCACTATTATTGATATAAATAAAAAAGGGAGCATGCAAAGCTATTTTGGAGATAATAATAGTTTTAAAAGAAGCTTTAAAAATAGTATTGTCTTACAAATTTCCTCCCTATCCCCCATTTCCCACAAGGTCCAGTAGCACTGTAGTCTTCAGTAAAGTGTTGTGAGCCCTCTTTTCGTGTTAGGCTGAGTAATACTGCAAGCAGTGCACATGGTTTCTGTCTAAAATACCTAGGTTTAAATCCTGCCTCTGCCAGCATATTACCAAGTCTCAGTTTGCTCATCTGTCAGATGGGGATATAATAATACCTACTTCATAGGATTCTTGTGAAGATTTAACTGTGGTTTGTTGCAGGTCCATGATCTTGCTTAGAAATGTGCACTAGGCCTTTAATCAGAGAGGAGGATGAATTGTTGCCAAGAGCTCTAAAGTGAATGGGCTCTCAGTTGATTGCAGGTTTATAGAAAAATGATGAAAATTTCTGGTTTAGACTGTAATGAGGAGGTTCAAAACAGCAATTCTTCTTTCACAACGGTAGCAGTTTAGCTTGAGCAAGTTAAAGCACTGGTGAATAATTGATTGCAAAATATGCATTATGATGTGCATAATTTAGTTAAATAAAAGCTCATGAAAAAGTCATCTTCAAAAAGAAATATATTAACTCAGGCTATAGGCATGGTGTTTCTGTTTCCAACTTCTCTTGAAACTTTAAAGCATAAACAAACTCAAGGAAATTGACAAACACTTATTTGAGGAGAAGAAACAACCAGTTTTATGTACATGTGAAAGTTACCCTATATAATTGCTGTTGTTGTTGTTGTATGTGGTTGAGTTGATTCCAATTTATAGTGATCCTATGTGACAGAGTACAGAGTAGAACTGCTCCACAGGGTTTTCTTGGCTGTAATCTTTATAGGAGCAGATTGCCAGGTCTTTCTCCTGTGGAGCCACTGGGTGAGTTCAAACCCCTAACCTTTAGGTTAGCAGCAGAGCACTTGAGCACTTAACTGTTGCACCACCAGGGCTCCTTACCTTATGTAATTAAATACTCTTATATATTCTGTATATCGTAGACACTGTATATATCCAAAATATTATTTATAATAGGTACTTTATAATCAGTCTAAACCATATTTTTGATAAACACTATATATGATGTAAAAATATACATATTCCTAAAGTAGGCACCATATATTTTACATAATCATATGGACTACATGTCTTAAACAGAATATATATATATATATATGTACTTATGTGTGTGTGTGTATGTATATATATATATATATATAGCCTACATAGTTTATACTATATGTCTAAAATGTCCACCTTGTGTATAGAAGTCATGAAAAAAGTGTATCTAAAAGCAATTTTGCACAACTTAAGAAACTACATTCACCTTACCATGCATATTATATGGGAGGTAAATATACCACATATACCATATCTGTAAGAAGACATATACAGATAGATGGATAGATAGATAAGAGATTACAGATATTATAATAGGAATTTTTAAAAATTCTCATAAAAAAGAAGTGACCTACTTCCCTCCTCACAATTATTAATTTGTCAGGGTTCAAAATCTCCAATGAACCTCATCTATGAACCATAAGTATTCTGACCAAAATCAAATAAAAAACTTTAAAATATGTGAACTAGTTTATACTGAAATCAAACATTTACATTTTATAAAACTTCTAAGCCAAAAAAGAGATTCTCAGATTATTCAAATGCATGAGCTATTGCATGTTGTAGAAATCCCTGGGTCATAAAATGCTATGGGCACTAAGGTCCAGTTAGGGGTGGCTTCATTTCATCTTCAACTTTAACCTGTGCTCTGCTGTCTGAGCTCTGGATCCATTGTAGGCACAGTGCCTGGCTTCCAGGTGGCGTCTGTCAAGACTCAATTGCACTGCAGGTTTTTGGTGTTCACAGGCTTCAATCCCAAGGTCTTGAAATAAGATGCATTGTAACCATGCCTCATGGATGGGCAGGCAGAATCACCCAGGTCTGGAATGCCGGGACCCTTCTGCTTGAGTTCCAGACTGGCCTATGCGTAATAGCATGCAGTCTCCTTTCTAGACTGGGGATTGGTATAGAAGCTCAAATTACCTTGATTATGCATTGGTGGATGACAACAATCTCAGAGGGTCAGCAGCACTTCCATGGTTCGTTGTGACTATCCCAACATTGTCTGTTTTAAGATTTTTCACTTTCCTCCAGGCAACTGGCTGCCTGAATTTTCAGCACTTCAATACATGAATAATTACACACTTGTGTAGGGTCGTTTAGAGTCTGAATACCATGGCAATAGGTTTAATGGCTATTTGACAAACAATTAGTGAATACTTGCTTTCTACTAGGCATGGTGCTAGGTCAGGGAATACAAAGATTAATAAAATATAGAGACTGCCTTCCAAAGAGAAAAAATAGCTCATAATGTAGGAGGAAGTTAATATAGAACTGACTGAAGGCTCCAGTCCAGGTGCCGCGGGAGGGCAGCCTTCCTGGGTCTGGGGTTTTCAGCTGCTGCGGAAAACATGAGGGCTTCCCAGGCTCTGATTTACTTTTGTCCCTGAGCAAGCCTCTTCCCTGGTTCTGGAATTCTGATGTGAGGCGAAGGCAGCTGTCATGGTGCGCATGAGAGGAGGGGCTGAAAAGAAAAACTAGTCGATTAGAAGGAAGCAGGGCAGGGAATGAGTAGAGCCTGTCCATCGTAAAAGAGAACTGCATTTCTTAGAGAGAGAGAGGAGGCTAACAATGACATAAAGTGACATGTATAATACAAGTGTCACTAGCATAACAATGAGAACACCAAGGAGAGAGGAATCAAGTTTATCTGGGGCAATTTCCCAGTGGCCCTGAAGGATGAGTAGGATTTTAATGAGTGAAGGAGGAGAAGGCAGTATGACTGAAGTAACCAGTAAGCTAAATGGGGCTGAGCCAGAGCAGACAAATAGAAATGGCAAAAAATGGGATGCGGGAAACAGAGTCTACTGTGAATTTTTCCTGTGCACACTGGGGAGATGTGGGTGGATTTTAAGAGGGAGGGTGGCAGAAACTGAACTCGACGTTCTCTGGTGCTTTTTCAGGCTGGAGAACAAGCTGCTGCTGGGCTGTATTCCTGGCTGGAACTAAATACGCCGGCAGGCTGCATAACTGCACCATTTGGATCAGTAGCTCCGAATAAAGTGAAGCTATAGAAAGAGGCTGTCTGAAACCCTGACATCGTCTATAAAGCTATGGACTCCTGTGGGAACTCTGAAAGTAATCACTTTGATGTTAATTGATGCCAGTTGGAGAGCATTTACAGTGATTTGGAAGATCAAAAGAAAACACTATAAAAGTAATTTTCAAGATCAGACCGCATGGCAGCTGATAAGAGGATAAGGGGGAAGAAGCCAGTGCCATCCAAGTCAGTACCAACTACTCTCAGTTATTACTGCAGGGTTTGCTGGTCACCAAGGTCGGCTCCACTTGGGGGCACTCAATCAGCAGGCGAACACGGCTCAGCTGCTGTCCAAGGACACAGAGAACTCCAACTCCAGAAGCCTGTCACAGGGAGTCAGATAGTTAAGGAAGTTAGTCAGAGAGCTCTCAGAATGCTCATCTCTCCCTGCTTCTGGCAAATAGGGGATCACAGCCTGCAGAGTAGAGAGGCCTTAATCAAGGAGCACAGGGGACAATGATGACAGCTGCAGGCTGACAGGGACGGAGAATAGCAGCCAAAGGTTCTATGCTGTCACCATATTTTCCAAATAAAATGCCGGGGCACGTACTCTGACAAAGGAGCATTCCAACTTGTAATTTATTTTCATGGAAAGACAAAGAGAGAAAATATTTGCAGTGCAAATTGTTCTGGAAAATTTACATGGAAAAGAGATGCACAGTCTCAGGGACAAGTTGTATGAAGATGGAGACAGCCGCAGCTGTTGGAGAGGAAGATGCTTCAAGCTGCAGTCCCATGTTTGGAAGGATAGAAGCACCAGGCACAGCAGGGCAAAAGAAAGAGCGTCACATTGCCTAAAGTATGCTTATCATTGAGTATGCATTCAATAAATATTTATTACTGAACAAGTAAATAAATGGCAACAGACTACATAAAGAAAATCTGCTGTAGGAGAGGCAGATAGAAAACTGCTTTCCCAGGCTTTAGAGAGAGAATTGCATTCATGCTCCCAGGCCTTCTTTCTCAAATCTTGAGGCCTGAGCAGGAGCAGTGGTATTACGGGGAACTCGTAAGAAATGCAGAAACTCAGGCCTCACACCATACCCCCTAAGTTAGAATCTGTATTTTAATCAGCTCTCCAGGTGATTATGCTGTTAAAAAAAATAATCAAAGCACAAAAAAATTAAACCATATAGGGTGTATTCGAGCAGTTAATTTGTATTCATGCAGGGAAAACCTCCTGCTCAGAGAAACAGAGGACTCCATCTTAGGCTGGTTAAAATGAGAGTTTTAAGGTGAAAAGGAGGAGATACAGAGGCGCTCTGGTGGCACAGCATTTAAGTGTTCGACAGCTGTCTGAAAGACTGGCTGTTTGATCCCACCCATCTGCTCCACAGGAAAAAGACCTGGCAATCTGCTCCTGTAAAGATTACATCCTAGGAAACCTTATGGGGCAGTTCTACTCTGTCACATGGGGTTGCTATGAGTTGAAATCAACTCAGTGGTACTCAACAACAATAGCAACCTAAACATAATTAAACCATGTTTCTTTCCTTCTGGAGGTTGCAAGGCGGAGGCTATGATCTGGCTGAGATATTTCGATTACTCAGAAAATTCTGAAGGATTAGAATTGTCTTTTTAGGGTGCAATGGCAAATAGTAATTTACTTTTTGGAGAAGTTAAAAAACTGTTTGCATAAAGTGGACTTTAAAGGATTCAAGGTTAACAACTGTTTTGTCACAGAGGGGCTTTGCAATTTCATGGTCACCTTGTCTCCAGTCTGCACCCTATCTCCTTGTTAGCAGTCAGGGTGCATTCCACACTGGTCAGTGACCTTTGTGAATTTCCTGTGTACTCAGAGGAATCCATCAGTTTGGGCCTCAGTTTCCTTTTTTATTAACAGTGTCCACATTAAAGTTTGAGAAGCACTGCTCTAATGGAGTGTCCCAGTGATAAGCAGTGAAAAGGACAGATGGATGGTGTCATGGATTGAACTGTGTCCCCCAAAAATGTGTGTCAACCTGGTTAGGCCATGATTCCCAGTATTGTGTGGTTGTCCTCCATTTTGTGATTTTCCTATGTGTGATAGACTGTAATTTCTGCCTGTGGTTAAAGAGGATTAGGGTGGGATGTAACACCCTTGCTCCGGTCACATCCCCGATCCAATATAAAGGGAGTTTCCCTGGGGTGTGGCCTGCACCACCTTTTATCTTACAAGAGATGAAAGAAAAGGGAAGCAAACAGAGAGTTGGGGGACCTCATACCACCAAGAAGCAGTGCTGGGAGCAGAGCTTATCCTTTGGACCTGGGGTTCCTGCGTGGAGAAGCTCCTAGTCCAGAGGAAGATTGATGACAAGGACCTTCCTCCAGAGCCAACAGAAAGAGAAAGCCTTCCTCTGGAGCTGATGCCTTGAATTTGGACTTCTAGCCTGCCAGACTGTGAGAAAATAAATTTCTCTTTGTTAAAGCCATCCACTTGTGATATTTCCATTATAGCAACCTTAGATGACTAAGGCAGATGGGGACCCAGGATGTTGGGAAACAGTCAGACTACTGGCTTATAAGAGAGCTAAACAATCATTGTCCTCAGGCTAAGGGGACAGACAGTCAAAAAATCATAGGTTTCATGAGGGGCAAACATATAAGATGAAGGACAGACAGAAACAATCCCTGGCATGAGGTGATCATAGTCACAAGCTGTATGAGGGACAGAGCAGGCACAGGAATAGATAAATGAGAATTGACCAGTTTCAAGGGTAAATACACAAGTGTTGGTTGGTACATTTATTTATTTGTTAATTCATACTCTAATCATTTATTAAATATTCTAGGGTGCCAGGCTCAGCACTAGGTACTGGAAGTAAAAACTGAATAAAGTTCAGTTCCTGCTTTCATGGCGCTCAGTTTATTAAGATAATTGTTGTTTTGTTGAGTTAATTTTCGACTCATAGAGATCCCACGTGACAGAGTAGAACTGCCCCACAGGGTTTTCTAGGTAAGGCTGTAACCTTTACGGGAGCAGATGGTCAGATCTTACTCCTGCAGAGCCACTGAATGGGTTCAAACTGTTGACCTTTTGGTTAGCAGCTGAGCACTTAACCATTGCACCACCAGGGCTCCAATTTTGAAACTACTTTTTGTGTATCCTAGACTTGAGCAATGTGTAAATATACTGAGGAAATGGGAACCAGATTTCTCACTACTATAGGTATTCTCGTGTGTGTGTGTGTGTGTGTGTGTGTGTGTGTGTGTGTGTGTGTGTGTTTGTATATACACACACAGATATATTCCTCAACTATGCCCATTGAGATGGTCTAAAAGCCACGACACAACAGTTGTAATGAGCACACCCTGAGCCCGGATCTGGATTTCTAAATATCATTCTCTATTAAAAGGAACCAAGGATTTTTGGAGAAAAGGATGACCCCAAGGCTGGCGCAGCAAAACTAGAAGTTAATTCTGGAACGTGTTATTGTGCAAGAAAGTAAGGAATTGTTCACAGAATAATGAGAACAAAAAAAGGGAGGGGGACAACAGAGACAGGTTGAAGAGATTCCCACAGACCAAATCTGGGATAATTTGGACATCAAAATAAACAATAATAATAATGCCTCATAACCAATTGATTGAAGCCTTGGTGGTGCAGTGATTAAGAGCTATAGCTGTGAACCATAAAGGTCAGCAATTTGAATCCACCAGCCCCTCCTCGGAAACCCTATCGGGCAGTTCGACTCTGTCCTATAGGGTCCCTATGAGTTGGAATCGACACGACAGCAATAGGGATGGGGTATAACCAATTGAATAAAATAAAAAAATCCATGAGTCATAACAATATAAATAAATGATAAATAAATAAATGGTAGAGAAAGGGAAACTCTTTCCTTCAGCAGAATTGGAACTATTAGATAAAAAAGAAATGATGGCATTAGAAAGATATTAATGGATGCTAAAAGTAGAAGGTTAATGTTTGATGAGGAATAAGATATTTATATAGTCTCCAAGTATCTCCAACCAAATTACTTACCAGTTATAAAAGGGAAAATAGCAAATTCATAGTGGAGAGACCTGGTAGAGATAACTTAAATCAAGTGATCAAAGATATCATTATCAGTATTGGGACAAACTGACATTATGTGCCTACTGTGAGGGACATACTATCACTTTCATAGTATGCCTGCCAAAATGCATAACCTAAGTCTAATCATGAGGAAACATCAGATAGATCCAAACTGAAAGATATTCTACCAAAGAATTGCTCTGCACTCCTCAAACCTCTAAAGGTCAAAAATGATGAAAAAGGACTGTGAAAGAATTCCAGATTAAAGGAGATTAAGAGATGTGACAAATAAATGAAATACATGATCTTGGATTTGAACCTGCACTGGGGAAAAGCTATACAGAATATTTTGGGGGCAGTTGATGTATTTTTTACTATGAATTAGAAAATAGATTGTTATTGTTGTTGTTAGGTGCCGTTGAGTTGGTTCCAACTCACAGTGACCCCAGGTACCACAGAACAGAACACTGCCCAGTCCTGCACCATCTTCACAATCATTGTTATGCTTGAGCCTATTGTTGCAGCCACTGTGTCAATCCATCTCTTCAAGGCTCTTCCTCTTTATTGCTGACCCTCCACTTTACAAGCATGATGTCTTTCTCCAGGGACAGATCTCTCCTGATAACATGTCCAAAGTATGTGAGATGTAGTCTCACCATCCTTTCTTCTAAGGAGCATTCTGGCTGTACTGCTTCCAAGACAGATTTGTTCCATCTTTAGGCAGTCTGTGGTATATTCAGTATTCTTCACCAACACCATAATTCAAAGGCGTCGGTTCTTCTTCGGTCTTCCTTATTTATTGTCCAGCTTTTGCACAAATATGAAGCAACTGAAAACAAAGTTTTGGGTCAGGCACACCTTAGTCTTCAAGGTGACATCTTCGCCTTTGAACACTTTAAATAAGTCTTTTGCAGCAGATTTGCCCAATGCAATGTGTCTTGATTTCTCGACTGCTGCTTCCATGGGTGTTGATTGTGGATCCAAGAAAATGAAATCCTTGGCAACTTCAATCTTTTCTCTGTTTATCATGATGTTGCTTATTGGTCCAGCTGTGAGGATTTTTGCTTTCTTTATGTTGAGGTGTAAATTTACTAGTTTTGGATAATTATACTTTGATTGTATAAGAGAATGTCCTTGTTCTTAGGAAATATACATCGTCCTTGTTATTAGAAAATACATACACTTAAGGGTAAATGAAAAAAATATCTTCAACTGATTCACAAATGGCTCAGAAAAGAAATATATATATTCCCCATATATATATGACAAAATGTAAACAAATGGTAAATCTAGGCAAAAGGTCTATAGGATTTCCTTGTACTATTCTTGCAATTTTTTTTTAAGTTTAAAATTAGATGAAAATAAAAATTACCCAAAACGTGACAGTACGATTGCAACTGGGAAATGGCATTTAGGGGATTTGGAAACTTCTAAAGTGCTTGAAATTTGTTGTTTCTTAATATGAATATTAGATGTTTCTTAATCTCAGTATTAGGTGCACATATGTTTATTTTATTATTCTTAAAATTCTCAAAGTATGTTTTATACTTGCTTCTGTAGGTATGATTCATTTCATAAAAATAATAAAAAGAGACAATGAAGGTTAAGTAAATATCAGTGATGACACTATTTATTTATGGTGAAGTCAGAGATAGACCCCAAATCTCTGGACTTCCTCAAGTTCTTTTCTCTGTCTTGTGTTGAGAATCATGATAAGGTTAATATGCACTTGACCAGAGAAACTGGAAACACCCCAAACTGGCCCCAACCAGCCATCCCTCTTCACATAGTCCTAGAGGGAAATATGGAGCCCTCGTGGTGCAGTGGTTAAGAGCCTTGCTGCTTACCAAAAGGTTGGCAGTTCAAATCCACCAGCTGCTCCTTGGAAACCCTATGGGGCAATTCTGCTCTGTCCTACAGGGTCGCTATGAGTCAGAATCTACTCGACGGCAACGGGATTGGTTTTTG
This sequence comes from Dugong dugon, assembly GCA_030035585.1. Lineage (NCBI taxonomy): Eukaryota > Metazoa > Chordata > Mammalia > Sirenia > Dugongidae > Dugong > Dugong dugon. Next base: position 58,807,781 of record CM057467.1, on the reverse strand, counting down.
TTTTTTTCTAGGGGCTTACATGTGACTACAGAGGCAGATGCGTGACTTGAGACCCACAAGTCCTGTGAATATAAACAACTTGAGAGATTCGTGCCTGTGGTATCTTGCAAGCTTGTCCAGTCATATAATTTCTTTGTCTGCTTTCTTATTATATAACTATAAAAGATGTCAACAGTACATTTAAATTTTCCTGTAGAGAGGAAATATGCAGATCATAATGAAGGTATGAATATGCTTGTAACCATATGTTTGTTCTAACAAAAAAATATGCCAGTAAAAGAAATGTTCCATTTTGAAGTTTTCGGCACTGTGTGGTAGTGGTGGGCTGAAACTTCCATGGTGGGTTTTTTTTTTTTTTTTTTCTTCTGGTTTTCTTCCCCTTGTATTATCTTTACATTTTTCAATCTAAAAGTTTCTATACTACCACCTCCTCCCTGCCCCCCACCTTGCTCCTTTGTATTAAAGTGAGGCCTGAAAACACATTCTAAACAATGTCATATTCCATATACTTGGAGACAAAGGAAATGGTTGCTTAGCAACAAGGCCCTGGTGAAAATGTGAATATTCTTTTCCTCTTCCTTTCCATTTTAGGGCAATGCTCAATAAGCTGTTTGCAAAGAGATCCAGGGCTAGGAAAAAAGTTCTGCCTAAAACAGACAAGGACGAGGAGGAGAAGGAAAGCAATAAGTAAGGATGAGTTGTCACAATTCAGGTGCCATTCTCAGTGGCAAAACGAATAGAAAGAAGGAATTGGAGAGACTTGGACACAGGTGAGACAGAGAGCATTATCTTTCCACTTTCCTTCTGGTTCCCATGACATCTCCAAAACAATCTTCGATTCCAGTCAGCTAGCTAGGAATGAAAGGCACAGAGAGAAGCCAACACACACTGTCAGCCAGTCAAAGCTCTCCTGTCTTGAGGGCTTTAAGCACAGACTGGGAGAGGCAGTACCTGAAAGCATATTTTGTTTGTTATCAGACCTCCTTATAAGGACTATCCAGCCTCTATAAGATGAGTATTGTTATATTCCAATGAACTTTGGATTAGCGGCATTTTCCCACATCATTAAATATTTCATGAAAACATGATTGTTCAGAAGCTTATGTTATAGATATCACATGATTGAATTACCCATACCTTACCTTGAATTTATTTATTTTGAGCAATTTGCTTCTACTAATGTTGCTTCTATGAATTAACTCTTATATAACTCTTTATATCTCAGGAAATTTACATATGACAGGTGGCTAATAGTAAAATTAATAGGTCAAAGTTTTGAACCCTTTCAATATTCTTGATTCTATAAATCAATTACTTTTCAGAAAGCTTGCACTAATACCAATAAATTTTTATGATTTGATGGGGAATAACGTCAATATTTTATATAACTTCTATTTGATTACTAGTTATTTACTTATTTATAGTGTATTCCTAAATCTTCCTTTGTAGTTTCTGATCATATTATTGCCCATTTGAGTTTTTGCCTTTTTTTATTGATTTATAAAACTCTTTACATACATACACACACACACACACACACATACATACTTTTAAATATCCTTTATACAATGACAACTGAAATAAAGAGTGGGGGCACAAGAGGAGGGACAAATATAAAGGATATGAATTTGAGGTCATACTTATTGAAACTGTATGTTATTTGTCATTTATTTTATTTTTTGATATACAGACATTTTAAAGAGTTTTCATAGAAGCCTAAAGAACACCGTTGAAGAACAAAATTCCTGGCATCTGATTGTCTGTTTGAATATTGACTCTGCCATTTCTGTGCTGCATGGTTTTGGTCAAATGACTTTAACTTCTTTCTGCGTTAGTTTTCTCCTTTATAAAATGAGCATCTTAATTGCGCCGAACTCATGGAGGATGATGAGATTTCATCAAATTAATACATAAAAAGCACATAGAATAATTCTTGGCAATTCTTGGCCCATGCTAAGCACTCAATAAGTTAAAATAGCTAGTATCATGTCACAAATGTATTAGTCTATTTCTTTGAGGTTTATTTCATGGTTTTACGTTCATACAGTCTACATCTATGGAAAAACTATAAAGTATTCATTTACATTTTGTTCTATTTTCTTCAGTCATTATTTTTTTTACATTTAACTCTTTAACTCATCAGAATTTATTCTGATGTATTGCAAGAGGTGAGTTAACTTGATTTTTCTCCGAAAGGCTCAATGTCCCCATTTGTCAAGTAATACACCTCTTCTTATTGGTTTATAAAATTTCTTTAGCATTTTTTATATACACTTGGATCTGTTTCTGGATTATCGGTTATATTCCATTGTTCAGGCTTTTTATTTCTATCCAAGTGCCACATTTAAAAAAACAGTAAGTTTTAGTATTTAGTAGGTCAATTCTGATCTCATCATTTTCAAAATTCTCTTAGCTATTTTTAACTGTGAAGTAGTCCAGGTGAGCTCCTGAACAATTTTAATAAGTGAAACACATCGTTGGGGTATGAATAGAACTTCATTGACCTACAAATTGATTTAGGAAGAACTAACACTTTGGAAATATTTTCTCCATTTACAAAATTTTCTTTTATATTTCTCAATAGTTTTATTGTTTTTTTTTCATAAAGCTTCCTACCTGTTTTTTAATATTCTTGCAATTTACTTTTTTTTTTTTTTGCTAATTGAAAAAGCAAGTTTCTCCCCTGTTGTAACAAACTAGATGTAAGAGGAAACAAGTGACGGTCATGGGTGGCATTTTGACCTGGGTGTTAGTCCCTTATAGTGTCTTTGAGTGTTCTTTTAGTAACATGCTTTGATTCTGACAGGGACTACTTGTCAAACCTCACTTAAACTTGAGACGGGGATACTCTGTTTCTAAAGAGTTGTGTTTTCTTTTTTTTCTAATTAATTTAACACGTTTTAATTGTGTTCCAACTACACATGCAAGGTTTGTTTGCAGAGACATAAATAGTCCCTGCTGTATAGACCTTACATTAGATAATTGATTTAACGACAGCTGTGATAAGTATAGATTGCTCTGGTGGTGCAGAGTTAAGTGCTCGACTGCTAACTGAAAGGTTGGCGGTTTGAACCCACCAGCTGCTCTTCGGGAGAAAGATGTGACAGTTTGTTTTTGTAAAGATTACAGCCTTGGAAACCCTATGGGGCAGTTCTACTCTGTCCTACAGGGTTGCTATAAATTGAATTGACTCGATGGCAGTGAGTTTTATGGATTTGATGATAAATATTAGGGAGAATGGCCTGGCCACAAGAAGAGGGTCTAATTTGGGACACTTATGTGGGGCCAGGGCAGGTAATCTCTAGGAAGTGAGATTTAAGTTTAGCTCTGAATAATAAATAGGAATTACCTCTGTAACATGTGAATGTTCCTGACAGAGGAGTGGGCCAGAACACAGGGTATTTAAGGAATTAAGACAGGGCCAGTGTGGCTGGCAAGTAGAAATAGGGATTGAGGCAAAATTGGCATTAGATGAGTTAAGCCATTGGGGTAAATCCAGGTAAGGTTTTTAACTTTAAGAGGAAAACAAAAGCCACTTTGAAAAAAATTAAAAACGGAAAAGCTAAGAAAGTATCTAATGCATTTTTCCTCTTAGAAAGCAGGATAATTCTCCTTGGTTACACTGCCATAGTCCTTGAGGAAATAGTCCCGTGATATTTAAACTTCTTCAGCCTTGAGAAAGGAAAATCTTGCTTCTTCCCAGCTTTCCTGACAGAGGTCATTGCCACAAACCAGGCTAGTGTCTGTCACAAGATGGAAATTACTTAAGGCATCATTGACTTACAATCTTGTTTACTGTTCTCTTGTCAGTACTGATCATAAGCAAACCTCTGTAAACCCCCTTTGTAAAAGGACTGTCTGTGGAACAAAGGCCCTTCTGTGAAATTCAAGAATGGTGAATGCCAAACAGGCTTATGTAATGTTAAATTATCAGAAGGACCTGAAAGACAGAACATCCTGTATTTGAGGCAAGTTAGGGTAGAGCTTCTCTCAACTTTGGCACTACTGACATATTTTGGCCAAATAATTCTTTGTTGTGAGGGGCTGTTCTATTTACTGTCGGATGATTAAAAGTATCCCTGACCTCTACCCACTAGATACTAGTAGCACTATCCCCAGTTGTGAAAACCAAATGCTCCCTGGGGGCAAACATTGCCCAGTTCAGAAACACAGAGATTATAAAAAGTCTTTGGGTTTCCCAATCAAAACGATTCTACCCATTTTTGTTTTGCCGTGAATTCATCCATACCATAACATTTAATAAATGAGATTCACAGTTATTGATAACTGCTAACTCTCCTACAGTGTATAAAACATTGTCATATATATCTTTATATTCACTACTTTCAGTAAACATTTACTAAATACCAGCTTTTTGTAGGCACTATGCTAACTGCTAGGGCTACAATGTCAAATGACACATCGTTGCAAGGGGCTGAGCCTACTAGGGAAAGCAAAAAATAAATAAGTGAGAGAGTGCATTGCAGGAGTCTGATAAAAATGTGACAGAAGTTGGCTGAGAGATGAGAAGAAAAATGGTTAGACTCCCAAGTGAGGGGTGGAGCTCCCAAGAAATGATAACTAGTAGCGAAGCTTTTGTTGAAACCAGAAACATGGGCAAGTATTTTTCAGGCTGATGAATCTGACAAGTGGTTGGGAACTTCAAGACTTGAGACAATATTCTAGATCGTGTATTATGATCATCTCTGCTTTACAGATGTGAAAACTGAAAGGTTAACCAGAAAGCTTAGGGTCATTTAGCTAGATGATGACAGAATTAGCCTATTGATTTAACTATTTCTTAGATTAACACTGCTTCACTTTTCCAGTTGAATACAATGGGGTAAGAGCCGCTCAGAGAGTACTCTTGATCAATAAACCAGTTGCTATGGAGTTGCCTCTAATTCATGGCAGCCCATGTGTTTCAGAGTAGAACTGTAGTCCATAGGGAAGTAGATTCCCAGGCCTTGCTTCTCGGGTGCTTCTGAGCAGACTCAAGGTTCCAAACCTTTGGTGAGAAGCTGAGTGTTAACCATTTGCACCACTCAGGGATTCTCAAAAAATAAACTACAGTAATAAAAAATGCTCCCTTACATTAAACCCACCCACTGCCATTGAGTTGATTCCGACTCATAGTGACCCTACAGGACAGAGAAGAACTGCCCCATAGGGTTTTCAAGGAGCCGCTGGTGGATTTGAACTGCCGACCTTTTGGTTAGTAGCCAGATGCTTAACCACTGTGCCAGCAGGGTGCCTTCCTTACATTAGTATATTTCAGATACTACATTCATAGAAATCTCCTGTGATATTTCCACCAACACTGTCAGTTAGGCAAGGAATGCATTATCATCTCTGCTTTATAGACAGAAAGAGGAATCTTGTTGAGTGTGTTTAAGTATAGTGCTGGCAAAGCATGCCTGCCCTTCTCAGCATGGATATATAGTTCCCACAGGGCAATGTAATGGTTCATTGTATTTTAGCTTGTCATTGTATTTTAGCACCAGGATACTGCCATCATCCTGCTATCCTTGAAAACAGTTCAAGTTCTGCACTTAGAACTGAAATTATAGTGTCTCAAAGCTAAATTTAAAAGAGCAATTTACTGCTGTCCCCATGAAGAAACAGAACCAACGTAATAAAAAATTTCTAAAGATTATTCTGTACTTTGTACAGTTGCTAATGCAGTTGTATGACTCATAGGGAGCAGCAAACCATCTGTCATTATGAAATATTTAGAAAGTGGAACAGTACTTGGCCAGAGGTAGTACTCAACAAATCTGTGTTAGATGAGGAGATGGATAGAAAAGTGGATGGGTAGATGGGGAAGTGGATGAAAGGATGGCTTCTCCCAGAAATGAGAGGCTGTGACCTGTTTCTCAACAACATGGCTTATTTGTCTAGCTTCACTTTTCTGCCAGGGATGTTCCCAGCTCTTGTTGAAAAGAACAAGGAAGATGAACCATGTTGAAATGAAGGGCAGCCGTTTAGATTGGAAATCTTCCTAAAGGAGGGGTGCTCACAACCCACTCTATTATGACTCTTATGACTCTAATTATCAGACTCAAACTTGGACCTCCCACTTCCTTGCTGTCATATCCAGTTAGTTACTAAGTCTTGTCACACCTCCCTTTAATGGGGCATTCCAAAACTGTCCCTTACTATTTCTTTTCTTGTCTCTTTTACTCAGACTCCTATCACGTCATTTTTGGGCTGTTACAATATTTTCTCAACTGGTCTGTCTTCTCCTTGCTTTTCCATTTTATCTTGAGCATCATATGTAAACTAAAATTTAAACACTTCTTTTGTTGTTTCTTCTATCTTTCAAAACTTTCAGTGGCTTTACCTGATAAAGCTCAAATTTCTTGTTCTAGCATACTAGGCCCTCCCATAAACAGGTCCCTAAGTGACCAGGTTCCTAACTTCCTAACTTACCAAGCCCCTTCTTACTTTATCTCTGTATAAACCCATTCAAACCTGGATAGTGTCTTTATTGCACACAGAACATGCTTTACATCTCACTTCTCACCTTTCATTCATTTGTCCAATACTTACGGAGAAGCTTCTGTGTAGGCTGTGTAGTAGATAGTGACTATTTAGAAAAAGACAGGATATGAAAAGGCAAAACTCCTGCCTTCGAGGAGCTCAGTGTTCTGGGGTATATTTAAACTATTTTATTAAAGCATTAACACACTGCAATGAATAAGAAGAAGATCCTGGAGGAGCCCAGGGTAGGGATACCTCAGACTAAATCGATAACTTCCTTCTTTGGGGCATATCTGTTTCTCTGCCTCAGCACTTCCTTTAGTACAATTTTACATATACCCTCTTTTTGTAATTATCCATCATCCCTGTAGCCAAGGATAGAGTCTTATTCACTTCAGGCTCCAAAGAACCCAGTTCAGTGGCAGATCAATACACACTGACACGTATGACTGTGGGCAGTCACTGATTGCGCACTCTCTGACAGGTACTATGCTAAATCTTTATACACGTTTTCCCAGTTGATATTCACACCAAAGTAGGTATTATTAACATAGTTATAATATCTGTATTTTAATAGTGATATCAAATAGTTTGTCCAACAACTGTTAAGTAGAGGAGCCAGGATTAGAACCCAGGTCACTGTGATGTCAAAGCCCGTGGTCTTAATCACTTCCAAATACTAAAGTATAAATGACCTAGTGATGAATGAGTGAATGTTCCTCTCTGTGGATGGCCCCTCTTCACTTAAGATTTCATAAAACCTTGGAAGAAGTCATGTGCATTCAAATTTTTCTTTCTCTTAAAAAAGAGTGATTGAAGTTGAATAGAAATATGAAATTAGTCATTCTAGTGAAGTCACAAGCTCCAGACACATGCAAGGTGTTAAGACAGATAAGAAGTGTGATGAGCACTAAACATTGATACTGAAAGAGTTGGGAGTGGAGGCCATGTACTTATCTAGAGAGGAATCACATTATGTTTTCTGCTTCATGTGACCAATAAAATAATGGGACAAGGAGTGATAATTATAGGGGAAAGACATGGTTGTGTTCTGGAGGATTCCATCAGGGTTCACTCTCCCCCCAGCCAATACAGCTGCCTTGCTTTGTCCTTTCTGTTCAGAGAGGTAACATCTCATTCTTCTCTAGCTGCAGAATCCAAGGGACAGAATCACAAAGGAGGCAGCTTGCTTGTACAGAGGGACAATTAGCTGCACTGGGTTTGGCAGGATTTGGCAGCAGTCCCATGTTGGCCACTGTAATAAGGTAAGGAAATGAAATTATGTTAATGAACAATGCTGGTCAGTTAGCTCATTGTGACGTCCCTTCACCTGAACAAATCCTTGGGTACTAGGAAGTTTTTTGTAGCCTTTGGGGCTTTTAAAATCCTCTGATGGTGTTGGCTTGGCTGAAGCAGCCATCAAGGATACACTCTAGGTCAGAGCTATTCAGAGGAAGCAGCTATCTTAAAGTGGAAAGAACATGGAACTTGACTTCAGGATACGCAGGTTTCTGACTGTGGCTTGGCCTCTTACCAGCTGTGTGAACCTTACTGAGCCTCAACTTATTGTCTATAAATGGAGATAAAATGTCTGCAAAAAGGTTATTTTGATGACTAAATACAATTTTACTTATGAATGGGTCTACAATATGAGACACACTGAATATTTTTTCTTGTCTTTAAATGACCAAGTTGAAGACTCCCTTCACCTGTATCCCGTAGATTTGAGTGGAGACTGGCCTTTGCTGACTGATGGAAACAGGTGAATTGGATGAAGATCCAAATATAAACAAAATAATAAAAGCAAAAAAAAAAAAAAAAAAGGAATAAAATCCAAAACTATTAATGTATAAATATCTCCTGCCTCTTTCCTTTCCCTCAGCCACTAAGGAAAACTCTGGTATTGACTACTCTTTGGGTATACTGTTGGTTAAATCCCTCTTTATAGGTCTGAAGACTTCCTGGTAGTGACCAAATAACAATTTTCTTCTTTCTCTTATAACTCTGTGTTATCGATTGCCTTGAATAAGTTATACTAAGAACTGAAAATCTCTTCCCCAAAAGACAAATTATATACAGTGCATTAAGAGATGAGGATACGTAATGCTTTCAAAATACTGTGAGAACTGTCTTTGTCCAAAACTATGTTTGCTTTCTATTCGAGGAATAGAAAAGGCCTTGCTCATAGCTCTGCCTCAAATCAGGCAAGATATTTGCAATTTTATTTAGTCAAAGTCAACCATTTATACCCTAGGTGAGGGGAAAAGCAGCCTCTCAGGCAGATGAGCAGAGTGCAGGCTTGGTTAAATTACACCCTCTCCTGGGTCAGGTGCTTTTATATGAAACCTGAACCACTGTTCCTGGTGGACCTGATAAATGGGATGATAGCATCCCACCAACCCTTTTAAAGTCTTTGTTGGTTGATACCCACTGAGAGTAGTTGTGGGTTGCATGCAAACCCCTGTATGTCTTCCTCTATTATCAAGTAAGCATGGATCAAGGACTGTTCAGAAATACGAAGAAAAAAACACAGATTAAAGTATTAATACAAATTAATTGAGTATGTACTATGTATTGACCATTGGGCTAGGTGCTTTAAAAATTTCGTTTCATTGGATCCCCAAATCCTTTTTTTACAGCTGGAAAAATTATAATTCAGAGGTGAAATAAAATCACACAGGAAACAAATATCAGAGCTAGGTTTTGACTTGAAGCCTTTGGGCTCCCTTCTCACGTCCTCTGTTTATAGCATTATGCTGCCTTACAACATCCTATTCTGTGTGATGTTGTCAATTTTCCTTCTTCCCAAGGCTTCTCCCACATTACAATCTAAGTTAATCTACTGATTATTCTTCCAGGGTAAATGCATGAGGGATTAAGCTTTTGCTAAAAAAACTGTACAGTATGTTTTTAATCTGGAGATCTATTTTCATTTTCTGATTGATTATATCTTCACTTGTCTGTGAAGTGAGCTGGTCAGAGAAAATGAGCACTGATCCACCTGACCTACCAGCATCCGTTATCAGTGTGCCTGATAAGAAATCTATTCATCCATTGCGTCAATCATTCTTTCAGCAAACAAACATTATTGATAACTTATTTTGTTTTAGACTTGGCCGGGCATCATTCAGGATTATGAAGACAAGAAATGTGACTGCAATCAAGGATTTTATTCAAGTGGGGAATATAATCATGAATAGAAATATTTATGATACTCACTTATTCTTAAAAACTCTGCAAAAGTGTTATCTCCAGAAGCCCTTCCAGGTTAAACTAAACCAGAACCAGACGCGTTGCCGTTGAGTCCATTCTGACTCGTAGTGACCCTATACGTCAGAGTAGAACTGCCCCATAGGGTTTTCAAGGCTGTAATCTTTATGGAAGCAGACTGCTCCATCTTTCTCCTGAGGCAGTGGGTTCGAACTGTTGACTGTTTGGTTAGCGGCAGAGCGCTCAACCACTGTGCCACCAGCCTCAGGTTATACAAAAAAACAAAAAAAAAACAAAAAAAACCAAACCTGTTGCCCTGGAGTCGATTCCATCTCATAGTGACCCTACAGGACAAAGCAGAACTGCCCAATAGGGTTTCCAAGGAGCAGCTAGTGGATTGGAACTGCCAACCTTTTAGTTAGCAGCCAGGCTCTTAACCACTGTGCCACCAGGGCTCCTAGGTTATACTAGGTATTCATATTTTGTGTTACCACATTACTCATGCATAATGCTTTGTTAACAGTTAGCTACGTAATATTGAAATTATCTGTTTGTATTTTTATCTCCGGAGTGGAAGGTGTGCTACGTGTGGGCTGGGATTTTCTTTTATCTTTGTCCCTTCTGTACTTTATGCCATGTCTGCCATACATTTGTGACTATGAATAAGTGTGAAACTGAAGTCTTAAAGTACTAAAATAGAATAATGTAACAACTTCAATGGAAGCATAGTGGATTAAAAGCTGCTTAAAGAGTCGGGGGAAAATTCCCAGAGCAAGTTACACTTAAGAAGGAGGAACAAATAGTTAACAAGCACCATGAGGGAACACTTTCTGAAAAGAACTATGAAAAAAGAGAAGGATAAATGAGATGTAGTCAGAGTTCATAGCATGAGCAAAGACAGCCATGGAGGTATGAAGGTGCATAGTGTGCTAAAGGAACAGTGAATGATCTGCGAATGAGGGGTAATTAAATATGGATGGGAAAGAGACAATGCTGTGTAGGTATACAGAGAACAGACTTTTTAAAGGGGTTATATAGAAGGATTGTGTCCCTGGGTGGTGCAAATGATTAATCTCTCAGCTGCCAACAAAAAGTTGGTGGTTTGAATCCACCCAGAGATACCTCAGAAGAGAGGCCTGGTGATCTACTTCTGAAAGATTGCTGCCATTTAAAACCCAAGAGGGCCGTTTTACTCTGAAACACACGGGGTCGTCAGAGTCAGAATTAACTCTATGGCAACTGGTTTTTATAGAAGAATTAGAGTTTGAGCCATGTTATGTGGGCAGTGAGGGACACAAAAGGTTTGATAAGCAGAGGGCTTACACGTCACATAGGTATTTTGAAAGATCACCTAGATTATTGCTTTTACATGCATTTTTCTGTTCTTTGAATGTTCTTGGGAATATGCAAGGGTAACACAAGGGGAGTTAAGTGGCGAGGAGGCAGTCATGGTGGCAACTGTGGAAGCATTATTATCTAAACTAATACTTGTATTCTCTTTGTTTACTGTACAGGAAACCATAAGAAATTGGTTATGGGGTTAAGTGTTGTGGATGCAGTTTGGAGCCCTGTTCATTCCAATAATGTTTGCCAAATAAGAAGCTTGTGGGTCGTTATTTAGTTTCTTATATTTGTTGTTGTTGTTCTTTTTTAAGGCCTTGCTGTACCTTCTGATTTTTTAGGATGTTGCTCTTCCACCTTGACATCTTGAAAGTTTTTGGAGCAATACTAATCAAAACACAAAAAACCTTTGTTGTACTCTCTGTAGCCTGTTTTAAGCAGTTTTTTCCTCTCTTCTTCCTCCTGTCTCTGGAGCTGGCTCTAACTTTGTACACTAATCAGTCAGATTCATTTTTCTCTGAGTTTGCTTGCTTGTATCTCCTGTTGTCAAAGCACTGTATGTTTATTGGGTCATATCAACTTCTCGGCAGCATTGCTTTATGAAAATAGCATGGGTTGTCTCATCTGCAGAATATGTGGTTTTATGAAATTGTGTATTTTTAAGTAGAGTTGACCATTGCTACCATGACAGCTTATCATTAGGGCCAAGAGTTATATACATTATATGTACATTATTATTATAAATCATAAAGGGAGATAAAGTTTCTATACTTTACTTGACCTTGTAGAATGTTGACACCAGTAGACTGTAATAAGTTATTACGTATAATATAATACCTAAAGCAACTGCTAAAAAAGCTAGCTAGAGTTCTTCTCAAAAATACTACAGATAAAATGAAATTTTAGACAACATTCATGTAACCCACAGAAAGGCAGGAAAAAGAAAATACAAATTAACAAATAGAAAAGAAATAAAATAGATTTCATTTATATAAAACTCTTGAAATGACAAAATTATAGAGCTAGAGAAAAACCAGTGGTTTCTAGGAGTTAGGGATGGTTGTGGGAAGCGCATAAAACAAACAAAAAAAACCCCGTTGCTGTTGAGTTGATTCCGACTCATAGTGACCCTATACTGCCCCATAGGATTTCCAAGGAGTGCCTGGTGGATTCAAACTGCTGGCCTTTTGGTTAGCAGCCAAGCTCTTAACCACTGCACCACCAGGGTTTCCAGGAAGTGTATAGGTGTGGCTATACAGGGGTAGCTTAAGGTAGGTCTTTGTGGTGGAAGAGTTCTGTATCTTAATTGTGGTGATAGTTACAAAAATCTACACATACGCTATACAGAAACATTTAACCAATGTCAGTTTTTTTTAAAATTTTGATTACATAGTTACATAAGGTGTAACCATTGGGGGTGACTGGATGAAGGGTACATAGAACCTCAGTGTACTTTCTCTGCAATTTCCTGTGTATCTGTAATTATTTCCAAATTAATAGTTAAAAACATGTAGTAATAATTAGAAGTAAAACAAGACATTGTATCTCTTAAATCCTAGTCCAACTCTCCTTCCCCTATATTGCATGCCTGTTGAAAGGGCCAATAGCAAAACTTTAGGAACATATGAAAAATCCTCTACATCTTCAAAGCTAGTTTTCTTTTTTGAAACTTCCTGACAAATTTGTGGACGCTATTTTACCTATTACATCTACATTTGCAGTGTCAGACTTCACCCTGTGTAAATTATGCCTTGAAGACTTTCTTGAGTCCCCCAGCCCGACACTAGCATTTCCTTTTTCAGAATTCATATAGCCCTTGAAACTGCTCCCACACCATTTAACATGATCATATACAGTCTAGTGCTTTTCACTGTATCATATTTACTAACCCTATTAATGTAACCAGTTTATAAATTCCATAAGATCAGGAATAAGTGTATGTTTTCTGTCTGTATACCTGGCTCAGAGATATTTGTTAAATCCTTTGTAGGCTGATAAAATTGTGGTCAGGTACAGTCACTAGAAAGTTGTTTGTAAAATTTTAAAAAGCAAAGCATTCTCAAAATTGACTAAAAATGACGTTTCGGAAGCACATTTCCCAAGGATTCAAATGTTGACCTAAAGCAAAATCTATTTCTTATTGCCAAAATTTTATCCAGAACATCACATCTCTTTCTGTTGCAATAAAAGAAAACCCAATTAAATTGGCTTGAACATTTTATTGGTGAATGTAAATGAAAGTTTAGGGATACTTCAGGAAGGCCTGATCCAGGGGCTAATGATACTACCAAGAATCTGACTACTGATCTCTGTAATTTTCAGCTTCAGAGTTTGCGTAGTGTCCCAGTTGTTCCAGCTCTCCCTTAATTATACAACAAAATGACTGCTGCAGTTCCAGTTCTGACATTCATACCACAATCTCCAGAGGAAGAGAGTGTTCTAAGAAGAAAGAGAGGAATCTGTTCTTTCTCAGGTTATGAATGGAAAAGCCACCGGGCATTTCTTTGATTCTGAGTTCTGTACCCATCCCCAAATCAGTCATTATAGACAAGGGGATGAAATACCCGAGTCAATTATAGTAAATCATAAACCACTCCTGGATCTGATGGTGGGGATCAGTAGTACCCAATTTAAATGGCTGAGAATGCATGGGTAATGATTCCTTCAATGCAAAAATTTTGGGACTGTTGTTGGACAGAAGGACAGAAGGAGATGTAGATGTTGAGAATGCAACCAATAATGTCCACTGCAAAAATATTGGGGAAAAGCATTCATATAAAGCAGAAACTGTACTGGGGAGGACCTCAGAATCCTTTTCCTTTAGAGCTGGGCCAAGAGTCAGAAGACACGGTTTCAGCTATGACTTTGCCTTTGTTGAATTGGACAAATCAATTAATTTCTTCGAGCTTCACTTTTTAGACTTTAATTAAGGTGGAGATAATAATGCTGATTCACTCAATGATTGTGAGGATCAAATGAAACAATGATTGTAGAAGGGCTTAAAAATCCATAATTAGAGTTAAATAAAGATAAGATGACTTTGTGTATCTTTCATATATATGCCTGTATATTAGTATACTTACAGATGTATTTATTCTGTCATTTGATATTTTTCATGTTAGACTTCTTTTTATTAACATTACTGTCTAAAAAACATAAAATAATATTTGTGAGAAAACATGCAACATTTTCTCTTCAGCTATGAATACCACACAATTTTAGTGTTTGTCACTAAAGGAAAGTGATTGTAGAGAGTATGTGTGAGGTGCTTTACATGTACTATCTCATTAAATTCTCCCCCAAACACCATGAGGCCAGTAATATTATCACCACTTCACATATAAGGTAACTGATGAAGTGTCTTATTACACACTAACCAGTTGCTGTGGAGTTGATTCTGACTCATGGTGACTCCATGTATTTCAGAGTAGAACTGTGCTTCAAAGGGCTTTAAATGGCTGTGATCTTTCAGAAGTAGATATCCAGGCCTTTTTTTCAAGGCACTTCTGCATGAGTTTGAACCACCAACCTTCTGGTTAGTAACTGAGCTTTTAACCATTTGTGCCACCCAGGGACTCCATTATCACATTAAAAACCAAAACAAACAAACCCGTTGCCATCGAGTCAATTCCAACTCATAGCTACCCTAGTGAACAGCAAATCTAGATTCAAATCCAAGTATGCCTGATACCAAGTCTATACTGTTTTCACAACAGAATGTATTTGATATGAGGAAAATTTAAGTTTCCCTAGAGTGAAGGAATGTTTGAGCTCTAAGCAAACACCCCTCCAAAATACAGGCTTTCTAAAGGAATATTTCTGGTGTCCTTAGCTGTTGTATAGCTGTTCAAATGTCTAGTATTTAAGATTTCAAAGTTTAGCCTAATCATCTCGCCATCTGTTATGAAATGATAAGCCCATCTGCCACGATATTCAAGACAATATCAGATACCATTTATTCTGTGAGAAGACAAAGACTTTGGAAATACCATGTTTAAACATGTCTGATTACAATATTGTGTTATGCTTAAGAAATTGCAAAGCTACTTCCGTATGGTTGAATAATAGCCAGAGTGCCAGCATTGATAAGATGATGATGAGGCAACCAACTGGAGAATCCAGTTTCCCAAAAGCTGATTTGAGGATTTTCAGATCTGGTATGATGGCCCCTGTAGTAATGACTCCTGCTTTATGTTCAATTATATACATTCTCCAGAAGATTTGGAAGTAATATTCTATACTTACATAGTACTTTACAAACTGCTTTCAAATTCATTACTTATAATCCCCCCATAATATGAGTACACAATATTATTCTTACCCTCATTTTATCCTTTTCTATTTATTCTAGTCATTTTGCATTTTTTTCTATTTATTTTAGAAATAACAAAGCCATGTTCTGAGTGGAACTGCCAATCACATCTTGGGGACCAAATGTGAGACAGCAGGGGCAACATGGTGCTATAGGCAGAAGCACCACACCGTCCCTCCACAGCAAAGATCCAAAAAACTAAGCCAAACAGAGAAAACAGCAATCCTGAAAGCCTAAGCATTAAATGAAGAGATAAAGAACTCAGCCAAGGACCAAATGGAATAAGAAACTGACAGAGAACAGAGAGTGAGGAGAGGTACATGCAGAGGTCCCTATCAGCTAACATGGCATGGATCCCGCATCTTGGACTCCTATCAGAGACCAGTGAATGGGGGTATGAGAAAGCAGCTTCATGGAGCTTCCAGCAGGGGACAGAACAACCGGTAACCAGTGATATATCCTTTCCCACCCCTCGCTTTTCTTCACCCCCACTCGGCCTCCTCTGCTTCCTGCAGCCACAGTCTCTTGGCTGGGAAGCATTGGCTTCACACAGGTGTTGCTTGGATTCTACCTGCCCGCACTGGCTGGCTCCCTAAGTGCCATTTGTTGGCCACTGGTGTTGCTTTTTTCTGCTCTTTAGATTTCTTCCTTACCTCTCAACACCTCCCCCTCTTTTCTCTCAAATACCTGGCTCTGTGCGCTGTCTTTGCTTCTTCCTGAAAGGCTGTGAAACACAACTCCAATGTGAGACTGCTTCCTGGTCTGTACTGCCACTCTGGTGGGATCCCGGGACTTTTGTTAGTTTGTTTTGAACTGTTTGTTTGTTTGTTTTCTTTTTCTTTTCTCAAACTGGGAGCCCTTTCTAGCCAGGCAGTACTGAGTGGCTTGGGACCTACTCCCTCAGTTTGCGCAAAAGTGCGGAGGGATCCCTGAGAGCATTTCTTTTTTCTTGTATTTTTTTTTTTTTGGCGGGTTTTTCTTGTTCTTTTTTTAAAATTTGTTTTGTTTTCTTTTCCCTCTTTTCCCATTTTTATATTTCTTCATTACTCAGTTTCTTATCTCTCTACACATTCCTTCTCTTCCTGTCCCCTGAATACCTGGTGCTGAGTGACATCTCTATGCCTTCCAGCCAGGCTATACTTCACAGCCTGGGAGCAACTTCCCCAGACCTCATAGCTGCACGGTGGGATCCCTGGGAGCTATGCTTTTCTTTTATTCTTTCTAATTTTTATTTATTGATTTTTTTCTTTTCTTTTCTTTTTTTTCTTCTTCTTCTCCTTTTTGTTTTTCTCCATTTCATAGTCTCTCATCTCTCCACTCCAATGGCAAGTTTCCCTGGCACTCTTTTTTGTTTATTTGTATGTTTTTGGCTCCTGTTCCTCTCTCCTCTCTCTCATATCCATATTAGCTCCACCCATCACAATCTCCCCCCTCCATCCTGCCTACCTGCACCATGCGCCAAACATCATACCACCAAGCAGCCCAGGCATGGCCTACCGGAACCTGCCCTGCACCAATTAAAGCCATGATGGCCATAGTAAGTGCCACAAGCAACCCATCCCAGCAACTCCACTTCAGGTAGACCTGCCCAGCTGTACCATATCTGAGTGACTGACCCTGTCAATAGGAGAAGGAGGTGAAAAGTATCGTGCCCACAGATGAGCAAACAACAAAGAAAACACAGCCCTGCTGCTCAGACATAGCAAATTTTTTTTTTAAAAAAGGACAAAACAAACAAATCTACAATCAATAAATGAGGAAAATAACTACTGAATGCCCCAAAGACCAGACAATATCAAAACATTAACAGAAACAGGACGGGTTAGTTCCAGTAGGCATCCAAAATAAAACACCAGATGACTTTTCAGTAGAAGAAAAGGCACGAGAACTACCTGATAGGGAATTCAAATCTCTAATATTCACAGCAATCCAAGAGTTGAGGCAAAAAGCAGACAAAAATGAGGAAAAAATAGACAAATTCATGGAAAAGGCAGACAAATTCATGGAAAATAGACAAAAACGTGGAAGAATTCAGGAAAATAATGAAGGAACAAAATGCCAAAATAAATTCACAACTAGAAATTATACAAAAACAAAAATTAGAAATTCAAAAGATAACAAGATTTCAGAAATGGACAGTGTCATAGAAAGGCTGAGGAGCAGGTTTGAAACAACAGAAGACAAGATCAGCGAAATTGAAAGCAAACACTTGGATACAACCCTGTCTGAGGAAAAATCAGAAAAGAGAATGAAGAAAAATGAAGAGATCCTGAGAACTATGCAGGATACACTCAAAAGCAAAAATTTGTGAGTGACCTGAGTTCCGGAACAGTGGGAGAAAACGGAAAACGCAGAGAGGATTACTGAAGAACTGCTGACAGAAAACTTACCCAAAATCATAAAAGATGAAAAGCTGGCCATCAAGAAGCTCAATGAACCCCATATAGGATAGACCCCAAAAGAAAATCACCGGGGCATATCATAATCACACTCCCTAAAAACAAAGACAAACAAAGAATCCTGAGAGCAGCTCGAGAAAAACAAAAAGTCACATACAGAGGAGAAACAATAAGACTAATCTCAGATCATTCAGCAGAAATCGTGCAGGCAAGAAGGCAATGGGATAACATATATAAAACCTTGAAAGAAAAAAATTGTCAGCCAAGAATAATATATCCTGCAAAACTCTCATTCAAATATGATGGTGAAATTAAGACATTTCCAGATAAACAGAAATTAAGAGAATATGTAAAAACCAAAGCAAACTTACAAGAATTATTAAAGGGAGTCCTTTGATCTGAGAGCAAACAAATTCAGCTCACAGGCTGAATCTAGGATGCAGGATCATACCAGCCAGATACTAATCTAGGAAATGCACTCTCAAGGACTATCCAAAGCCAAAATAAATACAACAGGGAACCAGAGCAGTTAATCTATAAATAATGACAACATCAGAACAGTAAAAGAGGGTATAAATGGTGTAGGTATAAAACCTTCTAATGGAGAGGAAGACAAGTTGATACCGAGTAATAATAGACTGCTTGAAACTTAGAAAGATAAGGGTAAATTTCATGGTAAGCATAAAGAAAGTTAAAAAACCTACTCATCAAAATAAAGAGGAAAAACATAAAGTCTCAGTAAAAACAAAATCTACAAAAACAAAAGGAATGAAAAAAATCTGCAAACAAAAGGAATTCAGCAAAGGAGAGTAAGAAGAACAAAGAAAACGCCAGCACCACAAAAAAAGCACTACAAAATGATGGCAATAACCTCATACCTATCAATAATTACTCTGCATGTAAATGGCCTAAATGCACCCATAAAGAGACAGAGAGTGACAGAATGGGTAAAAAAACAGGATCAATAAATATGCTGTCTACAAGAGACATATCTTAGAAACAAAGACATAAATTCATTAAAAATCAAAGGTTGGAACAAAATATATCAAGCTAATAACAACCAAAAAAGAGCAGGAGTGGCGGTACTAATCTCAGATAAAATAGACTTTAAAACGAAATCCACCATAAAAGAACAAGAAGGACACTATATAATGATTAAGGGGATGATCCATCATGAAGACATACCCATAATAAACATCCATGCACCTAATGACAGGGCTCCAAAATACATAAAACAAACTCTAACAACACTAAAAAGAGAAATTGACAGTTCCACAATAATAGTAGGAGACTTCAACACACTACTCTCAGTAAAGGACAGAACATCTAAAAAGAAACTCAGCAAAGATACAGAAGACCTAAAGGGCATGATCAGCCAAATTGACCTCATAGACATATATAGAACACTCCACCCTACAGCTGCAAAGAACATATTCTTTTCCAATGCACATGGAACGTTCTCCAGAATAGACCACATCTTAGGCCACAGGCAATCCTCAACAAGATCCAAAATTTTGAGATAATACAGTGTATCTTCTCTGACCACAATGCCATCAAGGTAGAAATTAACAACAGAAAGAGCAAGGTAAAAAAATCAATTACATGGAAACTGAATAACACCTTGCTTACAAACCACTGGGTAATAGAAGAAATGAGAGATGGAATCACAAATTCCTAGAATCAAACGAGAATGAAAACACTTCATACCAAAACTTTTGGGACACAGCAAAGGCAGTCTTCAGAGGACAATTTATAGAAATAGATGCACACATCAAAAAGAAGAAAGGGACAAAATCAAAACATTAACTACACAACTCAAACAAATAGAAAGAGAACAGAAAAAAAAAAAAAAATCCCACAGCCACCAGAAGAAAGGAAATAATAAAGATCAGAGCAGAAATAAATGAAATAGAGAATAGAAAAACAATGGAAAGAATCAATAAAACCAAAAGTTTGTTCTTGGAAAGAAAAACAAAATTGAGAAACCACTGGCCAGACTAACAAAAGAGAAACAGGAGAGGATGCAAATAACCCAAATAATAAATGAAATGGGGAACATTACAACAGACCCAACTGAAATAAAAAGTATCATAACAGAGTATTATGAAAAACTATACTCCAACAAATTTGAAAACCTAGAGGAAATGGATAAATTTCTAGAAACACACTACCTACCCAAACTATCACAAGTGATGTTGAAAACCTGAACAGACCCATATCAAGAGAAGAAATTGAAAAGGTAGTAAAAACAACTCCCAACAACAAAAAAAAAAACCCTGGCCCAGACACATTCACTGGAGAATTCTACCAAACATTCAGAGAAGAGCTTTTATCAGTACTACTTAAACTATTTCTGAACATAGAAAAGGAAGTGACACTTCCGAATTCATTCTATAAAGCCAGCATAACCCTGATGCCAAAACCAGGCAAAGATGCCACAAAAAAAGAAAATTACAGACCAATATCTCTCGTGAATATACATGCAAAAATTCTCAACAAAATTCTAGCCAATAGAATTCTGCATCATATCAAAAAAATAATACACCACGACCAAGTAAGATTCATACCAGGTATGCAAGGATGGTTCAACATTAGAAAATCAATCAACATAATCCACCACATAAATAAAAGGAAAGAAAAGAATCACATGATCATCTCAACTGATGCAGAAAAAGCATTTGACAAAGTCCAACACCCATTCCTGATAAAAACTTTCAATAAAATAGGTATAGAAGGGAAATTTCTCAACGTAATAAAGGGCATCTGTGCAAAACCGACAGCCAACATCATTCGTAATGGAGAGAGGCTGAAAACATTCCCCTTGAGAACAGGAACAAGAAAAGGATGTCCTTTATTATTACTCCAATTTAACATTGTGCTGGAAGTCCTAGCTAGGGCAATAAGGCAAGAAAAAGAAATAAAGGGCATCCACATTGGTAATGAAGAAGTTAAACTTTCCCTGTTTGTGAATAATATGATACTATATGTAGAAAACCCTAAAGACTCCACGAGAAAATTACTGGAACTAATAGATTCAGCAGAGTAGCAAGATACAAGATAAACATAAAAAATCAGTTGGATTCCTATACACCAATAAAGAGAATGATGAAAGGGAAATCAGGAAAATAAGACCGTTTATAATAGCCCCTAAAAAAAAAAAAAAAAAAACTTAGGAATAAATCTAACCACGGATGTAAAAGTCCTATACAAAGAAAACTACAAAACACTATTGCAAGAAACCCAAAGGGATTTTACATAAATGGAAAAACATGCTATGCTCATGGATAGGTAGAATCAACACTATGAAAATGACAGTTCTACCCAAAGCAATTTACAAATACAATGCAATCCCGATCCAAATACCAACAACATTCTTTAAAGAGATGGGAAAAACTAATCATTAACTTTATATGGAAAGGGAAGAAGTCCCAAATAAGTAAAGCACTACTGAAGAAGAAGAATAAAGTCGGAGGACTCACACTACCCGACCTCAGAACCTATTATACAGCTACAGTAGTCAGAACAGCCTGGTACTGGTACAACGACAGATACATTGACCAATGGAACAGAATTGAGAACCCCAATGTAAATCCATCCACCTGTGGTCACCTGATCTTTGACATAGGCCCAAGGTCCATCAAATGGGGAAAAGACAGTCTTTTAAACAAAACTGGATGTCCATCTGCAAAAAAAAGAAACAGGGCCCCTACCTCACACCATATAGAAAAACTACTTCAAAATGGATCAAAGACCTGAATATAAAGTCTAAAACTATAAAGTTCATAGAAGAAAAAATAGGACCAACACTTCAGGCCTTAATGCATGGCATTAACAGGATACAAACCATAACCATCAACACACAAAACCCAACAGATAAGCTAGATAACTGGGATCTTCTAAAAATCAAACACCTATGCTCTTCAAAAGACTTCACCAAAAGAGTCAAAAGAGAACCTACAGACTGGGAAAAAATTTTGGGGCATTACAAGTCAGACAAAGGTCTGATCTCTATAATCTACAAGAAAATCCAACACCTCTACAACAAAAAGACAAATAATCCTATTAAAAATGGGAATGGAAATGAACAGACACTTCACCAAAGAAGACATTCAAGCAGCCAACAGACACATGAGGAAATGCTTGCGATCACTAGCCATTAGAGAAATGCAAATTAAAACCACAATGAGATACCATCTCACTCTGGCATTACCGGCATGAATCAAAAAAACTGGACATAACAAATGATGGAGAGGCTGCAGGGAGATTGGAACTCTTGTGCACTGCGGGTGGGAATGCAAAATGAGACAACCATTTTGGAAAATGATATGGTGCTTCCTTAGAAAGCTAGAAATAGAAATGCCATACAATCCAGCAATCCCACTCTTAGGAATACATCCTAGAGAAATAAGAGCCGTCACACGAATAGACATATGCACACCCATGTTCATTGCAGCATTATTCATAATAGCAAAAAGATGGAAACAACCTAGATGCCCATCAACAGATGAATGGATAAACAAACTATGGTACATACACACAATGGAGTATTATGCAAAGATAAAGAACAATAATGAATCTGTGAAGCATCTCATAACATGGATGAAACTGGAGGACATTATGCTGAGTGAAATAAGTCAATCACAAAAGGACAAATATTCTATGAGACTTCTACTGTAAAATCTCATGAAAAAGTTTACACACAAAAAGTAACAATATCTGTTGGTTACAAGGAATGGGAAGGGTTGGGGGGAATACTAAATAGACAATAGATAAGTGGTAACTTTGGTATAGGGTAAGACAGTACACAATACTGGGGAAGCCAGAACATCCTGAACAAGGAAAGGTCATGGAAGCTCCATAGACACATCCAAACTCCCTGAGGGACTGAACTGCTGGGCGGAGGGCTGTGGGGACCATGGTCTCAGGGAACATCTAGCTCAGTTGGCATATCACAGTTTATAAAGGCAATGTTCTACATTCTACCTTGGTGAGTAGTGTCTGGGGTCTTAAAAGCCTTTGAGTAGCCATCTAAGATACTCCACTGGTCTCAACCCTTCGGGAACAAGGGAGAATGAAGAGAATGGGATACAAGGAAAAGATTAGTCCAAAGGACTAATGGACCACAACTACCATGGCCTCCACCAGTCTGAGTCCAGTACAACTAGATGATGCCCACCTACCACCACTGACTACTCTGACCAGGATTACAACAGAGGGTTCTGGACAGAACTGGAGAAGGATGTAGAACAAATTCTAACATCCAAAAAAAGACCAGATTTACTGGCTTGACAGGGACTGGAGAAACCCCAGGAGTATGGCCCCCAGACACCCTTTTAGCTCAGTGGTGAAGTGACTCCGGGGGTTCAACATTTAGCCGGGGATTAGATAGCCTCATAAAACAAAGCAGGACTAATGAGGCACAGCAGTCCAGGGACAAGGACTACAAGGCAGAAGGTGACAGGAAAGCTGGTGATAGGGAACCCAAGGTTGAGTAAGGACGGTGTTGACATGTCATGGTGTTGTTAACCATTGTCATAGGGCAATATGTGTACTAACTGTTAAATGAGAAACTATTTTGTTCTGTAAATCTTCACCTAAAGTGAGAATAGCAGCACAACTGGAAGAATGTAATCGATGTCACTGAATTGTATAAGGAGAAATTTTTGAAATGGTGTAACTTTGGAATGTATATTTTCGCCAAAAAAAAAAAAAAAAGGTCTTCCAAGGTTGAGAAGGGAGAGTGTTGACATGTTGTGGGGTTGTTAAGCAATGTCATAAAACAATATGTGTACAGACTGTTTAATGAGAAGCTATTTGTTCTGTAAACCTTCACCTAAAGTACAATAAAAAAAAAATTAAAAAAAATGTGAGACAGCAGGTGGTAACACTTTATCTACACATTCCACCCCCCCGCCCCGCTTTTTTTTCAAATGGACTTAAATAAGCAGACTCTTGGCTTTTAACACGAGTTGACCCATGAGTGGGGTTTAGGCAGGTTCCATCCCCAACTTCCTTCACTTTGATTATCTCTAGTGTCATCCAGTCTACAAAGACAAATTAAAATCTACTAAAAAAATGCTTACTCAATTTTTTAAAGACAAACTCAATCTCCAAATATGTATAAAGCATCTTATTTCCTCCCATTTTGCCTTATTCTGCTCCATTTCAACCTTGGATTGCTATATAGCTGCTCACTCCATCAAATCTGGTTTATTTCTGCAGCTGTTGAATAGACAGATTTCTTGTATTGGAACTGGTGCTTCCAAAGATCTGAGACTTGTATCCTAAAATGCTTATATACTTACTCTCCCAAACTTCCCAGTGGGCCAAAAGCCCACATAAGCATGTCATAAGAGAGGCCACATACACCAAATTTAAGAAATTAAATCAGTCCCAGGATCTAAGGTCTATTAAAATCTAGGTCCATATTACTGCTCCCAGCTTAAAGAGTGTCATTAAGATTTAAAGTTAAATGGAAGAAAGCAATAGACAAAAATCAAAGGAAAAAAGAGAGAGAGAAATATCCCATGTTTGAATTTTTCAGTATGCCAGTCCATTTATTTCTGTCTATCAAGTGCATGATCCAAGCACTTAAGTCTCAGTTGAAAGAAATAATCTCAGTAGAGGCTACCTGTACTGCTTACTACACCTCTCCCTCCTCTGTCTCCCTGCATGCCAAGGTCATACTCAGGGCCATGATGCTGCTGTTGGTATCTCCCTATCTGGTGCCTTCTGGGCCTAGATTACAAGACAGTTTAAGTCTTGCTTTTCTCATCCATCCTTGTTATTGTTGTTAGGTGCCATCGAGTTGGTTCTGACTCATAGTGATCCTATGTACAGCTGAATAAAACATTGCCTGATCCTGGGCCATTCTCACAATCACTGCTGTGTTTGAGCCCATTGTTTCAGCCACTGTGTCAATCTATCTCACAGCAAAAAAAACAATTTAAAATCTAAATCTGACCATTCAGCTCCTTTATTTTTTTTTTTAAAAGAGCTTGACTGGCTCCCTTCTACCTTCATCGTGAAGTGCAAGAGTACTTAGCTTAGGTGTTCTAGCCTTTGAATCCTTCTTCAACATTGGTTTTCATCCTTTGGTCTCACAATATGTTCAGGTAACACTGGCATGTAGTTCCCTGGCACAAGCCATGACTAAATCAGACCACGTCTTAGTCTTGCTTAAACCCTCCAGTGGCTGCCCATGGGGCTTAGAGTAAAACCTAGACTTCTTATTCTGTCAGTGTACCAGACCCTGCATGATCTGGCCCCCCATCCTCTTTAGCCTTGTCTCTTAATGCTCTCTTCCTTGTCTGCTGTTTTAGTTTTGTTCCTTTTGTGGCCAAGCTCTTTTCATTCTGCAGGAATTTTAATACATGCTGTTCTGTCTACCTAGAATGTTCTTTTTCTTCTCCCTTCACATGGTTGATGCCTCTCATCTTTTAGATCTCAGTTTAAGTATCACCTTAGAGAAGCTTTCCTTGACCACTCTAATAATCTCTGTCATCATCTCAGAATCTTCTCTAATTCCTTTATCAAGGGAATTAAATTATTTTACTCATTAGAGCTTACCAAAGTGTCAAATATTTGTTGACTAAATCAAGTAAAACTTTATTCCAAGATTCCTTTAGCTTCTCTCTGAAGTCTTTCCTAACCACCTAGATGGGATCCTTGTTTCTCTTGCATCCTAGTGGCATATTGTATCTACACAAGTATGTTGCATTCAGTAGTTTATATGACTGTCTCTCCCACTAGTCTTTGAGATTTTTGAAGTCTATATTTCACTCATATTTGTGTCTTCAGAACTTGAAAAATACTAAGTTCTCAGTAAATAAAGTGAACTAATGAATCCCACAAGGAAGTTTGACTTTAAACTTGAATACCTTAGAATCTCAGGGCACCAAATACACATTAGTGTACAGATTCATGACCAAATCATAGGAACTCAATGCAGTTACAGGGTCTGGTTTCACAGACAAATCTGTCTTATGTTAACCTTTCTTCTATTCCTACCTCAACTCTTGCAAAGACATCTCAGGTCAGGGAACCACTTTCCTAGCTTCTTAGTCCTGAGGAAATAATGCTCTTTCTAAACAACACCAAGCAGATTCACTGTGAACTACATACCCAGGCAGACATTGATATCCTATACTGAAAACCTTATCACCCACTTGTTTATCTGTGAAGTGTCTGCGTTTGGGTTATCCTAGACCTTGCCTCCTTCTCTGGTAGTGTTGCCAGTTCTTGCTGAAGGAGTCCATCTAAACAGCTATATTTGTGTCAGATGACCTTTTCCTTTGGTTAAAAATGATTGGACCTAATTTAGAGACTGACTCAAGCTGAGCAAAATAGATTCATCCATCCATCCATCCATCCATCCATCCATCCATCCGTCCATCCACTAACCCATAATTATCTCTCTCATTTAAAATAAGAGCCAGAGACTGTCCTTAGATGGCACTGAACACCAAAGAAATAAGTTCTATTAGAGAGAAGTGTAGGGAGGTGAGGGGGAAAGCTCTGAGAGCAACACAGTAACATTATTCAGGGCAAATTTCCAGTTTCAGACAGCTTTCCAAAGGCAGAAAGTAATAGCCTAACCATGAGCTGTGGTACTTTTTGACCCAGACAATTGAGCTTCATATTCCTGTTCCCCTTTCCCAATCTTCCTGATACAATCTCCATTTGCATTCATAAGAGGAATTGAGAAGTGCCAGGGATGGAATATAAATTATAACCAGAAGGAAAAAAAAAATGGCAGTAGTAGTGGTGTTTGTGGGAGGCTGGGGGAGTGGGGGATGAGTGAGTAGTGGCAGAGAGGTTTGTGAGATCCGAATCTTTCCAGAAAGAAACTTACTTCATTCCAAAAGACATCTTTTAGATGAGTAGAAAAGCAAGGAAGCAAGAGAGGACGCTATTGTATCAATGAAGCAGCCCTAAACATTTCATAAGGTATGCCTAGAGTTCTGAGCCTGGCACTCTAATGAATTGGTGGTCCCACCCTACCCACACCCAGCCAGCACCTGTTAGTACAAGTGACAAATCCCTGGGTTTGAAGATCCTAGTTGGAGTCTGTGTATTGTGTAATCTTGGGCAAAGTCACTTTTCTTCTCAAATTCTGTTTTTTTTTTTCCTTTTAAGTGTAAGTTATAATACCTGTCTCTATTTCCTGACCAAGTTTATTGTGAACACTAATAGAAATAATACAAAGTAAATAAAGCTTATTAATTGGTAGAGTAATGTAAATATCTGAGTTGCTATCCTTTAAGAAACAAAATGACCAAATGGGTGGCAAGGGGATAATATGTGGGGATGAATTCTGAAGAAACAAATGAATATAGAGAAACATGACCAGAAGAAGAAAGGATTTTGATGCACCTGCTGCTTTGCACCATGCAACACTGCACAGGCCATTAAAACCCCAGAATGATGACTGTGAAATAATCAGAGCCCTTTCTTCCTTCTTCGATCCATAGAACTAGTTCTTCATGTTATCCCTCAATCAAAAAACAAAGGCATAGATAACAACAGAATGTGTGATTTTACCTTGAGTGATCTTACAGTAAATTAAAGTCTTTGATATTTTATGCTTAAAATACTGATTTTTTTGGATAACTGTTGCTATGCAAAGAAGAAAAAGAGTGAGGAGGAAGGGAGAGAGAAAGAGAGATAGAGATAAAGATAAGACAGAGAGAGAGAGAGAGATAACCTGCCCATCCAAAACATGAATCTTCCTTATTCCACCAGGCTCAAAGAGAAGTATTATTTTTCAGTTTAATGTCCTAAATTCTTTCCACCCAGCTCAAGTATTTCTTCATCCCGTCACTTTCTAAAGGAGACGAATAGTATACCTCTGGATCTGATTTTAAAACTCTAAATTGCATTTTGGATCTCCTCGAAGTTTCACCTGAAGCATAAGAATCTTTGCCAACTATACACAATTACATCCTTTCGCATTTCACAGTAAAAGAGCAAAGCAGTTTGAAAAAGTTTGTAGGCTCGTATCTTGTAACTCTGAAGCTTGGAAAAATCTTCTAACAAATTCTTAGTGTTAACACAGTCCCATCTCCAGCATCCTGAGGACCTTCATCTTCATCTCTAGGTCAGAGTTGTGTGTTTATTGCAGTCCTACTATGTGCCAAACACTAAAAAAAATGACCTCATATGAGTCTAAGAACAAACTCAGGATGCAGATAATATTTTTACCATTTTACAGATGAGGAAACTAAGATTCTGAGGAGTTAAGAATTATACTGAGAACCCAACAGGTAATAAATGTGATAAATGTCAGAGTTAGGATTGGAATCCAGGTATATCTGGCTCCAAAGCTCTTTATATTGCAGTATTCTGCCTTTGCCTGGAAATAAAAATAAGAGAGAAGTATTTGCATTCTGAGGAGCACTGATGGTGAAGTGGTTAAACTCTCAGTGCTAACCAAATGGTTGGCAGTTCGAACTTACCGGCCACTCTGCAGGAGAAAGATGTGGCAGTGTTCTTCCATAAAGATTACAGCCTTGGAAACCCTATGGACCTGTTTAACTTTGTCTATAGGAAACCCTGGTGGTGTAGTGGCCAAGAGCTACAGCTACTAACCAAAAAGTCAGAAGTTCAAATCCACCAGGCACTCCTCGGAAGCCCTATGGGGCAGTTCTACTCTGTCCTATAGGGTCACTATGAGTTGAAATGGACTTGACAGCAATGGTTTTTTTATAGGTTTGTTGTGAGTCGGAATCATCTCAATAGCAAAGGGTTTGATTTTTCTTTTGGCTTATCTGCATTCTAACTGGATAGAGAATTCTAACTTATCTGAGTGCTGGGGCTACAAATATAAACACTTCACAATCTCTTCCTTCAGGGCATTCATAGTCTAGAAGTGGGGATAGATGCAGATATAGACTGATAAGTGTAAAATTCTGTGATAAAGTAATAATACTACTTTACGTAACATTTATTGAGAATTTTCTATTTGCAAAGCACTGTTTTAAGTGTCTGCTCGCATTGACTCATATGTATAGTGATAGAAGGATACATGAGGGACATGGTGGTCAAGAATGGGAAGGAGCAGTTCTGTTGAAAGGATCTATGTAGCCATCATGAGAGGAGGATATATTAGCGTTGGCATTGAAGGATGGGTAAGAATCCCCCTACAGGCATGTTTGGATAGCAAAGAGAATACTATGTGCAAAGGCAAAGAGATGTGGAACAGCTTGAACATTCAGTTTGCCCAAGAGGAGGGAGCATTTGGGGGTGGGGGGAGCAAAGATCAGTTTTAACACGTAGGCAGGGCTCAGATCCTGAGAGGTCAATCATGCCATACTGTAGAGTTTGGATTTTATCTTATTGTCAGTGGAAGGCTACTAAACAGTTTTAAGTTGGTAGATGACATGGGACCTCAGCAGCCTGATCACTCCAAGGGAAGATGCTTTACCAACCATAAATGCTGATTTCATGGAACATGGCTGGAGGCCAGTGTTCTTGTAATTCATACTGCTGTAATCACAAGGCTTGAACTCCAGACCGTAATTGTGTTAATCAGGGGCTGGTGCTTCCCCAGTCGTGCAGCTTGACAGTCCCAATGCCCAAGGGGTAGGGTTCATCTCCTGGAGTCTGACAACAGGCCAGCTAGATCCCTACGTACTGCCATAGAATGCAATGGGCAACGGAGGAGTCACACATGGCTATTTTCTCTGTCTCCAGAATCTCCCCTAATAAACCCTGTGCCAGAAAACCTGTGTATAGGCTGCCTGGAATTCACTCTTGTGTGCTTGTCAGGTAAATATCAATCACTCCCTGGAAGACTTGGTGGAGCCCCTCTGCTGCTGGTTAACCATAGTCTCATTTCTACCTGTGTTGGCTTAGGTGTCATTCTCCCCGTAGACAGACAATCCTTCTTGACTCTGTTTCTACTACAGACCTCTCTCTATTCTGAGGTACACTCACGACTTAATTCAGAGCAAAGTTGTTTATCTGGCTCCCATTTACCCTTACCGCTTTTCCAACTTCAATCAGCAGCCTTTTCAGAGCTTGCAGTCTCAGGCAGATGTGGGATCCTGGTGTCATGCACAGAAGTAGCTTGATTATAATTGTGTTCCTCTGATGATCTCATTCTAACCAGGCAACAGCTTGATGCCCCTTATTTCCTTCAAAGATCTGCCTTGGGAGCTCATTTCCAACTTCATGCCTGGATCTCTTTCCTCTTTCTGCTGCTTTGCTATTCAACGGAGTTATGTTTTCCTACTTATTAGGCACATACCACTTGTGAGGCACCCAGCCCTTCAAGGGAAGATGTGAATCCTTCTTTCCTTCCTTTTAGGAGCAATCGGTAAGTTAGTTGTTCATGGCCCCTGCCCCTAATTTGTTCCTGAACTCTCTATGGCACACTGCCTCCCATGAGGATTCTTTCTGCTAGCTACTTTCTTTTCTCCTTGCAACAATGACACTGTAAACTTGCCACCTTCATTCCTTCTAAAGCCTATCTCATATCATTATTCCTCCAACCCTATTTTCCAAGTCAATTATGATCCCATTATCTCTGCTAACTTGGTACATTATACACACATAGATTGTTGAAAATGGGAAGATTAAGATCTTAATATTTAATTGCTTTTTATAATGTGATATTTGTTTGGAAATGAAACTCTGAAGTGATGGCATTTCTCTATGGTATACCATTCAATGGCAGTCAATTAAATGCAAAACAAAACAAAACAAAATCTTAGTTGCGATTTTCAAGAATAAAGGGTATTTCTGTCTAAACCCAGATCACTGATATGCAGCTGTTTAAAATGAAAAGTGGGACATGGGGACCTTAAGGAGAAGCATTACCTCAGAGCTGTAAACAATTTACTTCTCTGATGAGAAGAAGGTGGAACTGATGGGGGAAAATGCATTCCCTATCAACACAGACGGGCCCTGGCGGCACAGTGGTTAAGACCCCAGCTGTTAACTAAAAGATTGGCAGTTTGAATCCACCATCCACACCTTGCAAACCCTATGGGGCAGTTCTTCTGTGTCCTGTGGGGTCGCTATGAGTCAGAATGGACTGGACAGCAACGAGTTTGGTTTGGTTTTGGGTATCAACACAGACATTCCAAATATGTAGCTCAGAACCATAGATCCAGGTCATTGATTCATTGACATTCATCTCATTTGCACATAAGTTGATTTACTCATATATTCCTTCACTCTTATTGAGAATCCATTGTACGCTAGGCACTGGAAGTTCAAGGTGACTAAGACATGCTAGCCTCTGCCTTCAAGAATCTCACCTGGTAATAGAGATGTCAGAGAAATGTAAAAGGACAACTGTAGGAGAGGACCATCGAAAATGAGAAGGCCCCAGGAAGGCTTCTCAGAAGAAGAAATGATCAAGCTGAGTACTGAAGAATTAGTTGGAGTGGGTGAGTCAAAGAAGAAAGGAATAGAGACATTGCTGATAGCTGAAAGAGCATGTATAGAAACATAATCAAGAATTATAATCAGGTAGCCTGCAGTTGGAATAGTCCTTAGAACAATTTTGTTTGGTCTCAGCATAATATTTTAAATTTGACTTTAAATGCCTTTATGCATGCATGCCGTAGTTTCTACTGCTCCTTACTGCCTGTTTCACAACTACAGTACCTAACTGACTCTAAATAGATTTGAGTTTTCAATAATAAAATAATAAAGAACCTACATTTTATCCAGAAAACTAAAGAACCCATTAAAGTTAGCTCAACTAAGAAAATAATCAGGATCAGATTTGTCTTATAGAAAGATCATGAGACAGGAGTATACAGGGTGGATTGGAAGAAATAAAAAATAGAGACAAAGCTAAGAGTTATAAAGTTATGGATTAAACCAGGCTGGATATCATAACACCAAAATAGTAAGAATCAGAATAAAGAGGTGAAACACATCTTTTGAGAGATTAGAGAGACTGAAAGAGTAAAACTTGGCATCTGATTGATATGGGAAATGATTAAAAGAGAAATGTCTGCAATAAAGTCTATATTTCTGTCCTAGACAGCTGGTTTCACGGTGGTGTCATTTGCAAAACAGAGAAGGAAGACTGAGCTGCAGGAACTGAAAACCTTCCTCTTTTTGCCCTCACTTGTCATCCCCTCATTCAGAGATTAGGATCATGTCTATGATCTTGTACTTTCAAGCAGGGTACAAAGGAGAGAGTCTATGGCTTAGGGAAGAAAGCATTAGATTTGCAATCAGAGGTCTCAGTTTCACAATATTTGCTTTATGCAATCATGGACATCTTATTTCCCTCTGCCTCAATATCTCATCTGTAAAATGGAGATATCAAGACTTCTTTGCTTAACTCAAGATATGTTTGAAGACAAAATGTGCTGAAAGAAGTGAATATACTTTGAGGATTGCAAAAATGTAAGCAAATGTCTATGAGGTTAATTAAATCTTGGGTCCATTCATGTCAGGAAAGCAAACATTGATCCAGAGTATATTATGAAGGCAGACTGAAAAGCAGTAAGAGATAAAACAAGCTTACCGTATCAAAACAGTAGTAAATGAAGCAAAAATAATCAAAATGGTGAGATGGAATGAAACCTTGAAAGTCAGTCCAGACTGACAGGGAAATAACCCCTCTGGGGAGTCAGGAAAGATAACAGCAAGGACGGATGCTGGATTTGTTCCACAGTTCTTCCTCTGGGGACACACAGGCTGAGAAGTTCACTATAAAGCTCCATTTGCTGCTGCTATAAATCCTTCACATTTGGGATGCGATGTTTATGTGGAAGCTTGTGAACCACACAGTGTAGCTGGGATATAGCCTGTCCATGAATCTCTCAGAGATCCTACTTCATTTTTGGGTAAAAGAGGATCCAGTGTGACAGTAATCCCTACATCAGATCCTTCTGCAGCCTCTTTTCAAGATGTCAAGTAGATTCCCAAGGCATGGTCCCAACGAGGTTGCCTCAATGTATTGTTGTTAGGTGCTGTCCACGTTGACTCTGCGGGCATGGTCAACATGGCAGAGTAGTTAGACGCTTCCTATATCCCTCTTACAACAAAGACCTGGAAAAACAAGTGATTTGATTCTATGTGAATATGTGGCAGCCCTGAACAAGGCAAGGTTAAGAAATCCGTCTGAGTGATACGGGAGAGGGAGACTGTTTGGAAGAGGTGAGGAGGGCTAGAGCCACGGCGGCGAAACTGCAGCTCCACAGCCATGCTGTCCGCAGAGAAGAAGGCAAACAGCTGTGCTATGCACACTCAGGAAGCGTTTCCACATCGAGAGAGACCAGGCAGCAGAGATTCTACTTGGACACTCTGAACCAGTGAAAAGCAGCTCCCAAGAGGCTAGGTTAAGTACATGCATGCACCCTTTCACAGGGATTAAAAAAAAAAAAACCCATTTGGGAAAAACCTCTCTCCCTTTTACCTCTTCCCTCCGGGCTCTTTTGCTGGCTGCAGGTATCAGGGGTCCACAGACTCTGAGTGCCTTACACCCCTGTAAAGCACTTGTGGGGACCCATCTCAACAGCGTTAGTCCTCACTGCAACAGTACAACAGGGCAAACATCTGAAGTTTAACTTTAACTGCTTCAGCTGTGAACTGACAGATTTGTGACCCTTGAAACAGCCCTGCCCCTTAAGTAGGCACTTTTATAAATCTGCAGCAGGAGCTTGAGGACTGGTGGTAGCACGTAAAGTGCCTAGACTCCTGTGTGCACATACTTAGTTACAGAACTAACTACCTGGTGACAGTATGTTAGAGATTCAAAGGTGTCAAAAATCAAACTAGTGCACACAAGCGGCCTATTTGAGCATATCAAAACAAAACAAAATAAGAACCTAGGTCTCACTAAGCAAATACAAAATAAAATTATAATAAATTATTGATGGCTCAGAGACAACAGTCAATATCAAGTCACATAAAGAGGCAGCGCATGATGGCTTCAGCAAGCTCCCAAAATAAAGAATCAATAAATTCTCTGGAGGAAGAGAACTTGGAATTACCAGAGGCAGAATACAAAAGAATAATATATATAGAACTCTTCTAGAAATAAGAAAGGAAATTTTACAGAATGCAGAATCAGCCAGAGAACATACAGACACAGTAGTAGCAGAATTTAAAAAAGTTATTCAAGAACATAATGCCAAATTTAATAAGCTGCAAGAATCTATAGAGAGACAGCAATCAGAAATCCAGAAGGTTAAAAATAAAATTTCAGAATTAGACAACACAGTAGAAAGTCACAGGAGCAGAACTGAGGCAGTAGAAGTTAGAATTAGTGACATTTAAGAAAAAGCTCTTGATGCCAACTTATTTGAGGAAAAATCAGATAAAAGAATTAAAAAGAATGAAGAAACTCTAAGAGTCATGAGGGACTCTATCAAGAGAAATAACCTACAAGTGATTGAAATACCAGAACCGGGAGAATAACATAAAATACAGAGAAAATTGTTGAATATTTGTTGACAGAAAACTTCCCTGATATCATGAAAGATGAGAAAATATCTATCCAACATGCTCATCAAACCCCACATAGGGTAGATCCCAAAAGAAAGTCACCAAGACATATTATACATATTATAATCAAACTTACCAAACCAAAGATAAAGACAGAATTTTTAGAGCAGCTAGGGATAAAAGAAAAGTCATCTACAAAGGAGAGTCAATTAGAATAAGCTCAGACAACTCAGCAGAAACCATGCAGGCTAGGAGGCAATGGGATGACATATTTAAAGCCTTGAAGGAAATAACTGTCAGCCAAGAGTTATATATCCAGCAAAACTGTCTCTCAAATATGAGGGTGAAATTAGGGCATTTCCAGATAAACAGAAGTTCAGGGAATTTGCAAAAATCAAACCAAAATTACAAGAAATACTAAAGGGAGTCCTACAGTTAGATAATCAATAACGCCAGCTAACAACTCAAGACTAGAACACAGGACAGAGCAACCAGATATTGACTCAGATACAGAAATTGAAATTACATCAAAGCTAAAACATTGAAAATAGGGAAACAGATATCAATATGTAAAAAAAAAATGATAATATTAAAACAAAAAAAGAGGGACTTAAAAACTAGAGACTTGATTTTCTATATGGAGGGGAAGTTAAGGCAATATAAAGTAATAAAAGACTGGTATAAATTAAGAAAAATAGGGGTAAATACTAAGGTAACCACAAAGGAATCTAACAATCCTACAAATCAAAATAAAATAGTAGAAAAACACAAAGACCCAGCAAACACAAAATCTACAACAAAGAAAAAGATGAAAAAAAATACATAAAGAAAAACGACTCAACACAGAAAATTGAGGAGAAGAAAGAAACTGTGAACAACACACAAAAAGAGATATCAGGATGACAGTATGAAACTCACACCTATCAATAATTACCCTGAATGTAAATGGATTTAATGCACCAATAAAGAGACAGAGAGTGACAGATTAGATAAAAAAGCATGATCCATCTATATGCTGCCTACAAGAGAAGCACCTTAGAGCTAAAGACACAAACAGGCTAAAACTCAAAGGATGGAAAAAATATATCAAGCAAACAACATTCAAAAAAGAGCAGGAGTGGCAAAATTAATCTCTGACAAAATAAACTGTAAAGTAAAATCTACCACAAAGGATAAGGAAGGGCACTATATAAGGATTAAAGGGTCAATACACCAGGAGGACATAACTATAATAAATATTTATGCACCCAATGACAGGGCTCCAAAACACATAAAAGAAACTCTAACAGCTCTGAAGAGAGAGATAGACAGCTCCACAATAGTAGTAGGAGACTTCAACATGCCACTTTTGGTGAAGGACAGAACATCCAGAAAGAAGCTCAACAAAGACACAGAAGAGCTAAATGCTACAATTAACCAACTTGATCTCATAGACATATACTGAACGCTGCACCCAACAGTAGCCAGGTACACTTTCTTTTCCAACAGACATGGAACATTCTCCAGAATAGACCACATATTAGGCCATAAAGCAAGCCTTAACAAAATCCAAAACATCAAAATATTACAAAGCATCTTTTCTGACCATAAAGCCATAAAAGTGGAAATCAACAACACAAAAAGCAAGGAAAAAAAAAATTAAACACCTGGAAACTGAACAACACCTTGCTCAAAAACTACTGGGTTATAGAAGAAACTAAGGATGGAATAAAGAAATTCATAGAATCAAACAAGAATGAAAACACATCCTACAAAAACCTTTGGGACACAGCAAAAGCAGTGCTCAGAGGTCAGTTTATAGCAATAAATGCACACATCCAAAAACAAGGAAGGCTCATAATCAAAAAATTTACCCTACAACTGGAACAAGTAGAAAGAGAGCAGCAAAAGAAGCCCACATGTGCCAGATGGAAGGAAATAATAAGAATTAGAGCAGAATTAAATGAAATAGAGACTAGAAAAACAATTGAAAGATTTAACAAGTCCTAAAGCTGGTTCTTTGAGAAGATCAACAAAATTGATAAACCACTGGCCAAACTGACAAAAGAAAAACTGGAGAGGAAGCAGATAACCCGTAGAAGAAATGAGATCGGTGGTATCACAACAGACCCCACTGAAATAAAAAGAATCATAACAGAATACTATGAAAAATTATACTCTAACAAGTTTGAAAACCTAGAGGAAATGGACAAATTTCTAGAAACTTACTACCTACCTAAATTAACACAAACAGAGGTAGAACAACTAAATAAACCCATAACAAAAGAAGAGATTGAAAAGGTTTTTAAAAAACTGCCAAGAAAAAAAAGCCCTGGCCTGGATGGCTTCACTTTAGAATTCTACCAAACTTGCAGAGAAGAGATAACACCACTTCTACTAAAGGTATTTCAGAGCATAGAAAAGGATGGAATACTCCCAAACTCATTCTATGAAGCCAGCATAACCCTGATACCAAAACCAGGTAAAGACACCACCAAAAAAGAAAATTACAGACCGATATCCCTCATGAACATTGACACAAAAATCCTCAACAAAATTTTAGCCAATAGAATTCAACAACATATCCAAAAAATAATTCACCATGACCAAGTGGGATTTATAAGAGGTATGCAGGGATGGATTCACATTAGAAAAACAATCAATGTAATCCAGCACATAAATAAAACAAAAGACAAGAACCACATGATCTTATCAATCGATGCATAAAAGGCATTCGACAAAGTCCAACACCCATTCATGATAAAAACTCTCAACAAAATAGGAATAGAAGGGAAATTCCTCAATATAATTAAGGACATTTATACAAAACAAACAGCCAACATCAACCTGAACGGAGAGACTTTGAAAGCATTCACCTTGAGAACAGAAACCAGACAAGGATGCCCTTTATCACTGTTACTCAACATTGTGCTCGAGGTCCTAGCCAGAGCAGTTAGTCTAGAAAAAGAAATAAAGGGCATCCAAATAGGTAGGGAAGAAGTCAAAGTATCTCTATTTGCAGATGATACGATCTTACACACAGAAAACCCCAAGGAATCCACCAGAAAACTACTGGAACTAATAGAAGATTTCAGCAAAGTTTCAGAATACAAGATAAACATACAAAAATCAGTTGGATTCCTTTACACCAACAAAGAGAACCTTGAAGAGGAAATCACCAAATCAATACCATTTACAATAGCCCCCAAGAAGATAAAATACTTAGGAATAAATCTAACCAGAGATGTAAAAGATCTTTACAGAGAAAAACTACAAGACACTACTGCAAGAAACTAAAAGAGACCTGCATAAGTGGAAAAATACACCTTGCTCATGGACAGGTAGACTCAACATAGTGAAAATGTCAATTCTACCCAAAGCAATCTACAGATACAATGCAATCCCTATCCAAATTCCACCAGCATTTTTTAATGAGATGGAGAAACAAATCACTAACTTCATATGGAAAGGGAAGAGTCCCCGAATAAATAAAGCACTACTCAAGAAGAAGAAAAAAGTGGGAGGCCTTACTCTACTTGATTTTAGGACCTATTATACTGCCACGGTAGTCAAGACAGCCTGGTACTAGTACAACAACAGATACATAGACCAATGGAACAGAGTTGAGAATCCAGATATAAGCTCATCCACTTATGAGCAGCTAATATTTGACAAAGGCCCAAAGTCCATTAATTAGGGAAAAGACAGTCTCTTTAACAAATGGTGCTGGCATAATTGGCTATCTACATGCAAAAAACTGAAACAAGACCCATATCTCACACCATGTACAAAAACTAACTCAAAATGGATCAAAGACTTAAATATAAAATTGAAAACGATAAAAATCATGGAAGAAAAAATAGGGACAATGCTAGGAGCCCTAATACATGGCATAAACACAATATGAACCGTAAGTAACAATGCACAAGCACCAGAAGACAGGATAGGTAAATGGGAGTTCCTAAAAATCAAAAACACTTATGTTCATCAAAAGACTTCACCAAAAGAGTAAAAAGACAACCTACAGACTGGGAAAAAAATTTTGGCTACGACAAATCCGATCAGCATCTAATCTCTAAAATCTACAAGATACTGCAAAACCTCAACAGCAAAAAGACAAATAACCCAGTTAAAAAATGGGCAAAGGATATGAACAGGCACTTCACCAAAGAAGATGTTCAGGCAGCTAACAGACACATGAAGAAATGCTCACGGTCATTAGCCATTAGAGAAATGCAGATCAAAACTACAATGAGATATCATCTCACCCCAACAAGGCTATCATTAATCAAAAAAAAAAAAAACACAAAATAATAAATGCTGGAGAGGTGTGGAGAGACTGGAACACTTATACACTGTTGGTGGGAATGTAAAATGGTACAACCACTTTGGAAATTGATTTGGCGCTTCCTTAAAAAACTAGAAATAGAAGTACCATACGATCCAGCTATTCCGCTCCTTGGAATATATCCTAGAGAAACAAGAGCTGTCACACGAATACATATATGCACACCCATGTTCATCGCAGCACTGTTCACAATAGCAAAAAGATGGAAGCAACCTAAGTGCCCATCAATGGATGAATGGATAAACAAACTATGGTATATCCACACAATTGAATATTATGCAACGTTAAAGAACAATGATGAGGCTGTGAAACACTGTATAACTTGGGGGAAGCTGGAATTTATTATGCTGAGTGAATTTAGTCAGTCACAGAGGATGAATACTGTATAAGACCACTATTATAAGAACTCAAGAAAAGGTTTAAACACAGAAGAAAACATTCTTTGATGGTTACGGGGATGGGGAAGGAGGGTGAGGGTTATTCACTAACTAGATAGTAGATAAGAATCATCTTAGGTAAAGGGAAGGACAGCACACACTACAGGTGAAGCCAGCACAACTGGACTAAACCAAAGCTAAGAAGTTTCCTCAATACAATCAAATACTTCGAGAGACAGAGTAGCAGGGATGCGGGGTCTGGGGACCATGCTTTCAGGGGACATCTATGTCAATTGGCATAACAAAGCTTATTAAGAAGATGTTCTGTATCCTACTTTGGTGAGTGGCGTCTGGGGTCTTAAAAGCTTGCAAGCAGCCATCTAAGATGCATCAATTTGTCCCAACCACTTGGAGTAAAGGAGAACGAAGAACACCAAAGACAAGGAAAATATTGGCCCAAGAGACTGAATGGGCCACATGAACCAGAGACTTCATCAGCCTGAGACCAGAAGAACTAGATGGTGCCCGGCTACCACCAATGAACGTCCTGACAGGAAACACAACAGAGGGTCCCTGATGGAGCAGTAGAATGATGGGATACAGGGCTCAAATTCTAGTAAGAAGACCAGACTTAATGGTCTGACTAAGACTGGAGGTGCCCCAGAAAGCATGGCCCCTGGTCTCTCTATCACCCCAGAGCTAAAACAATTTCCGAGGCCAACTCTTCAGACAGGGATTAGACTGGACTCTGGGACATAAAGCGATACTTGTGAAGAATGTGCTTCTTAGTCAGTTAGATACAAGAGACAAAAGGGGCAGCTTCTGTCCAGAGGTGAGATGCGAAGGCAGAAAGAGTTAGGAGCTGGCTGAATGTTCATGGGGAATCAGGGGCGGAGGGGAGAAGTGTGCTGTTGCAGAATGGGGTGAGCGGTTGGGGTCTTATAACAATGTA
The DNA here is from genome assembly GCA_030035585.1 of Dugong dugon. Lineage (NCBI taxonomy): Eukaryota > Metazoa > Chordata > Mammalia > Sirenia > Dugongidae > Dugong > Dugong dugon. Next base: position 58,767,961 of record CM057467.1, on the reverse strand, counting down.
TGTAAAAAAAAATTCTGTATGGGAGACTAACTTGAAATGTAAACTTCATTTAATTACAATGATAAAAAATAAATAAATAAATATAAACATGTGTGCCCCCACCGAAAAAGAAAAAGGTTGACTCTGACTTTTAGCGATCTTACGTATAACAGAACAAAATGTTCCCCAGTCCTGTGCCATCCTAACAATCATTGCTAAAACATAGGGTGATCGTATTAGAATATGGTCCATTCGTGTCAGGAAAGCAAACATTGATCTAGAATATATTATAAGAGTAGATTGAAAAGCAGTGAGATATAACAAGCTTACTGTATGAAAACAAGTCCTGTGCCATCCTCACAATTGTTGCTGAAACAGGGTGGTTGTATTTGAATATGGACTAGGTGGCAATAACAAAAAGAACCCCAGATACAGTAGCATAAACAAGAGAGAAGTTCATTTCTTTCTACTTTAGAAGCCTGGCTAGGTGGTCCAGGCCTGTGTTGGTTACTTGACAGGGTGAGCATCCAGTCTCCTTTTTTCTTTATTCTTGTTCATTGTCTTTTCCACATGTGTGAAGTTGGCTCAACATCACATCTGCTGATAGTAGATTTTGGCCAGCAGAACAGGGGAAGTGAAGAGGAAATCACAGTCTTTCCCTTATCAGGACACAACACAGAAGTTTCACCCATTCTGTTGGACAGTATCTAATCACATGGCCACATTTAGTCTTTAGCTGGTGATCTATGGGCTCAGCTAAACTTGGGAGTTACAGAAACAGAAGGGGTGATTGGATACTGTGGGACAATTAGTAGTCTCTGCCATAGTGGTAAAAGCTGTTGGGTCTGGAATTCTAGCAATAAGAAACCTCTCAGAATTGGTCCTATTGATATCCTTAAAACTAATCTTCAATCTGAAGCGATGGAGTGAAATACTAGTCTGACTAAAAAAAAAAAGTCTAATTATGGCCCCTGTTGTGTTTTCTTTTTATCAAGGTTTAAGTTACATGCAGTGCAATGTATAGATTTAAACTATTACAGTCCAATGCTTTTTAACAAATATATACACCCATCTAACCTAAACCATTATCAAGACAGTGAGCATTTTCATCTTTCCAAAAAGTTCTTTCATGCCCATTCTCCATCAATCACCAACATCCAGGCAACCAGTCTTCCGAATTCCATCCCCTTAGAACAGTTTAGCCTATTCTAGAACTTCATGGAAATGAAATAAGAGAGCATATACTACTTTACTTCTTTCACTCAGAAAAATAAGTTTCAAGATTCATCCATATTGTTGTGAGTTGTATTCCATTATATGATGTTTGTCCATTTTCCTGTTGATGGATATTTAGGTTATTTGCAAGTCTGAGCTGTTATGAATAAACTATGAATATTTGTGTATAAGTTTTTTTTCTGGACATTTGTTTTCATTTCTATTGGATAAATACCTAGGAGTGGAATTACTGGGTCATAGAGTTTATGAATGTTCAAAGAAAACTGCCAGTTTTCCAACCAACAATTTATGATAGTTCCAGTTGCTCTAAATCCTCACCAATATATGCTGTCAGCTGAATTTTCAATAGAATCTATTCTAATGGGCTGGCTGAGGTTTGAAAGGAGAAAAATACGATTTGGTCTCTGACTCACATTATTATGTTTTCAAAAACTCCCTTTCAAGAGCAGCAAATAAACACTGAGCAAAGGTGTTTAAAACACTTTGAAATACCTAAAATCTTATATATAAAAATGATACTATGACTTGAAAAATTTATTTACAGGAGGGACTCTTCAAGACTTTATGGTGTAATGGAATGCTTGGTGTCAGAAGACCTGACTCTTGCCTCTGATCCCCATTTTTTTATCTACGAAGAGAAGATAGCAATAGCCGTTTTCAAAGTTCCTATGAAATCTAAATAAGATAGTATGCATAATGCAAAGTAAAGGTTCAGTACATTTTAGCAGGATCTAAGATAATATAATTTTATTCAAATAATCATGATGATCATCATCATCACTATCATCATCATAATAATCACTAATTGAAACCTTACCATATATGCCAGGATTTTGAAGTACTTGCATATTCTAATTCTCAAAACAAGTTTTTACCTAAGCATTGGTATTTCAACTTGTCATACAACTGCTGAGCCTTCTGTGCATGGATTCTGACTCCCACCAAGTAGTGCTTGTTGCTCTGTGCCCTTGGTTTGATGAGAACCCATCATTGTGCCAGAAGCTTGGGCAAACACAAGAGGCATCACTTAGTTAAGACTAGAACTCAGAAGCAAAACTGTCAGCAGTGGTACAGGTGCTCCATTTTCTCAGCACCTTGTAGAGAAGGGGACCTTTTCTTGGAGCACAGCCCCTGGTATGTCCAGCTGTGGCTCATCCCAAACATGCACTTTGCAGTATTCCAAGTGAGTTGGGGACTTGTGCATCTGCTCACTCTTCTGCTAAGTGACACCATAAATGTTTGTTCAGACATTTACTAGATGATGAGCCTGGGCTCAGAAAAGGTACGTGATTTGTCCAAGGTCGCAAAGTTAGCAAGCTGAAGAAACAGAATTCAAACCTAGGCTGACTCAAAGCCTGTATTCTAAATTGCAATCATAAATGACCTCCTTAATTGCAGACTTATATTTATTTTTACTGCAACCTCATGCTACTTTTTAGTGTACAGTGTAAAACTTTACCTATGTGTGTGCCTGAGGAGGACAAATAAGAAATCACTTGTAATAAATTTGTATACACGGTGGCATAGAAAATGACAACATTGATCCAATAATGACCATTTGGGTATCTGGGTCATTTCAAGACAAATATCTAGAATACAATTTTGTCTCAACTACTGGAGAGAACACAAGCTTTGGAGTCAGACAGATCTGGGTCAGAATTTGATTCTCCCACTTACTAGCTGTATAACCTTAGATATGTTACCTGACCTCTTCAACACTTAGTTTCTTTATCTATAAAATAAAGATACTGGGACTTCCTCCTAGGTTGATATGAGAATTAAACATAACTTATGTTGTCATATTTCATTGATTCTAAAACATCACTGATTATCAGAAGCGGGCATTATTTTATTAACAATTAAGAAAAAACTAATTAAATTATAAGTTGTCGTTGATTATAAGACACATTAGAATTTCAGGGACGTTAAAGTGTTAAAACGTGCATCTTAAACATGAATAAAACGCCGAGTGACTGGCACATGGGCTCTCACTAACTGCTATTTATCATGGGCGGTGTTGCCCTTGTCACCCTTATAATCACCACGTAAACCCATCAAACGGGCACAGAGAGGAGTTCCAGGAATAAGCTGAGCCAAAGTATGGAAAGCAAATGGTCTCCCTGATGCTTCCAGGTGTTCACAACTTTATTTACTGGTATCTCTACACCACTGTGATATCAGGACTTCATATACCGGTCTGCCACAATACCTGTTTTTCTGTTTGTTTGTTTTTTAATATATTGGCATTAAACCATTATTGGTGAAAGGGTTTTCCAGAGGAAATTCTGAAAAGGACAAAAGCAGCCTTCTCCTAGTGATATGCACGAAACCAAGTACGAGTAGTCCGTTTGGGTTATGTATCTTCAGTAATACAGGTGTCACTCCTGAAGTTAAAAGTTATATTCATTCATTATTATCCATAAATACGGAGAAGAAAATCCTTGAGAACAAGAAACATATCTCTTTTAACAGTGAAGTACTGATGAATAGAAAGATCTTTTGTTGTATATTCTCTAAGTAAAAGAACCTATTAGAAAAAAGTTTATTTGGGTTCAAACCTGGAGCTTTAGCATTTAGTAATATGTGATCTTAAGCAAGGTATTATCCTCTCTGGGCCTCAATGTCCTTAGCTATAAAATGGGGCTAACACTTGCACTTCAGAATTGTTAAATGGTCTTCCCACCTGCTTTTTTTTCTGCTTCACTCTTTTCTGCTTCTCCTTCTGGTAACCTCTACTCATACTTCAAATCTCAGTTCAAGTATGCCCTTCAGAAGGAATTCTGCAGAACTCCCAGGTAATTCTCCTTTTAGACCTTGTAATTTTAATTTAAAGAATTGCTTTTATAAAAACATTTTTAACATCTGTCTTCCCCACTAGACTATGCGCTCTATGCCTGCCACACAGTAGGTGCTTTATCCTTTGCCCAAATGAATAAATGAGTGAATGACTGAAAAGATGGATGAACAAATGATGTAAGATGCCTAGCTCAACCCCTGCCATATAACAGATCTCAACAAATTTTTCCAACAGCTCAATGTCATTTTCATAAAATTATTTGGAAATTCTACTTTATTTTTCTTCTGTCTTGCTATATGTGATCATGTTAGCTGCACTAAGCCTGCCTGTCTGGAACCTGGATGTGTTTCAGGGACCGTTTGGATCCACATGGCCGAGGGAAAGTTTCTGAGCATGTTTGTCACTGCCTTGTGGACTGCCACAATCTATTTTTTTGATTGGATTTAAGTGAAGATTTTTTTTCTTTAAAAATTAAAGCATTTCCCCCTGTTGTGAGTGAGAGCGAGTCAACAGCTGCTGTAGAAGTGCCAACATCCACCGATGCCTTCCAATTATCCATGAAGCCTGGGTGACAGGAAAGAGCAACATATTTTCTTGAGGAGTTGCCTGGGGGAAAAGCACAGCAATTTTAAAGTGCACAGAACAAGTGGGCTTGACAGAATAAATGAGAGCATCTGAATGGAACCACAGTCAGGCAATGCAGCTTTCATCACAGTAATCTCTGCCAAGACCAGTTCATTATTTTCAGCGTGCAAAGAAGCCTATTTCTACCTGGCAAAAGACTATAGAATGAGCTGGGGAAACAAGCTCTAAGATTGCTGAAAAATAATGCAGCTTGTTTCCATGCATAGGAATTGAACATGCAGAGACTATTGATCGAAGCTATGGCACCACTCTGGTTTTGATCTTACAATGGAGCTTTTTTATACTTAGCCTAGATTCTGAAGTCAGAGTATGCGGGTTCAAATCCCAGTTCTACCACTTACTAGATGTGTACTCTTAAGCAGATTCTTTAACCTCTAAAACCAAAAACCAAACCTGTTGCCATCTATTCTATTCTGACTCACAGCAACCCTATAGGACAGATTAGAACTTCCCCATAGGGTTTCCAAGCAGTGGCTGGCAGATTCAAACTGCCAAACTTTTGGTTGGCAGCCTGAGCTCTTAACCACTAGGTGCTACTATTTCCTTGTCTTTAATAGAGGAAATAATGGTATCTCTCTCGTAGGGTTGTTGTGAGAATTAAGCCAGTTATTATGAATGTGTTGTCCTTTTCGTCATGGTCATGGTCATCATCACCATCACATATTAGGTAAGGTATCTATAGGTTTTAAAGAGCTTCCCTGTCCCTTATTTAATCTTGGTAACAATCCTCGGAGACAAAGAAACAGAGACCCATGGAGGTCGTCTAGTAAAACATGTAATCTAACAAACATCTATCAGTCCCTTGGTGTGGTCAGTCCCTGCCTTGTGTACCAGGAAAAGAGCAAAGAAGTTCTCTATCTTCAACGGCATTAGCAGAAACTAGTAAGATTAGACAGAAAATTAGAAATAACATTTTTGGACACCTAAAATATGGTGTGCACACGAAAGCTGGACACTGAGTAAGAAAGACTGAAGAAGAACTGACGTCTTTGAATTATGGTGTTGGTGAAGAATATTGAATATACCACGGACTGCCAGAAGAAAGAACAAATCTATCTTGGAGGAAGTACAGCCAGAATGCTCCTTAGAAGCAAGGATGACGAGACTTCGTTTCATGTACTTTGGACATGTTATCAGGAGGGATCAGTCCCTGGAGAAAGACATCATGCTTGGTAAAGCAGAGGGTTAGCAAAAACAAAAAGAGGAAGACCTTCAACAAGATGGATTGGCACAGTGGCTGCAACAATGGGTTCAAGCATAGCAATGATTATGGGGAAGGTGCAGGACGGGGCAGTGTTTTGTTCTGTTGTATATGGGGTTGCTATGAGTCAGAACCAACTTGAAGGCCCCTAACAACAACAACAAAATATGGACGACATTTTCCTGTGTGCGCCAGTGTTATTTTAGTTACTATTATCTCTGTGGAGCCTTGGTGGTGCAGTGGTTAAGAGCTTAGCTGCTAACCAAAAGGTCAGCAGTTCGAATCCACTAGATGCTCCTTGGAAACCCTATGGAGCAGTTCTACTCTGTCTTATAGGGTCGCTATGAGTTGGAATCAACTCGACAGTGTCTTTTTTTTCTTTTTTTAATTGCTATGATTGTCACGCAATGCAACCCCAATTTACATGGAGGTTTCTCATGTAGTAATGGCCACAATATTATTTTAACATAGCTTTATCTTCCTGCAAAGTCAATATTCTTTCCATTAACAATGATATTCACTCAAATAACAATAATGTTGTTGTTGTTAGGTGCCGTCCAGTTGGTTACCACTCATAGTGACCCTATGTACAACAGAACGAAACACTGCCCGATCCTGTGCCATCCTCACAATCGTTGTTATGCTTGAGCTCATAGTTGCAGCCGCTGTGTCAATCTATCTCGTTGAGGGTCTTCCTCTTTTTTCACTAAACCTCTCCTTTACCAAGCATGATGTCCTTCTCCAGGGACTGATAACATATCCAAAGTATTTGGAAGAAGTCGGGTAATCCTTGCTTCTAAGGAGCATTCTGGCTGTACTGCTTCCAAGACAGATTTGTTAGTTCTTTTGGCAGTCCATGGTATAGTCAATATTCTTCGCCAACAGCATAATTCAAAGGCGACAATTCTTCTTAGGTCTTCCTTCTTCATTGTCCAGCTTTTGCATGAGTATGAGGCGATTGAAAACGCCATGGCTTGGGTCAGGCACACTTTAGTCTTCAAGGTGATGTCTTCACTTTTGAACACTTTAAAGAAGTCTTTTGCAGCATATTTGCCCAATGCAATGCATCTTTTGATTTCTTGACTGCTGCTTCCATGGGTGTTGATTGTGGATCCAAGTAAAATGATATCCTTGACAACTTCAATATTTTCTCCATTTATCATGATGTTGCTTATTGGTCCAGTTGTGAGGATTTTTGTTTTCTTTATGTTGAGATGTAATCCATACTGAAGGTTGTGGTCTTTGATCTTCATCAGTAAGTGCTTGAAGTCCTCTTCACTTTCAGCAAGCAAGGTTGTGTCATCGGCAAAACACAGGTTATTAATGAGTCTTCCTCCAATACTGATGCCCCATTCTTCTTCATAGCCCAACTTCTTGGAGTATTTGCTCAACATACAGATTGAATAAATATGGTGAAAAGATACAATCCTGATACCTTTCCTGACTTTAAATGTGCAGTATCCCCTTGTTCTGTTCGAACAACTGCCTCTTGGTCTATGTACAGGTTCCTCACGAGCACAATTAAGTGTTCTGGAATTCCCATTATTCCCAATGTTATCCATAATTTGTTATGATCTACACAGTCAAATGACTTTGCATAGTCAATAAAACACAGGTAAACATCTTTCTGGTATTTGCTTTCAGCCAGGATCCATCTGACATCAGCAATGTTATCCTTGGTTCCAAGTCCTCTTCTGAAACCAGCTTGAATTTCTGCAGTTCCCTGTCAATGTACTGCTGCAGTTGCTTTTGAATGATCTTCAGCAAAATTTTACTTGTGTGTGATATTAATGATATTGTTCGATAATTTCCAAATTCAGTTGGATCACTTTTCTTTGGAACAGGCATAAATATGGATCTTTCCCAATCAGTTGGCCAGATAGCTGTCTTCCAAATTTCTTGGCTTAGACTAGTGAGCACTTCCAGCACTGCATCTGTTTGCTGAAACATCTCAATTGGTATTCTATCAATTCCTGGAGCCTAGCTTTTTGCCAACGCCTTCAGTGCAGCTTGGACTTCTTCCTTTAGTACTGTTGGTTCCTGATTATATGCTACCTCCTGAAATGGTTGAACCTTGACCAATTCTTTTCGGTATAATGGCTCTGTGTATCCCTTCCATCTTTTGATGCTTCCTGCGTCTTTTAATGTTTTCCCCTTAGAATCCTTCAGTATTGCAACTTGAGGCTTGAATTTTTTCTTCAGTTTTTTCAGTTTGAGAAATGCTGAGTGTATTCTTCCCTTTTGGTTTTCTGACTCCAGGTCTTTGCACATGTCATTATAATACTTTGAATTCTCGAGCCGTCCTTTGAAATCTTCTGTTCAGCTTTTTACTTCATCATTTCTTCCTTTTGCTTTAGCTACTCTACTTTCAAGAGGAAGTTTCAGAGTCTCTTCTGACATCCATTTTGGTCTTTTCTTTCTTTCTTATCTTTTTAATGAACTCTGGCTTTCTTCATGTTTAAAGTCCTTGATGTCATTATACAACTCGTCCGGTCTTTGATCATTAGTGTTCAAAGTGTCAAATCCATTCTTGAAATGGTCTCTAAATTCAGGTTGGATATGCTCAAGGTTGTACTTTGTCTCTCATGGGCTTGTTCTAATTTTCTTCAGATTCAACTTGAACTTGCATATGAGCAATTGATGGTCTGTTCTGTCGTCTGCCCCGTCCTTGTTCTGACTGATGATTTTGAGCTTTTCCATTGTCTCTTTCCACAGATGCAGTTGATTTGATTCCTGTGTATTCCATCTGGCAAGGTCCATGTGTATGGTCGCCATTTATGTTGTTAAAAAATGGTATTTGCAATAAAGAAGTCATTGGTCTTGCAAAATTCTTTCATGGCAATCTTCAGCATTGTTTCTATCACCAAGGCCATATTTTCCAACTATTATTCCTTCTTCTTTCTTTCCAACGTTTGCATTCCAATCATCAGTAATTATCAATGCATCTTGTTTGCATGTTTGATCAATTTCAGACTGCAGAAGTTAGTAAAAATCTTCAATTTCTTCATCTTTTGCCTTAGTGGTTGGTGCATAAATTTGAATAATAGTCATATTAACTGGTCTTCCTTGTAGGTGTATAGATATTATCCTATCACTGACAGCTTTGTACTTCAGGATAGATCTTGAAATTTCTTTTTGATGATGAATGCAATGCCATTCCTCTTCAAGTTATCATTCCCAGTATAGTAGTCCATATGATTGTCCAATTCAAAATGGCCAATATCAGTCTATTTCAGCTCACTAATACCTTGGATATTGATGTTTATGCATTCCATTCCATTTTTGACAATTTCCAATTTTCCTAGATGCATACTTGGTACATTCCATATTCTGATTATTAATGTATGTTTGCAGCTGTTTCTTTGCATTTTGAGTGGTGCCACATCAGCAAATGAAAGTCCCGAAAGCTTGACTCAATCCAAGTCATTAAGGTTGACTCCACTTTGAGGAGGCATCTCTTTCCCAGTGGTCTTTTGAGTGCCTTCCAACCTAAGGAGCTTATCTTCGAGCACTATATCAGACAATGTTTTGCTGCTGTTCATAAGGTTTTCACTGGCTAATTCTTTTCAGTAGACCACCAAGTCTTTCTTCCTAGTCTGTCTTAGTCTGGAGGCTCAGCTGAAACCTATCAGCCATGGTTGCCCCTGCTGGTATTTGGTATTTATAGCTTCCAGGTGGCATAGCTTCCAGCATCACAGCAAAAGGCAAGCTCCCACAGTATGAGAAACTGACAGACAAGTGGGGGAAAATAACAATAATATTAACTAAAATGTGCTTAATTAAGTGCCACCTGTTGCAGGCAAAATGACATATAATATTTATGACAGAACTTGCACTGTTAAATCTGAGGAGTGACTGGGAGCCCCAGGGACAGGCAACAGAGACCAAGACTTAATTATCTTTATATTCCCTATCACAGGGCAGGACAGATAATAGGAACTCAGTAGATGTCAGAGTAATGATGGTGACATAAAGGGAAATGAGTCAGAAAGAGTTGCAGGCTAGGTGGGGAAATAAATAGTACACTAGTGGTTAAGAGCTATGTCTGCTAACTGAAAGACTGGCAGTTAGAATCCACCAGGAGCCCCTTGGAAACTCTACGGGGCAGTTCTACTCTGTCCTATAAGGTCGCTATGAGTTGGAACCAACTCAATGGCAACGGGTTTGGTTTTTTGTTTTTTGTTTTAGTTTTGACTATTCCTACCTGCTTCTATTGTTCTTTTGATATATTTTCCAAGTCATTGAGTATTTTGCTGGCCTTTTTTGTCTACACTGTTTGGTCAACATCCCAGATGTGAACAGTCTTCTCCAGGTGTTAGATGTAAATTGACACATGATTAATGCTGCATAGAAAAGGATTAATGTCTCTGTTAGGTCATTATACTTCTCTGACTGAAACCTAAGAGCGATTTTTGGCAACCACATCTTGTTTACCAAGGTCCTTTTTGAGATTATTGTTAACTGTGAACTTTTTGACCAAAACCCCAACATCCTACACATGCGTGATGGATCATGCATGATGGATTTTTTTTAACCTATTAAAAATCAAAACTCAAAGAAATTGAAAAGTAAGTTTTATTCTGAGCAGTTATTCTGTATGCATATAGGGAGGCCCTTCTGATCCCCCCCGCCCCGCCCCCGCCGCCAAAAAAAAGCAAATGGCTGGAAGTAGATTACTTATAATAGCAAATCAAATCAACCATTGGTTAATGATTGATCGAAACCTGCCCTTTCCCTTTTACTGAGATAAACTGATATCAGGTCACAAGGTGGTCTCTGGACTTCCACCCATCTGCAGCCACAATATCTTTTGATATTTAAATTAAGTAAGCCTAGCTTCCAACAGGAAGGAAAAGATTAACTTTGGGAGAAAAAAGCCTTTGGCAGGATTAATTTGGGTCAGAATTTTTTTTTTTTTTACAGTTAATATTTGGTTTTGTGGGTAAGAAAAACCTTAAAATCCAAGTAAGATGTCTGTTATTAATTTTTCTCTTTGACAAGCCTAGATTCAGGACTTGACAATTAGCTCTGTTAGGCTTTTCATAGGGAGATGGGGAGATGGCTTTCTGAAGGAGGAGAGCTTTAGGAATTATTTAGACAATGGAAGTGAGCAGGTTGAGTTTACATGCAGGTAGGAAGGCTGATCAGGCTGAAGATATGTCCTGGGATGGCTGAAAAAAACAAAACAAAACAAAATCAGCTGCTGTTGAGTTGATTTTGACTCATAGCAGCCCCATGTTTGTCAGAATAGAACTGTGCTCCATAGGGTTTTCAATGTCTGATTTTTGGAAATAGATTGCCAGGATTTTCTTCTGAGGAACCTATTGGTGGACTCAAACTGTCAACCTCTGGTTAGCAGTCAAATGTGTGAATCGTTTTTATCCCTCAGGAACTCCAGGATGGCTGAAGGGGTTGATAATATGTACTAGCTTTAGTGGAGCCCTGGTAGTGCAGTGGTTAAGAGTTCAGCTGCTAACCAAAATGTTGGCAGTTTGAATCTACCAGCTGCTCCTTGGAAACCTATGGGGCAGTTCTACCCTGTCTATAGGGTTTCTATGAGTCCGAATCAACTCGAGGGCAATGGGTTTGGCTTTTTGTTTGACTAGCTTTAGGTCCAGGGGACAGGTCTGCGGAGAGAAAATCCTGCAGAAGAGGCTGAGAGGCTTACAGAAAATATATGCAGCAATGAAAAGTGGTGCAAAGCCTAGAAGAAACAGGCTCTGGGGAAACTTGGAGTCTTTCATCTTTCCTGTCTCCTCGAACCCCTGTAGAGACAATTTCCTGTGCTGTACTCTGAAGTACCAAATAGAAGCTAAAGCCATAGTTTTTCTATATCCAGTAAATTGGAATGTCTACCTTCATCAGTTAAAGTCAAGATAAAAATACCTTGAACAAACGCAAGCTTGATTCAATGGCAGCATTTCTTCTGTATGTTCCATATATTGAGGATGGTTCATAATTACAGTGGACGCTAGAAATAGGAATCCCATTGTGCCACTGCCGGGTGTTCACACATTCAATGATTGCCCTTTGCATACTATGCCTAACGAGTCCCAGCAGTTAATAGCTAACATAAAAAGCATAAAGCTACTTGTCACATTTTAGAAATATCCCATTGCTTTTTGGTTGCTTTTGTGGTTTTCTACTTTGAAAGCCAAGATTTACCCTCACCACCCCTTCATTCCCTTTCTTTTCACCCATTCTAAAGAATTAATTTCCTTAGTGCCCTGACATCATTTCTGGCTGAATTTCTTTCTGGAGGGAGTTTAACAAAGTATTTGTTTCATTGCATTAGGATCTGAGTAGAGACATGATGACTGGATTCAAGTTAGGAGCCCAACTTAAAATGTTTTAAAAGGATGATTATGAAGTCCATTTGGCTTTACCGACCATAAGCAGAAGCAATTCTTGCTTTAAATTGCTTAGAGCATTATTACTGAAAAATTGCAATAAAAACAGCATTCAGTGATTTCAGAAAGGTTAAAGGAAATGGAGCTCCTAGTATGCTTCCACTAACGGGTCTTCTCAGAACAAAATACTTTCATTAAAGCTACCTTGGACAACACAGAGGATGAGGGTATTCGAATACCCTAGTCATAGGTCTCTGAAGCAGTGGGTAGGGAGGGTGATATTGTTATACTCACAAACTCAGACCCTTCAGGGGCTGTGTGGGGCTTGGCACTGGCTGACTGTGGGGTTGCCCTTGGGACTTATAGAATGGCTCCATCTATCTCAAGGATCCTCATCTCAAAGATAGCCAAAGCATCAGAAATTACAACTTAGAAGCCATAGCTTACACTTTCAACAAAGAAGCCAATTTGTTTGTGTTTTATTGTCTGTTCCTTACCTGGCTCCTCCATCTCCCAGGACCTGTGTCCAATCATAATAACCCATTCCAGGTGGTCTACCACCCACAATGGGTTGCCAGCTCCACTGTGCCATAACTTCATCTCTTGGTCCAAGTGGAATAAATGTCTCAGGAGGCTTGACATTGGCCTAGTGAACTCCACCAGGTATCTGTGACGGAGAAAGCAAGTTTGCATCTTATTGTTGCCTCATTTAGGGTTGTGAGCTGAGAGACATATAGCATCAATAGACCTATGAGATGAATCCTGGAATGTCTGTAATATTCTAGCTAGAATTCTGCAGCCAGAACTAAGCAAAGCATGGAGGAGTTCAGGAACCAGGAAAAAGGCACGTCTTCAGTTGTCACAAGCACCTGGTAGTTAGAAAGTGTCCATTTTCTGATCCAACATGTGAGACCATCCTGAGAGACTGAAAGGCCACCTGAGAATGCTGAAAAGGCCTGGAGAGGGGCAGGTAATGCTTTATCTACACATGAGCTAACATCCTTCCTAGAACATAGCTGTTAGCTGTGCCTCTATCAACAAGATTTTGAATAATATGTGTCTTGGAGCACATTCTCTTCATTAGTAGAGTCATGACTATAAAATGACTAAAGAGTGAACTCCATAAATCTCAAACAAAGGAAGAGTGTTATATAAATAAACCAAAACAAAAGACCAAACCAGTTGTTGTCAAGCCTATTCCAACTCATGGTGACACATGTGTTTCAGAGTAGAATTGTACTCTGTAGGATTTTCAATGACTCATTTTTCGGAAGTAGATTGCCCAGCCTTTCCTCTAAGGTGCCACTGGGTGGATTTAAGCCCCAATCTTTCAGTTAGTAGCCAAGTGCTTAACTGTTTGCATCACCCGGGAACTGTTATATGAATAAACCCGTTGCTGTTGAGTTGATTCCTACTCATAGCAACACTATAGGACAGAGTAGAACTGTCCCAAAGGGTTTTCAAGGCTGTAATCATTATGGAGGCAGACTGCCCCATCTTTTTCCCTCGGAGGGGCTGGTAGGTTCAAACCACTGACTTTTTGGTTTGCAGCTGAGCACTTAACCACTGTACCACCAAGCCCCTGTTATATGAATAGGGGAAAGTTATTCTCCATGACATCTGAGATTAGGTCAAAAATGAGCACATTTACATCTGTACAAAGAAGTTTAGGTTAGACTGGAGAATACAAGCATCTTTTCTGTAATGATTATGCTATACTAGAAAATTTCAGAGGCTGTGGGGTCTCTGGTGAAATGTCCAGTCTTTTCAATTTACACTACTGACTTTTTTTCCCCTGACTGTTACTTTGGAGGATGTATGAACTAGAGAAGTGAGTTGTTTCATTTTGATTTTGAGATTAAGACTAAATTTTGGTCAAGAAGTAAGACTCTGATCATTTATTTTTTGATTTTGTGAGGGATTAAACAGGAAGTTATCTTAATTTGCATTCTTGCTAAAATCTTTTCTTAGCTTCTGTGAACCCACTGTTCCTGCTTTGGAAAATCAAATATAGTGAATATTAGTGAAACTCTTTCCAGGATTCAAGATCCTATAGTGGCTTACTGTGTACTACTTTTCACTCTAGTCAACTGATGATTCATATAAGTGCCCAATGATATTCTAATGGCTAGTTACAAGTGAAGTTGGGTAGCAAGAGATTACAAAGATAAAGGAGGCTCAGGTTCTGCTCTCAGGTGGTTTTTTATTTTTTAAATTTAATGCAACCTTTTGTGGGAAAAGATAATGTTCAAATGAAGGAAGAGTGATCTCATGTTCAAAGTGAGGTAATAAGGAGAGACATAGGCTCTATTTGTAATATAGCGGTAGAATTCAGGGTCCAGTCCTAGAAATGAAATTTCACTAGCAACTGACTTATCTAAGGACAGATAATAGGAGTTGCTTTTTCGATCAGTCTTTTATTAGCTTGTTTTTCTATTTTGAAATGAGAATAAAATATTCAGAAGCAAACACATGAAATTGTCTGGTATTATTGGGTACACAGCTCTGTGGTAAAAGTTGTATGGCACAGTTTGAGTTTAATTCAGGCACAGTTCACCAAATAAATTCTCAATTTATATCTGAATACCAAACATGAGACAATTTAGGCATATTTGATATTATTCAATTTTTAAGTTGCTTTTTTTTTAAAACTCCTCATCCCTGTTCCTTTTTCCTGTGAAAAGAGATCTTTATTGTTAAGTTAGCTGCTGATGTAAATTTACAAAAGATAAACCAGGATGATAGTTTAGAATATTAATTCTCTCTTCGTGAGGCAAATTTTCATCAGGGCAAACACATAACCAACACTTCTTCCTGCTTTATTTCCTAAGGTTATATGTGGGAGATGGTGTCTCAGTCTCCTAATTCACCAAAGTAACTCACAAGAGCAGTTTCATGACGTATTGAACTCACATCTGATCCTTGAAGGGCTCCTGGGATCATTGTGCTACTAAAGCTATCATGGAACTATGTTCAAGATCAGGTTTCAGAAAAGGAAGGGCTTTCATCCCTTATTTCTAGGAGGGTTTTTCTTTCTTTCTTTTCTTCTCTTTCTTCCCCTCTTAGAGAAAAAATGGCTTCTGGCTAAATAAGTTCACCTAAGAAAACCTAGAACAAGCTCAGTGCTGCTCATGTTATGGTCCGAAGTAGCTACTGGAATGGGAGAAGGTAGAAGTGGGAGCTGAACAAAGAGAGTGACATGCCAGAAATTGCCTCCTCTTCTTTCTCCTTCAGTCCAGATATACCTACCTTCTGGGCTGTGCCCATATATGATATCTTTTCTGAACCTGGGCTGAGAGAGTGTAAAGTACGCTGGTTCTCAAAACTTTGAGTCCATATCAGAATTCATCCTTGATGATCCATCATGTCCACTATCTATTACCAGGACACTTGAAAATTTCCCCCACAAAACCAAGCTGAGAGCTTCATCTTTGGCACCCCAGTGCACAGACAATAATATATTACAGCACTAATTACACTGGATTGTACTTTCTTGGTTACATTTCTTTCTTTCCTAGCTTACTGTGGCCCACTTGATGACAAGGGACACGTTTCCTTTGTATTACCAGTGTCTAGCAGATTATCTAAACATAGTAGGTCCTCAGCCTTGAGAACACTATGGGACAGTTCTATAGGGTCTGTTCTACAGTGTCTCTATAAATCAGAATTGACTGGATGGCAACAGGTTTGGTTTTGGTTTTTACTATGTTCAAAGAACTATGTGAGGTACAGGGCATTCCAGAAAAGAATAATGCCCGGTCTGCCTCCACAGTAATCACAGTCTACTGTGGGAGAAATATAGACAGACAATTCCCAGGCAGTGCGATAAGAGTTATGACGAAGGTGCATATACAGTGATGGGTAAAAATGTGAGATCACAGCCAATCAAGTCTTCTTGGAGAGATGAATAGATGACAAATGCCTTGACAGGTAAGTAGGCTTTCACCAGGCAAAGAGCAAATGGACATTCAGGCATGACAAATCATGTGTGCCAAAGATCAGAAATATAAAAGGGCCTGTTCAAAAATCAAGGGCTTACTATTTGTCTAATGGCCAAAAACATTCTTGGAAAAGAACGGCATTTGGATATGTAAAACACTTTAAAGCTTCAGCAAGCTAGACAAAACTCTGCAGCTTCCCTTGACTCTCTTCTGCAGGAAATTCTTCAGTGCCATTTTCTCTAAAACCAAATCATGCCAGTCACATCTCACTCAAGAGAGAGGTCCAAAGAGTAAGGGATTCTTCAAAGTTTGTAGACTGCTGCTTGCTTTAGGGCCTAGCAAATAAAATTTTCTCTCTAACAAATACAGCTTTTAGTTTTCTACAGTCCAGGGACCAGAATGTCGAGCTTGGAAAACAATGCTCTTTCCCAAGTTACATTTTCAGTGCTATTGTCTTATCTTCTTTTTTTTGAAAAAGCGTTTTCTTTCTGATTTTTATAGTCATGAATTTTGTTTTTGGAAATGAAAATGTATACATATAAGCAAGAAAATAAAAACCACTTCTCCAAGCTGCAGGATGACTAGTCTTAACACTTTAGAGAATTCTTTCCATTGTTTATTCTATGTGTATGTTTCTGTCTATTGAATTTGTATTTACAGGTAGTACTGGGTCTTGCTTTTTTCACTTAACATCTTTACAGATGCATTTTCCTATAATATTATATTCTGACTTCTGAACGATTAATTTGGTTTTTTCCATTAAGCCTTGTCTCTAACACACACAACACAGCACCTATTGCCATCAAGTTGATTCTGACTCACAGCGACTCTATAGGACAGAGTACAATTGCCCCATAGGGTTTCCAAGGCTGTAAATCTTTACAGAAATAGACTGCCTCATGCTTTCTCCCAAGGAGTAGCTGGTGGGTTTGAACCACTGATCTTTTGGAATAGCAGCTGAGTGCTTAACCACTGCACCACCAGGGCTACAGCCTTGTCTGTAACCAAAATCCAAACCTGTTGCCCTAGAGTACTGACTCATAGTGACCTTATAGGACAGAATAGAACCACCCCATAGGACAGGCTGGTGCATTCAAACCGTTGACCTTTTGTTTAGCAGGCAAGTTCTTAACCACTGCGCCACCAGGGCTCTAGTCTTGTCTCTAGGTAGCATATATCCCTTTATCTGTGATCTTTGCTTAGAAACCTTACCTGAATGCCTATCTTCTAAATAGGATTAAAGACCGTCTCCTGCTCTATACTTTTCACTGGCTTTTTCCGTAGGAACTGCCGGCTTTAGAGCACTTTGTGCATTGGTTTGTCTCTTCCTATAGCTTGTGAGGTGCTTCAGAACAAGACCTGTGTCTCGTTAATCTTCGCTTCCCCATAGATTAGCCTGATATGTGATAGACCTTTACTATATATGTGCTATTTCCTGACTCTAATGACATCAAAATAAGTAACATTTTTGAAAGGCTATGTGGTAGGCATTGTGCCATCTTATTGCTAATCTGCATCACAGTTCTCAACTTCACAGGAGAGTATTATTACTTCCGTTTTTCAGATGAGGAAACTTAGGTTTAATTTCATTTACTCTAAGTTATGAATATAAAAATTTGATTGAGGAGAATAACTTGAACCAGGTGAATCTTGATTCTAACTCTTCTGTTGAGACTCCAGACCGCCTCCCCTTACCTAAGCATAAGGTCAATGCTAGTCCTTACAGGGGCTGCAAAACTGAACAAGATCTGGGCAGTACCCTCTAAAAGTGAACAATAAGACAAGAAAGATAAGAAAGGCACATCAGAAGGTAATGTGTTGAACAGGGGGAAGGCGATTGGAACTTTCCACTGGTGAGGAGGAGTATTTTATCCCTGAAATTGTTCAGAATTGCCAGCATAATTATAATAAAAAGCAGAGAGCCTTTAGTTAAATTTTATTATTATTTTTAATTCTCTGCAGGCAATACATCCACTTATTGCCTGCATTTGGGCAGACTGAGCCTAACCCTCCTATGCCTTCGTATACTCTGCACATTTAAAAATATTTTTTATTATTAAAGGATGTGCTTGTCAAGCATCAAATGAATACTTTGAGAGTGGACAACAATATCTCATGTTTGGATCAAACATCATACTTCATGCTTTCTTTTACATTATTTGAACATTATGTCTTTGGACCTAAGAAAATGAAAAGAGGAGGCCAGCAGTGCATTGAGCACATGGTAACAGGCAATTTTAAGATCGATTTAGGATACTGACTTTTGTGATCAGATATCTGGAAACGTGCACACACTGTGGGATTACTTCCTGATTCTCTCTCAGCTGTGTCCTCTTGGGACATTCAGGGTCCTCCAGCAACATGTCATTATATGTTTGCTCTCTTGTGTCAAGTACCCTGAACACTTTCCTTTCTTAGTAGTAATAAGAATAAAAAATACAATTTATTAGGTACTTATTTTGAGCTAGACACTAATTGATATAGATTACTTCATTTATCCTGAGAACAACTCTCCGAGGAAAGTAAAATAATCTCCATATAATAGGTACTAAGTAGGAGACCTAAAATGTGAACTCCAGGCTACTTAATGCCAAAATCTGTGCTATTTCCATTATGCCGTGCCTCTTCTTGGTTTCCCGAGAAAAATGCTTGGGGTCAGCATTTTGCTTGCTGAATATTTATTCTCATTTTTTCTACCAAGAGCATCTGATTTTTTCCATTAAGGAACTGTACCTTTCTCATTAGATACATTCATAATGAGCCCATCAATCAAAGAGCCTCTCCCCAACCTGTCCTAGCATAGAGGTGACCCAAGCTAGAGAAAACAAATACTGTGTCCATAGATTCTTAATTATGAGTAGGACAAAATTAATTTTTGTCCTAAATTAACCAGAATGGATAATAGTTATCTGTTGCCTGCAACCAAAAAACCCTAAAAAACAGGGCCACATCCTGTACTTTGTCTATTAAAAACAAACAAAATTAAAAAAATTAACAATTGACACCTATGAGGACACTTATTTTTTTCTATACTATCCCCTTACTTTGTCTCTTCTTGATTTAGAACAAGCTACTGGTGAGTGCTGGGGGTTTCAATAGGCTCACTTAGAGATATAAAGAGAGCAGAGGGG
Source organism: Dugong dugon (assembly GCA_030035585.1). NCBI lineage: Eukaryota > Metazoa > Chordata > Mammalia > Sirenia > Dugongidae > Dugong > Dugong dugon. The sequence goes on along the minus strand of CM057467.1, from coordinate 58,748,681 downwards.
TGTGGGAACCCTAAGATATGTTGCAGACTTATATAAGTCCATTGTACAGATGAGGAACAGAGACATAGATGAATAAAAAGATCTGGTCCATTTTTCAGAGGGAGTTAATGGACAACCTGGAACCAGGAATTAGCCATCCACTATACCAAAGAAAAAAACCAAACCCACTGCTATCGAGTCAATTCCAAAACACTACAGGACACAGTAGAACTGCCCCATAGGGTTTCCAAGGAGCTGTTGGTGGATTCAAACTGCCTACATTTTGGTGACAGCTGAGCTCTTAACCACTGTGCCACCATGGATCCAGCCATCCACTATGAGGTTGGAATTTTATATAGCCTTTTTGACATACAATTACATCACTTTAACATCTCTTTACAATATAAAGACTTTCAAACTTTGACCAAAGTTTGCTTTATTGCCCCTAGCAAATTGCTTTTAACAAAATAATTCATGAAACTGGTAGAGTATGCTTATTGTTTATTTATTTTTGAGGAAGTGGAAGGATCTCTTCATTTGTAAAATTATAGATCAGAGAGAACTTGGCTAATAGAGCTCCATGTCTCTTTGAAGATACTTGAGCAATAAATGTCTCACATGCCTGGTTCTAAGGAGCAGCTAGTGATTCTAATCCACATGCTGAAGGTAATTTGGTCTTTGACCATAGTCCCAGTATTTGTGGATGCTTTATTTGTGTGTGTGTGTGTGCATGTGTGTATGTGTGTGTGTGTGTGTGTGTGTGCCTGGGAAGTATTACACTTATTACTTCATAGAAGATTTTCCTTCCAATAACTGAAAATACGAGATGTCTAAGGACAATTTATTTGTGTACCCATTCACACATACGTACATTCATTTAGTCAGAGCATAATTATTGAGTGCTTTGCAGGAAAAGGAAACTCTGATGGTGTAGTGGCTAAGAGCTACAGCTGCTAACCAAAATGGTGGCAATTAGAATCCACCAGGAGCTTCTTGGAACTGTATGGAGCAGTTCTACTCTTCTACTCTGTCCTATAGGGTTGTTATGAGTGGGAATTGACCCAACAGCAACAGATTGCAGGAAGAATCAAAGATGACAAAGAAAAATAACATTCATTATCTTAAACAACTCTAACCTAGAGGAGAACATACATTAGACAAATGATTTCCCAGACAAAGTAGTATATGCTCTCTGTAGTTAGAGAATATGTTAAAAACCTCTGCCCCCATCAAAAATAGCTCTCAGTATTTTGGTTTATTATTTTTAGTGCACTCTTCACTATTTGGAATTATATATTCATGTGTTTATTTAATTATTGTATTAATTGTCTTATCCACAGTAGACTGTACAATGGATGAGGGCAAGAATTTTGTCTGGTTCATCTCTGTATTTTCAGCACAGAGAACATTGCCTGGCACAAAGAAGACAATAAATACTGAATGAATTAATGAATGAATGAAGAGCAATAACCTTACCCAGAATTCTTGAGATGGTTTCAAAGACAAAGAGGTGATTGAACTGTAACTCAAAACCTCAAGTTGAGTTTAAGAGTAAAGTAAGTAGAAGTAGAAGGACATTTTAGGCAGTGAGAACTACATATTCAGAAGCATGGCAGAGAGGCAATTCTGTTTGTTAGAGGAGCAGTGAATAATAGTTCGGGCTAGCAGAAACTTAGAGGGTGTGGAGGAGTATAATATGAAAAGTTGAATAGTTTTAATTTCAACCTCTAGAAAATGGGATTGTCCATTAAAATTTTTATGGAAGGGGAGTGACAGTATTCTGTGTTTAGGATAATCATCCCTGTAGCATTACAAAAGTTGACTGTAAAAGCAATGGGGTCAAATAAGAAAGACCAGTTAGTAGGCTACTGAAATAGACCAGGCAAGAGGTGGTAATGGCCAAAACCAAGGCCCTTTAGAAAGGGCGGAAGAAACAATAAAAATTAATTATTCTGAATTTACTAGAGTTCAGTTTACACGGACCATCTCATTTATAGCACTTTATCCACTGAAGGCATTAAATGCTACCACGCACACCTGCTTCTTAAACTTGAGCATCACTCAAGAATAGAATTCAAGCCAAGTAAAATGCAATTTTCTCAGTACGGGACTTCACTTAAAAACAAGTGAGCCCAGCAGTTCTTAATTGCTAGACTGGTGACTTTTTACCAAGGTGGCGAGATCATTTGAAGTAACAAAACAGGATGTATTCTGTGGCAAACAGCTATCCAAAAGCAATGTGGCCAAGGGGAGGGCTGCAAAATCCAAACCTGCTGCAAATAGGAAATCTCAAAAAAGCTTGAGAATGGAACAAGAACGCACCACGTAACTGACCTCACACTTTCAATGTTTCAAACATTCCCTGATTTGGGTATGGGTGGGGTGGTAATTGCTGGCTTTTACCATTGTCTTAAGATATATAACTTATCATATGACTCCACTCATATACTGTCCCAATCATATACAGCACAGAGCCACAGTTCAGCCATGATGTTGGGACATACTAGTTGGGGGATTGTTGAAGGGGATAAGAGCTGACACAGTTATTTTTATTAAAAAGAATTAAAGTATGGAAGCTTGAAAATGCTTTATTTATTTATTTTTAATATAGCAAATTAAAAATTATACCTAAAATAAGGCCACTCTCATTTAATAGCATTTTACCATGCTTTCTTGACTAGAAAGGAAAAGGATGGTGTGCCTGGTCATTGGGGATTTGCATCATCCTGACTATATTCATGTGAGAATGACGCAAGTTAGAAGAAAAAGAAAGTTGATAATCACTGACCACAAGAAGATACATTTTGCATTCCGATGATATTCAAAATCTTTAGAACTGGCCCAAACTCCTCTTCTTCCCTCACGATATCGATGCTCAGGACGTACTTGATTGTGATTTTTTGGAACATGTTGCATTTCTTCACTTCTGTTTCTTTTGCCTATAATGTCCTTCCATTTCCTCCACCTCTGGTCTCTTCAAAGTGCTCCCTGACCCTACTACTGAAAACCATGCCACAAAGAATCCTTATACACCTCTAACTGCAGCACCTACCTTTCCTTACAAGATTTATATGTTAAGGGGCTATCTCCCCTAGATGACTGCAAGGTCCTTAAGGGCAGCAACTGTCTTATTCACGTCTGCAACATATCTGGCTCGTACCAATACTCAATCAATGTCTAGGGAGTATTTAGTAAATAAGCAGCAACATCAGGAAGTATTGAATTTGTGATAATTTTCTGCATCACAAGCCTAATGAGAAACGTTTTTGAAACATTTATTTTGACATGTGTCTTTTCTTCTTATGGAAAGAAGAATCCTTCACATCTTGGTCATGTTAGTTTAGCAAATATTTCTTGAATACTCTGAGGCGAAACTTTGTGGTTATGTCATGATCAAAGATTAATAAAACATTGTCCTTGCCCCCAAAGAACTCACAAAACAATGAGACATATTCTTACCACCACCACCACCACTACCACCAATAAACTGCAGAACAATTACAATATATCATTAGGCTGTGCTAAAATGGACAATGGGGTCAACCCTATGCTCACAGAGGAGGGCAGAGGAAAGGAGAAATGATCAAATATTAATTCTGATTAGAGGTTGGGGGGGTGCTTCCCAATTAATGCAGATAGGAGATTAAGCACATTACCCCTAAGATTTGAGTCATATTCTGCTATAGGCTTGACACGTTCCCTAAGTTGTCTTAGAAATGACAAATGGAAGACACAAGTTCTGCATAGAGTCTTCACTTCCCAATTAAATTGAAACACTTGGTAGTTTAGTCTTCAGGAGATTGCTTATAGGGCAGGGCTTCCTCATCCTGAGTATGAGGCTCAATATTTAGGATTAGTCACCAGTAGGAGATGGGCTGTTAAGAAACTGAGTGAACTTATCTAATGATTGTCCTATAAGAGTGAAATGCAGGATGGAAAGGTAGAGAAGTAAATAGCACTAATAAGAACATCATTTAGTGTCTCAAATCCTTCATCTGAGATGCTAGTCTTAAGTGATAACTGGTAAAGTCAGTTCCCAGGTGTACTGGACATCAGGAGGGACATCTGTGTCTGGTGATGCTACAGCAAGAGATGTTATTTCCAAATGCTGGCTTGGAAGGCAGGTAGAAAATGTAGGTATATTAATTAGAATATTTCGAGTATCCATACTTTGAAGGCACATTTGGAGGATTCTTTGGTCTTGGTCAACTCCAGGAGACCTACTGGGGATTCAATATGAGAAGCATTACAGGGCAATGGAAAAAGCATGTGCTTCAGAGTCCACCATTATGTAACTTTGGACAAGCCACTAAACTTTTCTAAGCCTCAAGTTAGTTATCTGTAAAATGGATATAATAATAACTCACCATACTCTTGCCTAAATTCTACTTAAACATAAGATCGATGAATGGTGGCTATTGCTATTAATATCATAGTGGTAGTGGTTAAGAGTAAGCTCTGAACCCAATATATCTGGGCCCAAATCCTGGTTTTACTACTTAAAAGATTTGTGAGCTTGAGGAGGTTATTTAATTTCTTTGTGATTCAGTTTCTTAATTTATAAATGGTATAATACCACTTAGAATAATGCCAGCCTCATAGATTTGTGATGAGGATCAAATGAGATGACACACTTAACCCACTTACTATGATGTTTACCACTTATGAGTGTTCAATAAAAGTTAGCTATCATTATCTCCAACCCCAGTATAATCTTCAGCTGCCTGTATCTTTTGAAGTTACCATTATCCAGACAGAGTGAAGGTTCCTTTATGCTGAACTCTTTATCCAGTTACATTGACCTTAAAGCAGGTGTAGACCAGTACTAGCACCACTGGTTTTGTAGCAGCTAATCCTTTCTTACTTTCCAAGTCTGACCCAAAGTTTAACCAATAATGCTAATTTCACAGACTGATATGTCAATTAAGTAAAAAAAAAAATTGTTCCTTGTTGAGCCCACAACTTTAAGAATATGGATCACCTGGTGTAATAACAGAGTTAAATTGGGCAAAGGTAGATTGAGTGTGCATTAGCAACCTCATCATAATGATAATCATCACTTACTAACTGGTGTCTATGTACTAGGCACTATGTGCTTCGTGAGTATAACCTGCTGCTTTATACCTGAATTCTTGTAGGGAATGGCCGGAAGGAAAAGGCAGAAAAATGACACTGAATCCTGGAACCTGTGAAGAAGGTCTTGATCTTGGAATATGCCTCGATTTTTCTCAGCTCCATCCTTTTGCTCACACTGTTTCCTGTCTCAGGAATTCCTTCTCCACCTGGCAATATCCCTCCTGTGCTTTAAGGCCCTACTTAAATGGTATGTTATCTATGTTATGGGTCCCAGCCACCCTCAGTGAGTTGGCTGCCACTTGTCTGTGCTCTCCAGCACTTGCCCATGGCTCTGATATAGAGATCATCAGCTGTATTGTAATTGTTGGTTACATTGCCTACCTCTACCACCAGCCATGAACTTCTTAATGGGAAAGAATGTTTTATTATTATTTACATCCTTAGTATCCAGCACAGTGCTTGGAAAATAGTAAGTACAAAGCAAATATTGGTTTTTGAAGTAGAAAAGTTTGCCTTTCCATATCTCTAAAGAAGGTTGTAGGAATTTTGATGGCGATTGCTTTGAATGTATACACTGCTTTGGGTAGTACTGACATCTTAACAATATTAAATCTTCCAATCCACAAACACAGAATGTCCTTCCACTTATTTGAGTCTTCTTTAATTTGTTTTGGAGCCCTGGTGGCGTAGTGGTTAAGAGTTTGGCTGCTAACCAAAGGTCGGCAGTTAGAATCCACCAGCAGCTCCTTGGAAACCCTATGGGACAGTTCTACTGTGTCCTATAGGGTTGCTATGAGTTGTAATCGACTCAATGGCAGTGAGTTTGGTTTTCTGGTTTTAATTTATTTTAGTAGTGTTTTGTAGTTTTCAGCGTACAGGCCTTTCACCTTCCTGGTTATATTTATTCCTAGGTGAGACACTTCTGTATGGTATGTCAATGCCCCCACCCTCACTCCCTGTCACAAATACTCCAGCATCCTATTTGAAAAGAACCAACTGTTAGCAAACTATAAAAGTCCTCCCTTTGTATCTAAAGTGATGGTAAGAACTGCTAAAGTTTATAGTATAGCAAGTATTTTGTTGAATTATTTAAATAATAATTGTACATATATTTGATCTATTTAATGCATTTGATCTATGAGTGAGTACGAAACCTGGTGCCCTGGGATCTCCAATATCCGTAATTATTTCCTATGAAACTTATTACATCTCAGTGTCCATCAGATTCCAGTACCCAGCCAGGAAATACCACTGCAGAGTTCCCTGAGTGCCATGTCCATTGGTCTTGGGATTAGAGAAAAGCTCATTTCTCGTTTAACGTCAGCTTTCTCCCTCTTCTCTCTCTATCTACTGACTTGCTCAGCTCTGGAGTCTCCTGTTTTGACTAGCTTTGTGTTTGTATTGTCGGGGAAGGAATCTGTGAGGCAGGTCAAAGACACAGGGTCAGACGCAACTCAATTCCATGATGACTGTTGTGTGTGGCCTTGCTTCCCCATATTGTCAAAAAAAATGAAACAGAATTATCTCAAAATGAAGGACATCACTGCAAGCAAGGATTAACTCCTCCTCAGTGCTGCAATGTTTACTAGGACAGAAAAAGGCAAGAAACGAACTGTTTTGTGAAGGCAGCTCCCTTGGGCAGTCACCTTCAAAACGCCTTCTAAATGCTACAGTGAGCACAACAAAACCTGCTGAGTGATCCCAGCCATTTAGAACGTTAGCATCTGAAACCAAGAAAGCCAGGGGCCTGTGGTTTGTTGAGCAATTACTATACGCCAGTTCTTATCATTCTTTATCTCATTAATCGTCATGACAGCCCAGTGCAATAAGAAATACGATTATTATCATGACAGATGTGGTAAAATTTGGCCTCTCCCTCGTATATGATCTAGTCTTACATTTCCCAGACTGTAGAATTTCACAGAGCAGTAAAACTTCCCAAAAATATTTGAGAACTTTAGTTTTACTACAACTGGATAATTTTTAGAAAGCAGCAACTGCAGTATATAATTAGTATCATTTAATAAAAAGGGACATTTACTAACAAAAAAAAAGCACAATTGCAGGATAAAAGGGAATCCTTTAAATTGAATACATGTATCTGTATGGAAAACATGCATACTCTACCATCCATCACTTCTACCTCTAGGTTTTCAATCTGAGAATAACTTGTCACTATACATCAGGAGACATGTACAAAAGTGTTCAGAGCAGCCCTGTTTATACTGGAAGTAACTGAGAAACAATCCAGATGGACATATTCACGTGAATGGATGAATAAATATGTGGTATGTTTACTTAATGAAATGAAATCATATACAACATCCAGGATAAGTAGATCATAACTACACACAAAAACATATATCTTCATAAAAGATAGAGTGGGAAAAAATTCCCAATGATAACATACAATAAGATACACTGTTTATAAAGTTAAAACAATTGCCATGAGACTGGAAGAACTGGGTGGTGACTGGTTACCATTACATAACATTTTGATCAAATATTCTATAGACTAATTCTGATCAAAAGGGAAAAATTTCAGAATAGAATTTCAAATCTCGTGGAATGCAGGCTTTCTGGAACCATAGAGGCTGGATGAAACCCTGAAACTATTGCCCTGAAATAATCTTTAAAACCTTACAGCAAAAATATCCCCTGAAGTCTTCTTAAAGCAAAACAATAGTTTAACTTAACTAGTAAAAATTTCTACCATGAGCATTATGCTCTTTTAAGAACTATCTATATGGGATCAAATTGACAACAGCAACTCTAAGGATTAGACAGGAACCTTAGGGGGTAGTGAGTTTATGCTAATGGGGAGGAACAACTCAGAAAAGGAGGATGAGAATGGTTGCACAACTCGAAGAATGTCATCAATGTCACTAAGTCATACATGTAGAAACTGCTGAATTGGTGTATGTTTTGCTGTGTATGTTCTCAACAACAACAAAATAAATAAAAAATCAAGAAAACTACTTGAAATACTTTTTAGGTATCGACACATAGACATAAAGGTCTGTGTATATAGGTATATGTATGTGTATAATTTTTAAATAATAAGAATAATCAACACAAAATTTAGGACAGGGGTATCTTATGGGAGGGGAAGCATGAGAATGAGATGAAGGTTACCACATTAAATGAATAATTTCTTTTATAAGGATCAGCCCAAAGCTGGTTCCTATGAGACGGGGGTTAAAGATGTCCCAACTGCTAACTTTTCCAAGCTGCTGCACCACTCCACCATCTCTAACATCAACTACTTCCTCTCACCTCAGTGCTGTCTGTCCTGTCTTTGGGTTCCCTAATTCACTGCAACATCTCACAGAATTCACGAACCATATAAAGGATATGGCTCATGTAGTTGTGGAGGCTGGCAAGTCCCAAATATGTGGGTCAGGCATAGACTTCTCTCTGGCCCTCAGTCTCTGCCCAAAGTCACTCAGCCTTCTTGCTCCATGGGCCGGGAAGCCTACTGAGTCATCTCCTGCGGGTCTTTGCTGCTGGTCTCTCCTTCTTGGGTGGTGGCGAGCTCTCCTCTCTGCACTGAAGTTGGCTCTCTTTCAAGGCAAAACTGACCAATCCCCTTGGTGGGTCACACCTATCTTATTTGCACAGCCCCACTCAATCACCTGGGTGGGAGTCACAAGACCATGGCTAGAAAGGCCACACACATAAGTAATTAATCACACCGCATGCATACATAGATTCAAGTTATGGTCAACGTTCTAGTTTCTGTGTTCTGTGGGACATAAATGTGTGTTTATCGCATTCTATTGTTGCAAACAAACAAGTAAACCAGTAAGGGTCATGCATGGACCAATGATGAGAATGTGTCACACACCAAGAATTATTATTAACCTACTTTTTGTCCCCTAACATCCAAAGGGAAACAAAACACAACCAATAAAATAAAACAATGAATCCCTCACTATATTGTCTTTTTCTTCATTTCCTCAAAGACCAGTTTTAAATTATATTACAGACTAGCACTAGGCAGTGTGTGTGAATCCATGTTTTGCAATAGTGATCTTAACCAACAACTCATTTTTCTAAGAGGTTAAAACTCACTGCTGACTAGTTGATTCTGACTCATAAGGACCCCATAGGGTTTCCGAGTCTGTAAATCTCACAGAAGCAGACTGCCACGTCTTTCTCTGTGGAGCAGCTGGTGGTTTCCAACTGCTGACCTTTTGGTTAGCAGTTGATCACTTTAACAAATGTGCCACCAAGGAAATCAGCCTAGAACTGGGATGGAACTAAAACCTCTGGTAGGAAGTCTGGATAAGGGAGAAGATTGGCTAAATGCAAAAAGGACAGGAGGCAGATGATGGGCTTTGAGAATGTGTAGACAGAGTACAGAAGAGGCAGCCAGAGATACCAGGCAGGAAATAGATGCAGGAAAGTTGGAAAGTGACTGTAAAAAGTGCTTCCCCTATAATTTCTTATTAATTCATGTCTCCTTCCTATCTGAAATATTTGACATTTACGTGTCATAAGAGATATACAGGCGTAACTCAGAGATATTGCAGGTTTGGTTCTAGATCACCTCAGTAAAACGAACATTGTAATAAAGTGAGTCACACAAATTTTTTGGTTTCCCAGTGCATGTAAAAGTCATGTTTACACTATACTGTATTCTATTAAGTGAATAGCATTATGCCTAAAAAAAAAAAAAAAGTATATACCTTAAATAAAAAAAAATCTTTTTGCTAAAAAATGCTAACCATCATCTGAGGCTTCTGCGAGTTGCGATCTTTTTGCTGGTGGAGGATCTTGCTTCAATGTTGGTGGCTGCTGACTGATCAGGGCGGTGGTTGCTGAAGGTTTGGGTGGCTGTGGCAATTTCTTAAAATAAGACAACAATTATGTTTACTGCATCGATTGACTCTTCCTTTGACAAAGATTTCTCTGCAGAATGTGATGCTGTTTGATAGCATTTTACCTACAGTAGAACTTCTTTCAAAATTTGAGTCAATTCTCTCAAACCCTGCCACTGCTTTATAAAAGAAGATTATGTAATATTCTAAATACTTCATTGTCATTTCAACAGTGTTTACAGCATTTTCATCAGGAGTAGATTCCATCTCAAGAAACCACTTTCTTTGCTCATCCATAAGGAGTAACTCCTCATTTGTTAAAGTTTTTCATGAGATTGCAGCAGTTCAGTCACATCTTCCTTCAGGCTCCACTTCTAACTCTAGTTTTCTTGCTATTTCCACCGCATCTGCAGTTACTTCCTCCATTAAAGTCTTGAACCCTTCTAAGTCATCTGTGAGGGTTAGATCAATTTACTCCAAACTCCTGTTAATGTTAATATTTTGACTTCTTCCCACAAATCACAAATGTTCTTAATGGCATCTAGAATGGTGAATCATTTCCAGGAAGTTTTCAATTTCCTTTGCCCATATCCATTAGAGGAATCACTATCTATGGCAGCTATAGCCTTATGAAATGTATTTCTTAAATAACAAGACTTGCAAGTCAAGATTACCCCTTGATTTCATGGGCTGCAGAATGGATGTTGTGTTAGCAGGCATGAAAACAACATTAATCTTGTACATCTCCGTCAGAGCTCTTGGGTGGCCAGGTGCTCTGTCAATGAGCAGTAATATTTTGAAAGGAACCTTTTTTTTTCTGAGCAGAAGGTCTCAACAGTGGCCTTAAAATATTCAATAAACCATACTGTAAACAGATGTGCTGTCACCCAGGCTTTGTTGTTCCATTTATATAGCACAGGCAGAGCAGATTTAGCATAATTCTTAAGGGCCCCAGGATTTTCAGAATGGTAAATGAGCATTTGCTTCAGTTTAAAGTCACCAGCTGCATTAGCCCCTAACAAGAGAGTTAGCCTGTCCCTGAAACTTTGAAGTCAGGCATTGACTTCTCCTCTCTAGCTGTAAAAGTCCTACATGGCATCCTCTTCCAACATAAGGCTGTTTCGTCTGGATTGAAAATTTGTTGTTTAGTATAGCCACCTTCATCAATAATCTTAGCTAGATCTGGGTAACTTGCTGCAACTTCTACATCAGCACTTGCTGCTTCACCTTGCTCTTTTATGTTGTGAAGATAGCTTCTTTCCTTAGACCTCGTGAACCAACATCTGCTAACTTCAAGCTTTTCTTCTGCAACTTTCTCACCTCTCTCAGACTTCATAGAACTGAAAAGAGTTAGGGCCTTGCTCTGGATTAGGCTTTGGCTTAAGGGAATGTTGTGCCTGGTTTGATCTTCTATCCAGATCACTAAAATTTTCTCCATATCGGAAGTGACTGTTTCATTTTCTTACCATTTGTGTGTTCACTGGAGTAGCACTTTTAATTTTTTTCAGGAATTTTTCCTTTGCATTCACAACTTGGCTAACTGTTTGGCACAATAGTCCTGGCTTTCAGCCTGTCTTGGCTTTTGACATGCCTTCCTCACTAAGCTTAATCATTTCTAGATTTTGATTTAAAGGGAGATACATGTGATTCTTCCTTTTACTTGAACATTTAGAGGCTATTGCAGCATTGTTAATTGGCCTAACTTCAATATTATCATGTCTCAGGGAATAGGGAGGCCCGAGGAGGAGAGAGATAGGAGAACAGCTGGTTGGTGGAGCAGTCAGAACACACACAACACTTATTGATTAAGTTTGCTGTCTTATAAGGGTGTGGTTTGTGGTGCACCCAAACAATTATAATGGTAACATCAAAGATCACTGATCACAGATCACCATAACAAATACAATAATAATGAAAAGTTTGAATTACCAAAATGTGACACAGAGACGTGAGGTGAGCACATGCTGTTGGAAAAACGGCGCTGACAGACTCACTCTGCACAGGGTTGCCACAAACCTTCAATTTGTAAAAAATGCAGTATCTGCAGAGTGCAATAAAGTGAAGCACAATAATACAGGATATGCCTGTATATAAATAATAGGAAATCAACTCTGTATAGAAAAACCACTTGATGGGGAGCTATAGTTCTCATCAACCACCCATCTGTCAGTTTTTTGTGCTGCAGTGGCTTGCATGTTGCTATGATGCTGGAAGCTATGCTCTGGTATTTCAAATACCAGCAGGGTCACTGTCTTAGTCATCTAGTGATGCTGTAACAGAAATACCACAGTGGATGACTTTAACAAAAATAAACTTATTCTCTCACAGTCTAGTAGGATACAAGTCCAAATTCAGGGCATCAGCTCCAGGAGAAGGCTTTCTCTGTTGGCTCTGGAGGAAGGTCATTGTCATTAATCTTCCCTTGGCCTAGGAGCTTCTCCGTGCAGGAACCTCAGGTCCAAAGGACATGCTTTGCTCCCAGCACTGCTTTCTTGTTGGTATGAGGTCTCCATGTCTCTCTGCTCACTTCTCTCTTTTATATCTCAAAAGAGATTGGCTTAAGATCGCATCAATATAACTGCCACTAATCCATCTCATTAACATCTAGTGATAGGATTTACAACATACAGGAAAATCACAAAATGATGGACAACCACACAATACTGGGAATCATGGCCTAGGCAAATTGACAGATATTTTTGGGGGACATAATTCAATCCATGACAGTCACCTATGGTGAACAAGTTTCAGCAGAGCTTCCAGACTAAGACAGACTAGGAAGAAAGATCTGGCAATCTATTTTCAAAATTTTTCCAATAAAAAAAATCTATGAATCACAGCCATCAATCATGAAGACAGCACAGGACCAGAGAATGTTTTTTTCTGTTACACATGGGGTTGCCATAAGTCAGAGCTGACTCAATGGCAACCAACAACAACAACATGATTCTCATGGACTTCTCTTCAGCAGTATAGTAGGGAGAGGCTGGATTCATTCTACTAACTAGGAGGGTTTGTTTGAGGGTTTATGTGAGAGATTACAATCCAGTTTTCAAAAAAGTACTACAATGATTATGTTCTTCCTCTGCCTAATTGTCTGTTCTGTGATTGATCTCAACACATTACTACCCTACTTAAAACCCCTCTGTGGCTTCCCATAGGTTTTAAGATAAAGTTTAAGCTCTTTACAGCATATTGACCTGGAACCTTGCATCCCTGCCTGCCTAGCCTCATTGACCGTACCTCCCTCATGTGTCCCTTATATCACAGTCTTCCTGATTTGGTTGTCCGTTCTTGACTCTCCACCTTTGCACACGTTGACCTGTCTGGAAGATCATTCTCCCTTCAGTATCTAGGTAATCCTTATCAATCCTTTAGTACTCAGCTCATATATTTTCTAGGAAACCTTCCTTGATCATCAAGGTAGATGGGCTTTCCTTCTATGCACCACTATCATAATATTTATAATAATCATTGTTTTATATTTTGGCTCCTGCTCCATACTGAGAGCTCTTTGAGGGAGAGATTATATCTTGTTTACTTTTGTGAGGCTCAAATACCTTTTTCAATGAGGTAAGGTATACATAACATATGTAGTTGTTATTAGGTGATGTTAAGTCGATTCTGAATCATAGAGACCCCATGTGACAGAACAGAAATGCTTCATAATGTTTTCTTGGCTATAGGGTTGCTATGAGTTGGCTTTGACTCAATGGCAATGGATAACCTTTATGGAAGCAGATTACCAGGTCTTTCTCCCATGGAGCTGCTGGGTGGGTTGTATCTTCTCTGTCTAATAAAAGCCCAATGTATACTGTGTTCAGTAAATATTAGTTGAATGAATTAAAGTCAAAGATGATGCTATAAGCACAAGTAGTGTTCAGCAAGTAAGCAGAGTCCATTTTAATCTGGATAGCAACAGAATCGCTATGTAACTCAGCCAGTGGGTGAGTTCAGGGAGAGCCTAGCTGTCTGTCGGGGAGGTTGTGGAAGTGATTCTAGCATCTCATTTTTAATGGGGGGCTGCATTGTGCCATCCATGCTCTCTAGCTGTTCTTCTGACTCAGAGCTTCCATGAGGTTTCAATGGTAGGTTCAGTCGCCCAGCTTTGAGCTACTCTAGCAAACACTATAAAATAGGCTCCTAGACCCTGAAGGAAAGGCATGCGCCATTGTAGCTCAGTCTCCGAAGGGTAGTTTGTGATGCAGGTGTGCATCACAGACTCAGCTTGTCAGAATCCCATTCCATATGGATCCTTTCATATGTAAAAGGGGCTCATCATTATGTAAGTGAGATATATATGCATATATATATATTTAAATAATATTTTATTGTGTTTTTGGTGAAAGTTTACACAGCAAGTTAGGTGCCCCTTTGAAAATTTCCACACAAATTGATCAATGACATTCGTTACATTTTTCACATTGTGTCAACATTATCATTAATTGTGTTCTGGTTGTTCCATTTCCAGTAATCTAGTTTCCCTGCCCCCTTATCTTCTCATCATTGCTTTGGATTAAATGTCGACCTTTTGGACTCATACAGATTTTATTATGGGTGCATAAGTGATATATTTTTAATACACAGCAGTTTTAAGTACCCTCTTTAAGTTTCTTCTGGGGGAATAGTTGCAACAGTGCCTTTAAAATGCCAGTGAATCATGTCTAAACAGAGTCTAAAATTACATGAGGAAGTCATCTGTATTGTGCTGGGAAAATATCATGTGGCATAATTAATTCACTGGATGTGATGGTTACTTAGAATCATAGAAATACAATATTGGAAGGGCTCTCAAGAGGCCTTGTAGAAAATTCCCAGACTCATCCATAGACCTGTATTTAAACTTATCATAAGCTTAATTACTCCATCCTTTACATTATCTTGTCACAATTTAAATATTTGCCACTAATGAGCTTGTGAAATTAGACAAGTCACTGAATCTTTCCAGGTCTCAAAGCCTCGTTTTTCAAAGGAAGAGCAGGAATGCATCATCTTTTTAAAATCCTGCCACTGTGATGCCAACAGTCTACACAGCTCATACTATGTACAGTAACTTCAGGGTTACTGGGAAATGGAGGAATGCCTAGAGTAGACAGCATTCCCCTCCCACACTGTTGTTTAAAGTCGAGTAATCTGCTAATTTTATGTTTCTGTCTCTGATTTTACTAGGAAAAAAAAGATTTTTACAATCACTAGAAGAGACCATTTCCAAGCAAACGCCTAGCTTTAATAGTCAATGAACTTACTGACTTCCTTGAGAAGTGATACAGAAAGTACAGGATTTTGAGTCAGAAGACATGACTGGGATGATGGCTCAGCTCATCACCATCTGTGAGACTTTAGGTAAGTCACTGAATTATTGATCGTCTGGGCTACAGGTTTAATAATAAATTTCTCAGACAGCATCTTAGCCTGGGCCCCTCAGGAAGCAGAGCCTAACAAAGGTTTATGTGGGAGTCCTTTATTGGGGAGTGCAATTTTAGCAGCAGAAGTGAGGGACATAGAAGAAAAGAAGGAATGGAGGAAGAACCTGAACAGGAACGCATTACCGACTGGTTGTTTGATCCAATATCGCCATCCGAGAAGTAGTGGGGATGTGTCTCAGAACTGTATATCAGGGAACAAAGGAGAAAGCATTCTTCCATTGACTTCTATCCTCCATTGGTAAAATATTTGCCCTGTGAGTTGTTAACTGTTTTTTATTTCTGGTTTGTACATGTGTAGATATCAAAAGTGGCTCCTACAGGGGTCCTACTCCATGGCTTCGAAAGAGAAACCGTGGGACTGGAGGCAAGAGGTGAACATCATGAGCCTGATGAGTCAGTTTGCAACTGCACAAAGCTAGTTAGAACGTATACAGAACTGGTCAAAGCAACCATGGCTGGAATAAGAGGTGAGGCCAGTTGATAAGAGGTGTCTGCTACAGTGCACCCTTTGCACCACACCGATCCACTTATATCATCATTTAAGTCTGGTCTATTATAGAGTTCCCTTCTAGGTGATGGACAGCCACAATCTCTGCAAAGACTTAATGTGAGAAGATTAGGGAAATAAAAGAAGCTATATGCCTCATGGCTGAAACTGCTTACATGGCCATAACTGATATTCATGTAGGTAGCCCTACCCTTGATTAGAGCTTTAGTTGGTCTGGGTAGCTTTTCTGGTGAGGTGAACCAGACCTATATTTCCAAGTGGTCTAAGCCCTTAGTTGCTTTCCCTTTATCATGATATGGTTGCAACAATTGCTCATTTACCATTATCACTGGGTGCAGAAAACAAAGATACACTTCAGTAAATCCCTGGAACTCCAGGTACTCTTATTCCTGCCTCTGTGCCATTTTGTGGCGGCAGGCTTAGCTCATCATGGTAATAAGGATTGATTATCCTTATCAGTGAGTTAACTTTCTTTGCCTGCATATTCACTTATACTAGAAGCCTAAAGTGACCAGGTTGTAGTCACAGCTTCAAGTTCAGAAGCATTAACCCACTGGGAACCAGGCATCAAATCTAGCAGACCTATGATTTGGGGGACAGAAAGCAAAATTCTGCAAGTGGGTTACTTGAACTATGGTGAGCAGAACCAATACTACCTCCATCCCTTGGTTCCTGGACTCTTGTATTCGTATTCTAGAGACATAGCACCACGGCCACTGGTTCAGTGCATGTTCATTATTCTGGAATACAGTTTCCAACCCTGAGATGAACATTAACTGGGTATTAACTGAGCATTCAACTGTTCTGTTAGGCTGTCTGCTTTTGGGTTTACGCTACAAGATAGAACTAGTGGATGCTATGTCTTATACCCATTGTCACATTTTCTTTGCTGACTAAGGTGATAGATAAAACATTCAGGAAGCTCTCAGATAGTGGTGTTGGCAGAGTTACTGTGGACAAAGAAGGCAAATACATATCCAGAGAAGATTTCCATGCCAGTAAGATTTAATCACTTACCAAATTTTAATTCAGGTAAGGTTAAATCAGAGGGGAAAAGATCTGATGTAATCAATCTCCTACTTGGGTTGACTGGTCTCCTCAGGAGATTGTTACATAATGAAGGCTTTGCATCAGCTTCTCTGGCAGGTCTGCCATTTAGTAGTGGCAATAATACCTCAATCTCTTTTCTACCGATGGAAACTCTAGAAGAACACATTTTCCAGATCAACAGCTGCATATCTACTGCTAAAGGGTGTATTGATCTACACCAGTACATATACCATACCTAGCTCAGCAGCCAATATTGGTGCTTCTACTTGTTTAAGTTTACAGTGGTCCTTCATTATTTGTCATAATCCACTTGGGTTTTCAGGGGCCATACAAATTAATTGAATGGGAACGACTACTCCTGCATATTTAGGTCTTCGATAATGTCACTAATCTCTGCCATTCCTCCTTGGATAAGGTATTGTTTCTAACTTCCTATCTTGGTTGCGGAAGGGTGAACAGTTTCAGGGGCTTTCATATGACCTTTTCTACAATAATGTATTTTATTTCACAGTTCAGTGCATCAGTGAGAGAGTTTTGTCAGCTGTTCTCCCAGTTATAACTCAGGAACCAGGTAAATAACTATAGATCCTTGGACCCACTGGATCCATTGTCAGTTACAATTGTACCATAATTCCATTTATTACCCAGCCTCCATAAACTTCCAATCTAACCAGACAACCATGATGACGTTTTGAGTCCCTTGATGTCAATAAAAGCTCAGAACCCCTATCTAATATTCCTAAAAAATGTCTGGGCATTGTCCTTTCTCCAATGCAAAGTTAGCCTGTTAAGACATAGAGAGGTCCAGCTATTCCATCCTCCCAAACTGAGCCTAGTTCTGGGTCTGTCTGTCAGTTAAATGTAGTCACATGATTAAATAGAAGTGAAACCAGCAAAGGTATTCATTGAGCCATGGATTCAATCAGCTGTTGCTGTGATCATGATGATTTATGCTTCAGTGTTCAACTTTTTATTACATGATTGGTCTCAAGAGGAACCATAATCACTTCTCACAGGGTCACTGAATCCCTTGGTCTGTGGCTATGACCAAGAGAGTATGGATGCCACCATATGGCAGAGACACTCTCATTGAGAACAAGTGGCCACAGCTGTTGTTTTCCTTCTTTTGCACTGAGATTTTAGATAATGAGTTGAAAAACTCTCACAAATGAAAACTATATTCCTATGCTAATCATTGGTGGTTGCTGTTCCTTGATAAAAAGTGATTGCAAATATTAAAGAAATTTGGAATAAAATTCTTGTGTCAAAACTAACCTGAATTTCAAATTTCTCACCTTTTCCTTAGACTGAATTATCCCCAGTTACTATTTTTACCCACTCTTCACACCCTCAGAGTTCAGGCTGGATCATGTTACGATAACAGACTTTATCATGGAAGGAAATGCTTAAGAAAACTCTGTCTTTGAATCATCTTTTTTTTTTTTTTTTACATTTTGTTCACATCTTCATGTTCTAATTTCTGGAGTCTCCATTTAACCTGGGATTTTTTTCCTTAAGGTTTTATCATTGAACTATGAAAATTCTATAGCAGACATCTGTCACCTTTTAGCTACCTAGCAAACTCTTCCTAATAGTGCCCTGATTAATTTTTGAGGCATTTTCTCCCTTATTGTGAATAAATTTGAAACAGTGGATGGGTAAGTCTAACACAGCAGGGAGTGAGCTCATTATCCAAGTGACCATAATTGAATTGTAGCTCCTATGACTTTGAAACGTGAGCAAGTGATACAAGAACAGAAAGAATATTTGGAGTTAATCTATTTTTATAGGAGCATGCTAACTAGAGTGTTGTTGCTAGGTGGTCACAATTTAACTTCTAAATTCCTAGCCTTATGGCGTTCTCTAGGTTTCTGCTCATTTCTAGTTATGGGCCTCTGGCTTCCTATACATTCTGTGAGCTTGTAGTACAGTTTTAACAAACTTCATTTCGTTTAATTTGCCCAGAATCAGCGATGATTCCCGGCAACCCAGGACCCCAGCTGATACAAACTATTGCTATAGCAAAATGTTCCAGATTCCCAGAATTTCTAAACTCTGGTGAGTTCTTTTACCTAAATACCTGCATCTCCCAATTCTTAAAACTGGAAGCCCAACTTCCTTCTGTAACAAATAGTCTGAAATTAAATTTCCTCTCAATGATTCCACCTAAATATTTCCTATATCTCCTGCCTTAATCTTAAAAAAGTCTTTGAGGATAATTAGTAATGAATATTGTCTTTTCTTATCTGCCTACCCACCAGGACTAATATGATTTACTTAAAATTTTCACACTAGCAATGGGCATACGCAAGCCTCATTTAAGTAACTAATTAAATACAATAAACTTTTGCTTGAATATATATTTTTTTCTTTTCAAAATCTATCTGAAAGAGAACATTGTGAAGGAGAGAAATGATGATCTATAGCTTCCTTGACAAATGTAATAGTTTATGTTGGAGATGATAACACACTAAAGCTCAAAAATCACAGTCACCGAAAGCCAGCTGGAAGCAAGCGTTGTTGAGTATAGTTGTTGTTAAATGCCATCAAGCTTGTTCTGACCCGTAGTGACCGTATGTACAGCAGAACGAAACACTGCCCGATCCTGTGCCATCCTCATAACCATTGTTATGCTTGAGCCTATTGGTGCACCCACCATGTCAATCTATCTTGTTAAGGGTCTTCCTGTTTTTCACTGACCCTCTACTTTACCGATCATGATGTCCTTCTCTAGGGACTGGTCACTCCTGATAACATATTCAAAGTATATGAGACAAAGTCTAGTCATCCTCGCTTCTAAGGAGCATTCTGGCTGTGCTGCTTACAAGACAGATTTGTTCGTTCTCCTGGCATTCCATGGTATACTCAAATTCTTCACCAACACAGCATCAATTCTTCTTCAGTCTTCCTTATTCATTGTCCGGCTTTCACATACATACCAGGCTATTGAAAATACCATGGTTTGGATCAGGTACACCTTAGTCCGCAAAGTGACATCATTGCTTTTTGACACTTTAAAGAGGTCATTTACAGAAGATTTGCCCAATGCAATATGTCATTTGATTGCTTGACTTCTGCTTCCATGGGTGTTGCTTGTGGATGCAAGTCAAATGAAATCCTTGACAACTTCAATACTTTCTTCATTTATAATGATGTTGCTTATTGGTCCAGTTGTGAGGATTTTTGTTTTCTTTATGTTGAGGTGCAATTCATACTGAAGACTGTAGTCTTTGATCATCAGTAAGTGCTTCAAGTCCTCTTTACTTTCAGCAAGTATAACATCTGTATAACACAGGTTGTTAATGAATCTTCCTCCAATCCTGATGCTACATTCGTCTTCATATAGTCCAGCTTCTCTGATTATTTGCTCGACATACATATTGAATAAGTATGGTGAAAGAACACAACCCTGATGCACATCTTTCCTGACTTTAAGCCACAGTATTCCCTTGTTTTGTTTGAATTATTGCCTCTTGGTCTATGCACAGGTTCTGCATGAGCACAATTAAGTGTTCTGGGATTCTTATTCTTCACAGTGTTGTCCATAATTTGTTATGATCCACACAGTTGAATGCCTTCGCATAGTCAATGAAACACAGGTAAACATCTATCTGGTATTCTTTGCTTTCAGCCAAGATCCATCTGACATCAGCAGTGATATCCCTCATTCCACGTCCTCTTCTGAATCCAGCTTGAATTTCTGGCAATTCCCTATTGATGTATTGCTACAACTGTTTTTGAATGATCTTCACCAAAATTTTACTTATGTCTAATATTAATCATATTGTTTGATAATTTCCGTGTTTTGTTGGTTTACCTTTTCTTTGGAATGGACACAAATATGGATTTCTTTGGCCATGTAGCTGTCTTCCAAATTTCTTGTCACAGAAGAGTGAACACCTCTAGCTCTGCAACCATTTGCTGAAACATCTCAACTGGTATTCTGTCAATTCCTGGAGCCTTGTTTTTCACCAGTGCCTTCAGTGCAGCTTGGCCTTCTTCCTTCACTATCATCGGGCTGGATCATATGCTACCTTCTGAAGTGGTTGAACATAGACCAGTTCTTTCTGGTGCAGTGAATCTGTATATTTCTTCTGTCTTCTTTTGATGCTTCCTGTGTCATTCAATATTGTCCCCATAGAATCTTTCAGTATTGCAACTTGAGGCTTGAATTTTTCCTTCAGCTCTTTCGGCTTCAGAAATGCCGAGTGTGTTCTTCTCTTTTGGTTTTCTAATGCCAGGTCTTTGCATATTTCCTTGTAATACTTTACTTTGTCTTCTCAAGCCACCCTTTGAAATATTCTGTTCAGCTCTTTTACTTCATCATTTTTTTTCCTTCAGTTTAGCTACTGTATGTTCAAGAGCAATTTTCAGAGTCTCTTCTGACATCCATTTTGGTCTTTTCTTTCTTTCTTGTCTTTTTAATGACCTCTTGCTTTCTTCATGTATGATGTCCTTGATGTCATTCCACAATTTGCCTGATCTTCAGTCATTAGTGTTCATATCTATTCTTGAAATGGTCTCCAAATATAGGTGGGATATACTCAAGATCATATTTTAGCTCTTGAGGACTTGCTTTAATTTTCTTCAACTTCAGCTTGAACTTGCATATGAGCAATTGATGGTCTGTTCCGCAGTCATCACTGGCCTTGTTCTGACTGATGATCTTGAGATTCTCCATTTTCTCTTTCTACAGGTGTAGTTGATTTGATTCCTGTGTATTCCATCAGGTGAGGTCCACATGTATAGTCGTCTTTTATGTTGTTGAAAATAAGTATTTGCAATGAAGAAGTTGTTGGTCTTGCAAAATTCTATCATGTGACCTTTGGCATCGTTTCTATCCCCAAGGCTATATTTTCTAACTACTGATCCTTCTTCTTTGTTTCCAACTTTTGCATTTCAATCACCAGTCATTATCAATGTATCTTTTTTTTTTTTTTAATTGTGCTTCAGGTGAAGGCTTACAGAACAAATAGTTTCTCATGAAACAGTAGTACACATATTGTTTTATGACATTGGTTAACAACCTCACTATAAATGTAGCTTGATTGCATGTTTGATCAATTTCAGACTGTAGAAGTTGGTAAAAATCTTCAATTTCTTTTTTTTTTTTTTTTTAATATATATTTTATTGTACTTCAGGTGAAAGCTTACAGAGCAAATAGTTTCTCATGAAATAGTAGTACACATGTTGTTTTTTGACATTGGTTAACAACCCCATTAAGCCTCTAAATTCTCAACCTTTTTTTTTTTTGAAAATTACAGATGGCCAAAGATACACCGTTTCAAAAATTTCTACATTCACAGTTCAGTGACATTGACTACGCTCTTCCAACTGTGCTGTTATTCTCACTTAAGATGAAGGCTTACAGAAAAAATAGTTATTCATTTAACAGTTACTACACATCTTGCCCTATGACAATGGTTAACAATCTCACAGCACATCAAGAATATCCTTACTCCACCTTGTGTTCCCTATCACCAGGGGGCTTCCTTGTCCCCTTCTGTCTTCTGGACCTTGTCAGTGGACTATTGTACCTCTTTAGTCTCATTTGTTTATTTATTTATTTATTTATTTATTTATTTATTTATTTTTATTTTATTTAAACACCATTTCAAAACTTTTTACTTACACATTTAAGTGATATTGACTATGCTCTTCCAATTGTGCTGCCATTCTCGCCCAAGATGAAAGCTTACAGGACAAAACAGCCTCCCATTTAATAGTCACTACAAATGTTGCCCTATAGCAGTGGTCAACAATCTCACAATACATCGACAGTGTCCTTATTCAATTTGTGTTCCTTATCATCAGTTTCCTACTCTCCCTCTGCCTTCTGGCCCTTGTCACCGGACTCCTGTACATCGTTAGTCCCATTTAGTTTTACTGGGGTGTCCATTCCCAGGCTTAACATCGAACCTTGAAGGTAACTTCCCCTCTGAGCTGAAAGGGTGTCTCGGGGCCACACTCTCGAGGTTTCTCTAGTATTCTTTAGGCCAGTATATCTGGTCTTCTTTTTTTTTTTTTTTTTTTGGGAGTTAAAATTATACTCTACATCCTACTCCAGCTCTGCCCAGAACCCTCTGTTGTGATCCTGGTCAGAGGAGTCATTGGTGGTAGCCGGGCACCATCCACCTGTACTGGGCTCAGTCCCGTGGAGGCCTTGGTAGCTGTGGACCATTAGTCCTTCGGACTGATCTTTTCCTTGTATCCTGTTCTCTTCGTTCTCCCTTGTTCCCGAAGGGATGAGATCAGTGGAGTATCTTAGATGGCCGCTCATAGGCTTTTAAGACCCCAGACACTACTCACCAAGGTAGAATGTAGAGCATTATCTTTATAAGTAGTGTCATGCCAATTGAGCTAGATGTTCCCCGAGATCATGGTCCCCAGAGCCCTCCGTCCAACAACTCAGTCCCTCGGGGGGTTTGGATGTGTCTATAGGGCCTCCATGACCTTTCCTTGTGCAGGTTGTGTTAGTTTCCCCTGTACTATGTACTATCTCATCTCTCACCCAAGTTACCACTTACCTATTACCTATTTAGTATTCCCCCCCCCCCCCATCCCTGGTAACCAACAAGGATTGTTACATTTTGCATGTGAATTTTTTCATGGGTTTTTACAATAGAGGTCTCATACAATATTTGTCCTTTTGTGATTGACTTATTTCACTCAGCATGATGTCCTCCAGTTTCATCCATGTTATGAGATGGTTCACCGATTCATTGTTCTTTCTCGTTGCATAGTACTCCATTGTGTGTATGTACCATAGTTTGTGTATCCATTCGTCTGTTGATGGACATCGAGGTTGTTTCCATCGTTTTGCTATTGTGAATAATGCTGCCGTGAACATAGGTGTGCATATGTCTATTCGAGTGATGACTCTTATTTCTCTAGGATATATTCCTAGGAGTGGGATTGCTGGATCGAATGGTACGTCTATTTCTAGCTTTCTGAGGAAACGCCATATCATTTTCCAAAATGGCTGTATCATTTTGCATTCCCACCAGCAGTGTATAAGAGTTCCCGTCTCCCCGCAGCCCCTCCAACATTTGTTATTTCCAGTGTTTTTGATTCGTGCCAGTAATGCCGGGGTGAGATGGTATCTCATTGTGGTTTTAATTTGCATTTCTCTAATGGCTAGTGATCGCGAGCATTTCCTCATGTGTCTGTTGGCCATTTGAATGTCTTCCTTGGTGAAGTGTCTGTTCATTTCCTTTGCCCATTTTTTGATAGGATTGGTTGTCTTTTTGTTGTAGAGGTGTTGGATTTTCCTGTAGATTATGGAGATTAGACCTTTGTCTGACTTGTACTGTCCAAAAATTTTTTCCCAGTCTGTAGGTTCTCTTTTAACTCTTTTGGTGAAATCTTTTGAAGAGCATAGATGTTTGATTTTTAGAAGATCCCAATTATCTAGTTTATCTGTTGGGTTTTTTGTGTTGATGTTTATGGTTTGTATCCTGTTAATGCCATGTATTAAGGTCTGAAGTGTTGGTCCTATTTTTTCTTCTATGAATTTTATAGTTTGAGGCTTTATATTCAGGTCTTTGATCCATTTTGAAGTAGTTTTTGTATATGGTGTGAGGTATGGGTCCTGTTTCATTTTTCTACAAATGGATATCCAGTTTTGCCAGCACCATTTGTTAAAAAGACTGTCTTTTCCCCATTTGATGTATTTTGGGCCCTTGTCAAAAATCAGGTGACCATAGGTGGATGGATTTACATCTGAGTTCTCAATTCTGTTCCATTGGTCAATGTCTCTGTTGTTGTACCAGTACCAGGCTGTTTTGAGTACTGTAGCTGTATAGTAGGTTCTCAAGTCAGGTAGTGTGAGTCCTCCAACTTTATTCTTCTTCTTCAGTAGTGCTTTACTTATTCGGGGTTTCTTCCCTTTCCATATAAAGTTAATAATTAGTTTTTCCATCTCTTTGAAGAATGTTGTTGGTATTTGTATCGGAATTGCATTGTATTTGTAAATTGCTTTAGGTAGAATTGCCATTTTCACAATGTTGAGTCTGCCTATCCATGAGCATGGTATGTTTTTCCATTTATGTAGATCCCTTTGGGTTTCATGCAGCAGTGTTTTGTAGTTTTCTTTGTATAGGTCTTTTATATTCCTGGTCAGATTTATTCCCAAGTATTTTATCTTTTTAGGGGCTATTGAAAATGGTATTGATTTCCTGATCTCCTTTTCATCGTTCTCTTTACTGGTGTATAGGAATCCAACTGATTTTTGAATGTTTATCTTGTATCCTGCTACTCTGCTGAATCTTTCTATTAGTTCCAGTAAACTTCTCGTGGAGTCTTTAGGGTTTTCTATGTATAGTATCATATCATCTGCAAACAGGGAGAGTTTAACTTCTTCATTACCAATTTGGATGCCCTTTATTTCTTTCTCTTGCCTTACTGCTCTAGCGAGAACTTCCAGCACAATGTTAAATAGGAGTGGTGATAAAGGGCATCCTTGTCTTGTTCCTGTTTTCAGGGGGAATGTTTTCAGCCTTTCTCCATTAAGAATGATGTTGGCTGTTGGTTTTGCATAGATGCCCTTTATGATGTTGAGAAATTTCCCTTCTATACCTATTTTATTGAGAGCTTTTATCAGGAATGGGTGTTGGACTTTGTCAAATGCCTTTTCTGCATCAATTGAGATAATCATGTGATTTTTTTCTTTCCTTTTATTTATGTGGTGGATTACGTTGATGGATTTTCTAATGTTAAACCATCCTTGCATACCTGGTATGAATCCTACTTGGTCGTGGTGTATTATTTTTTTGATATGATACTGAATTCTATTGGCTAAAATTTTGTTCAGAATTTTTGCATCTATATTCATGAGAGATATTGGTCTGTAATTTTCTTTTTTTGTGATGTCTTTGCCTGGTTTTGGTATCAGCGTTATGCTGGCTTCATAGAATGAATTTGGAAGTGTTGCTTCCTCTTCTATGCTCTGAAATAACTTGAGTAGAACTGGTACGAGCTCTTCTGTAAATGTTTTGTAGAATTCTCCAGTGAAGCCATCTGGGCCAGGGCTTTTTTTGGTTGGGAGTTTTTTTATTACCTTTTCAATCTCTTCTCTTGTTATGGGTCTGTTCAGATTTTCAATATCACTTTGTTGTAGTTTGGGTAGGCCGTATGTTTCTAGTAATTTATCCATTTCCTCTAGGTTTTCAAATTTGTTGGAATATAGTTTTTCATAATATTCTGTTATAATCCTTTTTATTTCAGTTGGGTCTGTTGTAATGTCCCCCATTTCATTTCTTATTTGGTTTATTTGTGCCTTCTGCTGTTTTTCTTTTGTCAGTCTGGCCAGTGGTTTGTCGATTTTGTTGATTCTTTCAAAGAACCAACTTTTGTTTTTGTTGATTCTTTCTATTGTTTTTCTGTTCTCTATTTCATTGATTTCTGCTCTGATCTTTACTATTTCCTTTCTTCCAGTGGTTGTAGGCTTTTTTTGTTGTTCTCTTTCTATTTGTTTGAGTTCTGTAGTTAATGTTTTGATTTTGTCCCTTTCTTCTTTTTTGATATGTGCATCTATTGCTATAAATTGTCCTCTGAGGACTGCCTTTGCTGTGTCCCAAAGGTTTTGGTATGATGTGTTTTCATTTTCATTTGATTCTAGGAATTTTTTAATTCCATCTCTGATTTCTTCTATTACCCATTGATGTGTAAGCAGATTATTATTCAGTTTCCATGTGTTTGATTTTTTTTCCTTGCTCTTTCTAGTGTTAATTTCTACCTTGATGGCATTGTGGTCAGAGAAGATACTGTGAATTATCTCAGCATTTTGGATCTTGTTGAGGATTGCTCTGTGGCCTAAGATGTGGTCTATTCTGGAGAACGTTCCATGTGCATTGGAAAAGAATGTGTACTTTGCAGCGGTTGGATGGATTGTTCTATATATGTCTATGAGGTCCAGTTGGCTGATTGTGTCCTTTAGGTCTTCTGTATCTTTGCTAAGTTTCTTTTTAGTTGTTCTGTCCTTTACTGAGAGTGGTGTGTTGAAGTCTCCTACTATTATTGTGGAACTGTCAATTTCTCTTTTCAGTGCTGTTAGAGTTTTTTTTATGTATTTTGGAGCCCTGTCATTGGGTGCATAGATATTTATTATGGTTATGTCTTCATGATGGATCATCCCCTTAATCATTATATAGTGTCCTTCTTTGTCTTTTATGGTAGATTTTGTTTTAAAGTCTATTTTATCTGAGATTAGAATTGCCACTCCTGCTCTTTTTTGATAGTTGTTAGCTTGATATATTTTTTTCCAACCTTTGATTTTTAATAAATTCACATCTTTGTTTCTAAGATGTGTCTCTTGTAGACAGCAAATAGATGGATCCTGTTTTCTTATCCATTCTGCCACTCTTCGTCGCTTTATGGGTGCATTGAGTCCATTTACGTTCAGTGTAATTATTGATAGATGTGAGTTTGTTGCTGTCATTTTGTAGTGCATTTTTTTGTGATGCTGAAGTTTTCTTTGTTCTTCTTACTCTCTTGTGCTGAGTTCCTTTTGTTTGTGGATTTTGTGTTCATTTCTTTTGTTTTTGTAGGTTTTGTTTTTGTTGAGACTTTATGTTTTTCGTCTTTATTTTTATGAGTTGGTTTGTTAACTTTTTTTGTGGTTACCATGAATTTTACCCTTATCTTTATAATTTTGAAGCAGTCTACCGTTACTTGGTATCGCCTTGCCTTCTTCTCCTTTAGAAGGTTCTATACCTATGCCGTTTGTTCCCTCTTTCATTGTTTTGATGTTGTTGTCATCCTTTGATTGATTTCTCTGATTCCCTGTTGTATATCTTTTGTTTTTGGAAAGTCGTCTGTAGTTCAGTTCCTAGAATGCTATCTGGTTCATGTTAACCTGCATCCTAGGTCCTAGGTCCTGCCTGAGGGCTTAAGCTGTTTGTCCTCAGATCGAAGAACTCCCTTTAATAATTCTTGTAAGTTTGGTTTGACTTTTGCATATTCCTTTAGTTTCTGTTTATCTGGAAATGACCTAATTTCACCATCAAATCTGAATGAGAGTTTTGCAGGATATATTATTCTTGGCTGACAATTTTTTTCTTTCAAGATTTTATATATGTCATCCCATTGCCTTCTTGCCTGCATGGTTTCTGCTGAATAATCTGAGCTTAGTCTTATTGTTTCTCCTCTGTATGTGACTTCTTGTTTTTCCCGAGCTGCTCTCAGGATTCTTTGTTTGTCTTTAGTTTTAGCGAGTGTGAATATGATATGTCTTGGTGATTTTCTTTTGGGGTCTATTCTATATGGGGTTCGTTGAGCTTCTTGGATGACCAGCTTTTCATCTTTCATGATATTGGGAAAGTTTTCTGTCAGCAGTTCCTCAATGATCCTCTCTGTGTTTTCTGTTTTCTTCCCCTGTTCTGGTATGCCAATCACTCGTAAGTTTTTGCTTTTAATTGTGTCCCACATAACTCTCAGGGTCTCTTCATTTTTCTTTGTTCTTTTTTCTGAGTTTTCCTGAAACAGAGTTGTATCCAAGTGTTTGTCTTCAGTTCCACTGATCCTGTCTTCCATGGTTTCAAATCTACTTCTCAGCCCTTCTATGACACCGTCCATTTCTGAAATCTTGTTGTTTATCTTTTGGATTTCTAATTGTTGTTTTTGTATAATTTCGAGTTGTTAATTTATTTTGGCATTTTGTTCTTGCATCATCTTCCTGAATTCTTCCAATTTTTTGTCTGTATTTTCCATAAATTTGTCTATTTTTTCCTCATGTTTGTCAGCTTTTTGCCTCAGTTCTTGGAAAATTCCGAGTATTAGTGATTTGAGTTCCGTATCAGGTACTTCTAGTGCATTTTCTTCCACAGGAGAGTTATCTGGTGTTTTAATTTGGACGCCTATTGGAGCCATCTTGTCTTGTTTTTGTAAATGTTTTGATATTGTTTGCTGTTTTCGGGGCATTCAGTAGATATTTCTCTCGTTTATTGATTGTAGATTTTTTTTTTTTTTTTCGTTCTTGTGGTACAGCTGGGCAGATCTAGTTGAGGAGGAGCCACTGGGATGGGTTTCTTGTGGCACTCACCGCAGCCACCAGGACGGTCGGTAGTCAGTGCTGGGCAGGTTCCAATAGGGCGTGCCTGCACCGCTTGGTGATGTGATGTCTAGTGCACGGTGCAGGTAGGTAGGGTGCAGCGGGAAGATGGTTATGTGTGAAGCTAAGCTGGATATGGGAGAGAGGAGAGAGGAGGAGGAGCAAAAAGCGTACAAACATAAAGGAATGCTAGAGGAGTTTGTCGTTGGAATGTACAGATGAGAGACTATGGGATGGAGGAAACCAGAAGGGGGAAGAGAAAGAAAAGGAAAGAATGACCAAATGAAAATCAGAAAAGTTAAAAAACTGCAAAGTTCCCAGGGATCGCACCGATGCAGCTATGAGGTCTGGGGGAGTCGGTCTCAATTTTCACAGCTCAGCCTGGCCAGAAGGTACAGAGGCATACATCGCCTGGTATTCAGGGATCAGAAAGAGAAGGAAGAGATAGAGGGACAAGAAATTAAGCAATGAAGAAAGACAAAAGAGAAAAAGAGGTGAAATATGACAAAACTAATCAAAAAAGGAAGAAAAATAAAATTGAGAAAAAAAAAAAAAAAGGGCAACACCAGCAGTCAGTGCCTACAAATGGGACCCAGAGAGCCCCCACTCAGGGGCGCGAATTCCAAGAAGCCGATAGTCTCGGGGTTAAGTGACCGTGGCCACGGGAAGCAGAGGGGCCAACGAACAAAGGCCCCAGGATCCCACCCGCGCGGGAGCCCAGACCTGGAAACAGCCACACGCCCGAACGCAGCCCTACAGCCCCGCAGGAGAGAGCAGAGACGGCCCTCGGAACCAGGCACCCAGGCAAAAGGAGGGGGAGGCGGCAGAAAAAGGTCCGCTAGGTGCCAGCAAACGGCTCCCAGAAAGCCCCCAGCCCGGGCGCGCGGAACCCAAGCACCGGCGCCCCCCCGCCCAGGGACCCCGGCCACGGAAAGCAGAGGGGTGAACGAACAAAGGCCCCGGGATCCCACCCACGCGGGAGCCCAGACCCAGAAACAGCCACACGCCCGCACGCAGCTCCACAGCCCCGCAGGAGAGAGCAGAGACAGCACCCGGACCCAGGCACCCAGGCAAAAGGAGGGGGAGGCAGCAGAAAAAGGTCCGCTAGGTGCCAGCAAACGGCTCCCAGAAAGCCCCCAGCCCGGGCGCGCGGAACCCAAGCACCGGCGCCCCCCCGCCCAGGGACCCCGGCCACGGAAAGCAGAGGGGCGAACGAACAAAGGCCCCGGGATCCCACCCACGCGGGAGCCCAGACCCAGAAACAGCCACACGCCCGCACGCAGCCCTACAGCCCCGCAGGAGAGAGCAGAGACGGCACTCGGAACCAGGCACCCAGGCAAAAGGAGGGGGAGGCGGCAGAGAAAGGTTCGCTAGCTGCCAGCAAACGGCTCCCAGAAAGCCGCCAGCCCAGGCGCGCGGAATCCAAGCACCAGCACCCCCCAGCCCAGAGACCCTGGCCACGGAAAGCAGGGGATCCCCAGCTGAGGCGGAGAGGGGTGGGTGGTGGGAGAGCGCGCACCGCAGTTTACCGGTCGTTCTGTCTCCGACCAGATGCTCTGCAAGGCTGCTCTCCCGTTTGCTGGTCTCCGATAGGAATCCAAGATGGTGGATCCGCGCTGCGTTAGCTGGTAAGGGATCTCTGCCTGAGTCTCTCCTCGCTCTCCGTTCTCTTTTAGTATTCTCACTCCGTTTGGTGTTTGGCTGAGTTCTTTATCTCTTCATTTGGTGTTCTAGGGTTTCAGGATTGTTGATTCTCTGTTAGGCTTAGTTTTTCGGATCTTTGCTGTGGAGGGACGGCGTGGTGTTTCTGCCTAGAGCGCCATCTTGCCCCTCTTCAATTTCTTTATCTCTAGCCTTAGTTGTAGTGTAAACTTGAATAATAGTCTTATTAACCAATTGTCCTGTAAAAGTATGGATATTATTCTATCACTGACAGCATTGAACTTCAGGATAGAACTTGAAATAGTCTTTTTGACCATGCATGAGATGTCATTCCTTGTCAATTTGTCATTCCCAGCATAGTAGACAATGTGATTGTCTGATTCAAAATGGCCAATATCAGTCCATTTCAGTTTACCAATGCCTAGGATATCAAACTTTTTGGGTTCTATTTCATTTTTGATGACTTCCAATTTTCCTAGATTCATACTTTGTACATTCCATGTTCTGATTATTAATCAATGTTTGCAGCTGTTTCTTCTTATTTTGAGTTATGCCACCTCAGCAAATGAAGGTCCTGAAAGCTGTACTCCATCCACGTCATCAAGGTTGACTCTACTTTGAGAAGACAGCTCTTCCTCAGTCGTATTTTGAGCACCTTCCAACCTGAGGGGCTCATCTTCCAGCACTAAATCAGACAATGTTCTACTGGTATTCATAAGGTTTTCACTAGCCAATTTTTCAGAAATAGACTGCCAGTTCCTTCTTCTCTGTCTGTCTCAGTCTGGAAGTTCTGCTGCAACCTGTCCACAGTGGGTGACCTTTCTGGTATTTGAAATACCGGTGGCATAGCTTCCAGTATCACAGCAACACACAAGCCACTAATTACAACAAACTGACGGATGGTGGTCATTGTAGTTATTGGACAATTAAATGGATTTATGTCCTTGGACAAATCACCCCATTCTAGTTGTTTCTTTACTTCTCACTTATAAGATCACAGTAATCATTGGCATTTATATAGTAAATTATCATTAGCCAAAAAACTTTTATATACACTATTGCATTTGATCTTCTCAGCAAAGCTATTATGGATATTGCCCCCACTTTGCCTAGGAGGAAACTGATATATAGAGTTATTAGTATCCTTACAAAGATACAGTTATTAGTATCTTACAAAGATATAAAGTGACTGACAAGACATAAATCTATAACTTAATCCACTTCCAATTATTTTTATGATTCCCCATGTTATCTCCACCTGAACTCCAATGGTAGTGACTAACAGTATAGGGAACAAAAATTATATTCATTGAGAGTTAGGCGAGTCACTTAAACATGTGGAGTTGTTGTGATAAACAATTGAGAAAATGTATGAGCTTTTAAACAGACAGGCATAAGGAAATATTATTGAAAAGGCCAAGATAAGGTGGTTGGGAGAGTTGAGGTAGACTGTTATTTGAATGAAATTTCTAGTTTATGGTTCTGAGTAAAAGACATCTTGAAATATTCAAGGCAACACAGAGATGTCATATTACACTTGATCTAGAATTTAGAAATATTTATTTAAAGAATGCATAGATTATTTCATTTTTTAACAACGTTTTAGATTTCTAACTTGAAAATTTATCTAATTTACATTAAGAAATGCAAATTCCTCATGCATTACTTTCACAAATATTTATTGAACATCATATGTACCTGGTGTTGTTGTAGGTGATGGAGAAAAACCAAAACAAAACAAAAACAAAAAACAACTTTCAATCATTGTTCTCAATTCTAACAGTTTAGTGGTAGAGACCCTATAGGACAGAGTAGAATCATCATTAGGTAAATGTAAATTTGCAGTTGAAGTAGGTGCTATGAAAGAGAGATACATGATGTGAAATAAGGACGTGAAATAAAAATTTGACATAATCGTGATCAATCAATGACTCACAAATCAAAGGGCATAGTACTAATTCATGGACTTTTGCTGAGGATTAAATGATTATGGTAATACATCCTGGGATTTCAGTCCTGCTCTGCCACTTACTGACTGTGTCATCTTTGAAAAGTTACTTAATTTCTTGAAGTCCCTGGGTGATGCAAATGGTTAATGTGGTTAGCTGCTGACTGGAAGTTTGAAGGTTCAAGTCCACCCAGAGGTGCCTGGAAAGAAAGTCCTGATGATCTACTTCCAAAAAATCAGCCATCAAAAACCTTATGGAGCACAGTACTCTGACACACACGGGATCATCATGAGTTGGAATTAACTCTATGGCAACTGGCAGGCAGGCAGTTAATAGTGAAGGCTATCTATACATCAGAAATTCTAAACAAAAATAAAAAGCAAAAGGCTAGTAAAATATTTTCTGGAACTATAACAGACAAACTTGCTAAGAGGACATAAAATTAATTAGGGGATAAAAAAACAGAGTCTCTCCTCCCTCCAAAAATAAAAAATACATGAACAAACAGCAAATAACAAATATAAAAAAAAAAATCAGATGAACATAAATAGTAATCAATAAAATGTTAATTAAAATTAAAATTTATGTTTTCTTGTGAAACTGGCAGAAAATCAGTTTTAATGGTAATATATTTATATTGGCCAGGATGCAGTGAAAGAATACATTGGCACTTATTCTGGCAATTTGGCAACCCATAACAAAAGCTTAAAAAACAGTTATAACATCTGATCCAGATATTCTTATTCCTGAATCCTGAATAAAGATGTATGTACCAAATTCCATGCTATTCCTTTAATTACAAGGCCCCTAGTTCCTTTATAGTAAACTCTTTCTTCTTGGCCTCTGTGACCCCTCTTGTCTCTTTCTAATCCATTTTCCATTCCACAATTTTAGCGATGTTTCTAGAGTGCAAATCTGATCATGTCATTCCCCATCTTAAAACACTTTCATTACTGTTTCACATGTCTATTGTTCTGTAACATAAAACTCTAAAATGTAGTGGCTTAAAACAAAAATCATTGTATTGTAGGTCACAATTTTTTGGGTCAGGAATTTGGGAAGAGTATTTCTATTGTTTGACATGGCATCAATGGCATTAATAGGGACCCCTCCCTGTATTTAGCTAGAAAATGGTCTATTCTGGAGGACCTAGGATAGCTTTATTCACATGTCTGGTACATTGGCTGGGTTGGCAGGAAGGCTGGGCTCAGCTGTCAATCAGAGCACTGATACGTAACTTCTCCTCAATGCTCCAATAGCATAAAAAATGGAAGCTGAGTTTTTATGACTTAGTCTTGGAAGTTACATTGTAGGACTTCCACTGTACTTTATTGGTTGAAGCAGTCACAAAGTCTATCTCCAGATTTAAAAGGAAGGGCACATAAACCTCACCTTCCTATAAGAGGATTATTAATGAATTTGTAGTCATTCCCACAATAAAAATACAAATATCTTACATAGGTGTTTAAGTTTTTTATTGCTGCATAACTTTATTGGTCCTCCAAAGAAGCTTTTGGGGGTAATATTATTTTCTCTGTTTTACAGATGAAGAAACTGAGGCTTAAAGAAGCTGAACAAATTGCCTATGCTCCCACTGCCATGAACATGGTCTGCATCTCCAAGTTGTCTGACGTCAGATCTGGCACTCTTAACCACTAGTAAAAGAACAGCAGCTGGAGAGACCACCAATGACAAAAAGAAGGAGATAGATGCCATAAGTTGGTGAGAAATTTCAACAGACTCTAGAGGTGGAAATAGAGGAGAAGCTTCCAGGCAAATGTGGCCGATTGAACATGTATCTTTCCCCTTCGTTCTCTCTCTCTCCCTTGATACCCCACTAAAATTACAGTAAAGGAACGCAAATGCTATATGCTCAAAAGAATAAAGAGAATGGGAGAGGGGACACCACCAGGTGAGATGTCAACACAAATATGGAAACCAAGAAGTGGTGGTTGAGCAGAGAATCTAGAGCTCATTCTTAGGGGAAGGTGGGACTGAAAGGTAGAGAAACTGTGCTAACTTGCATGAATCTGGAGTCCTTGGTATTACCAAAGAGGGAGATTGAGTAGTGGGGTTGAGAACGTGAAAATAGAATTAAATTGTTATCATGATCAAGTGAATCCCTTAGGCTCAGTTGGGACCTCCCCTTTTACCCTATAAAAGACTGGAGGCTTATGTTTGGGTTGGAAAAATGAACCTAGAGAAGCTCCAGACTCAGGGCATCAGACCCACTCAGCTCCCAGGATCTCAGTAGCCAAGCTTCTACCATTCAGGAAAGCACTGAAGGACTTCTTTCTAGAGAGCTTGGTTTAGTAATACACTTGTTGAGTTTTAGTTTAATATCAAAGGATAGCCACACTATCCTTGTGGTATCAATATC
This sequence comes from Dugong dugon, assembly GCA_030035585.1. Classification (NCBI taxonomy): domain Eukaryota; kingdom Metazoa; phylum Chordata; class Mammalia; order Sirenia; family Dugongidae; genus Dugong; species Dugong dugon. The sequence goes on along the minus strand of CM057467.1, from coordinate 58,713,778 downwards.
CACAGTAGCCTTTTCTGAAAAAAATATGACTCCCTTATTCAACTACATACTTGCCTGAGGCCAAATTTTCTTAACATACTTCAACTAAAGCAAAATATCACAAGAGAATGAAGAACCAGAAATGAAAGTTCACCTCCTTGCTATTAAACCAGACATTAAAGAGATTTGCAAAAAGGTAAAACAACGCCACACTTCCCACTAATATTTTTGGAAAGTATATTTTTAGAGAATGCTGGTGGTTCAGTGGTTAAGGGCTCAGCTGCTAACCAAAAAGTTGGCAGTTTGAATCCATCAGCTGTTCCTTGGAGACCCTGTGGGGCAGTTCTACTCTGTCCTGTGGGTTGCTATGAGTCAAATTGACTCTGCGGCAATGGCTTTCAGACCAGAAAGTTTAAGAATCATTGGTGTTAAGTGTCAGAGAGGTTTTTGTTTGATATGGACTCCTTAGCTATACGAATAATAACTATTTTATTGCAGAATTTTGAGTATTTTATGAAATAATATACATAAGGTAATTGTTACTATGACGGAACCATAGTAAATGCTCAGTAAAAGTGTTCTTCCTTCATTTTTTGCCCATCTCTACCTAACTCTTCAGCAATCATACTGAACTATTTTTCCTTATCCAAATACACTAGGATTCACAGCTTCTATGTCAGGATTCATGCTGATATCGCTGCTTGGAATGTTCACTATTCATTGCCGATTTCACATTTCTACATATGTAAACTATACCCATACTATTCAGAATAACAATTCTGTATTTTCCATGACTAACCAAAAAAAGAAAAAATCAAACCAAACCCGTTGCCGTTGAGTTGATTCCGACTCATAGCGTCCCTATAAGACAGAGTAGAACTACCCCACGGTGTTTCCAAAGAGCAGCTGGCGGATCCCAACTGCCGACATTTTGGTTAGCAGATGAGCTCTTAACCACTGTGCCACCAGGGCTCCTTTGCATGACCACTGGGCCTGAAATAATATTGCTCTCTTCTGAAGTCCCATAATAGCTTAAATGTACTTCTTTTCTACCACATACTATTTATCCAATATTCTAATCATTATTTCCTACTTACTTAATGAAAACAGGGACACTGTGTTCTTTTTGTTTATATCCTCTTTGATGTAAGTACAGTGCCTTAGATCCTTAGAATCACCCCATTTTTAATCAATCAAATATTTCATTCTGTATTTTTGATGCTTTTTTTTTTCGTATTTCTTCCACTGTTGACAGCTATTAGAGTCTTATGAGCAGATTTCCTCTATTTTTGGAGACTACCCATTTTCTTGAATATTACATGTTTTCATAAGAACACAGAAGGTCAAAACTGAGGGGAACATCAAGATACCGTCTCACACAACTCCTTCGTTCTATGTCTTTTCTAACAAAGGGAATCATGAAAACCTAATTAGACTAGTAAAAATTTTCTCAGGAGATAGCACCGCTGGATTAAAAGTAGCCATACTTTTATCTTTTCTTTTTTTATCAGAAATCTTAATTACTTCACCACTATTTGTGCCTCATCATATTATATAAAAAAATCAAATTTGTATATGTAAAATAAAATAGCCTATGAATCCAATATAAATCACACTAGGTCTTTCTTGCTAGACATTAAATTCTTTAAGCAGTGTTCAATAGTGTTCAAATTTTACTACATGAGTACATTTATTCAAGAGTAGTTTATTCACTACTTTTTATCCCCCAAAGTTAATCAGAATTTCCTAGGACCAGAAACCCCATGATTGTGGCTTTCATGAAACAACCTAAAACAATTTCTGTGCCTCATGAGCCGTGAAGTCAAAGTGTTTATCTTTAAACAAGTTGAATACCCCTTTATGTGTACAAATTGGAAAATTTATGAAAAAGTTTATCAGTTGGTAATTATCCTGGAAATCTAATTTTGGCTTGCCTCTGTCTCTTTCACTTTCAAAATTTTCTTTAATCTGTGTCATGGATTGAATTATGTCTCTCCAAAAATGTGTGGGTCATGATTCCCAGTATTGTATGATTGTGCACCATTTTGTAATCTTATATGATTTCCTTATGTGTTGTAAATTCTATCACTATGATGAGGTTACACTGATGAAGTCTACAAGATTGGATAGTGTCTTAAGCCAATCTCTTTTGAGATATAAAAGAGAGAAGTGAGCAGAGACACATGGGAAGCTCATACCACCAAGAAAGCAGTGCCAGGAGCAGAGTGCATCCTTTGGACCTGAGGTTCCTGCACAGAGAAGCTCCTCAACCAAGGGAAGATTGATGACACAGACCTTCCTCCAGAGTCAACAGAGAAAGCATTCCCTTGGAGCTGATGCCCTGAATTTGAACTTGTAGCCTACTTGCAGCCTACTGGCTACAATAAACTTCTCTTTGTTGAAATTATCCACTTGTGGTATTTCTGTTATAGCAGCACTAGATGACTAAGACAATCTGACATTTACTTTGTCTGTTGTGACTGAGTGAATGTGTGTGTGTACTTCCATCCATGTACATACTAAACAGGTATGAATTTTTTACTGTGATGCAACTAAAGTGACCAAAAAAATAACTACCTTGGCAGATCTACTCTGTCCTAAATGGTGGCTACGAGTCAGAATCAACTCAATGGCAATGGGTTTTATTGTTCTGAAACTGGACCAACTAGCACTTAATCTTTCTGATAAAAACTCTCAATCTATTTACTTCCAGGTAAGTACTTCCAACTTAGTCATTTTTAAGTTTTTTTTTAAAGGAAAATAGTATAGTTCAGTGTTTTCTTCCTCTCTTTTACTTCCCTTCACATTTCCATCTCTCTCCAAGGGATGATCTAAATGCTGAGGCAGGGAGAGGCAGTGAGTATATGCATTGTCTTAGCATTGAATGGAAGAGTCTGGTCCATTGCTGCCCTCTGTCTTCTGTGAGTATTCAATACATTCTACCCTATCGGCACTAGTTTTTTGGTCATTTGCCTGAATACACTGGTATCTGCTAAGTTTGTGCTGGTTACATCTTGGCCACTGGGCAACAGGTCTGTTAGCTTAAGCCTTAGTGTTCCTCCCCTGGAAACAGGAAACAAACCTTTCTATACAACCTGTAGGATTTAAATTTTAATGATGCTCTCAGGCCCATTTACCCAGACACCCCACTCAGACTTTCCAGCTCTACTACTCTTAACCACACCAATAAAGAACTTCTTTCCAGGCTTTCAGTCTGGGCAGAGAGACAAGGAATGCCTTTCATATGGTGTCCTTCCAAATATATCTCAGGATTTCATCATCTCTGTCTGCTAGGATTTGGTCTAAAGTTAGGGGTTGGAGGCAGTAGACTCTTTCTCCAGGATCTATAAATCACTTACTCCATTGCTTTTCTCCTGTTTATATATATAAAAAAATTACTCCTAAATGAATAAATGATTTTATTTCCTCTTCCCATGTAAAGAGGTGTTTTTATATCTTCCCAATTTTTCTCAGCTTTATTATTTTAGTGTGGACTTAATGCTGTGAGTTTGAACTCAAAAAAAGCCCTTTGTCTCTCTAACATCTCATCCTTCAATGAAACTCTTTACTTTCAAGGTTGTTGTCTCTTCTTTGAGTTTTAAGGCCTGCTTTGGGACTCAATGCCAAATGTTTTGACTCCTTGCTCTAAGCAATATATGCCCTCTCCCAGATAAAAATATTTTTCACTTTCTGAGTGTTTTATGCCTAAATAATGGCAGAAGGTTAATACATGCCAAGAAGCAGCAGTGTATCTGGAGTGTGGAAAATTCTGCTTAGTTACTATCAAAATTCTATCTCTTTGCCTACCTATATCTCTATATGTTTATACACATACATACATACATGAACATACACACAATCACAGGTACACATATAAATATTGCATAGAATGTTATATTTTTATTTCATTATTCTTTTTTCTTATTTTTCATGTTAGACAACATCTATTTCATTTTGTCCTGATGGTTAAGTGCTCAGGTATTTTAATAACTATCATTCATTTATTTACTTTACAAATATTTATTGAACTCTCTCTAGGTACTAGCTTTGAAGTAGACACTGGAGAAAAAAGATATAATCCCTGCCCTCATAAAGTTCAGAGTCTACTGGAGGTATTAGCAAGTGAACAAAAAATTATGGTATGATAACTAAAAATTCTTATACAGTGTTATGAATATTTTCTTTGGCAGAAAGAGCCTCCCTTATAAAAATAGGAACTTAGTGACACTGTCTTACATTAATGCCAGAAATTTGGGAAAAGAAAATCCTGAATATTTCTTCTCTGTTTTGTTTGCATTTGTAAAGTCTTTTTGTTGTTATTTCTAAAAGATACACCTCCCTGGGGGGCAGGGGATTAAACTGGAGAGAAGTTTGTTACGAAAGTGGCAGAGGTAAAGAGAAATAATTCGATCAAGACAATCAAATTTTGTTATTAATCAACTAATGTTGCACCAAACTTCTTGGATCAAAGATTCAAAGAGAAACATATGTAAATGAAGCATGTGTTGCTAAAACTTAGTGAATTACTTTCAGTCTTGGAACTTCGCAAGGCATTTAATCAAGTATTCTGCTTCTACTATTGGTTGGCTATGCTTCTGTGACAAATGAAATGCTGGGTGGTGTATAAAAGCCATTTCTTAAAAATTCTAAAGAGTTAACAAGAAAGCATGGAAATACAGTCCAAGGTCCAGGAAAAGGACGAGAGACCAGGGAGGTATGCCTATTCTCTATGGCTGGGACTCTGCAACATAAATTTCTCTTTTGTCAATTACCTCCCTTTAGGCTTGCTGATGGGGCATGCTAGAGGGAGATATAATGCTGGAGGAAGTACAAGAGACTTGTATCTTCCTGTTTTCTTCTTATTCATGTCGACATAACCACATCAGTAGTTCTTTACTCTGGCCATTGCTATTGACACAGGAGCAGCAGTTTGTTCCACTTTGCAGATTTTCTACACTACCAGAACTAGTCTCATCATATTCCCTCAGAGATACCAGCACCAGCCTGTCAGGACATTTTCTCATAGGTATGAATCATATACTGGAGGTTCCTGTTCTTTAACTCTCTAAGACTTAATCATCCCATTTTCTTTCTTTTTTTCCCCAGCCCTAGAAGTAGTAGATTCTCCCTATAGCTGCTATTCTTGTGATAATCCGGTCCTCTTTTTGCCTTTGCATTCTCTATACTTGGTTAACAATTCTTTATATTAATTTTTTTTTCTGCTAAAATAACTGGAGTGGTTTATATCTTGCATGGACCCTGACTGATACAGGGCTACTTTTACCCTTGAAAACATTTGTAGATCTGGTTGAGGCAGCTAGGTAGATGTGCTGTGCTTATATAATCTCTCAGAACTAAGCATCAAAGCCCTAGACACGTCAAAGTTTGAAACTCTGATAAAACAACTCACTTTAAGGTGGGACTTAAGGCTATCCTATAATTAAATCAATCCTTGCATTGGGTCATTTATATGGTATGGGAAACTTCAAACTTAGTTCAAGGTGGTCCTAGACTGTTAGTTTCCGAACCTGGCAGAAGAAAATGTAAATTTTTTTTAGAGAAAGACAATCATATCTTCGGTGCCAACATATTTTTATAAATAATTTTTTAAAATAAACTTACAATACATAGTCAAAGTTAATGATATACAAAAGGAGGCAACGTGCTATGGGCAAGTACCAACAGAAATAACTGACAACAGAAACAGACCTACAGAGGTTTCTGGTATCGGAATTGTCACTCATAGGCTATAAACAACTATACTTATATATTCAAGGATATAAAAGCCAAGCATGTACATATTAGCAGGGAACTGAAAACTATAGAAAGTTACATAGTCAAATTAAAAAGAACCAAATATTGCAAACCAATATATGTATTTTGTATATACAAAATACAGGAAAATTCAGAAATTTCAGTGACAAAGTCCGACATACATTTAACTAAAGCCTCAGAAGGAGAGGAGAGAGATGACAAGCAGAGAAGCAATATTTGACAAGATACTGGCTGAAGATATTTTAAAACTGATGAAAACACTAATCCAGAGATCCTAGAGCCAAAGAATCCAATGCAGGACAGAAAAAGAAAACCATACCTAAAAACACAGTGAAATTCCGGGAAAATCAAAAAGCATGAGAAAAATCTTAAAGTCAGCCAGACAAATTACCTTTGAAGGAGCAATAGCTAAACTGACAGCTGACTTCTCAAATGTTACATTGGAGCAGAAAGCAGTGGAATGACGTCTTCAATATATTTAAGGGGAGTAATTGCAAATCTAGAAACTTATACCCAGTGCAAATATTCTTTACATATGATAGCGAAATAAACACACTTTAAGATAACAAAAATCTGAGAGAGGTCACTTGTAGTAGATCCAATCTAATGAGATCTATAAAGATGTAGCTGAGGCAGTAAGAAAATTATACCAGGAAGAAGTTCAGAAATATAGGAAAGAATGGCAACAAATAGGTAATAAAATAGTAGATAAATTTAACTGACTATTAAACATAAAATAAAATGTTTATCATATACATATGTACATACACACATAAACACAAAATTGCATCTTTAATATAGTCTCTTACATATGCATAATTAAAATACATGAGAACAATATCATATACATCAGGAGAGATGATAGAGTTAAAATGTTCTAAGTTCTTTGCATTGTGTTGGAGTAGGATAAATATATAAATTAATATTAAACTTTAATAAATTAAAGATGCATGTTATGATAGCAAAGATTAATCATTAAAATAATAGCAATGGACTATACAACCTCTAAGCTAGCAGAGGGGAAACACTGAAATTTCAAAAAGTAGTCAATGTAAAAGAAGGCAAGATGAGAAAGAAAAAGGAATATAAAATTGTCATGACAAACAGAAAGCACATAATAAGATAGTAGGCTTAAATCCACATTTTTTGAGGAATTTCATTGAATGTAAATAGAGTGATCTAATTTAAATAATAGCATTGCCAGATTGGATAAAATGAGAACAAAACTCAGTTATATGCTGTTCACAAGAGCTACATGTAAAACACAAGGATACAGAAGTTTTGAGAATGATGATGTAAAAGATTTACTGAAATATCTGAACAAAGATAACACAACTACTGTGTTTCCCAGACAAAAAGGAATCCGCACATTCAGTCTTAGATGTAAACAAGAATTTCAGATGTGGCAGACACTAAATCTCTTCTTCAGGGCTGCAGTCTGGGGTTCTGCACATCTGTGCATCCAGCCACACAGGGGCAAGTCATGGTCTCTGACTCCCGCTTCTCAACAAGTACTTTGTGCAGCCTGAGGAAGAATTGATTTAAACTTGTATGCTTTGATACTAAATCAAGACATACATTCACATGGGGAAAGACAATAAAATCTTGCCTCACTCTGGGCAACCTTTCCATTTTCAGAAGCCTGATGAGAGTACTTTTTTTTAAAAAAAAAGAATAATCAGAATAAGCAGAGGTTGCCTATAGTGAAAGTCTCTCTCTTGCTACACACCCACACACACACATACATGTATATATATATATATTATTATATATATATTTCAAGAATGTAGATGGTCTCTTTTGAAAATTAGTTTTATTTTTCTGTCCTTTTATCCTCGATTCCCTTAAACATGAAATGTTTCCCTTATCTGTTCAGCAATTTGGAGAATTCTAAGTCCAGAAGATAAAATGACTTTGAATATAATGTTGATACTTTTTTTTTCAATCTATTTCCTATTGTTTATAAACTAGAAAAGATTGGTACTAAATGTCTCTAATTTCTATATATTGTATCTGTTTTGTATTTAAAATAATAAAGGGAATTCATTTATTAACTGAAATTACTGCCTGAATAAGATATTGTTTAAACTGTATGTATTTCAACTCCTCCCCAATTTCTTTCATTTCACAGGTATATTAAAAAAAAAGAAGAAGAAAACTTATTATTCCATCAATACTTAAAAATTTCTGGAAAAAATTTAGATTGTACATTACCATATAGACACAGAAGAGATTTAAGCTGCAAATGGGCCTTAGATTTTAAGTTAGCCAGTAATCATAAAACTGGAGGAAAACTGGTCCTATCTGTACCTTTGCTATGAATAATTCTAAAACCCAATGGTTATATTCTTTCCACTGTGGTAAGGGCAAAATTCTATTATCACATATGGAAATAGTAAGCAGAGTCTATTCATAAATCTTTCTTTCTGAAATGCAAAAGGATTGTTCTTAAATCTTTCAACAGTATAACACGGAATATGGAAAAAAAAGACCAAAGTCATGAACATGAAATATGTAAACAGTTGGCCTCTCCTTACCTCTTCATGCATATTTTCTACGCCAGTTTTCAAGCTCCGGCGGCACAATGGTTAAGCACTTGGCTGCTAATCAAAAGGTTGGTTATTTGAACCCACCAGAAGCTTCAAGGATAAAAAGACCTGGCAATCTACTTCTGTAAAGATTACAGCCTAGGAAACCCTATGGGGAAATTCTACTCAGAATCGACTTGACAGCACACAACACCACCACTCTCAAGAGCCTCATTATGATTTGTACCTATTTTGCGTGCTTGGCTCTCTCTTTGGAATTCTTACCCCATTCCCCACTTTCTCTATTGTGGAATTTTTTAGGGATCTGTTGGTCTCAACTCCTGTGTAAAAATTCCCTTTTCCTGTTCCCTGGCTTACATAGAGATATGCTCCCTCATTTTGACTGCCTTAATCAAGAACTTCAACATATTGTATTGCTTTTTAAATTGCAGAAAAGAGGAAACTGATCTTCACTGAGCACCTCCTGGGCACCAGAGTGTCTTAGTCATCTAGTGCTGCTATAACAGAAATACTACAAGTGGATGGCTTTAACAAAGAGGAGTTTATTCTCTCACAGTCTAGTAGGCTACAATTCCAAATTCAGGGAGTCAGCTCCAGGGGAAGGTTTCTCTCTCTGTCAGCTCTGGAAGAAGATCCTTGTCATCAAGCTACCCTTGGTCTAGGAGCTTCTCCACGCAGGAACCTCAGGTCCAAAGGATGTGCTCTGCTCCTGGCATTGCTTTCTTGGTGATATGAAGTCTCTGTGTCTCTCTGCTTGCTTCTCTCTTTTATATCTCAAAAGAGATTGGCTTAAGACACTATCTAATCTTATAGATTTCATCAATGTAACTGCCATTGATCCATTTATTACATCATAGTGATAGGATTTACAATACATAGGGACATGACATCAGATTACAAAATGATAGACAATCATACAATACTGGGAATCATGACCTAGCCAAGTTGACAGATATTTTGGGGGGACACAATTCAATCCATGACACAGAGGCTGTATTTATTAATCCATTTTCAACATTCTAAAAACACCCCTAAATATTTACTCTCATTTTATAGATCCAATTTGTGAAATGTAAAAAATTTACTGATGGTCTTTCATGTGTAAGAGGTAATAGAAATTTGGAAGCAATTGAAATGTGTACAATTTCAAATTTCAGGCAGTAATTATCGATGAAATATCCAAGTTTCCCTTACTTATTTCACCAACAAAATAAATATGATATTTTTTATCCTCCTTGACATTCAGAGCAGTCTGGCCCAAAGTGCTTTGCTGTAGATCATACTGTGAGCCTGAAGGTTGTTTAAGAAATTGAAATTTCCTAGGATGCTGTTCACTGTGATCAAGGGAAGAATTCAGCGTTCAGAAATCAGGTTCTCCACTTCGCCACAACTTGGGCAAACACTTCAGTTATCTGCAAACTCAAAAACAACAAAAAGTTTCTTTTCCTAAATACAAAACCTTCCCTGTCATCAGGGGTGGGTTCTAATTTGCCTTTAGACTCATCTCATCCGTCATCACTGTTGAGTACTTGCTATGTGTTGAGCACTGGGCTCAATCCACTTTGGTTTCTTTAATCAGCCCTTAACTTTGGCTACAAAAAAAAAAAAAGAAAGAAAAAAAAGCAGACAATTTCACTTCCTAAAACTGAAGAAAACTTTTAGTTGTGTGTTTTGTTTAGAAAATACTCTATGCATACCTTATTACTTATATTTGATCAGAATAAGAGTAACGTGGGATTCATTTGGGATATCTCACTAACTGGAGCTCTGTGTGAAGTTTTCCCAACCAGGAAATTCATGGTTTCAGTGGTGCAGGGCACAGGCTGTATGTTTGACTGTTAAGCATGTTTGTCGGTTGTGTGGAGGTCTCAGGCTTCTCATCATGTTTCCTATTAATCAGACCAGCAGAATATACTTCTTGGCTTTCGTACAAAATGCTGGAAGAGTGAATCCTCATGTCAGTAATTTCTGGTTGCTAGGAAACAAATCTCTTTTTGCCGCTGTGAAGGAATTTAGGTCAGCAGTGAATTAATCCCCTATAAATTAGAGAAATAGAGCCAATCATGGATTCTAAACTGGCCCATTTTAAATGGGAGCTGTAACACTGGTTTTCCATTTTTTCAGGGATGGGAAACAAATTGAAACGCTACATTCCAAAGAAATTCTCTGAAAATGAGCAATGCCGTTTTATACCAAGAAATGCCTGCTTTTTTTCTTCCTTTTTTAAAAAAAGGACTCAGTTCTTCTTATGATCTGTAACCACATAATTATTTTTCTGCCTCACATTAGTAGCATCTTGCAGTAAGAAAGCAGAGGGAATAAAATTAATTGTGTCTCTGTAAGGTACCCTAATTCTAAAAGAATGCAGAGCCATTTCATATCCTTCAGTACAATAAGAAACAACCAATTGAGAACTCTTATAGAAATTTATGTCATGTGATGAATTTTGGTATGAAAGGGGAGAAAGAAGTTTCCCAAGCTCATTTCAAATTCCATCTAGGCATTAAAGCAGCACAGTATTTTGGGAAACTGTCCCAGTCCCACTTACAAGATGGTATCAATTTGGAATGTTTAAGGTTAAGACTCCTCTTCCTCCTTTCCAGGGCTCAGGTAACCAAGAGTGGGAAAGCAGGGAAGAAAATACAGATAAAGACCCTTAGTTCATCTTCCCTGACCCAGAAATAGAAGACACTTTGGGGTGGGTGTGAGTACCAACCTATGTCTGTGCCCCTAGAAAGAAGTCTACTGGGATTTGGAATAGTCACCGCTGAAGACTTCTCTCTACTCCCAGGACTGGGGAATCTTGTGTGGTAGGATAAGATCTAGTGTTTGCATGCAATTACATGATTCTTTTTTTATGATATATTTACATGTAGGAGCCCTGTGGTGCAGTGGTTAAGAGCTACAGCTGCTAACCGAAAGGTTGGCAGCTCGAATCCACCAGCCGCACCTTGGAAACACTATGGGGCAGTTCTACACTGTCCTGTATCGCTATGAGTCAGAACCAACTCAACAGCAGTGTTTTTTAATATAATATATATATGTATATAGACATATGTGTATGTATATACATTTTATATATAAAATATTTGCCATTTTAACACTTCTTACATGTACAATTCAGTGGTGTTAATTATGTTCATCATGTTGTACAACCATCACCACGGTTTCCAAATATTTCTATCACCCTCAAAGCATGTGAGTCCTGTTAAGAAGTCATGTGCTTGATATTGACAGTTATTTCCCTCTTCTGTCTCTCCTCTTTTAGTCCCTTCAAATGAATTGGCTTGTCCAAGACCAAAGAAACTTTCGCTGGAACCTCTTGAAACTCTGTATAGTTAGTGTCTGCACTCTATCCCAGGGATCCACTCCAGCTGACTCCTGCATGCCTGCTCTCTCCTCTTCACTCTCAGCGTTCCTGATTCCTCCAGTTCCCTTATTTTGGCTGTGCCCCTTGGCTACTCCTCTCTTAACTCCTTTGATGGATACACAAACTCAGATTTCCTCCACTTTTAACTCCCTTCCAGGATAGGTCTTCTGGTATCTGCTTTTTGCTCTAGAGTACCACAAATGCTAGTGACAGTCATCCAGTCCCTTGCTCCACCCATAGCCCTGTGAGATACATGTCACGGATCTCCTACTTCCTGGTTGTCTCCAACATTACAGACAGAGGCAATACAATACTTCTGAGAATCCCCTAAAAAAACCTGATGTCACGAAGGAGCAAACATGTTTAACCTCTTAAGGCTCTCTTCCTAATCAGTTCATCATCATCAGCCTCGTCACCAACAGCTGCAATTTATTGGGCACTTGTGGATACAATGTTAAATAATTTACATGTGTTGGTTCATTCAATCTTCAGCCCAATTTACGTATGAAGGAACAGAGTCTTAGAGACTCTGGGTAACTTGTGTAAGGTTACACAGCTTATAAGTGATAGGGGAGCCAGGATCTAAACAAAGTGTGCCTGTCTGACTCTAGTAAATTTTACTGCCTCAGGGGCCCTATCAAAAAGAGCTTGCACTCTCTTCTCTGTTCTTGTGCCTTTTGCTGCTCTGATCTGGCAAACTCAATTTCTTTCCCATAGCCTCAGACCTGGATACTTTTTCACTCAATTGTATTGACACCTTGGTTCTGACTATTTGTCAGGATTTTAATTTAGGTTTCAGCGTTGGGTACTTTCTTTCAGACATCCTTGCCTTCAAGCTCTGCAGCTCACAGTCCAGTCTTGCTCCTGCCCCCATTCAAAATCTGCCCCTCCCCCCCACCCCAAGATCCCAGGCCCTGAGACTTTTTCATGGATTCCTACTTATCCACAAGGAGTTGGAGAATGAGGCTAAGCAATGTTAAAGAGGAGGCTTGGTCAGGAAGACAGAACCTGGACCTGTTGGGGAGAGGACAACTGTGGGACAGAAGCAGTCTGTGCAAATTTGTCTTGGTGCCTTACCTCATAATTCCTATTTCCTTCCTTCTTTTCAGAGGCAGACTGATGAAGCAGAGAGAGAATGGGCTTTCAGACTGACCTGAGTCCAAATCCTGGATCTACCACTAAAATGTTTATGACTCTAGGTAATTTACCTGAGGAATTTGAGGTTCTAATTTCTCCTCTGTAAAAACTTCAAGAAACTGTTAAATGAGATGATCTGTGTAATGTATCTGCATAGTATCTGTATGATGGAGGCTCAGAAATGTTGGTCTGCTTTCTTTTTCCCAACATCTGACTCCTCTAACCTTGGCTGTAGCAGACAGGTTTCCTCTACTCCATGTTCTTGCAATGAGTCCTTGAGTGGTGCAAACTGTTACTGTGCTTGACTGCTAACTGAAAGCTTGGAGGTTCAAGACCACATAGAAGAGCCTCAGAGGAAAGGCCTGGCGATCTATGTCCAAAAAATCAGTTCTACTCTTACACATGTGAGAACACCATGAGCCAGAATCAACTCCATGGCAACTGGGTTTAACCCTGGCTAGTGGTCAGGGTTTCTGCTTTGTCTTTCCCCCATTGTATAAACTAGTTTTTATGTACAAACAGCAGCAGCACCTAGAATATTAAAGGCAAATCTTTATGCCTTTTTCTTTTCCAGCTCCCAATCAGTCACCCACTGAGTCTTTTCACACCCCCAGTAGTCTTCCTGGTCTATTGAGCTGCATCTAGCTATCAAAGGAGAAGGGTGGAAAATGCTTAGTATTTGGAAAATTATAATATTGGCTTTGATCTTTATGCCAAAAAAAAAAAAAAAATACAATTCTTCTAACCCCATCCATGTCTGATCCAACTTTACCATTCTTTCCCCTCTACCACCAGCACCTTGCCTGAGACCTACAACTGTTAATAACTATAAAGGATTTCTCACATTAGCCATTGGTGATTTGGCTTCTCACAGTAATTGATGAGACCTCAGCAACATCTACACTTCTCTCTCAAAGGCGAGAGACTGAGTATACACACAAACAATGGCAAGACCACATATAAAAATAGAACTTTGATCCATAACCTCTGCAGCAGCCAGCCCAGGAAGCCAAACTTCAACCTTTGTAGCAATCGGCCAAATCAGGATTTGGTCAATAACTGACAGCTTGCCTTGAAAAATTAAGGAACATTGAAACTCATTTAAATCATTCAAACATTCTCTTTTGTTTACAAAAAAGTGGTAAAATTTGTGAAATAAGCAATTTAATTTTCATTTTTGAGGGTGGTGTTACATTCATCTTGTTGTTAGTTGTTGTCCAGTTGATTTCAACTCTTAGAAAATTACTGAGGCTCAAATAAAATAAGTTTTGCTCTTGCCTTGGAGCAGGCTTAATCTGAAAGTTTGCCAGTGTGTCATTTTCTACATATGAACTTTAATAAACAATGTGAAACTTAGAATAGATAAAGCCTTAAGAAGTGACTCAATTTTTACCCATTCAGAAAAGCTTAATCAAATGCTAATACTTTTTACAGAGAAATCGAGAGACTAGCCGGTTTATTAGGGGTGTCTTTAAATGTTTTGTCAGTTCCAACTCTGGAGAAATCCCACCAGTGTCTTCTAATGGCTGTGATAATCATGGTATTACATCTCATTCCACATAAGAGGGAATCATTATAAAATAATTGATCATCTCAAATGCAGTCAAGACAAAATGATTAACTACTAATCAAGAATCTTAGTGATTAGATGGGCTCATAGGAACAACTTGATTGCAACATCCATTTGAAGTAGTGGGAATTGATTCTAGAAAAATCAGTGTCCCAGGATTAGTTCCAAAAGCATCTTTGGGGTAGATTTGGCCTTGGCTAAGGTAGGAAAGACAAGATTTTTCTCCCAGACTAATGGTTCTCAAGCTTTGGCATGTATTAGAGTCACCTGGAGGGCTTGTTAAGACACGGTGGAGCACCATCTCCAGAGTTCCTTATTCAGTAGACCCGGGATAGGGCTTGTAATTTGCTTTGTTGACAAGTGCCTAGCTAATGATGATGCTGCCAGTCTGAGAACTACAGTTTGAGAATTACTGCCCTAGCAAACATGCTGTCCTAAAATTTAAAAAAAAAAAAAAAATTATTTATGATTTTATATCCAAAACGAGTATGTCATAATTTTTAAAGACATGACTAAAACACAATGATAGTAATTAACACTTATTGAGCACTTACTCAGCACTTAGTAGGCCCTGTGCAACAGGTCATTTATTTCTCTCAAGAACCCTCCTAGTTAAGTACTTTGATTATCTCCACATTACAGATGAGAAAACTGAAGATAAGAGAGGTAAAGTAAATAGGTCGAGGTTGCATAGATAGTAAAAGATGGACCTGGTATTTGGATCCAGGCGGTCTGACTCCAGAGCACACAGCATTAATCCCTTAAATATGTATATACCTCTCAAAGAGAAATTGTTATATAATGGCAAGAAAACAAATTTTGAGGTCAGAAAGAAGGCAGTCAAACTCAAACTCCACACTGCATTTACTAACTACAAATGACCTTAAGCAAAATACTTACGAGCTTTTAACTTCAATTACCTTATAGGTCAAATGGGGATAACACAAATGTGTTTGTAAAAATGCTGGAAGATAAAAACCAAATAATGTGTAACACTTAGATAAAGGTCTAGCATGCGTGGGTGATCAACCAATGGTTGCTATCAGCTAATCATATCTAACTGTAAATCCTGTTGTTGTTGTTAGGTGCCATCCAGTAGGTTCTGACTCATAGTGACCCTATGTACAATTGCCCAGTCCCTCACCATCCTCACAGTCATTTCTATGTTTGAGCCCATTGTTGTAGCCACTGTGTCAATCCATCTCATCAAGAATCTTATTCTTTTTCACTGGCCCTGTACTTTACCAGGCATAATGTCCTTCTTCAGGGACTGGCCCCTCCTGATAATATGTCCAAAGCATGAGAGACGAAATCTCGCCAACCTCGCTTCTAAAGAGCATTCTGGCTATACTTCTTCCAACAGAGACTTGTTCGTTTTTCTGGCAGTTCATGGTATAGTCAATTTTCTCTGCCAACACCATGATTCAAAGACATCAGTTCTTCAGTCTTCCTTATTCATTGTCCAGCCTTCGCATGCATATGAGGCTATTGAAAACACCGTGGCTTAGGTCAGGCGCACCTTAGTCCTCATAGTGATATCTTTGCTTTTTAACACTTTAAAGAGGTCTTTGCAGCAGATTTGCCCAATGCAATACGTTGATTTCTTTTTTTTTTTTTATATATATATTTTATTGTACTTCAGGTGAAAGCTTACAGAGCAAATAGTTTCTCATGAAATAGTAGTACACATGTTGTTTTTTGACATTGGTTAACAACCCCACAATGTATTAAGCCTCTAAATTCTCAACCTTTTTTTTTTGATGAAAATTACAGATGGCCAAAGATACACCGTTTCAAAAATTTCTACATTCACAGTTCAGTGACATTGACTACACTCTTCCAACTGTGCTGTTATTCTCACTTAAGATGAAGGCTTACAGAACAAAATAGTTTTTCATTTAACAGTTACTACACATGTTGCCCTATGACAATGGTTAACAATCTCACAGCACATCAAGAATATCCTTACTCCACCTTGTGTTCCCTATCACCAGGGGGCTTCCTTGTCCCCTTCTGTCTTCTGGACCTTGTCAGTGGACTATTGTACCTCTTTAGTCTCATTTGTTTATTTATTTATTTATTTATTTTTATTTTGTTTAAACACCATTTCAAAACTTTTTACTTACACATTTAAGTGATATTGACTATGCTCTTCCAATTGTGCTGCCATTCTCGCCCAAGATGAAGGCTTACAGGACAAAACAGCCTCCCATTTAATAGTTACTACAAATGTTGCCCTATAGCAGTGGTCAACAATCTCACAATACATCGACAGTGTCCTTATTCAATTTGTGTTCCTTATCATCAGTTTCCTACTCTCCCTCTGCCTTCTGGCCCTTGTCACCGGACTCCTGTACATCGTTAGTCCCATTTAGTTTTACTGGGGTGTCCATTCCCAGGCTTAACATCGAACCTTGAAGGTAACTTCACCTCTGAGCTGAAAGGGTGTCTGGGGGCCACACTCTCTCGAGGTTTCTCTAGTATTCTTTAGGCCAGTATATCTGGTCTTTTTTTTTTTTTTTTTTTTTTGGGAGTTAAAATTATGTTCTACATCCTACTCCAGCTCTGCCCAGAACCCTCTGTTGTGATCCTGGTCAGAGGAGTCATTGGTGGTAGCCGGGCACCATCCAGCTGTACTGGGCTCAGTCCCGTGGAGGCCTTGGTAGCTGTGGACCATTAGTCCTTTGGACTAATCTTTTCCTTGTATCCTGTTCTCTTCGTTCTCCCTTGTTCCCGAAGGGATGAGATCAGTGGAGTATCTTAGATGGCCGCTCATAGGCTTTTAAGACCCCAGACACTACTCACCAAGGTAGAATGTAGAGCATTATCTTTATAAGTAGTGTCATGCCAATTGAGCTAGATGTTCCCCGAGATCATGGTCCCCAGAGCCCTCCGTCCAACAACTCAGTCCCTCGGGGGGTTTGGATGTGTCTATAGGGCCTCCATGACCTTTCCTTGTGCAGGTTGTGTTAGTTTCCCCTGTACTATGTACTATCTCATCTCTCACCCAAGTTACCACTTACCTATTACCTATTTAGTATCCCCCCCCCCTCCCATCCCTGGTAACCAACAAGGATTGTTACATTTTGCATGTGAATTTTTTCATGGGTTTTTACAATAGAGGTCTCATACAATATTTGTCCTTTTGTGATTGACTTATTTCACTCAGCATGATGTCCTCCAGTTTCATCCATGTTATGAGATGGTTCACCGATTCATTGTTCTTTCTCGTTGCATAGTACTCCATTGTGTGTATGTACCATAGTTTGTGTATCCATTCGTCTGTTGATGGACATCGAGGTTGTTTCCATCGTTTTGCTATTGTGAATAATGCTGCCATGAACATAGGTGTGCATATGTCTATTCGAGTGATGACTCTTATTTCTCTAGGATATATTCCTAGGAGTGGGATTGCTGGATCGAATGGTACGTCTATTTCTAGCTTTCTGAGGAAACGCCATATCATTTTCCAAAATGGCTGTATCATTTTGCATTCCCACCAGCAGTGTATAAGAGTTCCCGTCTCCCCGCAGCCCCTCCAACATTTGTTATTTCCAGTGTTTTTGATTCGTGCCAGTAATGCCGGGGTGAGATGGTATCTCATTGTGGTTTTAATTTGCATTTCTCTAATGGCTAGTGATCGCGAGCATTTCCTCATGTGTCTGTTGGCCATTTGAATGTCTTCCTTGGTGAAGTGTCTGTTCATTTCCTTTGCCCATTTTTTGATAGGATTGGTTGTCTTTTTGTTGTAGAGGTGTTGGATTTTCCTGTAGATTATGGAGATTAGACCTTTGTCTGACTTGTACTGTCCAAAAATTTTTTCCCAGTCTGTAGGTTCTCTTTTAACTCTTTTGGTGAAATCTTTTGAAGAGCACAGATGTTTGATTTTTAGAAGATCCCAATTATCTAGTTTATCTATTGGGTTTTTTGTGTTGATGTTTATGGTTTGTATCCTGTTAATGCCATGTATTAAGGTCTGAAGTGTTGGTCCTATTTTTTCTTCTATGAATTTTATAGTTTGAGGCTTTGTATTCAGGTCTTTGATCCATTTTGAAGTAGTTTTTGTATATGGTGTGAGGTATGGGTCCTGTTTCATTTTTCTACAAATGGATATCCAGTTTTGCCAGCACCATTTGTTAAAAAGACTGTCTTTTCCCCATTTGATGTATTTTGGGCCCTTGTCAAAAATCAGGTGACCGTAGGTGGATGGATTTACATCTGAGTTCTCAATTCTGTTCCATTGGTCAATGTCTCTGTTGTTGTACCAGTACCAGGCTGTTTTGAGTACTGTAGCTGTATAGTAGGTTCTCAAGTCAGGTAGTGTGAGTCCTCCAACTTTATTCTTCTTCTTCAGTAGTGCTTTACTTATTCGGGGTTTCTTCCCTTTCCATATAAAGTTAATAATCAGTTTTTCCATCTCTTTGAAGAATGTTGTTGGTATTTGTATCGGAATTGCATTGTATTTGTAGATTGCTTTAGGTAGAATTGCCATTTTCACAATGTTGAGTCTGCCTATCCATGAGCATGGTATGTTTTTCCATTTATGTAGATCCCTTTGGGTTTCATGCAGCAGTGTTTTGTAGTTTTCTTTGTATAGGTCTTTTATATTCCTGGTCAGATTTATTCCTAAGTATTTTATCTTTTTAGGGGCTATTGAAATTGGTATTGATTTCCTGATCTCCTTTTCATCGTTCTCTTTACTGGTGTATAGGAATCCAACTGATTTTTGAATGTTTATCTTGTATCCTGCTACTCGCAGCAGTGTTTTGTAGTTTTCTTTGTATAGGTCTTTTATATTCCTGGTCAGATTTATTCCTAAGTATTTTATCTTTTTAGGGGCTATTGAAAATGGTATTGATTTCCTGATCTCCTTTTCATCGTTCTCTTTACCGGTGTATAGGAATCCAACTGATTTTTGAATGTTTATCTTGTATCCTGCTACTCTGCTGAATCTTTCTATTACTTCCAGTAAATTTCTCGTGGAGTCTTTAGGGTTTTCTATGTATAGTATCATATCATCTGCAAACAGGGAGAGTTTAACTTCTTCATTACCAATTTGGATGCCCTTTATTTCTTTCTCTTGCCTTACTGCTCTAGCTAGAACTTCCAGCACAATGTTAAACAGGAGTGCTGATAAAGGGCATCCTTGTCTTGTTCCTGTTTTCAGGAGGAATGTTTTCAGCCTTTCTCCATTAAGAATGATGTTGGCTGTTGGTTTTGCATAGATGCCCTTTATTATGTTGAGAAATTTCCCTTCTATACCTATTTTATTGAGAGCTTTTATCAGGAATGGGTGTTGGACTTTGTCAAATGCCTTTTCTGCATCAATTGAGAAAATCATGTGATTTTTTTCTTTCCTTTTATTTATGTGGTGGATTACGTTGATGGATTTTCTAATGTTAAACCATCCTTGCATACCTGGTATGAATCCTACTTGGTCGTGGTGTATTATTTTTTTGATATGATACTGAATTCTATTGGCTAGAATTTTGTTCAGAATTTTTGCATCTATATTCATGAGAGATATTGGTCTGTAATTTTCTTTTTTTGTGATGTCTTTGCCTGGTTTTGGTATCAGCGTTATGCTGGCTTCATAGAATGAATTTGGAAGTGTTGCTTCCTCTTCTATGCTCTGAAATAACTTGAGTAGAACTGGTACGAGCTCTTCTGTAAATGTTTTGTAGAATTCTCCAGTGAAGCCATCTGGGCCAGGGCTTTTTTTGCTTGGGAGTTTTTTTATTACCTTTTCAATCTCTTCTCTTGTTATGGGTCTGTTCAGATTTTCAATATCACTTTGTTGTAGTTTGGGTAGGCCGTATGTTTCTAGAAATTTATCCATTTCCTCTAGGTTTTCAAATTTGTTGGAATATAGTTTTTCATAATATTCTGTTATAATCCTTTTTATTTCAGTTGGGTCTGTTGTAATGTCCCCCATTTCATTTCTTATTTGGGTTATTTGTGCCCTCTGCTGTTTTTCTTTTGTCAGTCTGGCCAGTGGTTTGTCGATTTTGTTGATTCTTTCAAAGAACCAACTTTTGGTTTTGTTGATTCTTTCTATTGTTTTTCTGTTCTCTATTTCATTGATTTCTGCTCTGATCTTTACTATTTCCTTTCTTCCGGTGGTTGTAGGCTTTTTTTGTTGTTCTCTTTCTATTTGTTTGAGTTCTGTAGTTAATGTTTTGATTTTGTCCCTTTCTTCTTTTTTGATATGTGCATCTATTGCTATAAATTGTCCTCTGAGGACTGCCTTTGCTGTGTCCCAAAGGTTTTGGTATGATGTGTTTTCATTTTCATTTGATTCTAGGAATTTTTTAATTCCATCTCTGATTTCTTCTATTACCCATTGATGTGTAAGCAGATTATTATTCAGTTTCCATGTGTTTGATTTTTTTTCCTTGCTCTTTCTAGTGTTAATTTCTACCTTGATGGCATTGTGGTCAGAGAAGATACTGTGAATTATCTCTATGTTTTGGATCTTGTTGAGGATTGCTGTGTGGCCTAAGATGTGGTCTATTCTGGAGAACGTTCCATGTGCATTGGAAAAGAATGTGTACTTTGCAGCGGTTGGATGGATTGTTCTATATATGTCTATGAGGTCCAGTTGGCTGATTGTGTCCTTTAGGTCTTCTGTATCTTTGCTGAGTTTCTTTTTAGTTGTTCTGTCCTTTACTGAGAGTGGTGTGTTGAAGTCTCCTACTATTATTGTGGAACTGTCAATTTCTCTTTTCAGTGCTGTTAGAGTTTTTTTTATGTATTTTGGAGCCCTGTCATTGGGTGCATAGATATTTATTATGGTTATGTCTTCATGATGGATCATCCCCTTAATCATTATATAGTGTCCTTCTTTGTCTTTTATGGTAGATTTTGTTTTAAAGTCTATTTTATCTGAGATTAGAATTGCCACTCCTGCTCTTTTTTGATAGTTGTTAGCTTGATATATTTTTTTCCAACCTTTGATTTTTAATAAATTCACATCTTTGTTTCTAAGATGTGTCTCTTGTAGACAGCAAATAGATGGATCCTGTTTTCTTATCCATTCTGCCACTCTCCATTGCTTTATGGGTGCATTGAGTCCATTTACGTTCAGTGTAATTATTGATAGATGTGAGTTTGTTGCTGTCATTTTGTAGTGCTTTTTTTTGTGATGCTGAAGTTTTCTTTGTTCTTCTTACTCTATTGTGCTGAGTTCCTTTTGTTTGTGGATTTTGTGTTCATTTCTTTTGTTTTTGTAGGTTTTGTTTTTGTTGAGACTTTATGTTTTTCGTCTTTATTTTTATGAGTTGGTTTGTTAACTTTTTTTGTGGTTACCATGAATTTTACCCTTATCTTTATAATTTTGAAGCAGTCTACCGTTACTTGGTATCGCCTTGCCTTCTTCTCCTTTAGAAGGTTCTATACCTATGCCGTTTGTTCCCTCTTTCATTGTTTTGATGTTGTTGTCATCCTTTGATTGATTTCTCTGATTCCCTGTTGTATATCTTTTGTTTTTGGAAAGTCGTCTGTAGTTCAGTTCCTAGAATGGTATCTGGTTCATGTTAACCTGCGTCCTAGGTCCTAGGTCCTGCCTGAGGGCTTAAGCTGTTTGTCCTCAGATCGAAGAACTCCCTTTAATAATTCTTGTAAGTTTGGTTTGACTTTTGCATATTCCTTTAGTTTCTGTTTATCTGGAAATGACCTAATTTCACCATCAAATCTGAATGAGAGTTTTGCAGGATATATTATTCTTGGCTGACAATTTTTTTCTTTCAAGATTTTATATATGTCATCTCATTGCCTTCTTGCCTGCATGGTTTCTGCCGAATAATCTGAGCTTAGTCTTATTGTTTCTCCTCTGTATGTGACTTCTTGTTTTTCACGAGCTGCTCTCAGGATTCTTTGTTTGTCTTTAGTTTTAGCGAGTGTGAATATGATATGTCTTGGTGATTTTCTTTTGGGGTCTCTTCTATATGGGGTTCGTTGAGCTTCTTGGATGACCAGCTTTTCATCTTTCATGATATTGGGAAAGTTTTCTGTCAGCAGTTCCTCAATGATCCTCTCTGTGTTTTCTGTTTTCTCCCCCTGTTCTGGTATGCCAATCACTCGTAAGTTTTTGCTTTTAATTGTGTCCCACATAACTCTCAGGGTCTCTTCATTTTTCTTTGTTCTTTTTTCTGAGTTTTCCTGAAACAGAGTTGTATCCAAGTGTTTGTCTTCAGTTCCACTGATCCTGTCTTCCATGGTTTCAAATCTACTTCTCAGCCCTTCTATGACACCGTCCATTTCTGAAATCTTGTTGTTTATCTTTTGGATTTCTAATTGTTGTTTTTGTATAATTTCGAGTTGTGAATTTATTTTGGCATTTTGTTCTTGCATCATCTTCCTGAATTCTTCCAATTTTTTGTCTGTATTTTCCATAAATTTGTCTATTTTTTCCTCATGTTTGTCAGCTTTTTGCCTCAGTTCTTGGAAAATTCCGAGTATTAGTGATTTGAGTTCCGTCTCAGGTACTTCTAGTGCATTTTCTTCCACAGGAGAGTTATCTGGTGTTTTAATTTGGACGCCTATTGGAGCCATCTTGTCTTGTTTTTGTAAATTTTTTGATATTGTTTGCTGTTTTCGGGGCATTCAGTAGATATTTCTCTCGTTTATTGATTGTAGATTTTTTTTTTTTTTCGTTCTTGTGGTACAGCTGGGCAGATCTAGTTGAGGAGGAGCCACTGGGATGGGTTTCTTGTGGCACTCACCGCAGCCACCAGGACGGTCGGTAGTCAGTGCTGGGCAGGTTCCAATAGGTCGTGCCTGCACCGCTTGGTGATGCGATGTCTAGTGCACGGTGCAGGTAGGTAGGGTGCAGCGGGAAGATGGTTATGTGTGAAGCTAAGCTGGATATGGGAGAGAGGAGAGAGGAGGAGGAGCAAAAAGCGTACAAACATAAAAGAATGCTAGGGGAGCTTGTCGTTGGAATGTACAGATGAGAGACTATGGGATGGAGGAAACCAGAAGGGGGAAGAGAAAGAAAAGGAAAGAATGACCAAATAAAAATCAGAAAAGTTAAAGAACTGCAAAGTTCCCAGGGATCCCACCGATGCAGCTATGAGGTCTGTGGGAGTCGGTCTCAATTTTCACAGCTCAGCCTGGCCAGAAGGTACAGAGGCATACATCGCCTGGTATTCAGGGATCAGAAAGAGAAGGAAGAGATAGAGAGACAAGAAATTAAGCAATGAAGAAAGACAAAAGAGAAAAAGAGGTAAAAGATGACAAAACTAATCAAAAAAGGAAGAAAAATAAAATTGAGAAAAAAAAAAAAAAAAAAAAAAGGGCAACACCAGCAGTCAGTGCCTACAAATGGGACCCACAGAGCCCCCACTCAGGGGCGCGAATTCCAAGAAGCCGGTAGTCTCTGGGTTAAGTGACCGTGGCCACGGGAAGCAGAGGGGCCAACGAACAAAGGCCCCAGGATCCCACCCGCGCGGGAGCCCAGACCTGGAAACAGCCACACGCGCGAACGCAGCCCTACAGCCCTGCAGGAGAGAGCAGAGACGGCACTCGGAACCAGGCACCCAGGCAAAAGGAGGGGGAGGCGGCAGAAAAAGTCTCGCTAGCGGCCAGCAAACGGCTCCCAGAAAGCCCCCAGCCCGGGCGCACGGAATCCAAGCACCGGCCCCCCCCCCCAGCTCAGGGACTCCGGCCACGGAAAGCAGAGGGGCGAACGAACAAAGGCCCCGGGATCCCACCCACGCGGGAGCCCAGACCTAGAAACAGCCACACGCCCTCACGCAGCCCTACAGCCCTGCAGGAGAGAGCAGAGACGGCACTCGGAACCAGGCACCCAGGCAAAAGGAGGGGGAGGCGGCAGAAAAAGTCTCGCTAGCGGCCAGCAAACGGCTCCCAGAAAGCCCCCAGCCCGGGCGCACGGAATCCAAGCACCGGCCCCCCCCCCCCCGGCTCAGGGACTCCGGCCACGGAAAGCAGAGGGGCGAACGAACAAAGGCCCCGGGATCC
Organism: Dugong dugon; assembly: GCA_030035585.1. NCBI lineage: Eukaryota > Metazoa > Chordata > Mammalia > Sirenia > Dugongidae > Dugong > Dugong dugon. Next base: position 58,689,417 of record CM057467.1, on the reverse strand, counting down.
CACCCACGCGGGAGCCCAGACCTAGAAACAGCCACACGCCCTCACGCAGCCCTACAGCCCCGCAGGAGAGAGCAGAGACGGCACTCGGAACCAGGCACCCAGGCAAAAGGAGGGGGAGGCGGCAGAGAAAGTTTCGCTAGCTGCCAGCAAACGGCTCCCAGAAAGCCGCCAGCCCAGGCGCGCGGAATCCAATCACCAGCACCCCCCAGCCCAGGGACCCTGGCCACGGAAAGCAGGGGATCCCCAGCTGAGGTGGAGAGGGGTGGGTGGTGGGAGAGTGCACACCGCAGTTTACCGGTCGTTCTGTCTCCAACCAGATGCTCTGCAAGGCTGCTCTCCCGTTTGCTGGTCTCCGATAGGAATCCAAGATGGTGGATCCGCGCTGCGTTAGCTGGTAAGGAATCTCTGCCTGAGTCTCTCCTCGCTCTCCGTTCTCTTTTAGTATTCTCACTCCGTTTGGTGTTTGGCTGAGTTCTTTATCTCTTCATTTGGTGTTCTAGGGTTTCAGGATTGTTGATTCTCTGTTAGGCTTAGTTTTTCGGATCTTTGCTGTGGAGGGACGGTGTGGTGTTTCTGCCTAGAGCGCCATCTTGCCCCTCCTCTACGTTGATTTCTTGACTTCTGCTTCCATGGGTGTTGACTGTGGATTCAAATAAAATGAAATCCTTGACAACTTCAATTTCTTCTCCATTTATCATGATGTTCCTTATTGGTCCAGTTGCTAGGATTCTTGTTTTCTTTATGTTGCTCTTCATTAGTCGTTGATCTTCCTTAGTAAGTGCTTCAAGTACTCTTCACTTTCAGTAAGCAAGGTTGTGTCATCTGCATAATGCAAGTTGTTAATGAGTCTTCCTCCAATCCTGATGCCCTGTTCTTCTTCACATTGTCCAGCTTCTCAGATTATTTGCTTAGCATACATATTGAATAAGTATGGTGAAAGGATACAACCCTATTGCACACCCTCCCTGATCCCAAACCACAAAGTACCCCCTTGTTCTGTTAGAAGGACTGCCTCCTGGCCTATGTACAGGTTCCACATAGGCATAATTAAGTGTTCTGGAACTCCCATGCTTTCCACTGTTATCCATATTTTTTTATGATACGCACAGTTGAATGCCTTTGCATAGTCAATAAAATGTGGGTAAACATCTTTCTGGTATTCTCTGCTTTCAATCAAGATACATCTGACATCAGCAATGATATCTTTCGTTCCACATCCTCTTCTGAATTTAGCCTGAACTTCTGGCAGTTCCCTATCAATGTATGGCTACAACCATTTTTGAATTATCTTCAGCAAGATTTTACTTGCGTGTGATATTAATGATATAGTTCAATAACTTCCACATTCTGTTGGATCACCCTTCTTTGGAATGGGCACAAATATGGATCTCTTCCAGTCAGCTGGCCAGGTAGCTGTCTTCCAAATTTCATGGCATAGACTAATGAACACTTACAGGGTTGCATCTCTTTGTTGAAACATCTCAATTGGTAGTCTGTCAGTTCCTGGAGTCTTGTTTTTTGCCAATGCCTTTGGTGCAGCTTGGACTTCTTCCTTTAATACCACAGTTCTTGATCATATGCTAGCTCCTGAAATGGTTCAATGCTGACCAATTCCTTTCGGTACAGTGACTCTGTGTATTCCTTCCATCTTGTTTTGATGCTTCCTGCATCATTCAGTATTTTGCCCATAGAATCCTTCAATAGTGCAATTTGAGGCTTGAGTTATTTCTTCAGTTTTTTCAGCTTGAGAACTTCAGAGCATGTTCTTCCCTTTTGGTTTTCTAACTCCAGGTCTCTGCACATTTCGTTATAATACTTCACTTTGTTTTCTCAAGCTGTCCTTTGAAATATGTTCAGATCTTTTACTTCATCATTTCCTCCATTTGCCCTAGCTACTCTACATTCAAAAGTAAGTTTCAGAGCCTGTTCTGACATTCATTTTTATAGTTTTTTTCATTTCTTGTCTTTTTAATGACCTTTTTCTTTCTTCATATATGTCCCTGATGTCATCCCACACCTCACCTGGTTTTCAGTCAGTGTTCAATGCATCAAATCTATTCTTGAGATGGTCTGTAAATTCAGGTGGTATATAGTCAAGAATGTACTTTGGCTCTCATGGACTTGTTTTAATTTTCTTCAGCTTCAGCTTGAACTTGCATATGAACAATTGATGGTCTGTTCTGTGGTTGGCCCCTGGCCTTGTTCTGACTGATGATATTGAGCTTCTCCATCGTCTCTTTCCACAAATGCAGTTGATTTGATTCTTTGTATTCAATCCAGGACTTTGAACCAGTTCTGAATGGTTCGCTAATTGCCTACGTAAATGAGGACAGTGTACACGTTGCATAGCAACCAAATTTGTTGCCCATCAGATTTTTATTTAAGTAGGAAACACAGTGGTGCCCTACTCAAAGATGGTGGCAGGCCATGCTGTTTTGAAGGTATGTCACTCTCCAGAGTCCTGTCATTAACCCAGTCTCTCGCATCAGGCTCCTGAAACTTTCCTGATCCATGCAGGAGATTGGATTATTGGCAGGGCTGTGGAAAGCAACACATATTCAAAGCAGTGTGGTGGGCCACCATCTTTGAGCAGGACATAGCTGTTTGTTTCCTACTTGGTTCAAAATCCAAAGGGCAACAGATTTGGTTAAATGTAACGTGCACTCTGCCACATTTATGTTGACTTTTACTGAATGTTCTGAATCAGTTTGAAGCCCTGATTCCACCTGGCAAGGTCCACGTGTATAACTCGCTGTCATCAAGTTGATTCTGACTCATAGAGTCCCTATAGGACAGAGTTGAACTGCGCCATAGGGTTTCAAGGAGCAGCTGGTGGATTTGAACTGCCAACCTTTTAGTAAGGGGCCCAATGCTTAACCACTGCACCACCACCAGTATAGTCACCATTTATGTTGTTGAAAAAAGGTATTTGCAAAGAACAGGTTGTTGGTCTTGCAAAATTCTACCATGTGATCTCTAGTTTGTTTCTATCTCCAAGGCCATGTTTTCCAACTACTGATTCTTCTTTGTTTCCAACTTTCACATTCCAATCACCAGTCATTATCAATGCATCCTGATTGTGTGTTTGATCAATTTCAGATTGCAGAATTTGGTAAAAGTCTTCAATTTCTTCACGTTTGGTTTTAGCGGTTGGTGTGTAAATTTGAATAATAGTTGTAGTAATTGGTCTTCCTTGTAAACGAATGGATATTACCCTATCAATGACAGAATTGTGGAGCTCTGGAGGCATAGTGGTTGTCTTAGGCTGGGTTCTCTAGAGAAGCAAAACCAATAAAGTGTATAAATATATATATAGAGAGATTACATCAAGGAAACAGCTCACACGATTATAGAGGCTAGAACGTCCCAAGTCCACGGATCAGGGTAGAGGCCTCTCCCAAGTCACACAGCTGCAGAAGCTGGCAAGCCCAAGATTGGCAGGTCAGAGAGCAGGGTTCCCACTCACAGGTTGTGCAGATCGATGAATCCCAGGTTCGGCAGATAAGCTGACAGCTCAAGTCCCAAGAACTGGAGATGAGACGACAGGAAGCAGCTGCAGGATCCAGAGAAAGCAAAAAGCCAGAACGTCTGCTCATATACAGATGCAGGCCACACCCCCAAGGAGAATCCCTTTCATCTGATTGGCTAATCACAGTATATTCATTAATGGGAGTGATTACATTAAAACACGGAGAATCATGGCCCAGCCAAGTTGACACACAGTCTTAACCATCATACCATCAAGAAAGCAGTGCTGGGAGTGGAGTGCATCCTTTGGATCTGAGGTTCCTGTGCTGAGATGCTCCCAGACCAAAGGAAGACTGATGCCTCACAAGGACCTTCCTCCAGAGATGACAGAGAGAGAAAGCTTTTTTCCTGGAGCTGACGCCCTGAATTTGGACTTGCAGCATACTGAACTGTGAGAGAATAAACTTCTCTTTGTTAAAGCCATCCACTTGTGGTGTTTCTGTTGGAGCAGCACTAGATGACCAAGACAGTGGTTAAGAGCTTGGCTGCCAACTGAAAAGGTCAGCAGTTAGAATCCACCAAGCACTCATTGGAAACCCTATGGGGCAGTTCTAGTCTGTCCTACATGGTCATTATGAGTTGGAATTGAGTCAATGGTTTTTTTTTGGACAGCATCGTACTGCAGGATAGATTTTGGAATGTTCTTTTCAACAGTGAATGTGACACCATTCCTCTTCAATTTGTCATTCCAGGCATAAGTCCTGAGAGCTAATGAATTAACCTCCCAAATCATGATCTATCTATTGTTCATTCATTCACTAGTCATATGTTAAACAAACATTATGAAATCAACACTGAGACATTTTCCAAGAGCTAAATAGCAATAAAGATCTATAAATCGGTAGCATTCCATAAACTCTAGTGTTGAACTGGACTCAGGTGGAGACCAGACAGCTGTGATGAGTGGAGGCTGTGTTTGCTAGTTTAGTTTTGAGGATTTCTGTTGGAACTGCCTTCAAGTAGTCTCTTTTGCTTACTCATTCTGAATGCCAGCTTAGCACCTGTGTCTTTCAGGAGAAAAGCCTTTTTGGATATTGGTATTGCCAACAACAGACAATATAGCCTGTGTAATAGTTGTCTCAGTCTTTAAAGTGTTGAGTTCATCTGTGGAGACAGTTTTACTTACCTCTTTTAGCTGCAGTAGATCTGCCATATGGTATACTGCAGATGCAGCACTACTGGATATGTGATTCATGCCCATAGCAACAGGGCACCAAAAAATGAAAAAATGAAAATTCAAGGTTATATAACAGGATTTTTTTTTTTTTTATCTTTGTTCTTAGGCAGTGAGGGCAAATTATGTGTATTTCTTGTGGATTTTAATGAGGTAATACTCTGAATTTAATGATTGCATTAATAATAAATTTCCCCTTTAGGTCATGCCACAAAAAAGGAACACATAAATACTCAAAAATAATGGAATTTTCTGTCATCATTTAATCAGATTTTGAAATAAGGGCCTCTTTGTCTTTTCCCAATTATCATTCTAGAAATGTGCTTCATAAGTAAGCAATAAAGGATAAGGAAATGTGGTTTTGATACAGAATCTACTAATATTTATTTATTATATATATATGAAAATACTTCAAATGAATTTTTAGAAATGAAAAATATTTATTGAGAGATTGATGGACATTGGCCATATCTTATATAGAAATAAAACTTTGACTCACAATCTTCAGCAGTCAGCCCAGGAAGATAAACCACAACTTCTTTAGCAATTGGCCCCCACTGGGGAGAACTTGATCACTAACTGACAGATTCTGCAATTTTTCAATTTTTGTCACCACTTAGTATATATATAGATAGATAGATAGAAGGACAGGGAGGAGAGAGAGAGACAGAGAGATGCATACACACCCACATATGCTATTATAAGCCAGACACTGAGATAAAAAGCAGTCTCTGTCTTTGAGAAAGGAGTCCTAGGCGGCACAAACTGTTAAGTGCGAAACTACTAACTGGAAGGTTGGAGATTGAAGTGAATCCAGAGGCACCTGGGAAGAAAGGTCTGGTGATCTGCTTCTGAAACGTGACAACCTTAAAAACCCTATGTAGTGCAGCTCTACTCCACAAGTTGGGTTGCCATGAGTAGAAATTAACTCAACAGCCAACTGTTCTGTTTGCTTGTTTTGTTTTTGTTTTTGGTCTTCGAGAAGCTCCCACTTGGGCCTACTAGGGAAGAAAGAAACAGGAGCAAATACATTCCATACATTATAACTGATGGATAAAGTTCAACGAGCAGCAGCAAGACTGCTCTTACTGGTAATATAGGAGGCCAGGTACCTGGATCAACCTTCCTGCTGAAATAACCTAAAAATCCTGGATAACATATTAAAAATAAACTAAAGCATCATTCAGCTGTCAGGAAAGTAAGACATTATCAGGAAATGAAAAGGAATAGCAACTCAAATAACTAAGTACAGTCCTGCAGCTGCATTCACTCTAAAGTCAATTGCCAAACTAGTGAACTTGAGTTTAGATTTTCATGGACTCATGGGTTGAAAGACAGAAGAAAGCAAAGCCCAAAGAGTACCCAAAGCAGGGAATTGAATAGAAGATTTCTCTGCTAAGGCTAGAGCCTCAAGATTATAAGGACCTCTACAGTATAAGGATGATTTAGAGTCAAAAAAAAAAAAAAAAATTCTCCCAATGGACTATAAGGGAAGTCAATTTTCTTGAACTTTGATAACGAACCCCAAATGAAAAATTACCAGTGATTATAAAAACCATAAGATAACCCTTAACCACATTTTCAGTCCAAAACCTCACCATCTGGCTCGAAAGAAAACTAGTCACATATTTAAATTAGAGTGGTCCTGTATTGGTAACTCTTAGCAAAGCAAAGACAAATCCTCTCTGTAGTACTCACCTTTATCCCAGGCCTCAACTAATTCCTACTAATAAAATTCCGAAGACAATAATCTTATGAAAACAAAAAAACAACAACAAATTAAATTAGCAAGGAAACAAGATACCACCAACATGAACCAGCATTAAAAAACAGAGAATCAACACAGTCTTACAAAATCATTAGACAGTGGAATAATCAGACAAGATATAACTTTGTTTATATGCTTAAAGAAATAAAAACAAGTTTGAAAATATACGTAGAGAATAATGAACTAGAATAAATGACAAGCTTGAAAATAGTTCAAATAGAATTTCTGAAATTGATAAATATTATTGAAAGACTGAATATACTAATGGACATTGTCAGATCATATGTAAAAATAGAACTCTGAGCCACAATCTGCAGCAACCAGTCCAGGGAGCTAAACCACAGGTCTGTAGTAATTGGCCCAAAGTGGCCAGGACTTGGATCAACAACTGACAGCTTCCCTCATATTTCCCCCACTTCTACTTAGGACCAACCTAAACAATCCAAATATGATCCCCTAACCAATCACACAGGAAGGTCAACTTCTAGGTAGCCCACCTCAGCTTCCCCATGCCAACAGCTTCCAATTAGGGCATACCTGAAGCCTTCTCGTTTTTCCACTATGAAGCTTTCCCACTTCCCTGAATGCCTTTGCGTCTCTGCCAAACACAAGTGATGGTGACAGACTCCCTTGCTATAGCAAGCTCTGAATAAATAGCCTCTGCTTGTTCTCATTTGAGTAGTCTTCTTTTATTTTCAAATTATTAAATATTGGTTTAAGAATGGCTGAGTTTAACAGCCTGTGAGATAGAAATGAACAGAGAATTAGCAAAGTAGATGGTGGATCTGAAGTAATTATCCAGAACCAACATGGAGAAATGAGATGAAATATATAAAAGTGCAACTAAGTGACACAGATGTGGCAATGAGAAAATCTAGCAAAGGGAGGGACATAGACAATACTGGAATGAATTCTTGTTGAGAATTTTCTAGTACTAATGAAAAACCAATCCACAGATGTAAGAAGCTCAATAAAGCACAAAAAGGATAAACAAAACAAAAAAAAACCTAGACACATTATAGTGAAACCACAGGATAATAAAGAAAAGAGAGATCATCTTAAAAGCAGGTAAAGAGAAATGACAGAATACTAAAAATATAAAGACTCAGCAAATACAAAATCAACAATGAAAAAGATGAAAAGAAAATACATAAATAAAAACGACTCAGAACAGAAAATTACGGGGAACAAAGAAACTGTCAACAACACACAAAAAAAGACATCAAAATGACAGCACTAAACTCATACCTATCAATAATTACGCTGAATGTAAATGGACTAAATGCACCAATAAAGAGACAGAGCGTGGCAGAATGGATAAAAAAACATGATCTGTCTATATGCCGTCTTCAAGAGACACACCTTACACTTAAAGACACAAACAAACTAAAACTCAAAGGCTAGAATAAAATGTATCAAGCAAACAACACTCAAAAAAGAGCAGGAGTACCAATTTTAATCTCTGACAGAATAGACTTTGAAGTAAAATCCACCACAAAGGATAAGGAAGGACACTATATACTGCTTAAACGGTCAATACACCAGAAGGACATAACCATAATGAATATTTACACACCCAATGACAGGGCTCCGCAATACTTAAAACAAACTCTAACAGTATTGAAAAGAAAGATAGACAGCTCCACAATAATAGTAGGAGACTTCAGCATTCCACTTTCGGAGAAGGACAGAACATCCAGAAAGAAGCTCAATAAAGACACAGAAGATCTAAATGCTACAATCAACCAACTTGATCTCATAGACATATACCGAACACTCCGCCCAACAGCAGCCCAATATACTTTTTTTTCCAACGCACTTGGAATATTTTCCAGAATAGACCACATATTAGGGCATAAAGCAAACCTTAACAGAATCCAAAGGATGGAAATATTACAAAGCATCTTTTCTGACCATAAAGCCATAAAAGTAGAAATCAATAACAGAAGAAGCAACGAAAAAAAATCAAACACATGGAAACTGAATAACACCTTGCTCAAAAACTACTGGGTTATAGAAGAAATTAAGGATGGAATAAAGTAATTCACAGAATCAAACAAGAATGAAAACACATCCTACCAGAACTTTGGGACACAGCAAAAGCAGTGCTCAGAGGTCAGTTTATAGCAATAAATGCACCCATCCTAGAAGAAGAAAGGGCCAAAATCAAAATATTATTAACCCTACAACTTGAACAAGTAGAAAGAGAGCAGAAATGACAGAATACTTTTAAATTAGTAGTACAAGGGGAGCTAATTTCTCAGGAGCAACAATAGAAGTCAAAATGATAAATTCAATGTATTGAGAGAAAATAACTGTCAGCTTAGAATTCTATATCCACCAGAAGGATCTTTGAAAAATAAGAGTGGAATGAAGGTTTTTTTTGGACTTCAAAAAACTGAGTTTGCCAGGAACAAACATATACAAAAAAAAATTCTTAAGAATGTATTTAAGGTAGAAAGACATTCCTCCCAAATGTAAGGTCTGAGATGCAAGAAGCAATTAAGGCAAACAAAAACAAAATCCACTGCTATTCCAACTCCTAGTGAAACTATAGGACAGAGTGGAGCTGCCCGGTAGGGTTTCCAAGGCTGTAAATCTTTATGGAAGCAGACTGCCACATCTTCCTCCCACAGAGTGGCCGGTTCAGTTCAAACAGTTGACCTTTTGGTTAGCAGCCCAGAGCTTTAACCACGGCACCAGCAGGGCTCCTATTAATGCAAAGAAAGTAGTAAATACGTGGGCATGTCTAAACAAATATTAACTGTAAAACAGAAAATATCAAAGGTTCAAAATATAAAAATACAGGTGAAATATGTGATAACGCTAGCGTATATATCGGAGACAACTGCAAATGGAATTAAGGTGTGGTGGCACAGTGATTAAGAGCTCGACTGCTAACCAAAAGGTTGGCAGTTTGAACCTACCAGCCACTTCTTGGAAACCCTATGGGGCAGTTCTACCCTGTCGTATAGCGTCACTGAGAGTTGGAATCAACTCCACAGCAATGGATTTTGTTGTTGTTGTTTTTGGTTTTTGGTACCAATCTTTTAGGAGGCCTGGTGGCACAGAGGTTAAGCGCGTGGCTGCTAAATGAAAGGTTGGTGGTTCAAACCCACCAGTGGCTCCACGAGAGAAAGATGTGACTGTCTGCTTCTGTAAATTAAGCCTTGGAAACCATATGGGGCAATTCTACTCTGTCCTGTAGGGTTGCTATGAGTCGGAATCGACTTGATGGCAATGGGTTTTGTTTTTGTTTTTCAGCGATCTTGTATTGCTTAAGATGACATGAAGAAATTGATAACCTTTAAATTTTAAGAGGCTAATTATGCATTTTCTAATGATAAACATAGCTATTTTAAACAAAAAGTAGAAACAAAATGTATAACTTCCAAATTAGCAGAAGGAAAAAATAAGAAAAAAATAGCCAAACAATTCAGAAGAATATAAATATATGTATATATATATAGGAAAGAGAAATATAGTTTAGCAGGGATATATAGAAAGCACAAAATAGAATAGTCAAAATAAATTCAAAATATTAATAAATGAATGTTATTCTGTATAAATGGACAGAATGCTGCAGTTAAAAGTAAAAAACAAAATGACAGATTGAATTTAAAAATCCAAGTGCATGCATGTATTAGTTATCAATTGCTACATAATAAATTACTCAAAAACTTAATAGATGAAAACAATGAACATTTACTTCACAGCCAACATTTATTGCTTCATAGTTTCTGCGGGTTGGAAATCTGGGTATGGCTTATTGGTGGTTCAGGGTCAGGTTTTTCCAGGGCTACAGTCAATTTAAGGCTCAATGGGGAAAGAATCCCCTTCTAAGCTCGCTCATTGGCCATTGGAAAGCCTCAGAAGATCTTCCAGGCCCACTCACGTGAACTTTTCCACATGGCAGCTAGCTTCCCTCAGTGTAAACAATCCAGGAGAGAACACTTAAGACATAAGCTACAGTCTTTTTATAACCTAATAACTTCTGCCACATTCTATTCATTAAGAGAGTCAATATGGCAGAGATTACATAAGGGTGTGAATATCAGAAAGCAGGGGTCATTGAGGGCCATTTTAGAGGCTGCCTATCAAAATGCATCTTGACTAGCACAGACCTCCATCAATAAGCTTCTGCTTGTCCAACAGGGACATCCCTGACCATCAGTGTGAAAGGAGGCTTATAAAGGCACAGGATAAACAGGACTTATCAATTTTAACTCATTAGTAAATAATTTAAAACATTAATTTTACATGAAAACAAATGCAAATATATCATGGAGTAGAATGCAAAACTTAACATGAATTTTTAAGTTAAAGTTGAAGACTTCAAAGAGATTTTTTGCTTTTAATAGGCTGTTATGGAAAGCTCCAGAATCTCAAGGGTATGTACTTGATCCTCTCATTAGGGGCTTTTTAGCGAAAAGTTTTAAGAAATACTCTGTGGGAAACAGAATCTAATCGAGAATGGCATGAATGATCATATTTGTTTAAAATGTTATTTACCCCTAAGGAAATACACACAGTTATAATAACAAAAATATTAATTTTTCTTTCTTTTACTTACTCTAGACTGGAAATGTATTAATCTTCACCAGTGATAATGTTGATTTAGGAAGACTATCAGCAAGTGAGACACTATAGTCTAAATCAGGAAATAAAAATCTCTTAAATCTATATTTGCTGTATACTGACCTGCCTTAGAGTATTTCTTGACATTGTTATTCTGTCTTCCCAGCACCAAAATAATCAGTTCACCTGGAGACAAGAGTGATTTGGAAGACTTCATACAAAACCCATCAGCAGACTGAATTTATCTCTTTTCAGACAGAATTCTGGCAACTTGTCAAAATAGCTGCAAAATGCCTCTTGCAAAATGGAGAAATAGGTTGTGTGCTGTAGTTAGCTTTCTGGGGAGAAAACGTAAGATTAAAACCAGACAGCTGCTAAATGCAGTGTGGTATCTTGAATTGGATCTTGCATCAGAAAAAGGACATGAGTGGAAAAACTGGTGAAATCCCAATACAGCCTGGAGTTTGGTCCAATAATACTATACCAATGTTGGTTTCTCAGTTTTGACGAATGTACCATGGTGTAATATAAGATGTTAACATTAGCAGACACTGGGTGAGGAATATATGGGAACTCTCTGTACTATCTTTGTAACTTTTCTGTAAATCCAAAACTATTCCAAAATTAAAAGTTCATTTAAAATATTTTAAAACCATCAACTTCAACATTATGAAAACAGAAATACTTGTGGATTTTGTGCCAAGTCACCAAAGAATCCTTAAAACTGTTGTAAAGCATTCTTAGAGTTTCAAAAACTTTCACCTTGTTGCTTGGACTAAATCTTCTGAATGCCTCATTATACCATCTTATTGAAAGCTCAGATTGCTCATCAATAAAATGGGGATAATATTATATACCTTACAGGGTTATTACAAGGATTAAAAAAATACTGTTACCACTTGGTGGTACATTTATGGACATACAATAAGTACAGTAAATGGTAATTGTTACTTATGGTGTTTTTATTATGTCAGAATATTTAAAAATATTTACTGATTTGCTTTTTCCTGAAATTTATTGTTATCTTGTGACCTATTAATCATTTGCTCATTTGGACTATGTCATCCATTGCTTTAGGAAAGGAAGGTTTGTACACTTAGGGAAAAGTAGTTTTGAGTCTCAAACTCTAGAAGCCCTGTGAAATGTGGAGCAAAGGAAACACAAGAAGACTCAGAACTCTGCATCCCACCATCAATATTAGTGTCTTGGTGCAAGAAGAAAGGAAGTTTAAGGAAATGATAGACTGAATGAAATTAGGGTTATTTACAAGGGAAATTTTTATTCTGTCTCCTGGACTCAGTCCAAGTGGGACAGGGCTACAGAAATCTCATATAGAGATGGAAGGATCCATATGCAGAGAGGACCTACAATTCATCTCCTGAGCATAGTCCAGGAACAGTGTGCCTAGGCTGAGGAATCTAACACAGCTTACACGTTCCCAGATGCCCCACTGTGGGCAGATTGAGTAGGGAGACTCCTGTGTGTCCAATAAAAATTAAAAAAAACCAAACCTGTTGCTGTTGAGTTGATTGTGACTCATAGCAACCCTATAGAACACAGTAGAACTGCTTCATAGGGTTTTTAAAGCTGTAAATCTTTACGGAAGCAGACTGCCACATCTTTCTCCCATGGAGCAACTGGTGGGTTCAACCTGCCAACCTTTCGGTTAGCAGCTGAGCACTTTAACCACTGTGCCAGCAGGGCTCCCTGTGTATCCAATAATGGTATGGAAATAGATAAGGGCCAGAGATAGTCTCATTGAGTTTTTAGATGGTCCAGAAGTGGCAGAAAGATCCTGTGATCTCAAGAGAAGAATTGAAGCTTGATTGAAAGAAGGATGAATATCAACAGAGCTTTGAAGTTGAGACCAAGGGACTGCTTATAACAGAACATCATGGATTAACAACTGGAAACCAGAAAGGAACAATAATGTGTCAGTGAATGCCAGCATGGAGTAATGGCAGCCTGAACTTGATGCCATCCCCACCCCACCTACACCTCATTGCCTTGTCACTGCGGATAGCTTAGATACAACCATAGGAAAAGAGTTTGGGAAGACCTCAAATTGCCTTGTAGGTACTAAGATTTGAAATATAAATTTAGTTGAAATGTAGAGAAATAAAATAAAGATATCACGTTCCCAAATTACAATGTTGAAACAAACACAGGGTAGACATTCCATTACAAATGGGAGAAATCGTGGGTACCCTGCAACTCCAAAACCCATCAGGGCTAAACTACTGTCATTATCACCATTACCACCAAAGTCATCATCATTATCATCATCATAAAAGATTAAGTAGCAAATCAGGAGTCCATATATCCAGAGAGTAAAAACCAGGCAAGAAGAGATGAGGATATATGGTATAAAATGAATGGTATGAAAGCTTATTTTGTATTATATCTGGTGCATATTGCAGTGGGAGTGGAGGCCAAGGGAAGATGACTAGCTTGCTCTTGGTCAGAGGGCAAGTGCTGGACAAGGACACTGCAGAGACTGATCCTGCACATATAGGCATGGCTTTCATGCTCTGCTTCCTAATCTACCCTTTTGTTATCCCTTCTCCAGTAATTGCCTGTTCATTGACTTTTTCTATAATTATTTCTTTTTTCAATTTGTTCATCAGCTTTTCTGATTGCCAAACAATGTGCTTTAAATTTGGCAAGCTAACTAACTCTGTGATGAATGATTATAGATGCACATATTTATTTTCTTTCTTAACAAACATTTTTAAAAGCTAATTTATCCACAACTTCCTGTTTGAACAATGAAATCATTTAAATGGATTTAGGAAAGGGCCTACTCTAGAATAATCTTTAGTTAAGGATACATTTGGGACTTAATAACTTTGTGAAAATTAATCTGTGATTCACCTTGAAAGTATTCTGAAAAACATCTGCTCTTGTCTTCATGACTATGAAATTATGCTTTTCTCAGATTAACTTTGGATAAGACTATTATGTTTTGTTAAATTCTTGTAACACTCCTGCAAAATAGATGGTGTTAGATTCATTCTCAAAATGAGGAAATGGAGGATAGGAAAAGCAACCGTGCCCATAGAAAATTTAGAGAAGACTAGACAAGAAACTTATCATAGTAGTCACCTCTGAGTAGTGGGAATAGTGAGAGGTGGCATGGAGATCATATTACTTCCCTTTTCTACTGCTGGAATTTTCTTTTTACTAAAAAAAAAAAACACTGCCATAGAGTCGATTCCAACTCACAGCAACCTTGTAGGACAGAATAGAACTGCTCCATAGGGTTTCCAAGGCTGTAAATCTTCACCGACGTGGAAACAGACTGCTACATCTTTCTCCTTCAGAGCAGCTGGTGAGTTCGAACAGCTGAAATTTAAGTTAGGAGCCAGCTGCTTTAACCACTGTGCCACCAGGGCTCCTTGTTTTTACTAATAGCACATATTAATTTAATAATTTTTAAAATTGCATAAAATAAAATAATGATTGTGATGGCCTTGCTTCTTATTTGATTTGTACGCAATGGAATAATTTCTGGCTGTCTTCACCTCCCGAAATATTTCCTGGTTTCTGTCAGTTGAATATTCAGTTCTATCAATATGCCTTTGAACCTGTTTGATTTTCCACTGCTAGATTAGTCATCTAATATAGCATATTTTTCAAGAATTATTCAGTCAAAAGTATTTATCAAATATCTGTTATGTGCTCAGCATTGTACTATACATTCTGGGAGGTATGGAATACTGGTAGAGGTAATAATAATAAAACCCATTGCTGTGAAGTCTGTTCCGACTCATAGCGACCCTATAGGACAGAGTAGAACTGCCCAATAGGGCTTTCAAGGAGTGGCTGGTGGATTCCAACTACTGTCCTCTTGGTTAGCGGTTGAGCTCTTAGCCACTGTGCTACTAGGGCTCCAATAATAAAAATAGCAATATATAATATTTATTGAGCACCTATTATATGCCAGAGTGTTTTAAGAGTTATTTCCCACAAAAACTCAATGACGTATACTTTATAATCTCCATTTTATAGATAACAAAATTAAGTTTTAGAGAAATCAATTGTCCAAGGCCAAACAGCTAGTACGTGACAGGGCCAGGATTTGAATCCAGCATGTTTGACTCCAGAGTCCACCTGCTTAACATCTTAGGTGGCTCTGTGAGGGGTTTTATAGCTGGAAGACAAGTCTTACACACACACACATACACACACATACACACACACACCAACTAAAAACCATTCAAAATAATATTTGGTAAAGGCCATAGTTTATGCCTAGCACAAGGTCTGTCACATCAAATATACACAGTTTAGGATTGTGGAATAGACTAAATAAATAAAGGCAAAAGAGCATGGAGCAAGGCCTCAGTGCTATAGGAATTCAGAAGAGATCAATGAGGGGTAGTGTAGTTAAGGGATGCCTTGTGAAGGAGTTGGGCCTTTACGCTGGGTGTGGGCAAGATTTAGATAAGGAAGCCAGAAAGGGCACAAGCAAAGGACAACAGTGAGCTGCGGATGTTTCTCCCACAGAAAGGAGATGATTTGGCTTGAGCAGTGGATACAAATTGAGGAATGATAAGAAATAACCTAGGGAGGATAGGGGAAGTTGTCATGAGACTAATGCCTTGGAAGCTTGGCTCAGCAGTCTAGATTTAATGCGGTATGAAAGTAGCAGTGATGTTAACGATGATAATAACAATACATAAACTTTACAGTTGGCTCTGCACTTTCAGAGACATTATCTCACTTAATGTATGTGTTTTTGGAATATTAATCTGGCATGAAATGGATTGGAGATAGGATCCAGTGAGGAGGCCGTATTATTGTTAGCCAGAAGTGCAATGAGGAGAGTCTGAACTGGGGTCAGGATAATAAAGGGGAAATGGAGGATATGCTATCTACTGAATGTTACTAAGTGCCAGACACTTCATATATGCTCTCTTAATGTTCAAAAAAATTACATGTTATTTATATTTATAATAATCTGGTATGAACTCAAGGCCTGATTCAAACACTTACTAATTATATAACATCATATATGTTATTTAAACTTTCTCTACCTTGTTTTTGGAACAACATAGTTGTTGAGCACTTACCGTATGCCAGGCATTGTGCTAGGTCTGGGGGTAGAATGATGAACTAAACGGACATGTTTCCTGCACTTATAAATCGCACAGTCTACAAGGGAAGCTGACATTACTATGTAAGTGTATTAGTTTCCTATTGCTTCCTTAACAAATTTAGCAGCTTAAAATTACACATCTTACTTATCTAGAGCTGCTATAACAGATATATCACAAGTCAGTGGCTTTAACAAACAGAAATTTATTTTCTCACATTTAGGTGGCTAGAAGTCTGCATTCAGGGCGCCGACACTAAGGCAATAGGCTTTCTCTCTCTGTAGGCTCTGGGTGAAGGTCCTTGTCTCTTTTCAGCTCCTGTTCCTTGGCTCCTTGGTGATCTTCACGTGGCATGGCATCTATCTTCCCCCATCTTTGCTTAATCTGCTCCTTTTATATCTCAAAAAAGATTAACACCCTACAGTAATACTGCCTTATTAACATAACAAGGAAAACCTATTCCCAAATAGGATTTTAACCACAGGTTAAAATTTACAACTCAGATTTTTGGGGAACACAGTTCAAACCATAACACTACACCAGTTTATTATCTCACAGTTTTGTGGATCAGAAGTCCAGACTGGCTCAGCTGCTTTCTTTGCTCCTGGTTTCACAAGGCCAAAATCTAAGTATTGGCCAGCTGGCCTCTTAATGGGAAGCTTTGGGAAGAATCTGCTCTCAAGCTCTTTCAGGCTGTTGGCAAAATCCAGCTTCTTGTGGTTGTAGGACTGAGGTCCTTATTTCCTTGTTGGCTGTCAGCTAGGAGCTTCCCTTAGCTCCTAGAGGCCTCTCTCTGGCCCTAACATGCAGGCCCCTGCATCTCAGAGCCAGCAACCACATGTCAAATCTTTCTCACACTTGGAATCTCTGATTTCCCCTTGGTCCACATCTCTCTGATTTCCTTCTGTGCTTCCAGCTGGAGGCAGTTCTGTTCTAAGCATTCATGTGATTATATTGGATCCACTGGGTATTATATTGGATCCACTTAAGGCCTGTAACCTTAATTTCAGGAGCCCTGGTAGGGTCCCTATGAGTCGGAATCAACTCCATGGCAACAGGTTTTTGGTTTTGGTGGCTCAGTGATTAAGTGCTTAGCTGCTAATCAGAAGGTCAGTGATTTGAACTCACCAGCCATTCACTGGGAGAAAGATGTGGCAGTCTGCTTCCTTAAAGATTACAGCCTTGGAAACCCTATGGGGCAGTTCTACTCTGTCCTATAGGTTTGCTATGAGTTGGAAGTGACTCAATGGCAATGAGTTGTTTTTTTTTCTTGGGGGGGGGGTACAAATGAGTTAGTGCATTTATCTACTAACCAGAGGGCTAGCATCTGGGAGGCACCTGGGAAGAATGGCCTGGCAATCAACTTCTGAAAAATCAGCCATTGAAAACCCTGTGGAGCACAGTTCTGCTCTGAAACACATGGGATCATCATGAGTTGGAATTAACTCAATGGCAATTGATTCTGGTAACCTTAATTACATCTTCAAAGTCCCTTTGCCAGGTAGCATAATATATCCACAAGTTTCAGAGATTAGGGTATGGACATCTTTGGGGGTCAATATTAAGGCTACCATAGCCTCCAAAATATATCTCAAATATATTCAATTCTTTTTATCTCCACTTCCCAAAGAAGTTTTTCATCTGGACTGTTACTATGGACTTCTAACCAATTTCCTTGCTTTTGTTACCCTTTCAACTCCTTTCCACACAGCAGCCAGGTTGATCCTTCAATTTTTTTTTTTTTGTAATTTATTTTATTTTGTTGTTTTTGAGAATATACATAGCAAAATATATAACAATTAACAGTTTCTACATATACAATTCTGTGACATAGATTACTTTCTTTGAGTTGGGCAACCATTCTTACCCTCCTTTTCTGATTTGTTCCTCCTGCATTAACATAAACTCACTGTCCCCTAAGTTTCATATCTAATCTTTTAAGTTGCTGTTGTCAATTTTATCCCATATAGATAGTTCTTAAAAGAGCATAATGCTCAAAGCAGACATTCTTTACTAGTTAAGCTAAACTATTGTTCGGTTTTAAGACTTCAGGAGATATTTTTGGTTTAAGGTTTAAAGATGATCCCAGGGCAATATTTTCAGAGGTTCACCCAGCCTCCATGGCTCCAGAAAAATTGGATTCCATGAGATTTTAAATTCTGTTCTTCATTTTCCCCCTTTTGATCAGGGTTCGTCTATAGAATCTTTGATGAAAACGTTCAGTAATGGTAGCTGAGCACCATGTAGTACTCTTGGTCTCATGGCAAAAGGAGGCAGTTTTTCATGGAAACAATTAGCCTCACATTCCATTTCCTCCTCCTATTCCTGATGCTCCTTCTTCCTCTGTTGCTCCAGGTGAATAGAGACTAATTGTCATGCCTTGAATGGCTGCTTGCAAGCTTTTAAGACTCTAGACACTATGCAGTGAACTAGGAGGTAGAACAGAAGCACTAAACACATTATTAGGCCCATTAACTGGGATATCCCATGAAACCATGACCTTAAACCTCCAAACTAAGGAACCAAATCTCATGCGATGTTTGACTGTACATAAGCAGCCTCAGTAGCTACTCTTCTTTTTATGTCACTATAAATCTATCACACAACTTTTGCCAATTCAACTTTTTATAGGTATACAACTTACTGACAGCAATTAGATTAATAGACTGTGCAACCCTACCCTTAATCAATGCAATTTTTCCATCACCATAAACCAAAAGTTAGTACTCCATAAGCAATAACTTCCTCCTCTCCCTCTCCCTCCCACCCCTGGTAACCACTAAGAAACATTGATCTCCATACATTTGCCTGTTCTTGCCTTTTTATACAAATGAGGTGATATAATATTTTTCCTTTTGTAATTGACTTATTTCACTCAGCATAATGTCTTCCAGCTCCATTCACATTATAGCTTGTATCAGGGCTTAATTTCTCTTATTGGCTGAGTAGTATTCCATTGTATGTATATATCACATTGTCTTTATCCATTCATCCATTTACAGGCATTTGGTTGTTTTGACATTTTGACTATTGTGAATAGTGCTGCAATGAACATTGGTGTACAAATCTCTGTTTGATGCTTTGCTTTCAAGTCTTTTGGGTATATACCTAGGAGTGGAATTGCTGGGTCATATGGTAGTTCTATTTTTAGTTTTTTGAGGAACTTTCACAGTGTTTTCCACAATGGCTGTACCATTTTGCATTCCCACCAGCAATGGATAAGGGTAAAAATTTCCCCACATCCTTGCCAACATTTGTTATTATTACTATTTTTTTAACCTTAGCCATTTATTTACTTAAGTCATACTACGCTGTAGTTTCCATTGTAATTACATCTAAATTCCTCATTCTGACCACAAGGCCTTGTGGGGTCTGATGTCCTTTATCTTCTCTAGCCTTTCTTTGCCTCACTTTACCTTTTCTCACCAGGCTGCAATCACAATAACCTATCTGTAGTTCCTCAGATACACCAATATTTTCCACATTTCCCAGAATTCTCTGCCTCAGGTGCTTTCCCTACTGCCTGATGGCCTCCTCACAACCTGTCTTAGCTGACTCCTTTTCTTCTTTCAGTTCCGACCTTACAGAGCTCTTTGTCAACAACTCATTGGAAAATTGTTTCCCACAGGTTTTTTATAGCACCTTTTTCTCCCTCCATAGTTAAGTATTAATTTGTAATTATAATAAGCAAGATTTACATAACACTTATTATATACTAGGCATTGTCCTGAGAACTTAAAATATAGTAACTCTTTTAATTTTCCCCAAAATCCTATGAGGTATTATTTTTTACCTCCATTTTATAGGTGAAGAAACTGAAGCCCAGAGACATTAAGTAATTTGCCCAAGATGAAAGACAATAAGTGGAATAACCCAAGCAAACTAGCTTCAGAGTCTGTGTTCTTAATCACTATGTAACAGTGCTACTATCTGTGCCTAATGAGTTTCATATGTGCTTGCTTACTGTGGTATGCAAAATACAGTCCTCCCAAAGATGTTCATGCCAAGCCCGTACCAAACTCATTGCCGCTGAGCCGATTCTGACTCATAGCGACCCTATAGGACAGAGTAGAACTGCCCCATAGGGTTTCCAAGGAGCGGCTGGTGGATTCGAACTGCCGACCTTTTGGTTAGCAGCCAAACACTTAACCTTTGCACCACCAGGGCTCCTAATATGTTTCATCACCTGCAAAATGGACTTTGCAGATGAAATTAAGTTTATTATTCAGCTGACTTGAGGAAGTGTAGCCTAGATTATCCAGCCAAGATTATTCAAAGCAGAGAACTGTCTCCAGCTGGAAGCAGAAGAGGAAGTCAGAGGAATGCTTCAGATGGGGAAGTCTGAGATTCCTAGCATAATGAGGGACTTGATCCATGGTACTGAAGGCAGTCACGCAGAAGGTAAGCGAAGGAAAGCTGGCAGTATGTAGGAGCAAAGCCCAGCTCCCACCTGACAGCAACGACACTTGGGACCTCAGTCCTATAACTGCAAGGAATTGAATTCCGCCAATAATCTTAAGGAGCTTGGAAAAGGATTCATTCTCAGAGCCTTCAAATAAGAAAAGCACTATGGTTTTGGCCTTGTAAGACTAAGAAGAGAATGACCTGAGGCACACTGTATCCAGACTTGTGACCTACAGAGCTGTGAGATAATTAATGGGTGTTGTTTTAGGCTGCAAAATTTGACGAAATTTCTTACGTCAGCCAGAGAAACCTAATAGAAAGGTTAACCAAATAGGGCTTGGCTATTGGAAGTGGGAGAGGTGAAAACATGAGGGGGTGGTATCAGTAACAACTCAAAGGCTTTAGGATTAAGAAACTGGGTGGATGATGTCATCATTTATTGAGCTGAGGGAGTCTGAGAGACAACCAGTTGAAAGAAGGTATTAGAGCTCAAGTGTTCACGTTTTAATATATTAGGTGTGAAATATATCAAATAGGCAGTTGAATATATGATTTGGGGGTCAGAAGAAAGATCTTGGGTTTGGAACAAGTTGGGAAGTCATTGACACATAGCATCATTTTTCTTCATCTGTAAAACTGGCATTAATAACAGCAGGTATGGTAAAGAATTCTTATGAGAAGCAAATAGTATAATATATATATATAAAATACCAGAACAGTGTCTGGAACTGGGTAAGTTCTCAATAAATGCTTGGTATTATACACTATGATTTCAAATTTGCTTATGAGAAAAAACATTAGCCAGTGTTTCTTCTATAATGCAGATTGGTCCTGGCAAGTGTTTAAATCCTCCCCTGGCTTTCCATGGCTCTTAGAATAAAGTACCAGGACTTCCTTACACAACTTGCTCTGTTCTTGAATACCAGGCATTTGCCTCTCTCTGCAGTTTTATCTGTTCTCTTTCCCTGACTCCCACCATTTAGATGCAGCCACACTACTGGTTTCTCTCATGTGCTTTTTCACCTTTGGGCCTTTGTACTTAGAATTCCCTCTGCCCGGAAGCCTTTGCACCATCTTTTTTTTTTTTTTTCCGGAGGATTTTCCTTTCACCTACTTAAGGTTTCCATTTCTATATCAGATGTCAGCACCTCATTTAGTAGGTGTGTCATTGTGTAAATTACTTAATTTCTGTACTTGAATTTCCTCATCTGTAAAATGGGGGTAATGGAATTCTCTTCACAAGGATACTGTGCAGAATAATAGAGTTAAGTTGTGTAAAATGCTTATAATAGTGAGTGGCCATTACAAGAACTCAATAAATAGTAGTCATTACTATTCTTATTATCATTCTCTTTTAGCAAGATTTGCTCCATCAACCCACCCCCAAACTCAATACTGAGCTTGGAATGTTTCTTGTATCTTCCACAGCACCCTACGTATTCCCCGTCTTAGCATATGCACCTTGTTTAAATTCTTGCAGGCTTGTCTCTGAGCTCCATAAAGGTTTATCTGTATTTTTATAACTAGCATAATGTAGGAACCTAATATATTGCTCTTGAATGAGTGAATGAAATTCTTCTACCAGCAGAGGTATCAAGCTCCATCTGGAATCTGCTCTGGCAGGCACCACTGGGTGCTCTGGAATGCCCGTGTGAGCTTCTAGACTAGCATCAGTCATCAGTGTTGAGCAAAAGATTAGAGAGATTCAGCAATGATGGTATAAGTGAAGAAGTGGCCAAAGTAAACCAATATTTACTGAGGTTCAAATTGGTGCTGGCCAATCTTATCACTCAATCTTTAGAACAGCTAAATGAGTCGGGCGTAATTTTCTACATCTTATAGATGAGATAACTGAGGACAAATTAAGTTAACATTTTTGCTCAAGGTCACATTGACAATCATAGTATTTACCTTAAAATTAATTTTTGACTAATGCCTTTATACTTTCCATCCTACCAGATTGAATAGTCACCCCCACCACCACACACAGGAGAAAGCAGTCATGACAGTATGAAATATTCAGGTATATATACAATGATATTTGAAGATCTTGAAATCTAGGATTACAAATTAATAGTTTTTTTTTCCATCTTGTGAATTGATCTTTCTGCAAATTACCTGCACTTAAGCAATCAGAGTTTGGCACTTTCTAAGTCCTGGGTAAATATTTGGTAAATATTTCGTGCATGAATGTTGCTGAATACCTTTGATACATGTCCAGCACTTCCCAGTGAATGAAATATGGGAAGAAATGTTTATGTTCTTTATTATACAACAGCCAGATTCAGGAATCAATAGCTACTTAGTAACAGAAATCATCCCTCATTTACGAGTTTGAATCCATGAAATATTTTTCTTTGATTGGTAATGATTTGCTTCTGTGAGATCTGACTACTTTTGGAGAGCATATGTACCTAAGGGTATATATCATCACCCATCTGTTAGTTGTTATACTGTTGAGGCTTTCATGATGCTATGATGCTGGAAGCTATGCCATCATTTTTTAAAATACCAGCAGGGTCACCCATGGTGGACAGGCTCCAATTGACCTTCTAGTCTGAGACAGACTGAAAAGAAAGACCTGGTAATCTACTTCCAAAAATTAGCCAGTGAAAACCTTATAAAGCAGAACAGAATGTTGTCTGACTCACTTGCTTTGGACACATCATCAGGAGAGGTCAGTTGATGGAGGAGTACATCATGTTTCCTGAAGTAGAGGGCCAATGAGTTGCACGGGAGATCCTCCAGTGAGATGAATTGGCCCAAGGGCCATAACTATGGACTCGAATATGCCAGCATTTGTGAGGATGATGCGGGACTTGGCAAAGTGTTGTTCTGTTGTACACAAGGTTGCCATGAGTTGGAGTTGACTCAATGGCAGCTACGTATTTATCTTTCTATACTTAAGAGGTATTAAGTCCCAGGAAATCTTGATATTCTTGCTGCCTTTTTCAAGGAAAAGCATCCTGGCTTGTACAAACCTTTTCTGGAATGAAGAAAATGCCAATGATGTGGGTGATTCTGAACCTGATGATGGGCACTCGTTGTTTCATACTTCTGTTTTAGTTCAAATCCTAAACTATGGAAACAACATATGACATCCTGAAATAGTTCTGCCAGCTCATCCTCTGTTACCTTTAAAAATAGCTAACATTTACTGAATGCTTACTATGTGCTGGCACTGTGTTAAACCCATTACTGTCATCATCTTACTTAATCTTCGTAACAATTCTTTGTGGTGAATTTGAATACCTTTTCCATTTTACAGGTAACTTGTTCAAACTCCCCTAGACAATAAGGAAACTTGTTCAAACTCCCCTAGACAATAAGAGGCATAGTCGAGAGTCTAACCCAGCTGTTTCATTTCAAAGTCTGTGTTCCGAACCACTATGCTATGTTGTGTTGTAAAGTGTGGCACTATCCCTGGGATACTGGAGAGATGCTTCTCCATGAAGCCTAGAATCCTTTTTCAGGTGACGGAATCATCTTATCCTAGTATCCTAGTCAGCAGTCTAGCTAAAGATTGTGTATGACCTTTATGAATATTTCCCAATTTTGCTGTTTGTCTGAAGACCACACCTCCCAGAGACCTGAAGCAGTCTTGGATTTCAAATATTTTGTGGCTATTTCTCAGAATATATAACCTGATTTTGGGCATGAAAAAATTCATTATGTATAGGTGAACAAATCTAGAAACTTTTGGAAACCCTGGTGGCGTAGCTGTTAAGAGCTATGGCTGCTAACCAAAAGGTCGGCAGTTTGAATTCACGAGGTGCTCCTTGGAAACCCTGGGGGGCAGTTCTACTCTGTCTATAGGATGACTATGAGTTGGGATCAGCTTGATGGCAACAGGTTTGGTATTTTTGGTTTGGAGATAAAAGGAGATGATAACTGAACGGGATGTGAGGGCAAAAAGTGTAAACCAGGATGTATACTCATACACTTATAACCTATAAGTTATAACCTATAACTTTCTATTAGGGGACATTTGGAGAATGAATGATTAGTAATTCTCTATTCTCTGAGATTCACTTAACTGTGTGGTTATTTTTTACTTCTTTTCCGTCATTTCTTCTTTCTTTTTTGTTATTTGAAACATTTTGTCACAGGAAGGGAGGAGTATAAGGTCCAGAGGCTGAAGTATCTATCAACTATCTTTTTATAACCCAACATCTTTTTGTTGTCCCATTAAAATGGGATTTGAGAATTGTCATGGATGAATGAAGAAAAACATGGTCAGGGAGGCTATTCAAAGAAAGATAAAGGAATTTCATCAGCTTACTAGACCAGAGTAAATAACGTGAAGGGAGAAGATGACATACCATCCCCGTTCTCCTTACACAGGAAACATGCAATGATGTCGCCAAAGAAACATATTCACAGAGGACAATGCCACTTCCAAAGTGAAATCATCTAGGCCTAGAATTTTCTTTTTGGAAAAGTTTTTGATAATAACGTTAGATGGGGTTTTTAAAAATTTTTCAATTGCTTAATTAATATAGGGAGCTTGTGGAGCCCTGGTGGCATAGTGGTTAAGAGCTCAGCTGCTAACTAAAAGGTCAGCAGTTCAAATCTACCAGCTGCTCCTTGGAAACACTATGGGGCAGTTATACTCTGTCATATAAGGTCTCTATGAGTCAGAACCGACCAGACAGCACCTAGCAACAACAACATTCAGCTTGTAGGGAGCCCTAGTGGTATGGTAGTTAAGCGCTCAGCTGTTAACTGAAAGGTCAGCAGTTCAAACCTACCAGCTGTCCACGGGAGAAAGATTTGACAGTCTGCTTCCTTAAAGATTACAGCCTTGGAAACCCTACAGGGCAGTTCTGCTCTGACGTGTAGGGTCACCTAGAGTTCAGACCAGAGTAAATTAAATGAAGGGAGAAGATGGAAGCCTTAGTGAAGGTCAAGAATATCCCCAGGGAAGAGACATGAAGCATCATTAAGCTGTGTGAAGGAGAGAAAAAAGAGACGAAAAAACAAATTTTAAGTTACATGTACTAAATTTGCAAGGGAGGCAGGGCACAGGACTAACCAAATCAAACCAAACCTGTTGCCGTTGAGTCAATTCCAACTCATAGCAACCCTATAAGACAGAGTAGAGCTGCTCCATAGAGTTTCCAAGGAGTAGCTGGTGGATTTGAACTGCTGACCTTTTGGTTAGCAGATGTAGTTCTTAACCACTGCCCTCAAGAGTCCAAGTGAAATTATGCAAATAAGCTTCTTTGCCCCCCTCATTTGCTGACACTCAAAGCCCACAGGAGCCCCTTGTGTAATTGGAGAGGAGCCTCCACTCTTATTGAACAACTCAGAGTATAATTCCTGATTGGTATCTGGAAAATTACCTTGTGCCATAAACACTATTAAAAAGAGTTAAAACATGCACACACACACATACACACACACTCACAAAAACCAGTTGCTGTCTAGTTGATTCCAACTCATGGTGACCCTATGTGTGTCAGAGTAGAACTGTGCTCCATAGGATTTTCTGTGGTAGATTTTTTGGAAGTAAATCACCAGGTCTTTCTTCCCAGGCTCCTCTGGGTGGATTCAAACTGCCAACCTTTCAGTTAGTAGCCAAGCACTTAACCACTTGTGCTACCCAGTGGCCCATCCAGACACTATAATGAACTCTGAACTGCACAAATATGTGTATTCTCTAATGGTCCCTTGACCAAAATTATCTTGTTCTTCAATTTCTATGTTACATATTTTATATTTTACCTTCATTTCAACCTGACTCTCTTTGAAACAATGCTACCTTATTGTACACAAATCCTCCACACTGACCAAAATAGTTTCACCTGAGTAACCCCTCCACCAACAATCCCCTACCTTATGAAAAACGCTTTACATAAAAGATTTGTCTCAATGGGAAGTGCAGATTTAGCCAGGTTGTTGGTCTTTGCAGCCATGGAAACAAGCTGTAGGGGGACCATTGATTGAAATAGGTAGTGGGGACTCTAGCTAGGGACTCCATCAACTCAGTTTCTTCCCATGAGATTCAGATACATTTTATTATTTTTTCATATTCTAGATTCTTTCTTTAGGCAGCTCATTGGGCCCCATGTTGATGCCCATATGCCTTGTAGACAGCTGTATCCGTTTTTGTCTACCTCTTCAAACCCCATACTTGTTAGAAGAGAGGGAAACATCTTTAGATGGAAGTCTAGAACATGTATGTTCTAAACTGCCACAACTATAGCTCCTGTCCTTGTATATATATATATATATAGCTTATACTGCCTAGTCTCTAGGTAGAATCACCTTTGTTCCTTTATCTTCAGTTTTCCTTCTTTGGAGTTCGTGATGGGTAGTGAATGTACTATGAGGTTTCTAGGTATCTACCCAGATAAGCAGTAACCATGTATCATTGTTGCTGCATAGTTACCTATTAGTGACTTCAGAAGCTGAACATTCACTTGGTCTCTGCTACCTCACCAAGGCGGAAGTGTTGCATCTTCAGATACTTCTGAAAACTTAATTAACTAGCATATGAACCAATAGCTCATGGTGAGGAAGAAGGAGCACTACTCTTGGAGTTAAAAGGCCAGGTTGAAAATAAACCAACAATATCAGGAATGAATATTTAAAAGAATTTAGTAGAATAAGAGAATACTATAAACAACTTTGTGCTAACAAATTTAACAGCTTAGATTAAATGGGCACGTATTTTGAAAGAGACAATTTATAAAAATTGACTCAAAAAGAGACAGAAAAGCTGAATAAACTCATTGCTGTCGAGTCAATTCCAACTCATAGTAACCCTACAGGACAGAGTAGAAACTGCCCCATAGAGTTTCCAAGGCTGTAATCTTTACGGAAGCAGACTGCCACATCTTTCTCCCATGGAGCAGCTAGTGGGTTCAACAGCCCATCTTTTGGTGAGAAGCCAAGTGCTTAACCATTGCGCCACCAGGACTCCATACAAGCTGAATAGCCCTCTATCAATTAATCAATTGAAAATTCAAAAACTCAGTCTAATTTATTATCAAAAACTTTCCCCAAAAGAAAGTTCTAGGCCCAGATGATTTCACTTTGGAAGTAGCATTGTGTCTGTGAATACGTTCTCTTGGGGACATCAGTGCATGTTTCCTGTGTGAGGAGAATGGGGCTGGTATGATAGGAGACGCAAGAGGAACACAGATGGCTGTAGCAGGACAGGACACACATACAGGTTTCTTGCATTCCTGGCTAAACAAAATTTTCCTCATCTTGATACAACTACAAATTTAACCTCAGCAGCTACATATCAGAGGGGAAAAAAAGGGACTCAAAGGAGGGAATGACGGGTTATTTCACTGAGCACCAATAAACACACATCCATGTTCTGACCTGGGACAACCACATCTATGTTCCTTACTTTAAGGAATATAGTGTAGACTGGATTAAAAGATCTGAAAGAAGAGGGCCTTTGAGATCCTCAAATAGAGGGAAACAATATCCAATTAAATAAAAATCTAAACATCATATACTCTATACATTTAAAGTCTACTCATAGAGTCCTGTTCTATTATAATCTTCCCTAACTTTGCTATATTATTTCCACTTTTTTTCCCTTAGGAAAAAAAAAAAAAAAACAAACCCTTTGCTATTGAGTCTATTCCAACTCATAGCAATCCTATAGGACAGAGTAGAACTGCCCCATAAGAGTTTGAACTGCTGACCTTTCGGTTAGCAGCCATAGCACTTAACCACTATGCCACCAGGGTTTCCCTTTTTTTCTTTTCTTACACCTAGTTGTACTTTTAGTCTAACTTTGATCCATCACCTTCCTTCCCCATCCCTTATTGGCAGCCTTCAGGAAACCCTTTTATCATTTGGGGGAATAAATCACCGTCTACTTAGTTAGCAAGCCCTTCAGAGAAACAGGGGCAGAAAAGAGTCCAAAAACACAAGCGAAAGCCTCTTCCAAAGGCTGTTTGCTAATCATTGCTTTGACATTAAGCGTATCCTTCTATGGTGGTCTGCAGCTTGTCCTTGACCCTTTCTCCCAGTTCCTGGTCTACTGATTTATAATAAGAGAGAAAGCACATCGTCCCTTCTCCTAAAATGTTGGAAGTTGGTATTTATTCTGACTTTGTGCAAGAAAAGAATGGCAATTAAACCTAGTAAGTGAGCTTAATTAACTGACCTTCTCAAAATCATCCCTTTTATAATTTATGATTTTATCTTAATTTGTAATGTGTCACTATTTATCTTCCGTTCCAAATCACAAAATATGTTCACATACCTGTATTTTCCATAAGTAAATCCGCTCAACAAAAGAATTTAAAATGACAAACACAAAATTTAGAACTTTTTTCCTCATTCTAATGGGTGCCCAATACATGAGAGCATTTTGTAGTCACACAGCTTTGAAGTTTCCTATCTCTCTGGGCTGTCAGGAAGAGCAAGAGAGTTTAATTAACAAAGGCACAAACCCATTCGGCTCATGCCTGAAAACTGAAAAACTTTGGATTGTTTAGAAACAAATTCACTACCAGAATGCCAGCACATACCTTAGGAAGAAAAGGAATTCTTGTACATTAATTTAACCCTTTGTTCACATGTTCAGGTATTAATTCCAACAGTGATATGGCCATATTTGTAATGGTCAGACCTTGTTTTATCCACTTAGCATACAAGATCAGATCATATTTCTACCAATATTCAAATAAAAATGACCCTGTGCCTCCAGCCCACTCATTATAAGATGCATATTTTTCCCTCTTTAAGCTCAGAAGATAATTCCAGAATCCCACAAAGGTTTGTTGTTGTTGTTAGGTGCAGTCCAGTCAATTCTGACTCATATGTTACAGAGTAGAACTTCCTCATAGGATTTTCTTGGCTGTAATCTTTATGGTAGCAGATCACCAGGTCTTTCTACCACAAAGCCGCTGGGTGAGTTTGAACTGCCAACTTTTCGATTAATAGCCAAGTACCTAAACATTTGTGCCACCAGGTCTCCTTCACATGGATTTACTCAAGTCCAAAGAGTTACACTGATCCCTCACAGCAAATCAAAGGGCCCTGGTACTCACAACTTTGGCTACACAGAGCATTGCTGCTGAACATTGGTACAGGAGTCCCTGGGTGGCGCAAACAGTTAAAGCACTTGGCTGCTAACTGAAAAAGGAGGTTCAAATCCACCCGGAGGTGTCTTGTAAGAAAGACCTGGTGATCTACTTCCAAAAAATAAACCACTGAAAGCCCAATGGAGCACACCTCTACTCTGACAAACTGAGGTAGCCATGAGCTGGAATCAATAAACTCAACAGCAACTGGTTTATACACTGGTGCAAAGCTCCACGTACCAAAGAAGAATTACAGCAACAGGAGCACACAGCCGCCACCAGTCTGGCTCTCTTTTCTTGGTGTTGTACCTAGATTGATCATATATTCCAGTTTACCCAGGACAGTCCCAGTATATGCCTCTTTTCCCAGTTTAATTATTAATAGTTACTTTTCTCCATTCTTCTACTTTCAAACTGCTCTTGATTTGGGCTATAAATTGTACGATCATTTTATATAGAATTAGGGGCTCAGGTCTGCTTACTCAGCTCTGAGAAATCCATTCAAAAGCAGATTGGGATCTTGTATTAGAGCTCTTGATGACTATTTTGTCACAGCAGTATCAGTTGCTGTCGGCTCTATTCTGACTCATGACAACTCTATGTGTGTTAGAGTAGAACTGTACTCCATAGGGTTTTCAATGGCTTATTTTTCAGAAGTAGATTGCCAGGGCTTTCTTTCAAGGCACCTCTGGGTAGACTTGAACAGCCAGCCTTTCCGTTAGCAGCCAAACATACTAATCATTTGCACCACCCAGGTATTCCATCTTATCACACAGACTCATTTCCCCAAGCCCTATCAGTGGTATCAGTGTGGCTGCCTCAGAAAGAGTTTCAGCATCAACTGCACATTCGGCGCCTCCCCTTCACAATGTAGGTACTGCTGCTGACCCAGATGCCTCACCCCTTCCTTATTGTGAACAGCCTTATTGGGGGCCCTTCGTTGTCCTTTCTTGCCAGCTAGACAGAATGTTTAATAACTGTAACCGACAAAAAGAAATAATCTCTGTTCTGCCATCTTTCCTTCCAGAAACTTCCCTTAAAAAAAAAAAAAAAAAAAAGAGGAGTCAAACGAGTAATAGGTAAGTATCCTGTAACTTTGCCTTCAACAGAACTTAAACCCTATAATCCCACAGAGCCAAAAAGCAATCTTGCTATTTCCCCCTGAACAATATGTATTTGCTTTGATTTCTACAGCTGAGGGGGCCTTGTGATATGATGACCTTCACAAATCAGTCACATTTCTGGTTCAAGGTGGCTCGATCCCAATACCATCAGCAACAGAAACAGCAAACAGCTTTTAAATAGCCGCTCTCTGACCAAAAAAAAAAAGTTCTCCCTCACTGGCTACTTCATTGTAAATACACACATTCACACACATACACACACTCTTCTACATGAAAATATTTCAAAGTTAGCGCGAGAATTCACTCAACCAGTCAAACAATTTAATTTTTTTTGTCTGAAAAGTTACCAAGTGTCATAAAATAAAGCATAACTAAAGTACGAAAACAATGACTCAGCAAAATATTATCACTTCTGCAGCAGCCTCTTTCCCCGGGGACATCATCCTTCAATAGTTGTTTTTTCCCTAGAAATTGAAAAAAAAAGTCTATCTTTTCTCTTTGCCTTTAACACACAGACACACATACACTTAATAAACTTTCCCTCCCCCCATAATTCTGACGATGTTACTTTTCACCATATTTTCCTGCCTCAACGAAACAATTTCTTCCTTTATTAGCAGTCTCTCTCTGTGTGTTTATGTGTGAGTGTGTGGTAAAGACTGTCAGAAGCCCCTCTTGGGAACTGGTCCTTTTGGTGGGTCTTAGTCTCACAGAGTTTTGCAATCTTTGGATTGCTAGTCAAAATATTTTAAGCACAACATTTGTATTTTCTCAATCTCTGCCATCTCCAGAAAGATTGTACCCAAGAGTGACTGAAGAGTTAGCTTTTGGCGATACAACCCGGCACCAACACACACAAGCTAGCACGCATACAATGCCTGCATCCTACCCATCAAAATGTGTAGGAGTACTTCTTTGTATTTAATCTTAGGAATTTTAATTTAGTTAATGGTCATTTTTCTTCAACTCATTTCCCTAAAAGATTCCATTTGGGACCTGGAACCTCAAAAGGATTGTCTTCTTCCTTGTCTTATTCACTTCAGTATCTTCTATATTTAGCATATTGCAAGGTAGAATTTTTAAAAAAAAACAACTTGTTGACATTGAGTTGATTCCGATTCATAGCGACCCTAAAGGACAGAACTGCCGCATAGGGTTGCATGGTAGAATAGGACTCAATAAATAATGGGTTGGACTGATTTTCACATGACACAAGTTATACCATTTTAAAATGAAAGCAACTCACATGTTATCTTTCTTGCAACTCACAGACCCTTTCTTCAAGGAAGCAGATCGCCAGAGCTTACGTTAGACAGGTGCGTATGAACTGCCAACCTTTTAGTTTGTAGTCCAGTGCTTAATCAGCTGTACCACCCAGGGACCTTTATCTTTCCCACAATTCACAAAGCCTTTACACTACCTAAACGTAGTGTTGGAATGGCACTAAATGAATGTGAATATTTAAAGGTGAACTTTATTGGGTTTGCTGTTGTTTGTTTGGTCTGAATCATCTGGGAAACTTTCTTACCTTACCTTTTTTCTGGTCATACCTGCGTATGAACTCAGGTTGAACCTAAAGGTATTAACAGAAGAGGTAAGAAAAATTGATGCTACCTAACCAAAAATAACTGTTGCCATTGAGTCAATTCCCACCCATAGCAACCCTATAGGACAGGGTAGAACCCATGTGGTTTCCAAGGAGCATCTGGTGGATTTGAACTGCTGACCTTTTGGTTAGCAGCCAAGCTCTTAACCACTGCACCACCAGGGCTCTGATGTTACCTAGCAGAGACCAAAAATCAAACCACGTGTCTACAGGAAGCAGATCCCCTGGCCTTTCTTTTGAGGCATCTCTGGGTAGATTCAAACATCCAACCTTTCAGTTAGTAACTGAGTAAGTAACCGTT
The DNA here is from genome assembly GCA_030035585.1 of Dugong dugon. NCBI lineage: Eukaryota > Metazoa > Chordata > Mammalia > Sirenia > Dugongidae > Dugong > Dugong dugon. Next base: position 58,656,776 of record CM057467.1, on the reverse strand, counting down.
TATATACCCAGAAAATCCCTAGTAGAAAAAGAGGGTGGTTTTCATTTGAAAACTTCTAAACTCATATGAGATGGGAGTGATGTATCTCTTAAATCCAAAGATTAAACCCTGCCATTTATAGTTCTGCACAGAGCCTGGTTCCTTCTGGGGATTCTTACTCAGCATAGGGCCTGGGTTTTTCTGAGGACTCTTAAACTCAGCACAGAGCCTTAGTCCTTTTGAGGAATCCTGCCACCTGGAATGTTCTTCTGAGCTCTGAAATTCACAGGAGTGCTTCCTAATTATTTCATGGTTTTTCCATTTCACAACTGTTGAAACAACATTAAAGGCAAATCTGCTGTGAAAAGAAATTTTGTTTAAAAAGATCTTGAGCAAAATATTCTTAAGAAAATGATGTTTTTCCTGGTCATAATGTAGCTTTCTTAAGATTGATCTCACAAAAGACACTGAACTGGGAAATCAATGACATGCCATAGTTCTAATACTAGGCAACAGAGTCCAATATTTTTATTTTTATTTTTTATTTTTTCTATATTTTATTGTACTTCAGGTGAAGGCTTACAGAACAAATAGTTTCTCCTGAAACAGTAGTACACATGTTGTTTTATGACATTGGTTAACAACCCCACAACATATTAACCCTCTAACTTCTCAACCTGTTTTTTTCCTGGTGAAAATACACATAGCCAAAGACACACCGTTTCAAAAATTTCTACATACACAGTTCAGTGACATTGACTACACTCTTCCAATTGTGCTGTTATTCTCACTTAAGATGAAGGCTTGCAGAACAAAATAGTTTCTCATTTAACAGTTACTACAAATGTTGGCCTATGACAATGGTTAACAATCTCACAACACATCAACAATATCCTTACTCAACCCTGGGTTCCCTATCACCAGCTTCCTTGTTCCCTTCTGCCTTCTGGCCCTTGCCACTGGACTCCTGTACCTCGTTAGTCTCATTTGGTTTTATGGGGCTGTCCACTCCTAGGCTGAACAGTGAACCTCGGAGGTAACCTCACCACTGAGCTAAAAGGGTGTCTGGGGCCATACTCTCGAGGTTTCTCCAGTCTCCTTTAGGGCAGTAAATCTGGTCTTTTTCTTGTCAGTTAGAATTATGCTCTACATCCTTCTCCAGCTCTGTCCAGAACCCTCTGTTGTGATCCTGGTCAGAGCAGTCAGTGGTGGTAGCCGAGCACCATCTAGCTGTACTGGACTCAGTCCGGTGGAGGTCTTGGTAGCTGTGGACAATTAGTCCTTGGGACTAATCTTTTCCTTGTATCCTGTTCTCTTCATTCTCCCTTACTCCAGAAGGGATGAGACCAGTGGAGTATCTTAGATGGCCGCTCACAGGCTTTTAAGACCCCAGACACTACTCACCAAGGTAGAATGTAGAGCATTATCTTTATAAGCTGTGTCATGCCAAGTGAGCTAGATGTTTCCCGAGACCATGGTCCCCAAAGCCCTCCGCCCAGCAATTCAGTCCCTCAGGGAGTTTGGATGTGTCTATGGGGCTTCCATGACCTTTCCTTGTACCAGTTGTGCTAGTTTCCCCTGTATTGTGAACTGTCTCACCCTTCACCCAAGATACCACTTATCTATTGCGTATTTAGTATTTCCCCCCAACCCCTCCCATCCCTGGTAACCAACAAAGATTGTTACATTTTGTGTGTGAACTTTTTCCTGGGTTTTTACAATAGAGGTCTCATACAATATTTGTCCTTTTGTGATTGACTTATTTCACTTAGCATAATGTCCTCCAGTTTCATCCATGGTATGAGATGCTTCACAGATTCATTGTTGTTCTTTCTCGTTCCATAGTACTCCATTGTGTGTATGTACCATAGTTTGTTTATCCATTCATCTGCTGATGGGCATCTAGGTTGTTTCCATCGTTTTGCTATTGTGAACAATGCTGCCATGAACATAGGTGTGCATATGTCTATTCGAGTGACGACTCTTATTTCTCTAGGATATATTCCTAGGAGTAGGATTGCTGGATTGAATGGTATGTCTATTTCTAGCTTTCTGAGGAAGCGCCATATCATTTTCCAAAATGGTTGTATCATTTTGCATTCCCACCAGCAGTGCATAAGAGTTCCCATCTCCCCGCAGCCCTTCCAGCATTTGTTATTTCCAGTGTTTTTGATTCGTGCCAGTAATACTGGGGTGAGATGGTATCTCATTGTGGCTTTAATTTGCACTTCTCTAATGGCTAGTGATCACGAGCATTTCCTCATGTGTCTGTTGGCCATTTGAATGTCTTATTTGGTGAAGTGTCTGTTCATTTCCTTTGCCCATTTTTTAATAGGATTGTTTGCCTTTTTGTTGTAGAGGTGTTGGATTTTCTTATAGATTGTGGAGATTAGACCTTTGTCTGACTTGTACTGTCCAAAAATTTTTTCCCAGTCTGTAGGTTCTCTTTTGACTCTTTTAGTGAAGTCTTTTGAAGAGCATAGGTGTTTGATTTTTAGAAGATCCCAGTTATCTAGCTTATCTGTTGGGTTTTGTGCGCTGATGGTTATGGTTTGTATCCTGTTAATGCCATGTATTAAGGCCTGAACTGTTGGTCCTATTTTTTCTTCTATGAACTTTATAGTTTTAGTCTTTATATTCAGGTCTTTGATCCATTTTGAAGTAGTTTTTGTATACGGTGTGAGGTATGGGTCCTGTTTCATTTTTTTGCAAATGGATATCCAGTTTTGCCTTCACCATTTGTTAAAACGACTGTCTTTTCCACATTTGATGGACTTTGGGCCCTTGTCGAAGATCAGGTGACTACAGGTGGGTGGATTTACATCTGGGTTCTCAATCCTGTTCCACTGGTCAATGTATCTGTTGTTGTACCAGTACCAGGCTGTTTTGACTACTGTAGCTGTATATTAGGTTCTGAAGTCAGGTAGTGTGAGTCCTCCAACTTTATTCCTCTTCTTCAGTAGTGCTTTACTTATTCGGGGCTTCTTCCCTTTCCATATAAAGTTAGTGATTAGTTTTTCCATCTCTTTGAAGAATGTTGTTGGTATTTGGATCGGGATTGCATTGTATTTGTAAATTTCTTTGGGTAGAGTTGACATTTTCACAATGTTGAGTCTGCCTATCCATGAGCATGGTATGTTTTTCCATTTATGTAGATCCCTTTGGGTTTCATGCAGTGGTGTTTTGTAGTTTTCTTTGTATAGGACTTTTACATCCCTGGTCAGATTTATTCCGAAGTATTTTATCTTTTTAGGGGCTATTGGAAATGGTATTGTTTTCCTGATTTCCTTTTCATCGTTCTCCTTACTGGTGTATAGGAATCCAACTGATTTTTGAATGTTTATCTTGTGTCCTGCTACTCTGCTGAATCTTTCTATTAGTTCTAGTAGATTTCTCGTGGAGTCTTTAGGGTTTTCTATGTATAGTATCATATCATCTGCAAACAGGGACAGTTTAACTTCTTCATTACCAATTTGGATGCCCTTTATTTCTTTTTCTTGCCTTATTGCTCTAGCTAGAACTTCCAGCACAATGTGAAATAGGAGTGGTGATAAAGGGCATCCTTGTCTTGTTCCTGTTTCCAAGGGGAATGTTTTCAGCCTCTCTCCATTAAGAATGATGTTGGCCGTTGGTTTTGCATAGATGCCCTTTACTATGTTGAGAAATTTCCCTTCTATACCTATTTTATTGAGAGTTTTTATCAGGAATGGGTGTTGGACTTTGTCAAATGCCTTTTCTGCGTCAATTGAGATGATCATGTGATTCTTTTCTTTCCTTTTATTTATGTAGTGGATTAAGTTAATTGATTTTCTAATGTTGAACCATCCTTGCATACCTAGTATGAATCCTACTTGGTCGTGGTGTATTAATTTTTTGATATGATGCTGAATTCTATTGGCTAGAATTTTGTTCAGAATTTTTGCATCTATATTCATGAGAGATATTGGTCTGTAATTTTCTTTTTTTGTCACAACTTTGCCTGGTTTTGGTATCAGCGTTATGGTGGCTTCAGAGAATGAATTTGGAAGTGTTGCTTCCTCTTCTATGCTCTGAAATAGCTTGAGTAGTACTGGTACAAGCTCTTCTGTAAATGTTTTGTAGAATTCTCCAGTGAAGCCATCTGGGCCAGGGCTTTCAGAGTCCAATATTTTTAATGGCAAGTTTCATCATAGCAATAAGATGTTCTTTCCCCATTAAATATATTTTCTTCACAAGGCTAAAATGGAATGATGTCTTTCAAAAGCTGGAAATAGGATGGTTTACACATCCAGATTGGAACCACCGAGAGTTAAAGAGGATTGGTATATTATAGCACAGCACACCATCTTGCTTGCTCCTCTCCTCCTCTCTCTTCTCTTCATTCCCTTCTTTGCAAATCCCCGGGATCTCTCAGTATTTCTCCTTCCTCTAAAATCTTGACACTAGCCAAAACCCAGATCCTGATGGCTAAACATCTACCTTACACTGATTTATCAAGGCATATTTCACAAAGAAATGGAATGCATCCTAACTAACAGAAATACTTGTACTAACTTATAGGAAAATTTTAAAGCCTACATTTTATTATAAACTAAAGGGGGATAGTTGTGATATTAGAAGTGAAGTAGAACATCCATTTGGGTTAAAAAAAGAGGGAATGGTTAGCTATATCTAGGAAGATTTTTGAAGATTCTACAAAGGACATGACACTTAAATTTAATTTTTTTCCTTTTTTAACAGCTCTTACCTCAGGTTTATTTGTACAAATAGCACAGGAGGATACCAGCCCCAAGCAGATGATGGCAGCCCAGGGGTCATACCAGTATTTCTGTCCTCACATTGGCATCTGAAGGATTCTACTACTGAGCCTTTGTGGGGACCTGATCATTTTTAGGAGCCTGACCCAGAGCCAGAATCGGTGTCGGAGCCTTGGCCTTTCTTTGATCCTTGGCCTTTGGCCAGCAGAGCCTGATGACATAGGGTGAGGCAACATTTTGTTCTGTTATACGTAAGGTCATCATGAGTTGGAGAAGACTCTACAGTAACTAACACCAACCTCATAGGGTTGTTGTGAAAATGAATTGCTTGTTTGCAAAGTACTTAAGGGAATGTTTGACACATAGGATTCACTCAGTAAACGTAAGTTTTATTATTATTGTCGTTGTTGTTGTTAGTGTTAGTAGTAGTAGCAGTATTTTATTTCATGTTTTAGATACATCATTTAATTTAACCATGGAACTACCTCGTCAGAAAGCCTCACAAGATATTTTTATTTAATATTTTCTTAGAACATCATAATTTTCATGCATTATATTTATTACCTCATTTCATTTTGATACCACATCTATGAGTTAAGCAGTTTTTACTCTTTAACCAGGCAAGGAAGGAGCCCAGGAGGCGCAGTGGTTAAGCACTCGACTGCTAACTAAAAGGTTGATGGTTTGAACCCACTAGCTGCTCTGTGGGAGAAAGACCAGGCAATCTGCAAGCATAAAGATTACAGCCTTGTAAACTCTATGGGGCAGTTCTACTCCGTCTTATAGGGTCGCTATGAGTTGGAATCGATTCAACGTCACACAACAACAACCAGGCCAGGGAACTGAGGCTCAGAAAAGCTAAATGATTTGCCCAAAGCTATACAGCTAATGAGTGTCAGACGGGGATATTGGAATCCTAATCTATGTTCTTTACTCCACACCAATGGGCTTAAGAATAATAGAACTCTCATAAATATTGAAAGAAAGAAGAGAGGAAAAAGTTTGAAAAAATTATTAGTTGAAGAAAAGTTAGATGATGGCAAGTTAAATAGAACCTAACTAAGTAGTGTCACAGATATGCAGTTCTAAGTGTGGCTGATAGTCACTAAACTCCCACAGGTAACTAAGCAGTAGATCAACCACACAACTTGTGTATTGGAAGGATTAGTTTCCCCACCTTATAATCTAATAGAGTAAATATGACCATTCTCTTGTGATGTATGCTGTGCATTTTGGTTGACAAAATGAAAATCACTTATTTTGACCTCAGGTGATAAAAGGAGGGACATATGTGTTCCTGTGAGAAGGTCAGTAGGAAGGAAAACATGGCCTTGGAAGGATAGAGGGGAAAGTGGAAGGAAAAAGGGAAGAAATGGGGCATGTGAGGTGGTATAATGGCTGCCTAAAGATGTCCATGTCCTAATTCCTGGAACCTGTGACCATGTTACTATACGTGGTAGAAGGAATTTTGTAGATGAGATTAAGTTAATGATCTTGAGCTGTGGAGATTATCCTGGACACAAGTGTCCTTATAAAAGGGAGGCAAGAGAGTTAGAGTCAGAGAGACTATGTAAGAAGGAAACAGAGATCAGAGAGGAGAAAAGATGCTAGGATTTTGGCTTTGAACATGGAGGAAAGGGCCACAAGCAAAGAATGCAGGCAGCGTCTAGAAGCTGGGAAAAGCAAAGAAACTAATTCTACCCTAGAGCCTCCACAAGAATCACTGATCTGCCAACACCTTGATTTTAGGCCAATGAAGTTGATTTTGGACTTCTGACCCCAGAATTGTAAATCTATTATTTTATGTTGACTTAAGCCACTTAAGTTTGTGGCCCTTTGTCAGAGCAGCAATAAGAAACTAATACATAGGGGAAGACAAGAAAGGAGGGAATGAAGGAAAAGGAAGGGACAGGAGGAAGGGGAAGGAATAACAGAAGGAAACGAAAACATAGAGGCAAATTAAGGAAATGTGAAGACAGAAAATTTGGAAATCCAATCACTGTAAATATAACATAATGAGGGTAAATTTGTATTTACTAGAATTTCTCTCAGGAGAGTTTTGTACGTGGTTTAAAGAATGTGAAAGAGGTGAGATTAGATCTCAGGGAGTATGTTGGAGCAACAACATTGGTCCCTAATCTTTCTTCTTAGTCTTGGGGAGAAGGAAGTGGAGAGAAATTTACATTTGCATTTAGTAACTACAGTACCTACAATGAGTTAGTTGTTGGTTTTTGCAATAGAAATTATTATTCCCAATTTTATAGATGAGAAATCTGAGGTCCAGAAAGTATGAGTAAACAATAGAGTTAGGATTCAAAACCAGGTTGGTCTCCTTCCAGAATGAGGAATGTAAGTATTTGGAAAGAAGAAAAATAGGAAGAATAAGGATATCCAAAGAGAAAGGGTCACCAAAAGGTGTGTGGGGGGGTGGATAGGGAGAGAGACAGAGTCAGGGAGAGAGAGAGAGAGGAGAGATGAAGGGGATCTGAGGGTTACTAATGTGCTTGCCAAAATGTCGATAGATAAAACAGTTAAACAAGAAATGAATTTCAAGGTTTCTGGGCCTCTGTGGTGTATGTTAACTTTAATTTGTGGCAAGCTCTCAGGAAAACACTGATGCCACTCCACGGACAGTATCTTTCCAATTGAGTCACTCCAATATTGTTGCTTTCTACAGCTTTCTTGACTCACTTCTCTATAAACATGTTTTATCAGACACAAATAAGTCAACTCTACTTAGAGAGTCTACTTTTACCTTCCCATCATAACTGAGATGACCTAGATTCTATTATTGATTTTAGCTACTTCTTGAAAGAGTCTTGGTACTTTCTCTCTGATACGTACTCATTGAGAAAATTCACCTCAACAAAAGCTCCTTTTTAATTTTTCCTTTAACTGTTCATTCTATTAAAAAACAAAACAAAACTTGATTTGAACACCTACCAGCTGGCAGACCATGAGCTAGGGGGTGAAATAGGCACCATCCCCTATGCTAATAGGAGTAATAGGAACTTTCACAGTCTTCCAAAATTTAAAATGTGATGAGGTCAGTGATACGGAAATGCCTAGGATGGAAAAGGTGTTCCATGAAGGAGCATGCAACTGAACATGTGGAGTCAGGAAAGCTTCTCACGGGGGCTGGATTATACCGTGGAGACTTGGGTAAATTGTCAACAACATTTTCTAGAATCCCTTTCCCTGTATGGTTCTAGGTTAGAGTTGGTCAAAAAAGAAACTTGCACAAAATTTGGAAGGCTGAAGTGCATCAGTGGTTATTACACTTGGAAGATATTCGAAGTCAGTTATGATGATGGATAGATGTGGACATGACCGGATGATGCTAGCCTGTCCTTGCTCTTCTCTGGTTAGCATCTAGCTCATCTTCCTGAATGCTGGTTTTGCTGAAGAACAGAAGCCCCAGCTCCCCCACCACATGGTTGGCAGCAGACCAGCAGAGACAGTAGCTACACAGAAGCAACAGCTTCTTATTGACCTCTCTTAAGCTTCTGCTCTGTGGGCTTACCCAGACATGTGCCCATCGCTTGCCTTCTCAAATTTCCCTTAACTCTGACTTGCCCATTGGCAGCACCTTCTCTGATACTCGGACTACTCCTTCTAGATCTTCACTTCCCAGCCTTTCCCACAATTGTGTAAGGCCCCATTTGTATAATTAATTCTTTCTCATGATACTCATAGTGGCTCGGCTTCCCTGGCTGAATCCTGACTTATACACGCAGCAATAAAAAAAAAAAAAAAAAAAAAAAAAGATTGATGGGCAATATCTGTAACAAAATTATGAGCACTTTATTCTCCAATATCCAAAATACAAGTGGCTGGGGATAAAACCTTGACATCAGTAGTGTGTAGTGGTATTTCATTGCTGTTTTAATTTGCAATTCTCTAATGACATTAATGTTGAGAATCTTTTAATATACTTATGTGCAATCTGTATATTTTCTTTAATGAGGTGTCTGTTCAGACCTTTTGCCTACTTTTAAATCTTTTTTTTTCTTATTGCTGAGTTTTGAGAGATCTATGTATATTTTGGATACAAGTCCTATATCAGATACGTGTTTTGCAAATATTTTCTCCTAGTCTGTGGCTTTTCTCTTCATTCTGTTAGTAGTATCTTTCACAGAGCATAATTTTTAAATTTTAATCAAGTCCAACTCATCAATTTTTGTCTTTTATGAATCAGGATTTTGGTGTTATATCTAAAGTCTTTGACAAATGCAAGGTCACCTAGATTTTCTCCTGTATTATCTTCTAGATGTTGTACAGTTTTGCATCTTACATTAAGGTCTATGATCCATTTTGAGGTAATTTTTTGGGAAAGATTTTTTTGTTTTGCATGTGGATGTCCAGTTGTTCCTGCACCATTTGTTGAAAAGACTATACTTTCTCCACTAAATTACTTTTGCTTCTTATGAAAGATCATTGATTATATTTGTGTAAGTCTACTTCTGGACTCCCTATTCTGTTTCACAGATCTGTTTGTCTGTTCCTTCACCAATATTGTTCTGTCTTGATAACTGTAGCTTTATAGTAAATCTTGAAGTTGGATAGTGTCAGTCCTCCAACTCTGTTCTTCTTTAGTATTGTGTTGGTATTTTGGGTCTTTTGTCTTTCCGTATAAACTTTAGAATTATTTTGTTGATACTCACAGGGTAACTTTCTGGGATTTTGATTGGGATTGTGTTAAATTTATAAATCAAGAACTGATACCTTGGTAATAACTAATATCTTTAAAATATTCCTATCCATGTTCATGGAATCTCTTTATTTATTTAGATCTTCTTTGATTTGCCATCAGAGTTTTGTAGTTTTCCTCACATACATCTTGTACATATTTTGTTAGATATATACCCAAATATTTAAATTTTTTTGGTACTAATATAAATGGTGTTGTGTTTTTAATTTCAAATTCCAATTGTTCATTGCTAGTATATAAGAAAGAAATAGACATTTGTATACTTTTTAAAAAAACTGATCGTAAGTTCCCACTCAAACTTCCCTCATTTTTCAAATCTGCCACCTCTGTTTATCCAAAGATATCCCAAGTTTTCAGCCAAAACTCATTCACAGACCATGATTTCCTTTATCTTCTCATGACCATGGATAATGATACATTTAAATATATACTTATATACATTATCTCATTTGCTTTTTGTAACTCTGTAGCTGGCTAATATTACTATCCCCAATTCAAGAAAAGAGGAAAGGGAAGCATGGTGATTCAGGCAACTTGTTCAGAGTCACCATCGGTAAGTGGCAATGGGTTTGAACAACCACAATGGTATATTGCTTTCCCCATGTATTCCTATGAAAACCCGTACAAGTTCAAACTGTAAAAGGAGGTATAATCAAAGATCATTAAAATGACAATACATTTTAGTTGCAAAGTCATAATTACTCTATCTTGTATCACTAAAAAGGCAATTCAAAAAGAAATAATTGCTGGAATAATAGAAAAGACTAAGTGGTATCTGCTTTTCCCTGAAGGTAAACTTCGGTGAAGATCCTCTGAACTAGGTGCAATGGGTGCTCTACAACATGACCTTGGCAGATCTTTTCTTTCGTTTATTCTGGTATCTTTCCTGTGTAGCACCTTGTGGAGTGGCCCATAGGACAGCATTGCTGAGGTAACCGAGGTAGCCCATAAGTAGTGGGCCTCAAACAGTTAAATCCTAAAACCTGCTGCATGGCCATGCGTATGAATTGAATCTCTCTGAGTTTAAGTTTCTAAATCAATGGCGATAATACTGCTCAAAGAGCAATATTAGGATTAAATGAGCACCATAGTGATCAGTGATGCATATTGTTATTTTGAAATTAAAATCCATGAGGCAAGTTTAGTCTCAGCTTTTGGAGCTGGTGGAACAGTATATATGAGAAAGAAAAAAAAATGCCATCAAAAGGAAGGACTTCACAATGATGGGGAAGAGTCTTGCAGGCAACCCTTGGTCTGGCTAAAACCAAACCTCTTTTAGTATAGTTACAGCAAGTACTCACAAGGCTTCTTTTGTCTGTAGGCAAAAGACATTGGTGGAACATCCTGACATTCAAGAAGAAAAGGACCTTAAGGCCTTCAGGATACCCCAAATTTGCACATATACGGGCATAACAATTAGAAGATATACGAATACCTAGAGAACTAGAAACACAATCGATGGAGTCTGTGGTTGAAATGGTAGCCTCTGCACTTTATTAATATAAACACCTAACATTTAGCGAATAGTTATCCTGTATCAGATACTGTTCGAAGTGCTTTATGCATATTAATTCATTGAGTTATCATGGAATCCTAAGAAGTAGTTAACATCATTACTCCTATTTCACAGATGAAGAAACTGAGACTCAGAGAAATTAAATAACTTGCCTTGGCTCACAGAGCTAATAAATGACAGATAAGATTCCAACCCAAACTACTTGTCTTTAAGCCAAGGCCTTACCCATTACACTCAGCTGTGTCTCACATTTAAAAGACAGAACATTGAACAGTTTCAGACAAAGAGGCTGAAAACCCTCTGTAGGTGACATGTCAGAACTGATACATGGAAATGACCAATCAGATATGGACTATCTTGAAGTATGGACCACTACAGGACAAATATCTGACAACAGAAATTAAAGAGTGATCCAGATCAGGGCTTAAAAGGAAAGGAAAAAAGGGGAAAAGAAAAAGGTAAGTTTGAGGATAGGCACGCAACTAAGCCAGTTACTCCTAGCAGAGAGCTTCTCTTGGACCCTATGGAGGAGGGATGGAAGTTATAGGAGACACTATTGTTTGTGCCCTGTCCATATCCCCTTTACTGGCTGGTGTACTTGCTCTGCTGCTGTGAGCACTGCCTCCGTCTCAGGAAGCTCCCCATCCCCCCTCCCTCAGATCCATAGATTGTGGCCAGTGACTCACTGGGGGATAGCAAAGGCCTCCCCCGTGCCCCACGGTGAGACCAAGACTGTGGTGTTCTTTCTGCTTCAGAGTTGCCCTGTGAAAAGTGACTAAAGTGGGTTTCCACTGAGACTTACCTTCTGGATTACTTTTCTATTGCCCTGTCCCATATCTTGCTTCTCTTGCTCTCTGTTAGAATCCAGGGAAGCAAAGCGTAAAACTAACTGTTTTGAATGTCACTACTGCAATAACTTACATTTCTCTGGCAAACTGCCTTTTACTGTTCTTTGCTGCATTATCATCTGCCCTCATCAACCAAATGTTAAGGCCCTAGGACAGTTACCAAGTCAAAAGCAACTTAAGCTAATATCATGAAAAAAATTAAGAGTACTAGATAATATGTGCTAGAAGTCAGAAAATTCTGTTATAATTTTAACAATAAAATTAACCATATTTATGCTTATCCTTAAATGATATAATACTAATCATCTTAATATTATCTGTGGATAGAAATCTAGAAAAAATAAGAATCTTTCTAAAATTAGTAACATTCAGTTTGAAATAAGATTGACTATGCTTTATTTAGCCTTTTAAAGTATACTTATTTGAGATCTTTAAACTGCTGATTTTACTATTCATGTGCCCACAATAAATATTTTGTATGAGTCCATCAAAAACAAAAGATTTTTGTGGGGCTATTTACAGTACTTCCTCACAAAAGCTTTTACAGTTAGGTTCAAAAATCTCTCTATGGCCCAAATGTCAGACATCTGACGATCATCGGCCATACAGAAACACTGTAGTACAGGGGTGTATAAAACAGATGTACACCAAAGCTGAAATATGTGTTCTGTTTATACAGCTAGGCATGCTCATTTTCATTCTTGATTTGATTTTTTAAATGCCTTTCATCATATTAAAAAGAAAAACCTAATAATTCTATTGCCATCAGGGCTCCATCACTTAAACTATGTTCTTTGGCTCCACTGGCTCTTTGTTGTTGTTAGGTGTTCTCGAGTTGGCTCCAACTCATAGTGACCCTATGCACAACAGAACTAAACACTGCCCTGTCCTGCGCCACCTTCACAATTGTTGCTATCCTTGAGCCCATTGTTGCAGCCACTGTGTCAATGCATCTCGTTGACGGTCTTCCTCTTTTTCATTGACCCTCTACTTTACCAAGCCTAATGTCCTTCTCCAGGGACTGATCCCTCCTGACAACATGTCCAAAGTATGTAAGACATAATCTTGTCATCCTTGCTTCTAAGGAGCATTCTGGCTGTACTTCTTCCAGGACAGATTTGTTTGTTCTTGTGGCAGTCCATGGTATAGTCAATATTCCTCACCAACACCACAATTCAAAGGTGCCAATTCTTCTTTGGTCTTCCTTATTCATTGTCCAGCTTTTGAAGTCCTATTAGGTGATTGAAAACATCATGGCTTGGATAGGCCCACCTTAGTCCTCAAGTTGACATCTTTGCTTTTCAACCCTTTCAAGAGGTCTTTTGCAACCAATTTGCCCAATCAATGTGTCCTTTGATTTCTTTACTGCTGCTTCCACGGGTGTTGATGGTAGATTCAAGTAAAATGAAATTCTTGATAACATCAATCTTTTCTCCATTTGTCATGATGTTGCTTAGTGGTCTAGTTGTGAGGATTTTTGTTTTCTTTGTGTTGAGGTGTCATCCATACTGAAAGCTGTGGTCTTTGATCTTTATCAGTAAGTGCTTCAAGTCCTCTTCACTTTCAGCAAGCAAGGTTGTGTCATCTGCAGAACGAAGGGCGTTAATTGTGGAGAATGGGAATTCTGGAACACTTAATTGTGCTCATGAGGAATCTGTACATGGATCAAGAGGCAGTCATTCAAAGAGAACAAGGGGATATTGCATGGTCTAAAGTCAGGAAAGGGGTGCATCAGGGTGGTATCCTTTCACCACACCTATTCAATCTGTATGCTGAGCAAATAATCCCAGAGGCTGGACTATATGAAAAAGAATGGGGCATCAGGATTGGAGGAAGACTCATTAACAACCTGCATTATGCAGATGACACAACTGGCTGTTTAGATCATACTAAATTTGTTTATTTATTCTGACTTTTCCTTTCACATTTCTGAGCTAAGATAACATCCTATTTTCTAATAATGTTCAATATTAAAAAGAAGATGCCAACCATCTTAATTTCCTAGAGCTGCAGTAACAAAATACACAAAATGAGTGGCTTTAAAAAACAGAAATTTATTTTCACACAATGCTGGATGCTAGAAGTCCAAATCGGGTCTCAGCCATGTCAGTTTCTTCTGGGGGCTTTGAGTGGGGAACGGTTCCATGCCTATCTCCTAACTTCTGATGGTTGCTGGCAATTCTTGGTGCTCCTTTGCTTGTAGATGGATCCCCACATGATGTTTTCCCACTCTATGTGACCTATCTCCATGTCCATGCTCTCCTTTCATTAAACACCACTCAGACGGGATTAGAACTAGGACTCACCCTGCTCCAGTATGATGTAACTGATAATATCTTTGAAGAAAGACCTTATTTCCCAAAAAAGGTCACATTCATAAGTACAAGTGTTAGGACTTCAACATATCTCTTTAGAGAGCACAGTTCAATCCATTCCATAAATCTAAAATAAACTACAGCAGAAAAACAATAGCTCAAGCCCAGTTCCTAAATGAAGATAGACTCAAATTCTGAAGCTGGGGCTTAGAAGGCACAGGGGAAGTAAGAGCTGGAACATGACAGCCTCATAAGCATCTGGGATTTTTTTGAGTCTGGTGTTTGTGCTGGTTTAACTATCGTAGTCTATTATGTTTGTACTTTTTTGTTGAGACCAAATGAAAACTATTGTTTTTCATTCATAATGCAATAGTTTATTCCTGTATTTTATTGAATACTTTATGCCATTCATAGCATCGTGGTTGTGTTTTACTAGATCCTGCAAAATGTTCAACTGTTTCATAACCATATTTTATGTACAAACTATTCATTCCATTTGTTTCAAACTTTAATCTGGACCCAAACACTGGGTTTTACATCTATAAATTAAATAAAGCAATTTTGAGAAAATCACTTTTATGTTCAGTTGATTTTACCTGAGGGTCCAAACATGATTCAAGTTTGTTGTTAGTCTGTTTGTCAAAGCATGTCATTGTGTATTCTGAATGCCTCCAGGACAAGCTGTGAAAGGCTTAGATTCCAGAGCAGCAGACCGTGATCCATTTTCAACAACCCCTCCTCGCCTTCTGCCACCAGCTTCCATGAAGCAGCAATCAGAAACAGGCAGGCTCTGCTTAGGTAACATGTCAAGCTTCATTTGAGAAAAGGCTAGATCTACAAAACAAATCCCCAAATATGTGATATGTGGTAGGAATTTGTTTGAACTTGGTCCAGAAGTTTGTGGTGTGCAAACACACACATGCACACATACACATTAAGTCTTTTTTAAAGCCTTACAGTAAAAATTTTTAGTCCATAAAAATCTTGCACATTTTAAAATGCACTTTTGTAGAGATAAACATACGAAATTATAGGTATGCTGCTTAATGATTTCCACAAAGTAAGCTCTAAGTGTGCAACATCACTCATATTCAGAAATAGAATATTTTACCTTTTGCCCTCACCTAGCCTCAACATTTTCTCTGTGGGTAACAAATATCGTAATTTCTAACATCATGGATTAGTGTTGCTTTTGGAATTTATATAAATAAAATTATACAACCATGCTGATTTTTTTTTTTAACCTAAAATTTTGTGAAATTTTATCTATGGATTGTATGTTGCAATGGCTTGCTCATTTTCATTGCATTGTACTGAATGAATGTATCACAATTTATTTGACAATTCAATTGTTGGTGGTCATGTGACTTATTTCCAGGTTTCACTATTACAAATAGTGCTGCCTGTCTTTTAGTAAACACGTATACATATTTTTGTTGAATATGTAGCAACGAAAAGAAATCGAGCGTTGTGGAATCAGGCTTAGAAGATAGTGCTACACAGTTTATCAAACTGATTTGAAACTTATCAATTTGCAATCCCAGCAACTGTATGACAATTCCGGTTGCTTCATATCCTCACCAACACTTGATCTTGTATGTGTTTCATATTTGCTATTCTGTTGGGCATACAGTAATATCTCATTGTGATTTGCATTCCTAGATGTTGAACACTTTTTCATATGCTTATTAGTCATTTAGATAACCTCTTTTCTAAAAAGCCTGTTCAAGTTTTTGCCCATTTTTAAACTGAATTTTTAATTGGATAAATTTTAATTTTCTCTTCCTTATTGATTCACCAGAGTGTATATATATTCTGGATAATAATCTTTTGTCATATATATATATGACAAATAGCTTCTCCCAGTATGTGGCTTGCCTTTTCACTCTCTTAGTGTTCACTTCTGATAAACAGATGTTATTAATACAATTAAGTCCAATTTATCAGTCTTTTTACTGTTAGTGGTTTTTGGCCCTGTTTAACAAAAATTTGCCTACACCAAGTCCAAGTGCATGAAGATATTCTATGTTTGTTTCTAGAAACTTTGTATTTTACCATTCACATCAAGATTTATGATACATCAGAAATTAATTATTGTATATCATATGTATTGTGTGGATTGAGTTAAGGTTTGCTTATTTTTTTATATTAATATCCAATTAACCCAGCACTATTTATTGAAACAATCCTTTTTCCATTGCACTTCAGTATCATAGGCATAAATGCTGATTGTTGATCTTTTGCACTTTCATATAAGTTTTAGATTGAGTGTGTCAATTTACAAAAAAGTTCCTGCTGGGATTTTGACTGAGATTTCACTTAATCTATAGGTCAATTTGGGGATGATTTATACCTTTACAGTATTGAGTGTACCAAATGGTAAATATAACATTGTTCTCCATTTAAGCATTATCATTTTTTCTCATTTAAAAATGTATACACAAATTGTTTTGTGACACTGGCTGCAATCCCTGCAGTGTCAGCACTCTCCCCTTTTATACCCTGAGTTCCCCACATCCATTCATCTAGTTTTCCTGTCCCTTCCTGCCTTCTTGTCTTTGCTTTTGAGCAGGAGTTGGCCATTTGTTCTCGAATACTTCATTGAACTAAGAAAGCACGTTTCTCACATGTGTTATTGTTTTTTTGTTTTTATAGGCCTGTCTAATCTTTGGCTGAAAGGTGTACTTTGAATTGGCTTCTGTTCTGAGTTAGGAGAGTGTCTAGGGGCCATAATCTCCAAGGTTCCTCCAGTCTCTATCAGACCTGTAAGTCTGGTCTTTTTTTTGTGAATTTGAATTTTGTCCTCCATTTTTCTCCTGCTCTATCTGGGATCCTCTATTGTGATCCCTGTCAAAGCGGTTGGTGGTAGCAGACGGCACCATCTAGTTCTTCTGGGCTTATGCTGGTGGAGGCTGTGGTTCATGTGGTCCATTAGTCCTTTGGAATAATATTTTCCTTCTGTCTTTGGTTTTCTTCATTCTCCTTTGCTCTGGAGGGGATGGGACCAATAGACATATAGTAGATGGCCGCTCACAAGCTTTTAAGACCTCAGAAGCGACTCACCGAAGTAAGATGTAGAATATTTTCCTTTTTTTAAAAAAATTTTTTTATTGTTGCAGTTTAAATGAAGTTTACATTTCAAGTTAGTCTCCCATACAAAAATTTATACATACTTTGTTATGTGACCCTAACTGCTCTCCCTGTACTGTGCCAGCACACTCCTCCTTTCCACCCCTGATTCCCCATGTCCATTCAGCCAGCTCCTAACCCTCTCTGCCTTCCCAGCTCACCTCCAGACAGAAGCTGCCCATTTAGTCTCTTGTATCTACTTGAGCTAAGAGGCACACTCCTCACGAGTATCACTTTATGTCCCACAGTCCAGTCCAATCCCTGTCTGAAGAGTTGGTCTAGGAAATTGTTTTAGTTCTGGGCTGATAGAGTATCAAGGGGCCATGCTTTTTGGGGTTTCTCCAGTCTCAGACCATTAAGTCTGGCCTTCTTACTAGAATTTGAGTTCTGCACCCAACGTTTCTTCTGCTCCATCTGGGATTCTCTGTTGTGTTCCCTGTCAGGGTGGTCATTGGTGGTAGCCGGGCACCATCTAGTTCTGATCTCAGACTGATGAAGTCTCTGGTTTAGGTGGCCCTTTCTGTCTCTTGGGCTAATACTTTCCTTGTGTCTTTGGTGTTCTTCATTCTCCTTTACTCCAGGTGGGTTGGGACAAGTTGATGCATCTTAGATGGCCACTCGCTATCTTTTAAGACTCCAGACACGCCACTCACCAAAGTAGGATGCAGAACATTTTCTTAATAAGCTTTGTTATACCAACTGACCTAGATGTCACCTGAAAGCAGGGTCCGCAGACCCCTACCCCTGCTATTCTGTCCTCAAGTGTTTGATTGTATTCAGGAAACTTCTTAGCTTTGGTTTAGTCCAGTTGTGCTGGCTTCCCCTGTAGTGTGTGCAGTCCTTTCCTTCACCGAAGATAATTCTTATCTACTATCTAGTTAGTAAATAACTCTCACCCTCCCTCCCCACACTCATAACCATCAAAAAATATTTTCTCCTGTGTTTAAACCTTTTTCTTGAGTTCTTATAATGGTAGTCTTATATAATATTTGTCCTTCTGTGACTGACTAAATTCACTCAGCATAATGACCTCCAGCTTCCTCCACGTTATGTTTCACGGCTTTATCGTTGTTCTTCATCATTGTGTAGTATTCCATTATGTGGATATACCATAATTTGTTTATCTGTTCCTCAGCTGATGGGCACCTGGGTTGTTCCCATCTTTTTGCTATTGTGAACAGTGCTGCGATGAACATGGGTGTGCATATATCTATTCGTGTGATGACTCTTATTTCTCTAGGATATATTCCAAGGAGCAGGCTAGCTGGATCATATGGTAATTCTATTTCTAGCTTTTTAAGGAAGCGCCAAATTGATTTCCAAAGTGGTTTTACCATTTTACATTCCCACCAACAGTATGTAAGTGTTCCAGTCTCTACACAACCTCTCCGGCATTTATTGTGTTTTTTGGATTAATGCTAGCCTTGTTGGGGTGAGATGATATCTCATTGTAGTTTTATCTGCAATTCTCTAATGGCTAATGATCATAGCATTTCTTCATGTACCTGTTAGCCGCCTGAATGTCTTCTTTGATGAAGTGCCTGTTCATATCTTTTGCTCATTTTTTAATTGGGTTGTCTTTTTGTTGTTGAGGTTTTGCAGTATCTGGTAGATTTCAGAGATTAGACAATAATTAGATTTGTCATAGCCAAAAATTTTTCCCAGTTTGTAGGTTGTCTTTTGACTCTTTTGGTGAAGTGTTTTGATAACTATAAGTGTTTGATTTTTAAAAGCTCCCAGTTACCTAGTCTCTCTTCTGGTGCTTGTGCATTGTTACTTATGGTTTGTATTGTGTTTATGCCATATATTAGGGCTTCTAGCATTGTCCCTATTTTTTCTTCCATGATCTTTATCGTTTTCAATTTTATATTTAAGTCTTTGATCCATTTTGAGTTAGTTTTTGTACGTGGTGTGAAGTATGGGTCTTGTTTCAGTTTTTTCCAGTTATGCCAGCACCATTTGTTAAAGAGACTGTCTTTTCCCCAATTAATGGACTTTGGGCCTTTGTCAAATATCAGCTGCTTGTAGGTGGATAAATTTATGTCTGGATTCTCAATTCTCTTCCATTGGTCTATGTACCTGTTGTACCAATACCAGGCTATTTTGACTACCATGGCAGTATAATAGGTTCTAAAATCAGGTAGTGTGAGGATTCCCACTTTGTTCTTCTTCTTCCTAATGCTTTACTTATCTGGGG
Source organism: Dugong dugon (assembly GCA_030035585.1). Lineage (NCBI taxonomy): Eukaryota > Metazoa > Chordata > Mammalia > Sirenia > Dugongidae > Dugong > Dugong dugon. The sequence goes on along the minus strand of CM057467.1, from coordinate 58,637,345 downwards.
CCTCTTTCCTTTCTGTATGAAGTTGGTGATTTTTTTCTCCATCTCGCTAAAAAACGTCGATGGAATTTGGATTGGGATTGTATTGTATCCGTAGATCGCATTGGGTAGACTGACATTTTAACAATGTTGACTCTACCTATCCATGAGCAAGGTAAGTTTTTCCACTTAGGCAGGTCTCTTTTGGTTTCTCGGAGTAGTGTCTTGTAGTTTTCCTTGTATAGGCCTTTTAAATCTCTGGTTAGATTTATTCCTAAGTATTTTATCTTTTTGGGGGTGGTTGTAAATGGTATTGATTTGGTGATTTCCGCTTTGAGGTTCTGTTTGTTGGTGTAAAGGAATCCAACTGATTTTGTATGTTTATCTTGTATCCTGAAACTTTGCTGAAATCTTCTATTAGGTCCAGTAGTTTTCTTGTGGATTCTTTGGGGTTTTCTGTATATAAGATCATATCATCTGCAAATAGAGATACTCTCTCTTCTTCCCTACCATTTTGGCTGCCCTTTATTTATTTTCCTAGCCTAATTTCTCTGGCTAGGGCCTCCAGCACAATGTTGAATAAGAGTGGTGATAAAAGGCATCCTTGTCTGGTTCCCATTCTCAAGGGGAATGCTTTCAAAATCTCTCCATTTAGGATGATGTTGGCTGTTGGCTTTGCACAGCTACCCTTAAGTATATTGAGGAATTTCCCTTCTATTCCTACTTTACTGAGAGTTTTTATCATGAATGGGTGTTGGACTTTGTCAAATGCCTTTTCTGCATCTATTGATAAGATTGTGTGGTTCTTGTCTTTTGTTTTATTTATGTGCTGGATTACATTGATTGTTTCTCTAATGTTGAACCATCCCTGCAAACCTGGTATAAATCCCACTTGATCATGGTGAATTATTTTTTTGATATGTTGTTGAATTCTATTGGCTAGAATTTTGTTGAGGATTTTTGCATCAATGTTCATGAGGGACATTGGTCTATAATTTTCTTTTTTTGTGGTGTCTTTACCTGGTTTTGGTATCAGGGTTATGCTGGGTTCATAGAATGAGTTTGGGAGTACTCCATCCTTTTCTATGCTCTGAAATACCTTTAGCAGTAGTGGTGTTAATGTCTCTGAAAGTTTGGTAGAGTTCTTCAGTGAAACCATCCAGGCCAGGGTTTTTTTTGTTGTTGTTGGGAGTTTTTTAGTTACCTTTTCAATCACTTCTTTTGTTATTGGTTTATTTAGTGTTCTACCTCTGTTTTTTGTTAGTTTAGGTAGGTAGTGATTTTCTAGAAATTTGTCCATTTCGTCTAGGTTTTCAAATTTGTTAGAGTACAATTTTTCATGGTATTCTGTTACGATTCTTTTAATTTTAGTTGGGTCTGTTGTGATATCACCCATCTCATTTCTTATACAGTTTGTCTGCTTCCTCTCCTGTTTTTCTTTTGTCATTTTGGCCAATGGTTTATCAGTTTTGTTGATCTTTACAAAGAACCAGCTTTTGGTCTTAACTCTTTCAATAGTTTTTCTATTCTCTATTTCATTTAATTCTGCTCTAATTCTTATTATTTCCTTTCTGCTGCTGCCTGAGGGCATCTTTTGCTGCTGCCTTTCTACTTATTCCAGTTGTAGGGTTAGTGTTTTGATTATGGCTCTTTCTTCTTTTGGATGTGTGCATTTATTTCTATAAACTGACCTCTGAGCACTGCTTTTGCTGTGTCCCAAAGGTTCTGGTAGAATGTGTTTTCATTCTCATCTGATTCTATGAATTTCTTTATTCCATCCTTAATTTCTTCTATAACCCAGTAGTTTTTGAGCAAGGTTTTGTTCAGTTTCCATGCATTTCATTTTTTTTCCTTGCTTTTTCTGTTGTTTATTTCTACTTTTATGGCTTTATGTTCAGAAAAGATGCTTTGTAATATTTTGATGCTTTGGATTTTGTTAAGGTTTGCTTTATGGCCTAATATGTGGTCTATTCTGGAGAATGTTCCATGTGCATTGGAAAGAAAGCATGCTTGGCTGCTGTTGGATGGCAGTGTTTGATATATGTCCATGAGATCAAGTTGGTTGATTGTAGCATTTAGCTCTTCCCTGTCTTTATTGTGCTTCTTTCTGGATATTCTTTCCTTCACTGAAAGTGGTGTGTTGAAGTCTCCTACTACTATTGTAGAGCTGTCTATCTCTCTTTTCAGTGCTGTTAGAGTTTTTTGTATTTTGGAGCCCTGTCTTTGGGTGTGTAAATATTTATTATTCTTATGTCCTCCTGTTGTATTGACCCTTTAATTATGATATAGTGTCCTTCCTTATCGTTTGTGGTGGATTTTACTTTAAAGTCTATTTTGTCAGAGATTAATACTGCCACCTCTGGTCTTTTTTGAGTGTTGTTTGCCTGATATATTTTTTCCCATCCTTTGAGTTTTAGTTTGTTTGTGTCTTTAAGTCTAAAGTGTGTCTCTTGTAGGCAGCATATAGACGGATCGTGTTTTTTTAATCAAATCTGCCACTCTCTGTCTCTTTATTGGTGCATTTAGTCCATTTACATTCAGTGTAATTATTGATAGGTATGAGTTTAGTGCTGCCATTTTGATGTCTTTTTTGTGTGTTGTTGACAGTTTGTTTGTTCCACTTAATTTTCTGTGCTGAGTCATTTTTCTTTATGTATTTTCTTTTTGTCTTTTTCATTGTTGTTGATTTTGTTTTTGCTGAGTCTTTATATTTTTCAAGTTTTTTATTTTGACTTGTAGGATTCTTAGTTTCCTTTGGGGTTACTTGATATTTACCCTTATTTTTCTAAGTTTATACCAGTCTTTTATTTCTTTATATTGCCTTGACTTCCTCTCCATATGAAAAATCTTTGACTACATTTTTTAAGTCCTCTTTTTTGTTTTAATGTTGTCATCTTTTACATATTGACATTTCTGTTTCCCTATTTTCAGCATTTTAGCTTTGATTTATTTTTGTGACTTCCCTATCTAGGTTGACATCTGGTTGCTCTGTCCTGTGTTCTAGTCTTGGGTTGTTATCTGATGTTACTGATTTTCTAACCAGAGGACTGCCTTTAGCATTTCTTGTAATTTTGGTTTGGTTTTTGCAAATTCCCTAAACTTCTTTTATCTGGAAATGCCCTAATTTCACCATCATATCTGAGAGACAGTTTTGCTGGCTATATCATGCTTGGCTGGCAATTTTATTCTTTCAAGGCTTTATATATGTCATTCCATTGCCTTCTTGTCTGCATGGTTTCTGCTGAGTAGTCTGAGATTAGTCTTACTGTCCTTTGTAGGTGACTTTTTGTTTATCCCTAGTCGCTCTTAAAATTCTCTTATTAACTTTGGTTTTGGTAAGTTTGATTATAATGTCTTGGTGTCTTTCTTTCGGGATCTACCTTATGTGGGGTTCAATGAGCATCTTGGATAGATATCTTCTCATCTTTCGTGATATCAGGGAAGTTTTCTGCCAACAAATGTTCAACAATTCTCTCTGTATTTTCTGTTATCCCCCCGCTTCTGGTACTCCAATTGCTCATAGGTTATTCCTCTTGATAGAGTCCCACATAATTCTTAGGGTTTCTTCATTTTTTTAAATCGTTTTATCTGATTTTTCCTCAAATAAGTTGGTGTCAAGTGCCTTATCTTCAATCTCATTAATTCTGACTTCCATTGCCTCAATTCTGCTCCTATGACTTTCTGTTGAGTTGTCTAATTATGAAATTTTATTGTTAATCTTCTGGATCTCTGATTGCTGTCTCTCTATAGATTCTTGCAGCTTGTTAAATTTGTCATTATGCTCTTGTCTAATCTTTTTAATTTACTCTATTGCGTGTTCTGCATTTTGCTTAATTTCCTTCCTAATTTCTTGAAGAGTTCTGTATATTAATCGTTTGTGTTCTGCCTCCAGTAGTTCCAAGAAATTTTCCTCCTCTGGAAAATTTCTAGATTCTTTATTTTGGGAGCTTGCTGAAGCCATCATGGATTGCCTCTTTATGTGATTTGATATTGACTGTTGTCTCCAAGCCATCAATAAGTTATTCTATTTATTTATTTTATGTTTGCTTACTGTGTCCTAGCTTCTTGTTTTGTTTTGCTATGCCCAAATAGGCTGCTTATCTGAGCTAGTTTGATTATTGGCTTTGAAGCTCTAATGTCCTGTCACCAGGTGTTTAGATCTGTTACTAGGTATGTGAGCTCAGGAGTCTGCCCACTCCTCCTGTACAGATTCAGGTCAGGTGCCCAGGTAGGTAGCCACCAAGTGTGTGGTTTAGGCTCTCACTTACAGTCCTAGACAGGCATGGGGGATTGGTGTAGGCACAAGCATCTGGCTGCAGCAGGGGGACACACTGTGAGCAAGGCAGGGGGCTGATGGCCACCCTCAAGTGTCCAGGAGGAAGGCCTGTCCCTGTTCCTTAGAGCACGTAGGTGGGTGGGTTTTGCAGCTGGACTATGAGCACTTAATGCTGTTGGCTGTAAGGACTGGGGGGCATCTCTTATTCACGGGCCCCTGTAGCAGGTTGCTAGGTGGTGTGGGTGGAGCCACCAGTCCTCAAGCCCCTGATGTGGGTAGGTGAAGACCCTGCATAATGGGCAGAGCAGTGTCAAATATCAAGAACCTACTACTTCACAGCTGAAACAGTTGAAGTTAGAGTTCTGGTATATACCCTGTTGTACTGCGGTAATGAGGGCCTACTCTGTTGAAATGAGCCCACACAAGTCTATGAAGGGGGAAAGGCACTCAAAGTCCATGGATCCCTTATGCCTGTGCCTAGGCAAAAGAGCTGTGCCTACCCTGGGTTCCTGACTTAAGGGAACTGGCAGTTTATTTTTTCCCATTTGTTAATTTGTTCACTCTCCAAGGCAGGGAGAATGGTTCCAGGCATGTGACAGATCCTACTTCCGGCCCAGGGGACTTGGTAATTGCTGAAGCTGGTCCGGGACCCAGAACAGGGAGTAGGGAGGTAAGTGAGAGAGAGGTTTTTCCCTAAGGGTGGTGTTTTTGATCGGTGTGGTAGGCCGTATACACATACTTATCTTTCGCCAATCCAGGGCCGCTTCTCACTGGTTCTGGGTGGCCGTGTAGACATTCTGGCACTGGTTCTCTCCTGGTGCAGAAAATGCACTTCCCGAGCAGTGCTGCTTGCCTGCCTCACCGCTCACCCATAAGCTGCTCAGGCCTTAAGGGCTCAGGCTATTGCCAGGTCGGGTCTGGCAACTCCTCACTGCTTCTGAACAGTCTCCCCCTCCCCCTGCCACTCAGTCCGGTTCCTCAACTCTGCCTTTGATGTTCAGGGCTGCCAGATTGCCATATATAATTGATTCACTTGTTTTCTCAGGTCTTTGTTGTAAGAAGGTCCACTGGAAGTGTCTGACTACTCAGCCATCTTGGCCCCACCCCCAGAATATTTTCTTTATGACTAAGTTCTGCCAATTGACCTAGATGTCCCCCGAGACCATGGTCCCCATCCCTCGGCCCCAGTAACTTGGTTCCTCAAGGTGTTTGGATGTGTCTAGGAAGTTTCTTTGACTTTGGTCTAGTTGTGCTGACTTTTCCTATATTGTGTATTGTCTTTCCTTTCACCAAAGTTATCAGTTGTCTACTATCTAGTTAGTTATTTCCCTTCTCCACTCTTCTCCTCCCTCATAACCATGAAAGATTTTTTTTTTTCTGTGTGTAAACCTTTTCTTGAGTTTTTATAATAGTGGTCTCATACAATATTTGTTCTTTTGTGACTGACATATTTTACTCAGCATAATGCCCTCCAGATTCATCCATGTTGTGAGAAGGGTGTTGATTGTTGATCTTTTGTATTTTCATATAAGTTTTAGATTCAGTGTGTCAATTTACAAAAAGTCCCTGAGGAATTTTGATTGGGATTTCACTTAATCTATAGATCAATTTGGGTATGATAAATTATCTTTACAGCACTGAGTGTTCCAAGTGGTGTATATAGCATTGTTTCCCATTTAAGTATTCTTTAACTTCTCTTAAAAAGTATTTTATAGTTTTTAGTTGTAGTTTCATGTTTTGAATATCCTTTTTTTTTTTTTTAGGTTTGTTCCCTGGGAATTTAAATTTTTTGATATTACTTTAAGTAGTAAATTATTTAAATATTATTTTGTATTTTTTGTTGTTGGTTATAGAAATACAGTTGATTTTTGTATATTGACATACTATACAACAACCTTGCTACAATTTATCTATTAATTTTAATCATTGGCCTATTCTTTTGGATCTTCTAAATCTATAATCTTTTTATCTGTGGATGATGAAATTTTTTATTTCTTCCTCTCCATTTCTTACATGTTTATTTCCTTTTCTTGTCATGTTGCACTGGTGAGTGCACAGCTCTAATATGATGCTGAACAGAAGTGGCAATATTGGGAATCTTGTCTTGCTTCAGTCGGGTATTGAACCAAAATATTGAACCCAGGACATTTGGCTCCAAAACCCACATGTTTAATTATTACCTTATAATTTCCTCTAATAGTCCAGTATGGACATTGTTGGAGATAGTTACTGAGACAGCCATGAAAACACACTGGTAAGTTCTCCTACTGCAGGGAGCATAATTGAGCAATGGTTCCAGCTGCTGCTGTTCTGAATCAACTACCACATTTATGTCAATGACTGGGCAAAGAAGATGCATTCTAGAGAGACAGAGGACTCCTCCAATGGGTAACTTTGGTATTATGAAGACTCCTCATCAGTCCTTTTTTACCCCAGTCCTCTTTCCTTCTATCTCTCCTTCCACAGGTATCAGACCAGCATCATGGTCTAAAGACTTTGCTGAATGTCTTAGGCTAAGTGCGCTAGAGAAGTAAAACTAGCAAAGTGTATAAATACCTATATAAACAGATTTATATCAAGGAAATGGCTCATGTGGTTGTAGAGGCTAGAAAATCCCAAATCGGTAGGTCAGGCTGGAGGCTTCTGCTGATCCACATAGCTGCAGGGACTGGTGAACCCAAGATTGGCAGGTCAGAGAGAAGGGCTCTTGCTCACAGGCTGGGAAGAGCAATGAATCCCAAGATCGGCAGGCAAGACTGCAGGTAAGCTTCTAGTTCAAATCCCAAGAACCGGAGGTCAGATGAACAGGAGCCAGCTGCAAGATCCAGTGGGAGCAAAAGCCTGAGAGCCTTGCCAGAGAGTCCACTCATATTTGACGCAGGCCACACCCCCAAGGAAACACTTTTTCAACTAATTGGCTACTCATAGCAGATCCCATCATGGAGGTCATCACATTATCATATGACTGCCAAACTACATCATAACTGCCAAACCACAGAGAATCATGATCCAGCCAAGTTGACAGACAACCTTAATGATCATACCACACATTCTCTCACCCTTTTCCCCAATAAATCTCTTGTATATATAACCTTGAATTGGTGTCTTATTCTTAGCAAATCCAAACTAACACAGTTCTAATCTAAAAAATAATGCAATCCTCGAATGAAAGAATAATGAAGATAGGAGAATGTCTTAGTCAGGGTTCACTAGAGAAACAGAACCAGGAAAAAAAATAAATAAATAAAATAAGGAATTGGTTCACACAGGTATGGCGGCTGGCAAATCCAAAATCTGTAGATCAGACAACAAACAGGAGATTCCATCTTGTGTTCCAAAGTCTGCAGGTCAGGTGACGGGAAGAGATTCCTGCAGTCTTGTGTCCTAAAATCTGTAAGTCAGGCAACAGAAAGAGCAGATGTCTATTTATAGTCTGAAAACAGGATACTCCCTAGGGAATACTCCCTTTTTCACTCTTAAGTCCTTTGATTAATGAATGAGGCCCCACATTACGGAGGATAGTCTGCTTTACTTAAGGCAACTGATTTAATCACACGTAACCACTTCATAAAAGCATCTAGACTAGTGTTTGGTCAAACAACTGGACACCATAGCCTAGCTAAGCTGACAATAAAAGTAACCATCACAGAGAATTAGAAAGCTGCTGGGGCTTTCAGACCTGAGGGAGGCTAGTTTGAGTCTGTGGCTTTTCTTGATGGGAGGTTTCTTTGGAGCTCCTGCACATCTTTGGCCTTCTTTTTGGTCTCTTGCTTTTTTTGAGCTTGGAAATTCCTTTCTTAGAAGACTTTCTAGAATGCTAGTGAGACCCATGTGGGGCTACTCTTCAGAATCTAGGTTTACATAAAAGAGAAGGAAATGGTGTCCTTCAATGCTGTTCAGCTCTGTTTACCTCGTAGAAGATAAGTGATGCTATCAGGCTTGTTTTCTCCGTTGTCATTCAGCTCAGTGTTCCTATTAGCATCTCTCAGGGGACTGAAAGTGGAGTACAAGTACAAAAGAGTGGTGAATCCCAACAGAGCAAATGGGCATTTGAAGAAACCTTAAACCAAATGTTGAATTTATGGATCATTTCAAACACCACCGAGGACAGAACACCACAGCAACAGCAACCTTAAATGAGAATACTGCTGAGTGGACTTGAGTATAATCATGACTGGCAAGTGTCACCCTCTTATCCCCCCAAACCTAAGGACAACAGCACCATCCATAGGACTACCACTCATGCTGAGGATTTTGTTATTTACTACTTCTCTTTCACTGATGCTGCAATGAATAACCTAGTTGAAAGATCATAAACTTGGGAATTAAATAAACCTCACTTCGAATACCAGTTTTCTTACTTTCTAATGCGTGACATTAAGCAATTCAGTTCTACTTTTCTGAGCCTTAATTTTCTCACTGGAAATCAGGGAATAATAATGTATACATTGCGGAATTTTTGGGAGGAATAAAGAGAAATTACCTTCTTTAGTAGATGCCAAATAAATATCAGTTTTCTCCCTCCCCTCTCCCTGACCCCACCTTCATACAGTTTCCTTTCCTTGCTAACACTGACTCCTATCCACTTGCTAAATGCATCCACCACCATCCTTCCAACATGTCCAGACTCGAATTTTCTTTCCTTCATACACTACATCTAATATATTCCCATATTATTTAGATTTAACCACCACCATAACTGTCTTGACTTTGCCTCTCTTACTATTGGTATGTTGACCCCTAAGCAAAGAGGACTTAAAGCACTGACTGATGAAGATGAAAAACTAGAGCCTTCAATATGGATTTTACCAAAACATAAAGAAAACAAAAATCCTCACAACTGGACCAATAATCAACACCGTGATAAGTGGAGAGAATATTGAAGCTGTTAAGGATTTCATTTTACTTGGATCCACAATCAATGTCCATGGAAGCAGCAGTCAAGAAATCAAACAAAGTATTACATTGGGCAAATCTGTTGCAAAAAACCTCTTTGAAGTATTAAAAAGTAAAGATGTCACTTTGAGGACTAAGATGCACCTGACCCAAGCCATGGTATTTTTGATCACCTCATATGCATGTGAAAGCTGGACAATGAATCAGGAAGACCTAAGAAGAATTGATGACTTTAAATTATGGTGTTCGTGAAGAATATTGAATATACCATATCTTCCAGAAGAATGAACAAATTTGTCTTGGAAAAAGTATAGCCAGAATGCTCCTTAGAAGTGAGGATGGTGAGATTTCGTCTCATGTACTTTGGACATGTTATCAGGAGGCACCTGTCCCTGGAGAAAGACATCGTGCTTGGTAAAGTAGAGGGTCAGCGAAAGAGAGGAAGACCCTCAGCAAGATGGACGGACGCAGTGGCAGCAACGATGGGCTCAAACATAACAATGATTGTGAGGATGGCACAGGACCTGAGAGTGTTTTGTTCTGTTGTACATGGGGTTGCTATGAGTTGGAACTAACTTGACGGCACCTAACAACAACAATTATGCCCTCATTTTCCATTCCCAGATACCACATTAGCCTCCTAACTGTTCTCTCTTCTTCTAGTCTCTTTCCCTTTCCTGATTGGTCTCCACTTGGCTACCCGTTTAAACTTTCTAAACTGGATTCATTTTCATAGCTGATATCCCCTTTTAGGTTTGCTTTACTATCTGGGTTATTATAATAGCCATCCAATCAGTCTCTCCTTCTGCTACGTTATCTTACACTGCTAGATTCCCCACTTGTCTTACGGTTATCTTGAGTGCATGACAAATCTCTATTACTATAGTTCCATATCATGGCGTCTTTTCTGTTTTAGGAACTCTGTATGCATTATTTATCCTTATAACATGATTCAAATGAGCATTGTTAACCCTACTTTGCATATATGGAAACTGAACCTTAAAGAGTTAAAATAAATTCTCCACGGTTATACAGCTGGCATGAGACGGGGTTGGGCTCAAGACTCATTTTATCTGACTATAAAATCTATGCTTTCTCCATTATACTGCTTTTTTTAAAATTTGCTCTTGTATCTCTGATGCGTAACGCATGCTAAAAAAATATTTAATTTGAATTAAATAAACTCAGTCTCTTACTTGTGAACACTCTGGTTATTCAGCTCAGAAAACAGCAGAGGGCAGTGCAAGAGCTTCACATTACATAGTCAACAAAATGCTATAAAACTTCAGAATAAAGAGGAAGTTTTCTCCAGGCCCACAGTTTCTGGGAGAATTCATCCCTAGGCAATCTGAGCATGTCGGAGAACCTTTTCATCAAGGATACTGCAGGTGTTTGAAAAGCAATTCTCATTGCTGACAGGGAGACTGTGCTAAAAATTGCATTACCCACTCCTCAGCTTCAGCTCCTCTTTACTTATTTCATGTAATAGCACATATGGATAAGCAAATCATGGCAGTAAAAGCCGGCTGCATGTCACTCACATCTGCAAAACTTCCAGGCTTCTCCAGGTGAGCTCCTTGCTCAACACACCTTTTTAATCCACCCTGGGTTGAAAAAAATGTGACTTTGAGTCAAGAATGAAACGGTTACCCCACCTAATTATATAGTTCTCATTAAATCTGTTATTTCCACATTATTGCAATGGAAAAATCTCCAAGTCAACTATCCTATCCTAGTTGGTTTCTGTAATTTGCAGAGCAATTATTGATTTTTTTTTTCCTCAGTGAGAAATGTATATTGCCTAGGAATTTAAATTCAGGCAGAGTGGGTTGTAGAGGGGGGTAGGTTATATTAAAGCTAGGCAGAGCTCTAGTCATTTTTGTTTTGCTTATTTACTGTGAGAAGGTAATGGCTTCCACGTTAAGAATATCATAAAATAAATTGCATTGTTTACTAATTCCTATGTCCATCACCAAGAGAATAGATTACTTAAACTGAGCATAAAATTTCTCATTTACTTGCATATGGACTCTGTGCACTCACTAATATTTTATTATATGTTTATGTGAATATATAACCACATTGCCAGGACCTAAAAGAAAGTACTCTGCTCCCTTTGTTACATTATATGTTTTCATTACACATATCATATCAAACCTGTTGCAGTTGATTCTATTCTGACTCATAGCAACCCTATAGGACAGAGTAGAACTGCCCCATAGGGTTTCCAAGGAGCGGTGGGTAGATTCCAACTGCTGAACTTTTGGTGAGCAGCTGAGCTCTTAACCACTGTGCCATCAAGGGTATACACATACACACACACGTATATATACACACATACACATGTATATACACACACATATATATAGCTGGACTATTTGAAGAAGGACATGGCATCAGGATTGGATGAAGACTCATTAACAACCTATGATGTGGCCCAGCCTTGCCTTTGAAAGCAAAGAGAACTTGAAGCACTTACTGATGAAGAACAAAGACTACAGCCTTCAGTACACATACACACACACACACACACACACACACACACACACACACACACACACAGACACACGCACATAACCAGTTGCTGTATAGTCTATTCTGACTTATGGTGACCCCGTATGTGTCAGAGTAGAACTGTGCTCAATAGGGTTTTCAATAGCTGATTTTTCAGAAGTAGATCACTAGGCCTTTCTTCCAAGGTGCCCCTCTGGGTGGATTAAATTATCAACCTTTTGGTTAGTAGCTGAACATTTAACCATTTGCTCCATCCAGGGACTATATATATATATATATCCATTACCATTGAATCAATTTATATGGCTCATATAGGACAGAGTAGAACTTCCTCACAGAGTTTGAAAGGCTGTTATCTTTATGAAAGCAGACTGCCACACCTTTTTCCCACAGAGTGGCTGGTGGTTTTGAATGACCGACCCTTCAGTTAGCAACCGAGCACTTAACCACTGCGACACCAGAGATCCTATATACATACATACATATGTATATACATACATACAGATGTTTATATATAAAATTTTGCTGAAGATAATTCAAAACTGTTTGCAGCAATACACCAAAGGGAACTGCCAGAAATTCAAGATGGATTCAGAAGATGATGTGGAGTGAGGGTTATCACAGCTGATGTCAGATGGATCTTGGCTGAAGGCAGAAAATACCAGAAAGATATTTACCTGTATTTTATTGACTATTCAAAGGTATTCGACTGTGTGGATTATAACAATTATGGCTAAGATTGGGAAGAATGGGAATTCCAGAACACTTAATTGCATTCATGCAGAACCTGTACATACACCAAGAGGCAGTCTTTCAAACAGAACAAGTGGGTACTGTGTGGTTAAAATCAGCAAAGGTGTGCGTTAGTGTATCCTTTCACCATACTTATTCAATCTGTATGCTGAGCAAATAATCCAAGGAGCTGGACTATATGAAGAAGGACATGGCATCAGGGTTGGATGAAGACTCATTGACAACCTGTGATGTGCTTGCTGAAAGCAAAGAGAATTTGAAGCACTTACTGATGAAGATCAAAGACTACAGCCTACAGTATGGATTACATCTCAACATAAAGAAAACAAAAATCCTCACAACCGGACCAGTAAATAACATCATGATAAACTGAGAAAATATTGATTTTCACAATCAATGTCCATGGAAGCAGCAGTCAAGAAATCAAAGAATATATTGCATTTGTAAATCTGCTGCAAAAGATCTCTTTAAAGTGCTAAAAAACAAAGATGGACTCAGGTGCACCTGAACCAAGCCATGGTATTTTCAAATGCCTTCTATGCATGTGAAAGCTGGACAATGAGTAAAGAAGGCCAAAGAAGAATTGATGCATTTGAATTATGGTGTTGGTGAAGACTATTGAAGATACCATGAACTGCCAGAAGAATGAATAAGTCTGTCTTGGAAGAAGCACAGCCAGTATGCTTCTTGGAAGCAAGGATGGCAAGAGTTTATCTTACATATATTGGACATGTTATCAGGAGGGACCAGTCCCTGGAGAAGGACATCATGCTTGGTAAAGTAAAGGGTTAGCAAAAAAGCGGAAGACCGTCAGTGAGATGAATTGACTCAGTGGCTGCAAGGATGGGCTCAAACATACCAACGATTGTGAGGATGGTGCAGGACTGGACATTGTTTCATTCTGTTGTACATAGGGTTGCTAGGTTGTTATGGGTCACAACTAACTCAATGGCACCTAACAACAACAACAATATATATAATGCTTTGAAGAGGCAGCTCTTCCTTAGTCATATTTTGAGCGCCTTCCAACCAGAGTAGCTCATCTTGCAGCACTCTATCAGACAACATTCTACTGCTCTTTATTAGGTTTTCTCTGGCCAATTTTTTTCAGAAGTAGACCATCAGGTCTTTCCTAGTCTGTCTTAGTCTGGAAGTTCTGCTGAAACCTGTCCATCATGAGTGACCCTGCTGGTATTTGAAATAATAGTGGCAAACATTTGTATATGTGTGTGTCTAAGGATATACTCAAGGTCGTACTTTGGCTCTCATGGACTTGTTTTAATTTTCTTCAGCTTCAACTTGAACTTGCATATTAGCAATTGATGGTCTCTTCTGCAGTCAGCCCCAGGCCTTGTTCTGTCTGGTTATATTGAGCTTCTCCATCGTTGCTTTCCACAGATGCAGTGGATTTGATGCCTGTGTATTCCATCCCGTGAGGTCCACGGGTATAGTTGCCATTTATGTAGTTGAAAAAAGGTATTCGTAATGAATAAGAAGTTGGTCTTGCAAAATTCTATCATGTGATTCCCGCATCATTTCTCTCACCAAGGCCTTATTTTCCAACTACTGATTCTTCTTCGTTTCCAACTTTCGCATGCAAATCACCAGTAATTATCAATGCCTCTTGATTGCATGTTTGATCAATTTCAGACTGCAGAAGTTGGTAAAAATCTTCAAATTCTTCATCTTTGCCATTAGTGGTTGGTGTGTAAATTTGAATAATAGTCGTATTAACTGGTCTTCCTTGTAGGTATATGGATATTGTCCTATTACTGACAGCATTGTACTTCAGGATACATCTTACAATGTTCTTTTTGATGATGAATGCAAAGTCATTCCTCTTCATCATTCCTGACATAGTAGACCATATGATTGTCTGATTCAAAATAGCCAATACCAGTCCATTTCATCTCACTAATGGGTAGGATATCGATCTTTACGCATTCCACTTCATTTTTGATGACTTGCAATTTTCCTACTTCGTACATTCCATGTCCTGATTGTTAGTGGATCTTTTCAGCTGTTTCTTCTTATTTTAAGTCCTGCCATATCAGCAAATGAAGGTCCTAAAAGCTTTATTCCATCCATGTCAGTAAGGTTGACTCTACTTTGAGGAGGCAGCTATTCTCTGGTCTTACTTTAAGTATCTTCCAACCTAAGGGGCTCATCTTCTGGCACTATTCATAAGGTCTTCACTGGCCAATTTTCAGAAGTAGACCATCAGGTCCTTCTTCCTAGTCTGTCTTAGTTTGGAAGCTCTGCTGAAACCTGTCCATAACGGGTGACCCTGCTGGTTTTTGAAATAATGGTAGCATAGCTTCCAGCATCACAGAAACATGCAAGCCACCACAGTAAAACGAACTGACAGATGAGATTTGGTGCATTGAACACTAATGACCAAAGACCACACGAGTAGTGGGATGATATCAAGGCCATCATACATGAAGAAAGCAAAAGATCATTAAAAAGACAGGAAAGAAAGAAAGGACCAAAATGGAAGTCAGAAGAGACTCTGAAACTTGCTTTTGCACGTAGAGCGGCAAAGCTAATGGAAGAAATGATGAAGTAAAGAGTTGAATAGAAGGTTTCAAAGGACAGCTAGAGAAGACAGAGTAAAGTATTATAATGAAATGTGCAAAGACCTCGATTTAGAAAACCAAAAGAGAAGAACACGCTTGGCATTTCTTAAGCTGAAAGAACTGAAGAAAAAGCCTCAAATTGCAATATTGAAGGATTCTATGAGCAAAATATTGAAAGATACAGGAAGCATCAGGAGAAGATGGAAGGAATATACAGAGTCACTGTACCAAAAAGATTTGGTCAATGTTCTAACGTTTTAGGAGGTAACATGTGATCAAGGACCAATGGTATTGAAAGAAGAAGTCCAAGCTGCACTGAAGGGAATGGTGAAAAACAAGGCTCCAGGAATTGGCAGAATACCAATTGAGATGTTTCAACAAACAGATGCAGTGCTGGAGGTGCTCATGTGTCTATGCCAAGAAATTCAGAAGACTGCTACCTGGCCAACCAACTGGAAGAGATTCATGTTTGTTTCCATTCCAAAGAAAAGTGGAAATTATTGAACAATATGATTAATATCACATGCAAGTAAATTTTTGCTGAAGAAAATTCAAAAGTGGTTGCAGCAGTACATCAACATGGAACTGCCAGAAATTCAAGATGGACTCAGAATAGGATGTGGAACAAGGGATGTCATAGCTGATGTCATATGGATCACGGCTCAAAGCAGAGAATACCAGAAAGGTGTTTACCTGTGTTTTATTGACTATGCAAAGGCATTCTACTGTGTGGATCATAACAAATTATGGATAACACTGCAAAGAATGGGAATTCCAGAATACTTAAATTGTGCTCCTGGGGAACCTGTACATAGGCCAAGAGTCAATAGTTCAAACAGAACAACGGGATACTGCATGGTTTAAAATCAAGAAAGGTGTGCATTAGGGTTGTCCTTTCACCATATTTATTCAATCTGTATATTGTGAAAATAATCCAAGAAGCTGGACTTATGAAGAAGGCATCAGGATTGGAGGAAGATTAATTAACAACCTGCAATATGCAGATTATACAAACTTACTTTCTGAAAGTAAGCACTTGAAGCACTTACTGATGAAGATCAAAGACTACAGCTTTCAGTATGGATTACACCTCAACATAATGAAAACAAAAATCCTCACAACTGGACCAATAAGCAACACCATGATAAACACAGAAAATTTTCAAGTTGTCAAGGATTTGATTTTACTTGGATCCCAAGCAATGCCAATGAAAGCAGCAGCCAAGAAATCAAATGATGTATTGCACTGGGCAAATCTGCTGCAAAAGACGTCTTTACAATGTTAAAATGCAAAGATGTCACTTTGAGGACTAAGGTGCACCTGACCCAACCCATATTTTCAATCATCTCTTTTGCATGTGAAAGCTGAACAATGAACAAACAAGACTGAAGAAGAATTGATGCTTTTTAATTATGGTGTTGGTGAAGAATATTGATAGACCATATACTGCCAAAAGAATGAACAAATCTGTCTTGGAAGAAGTACAGCCAGAATACTCCTTAGAAGGGAGAATGGTGAGACTCTGTCTCACATACGTTGGTCATGTTATCAGGATGGATCAGTCCCTGGAGACGGACATCATGCTTGGTAAAGTAGAAGGTCTGAAAAAGAGGAAGACCCTTGATGAGATGGATTGACACAGTAGCTGCAATGATGGGCTCAAGCATAGCAATGATTGTGAGCATGGCGCAGGACTAGATAGTGTTTTGTTCTGTTGTACCTAGGGTTGTTATGAGTCAGAATTGACTCGATGCCCCCTAAAAACAACAACATATGTGTGTATTGCAGTAACTGAGATTTTTAAATTGTGACTACAAGCAGACCATGAAAAGATTTGTTTAAAAAAGAGCCCACTAGAATGGTTCCTATGTGGAAGGGTCTCTCCTGGAATGGGAAATATGTGAGATTTACTCTTAGAACTTTGTGTAGCCAACTAAGGGGATGGGATGTAGAGTGGGTTTTGCTATTCTTCTGGTCCCTCCTCACTAAGGAGTTGGTGAGAATCTCTGTGTGGTCATGTGATAGCCTTTATGATTATCTCATGTATGTTCTCTTCTGGGGTTTCACATTATTTTCATTGTACATGATTTAATCTGGGGCAAACCATCTAGTTCTTCTTTTAGAAATTTTCACTACTAACGCTAATCATGGCCTATTCAGTTACTTGTAGCCATTGCTTACTGTGTAAGCTTGAGCAAGTTGCTTATATTCTCTAAGCCTTACTTTACTCATCTGTAAAATGACAGTAATAGTGTTTATCTTCTAGGGTTGAAAAAATTAAATAGAATAATGTCTGTAAGGTGCCTGGTACATGCTAAATGTTCAAAATGTTAGTTGTTATTATTTTTTACATATTATAATTTTTCTATAAAATGCTGTGCTTTCTCTATCAAAGCACTCATCCTACTTCCTTGCAATGCCTTATTTGTCTTCCCTTCTAGAGTGTAAGCTACCAGAGAATGGGAACAGTGATACACAATAATAATTTCATATGTATTTATTGAAAGAATTAATATCTGATTATTGAATCTTTATTAAAGGGATTTCTACAGAATATTTTGCTTCCCATCTGTATTTAATACACCTTGGAGGCCTGGTTGCATAGTAGTTAAGAGCTTGGCTGCTAACCCAAAGGTTGGCAGTTTGAATCCACCAGCCACTCCTTGGAAACCCTAAGGGGCAATTCTACTCTGTCCTATAGGGTTGCTGAGTCAGAACTGACTTCATGGCAATGGGTTTGTTTTTGTTTTTTTTCATTTGGTCATGGCTGGAAATACCACAGCTCCTTGGCTTTTTAAATGTAACTTGAGACAAAGCCATGTGCTCACAAAACCATTTTATTTTCCTCCTTAGCACACTAAAAGACTACATTTCCTACTTCCTTACAACTAGGTGAGACTAGGAAATGGAATAGCATGGAAGTAGTGTACATCACTTATAGGTCTGACCATAACATGTCACACACAATCTTTCATTCTCTCTCTATCTCCATTTTATAACCTTAAAAAGAAGGACTTCAAGATGATGGAGCCATAAGATGGAAAAAACTCAGATCTCCAAGTGACTGCATTTAGGAGATCCATTCAAGGGGCTGTAGTATGAGAGAAATAACATTTTACTGTGTTAAGTGACTGAAATTGTAGCATTTATTTTACCACAGCTTAGTTTAGATTACACGACTAATACCCTGTTTCAAGTTTGGAGATCTTACTTTCTACTTTGGTGAGAAGAATCAGTTTGGAGTGAGGACTGAAGTTACATACCTTATATACCCAATAACTTTATTCTTTCTATGTTATATGCTTGATAAAATATCCCCTGAGAAGGAGCAGTTCTAAAGAAACTCAGAATTTCCTACTTAATCACTTGATGCCCAATATTATTCACTCACTCACTTATTCATTTATTCAACAAATAGTTAATGAGTACCTACAAAGGGTATTGGGAATAGAGTGGTGAACAAGAAACTGAAGATACAGTGGTGAACAAGAAAGACAAGTCCTTTCTTCATGGAGCTTACTCATGTGTGGGAGACACATTATGGACAATTTTTAAAAATGAATTCATATTATAATATCAGATAGTGATAAGTGCTATGGTGTAAAATAAAGTAGGGACTCTGTCTTGTTTTTATTGATATCCCCAGTATCTAACAGCACATGGCACATAGAAGGTGGTGAATGGAATGGGATTTAGGTTGTTTGGGAAGAAACACTTCTGCTCTTTTTGCCCTCATGTTCAGAGCTTAGAACATTGGGTGATCCACATTTTGCAGGTGCGGTATTGACTAAAAAGACAGATTCCAGACTAGGCACTAGGGTTTTGGATGCTTGGCCAGTTGTTAATAAAGCAATTCTGGTACTTTCTTTGCCCTCTCTTTCTCCTTTTACTTTTTTTCCCCCATCCATTCCACATAATTTCTATTTTTATTCATATCTTTAGGGCATAAACTCATGCTGAATTTAGAAACTACATCATGCCACAGAGTATTCTAATTGATTTTTTTTCTTTATTCTCATTTGTTCTTCTCATTGTTTCATTATAACCAATTTTTCTTTGGTCACACTACATTATCCTATGAGTAAGAATAGGATTATAATGACCACAACACAATATTTCTCTGGATCCAGATACCTGAAAATTTTTGGTATATGTGTCTCTTATGAGTTCCACAAATTACCCTTCTTGGCCACCAAATGTTTTTTCCTCTTTCCCTCATTTTCTGCTCTGACTTTGTAGTCACAGTCCTGTAAGTTCACTACCAAAAGTCAGAACCATGTTCTTACTCCTGGTAAAAGCACAACAGCTAAACCTTGCAACAGTGCCCATGCTGCTGTCCATGCCTCAGTGTTCACACCAAGGCCACACTGCCCAGTGTGCAAAGGGCTGGCCACCATCTTCAAGTAACCTATACTAATCTTCCTTTCTTGCCATTATAATTGTCCATTGTCCTTGAACTAAATTCATGTCCCTCAAATCTCTCCTTTTAAGATAAGTGATTATCAGAAGACTCCTCAGTTCCTCGCCAGTCCTCCAGACCATCTCAGATAGACCTGAATCTTAACAGTACCTTGGTTCTCTAACACAATTTTAAATTTGTTGGGGATAGAGCTCATCATTCTGATGTCTTCAACAACTCTCGACCCAATTTTGGGCACACAGGAAACGCAAAATGAGTGAAAGAAGTTCTCCCATGCTTTTGCATAGGGAATGTTAACTCAAGCTGGGCTGTTAGCAAATGGGAATCTAACATGTGGCCCATAAATTTGTGTATTAGGTTGTTTGTTAGCTGCCATTTAGTTAACGCTGACTCATGGTGATCTTATGTACAACAGAGGTAATGTTGCCCAGTCCTGTATCAGCCTCACAATCACCAGCATGTTTGAGTTTATTGTTGTGGTTACTGTGCCCATCCATCTCACCGAGGGTCTCCCACACAACTTGTTGGCCCTCTACTTCATCAAACATGATGTCCTCCTCCAGTGATTGATCGCTCCTGGTGACATGTCCAAACCAAGGTTGTTAGACAATGTTCTGTTGTGATCCATAACGTTTTCATTGGCTATTTTTAGGAAGTAGATCACTAGGCCTTTCTTCTTAGCCTGTCTTAGTCTGGAAGCTCTGCTGAAACCTGTTCACTTTTGGTAGCCCTGCTGGTATTTCAAATATCAGTGACATAGCTTTTAGCATCATTGCAACGTGCAAGCCACCACAGTACAACAAACTGACAGACAGGTGGTGGTGTATAAGGGTTGTTGTTGTCGGGTGCCTTGGAGTCAATTTCCACTAATAGTGACCCCATATGACAGAATACAACTATCCCGCGGGGTTTTCTAGGTTCTAATTTTTACAGGAACAGATCTCCAGGTCTTTTTCCTGCTGAGCCTCTGGGTAGGTTCAAGCTGCCAACTTTTTGGTTAGCAGACAAGTTCTTAACTGTTGTACGTACCACCAGGGCTCCTTGTATAAGAGTAAAACCAAAAACCAAACCCACTGCTGTTGAGTCAATTCCAACTCATAGTGACCCTATAGGACAGAGTAGACTTCCCATAGGATTTCTAAGGAGTGGCTGGTGGATTTGAACTGTCAACCTTCTAGTAGCAGCCTGAGCTCTTAATCACTGCACCTGAGTGCATATCAGAATCCCCTGCATGGCTTTATAAAAATGCAAGTGCCTGGGCCTCACACAGATGCTATAGTTGAGAATATTTATGATGAATATGGGAACTCTATAGCTTTAGGTCTCTTCAGGTGATTCTAAGGCTGTCAATCTGCAGACTGCATTTGAGAACTGCTCTACTAGGGAAATGTAATATTCAATTCCATTCTACCAACATTTACTAAGCACTTACTTCCTGTCACACATTGTGCTAAATGATGTGCATACAAACTGAACAAGTTAGTCCCTGTCCTCAAATTGCTCAAAATATAACAGAAGGTGGCATCTGAAGTGTAAAGAATCAATTAGAAGAGGATGTGATAATGAAACACGAAGTCTCTATAGCACTCTCTGTAGCTACCTCTTTTCTTTCTCTGTCACCGCCACTTTTTGCTATCAGCAGTAGAATTTTAGCATTAGGAAACATTTCCATGGAAACTGGGTTAACCTATTTTCTTAAGGAGTGTTTGCATTTATTTCTCAGAAAGAGGCTTTATGAGGCAGGGTCTTTGTAAGCTTCCCTTCTCTCCCCAAGAGGACAATAAGTCTAGCTGAGATTAAAATGGAATTCACTCTATTTTCCCCAATTTTATTGCTCTGAAAGACAGCTCTGAGTTCCAACACAGCTATATTAAAGAGGATTCGTTTAATTTTTACTGAATTATTTTTACATTTTTCTATATTGCATGTGATTGTGGTGGACAAAGCTTGGTGGAATCAGCCTAGCTACCGTCTTGAAACATTCTTGGTGGTTTTTTTCTGGTTACTGCCAGTGGTCACTAATAACAGAAAATGTCATCCTGAGCAATTTTTATTTTCAGCATCAAGTCTAGTTCATTCCATACATCTCTGAGAATAAATATCCCCTTCTACCAACACCGCAGCAACTCAATTGTTGCCATGGAAATTCTTTGCTAAACCAGGTAACTGGTTTACTGAATCTTTGATAGGGGAGAGAGCAGAAGGAGGTGGATAAGAACACAGGCTTGGGAATTAGAAAACTTCAGTTTAAATCTCAGCTTTGGTATTTCCTGGCTAAGTCACCTTTGGAAAGTTCATCTCTTTGAGTCACAGTTTCCTTTTCTGCAAAATGGGCATAATAATATCCATACGATGCTGTTGTTAAGGGGATGATATACAAAAAGCATAATAAAAGGTAGTCATTTGTGGTAGGCAGAAAAATGGTCCCCCCCAAATGACATACTTTAATCCCAGGACCTGTGATTGTTACCTTACATGGCAAAAGGGACTTTGCAGATATGATTAAAGTTAAGCACCTTGAGATGGGGAAATTAGCTTGGAATATCCAGGTATGCCCAATATAATCACATGGATCTTTAAAAGCTGAGACCCCATCCAGGCTGTGGTTAGAGAGTGAAATATGAGAATGGAAAAGGGCCAGGCTTCCAACTGCTTGTTTTCCATTTGACCCCCTGCTGATAATTTGCATTTTGATCCCAGATATATGGAATCAGTATCTGCAGATTCTGTAGATCTGGGATTGAAATGCAAATTCTCAGCAGGGGGTCAAACTGAAAATAACCAGTTTAAAGCCATGAAGAAGGATCAGTAAGATGCAACACTGTCAGCGAAAATAACCAGTTCAAAGCCATGAAGAAGGGTCAGTAAGATGCAACACTGTCAGCTTTGAACATGGGGAAAGGGGCCAGGAGCCAAGGAAGATTCATTTTATATTTCTAACTTCCTCTACTATAAGACAATAAATTTGTCTTGTTTTAAGTCACTGAGATTGTGGTAATTTGTTATGGCAGCCATAGAAAACTAATACACCATTATTATTATTAATCATGGTGACCAACCTTGAAAAAGTTATGCTTAACTCTCCTGGATGATCAAGCTAATGCTGATAACCTTGCATTTCTGGTGTTAATGGCTTTTGTAAATTGTCATCTATTCTTGTCTCTAGAATAGATACCTGCAAGTTACCTACAAGTAAAATGGCAATAATAACTAACAGAATGAAAGCTCTCAAATTAGAATTTGATGACCAATTGGGGGTTGATTCTGCTCCTAGAGGTGAAAATACCTGGCAGAATGAAGGAAAAGAAAGCTTCTCTAAATAAAGGAAGGCAGGAAAGATGTAATATATTTATCAGAGAGCTGACTCCTTGGGAGTTTTCTAGAGGTAGGGCAAGGAGCCCTGGTTGTGCAAATGATTACTCACTCAGCTGCTAACTGAAAGGTTGGTAGTTTGAACCTACCCAGAGGCTCTGTGGGAGAAAGACCTGGCAGTCTTCTTCCATAAAGATTACAGTCTACACAACACTATGAGGTAGTTCTACTCTGTCACATGGGGCCACTATGAGTAGAAAATCGACTCAACTGCACCCAGCAACAGAGGTAGGGCAGATTAACAAAGGAAACGATCAAATGTTGGTGATACAGCCTGGCCTCAGGCTGGAAATGGGGGTGATGCTTCATCAGGAAAGGCACAGTAGAAAGGACCAGAAGGTTCTGAGAAGACAAAGAAGTATTCTGCCCTGGGTAGAAGATATTCTGGGCCTTCTCACTTCAGTGGAATGGACTGACACATTGCTTCTTTAGAGACATAAAGCCACTGTGCACCAGGTAACACAGGAGGTTTGGAAGCATTCTCATAGGAAAATGAGCACTAAAAGAAATGGAATCCAAAAGCAATTTCCCAAATATCCCTACTTTCAATTTCTATGACTGGATGGGAAAAAGAGAGCTATCAAAAAAAAGTTGAGGGATTCCTCTTTTTTTTCAAATTGTGCTTCAAGTAAAAGTTTACAGTTCAAGTTAGTTTCTCATAAAAAATTTATATACATATTGTTATGTGACCCTAGTTGCTCTCCCTATAATGTGACAGCATACTCCTCCTTACCACCTCAGATTTCCTGTGTCCATTCAACCAGCTCCTGTCCCTTTCTGCCTTCTCATCTCGCCTCTGGACAGGAGCTGTCTATTTAGTCTCATGTATCTACTTAAGCTAAGAAGCACTGTCTTCGTGAGTATCGTTTTATGTCTTATAGTCCAGTCTAATCATTGTCTGAAGAGTTGGCTTTTGGAATGGTTTCAGTTCTGGGCTAACAGAGAGTCCAGGGGCCATGTCTTCCGGGGTCCCTCCAGTCTCAGTCAGACCACTAAGTCTGGTCTTTTTACTAGAATTTGAGTTCTGCACCCCACTTTTCTTCTGCTCTGTCAGGGACCCTCTGTTGTGTTCCCTGTCAGGACAGTCATTGGTGGTAGCTGGGCACCATCTACTTCTTCTGGTCTCAGCCTGATGGAGTCTCTGGTTTATGTGGCTCTTTCTGTCTCTTGGGCTAATATTTTCATTGTGTCTTTGGTGTTCTTCATTTTCCTTTGCTCCAGGTGGGTTGGGACCAATTGATGCATCTTAGATGGCCACTCGCTAGCTTTTAAGACCCCAGACGCCACTCACCAAAATGGGATGCAGAACATTTCCGTAATAAACTTTGTTATGCCAATTGACCTAGATGTCCCCTGAAACCACGGTTCTCAGACCCTGGCCCCCGCTACTCTGTCCCTTGAAATGTTTGGTTGTATTCAGGGAACATCTTAGCTTTTGGTTTAGTACTGTTGTGCTGACTTCCCCTGTATTGTGTGTTGTCCTTCCCTTCACCTAAGATAATTCTTAACTACTATCTAGTTAGTGAATACTCTTCTCCCTCCCTCCCTCCCCAACCTCATAACTATCAAAGATTGTTTTCTTCTGAGTTTAAACCTTTTCCTGAGTTCTTATAACAGTGGTCTCATACAATATTTGTCCTTTAGCTTCTGATTAATTTCACTCAGCATGATGACTTCCCAGATTCATTCATGTTACTCATAACAACATTGTTATTCTTTATCATTGATTCTTTTTAATTTCGGTTGGGTCTGTTGTGATATTGCCCATCTCATTTCTTATTTGGGCTATTTCCTTCCTCTCCTGTTTTTCTTTTGTCAGTTTGGCCAATGGATTATCAATTTTGTTGATCTTTTCAAAGAACCAGCTTTTGGTCTTATTAACTCTTTCAATTGTTTTCTATTTCATTTAATTCTGCTCTAATTTTTATTATTTGCCTTCTTTTGGTGCCCTAGGGGTTCTTTTGCTGCTCTCTATCTATTTGTTTGAGTTGTAGGGTTAATATTTTGATTTTGGCCTTTTCTTCTTTTTGGATGTTTGCATTTATTGCTGTAAATTGACCTTGAACACTGCTTTTGCTGTGTCCCAAAGTTGTAGTAGGATGTGTTTTCATTCTCATTTGATTCTGTGAATTTCTTTATTCCATCCTTAATTTCTTATATAACCCAGTAGTTTTTGAGCAAGGTGTTGTTCCAGTTTCCATGTGTTTGATTTTTTTTTTTTTTTCCTTGCTTTTTCTGTTACGATTTCTACTTTTATGGCTTTATGGTCAGGAAAGATGCTTTGTAATATTTTGATACTTTGGATTTTGTTAAGGCTTGCTTTATGTCCTAATATGTGGTCTATTCTGGAGAATGTTCCATGTGTGTTGGAAAAGAAAGTATACTTAGCTGCTGTTGGGTGGCAGTGTTCAGTATATGTCTGTGAGATCAAGTTGGTTGATTGTGGCATTTAGCTCTTCCATGTCTTTATTGAGCTTCTTTCTGGATATTCTGTCCTTCACTGAAAGTGGTGTGTTGAAGTCTCTACTATTATTGTGGAGCTGTGTATCTCTCTTTTCAATGCTGTCGGAGTTTGTTTTATATATTTTGGAGCCCTGTCTTTGGGTGCATAAATATTTATTATGGTTATGTCCTCCTGGTATATTGACCCTTAAATCATTATATAGTGTCCTTCCTTACCCTTTGTGGTGGATTTTACTTTAAAGTCTATTTTGTCAGAGATTAATATTGCCACTGCCACTCTTTTTTGAGTGTTGTTTGCTTGATATATTTTTTCCATCCTTTGCGTTTGAGTTTGTTTGTGTCTTTAAGTCTAAGGTACGTTTCTTGTAGGCAGCATATAAATGGATCATACTTTTTTATCCAATCTGCCACTCTCTGTCTCTTTATCAGTGCATTTAGTCCATTTACATTCAGCATAATTACTGATAGGTATGAGTTTAGTGCTGCCATTTTGATGTCTTTTTTGTGTGTGTTGTTGACGGTTTCTTTGTTCCACTTAATTTTCTGTGCTGAGTCATTTTTCTTTATGTATTTTCTTTTCATCTTTTTCATTATTGTTGATTTTGTATTTGCTGAGTCTTTATGTTTTTCTTGTTTTTTATTTTGATATGTAGGATTGTTAGTTTCCTTTGTGGTTACCCTAATATTTATCCCTATTTTTCTAAGTTTAAACCAATCTGTTATTTCTTTATATCGCCTTGACTTCCTCTCCATATGAAAAATCTATGACTACATTTTTTAGTCCCCCTTTTTTGTTTTAATGTTGTCATCTTTTACATATTGACATTTCTGTTTCCCTATTTTCAGCATTTTAGCTTTGATTTATTTTTGTGACTTCCCTATCTGGGTTGACATCTGGTTGCTCTGTCCCGTGTTCTAGTCTTGGGTTGTTATCTAACATTATTGATTTTCTAACTGTAGGACTCCCTTTAGTATTTCTCGTAATTTGATTTGGTTTTTGCAAATTCCGTAAACTTCTGTTTATCTGGAAATGCCCTAATTTCACCATCATATTTGAGAGACAGTTTTGCTGGATATATCATTCTTGGCTGGCAATTCTTTTCCTTCAAGGCTTTATATATGTCATCCCATTGCCTTCTTGCCTGTATGGTTTCTGCTGAGTTGTCCAAGCTTAGTCTTATTGACTCTCCTTTGTAGGTGCCTTTTTGTTTATCCCTAGCTGCTCTTAATATTCTTTCTTTATCTTTGGTTTTGGCAAGTTTGATTATAATATGTCTTGGTGACTTTCTTTTGGGATCTACCTTATGTGGGGTTCGATGAGCATCTTGGATAGATATCTTCTCATCTTTCATGATATCAAGGAAGTTTTCTGCCAACAAATCTTCAACAACTGTCTCTGTATTTTCTGTTATCCCCCGCTGTTCTCGTATTCTAATCACTCATAGGTTATTCCTCTTGATAGAGTCCCACATAATTCTTAGGGTTTCTTCATTTTTTAAAAACGTTTTGTCTGATTTTTCTTCAAATAAGTTGGTGTCAAGTGCTTTATCTTCAATCTCACTAATTCTGACTTCCATTGCCTCAATTCTGCTCCTATGACTTTCTATTGAGTTGTCTAATTATGAAATTTATTGTTAATCTTCTGGATTTCTGTTTGCTGTCTCTCTATGGATTCTTGCACCCTGTTAAATTTGTCATTGTGCTCTTCTATAATCTGCTTAAGTTCCTCTATTGTTTTGTCTGTGTGTTCCTTGGATTGTTCTGCATTTTGCATGATCTCCTTTCTGATATCTTGAAGAGTTCTGTATATTAATATTCTGTATTCTACCTCTGGTAATTCCAAGAAGTTCTTTTCCTCTGAAAGATTTCTTGATTCTTTGTTTTGGGAGCTTGCTGAAGCCATCATGGTCTGCCTTTTTATGTGATTTGATATTGACTGTTTTTCTCCAAGCTATCAGTAAGTTATTATATTTATTATTTTATGTTTGCTTACTTTGTCCTAGCTTCTTGTTTTGTTTTGTTTTGATATGCCCAAGTAGGCTGCTCATTGAGCTAGTTTGATTATTGGCACCTTTGAAGCTCTAACATCCTGTCACCAGATGGTTAGATCCATTACTAGGTATGTGAGCCTAGGAGTCCGTTTACTTTTCTTGTATGGATTCAGCTCAGGTGTCTAGATAGTCAGTCACCAAGTGTGTGGTGCAGGCTGTCACTTACAGTCCTAGATGGGCAGGGGTGATTGGAATAGGCACAGGTATCTGGCTGTAGTAGTGGGTCACGTGCTGCACAAGGCAGGGGGCTGACAGTTGCCCCTGAGTGTCTGGGAAGAAAGCATGTCCCTATTCCCTATAGTACATAGGTGGGTGGGTTTTGCAGCTGGACTATGGGCACCCAATGCTGTTGGCTATAAGGACTGGGAGGCACCATTTATTCTTGGATCCCTGTTGCAGGTGGCCAGGTGGCCTGGGTGGAGCCACCAGTTCTCAGGTCCCTGATATAGGTAGGCTAGGACCCTGCTTAATGGGAAGAGCAGTGTCAAATGTCACAAAGCTGCCACTCCACCATATAGCTGATACCATTGATGTTAGGCTTCAGGTATATAACTTGTACTGTGGTAATAAGGGCCTACATTGTTGAATTGGGCCCACAAAGTCTATGCAGGGGTGAAAGGCATTTAGAGTCCATGGACCCCTTATGTCTGTGCCTAGGGAGCTATGACTGCCCTGAGTTCCCTGCTTAGGGGAGCTAGTAGATTATTTTTTCCCTATTTGTTAATTTGTTCCCTCTCTAAGGCTGGGAGAATGGCTCAGGGCGTGTGATGGTTCCTACTTCCAGCCAAGGGGATGGGGCAATCACTGAAGCCAGCCTGCAACCCCCCAGTGCAAAGCAGGGAGGGAGCAGGTAAATGGGAGAGAGGTTCTTCCCAAATGGGGTGGTTTTTGATCCCTGCGGTAGGTTAGACGCATGAACTTAACTTTTGCTGATTAAGTGCTGCTATTCACTGGATCTGGAGGCTTGAGTAGACTCTCCTCTGCTTGGTCTCTCCCAACATGGAAAACACATCCCAAACACCACTACCTGCCTCACCAAGCAAGCCAGCAGTTCTGGCTCACAGGGTGCCAGTTCCTGCTGGGCCAGGTCTGGCAACTCCTTGCTGCTTCTGAACTGTCTCTCCCTCCCCCTGCCACTCCATCCGATTCCTCAACTTTGATGTTCAGTGCCCCTAGATTGTCATATATAATCAATTCACTTGTTTTTTTGAGTCTTTGTTGTAAGAGGGACCACTGGAAGCATCTGACTACTCTGCCGTCTTGGCCCTGCCTCTCGAGTCAATCTCTGGATAATGCTGTAATCTTCTAACTGATCTCCCTGTCTTCTGAATTGTCCATTCTTCTTTATGTTGAGGTGTAATCCATACTGAAGGCTTTGATCGTCATCAGTAAGTACTTCAAGCCCTCTTAAATTTCAGCAAGCAAGGTTGAGTCATCCACATATTTCAGGTTATTAATGAGTCTTCCTCCAATCCTGATGCTTTGTTCTTATTCATATAGTCCAGCTTCTCAGATTATTTGCTCAGACTATAGATTGAATAAGTATAATGAAAGGATACAACCCTGATGCACATCTTTCCTGACTTTAAACCACGCAGTATCCCCTTGTTCTGTTCAAACAACTGCCTCTCAATCTATGTACAGGTTCTGCATGAGCACAGTTAAGTGTTCTGGAATTCCCATTCTTCACAATGTTATCCATAATTTGTTATTATTCATACAGTTGAATGCCTTTATATAGTCAATAAAACACAGGTAAACATCTTTCTGGTACTCTCTGCTTTCAGCCAAGATCCAGCTGACATTAGCAATGATATCCCTCATTTCATGTTCTTCCTGATCTAAATCCAAGTTGCCTGTCAGTGTACTGCTGCAACTACTTTTGAATGTGAAATTTTTCACTACAAATGATCTGGTAAGCAAGGTAAGCACTATGCTTACCTTGCCTATTTGATAATCTGCCCTGGGAGAATGTTCAGCTTTGGCATGCTTTTATAATTACATCCCACATAGTAGGCAAGGATGAAGACCTACTTTGTATTAACTATTGGGCCTCACAGAAATGAGGCACAGACTGTGCTGATAATCTAGTTGAGGAGATAGATTCATATATATTATTCTAAGTGCAAAGCAGCTTGTGATGAGCACTATAAATGAAGGGTACAAAGCAAGTCTTCAAAAGTAACATTTCCTGAGCACACTATTCCCTCATATATCTCTCTGCCTTTCTCCATGTTGTTTTGTTCCCCTGCTTCTTTTCTAAATGATTGGAGCCTCCTTATTGTTTAAGTCAGTTAATATTTCAGATGCCTTTTAAAAATGTTATTTATTGGATAAATACCATGCAACTAAACCTGTAGCAGGTACTGAGGTAGATGTAGCAAATTAGAGATTGAGTTCTATCTTTTAGAACTGGTGAAGGGAATGAGAGATTAAAGTCAAAATGATCTGGAATGAAATTCTGTTTCAGTCACTCACCAGTTGTGTGACTGTAGCTGAGTCAGAAGCTTCCTAACTGTCTATTTTCCACCCAGACATTTAGATGGTGGACATTTAGACAGATGCAAGCCAAGGGACAATTAAACACTTCTCCAGCAATCTGTTTTGAGAATCTCCCATGCTCCAGACCACATTATGTATGCACCAAAAGTGATACACTATGGTGAAGCATAAACATCTGATTTGAGCTCAGGACAGACATGTTTGCTGGAATCTGGGCCAGCACATCTAGAAGAAAGAAAACTATTTCAATCTGGGTGCAGACATACTATATCAAGTGAATGTTTGTGGAACGTTTTATAACAGAGAAGAGCCAGAGCCTCCAATTCTCCATTAATCCCAAAACACAGCTGCTGAAAAATATTCAGCGCAAACATCTCCTGTGGGTGTTGAGCTAAGGAGCAGGAGGAGTAGAAAGAATTGGTTGTCTTTTTGATTAATATTTCCAGGCAGTGAAAAAAAGAGGTTGTACCTCTAAGTCAGACAACATGGGTTCAAGTCCCAGATGTGCGTGTTGTGCAAGTTACTTTTTCTGTTGACCCTCAATTTCCTCCTTTGTAATCTAGGATGATGTTACCTATGTTACAGTTTCTTTGTAAATATTAAAGAGTCTACTATATGTAAAGTGTGTAGCAAGGGGCCTGACATATTAGGCACTCAAAAGAGCTAGTGTCTTCCTCCATTCTACATTCAGGTTACATTTATCCTACTCAGATTTCTTCAGGCACTGGAGCTATTCATTAATGGTTTACTTATTTGTGGGAAGACTCAATGTATATCTTTCTCTTGAAGCCAGTCTCACTGATCTTCCTTCTGCCTTTTAAGTGCAGACATCTGAGGAACTCCATAGCTTAGAAAATATATATATATTTTTATCATCAATTGAGAGATTAGATACTTTTAATAGTAAATGGAGTGAAACTATATAAATATGCATTTAAAATAATACTTCAAACATGCCTGATAACCAATGTGAATAATAAATAAAAATTTATTTCCTTTTTGGTAACCTCTCCCATGTGTCTGAAGTCATGAAGTACCCAATGTGCCTACAGATCTATGCCCAAAGTCATACCTGCTGATACTTTTAACATTCCAGCCGTGAAGATTGTAAATATTTTACTATTATAGGTTTTTGCAAACACTGGTATTTTTAATGCCTTCAGCAATTCCCAGCTTCTAAATATTTCATCTTCTTGGGTAGCATGCAATACGTGAAATGAAGTTCTGCTACCAGAGTTCCCAGATCTTAAAAACCTAAAGGTCTTGAAGTTAATATTAAACAGTGTTAAGATAGATGTTTTTATTTCCTCTGTAAGTTTGTTGTTGTTCTCTTTTAAATGAAACTGAAAAGTAGTAGACATGTTGATCAATGAAAGAATTTTCTCCCAAATTTCCAAACAAATTTACACATTTGCCTGGATTTTTCGTGGATTTGCAAAGCACAGTCCATATGAAATTTTACATAAGAGCCGATAAAGAAGGAATAACTCTAGAATCAATTCAAAGGCAAAGCCACCTTGCCATGTAAATGAGTTGAAAGGCATTCACTCCCATTTTTATTGCACAAAGGAAAAGGACACCTCAAAGTACTTTTCAGCTCCAAAGGTAAAGATCCTTTCTTACTTTCCAAGACAAAGACAGGAAAACAGAGTGGTCTGAACACTAAAATCAACTTAATAACTGACTAGAGAAGGGGAAGATGGGACTTAGCAAAGACAAGCCTCAGAATCCCTTTTCATGATACACTTACAGGCAGCCACCACGAATCTGTAAGGGATGGCACTGGAAACCATATCTATTTGTCATCTCAGGATTTAATTATTATTATTATTTTGTCTGTGGGTTTACCTTATATTCCTCATGGAGGGGAAAGAAAGAGAACTATTTCAGCTATTCAACTGGACAGATGAATAACCTCCAAAGCTACCAGCTACCAACTTAACGCATTGCTTGGACAGCAAAAATTAGGGAGAGACTAAATGAAAATCCGATCTTCATCAGGGAAAGACCTCATCAGGCACTACGATCTCACTCAGTCTCTGCTCTTCCAATGCACTGCTCTTCTTTCATTCCCCAACAGTACGATGCTCTTGCCCACCACACAGTCTTTGCACATGCTATTTCCTTTGTAAGGGAAAATCTTTCTCTCAGCCCTCCCTCTACCGTCTACTCTTCCTTGTTTTCCTCAGATCTCAGACCAATCATCTCCTCAGACTCACTTTCCCTGACTCTCCTGAAAAGCACTCCTTCAGAGTGCAAATCTTGGGGCAACTTCATATTTGGTTGTGATTTTTAAAATTAATGTCTGCTCTCCTTCTAGACTGTTAACTCCACAATGGCAGGGGCAAGTCTGGTTTTGCTCACCATTGTTTCTTGAGCGCTGAGCTCAACATCTGACACATATTAAAACCGGTTGCCACCAAGTCAATTCCAACTCACAGCAACCCCATCTGTGTCAGAGTAGAACTGTGCTCCATAGGGTTTTCAATGAGTAATTTTTTCTTTTGAGGTAACTCTGAGTGGACTAGAACTTCCACCTTTAAGTTAGCAGCAAAGTGCATTAACTGTTTGCACCACCCAGGAACTCCACTGGCACATATCAGGCACTTAAATATTTGTTGAAGGACTAAATCAAAGACTAAAGGCCACGTAAGTTTTCCCACACTCTGTTATTACCAGGGTTCTAATAAGGATAATTGTCACAGTCTTTCTGCCCATTTTAAAATTTACCAGGGTGGAGGAAATCAGGTTTTCATCCATTTCCAACTATGCTTTTAGGTTTGTTAAGGGGTCCTAGCCATAATTCCAGGTGCTGTAATCCAGCACAGTGAGAGTGTAGCTAAGGCATGGTGGCAGAAGAAGATGCCAAGAATGTGGTTATAAGACAGACTAGAACTTCCTTATGTAGTAAAAACTGAGGCGTTCCATAGAGGAACCTCTATGTGACCCAAATATAACTGAATTTTTCATGGATTTACAAAGCGTGACCCAAATATAACTCCAACTGACCCCTTCTATTGCACAGTTAGAGCTTTACTGATTTCTGTTGAGATATTTTGACTTCAGGAGGCTTTTTTTTAATGTAAATATTCTCAGGAATGGTGGCACATAAACTGATGCCTGTCACCAACACTTAAGGCAGGAATTAGTTTATCAGTGCATTTTTGTTGATACTAGTCGCCAGATTGGAAGCAGATAATAATTAAAGCCCTTCAACAATGGCAATGATCTCCCCAAGAAGGAATGAAATGCTCATTGCTGAGGATAGTCAAGTAGAAGTTGGACATTTAATTGTGAAGAATGAAATGGAAGGGACTGCTGCATTGGTGCAAAGATGGAAAGGATGTCCTCCGAGATTCTTTCTGACTATAAAATGCTATGAGCTTCTGGCCCTGTTTCTAAAGAACTGGGAAGGAATGCCTTTCAAATGCAGACGAAAGGCACAGAAGGAAGGGCACTGTCTGGTACAAACATGAAAAATGTCGTTTGCTACCTAAGTGACTGGCAAAATCATAACTTCTCTAAGTTTCAGCTTCCTTTTCTTAATAACGATTACTTCAAGGGCTTTGAACTAATCAAAGAAGAATGAAACTGTAAAACTTTATATAAACTATATAGAAACCCTGATGGTGTAGTGGTTAAGTGCTATGGCTGCTAACCAAAAGTTTGGCAGTTTGAATCCACCAGGTGCTCCTCAGAAACTCTATGGGGCAGTTCTTCTCTGTCCTATTATAGGGTTGTTATGAGTTGGAATGGCAACAGGTTTTGTTTTTGTTTTTTAATAGAACTTTGCACTTTTTTGGCTATTATTATATCAATAAAAACTCCTTGTATCTTCATTGCTATATAGTATCCATGGGCTAGAAGGAAAGTTTCTGGACAAGTAACATCAGGGAAGGAGCACCATTATTTCTCCCTCTCCCCACTTTCCTAAAGGCAGAAATGTGATAGAATTTTCCAGGGCATTTGGATTCATTCATGAGTTCACTCATAGCTTCTTTCTTGGGACACCAGAACATAACCTTTCTATTCAAACCTTTCAGAGTGAAAAAGAAAAAAAGTGGAAATAGGATACAAATGCCAAAAAGTCATGAAATAAGCCACAAGGTTTATTTAGGGAGCCCTGGTGGCAGAGTGGTTAAGAGATATGACTGTTAACCAAAAGGTTGGTAGTTCAAATCCACCAGATGCTTCTTAAAAACTCTATGGGGAAGTTCTGCTCTGTCCTACAGGGTCGCTATGAGTCAGAATCAATGTTATGGCAATGGATTGTTTTTGGTTTGTTTAGGCTTCTTATAAACAGGGATTATTTGAAAACAACGTCAAAGCAAATTTCTCTTATCTCTTGTAAAATCTTAGTTGTTTTACCACTGCAACCATCAGCTTGTCTCTCTCTTTCTGCTCCCTCCCTTCTTCCCCATAACCAGTAAATCAGTTGTTGTCGAGTCAATTCCAATTCACGGTGACCCGATATGTGTCAGAGTACAACTGTGCTCCATAGGGTTTTCAATGGCTGTGAACTTTTGGAGGAGCTCCGGTGGCTCAGTGGTTAAAGAGCGTGGCTGCTAACCAGAAGGTCAGCAGTTTGAATCCATCAGCCACTCCTTGGAAACCCTATGGGGCAGTTCTACTCTGTCATCTAGGGTCACTATGAGTCAGAATCGACTCAACAGCAAAGGGTTTTGTTTTTTGGTTTTGATCTTTTGGAAGTAGATCACCAGGCTTTTCTTGCAAAGCACCTCTGGGTGGACTTGAACATCTAAACTTTTGTTTAGCAGCTGAGCATGTTAACCATTTGTGCCACCCTGGGATTCCTCTTCCCCATAATAATTCCACTATTCATTCAACAAATATTTATTGAGCCCTTGTTCTGAACTAGACACTGAGCTAGGTGGTGGAGAAGTGGCGAGCAAAACGGACAAGGTCCCTGCCCTTGTGAAGCTTACATCCTATGTAGAAAGACATGTAAGAATTAAATATATATATATTTTAGAAATAAAAGTCATATAGCAATGATGACAGAGATATGAAGAAGGGGTATACAGGAGATTGACACTGTGTAATAGAATAACTGACCAGGACAGATATGTCAGGATAATCAAGCTGAGTTCTAAAAGATAAACTGAGTTAAAGTTACCTGGGAAAAAAGAGGCTACAGGGTGAGAGTGAAGTAAAACTTTCTAGAGGAAGAAGTTAGAATGTCTGAAAGGCTAGAAGTTTTAGAAATTGACTTAGATGAGCTAGAACTCCACAGGCTTTCCAAGACCCTTCAGCTGGATAAGGGAGAAAATTATGAGAACATTTATTGTCCTGGTCAGACCATGATGCATCAAACTCATAAACTTGCTCAGAAACAAAACAAAACAAAAATATTTAAGCATATGTCTGAAGATGGCATTGTTTCCCCTTGAATACTTACCTTCACCAGATTAGAAACTTGCTCCAAGTTTACTTTCTCTCTGACATATTGGCTAGCATTTACTGTTCCTGGTATTAATCTAAATATAATCTCTCTTACGTACTCTGATCCTCTGTCACACACACACACACACACACACAAAGAAAAGAAAATAATAAGAAAGAGAAGAAGAAATGGAGGGAAGGAGGGATGGAGGAAGGAAGAAAGAAAGGGAAAGAGGGAGAGAGAAGAGGAGAAAGAGACAAAAGAGGCCCTGTTGTTTTCCTCTTTCTTACCCATTTCTCTTCTCTTATGCATGTTTTCTCCTATTTCCTTCCTTTATTGATTACAATCCAAACCCTTTCTGCTATGCTTTCTGGAACTCTCATTCCATTTTTAACTAATTTCTCTGGATCCCAAAGCTTTTTGTAGAATTTTTCTCTACATTTCAGCATCAACTAAACCACAGCTTTCTTGTGAGGGCTCAAGTTCTGCTACCTTTGGCCTATTCGTGTTTTCAGCTTTTAGTATAATCCTGGCTGCACATTAGGATCAACAGAGGTACTTTTAAAATTACAGATACTTGAGTCTCATTCCCAGAGATAAGACTTTAATTGGCCTGGTGTGTGTCCTCTTCATAAATATTAAAAGCATCCCAAATGATTAATGTGAACCAAGGGCTAAAAACCACTGCAGAGGATAAGTGATTCCAGGACAGAGTTTTTATCTTATGTATTTGATTTTTTCTGATCCTTACACAGGGCTGGCACACGATATGGTCTCAATAAATGCTCACTGCATTAAACAAAACTTCAATCGCCCCTTATATTTTATTCACTGACTGCATAAAAATCCACAGGGCTCTCATTTCCTCTTCCATAATTGTTTTGGAGAATTTCGAGCTCAGCATTCCATATGGAAAGTGTAAAGTTTGTTCCCTAAAGAATTTTATCCTTCCACTAGCCTCATTCAACTTTTATCAACAATAGCTCTCTAAACATCAGCTTGTAAGCACATGGAAGCATATCAGAAGGCTGCTAAACAAGTCATCTCCTCCACCCCAATGGACAAACAGATACACTGACTTGCAATTAAATTAATAAACAGGGCATATAAGGTCAGGGATTTCAAGCAGGGCTTCGAACCGGTTCTTGCTTGTTCAGTCATGGCTGAGGAAGCAAAACCGGAGCAGACCTGAATTCTTAAAATTTAGGTGAACGAACATGATAACCAGAATGAGAAAAATTACATGTCAAAGCCCTGCTAGAAACCTAATTTCTCTCTTAGAAAACAAGGGCAGCGTACATGTTGCATAGCAACCAAATCTCTTGCCCTTACCATTTTGAGCAGAGTTGGAAACAGTGGTGCCTCACTCTAAGATAGTAGCCCATTGAATGTGTGTTGCTCTGCACAGTCCTGACAATAATCCAATCTCATGCATCAGGCTCCTGAAACGGCTCACTACATTTCTTCTGAGTCTCCCATACCATGGCTTAGACCTATAATTTTTCCTGTTCCAGTTATCATACTGGATCACTCAAACTGTAAAAATTTGGATCCGTTCTGGTTTCACTACATCATCCGTGACTTAACCAGTTTGAACCTGTTTGAAGCCTGATTTTAAGCGAGAAATCCCACACATTCAAATTAAACAGTAAGTCATTCTAGGATATTGCAATCACGTGAGCTGTACTTCCCTTAAACAAGCCAAAACCCATTGCTGTCTAGTTGATTCTGACTCATAGTGACCCTATAGGCAGAGTAAAACTGCCCCGCAGGACTTCCAAGGCTGTACATCTTCATGGAAGCAGACGGCCACATCTTTTCTCCCACAGAGCCGCTGATGGATTCGAACAGCCGACCTTTCCATTAGCAGCCAAGCGTTTAACCACTGCACCACCAGGGCTCCTTGTGCTTACCTTAGGACTCTTAAAAATATCATTCTGTTACACAAATGGACTTGGGAGCATTAATAATCATAATCAGGCAGGAAACTACTTCAATTAATATTTCAACCAAAACCATCTTATAGAATTTGGCATGCCCTACGGTCTAGAATCCCTTGCTTCATTGAATATATTACTGTGTTTTACAGATTATCCCCTTTTTACCTCAGGACATACTGAGAAAATTTACGCTAAGAAAGGAGAGGGCACAGATCTATACCAATGAAAGAAAGTGTGAACATTGGATCATGAGAGAAAGTATATGAAAAATGTGATTACTGTTTGATTATAACAGTATATACATTGTCTTTGTATATGTACACAAATGTTATCATCTTTGATGTTGCCTTAAGTTTGAAAGAAGGAAAGGCATATATTAATAACTCTGTTTTTCACATAAAGAAATTAAGGTTCAGAAAAGGACTCAAATTGCTGGTAAGCGGTGGA
Organism: Dugong dugon; assembly: GCA_030035585.1. Lineage (NCBI taxonomy): Eukaryota > Metazoa > Chordata > Mammalia > Sirenia > Dugongidae > Dugong > Dugong dugon. The sequence continues at coordinate 58,599,752 of CM057467.1, read as the reverse complement.
GTGAAAACTAAAATACTGGCGTTTTGACTTCCAGTTTAGGGCCCTTTTCAATACATTATACTCTCTGTCATGGATTGAATTATGTACCCCCAAAAATGTGGGTATCAATTTGGCTCGGCCATGATTCTCAGTATTGTGTGATTGTCCCCCATTTTGTGATCATAATTTTATATTAAAGAGGATTAGGGTGGGATTGTAACACCCTTACTAAGGTCACGTCCCTGATCCAATGTAAAGTGTGTCTCCCTGGGGTGTGGCCTGCACCACCTTTTATTGCTTAAAAGAGATAAAAGGAAAGGGAAGCAAGCAGAGAGTTGGGGACCTTACAACTACCGAGAAAAAAGCACCGGGAGGAGAGCACATCCTTTGGACCCAGGGTTCCTGCGCCGAGAAGCTCCTAGTCCAGGGGAAGATTGATGACAAGAACTTTCATCCAGGGCCGACAAAGAGAGAAAGCCTTCCCCTGGAACTGATGCCCTGAATTTGGATTTGTAGCCTACTAGACCATGAGAGAATAAATTTTTATTTGTTAAAGCCATCCACTTGTGGCATTTCTATTACAGCAGCACTAGATGACTAAGACACTCTCTTTCTAAAAAGATAGAACCAGCATTTGAGAGAAAGGACATTTTCTGTGGTTGGGGCACCAAATTTTTAGTGTATCAAGCAAGACACACTGTTATGTTTTCTAGAAATTATCCCTTATGCAAATATGTTTCATATGACATCTAATTCTTACACCCTCAATTGTTGAAAAGATGTAGCTCTCCCTCATTGAATTATTTTGGTGTCAATGTAGAAAATCAATTAACTGTATGTATATGGTCCATTTCTGGATTCTCTATTTTGATCCATTGATTAATTTTATTTAATTTTACAATACCACATTATCTTGATTATTGTAGCTTTATAGGGAAACTGTAGTGTAAGTCCTTCAATTTTTTTCTTTTCCAAGATTATTTTTTTTCCAGGTCATTTGTAATGCCATATAAATTTCTCAGAAAGCTTGTCAATTTATACCAAAAAAGTCTGTTGGGATTTTGATTTTGATTGCTTTGAATGTATATATCAGTTAGAGTAGAAATTATACATTAACAATATTGAATCTTTCAATCCATAAACATGGCATATCTCTCCATTTATTTAGATTCTCTTTAATTTCTCTTAGCATTATTTTATTGTTTTAATGTACTTAGTCTTACACATATATTTCTAAATTTATCTCTAAGAATTTTATGTTTTGATGCTATTGAAATAATATTTTTAAAAAATTGTTACAACAGTTCAATAACAATATATAAATACATAATTGATTTTTATGTTAAATTTGCATACTGTGACCTTTCTAAGTCTACTTATTAATTCTGATATAGGTATTTTGTATATTCTTTGAATATCCTACATCGTTTTTAATTATGCCTTTCTTTCTTTTTCTTGCCTAAGTGCATTAGCTAGAATCTCTAGTACAATGTTAAATAACAATGGTGAAAGTGGACATTTTTGCTTTATCCCAATCTTAATAGGAAAGCATTCAGTCTTGTTAGTTGCGAGTTTTTCTTTTTTTCTTTTTTATAGATGCCCTTTATCAGGAAGTTTATTGAGTAAGTTTACTTCTAGTATGTTGAAAAAGTTTTATCATACATGAGTATGGCATTTTGCCTTTTTTTTTTGGTTTGTTTTGCTTCCTTTGAAATGGTTATATGATTTTTTTTCCTTTTATTCTGCTTGTATGTTGAATTACATTGATGGATTGATTTTTGAATGTAAATCAAACTTGAAATACTGGGAAAAACCTAACTTGTTCATGACATTTTATATGTATATATATATATACATGATTTATTCATAAACCAATATGCTTGATAAATATTTCTCTTGATAGGCTTTTCTTATGAATTATTTATTTGGTTTTGGTTTGGTATCAGGTAAGACAGCCTCATAAAAGAATGTAGGAAGTATTTCCTCATTTGCTATTTTCTGAAAGAGTTTATTATATAAGATTCCTGATTAGCTAATTCCAGCATCTTTGTCGTTCCTGCATCCGTTTATACTGATCAGTTTTTCTCCTGATTATAAGTCACATTTTCCTGCTTCTTTACTTGTCTAGTAACATTTTATTTAATCCTGGATTTTATAGATGCTACATTTTTGTTTTTCTTATTTAAAGAGGGCTGAATTTTGGGCTTGCAGACTTAATTTACTGTGTATCAGCTTGGTTCTTTTGAGACTTGTTTTTATGATTTGATAGGATTGAAGTGACAATTGAGTATTTGGGGTATTCAATAGATCTTTCTACTCTGGCTGGTTGGAACTTAAACACCTCCAATCTATGTGAAAGCTTTGAATCTCCACTGAGTTTTTGTCATCTAGTAGTTGTTCTTTGCCTGGCCTTTTAGAATCTCACCCTATGAATGCATAGCTTTGTATTGAGCCAAAGACTAAATGGGAGTCATATGCAGTTATCTGAAGCAATTTTTCTGCATATCTGTCTGGAGTCCCTGGGTGGTGAAAATGATTAACACACTCCACTGCTAACAGAAAGGTTGGCTGTTTGAATTCATCCAGAGGCACCTTGGAAGAAAGGCCTGGTGATCTACTTGTGAAGGATCAGCCATTGAAAGCCCTATGGGGCACACTTCTACTCTGACACACATGAAATCACATTGAGTTGATTCAACTTTAAGGCAACTACATTTTTGTGTGTGTGTGTGTGTGGTTTTTAATCTTTCTAGTACTCTGCCCAGAAAATTCTAGCCCCCATATCATCTCCAAACTATAATCTCTTTTCTCCTCAGCCCAGCCAGACACCTGTGCTCTTCTTGAATTCTAGCTCCAAGCATTATCGTCAAGAAAGTGCTTCTGAGTTGAAAACTGGGGCAATCATGAGGCTTACTTCATTTATTTTCTTTGTCTTGAGGGTCATGGTTCTGTTCTGCCTGTTGCACAATATCTGAAAATACTTTTTCTTTTCATATATTTTGTCCAGTTTTATAGTTGTCTACAGCAAGAGGGCTGGACTAGTACCAGTAACTGTGTCATTGCCAGAATCAGGAGTTCTCTGCCTACCCATGAACACTGTGAAAATCAAATGAATAAATAAAGCTTCAAGAAGATAGCAAATTATTCCCATTTTCACAAATGTGCTGAATCCTGGCACTGGTCCTTAAGAACCCCAGCTTTTAACTCATTTAGTTAATGAGATTTTAGGCTGAAGTAAATATTAAGGAATTAAGTGAATTTTTACATATTTTTTTAACATCTCTGAGCCTTCCTTCCTTCATATTTAGAATGAAGAAAGAAATAACTACTTTATAGCTGTGAGGTTTAGAATAGTGTTTTAAAAGCATATAGCACAGCATCTGACATGTGTTAAGCACTCAACTAATGGATATTATTCTTCTGAAGTCAAAGTTAAAATTATCATTACAGAGATGTTCAAAACATATTTTCATTATTATGAAAATAGGATATACATATCATAAAAAGAATCCAGGTGATATAAAAAGTTATATACTAAGAAGCATCTGTCTACCAGCCTAGACCTCCAGTCTTACCTCTGAGAGGTAACATTATCAACAGTTTCATATGCATCCTTCCACAATTTTGACATGGTTATACAGATATGAGTGTCTGTAGCTTCACTTCATGCAAATTTGGGTTTTTTATACATACTTTTCTCTACTTTGTTTTTATTTATTCAGTGATATATCCTGAGTTCTGTCCATTTCAACACATGCAAATATGCTTCATTCAACAGCTGCATTATATTTCTTTGCACATATGTAACATAATATATGTAACAATCCCTATTGACAGAATTGTTATTTTTAGATTTTTGCTATTATTAATAAAACCGTAATGATCATCATTGTACACGTCTCTTGTATATGTGTAAACATGACTCTAGTCAAATTTCTAATCATAAGATTGTGGATTAAATAGTTATGTATAGCTTTGCATTTTGGCCAATATAGCCAAGATTTCTTCCAAAGAGTTTCTTAAATTACACCCCCAGAAACATTGCTTATTTCTCCACACACTTCCCAACAAATTTTTTAATCTTTCTGATATGATGTGGGAAGCACAGGATCTTTGTATGTTAATTTGCATTTATTTTACTGTGACTAAAATAGAGCACTTTTACTTTTTATGAACTGTTTGTATTTCTCTCTAAGCTCCCTGTTCTTCATCTTTGTTCCCTTTCCTATTTATTTTCAGTTGGTTTGTCTTTCTTATTTGATTTGTAAGATGTTTAAATAGAACCAAAGGATTAATTCTTTGACATGTGTTGCAAATGTTATTGGCTGTTTTCATACAGAGGTTTAATTTCCTTTTTTTCCAATTTCTTATTTTATTTGACTTTCTTTTGGGAATTTCTTTCCCATTAGAAGTTTAAAAATTTTGATAAAGACAAATAATCTAATTTTAAATCATTTCCATCATGGATTACAAGGTTTTGTGTCCTCCCCTACTCCAAGATTATTTAAAAATTATCCTGTGGCATATGTAAATATGTATACATATATATATATATATAAATGTACATATATACATACATACCTATATATAATCTGTCTTCCAAAATTTTTTTATACTTTTAAATTATTTTTATAAGACTAATGTAATGATCCAGTCTTTTTTTTTTTTTTTAATAATTAAACAGTTGTCCCAATGTCATTTCTTGAATAATTACATTTCCTTAGTGACTCATTGGAAACCCAAATCAATGCTATGCTTTTATTTTTCATTTTTAATGCGTGTTTCTATTCTGTTATAATTCTAGAAGCTTTTATAAATCTAAAGTAGTAAGTTAAATTCACTAACACTTGTTTTCTGATGGAAATTCTAATACATATATGTACACATACACATATATAATAAATATACTATATTACAAAAGTTTCTGATTTACTGATTCTGATGATCCATCTAAATTATACATGATATTTCTCATATTCATTCTCTCTACAATTAAAACTAAAATACATTCTATAACAGCAAGACTGAGTCATGAGACTTAACATGAATTCTCTCAGTGAGAGGTTCTGTCTTGCCATATAGCAGTTCAGAGGGATGCCTTGCTCATGAGAAAGAATGAGATCTGTGTGTTCAACTGCCAGTGTGATTGGATTTACAGATTAACAAAATGAGAAAGATCAAAGTCCTCTTGTCAAGCAGACCTACAAGCCTAGAGCTTGCTCTTGTAACAAATATTGTTCTGTGCCCCAATCTTTCTAATCTTAACCTCACAGAAGGAGTTTTCTACTTAAGACAATGTCATCAAGATGCAAAATTCAATCCCAGGCCACATTCCAGTTTCTTTTAACATGGTTGAACCCTCCGTTGGTGAGTAAATTGGTGACTCTGTGGAAACTTCAGGCTTCAGACAGAATTTCTAATGCCATTAAACTGGTGTTTAGCAAGCATGTTGAGTTTTGTGGTTACTAAAGAGAAGACCAGGCCCACACACCTACTCTTAATCACAATCCTATTTTTCCCAGATAGTATGAACTCTGTCATTCTTATATTTGTAACTTCTGTGCCTAGCACTGTGCATGCCACACAGCAATTTTTTCACGAGATGAATATTTTTTGTTTGTTTGTTGAAGAATCAAAGTAAAATGTTCAGGTTGTGCAGCTTTTAAATTATAAGTTTGAGTCATAAACCTATATTGATTCAGAGCTAGGCAGGAATGCAAGATGTTTGGGAAATTTGAAATTGACAGTATGTAGGCAGATAATGAGGTTCTCACCTTTCTGACTCATGTTATACAGGAACAACATTTCCTTAGTTATGTTAGTGAGCTCTTTCTTATCCTGACTGTTAAGAAGACTGGAGCATTTTGAAATGTTCGTTTTAGTAGAAAATTTATCATGTATGGGCTGCTGTCTTGGAAAAAATTGGAATTCCTAAAAAATGCTCACAGTTTGAAACTGTGATGAAAATTAAACTTATTGAAGCAGGGGAGGCTTCAGCATACTCCAGTTTCTCAGGGTCATCATTATAATGTCCTCGATCTATGTATTCAGCCGTTCCCTTACCGCTATCACTATTCTACTTAAGAATCATTTTCGGAGTTGACAGCAACAAACAAGAAGTTCATGAAGGAGTTCCTGGTTGGTGCAAATGGTTAACATACTTAGTTAACCAAAAGGTTGAAGGTTCAAATCCACCCATAGGTGCCTCAGAAGAAGGGCCTGATCATCTACTTCCAAAAAATCAGCCATTGAAGACCCTGTGGAGCACAGTTCTACTCTGACACACATGGGGTCACCACGAGTCAGAGTCGACTTGGCAGCAAGTGGTTTAAATTCCTGAAATGAATCATTCTCTCATTCACTTTTTAGACTTTGCTTATGCAAGACACTCTATTGGGAAAATACAATGTGCTATTTCCCTTTTCACTTAGCTCTTCCTACCAGCCTTTTGGAAACCCTGGTTGCGTAGTGGTTATGAGCCGGGGCTGCTAACCAAAAGGTCGGCAGTTCAAATCCACCAGGTGCTTCCTGGGAACTCTATGGGGCAGTTCTACTCTGTCCTATAGGGTAGCTATAAGTCGGAATCAACTGGACGGTAACAGGTTTGGTTTTGGTTTACTGACCTTTAGGAGCTAATATCTCTCTGAGGTGATAACCTTGACTTCCCAAAGCTTGATTAGATGAACTTCTCACGTGTTCCCACAGCACTTATGCATATTTCTCACAGTCAGCAGGGGTTAAGAAGAACTTTCCTCATTTGTGAAGCATATTAACCATACTTTTTCTCAAGTGAACATAGATGGAGTTCCAGCATCCTTTTATTTGGGGTCACTATGAGTTGGAATTGACTCTTTGGCAATAGGTTTTTTTTGGATTGAGGTATAATTGACATACAATAAATTGTGTATGTTTAAAATGTGCAATTTAATATGCTTTTACATATATACATACGTATATCCATCCACGAAACCATCCCAACATGGAGATAATAAATATATGTATCAAACCCCAAAGATTCTTCATGCCCCTTTTTAATCCTTTCTTCTTGTACTTCCCTGCCCCCACTCCATCGTGGACTCATACAGTATATACTATTCTTGTTATGGTTTCTTTCATTTAGCATAATTATTTTAAGGTTTATTCATATTGTTATACATAACCAATTTTTTGTTACTTTTTATTGCTAACTAGTATTCCATTGTATGAATATGCCTGATTGGTTTATTCATTACATTGTTGATGTACATTTGTGCATTGTTTTCAGTTTTAGGCTACTAAATAAAGTTTCTATGAACATTCATGTGCAAATATTTGCATAAACATATGCATTTATTTATCTGGAGTAAATACTCAGGAGTGAAATGGCTGGTTTACAGGGTACCTGTGGCAGTCGAGTCAACTCTGACTCATAGAGACACTATAGAACAGAGTAGAACTGCCCCATGAGGTATCCAGGGCTGTAATTTTTACAGAAGTAGATTGCTACATCCTTCTCCCAGGGAGCGGCTGGTGAGTTTGATCCACCACCCTTTTGGTTAGCAGCAGAGCGCTTAACCACTTTGTCACCAGGGCCCCTTGTTTATAGGGTAGGTATACCTTATTTCATGCAAATAACATACATCCTGTATGTTTGTTTGCCAACTGTGCCCTCCCTCCTCGAGGTACTTTCATAAGCGTGCTATGCTAATTTTTTTTTTACAGCAACACATTAAAAAAAAAAAAGGCATAGCAGCACTTGTGAAAATACCTTGGGGAGGAGGGCGTGGTTGGTAAACAAAGTTAGAAGGTGCACATTATTTGTGCAAAAAAGTTGTTGTTGTTGTTAGGTGCCGTCAAGTCAGTTCCGGCGCATAGTGACCATATGCACAACAGAACAAAATGCTGTCGAGTCCTGCTCCATCTTCACAATTGTTGTTATTCTTGAGCCCATTGTTGTAGCCACTGTGTCAATCCATCTCATCAAGGGTATTCCAAGTTTCCAACTTTTACCAAGCATGATGTCCTTCTCCAGAGATTGGTCCCTCTTGATAACATGTCCAGAGTACGTGAGAAGAAGTCTGGCCATCCTTGCTTCTAAGGAGCATTCAGGTTGTACTTCTTCCAAGACAGATTTGTTCAATCTTCTGGCAGTCCATGGTATATTCGATATTCTTCACCAACACCATAATTCCAAGGCGTCGATTCTTCTTCAGTTTTCCTTATTCATCGTCCAGCTTTCCCACGCATATGAGGCAATTAAAAATACCATGGCTTGGGTCACGTGCACCTTAGTCCTCAAAATGGCATCCTTGCTTTTGAACACTTTAAAGAGGTCTTTTGCAGCAAATTTGCCCAGTGCAATCTGTCATTTGATTTCTTGACTGCTGCTTCCATGGGCGTTGACTGTGGATCCAAGTAAAATGAAATCCTTGACCACTTCAATCTTTTCTCCATTTATCATGATGCTGCTCATTGGTTCAGTAGTGAGGATTTTTGTTTCTTTATGTTGATGTATAATCCATACTGAAGGCTGTGGTCTTTGATCTTCATCAGTAAGTACTTCAAGTCCTCTTCACTTTTAGCAAGCAACGTTGTTTCATCTGCATCATCTCAGGTGGTTGATGAGACGTCCTCCAATCCTGATGCAATTTTCTTCTTCATATAGTCCAGCTTCTCTGATTATTTGCTCTGAATTCAGATTGAATAAGTATGGTGAAAGGATACAACCCTGACACACAACTTTCCTGACTTTAAACCACACAGTATCCCCTTGTTCTGTGTTTGAATGCCTCCTGGTCTATGTACAGGCTCCTCATGAGCACAATTGTTTTGGAATTCTCATTTTTTGCAATGTTATCCATAATTTGTTATGATCCACACTGCCAAATGCCTTTGCATAGTCAATAAAACACAGGTAAACTTCTTTCTGGTATTCTCTGCTTTCAGCAGAGATCCATCTGACATCAACAAGGATATCCCTCATTTCATGTCCTCTTCTGGATCCACCTTGAATTTCTGGCAGTTCCCTGTTGATGTACTGCTGCAACACTTTCGTGTGATATTAATGATAATTTCTGCATTCTGTTGGATAACCTTTCTTTGGAATGAGCACAAATATGAATCTCTTCCAGTTGGTTGGCCAGGGAGCTGTCTTCCAAATTTCTTGGCATAGACAAGTGAGCACCTCCAAGGCTGCATCTGTTTGTTGAAACATCTCAATTGGTATTCAGTCAATTCTGGGGGCCTTGTTTTTTTTGCCATTGCCTTCAGTGCAAATTGGACTTTTTCCTTCAATACTTTCAGTTATTTATCATATGCTACCTCCTGAAATGATTGGATGTTGACCAATTCTTTCTGGTACAGTGGCTCTGTATTTCCTCCATCTTCTTTTGATGCTCCGTGCATTGTTCAATATTTTCCCTGTAGAATCCTTCAGTATTGAAACTCAAAGCCTGAATTCTTTTCTTTAGTTCTTTCAGCTTGAAAAATGCCAGGGGTATTCTTCCCTTTTGCTTTTCTAACTCCGTAATACTTTACTTTGTCTTCTCGAGCCACCCTTTAGAATCTTTGGTTCAACTCTTTTACTTTAACATTTCTTCCATTTACTTTATCACTCTACATTCAGGAGCAAGTTTCAGAGTCTCTTCTGACATTCATTTTGGTCTTTTCTTTCTTTCCTGGGTTCTTAATGACCTCTTGCTTGTTTCATATATGATGTCCTTGATGTCATTCCACAACTCATCTAGTCTTTGGTCATTAGAGTTCAATGCATAAATCTGTTCTTGAGATGGTCTCTAAATTGAGGTGGGATATGCTCAAGGTCGAATTTTGGCTCTTGTGGACTTACTCTGATTTTATTCAGCTTTAATTTGAGCTTGCATATGAGCAATTCACGATCTGTTCTGCACTCAGCCCCTGGCCTTGTTCTAACTAATGATATTGAGCTTCTTTATCGTCTCTTCCCACAGATGTAGTCTATGTGATTCCTGTGTTTTACATCTAGCGAGGTCCACATGTATAGTCACCATTTATATTGTTGAAAAGAAGTGTTTCCAATGAAGAAGTCATTGGTCTTGCTGAATTCTATCATGGGATCTCTGGCATCATTTCTATCACCAAGGCTGTATTTTCCAAATACCAATCCTTCTTCTTTGCTTCCAACTTTCACGTTCCCATCACCAGTAATTATTAATACACCTTGAGTGCATGTTTGATCAATTTCAGACTGCAGAAGCTGGTAAAAATCTTCAATTTCGTCATCTTTAGCCTTAGTTGTTGGTGTATAAATTTGAATAATAGTCGTATTAACTGGTCTTCCTTGGAGGCAGATGGATATTATTCTATCACTGATAGCGTTGTACTGCAGAATAGATCTTGAAATGTTCTTTTTGAGGATGAATGGGACGCCATTCCTCTTCAATTTGTCATTCCTGTCAGAGTGGACCATATAACTGTCTGATTCAAATTGGCCAATGCCAGTTCATTTCATCTCACTAATGCCTAGGATATTGATCTTTATGCGATTAATTTCATTTTTGACAACCTCCAATTTTCCTAGATTCATGCTTTGTACATCCCATGTTCTGATATTAATGGGTGTTTGGAGCTGTTTCTTCTCATTTTAAGTCTTGCCATCTCACCAAATGAAGATCCTGAAAGCTTTACTCATGTCATCAAGTTTGGCTCTACTTTGAGGAGGCAGCTATTCCCTAGTCTTATTTGGAGTGCCTTCTAACCTGAGGGGCTCATCATCCAGCACTATATCAGACAATGTTCCACTGCTATTCATAAGGTTTGCACTGCCCAATTTTTTCACAAGTAGACCACCAGATTCTTCTTCCTAGACCATCAGTCTGGAAGCGCCACTGAAACCTGTCCACCATGGGTGACCCTGCTGGTATTTGAATTACCTGTGGCATAGCTTCAAGCCACCACAGTACAACAAACTAACAGACGTGTAGAGTGTGTAAAAATACAGTATGTTTAACTTTTTAAGAAATTGCCAAAGTTTTTAGCAATATGATTATATTTTTTTACCTTCCCATCAATAGTGCATGAAAATTTCATTTACTCATTATCCTTGCCAACATGTGGTATGGTCATTCTTTTATAATTTTAGACAGTCTAATAGATGTGTAGCAGTATCTCATTGTGATTTTAATTTTAATGACTAATGATGTTGAGCATCTTTTCCTACGATTATTTGCCATCTGTCATGGTTTGAATTATGTCCCCCAAAAAATGTGTGTATCAGTTTGGCTAGGCCATGATTCCTGGTACTGTGTGATTTTCCTGTATGTTGTAAACCTGCCTCTGTGATGTTAATGAGGGAGGATGGGTGACAGTTGTGTGAGTAAGACAGGACCTGATCTTCAAGACTGGATTGTGTCCTGAGGCAATCTCTTGAGATATAAAAGACAGAGGTGAGCAGTGAGACAGGGGGACCTCATACCATCAAGAAAGCAGTGCCGGGAGCAGAGCGCGTCCTTTGGACTGGGGTCCCTGTGCCCAGAAGCTCCTAGTCTAGGGGAACACTGATAAGAAGGCCAACAGAGAGAGAAAGACTTCCCCTGGAGCTGACACCCTGAATTTGGACTTTTAGCTCACTTTGACTGTGAGGAAATAAACTTCTCTTTGTTAAAACCATCCACTTATAGCAGCACTAGATGACTAAGACACCATCCATATATCTGTTTTAAGTGAAGCGTATATGCAAATCTTTGGCCCATTTTTTGTTGGGGTTGTTTTGTTTTCTTTTTATTACATGTTCGGAGTTTTTTTTTTTTTTTGGAATACACATTCTGAATGGAATGCCTTAACAGATAGGTGACTTTCACACACTGTTCAAACAGTCTGTCTTTTAATTCTTTTAACAATGTCTTTTGAAGAGCAGAAATTCCTAAATTTGATGAAGTCTAATTTTTCAATTTGTTCTTTTATGAATCATGCTTTTGAGGTCACGTCAAAGAAATATTTACCTAACGAATGGTCAAAAACATTTTTTCCTGTGTTTTCTTCTCGAAGTTTTATAGTTTTAGATTTTGCATCCAGGTTTATGACCACTTTGAGTTAATTTTATACGGTATGGATCCAAGATTTTTTTTTTTTTTTTTTGCATATAGAGACCCAATTATTCCCATACCATTTATTGAAAAGACTATCTTTTCTCTTTTGACTTGTGTTTGCACCATTATCTAAAGTGAACTGACCATATATGTGTGGATCTATATATAGATTTTTAGTCTATTCCACTGATCTATTTGTCTGTCTTGATCCCAGTACCACACAGGCTTGATTATAGTAACTCCATTATAAATCTTAATGTTAGTTGGTGTACTTTCTTCTATGAAAATCTCTTCCTCAACTCCAAGGCTAGATTAAGCATTCCTCTTCTGGGCCCTGGCGGCATAGACGTTAAGCACTCAACTGCTAACAAAAAGGTTGGCGTTTTCTCCCACCAGACTCTCCATGGGAGAAAGATGTTGCAGTCTACTTCCTTAAAGATTACAGCCTTGGAAACCCTATAGGGCAGTTCTACTCTTACCTATAGGGTTGGTATAAGACAGCAACAGGTTTTTGGTTTTCTTCTTTGCTACCTTAGCATAGTATGTATGCTCTCATTATAACACTACTATCTCTGTACTGTAACATAAGTTCTTTCCCCAGGTATAACCTCCTTGAGGTTGGGAATTATTTTTATTCATCTTTGTATCCCCAGGTCCTGGTATGGGTCTGGCACATACTATGCTCTGAGTAAATAATTATTGAATAAAAATATTGGTTAGTAGGTCCTTTTTTCTCTCAGATCACATAGTTTACCACAACATCAATATAAATCCCATTTTTGAATCAGCACCTTCAATAAAAACCACTTTACCCTCCCAAGAGATGACCTAGCCCTCTAGATCATTGAAGCATTTGAGCATAGGGCTATACCCAAGCGAAATCAAGGTCTACCAGCCACAAGGAAGGAGCAAATGGCTGCTAGGTAGACAGCCAATGGTGTCTGCCACACTTCAGGCATATACATGTTTTCAAAAGCACCTGTATTTTTTGTTCTGAAGAGAATGTTTTAAACACATTCTAAGTCAGGAGTTTAAACAGTGCTTTAGACTGGTTTCATGACAGCATCTAACTTATATGACTGTAAACATTTCCAGAACACAATAAACCCCACTTCCGTGCCAAGATGCTTCATGCAATGTGTCACTTTAGATGGTAATTATATTGCATTAGGGAGACAGACTGTGCAGCCTCAAAAGTGGAAAGAATATACTGGTAAATCTGTCACCACTCTCACAGTGTACACCCTCTAAAGAGGAGAATTCTATTATTTCTGGGACCATCTTCATTTCACATTTATTATTCTAAAAAGAAAAAAAAGGTACTCAAGCTATATATTTTAAATAATATTGAAGGGCAAGGTAGCTCCTAAGGAGCAAGTACTAGTTTTAACCATATAGATCTGTTGCTTTTTCCATGTGGGCACATTTTTAAATACAGAATTTACCCTCACCTTTTTCTTTTCATCCTATTGATAAACGGTGAAGTTCAATTGCCATATTCTTATTAGACAAGCCACTCAAGTTCTCAGTTTTCTCATCTGAATGCAAAAACCTAACCGTACAGAGGTCTCTTTCACTCTAAAAATGAAAGAGTAAAAATTCTTTGTACACGGCAAAGCACTGAGCAAATTTTCAATTGTGATATATTGAAATTTGGTGGTTACTTATCTTTTTATCCCAACAGCTTTGTATTGTGGCTGTACAAACATAGTAGGCACTCAATAAATATTTTAAAGGAATAGAGGAAGGAAGGAAGGAAAGGGAGAGAGGGAGGGAGGGAAGGAAGAAGGAAAAAAAGGAGGGAGGGAGGGAGGGAGGGAGGAAGGAAGTATGGAAGATGGAAGTTAGCAAGGGAGGGAAAAGAGGAGATAGGAGAGAGAGGACAAAAGGAAGGAGAAAATGAGGAGGTGAGGGAGGAGTGAAAAAGAGAGGGGGTAGGATTAAGAGAGAGAAAGGAAGGAAGGACGGAGGGAGGAAAACGAGGCAAAGGAGGATAGAAAAGAGAGTGAAGACTGGAGGGACAGAGAAATGAAGGAAGCAGGGAGGGAAGGAAAAGAGGAAGGAAGAAGGAGAAAGAGGAAGAGCCATGGCTATTATGTAACCAGCTGACTAAGTTGACTTTGAACTTTACATGATAACAACTAGTAAACACTACAGCTGTTTCCCTCCTGTATAATATAAACAAACAACACACACAAAAAAGTGACTAATATCACATGAATTTTAGACACTGTTGCCTTATGCTGGGGTGAGGGAAGTAGTGATATTTACTATTTTATTAGCATTAATATTAATATTACTGCCTTTGAGGGTGAAACAAGAAGGAGAGGGTAACATTCGCAAATGCTCTGTGGCTAAGCAGAAACCCTAGAGAAGGAGACTCATTCACAAGGGAATTAGCTTTTTTTTTTTTTCTCTTAGAGGATTTGTACAGGAAACACCAAGGTATTTTTTAAATCTTCTTAGATTCTGATGCTCAAATCAGAAAAAATTTCTCCACTTATTCTGCCCTTAAGCATAAACTTAATTCAGTGGGGCATATGAACAAACAGAATCAGCACAAGACAATAAAAGATATTTGGGTTTTTCTCCAATAAGGAAAAATCAATTAATTCTGTATGTCTGTGTGTGGCTTTTTGGCAGCCTAAAGCAGATACTTTCAGGAATAAAGTTGATAATATTATTTCTCATACAAATCAATAATTTTGGAGTTGTAACAGGAAGTGACTTGGTGCCGTAGATGCATTTAATGATAGCATTAATAATCGTCGCTACCATTAGTTGTCTGCTCTGCACAAGGCACTGCACAGATGCCATCTCGTTTAATCCTCATGGCAACATAGTGAAGTTAGCATTACAACCATAGTTTTGTAGTTGAGGAGTCATAACCTCAGAGAAATCTGGTAACTCTTCCAAAAACACTAGCTGGTGGTGCTTTTATTATGTTGACCTCCCCCAGGTCAGAGAACAACTGAAGATCAGAGCAAAAAGAAAAAAAAAAAAACAACAGAGGATTTCGAGGCCTTCTTTCATCTCACAGGATAAAACAAAAAGGGGCTAAGGGTAAAGGTAAACACACACACACACTTTAAATTAGAGGGTACTGCTGTAAGTTCTTTTCTAATATAGTTCAGTCAATCCTCTGACATGCCTGGGAGATGGATATGGTTTACCTTATATGACTGCTGAGAAAACTAAAGTTTGGGCAGGTTAAATTGCCCAAGTTCCCTGGCACATGACAGAATCTGTATTTGAACAAAAATACACATGCCTTGGAAGCCTGTGTCCTTTGTCCATGTCACACCAACCTTTATCCTTCCACAAAGACTTGGCAGAACAGTGAATGAAAATACTTTGCCAAGGTGGGACACTAAGAGCAATACAAAAATAAACAAAACCTTGAACCTCCAACAACAAATTCCAATCACTTAGAAAACAACTGAGCTGGCACCCCATCTATGAGGAATATGAGGTGGTTTGCAAAATTGTCCTTTGAGATCATAAACTGGAACATTAACTGATGGCTCTTTTCGTATTGGGCAAATCTCTGATAGAA
Source organism: Dugong dugon (assembly GCA_030035585.1). NCBI lineage: Eukaryota > Metazoa > Chordata > Mammalia > Sirenia > Dugongidae > Dugong > Dugong dugon. The sequence continues at coordinate 58,584,173 of CM057467.1, read as the reverse complement.
AGTGGACCTTGGCAGTGAAGTGGTGGCTTAGTTATCAGATACATATCACAGCAAAGGGGACCTTCACTCCACTACACCAGGCAACAGATTTTTAGAGTGAAAGAACACCTTCCTCTATCTTAGAGAATATCATGGATTCAATTGTGTCCCTCAAAAATGTGTATCAACTTGGCTAGACCATGATTCCCAGTATTGTGATTGTCCACCATTTTGTAATCTGATGTGAGTTTCCTATGTGTTGTAATTCCTACCTCTGTGATGTTAATGTGGCAGGATTAGAGGCAGTTATGTTAATGAGGCAGGACACAAGTCTACAGGATTAGGTTGCATCTTGAGTCAATCTCTTTTGATATGTAAAAGAGTGAATTGAGCAGAGAGGAGAGGGACCTGCTACCACCAAGAATGAAGAACCAGAAGGAAAGCTTTCCTTTGGACCCAGAGTCCCTGCTGTGAGAAGCTCCTCTACTGGGGAAGATTGATGACAAAGACTTTCCCCCAGTGCCAAAAGAGAGAGAAAGCCTTCCCCTGGAACTGACACCCTGAATTTCAGACTTCTATCCACCTAGACTGTGAGACAATAAATTTCTCTTTGTTAAAGCCATCCACTTGTGGTACTTCTGTTATAGCAGCACTAGATGACTAAGATAGACAGGAAATGACATTTTACATATATGCTTTCAGATGATCCTTATAACATCTCTGTGGAGTGGGAACTCTTACTCTCCCTTTACATTTAGGAAACTGAGACTTGTGAAGATGAAGAGATTACCTTGAGTGACACAGGTAGTAAGCAAGTGGTAGAGTCAAAGTTCAAACCAATGTCTACCTTACTTCAAAAATCATATTTTTCCATTGTATCATATTGTCCCTAGTATGTGTATATATCATGCTGCAGAAGCAACAAGAAATGTTCATTTTTCTTTCTTGTCTCCTTGTCCTCTCCCCAGGGATCTTGAGAAAACCAGTAGCTAAAGTGTGTAGGGCAGAAGGGGCAGATGTTGCATGTTGCGTATGCTCAGTGCTGTGGACCACACTAGAGCTCAGCCTTTTTGGAGGGTAGATATTACTTTTCATTTTCTCCCAAACTTATGCACACTCTGTGGGTGTTAGGGATAAATTGAAGAGAGGTGGGCATGCTAGGGAGGTAGGGATGGTGACATTCTGAACTGAGAAAACAGAAAGGATCTGCTGGTGGTGGCAGCTCATCTCTCCCACTGGGAATATTAGAAAGCCAGAAGTTGACATGGTGGTAGCTCCTGTCTTGAACACCCATCAGACCTGACTTCACTGTTTCCATTAAAAAGGTAAAATTGAGGTTAGCATAGTACCTCTTAATCAGTGTAGGCAGTTAGTACTAACTTAACCTTTAAATGCTTAATTCAAATGCCAATTCATCTCCAAATTTCTCTAATCACTCTCGGCTTACTGCCAACACCAGGAATTTATTTATTTATTTATTTTACAAATATTCATTAAACAACTAGTAGTGTTAAACATATTTGTTTGTTTCTGTATTTCCATTTTATATGCTCATCCCTGGTCACGCTGCACTATAATTATATTTCTAAATATCTTTATCATGAACTAACAAGAACAGTCTCTTATCTGCTCACTATTCTTAGCTTTTAGCACAGTCCTGGGCATATAGCAAGTGTATAGTAAATATTGGTTTAATGAAGGCATTCAGAGGAAGGACAGATGATTTCAGATGGGGATGATCTTGGATAGTTACCTAATCAAGGAAACCAAAGACTACCTGAGTTGGTTGGTCTATGAGTCCCGAGTATATAGTCTTACACTCCTTGGAGGAAACCAGTGGATGAATGTTATAGGAGGCAGATGACTGTACAAAGAAAGGAAGTACTTTCTTCCTATTAAGTTGTCCTGTTGTGGCAAGTACTGTCTCTAGAGGTAATGGGCTTCCTATAACAGTGTTCAGGCAAAGTCTAATGCATCCATCTATCTGGAGTGCTCTGGAAGGATTTTCCACATTGATTTTGATATAGGCTTCTTTAAGGTCTCTTAGCATTAAGATCTGCCATCCTATGATTGAAATGGCTTTATGGAGGAAGTGGCAATTGTTACATCTTAAGTAAACAAGGAGAAGATAGTTCATGTTAGAATGCCCTCACGCCTCAGCCCATTCAAACCCTACACATCTATCCTTCATGCAGCACTGAGCAGGGGGGCACTCTGTAGGCTTAGAGCCCACACTTGATGCTTAGAACAGAGCTCATCATCGTGAAAACTGGCAGAGAGGTCCAAACAATGAACAACTCTCCACTAGCCCCTTTCACTGTCATTATCATCAACGTCACGTTTGCACCCTCAGAGCTTTCTCAGACGGCTGTATAATTTTTCTTTCACACCTCTGTTGCAAAGTCCCCCAAACTATGTTCCTGATTGAAATTTCAGAAACATTATTACATTTTCTAAAGTGAAAAAAAAAAAGTCACAACATATTACCAAACTGTGTTAAGTTAACATGCAATGGGAAAAGCGGGGGCCTTGAAGCTAAGCAATCACTTGATTAGTTAATGCCAGCTCAGACATCAAAGAGCTGTGTGACCTCAGGAAAGTCACTTCATCTTTCTGGCTTCATCTGTAAAATAAGAAGATTGGCACCTAAATAATCTCTCAAGACCTTTCCAACTTTAATTTTAAAAAATCAAATAGTGTTATTTCCCCCACATTATCAGTCTCAAAGAATAGCAAGTTTCCCCTTTAAGAAAATTTAAAAAAGGCTGAGTAACCGTTGGGGGTAGGAGCCCTGGTGGTGCAACGGTTAAGTGCTCGGCTGCTAAACGAGAGGTTGGTGGTTCTAACTCACCCAGCAGTTCTGCTGGAGAAAGACCTGGTGATCTGCTTCTGTAAAGATTAGAGTCTAGAAAACCCTATAGAGCAGTTCCACTCTGTCACACAGGGTCACTATGAGTCAAAAATCGACTTGACGGCACCTAACATCAACCAGTTCTACCCTGTCCTATAGGGTCACTATGAGTCAGAATTGACTCAGCGGCAATGGGTTGGGTTTAAATGAGAATTAGGATAAGCAAATGGAGCTGGCAAGTGACAGTGTGGGGCTGGTGCCACTGAGGAGTTGGACGTCATTACATGGAGGTGAGCGAAGGGCTGGATTGCCTCACATGGCTGGGCCAGCTAGTCTGAAAAGGAGAAATCATCCATCAGTGCCAGGGGATGACTGCAGCACTGAGCTACAGCTCTGTCTTCCA